>OY101431.1:27385061-28871556 GCA_956483605.1 Tuberolachnus salignus
TAAAAAAAAAATCGGACAACGAATAACGACACGTTGCATTTTATTTGGTTTGTTTTTGGGTGGTGGTTACCGACAAATATTGTAACCGTATAACGGTTTAACGAGTTCCGTTCAGAATCGTTTTTCGATCGCAATGATTTATAGCAACGACAGTTGCTCTCTTTTTGTTATAAACTAAATTACTTAGATATGTCCTATATGGTCCCGAATATTCAACAAACAAAAGCGAAGGCCTACCCATGGTGCAAAGTACTTTTTTCATTTAATTTTTTTTTTTTATCAGTGTAGTTTCGAAATACACCGCGTATTTCGACTAGCGACATGACATAAATCCGGATTATCGGAAAATCCAATAAATCCGAAAATTTATGTTTCGAATTTCAAACCTGAAATTACGTATTTCCAATTATAAAATACAAAATTTGGATTTGACCGTACAGATTTCTGTTTTTTTTTTTTTTAAATTTTAATCTTAAAATCAAAATCTTAGGTAATTTTATTTACATTTTCGAATTAAAGAATATAAAATTACAATTTTTAAAACCAACATTTGGATTGAGATAAAATTCCGGATTTCTTTATAATTTAGTTGGGTGTTTATCACGTGTAATATGATATTTTAATTTATTCGAACAATGTATTTAACAGATTGTTACTGTAAGACTGTGCGTTTTTTTTTTTTTTTTTTTTGTCATATTATTTTATAGAATTTTTGTTTTTTTTTTTTTGTAAATCATTGTTATAGGGAAATACGATTCTGAGGCGGTGCTCAAAAAACAGTTTCTTCGCCACACTCGGAGAGGAATCGAACAAAACAATAATCTACCAGTTCCGCATATACATAAAATTATATTACTTGTCGTATTCCATCTGAAGGTCTTCCAACTTTTGGTCGATGTCTTGTGCCCGTTGCGTTTGCGCGACAATCTTTTGGCTGGTGTCCAATTCGTCCCAGTGTTGTTGGATCATCGATTCGTTATGGTTCAACGTCTCCTGTTTCTGTTGGACCCGTTCGGTCTCGGTGATCGTCTTGAGCTCCAGTTCCCTGGTGTTGTTTTCCATTTCGTCGAGCTGGTACTGCAGACTGACTTTGTGCATGTTCATCGACGTGACGCGGTTCGCCAAATACTTGTTGCTCCGTGTCAGGTTTTTCACCATTTCCCACAGCTCGATGAGATTTTCTAAATTGTTGCGGCCGCCGCCGCCGCCGCCGTCCCGACGACGGTCGGGTACCGCCACGGTACGCAAATGGCCGGCCGTTTCGGACCACCGGGCACCCGGAAAATCGCGAATAATTTCTTCGACCGTACCGTTGAAACGTTTCCCGTCCAGCAGCGCGTCCGACAGCTCTCTGCTGGCCGCCTTGTCCGCGGCGCCGATACACTCGTCGAGGCCCGACGCCAGCCGCCCGAGGACATCGCGCAACGCGCCGTTCGTTTTCAAACTGTCCGCGCACGACCGCAGCGTTTCCCGGGCCGACTCGAACGCGCGCCTTCGGCCCGTAACGCGGCTCACGACCGCCATGCTCTTGTACAGCCCGTCCGGGGCGTGTTCCTCGCAGATCCGCTGCATCGTGTCGCGTTTCCACTCCGTCTCGTTCAGCGCGGCGATCAGCGAGTTGATGATTTTCAACTTTTCAGAATTGTACAGCTGCAAGTGTTCGATTTCCGCCGATTTCCGGTAGATCTTCTCTTCCAGCTGTACCGCTTCGCATTTCAGACCGTCGGCGATGTCGTCGAAACGGTACCTGTCCGCCGGTACGCTCTCGCCGACGAGCTCCACGGCTTCCTCCAGCGTACCGGCCGTGTCCCGCGGTCCGCGGTTACTATGCGGATATCCAAAACCGTACGCGCTCACTAAACGAAATTCGCTAAAATAATAACGGGGGAAAAAAAAAAAAAACGATTTTTACATATTCTATGTACCGGAAATACAACAATTTTTAATATTAACGTGTGTACGAACCCGAAGGAGGAATACTGTCTATTTTTGAAACCGATTGGTAATTGTCGTAGTTCCGGCGTTAAGGTCAATTTTATTTTACCCGACGGCTAAAACATTGAAAACAATAAATTAATAAAATGCATATTTGGGGGAAAAGAATTTTAATGAAAACCTAATAGTTGTCGGTTTTTTTTTTTTAGATCATTCGACATAATTTCACCTGTATTCGACGTATTCGAAATTAAAATCCGTGATCCTCCAATTGGGGGACCAAACTTCTTTATTATATTTGTATTTTTTTTTTTTTTTTTTAGCGTCCCCCTCACTAATTTTTATCTATTTAGGCGCGGGACGTCTGTATTATCAACTCGAATATATTGTAAATATTTTTGTTTAGAATTACATATTTTTTAATATAACAATAATTTATTAAGACTAGTTTTTATCTTAACGGCATAATTGCGATATAGAAATATTTTTAAATATTTTATTTTTTCGAGTTTCATTTTATAATATAACAAGTTAAATGTTTTTAAAATTATACGAAAATTATGGAGAAAAAAAAAAAATTAAAATTGCATTTAAATAAATATTTAAACGGAATACATTTTATGTTCGCTTAGCAATGAATATACGTAAGTATTTACAAAAAAAAAAAAAAAAACCAAAAAAAAAATGCGAATGACGTGGCTTCACTGCCTTAATTATTATATTATATGTATTGTACTTTTGCCTTTTGTGACATTAAAGCGAGTAATTTAAGAATTCGACCACAATCTAAACATCATCATTTTCCATATCACTGTCCATGTTATATCCATAGAGTATTATCAAATATCGTACATCGTTGTAGTCTATGGTTTTTACTTTTTACAAAGGACCGCCGATGATATGGTGAAAAATAAATGTGATAATTTACTCCATCCGTCTATGGTTTTTGCCGTGGTTCCTAGAACCGTCCGTCCAACATTATCATTTGACTATTTTATGAACTGGTGGTTTAGTTGTTATATATCAAATATTTGTATTTTACGGAATACAAATAAGTAGTGCCAATAGTAATTATCGTGGACTAAGATTTGGTTAAATCCGATTTTATTACAAACGAAATAAATAACAAAGAGAGAAAAAAATTTGTTACTAAAATAAAAACTCGTTGTAATGCGTTAACACGCATTTCAACGAGTTCGACGAGAGCACGGACGATAATTTTGTTTTAAGTCCCTCATTTTTTTTTTTCTTTTTCAATTCGATCGCTGATCAAAAAAATTAAACTATACTATACTCGTGGACCGCATACTAATGTCTAAGGAATATATTTAAACGTTTCATCAAAATGGACAGACATAGATTCTAAATTCGTACCGAACGAACAGATAAATAATGTCCGCATTCACCGATGACGCGAGGCATCTGTGTCTTTATTGTTTTGTCATTTATGTTAATTCCGTTATATTTATAATGGAATACCATTGCGGCGACGATTTGTACGTGCAAATATAAAATATTTCAAGACTTCGTATGATTACATTTTGATTAGGAAAAGAAGAAGACGAAGAAATAAAAATACAATTTTGGCGGATATCGACGGATTTATTTTTATATTTTTATTCGGACATTGAACGTGAAAATATATCGGGTAAGCATATATCGTCTTGTACTTAAATTCCACTTGTCAAATATAGAAATTAGATTATTATAAACAAATTCAAACTAACACACACAATCGTAATTCATTTATTTTAAATTTGATTTTTAATAATTAATTAGTTATTTCGATTTATGTAATACAGTATTGGATTTGATAACGGAAATATTGGTCTAACGTCTATTATTACATTGTAGTTAATTTCCACGGGTATCCCGTTAAGAAGTTAACGGTGGATTGAAGACAAATATTCGAGTATATTATTTTCCCTCATAATTCGAATAGATCGATTTCGTTTATTTGTACGATTCCGAATCGGGTAGTAAATAAATCTATTGGTATTTACTAAACACGATTTAATTTTACTGTTATTTATTCGTTAAAAAAAGTTTTAATTATCAACGCGATTTGCAGTACAAGTAGTTATTGTGGACGGCGACCTTTATAAAAATAATATCTCGTAGATCAGAATTGAAATTAAACGTTGTAATGAAGCAAAAATAACGACTAGTATAGTTATTTTTGAATCAGAATCATTTTTAATAATAATATTGTGATACATTAGTATTGTCATAGGAATGTCTAAGGATAGTGCGTACAGTTTTAATAAAAAAAGATTACCTGATTAAAAAATACATTGTTGCTTTTCACAACTTAATTCACACGTAACGAATATGTTACCTACTCGTGCAATAGTGCTCACGAAGTAGCTGGTACGTAGTGAAATACATTTTTTTTTTTTTTAAAAAAGAGACACATGAGTAATTTAAAAAAAAAAAAAAAACAATTATACAGTTTATACACGCAAACGTACGAACGGTCAACGACAATATGAGGAGGCGCGGCGTTTAATCATTATAATTATGTGAGAGATCGCGAGGAAGGTTGAGAATCGCTGACGAAGACACTCTGATTACGATATCAAATTGTTGTCGTATATTAAATATTAGAAAAATGTATGTTTTGTGCATAATAATTTTAATTTTCTAAGTGTCTATCGTATTCTTAATTTGTATAAATTCGTTGTTGTTTTTTTTTTATTATTATTAAAATATTATGGCAATGGTATAAATATTTGGGAATAACGTATTAGGTGTTATTGTGATACGGTTTGATTATAATAATATGTATTTGATATACATAATGCGATTGTTTTTGTGGTCTGATATCAATTGGGTGTTGAGTATAACGTGATCATATGACATTATATTATTACTACTGATAGTTATACAGTATTGTGCATACAACTCTAAATACGAAAATATGTTTAAAAAAACAATTTTGTTCGTTTACCGTTGAATTTCAGCCGTCCAAAATGGACACGCTGATACACACGATAAACAAGCTGCAAGATGTGTTTTCCGTTATCGGCCACCACGATATCAATCTACCGCAAATCGTCGTGGTGGGCACCCAGACGTCCGGTAAGAGCTCGGTTCTAGAGAGCCTGGTGGGCAAATCTTTCCTGCCCAGGGGCACCGGGATAGTCACCAGGGCCCCGTTGGTGTTACAAATGATCCGATACAGTAACCGGGACCGCGAGGAAATGGTCCGGAAGACGGACAACCGAACCGCTATGGAATGGGCGGTGTTCTTGGACAAACCGGACGAGATATTCATCGATTTCGACGCCGTCCGCGACGAAATCGAACGGAGAACCGACCAAATGGCGGGCCACAACAAGGACATCACGCACGAGCAAATCGTGCTGAAACTGTACACGCGTCTCTACGACTTGACGTTCGTCGACCTGCCGGGCATGACGCCGGCGACGAACGCCGATCAGCCGCACAACATCGACAGACAAATTCCCGAAATAATCTTACACTACGTGAAGCAGCCGAATTCGATAATATTGGCGGTCGTTTCGGCCACCGCGGACCCGTCCACTAGTGACAGTTTGAAAATTGCCCGGAAAATGGACCCGTACGGGACGCGCACGATAGCCGTAGTCACGAAGCTGGACCTGGTCGACAAGAACACGTTTCAAGTGATCGTCAACTTCCTATGCGGATACAAAAACCCGTTGAAGCTCGGCGTGATCGGCGTGATAAACCGGAGCCAAGAAGACATCAATCGGAAAAAGTCCATTAAGGAGACGCTGCGGATGGAAAAGGAATTCCTGAAAGCCAACTATCCCGAAAACTACAATAGGCACGGGAACCGGGCGTTGGCCTGTCACCTGCAGCGGATTTTGATCAACCACATCAAAGAAACGTATCCCGCGCTGAAGAAACAGTTGTACGACCTGGGAAGCCGGCTGACCAACGAGCTTAGGGTGTTGGAAACGCCGGTCAGCAAGGTTTCGTTCGTTTTGGAACTGCTGAAGGACATGTCCGGGTCTTATTGCGAAACGATCCGGGGCGACCGGAAAAACATATCCGAACAGTTTATGACGGGCGGCGCGAAAATCGAGAACATATTGCAACACGATTATCTGACCGAACTCAATAATATCGACCCGCTGCATGATTTGGCCGACGAAAAGATAGCGACCATTTTGAAAAACACGTCCGCCACCAATACATCGCTGTTCGTCAACGAGAAAACGTTGCACAAGCTCATCAGCCGACAAATACAATTGTTAGTCGAACCGTCGCTGACCTGCGTGGACAAGGTGTACATCGAAATGTTGAAGATTTTCGATACGATTGATCAGGATATATTGGAGAAACTAACGAGATTCCCTCAGCTAAATCAAGACGTAAGTATATAACTATAGATATATATATATATATAAAAACTCGGGAACGTAGAATATAGAGGGGCATTTAATTTACGCAATTATAAATTCTGAACAAATTTCGGTGAATCGTGTTATTTATACGGGATTTCCGTCAACATTTTCACATTAAACACGCTTATAAAGAGAAAAAAAAATGTGCCCACGGGTTATCGATATTTTTGAGAAACCGAACAAAATTAATTCACATAAAAACAATTAAAAACTCGAACATTTAAAACGGCTATAATAATGGTATACATACACCTCGTAAATTTTCAGAATGTTTTGAAAGTTTCACTACGTTGAAAAGGGGGTTAATATTATTAATTCGGTGACAATTTCAGGTTTCTATGATTACTTTAACCGAATTACAACAAAAAAACAAAATTGAAAATAACAGAATACTGTTATTGCGTGAATATTTCCGTTTTTTCTCACATAATTCCGAAAACTACAAAGAAAATGAAAAATTAATGATCTTCTCGATTCACCAACTACAGATTCAAAATGCAATAAAAAAAAAATCTGTCTTGGCGTTTTTTGATCGGAGCAGGATTTCTGATTGAATTATGGTTCGATGATAAAAGAAGAAAAAACACATAGTAAAACTAATACATTTCTCGTTACGCCCATAATCTAAAAATATCGATAATTCCATTTATATAAACAGAACAGGGACAATTATAATATTATGACGTTTATGATTCGTTTTATTTATCAAATAATGTATCGAATTGATCGATTTTTTCCAAAAAAAAAAAAAAAACCTATATATATTTTTCTGTCGCACGCAGGTGAGAAAAGTCCTCGGGAAAATCCTGGGCGAGACGCTGGACGACATCAAATGCTTCATCAGAACGTACATAGAAACGTACCAGGAGAGCGTGAACACGTACAACGCCGAGTTCATGCGGGAGATCGTGAGATTTTCGAACCGGCTGAAGAAGAAAGACTTTGTCGGGCACTACGGGCCGAACGCCAAGTTGCCGTCCGAGTTTCTGCACAACGAGTGCGAGGAGGACCCGAAAGAGCTGTCCAAACAGATGTTGTCCACTCTCAACGATCTGGCGGACACGGACGACTGCACCAAACAGGTGAAAGCGCACCGGATGCTGGTCGAGTGTTACTTCCTGTCGGTCCGGAAGGTCGTCCAGGACTTTGTGCCCAAGCGCATCAAGCACAGGATGGTGCAGACGGTGCTGACCTCGTTCGAGAGCCGCATGCACCAGGAGGTGTTCGTGCCGTACGTGGTGGACCGGGCGTTCGACCGGGTGCTGGTCGAGGAGGAGAGCGTCAAGGAGGACCGCATGAAGGCCGAAGAGATGCTGAAGGCCGTCGACAAGGCGCTCAACATTATGGTGGAAATACAGATCATATAGCGGCGGGCCGGCCGGTGTGAGAGTCGACGGACGGACGGGCGGGCTAAAATAAAACTGAACTGAAAAAAGTCGAATAATGTACGTGTACGTATAATAATATACACAATAACGGCAACTCATTAGTTTGTCATGCCGTTGAATTGAAATATTTTCAACTGGTCCGAGGCCTTTTAAATTATTATTATTATTATTATTTTTTTTTTTTACAACATAATCGCATCGTTCGTATTTATAAAACGACCGGTGGCGTAACTGGATAAAAAAAAAAAAAAACTAAGGGGAGGGGCAAAATAATTTATTTGCTAAAAACAAAACCACGAGGGACGGTGTAAATATATCAGTTAATTCTACGCACACAAAATAATCAAAGTATAATTTAATTGACTTGCATCACTTGATTAAACAAAAACTATTTTTTCTATTTTTTTACGTGATATATAATCAATCTGTGCCCTAGGGTACAATAAGAATATGCGCTAAAAGAATATATACATAACATGATAAAGCTTGAAGGAATAAGCCACCCAGTAATCACACTGCCTGGCGAATGATTTAATTAAAAAACAAAACTTAAAAAAAAAAAAAAAAAAAAACGAAGGAATATATCGTTATTTCAATTTTAGTTTTTTTTTTTTTTTTCTTCGGAACCTACCCGGGTAATACGATAACCGAGGACAACGTATTGTAAAACAGGCGAAACGTAAAATATATGTAAACTATTGCAGGTCAGGTGAGGTTAGCTTAACCATAGCTATTCGGGTGTGGGGAAATATTTGTATCTTATAAATAGAAATAGAAATTAATGTATTTTATGCATTCTTTCATTATTTGTAGAAGAATCAACGATTTTTACTGTTGTCATACCTGAGCGGGGCCGATATGATTCCTTTGCCCTCCCCCTCCCACCGTAAAAGTGTCAGGTTAGGCTGTCCACGATTAGGTCACTCTAGATGATTATTATAAGGCGTTTTTTTAAATTTTTTTTGTTCTTTAAACATTTCACTCGTAACCGTTTCTTCGGTATGTAATTGTATTGCGCACGAAAGACGTACGATGTGCGACAATAAAATAACGAGACTTTTTGAATAAAACCTAAACTATTAACGTTATCTATAAAACGATTATTGAAATATGATTAGAAAACACTTATCTAAAAGTACTATGAACACTGATGGCATCGATTCATTTTCTTATACGTTAGTAGCCTTGTTATTAGTGCGAGTTCGACTATACTGCCGAAAAATGTTAGATATAAAAATCGAACAACATGTGTTAACATTAAATTTCTTGTTAAATTAAAATAAACTGCCGCGGAATCGTTACGTATGTTATGTGAAGTTTATGGTGAAGAATGTTTATCAAGAGCTCGTGTTTTTGAATGGCACAAACGGTTTTGTAGTGGAAGGGAGGACGTCGAAGACGATGATCGTTCTGGACGTCCTACCACGTCTTCAACAAACGAAAACGTTGAAAAAATCGACAAAATTAATTAATCAATATTATTATAAAGAGGTATTAATTAAATTTAGAGAACGTGTCAGAAAGAAGCGACCAGATCTATGGAAAAATGGCTGGGTTCTTCACCAAGACAATGCTCCTGCTCGCAGTGCATTTTCAATTCAACGTTTTTTAACTGAAAAAAAAATTTCTGTACTTTAACATCCCCCGCACTCGCCAGACCTTGCTCCTTGTGACTTCTTCTTATTTCCTTCTTATTTCTTTTCCCATTTTCAAACAGTTGATGACGTAAAAATGAAAACGGCAGAACTTCTAAAAGGGCTGAATGAAAGCAATTGGCAACACTGTTTTCAAGAATGGCAGCGACGTATGCAACAGTGTATTGATGCTGAGGGAATATGTACTTTGAAGGTGATAATCATTAAATTATAACATTTTTAAAATAAACAACTTTTATTCAAAAAGTCTCGTTATTTTATTGTCGCACCTCGTATAGAGAAAGTACGGGCGCGTGGGCGCCACGGGGACTCGAGCGCCCGCTAAGACATTTTTATGGGGCAAAGCACCCCGTTGGACGTTCGGACCGGATCGTCTACAATATGGGAATATAAACGATATTATAAATTCGCTAAAAACGTGTAATTTTTGTAGAAATTCGACACGGGTGATAATACGGCAAACTGACGAGAGAAACTCGCAGTATTTTATCCGGCTGCCGTTTAAACGGCGACAAACGACAAAAGACAAATACGGATATATAACATTTTTATTCGGTAATCGGTAGGCAAGTAGTGTACCATATTTAGTATGTCAGTTTCGTCGAACCACAGCAAATAAATGAGTAATCGGGACATATACACAATTGTACGCTTAACGTAAAAATATTAATTTTTCTTCGGAGGGTAGGAAAAGTGTTGATATGACACCGATTCGATTTTTAAAACTTATCTCCTACGCTGCGCAGGCACCTAACCAACCAGGTTTGTAAAAAAATTTTATTAAAAAAATGTACAATAACGTAATTGTACTCTCTTCGCGCACTATTCCTCTGTAACTCGTCGTATTGCAGAGCATATTATATAACCGTACCGATATAATCCAAAACGTTGTTAAACCGCAATAAAACATTTCTCGACTATGACGAGTATACGCATGAAATAACGCGTACGTACGACGAAATGTATTTTACTAAAAACCATTTAATGTCGGCGCCACGGACCGAACCAGTCATTTTAATAATTTAGAATCGTGATTTGTTGTTGCGTTCGCCATCGAATTCTTATCGATGACCACTAACTCCGGATAAACCGTCACCGGCCGTCGTAGTACAGTAAAACTTCCATGTAACACGAAGTCACATTGGGAACAAAAAAAAATTCGTAATACAGAGAAATTCGTTTAACAGAATTACATGGTTTTTTTTTTTTTTTTTTTTCATATGTATCAACTTTTTTATTTCGTATTCTATATTTTATATTACAAATAAACATAATACCTACATACATATATACTATTATTTTTCAATCTTAATTTAAAAGAAATAATCAGTGAGTTTCGTTTGTTTATTATTTGCATAAATTGTACCGTTTTCGTAAAATGTTTCGATTTCATTGAGTTTAAAAAAAAAAAAATTTCATTCGAAACATTTGCTTGTCGTCTAAAACCATTTCTTACAGCACAAAAAGGCGTTTAGGCATCACTTTTTCTGTGAGTTTAGGTAATTCTTCTGCATCACCTTCGATTTCGTCACATTTTGTACGATTTACGTTTGCGTCAGTAACGGAACTGCAGCACGCGGTACTGCGGTCGAATTGACCGGGTCGCCGCTATCAAATGTCTTATCTTTATTGGACACAATAAAATCGTAGGTATTTTAGAATAATAAAATTTAATATTGGATAGTGACAAAGTTTACAAAAAAACAGATTTGTTATCGAATAGTTTATTCGTGATATAGAAACATCAGATTCGTTATACACAACGTGACCATACGTCCAGCTTTAGGCGGGACAGTCCCGCTGTTCCCAAAGAACCCAAAAATGTCCCGCTTTGAAAAAAAGGGGATCATGGCATTTTATTCCGTTAAAAAAGAGCAAACGAAAACATTATGTTGGTAAGTGTAACACTGGGAATATAGCCACTGAAAAGCGTTGGGCGGAAGTATTTACACACTTCCATGCTAAAGATCTCTCACACGTGAATTTTCGTATAATTGTCGAGTACATTGTATGTCTGCCAAACAGTAACGCTCCTCCTGTCGAAAGAGTGTTTTCTCATATGAATAAAATACGGAGCAGTAAAAAAACTAAATTGGGAGTTCCTGTATTAAAAGCCATTCTGATAACCAACAGTAACATAAACAAGTCTCATTCATTTATAAAAACCAAACCGGATATTTTAATCCGCAGATTCGCGGATCTGATGAATATAAAAAAGCAGTCGAATAATTTAATCAACTATAACATTTGTCTGTTGTCATTTTTATATAAAAAATCAATGGTTTTTTTTTTCTAATAAAAACACACTGTGTTTTACTATATTTCTAATTTTGTCATTTTAATGGCAAAAATTATTATGGTTTTCCTATTAAAATGTATTGGTGTCCCGCTTTGAGTCGCGTTAGTTATACAGGGACAAATTTGCGCACGATTAACACGGTAGAACCGTGGTTCTCAAAAATAATTCGTAAAAAACAGAACATTTCGTTAAATGGATGTTCGTTCTGTAGTAGTTTTACTCAATAATAAACTTGATTGAAATAAATTGCACTGGAATTTCACGAAAATAAATCGTGTGTTTCGTAGCGCGACAACAAATAATATTTTTGATTTTGATATTTGTTTTTATTTAATTGAGAATACGGCGGCGGTGGCGGCGGTGGTGGCGGTGGCGGCGGCGTGACCCGGAGAAACTCGTCGATTTCTACATGCGCTCCTGGTACCTCGACCTCTCATTTCTGCCCCCGCATGGCAAATTATCTCGTGACGTCAGCACACACGTATTTGAACGCGAAAACGTTCTGTCGAAAAATCGTTTTATCTCGGTAGCGGTACGGTTTACCGTAAAATAGCATATAACGGAAATTGAAGAACACGACTTTAGCTCGGGAGTGACGCACGCCGATTTATTTAGATATCGATTTACGAAGAAATTACGGCTGTTTTAAATATTAAAAAAAAAAAAATTATCGCATTTTAACATTGAACATCTACGCCGTCTACGTCTGGTTCGAGTAAATCGAAAATCGATATGTCATACCAAAGATCACGTTAGTTGTTGTAAACTAAAATCGAAAACTACTACTTATATTATTCGACCCGGTTCGAGTAAAATCAATCGCGGTCCATAATAATTATTATCAACCCAAACCACACGACGATATAATAAATATTACACGCGGATAGTGTAAAAATACCCGAATTTTCAGACGATAAAAAACAAAAAAAAAATAATTATACCTTATAAAATTACCATTATTAAAGATAAATAAAGTGAAACAAGTGACCGTATTTGGACTTTTCTCTCTCTAAAAAAAAGAAAAAAAAAGTGACTTTTAGTGACACGAGTAACTGACAAACAGCACTATACGGAACCTACATGGAGTCGAGATAATATTTTATAAATCGTCGTCCGCTACAACTAAGACGGTGCTTGGGTGCGAAGCACTCCTAAGCTCTCACACTTAGTACCCACAAGTCCCAATTCAGCACCGTCAGTCTTGAAAATCCCATAAATAATTCGAAAAAAAATAGCCTTTTCTTTCTGTCCCGTCGGTTTTCTTTCAATCTGGCGTTGTTGTCATATATTAAATGAGTTCGTTTAAGTGAGCACTTGTATCTGATAATGGTACAATACAAAATCAAGGAAGGGCGTAGAAGGGTGGTGTAGAGGGGCTCTTGGAGAATTGCATAGTTTCGATATGGTTATACCCCCGTCTAAATTTTTGCTCCACTTGCACTCTGTCTTCGGTTTTACTCAATACTCAACTTGATCGTGTTTGTTGACGGGCCGATGCCCGTAATAATAATCGTTATTGATGTGCTCTGTTCAATCTAAGAGTGCCCAAAGACGCGCGTGCATACCGAGCCGCCCCGACAACTGTGTCTGTTCGATCCCCGGGCGAGATCAAACGCTCTGTAATTGGCCGCCGCCGCCGCCGCCGTGTATACACATACATTAATTCCATTCAACTGGAGATGCCCACAACAAAAGGCTTGCCTTAAATAATCGCTCTCGCCAATTACGTTATCTTCTCGCATCACAACACATCAACTTAAAAAACAAGCTACTTTTATATAAACTCCTACTCAAGCCGATCTGGACATACGGTATCCAACTCTGGGGCGCAGCCAAAAAATCCAACTTAAACAAAATTCAAATCTTCCAATCAAAGTGTCTCCGCCAAATAACCAAAGCTCCCTACTATGTATCTAACGACACTCTACATAGAGACCAAGCCCCGTCCCAACAGTCCAAAACGTCGCAAAAAATTTCTACAAACGCACACACTCTAAATTCCACAGTCATCGTAATCCCTTGATCTCTGAGCTATCCTCCAACGCTATTCCTGGTGACCCCAGAAGGCGTCTTAAACGTACCTGGTGTCGTGACCTTCTAATCTAAAATTGTATATACCTCTACGTCCCCATAATTTGTAATACCACTCTCTATTGCTAGCACACTAAAACCTTAGCCTAAAATCCTGACTCCAAAGTGCCTCCAATGGGCGGCTTCTAATCTCCAGCCTCTCAAGCCATGTTTCCTCCATCACGTGCACTTATTGTAAAACAACACTTACAGATTGTGTATAATAAAAATAAAAAACTGGAGATGGTCCTGATTGCTCATTCCCGTCGCTGTTGTAGCCGTCCATATTTTAACGAAAATAATCCAAAACAATTAAAATAATAACGGACGGTACGAAACAATTAACAAAAATATTGTTCAATTACATTGGGAAACGCGCGTCGGGCGGCAATACCGCCAGCCGTTGCGCCCGGACCGAGACGAGCCAATGTGCACACGCATGCGCGAACAGAACAAGTTTTCGTCCGACTGGGACCGATTGGGCACGCTGAACATGAACCGAGTGCATAGTATTGTCGTCCGTCGAAAACGGGCGTTAATCTCGTTAATAAATAATAATTTACCGAAAACGTTTTATTACGCAATCGGTATAAAGATATCGGTCGTGAACCGAGAGACGGATGGCTGTTACGTAACGGCAACAACTAAACAATATCATACGAAAAATGCGATTTTATTCCCGTGGGTTTTAATTAAAATCGATTTTTTTTTTTTTTTATTTTAAATTAATATTTCGTTAAAAACCGAACAGCTGCTTGCGTGTTATTATAATATCGTGGTGTACCCATAGAGTCGGAAAATACATAGTGACTGAAAAAAAATATGCTAGGGGTAGCGCCCTCCCACCAACCTCCCCTCCGTATCGCTTTGTACACACAATTCGATCGATGTCCAAATATTAAACTAAAATCTGATAAAAAAAAAAAAAAAAAAAAAAAAAAAAAAGGTAACCGACAGTTACGAAATTAATTACAAATTTTATGCGGAAATGTGTACAAATATCAAGACTAAATTAAAATTATTTTTTATTTTTTTTTTAAGCCCTCAATGCGATCACTAGGAAATTAACCTAATCAACGTTGTTACTACTTTTGCTGGCATATCAGGGCGAGGGTGTTATAACCCCCCCCCACCCAAAATGTCTTCAATACGCCTACTTTTTTAAGATGATGTTTTTTTTTGTTTAATAAAACCAATAAAAATAACATCCTATTAGGAGTGGAAATTTCAAACGTACAACCCAACGGAAATAAGAGGATTTTCCTGGCTACTTTCCTGGATTTCTTTCGACGACAACTGTTCACCAATGACGTGCCCAGGAATATTCAATGGGAGGGGAGTATAGTACGCGATACTTGAATCCAAAAATGCTAATGTTTATTCAATAAATCGAGCTTTATATTGTAACTTGAACGGAGCAGTGTATATAAATATACATTTTAAGAATAAATTATTTAAAAAATACTCGTAAATTTTTGTGTTTTTAAGACGGGGGGGGGATGTAACCCCTAACACCCCTGCGAACGCCACTGCTAATGACTAATAATTAGGCATAACTGAAAACAATGAAAAAAAAAAAAAAAAAACATTGACTCGATAAGTAGATAATTATTATTATTTTGTCGTTTTTTTTTTTTTTTTGAAAAACTTCCCCTCCGAGTATTACGGATGCTTAAAATAATCACCGGGAATCCATCGAAATTGTTCGTCGATCGTTCTATGCAATAAATATCAGGTAAATAAGTATACGTAAAACTCTATTGTTAACACAAAAACTAATATACCCCCCTCGGGTATTGTAAAGCGCTTGTAAAAAAATTTTTTTTTTTTTCAACTTTATTTTAAAACATACAATCTGCAATTTAAATTTACAATAACCATGTGTGCGGAAAATACATTAAATGGCATGCGACGCGTGAAAAAAAGAAGCCACCCTTTAGCGACACTTTATAACAGAAGTTTGTTTAATTTATAGAACTTTTTATATTTATTTTATATATTTTTTTTTCTTTTTAATTTCTAATTATGGTTTAGATCGCGACACCGTCTTCTTTTTAGCCTACGGGGAAGATTTCTAGGAATGGAGTCAGAATTTAGTGCTGATATTCGGGGATTAGGGTAGTTGGGATTAGTCGTGAACGAAATCGTTTATATAGTAGCTTTGCAATTTCGCCTACTGTGTTAACTCTTAGGTCGGTATATAGAGTGCGATTTGAAACGTAGAATGGTGCATTGGTAATTATGCGAAGAGTTACGGATTGGAAAGTTGGAATTTTATTTATATTGGTTTTTTTTTTTTTTTTTGGCAGCTCCTCATAACTGGACGCCGCAACACAATTAAAACAATAATCGCGGGGAAAAGTTTTCGAAATCGTTACAAAAACCGTATAGGGGCTTGCAGTCGGCAAACTGGGCCCGATACCGGCCAATAAATAATGGGTTTCGGTCGCGTAAAAACAATTGTGAAAATATCAATTATATCCCATTCGAATATAAATCCGATTATATTATTGTAACCGAGCGTAGCGGTTTGGCCGCTAGAGGTCACGGTATTTTTTTCATTTTTTTTTTATATATCCTATCGTATAATACGGTCGAATTATTTCAACTCTAGAATTACATCGCTAGAATTTCCTATTTAAACAACGCGAACAAAAATCGTCTTTGCAACCGGACTATAATATTGTCGCGGATAATACTCGGGAGTTCCGATTTTATTTATAAAACGCATAAAAACCCAGACAAAAACGAAAATAAATTCATTAATGTCCATCATTGTTCGCTGATAACTTTTTGCCGGTCCCTTCGAACTCGGGAGTTAACCAAGAAGTCCGACTGTAACACAGGATTAAAAGATATCGCGACGCCGTCGAGGGAAGTCAAGGGCGGCAATTTTTCGAACACATTGTCCGTATCAAACTATTTGACAAATTTGTTTGCTAATATATTTTTTTTTTCTTAATTTTCCGCCGGTAAAAATAATATTGTAATTTATTTTATTTTTTTTGGCGGGGAAGGGGTTGGGATGAAATTGGACACCACGGCACCGTACAGGAGGTAAAACGAAACTATACCCAAGAGCTGCACTATAAATACGTTAAATTATAACGACAATGGAATATTATTATAAATCCGATTGTCGTTATCGCAATATTTGCTACGTGTAGACCGCGTCTCGTAATAAAATAAAACGAAAATAATGAGGATTTGTCGACGTTCTAATGAAAAATAGCTAGAAAAACCCTCTGAAAACGGTAAAAACATCGTGAAATTCGCCAGAATGAAATTTCCAAAAAAAAAAAAAAAAAAATACAAAATAAATAATAGTAATAATAAAAATGCATTTTGCGCGAAAATCCGCGGTCGGTATTATTGTAAAGTGAAAAAAAAAAACATAATTTTAAGCTGTACAAGTATAACTGTATATTATTATATTAATTAAATCGTTGCGGTTTTACCGGACTCGTCAGCGGCGTCACGTCGCCGACCGCGTCGCACTTTTCGGCAGCGCCGCCGGACAACAGGTCGGCAAACAGTTGAACTCGTACCACCGTCCGACCGTCGCGGGACGTCATTGGTCGTCGGGCGTTTTTCCGCCGGCCCGGAAGGTAATTTGCACGGGACCACGCGATAAGCGGACAGTGGAGAAAAACGCACTTTTAGCGAGAGGAAAAAAAAAAAAAAAAAAAAAACAACGAACTAAGAAGAAAGATAGCGAAAAACGTGCCGGCTAAATACGGGAAGCGACGGCGATTTCGGATGATATTTGTATATTGTATATTTTTCGCCGATTGAACAACGATAAAATAACGACAAACCGGAAGAATATTACCAATATTATTACTGTTTATTGTTGGCGACCGCGGTGGAACGCGACGTTTTTCGATACGGACACCTCCTGACAGACTGACAGACCGACCGACCGATCGAATGACTGAGCGACCGGGCCGACCGGACCGCCGACGCCGGCCGAGCGAATATTTCTGATGATTACCAGATAACGACGGTTTAAAATTAATCGGTCTCGCGCCCGTCGATGAATTCCCGCGGACGCGTGTTTTCAATAGTGACCGGGGCCGTATTTTACACTTTTCGCGCCCTTGGTAAACCGTATTTGTACGCGTCCGCCCCGTCTCTCCCCTCCCCAAAAAAAAAAATTAAAAAAAAAACAAAATTACAGCCTCTTTTTTTTGTCAAATCGTTATTTATGTTACTGATGTAGGATTTGTACGGTCAATTGTCATAGGCGAAAAGTAAAAAATTTGGACTAATTGCATCAAAATTTGGCAAATAACCCCGTTGCACCGTCCCCCTTAAATACTGCCTAGAAATGTACGAGCAAATAGGATGGACCGATTCTTACAGTTGTATCCGGGGGCACCGTTTAGGGAGGAGCATAGGGGCCATGCCCCCCTAGACATTTTACATTTTGATTTTTGACGGTACTCGTTGTCGCCATTCGGTTAGTTTGGAGTAAGAAAAAAAAATAATAAATTCAACTGCAATGGTAATTAATGTCGGTTTTTCTTCTCTGTACAAAATAAATATCGATAAGACAAACAAAATAATAAAATTTATTATAAAAGATTTTAAAACCGCCGTACGTATCAAACCTAACATTTCATAACGATTTCCACGTGAAAACCATCACCGAAGAAGCACAATTCTTTTATGTGCGCTTCCGTATGCGACTTCTATCCCACCAAAATCCACTTATTAAAAACCTTTCCTCTTTAATTCTCCCGGGAAATCCTAGGCGCAGGCTAAAAACGAAATGGTGTCGTGACCTCATACAAGTTCCAATTTAAAATATACATCTATATATATATATATAGAATACCCATCAGTAACAATCAAAAAAAAAAAAAACTAATATAAATAATTCATGTGTTGCCAGTGGGCGGCTTCTTATTCAATTTTTCACGTTCTGTCTTCTCTTAGCACACAAGCTTATTGTGCATTATTTGTATAGATTGTTTATTTCTAATTAATAATAAAAAAAAAAAAAAAAAAATAAAAATAAAAATATTCATACCATTTTGTTATAATCATTTGGTTGTGTATTGTTTAAAGTGATAAATAGTAAATGTTCACATTTTTTTTATGTAGGCATTCGACTTTAGTATTGTGTGTAATTTGAACATTTGTATACCTTAAATAAATGTTTACCGTGAAGCACAATCAAAATCTTCACCACAGCGTTTCAAGCAAACAATTCAATTATTAGTCGTTTAAAGAATTATATTTTTTATTTATTTATTATTATTATTTTATTTAATTTTTTTTGAGAAAATTACATTGAAATCTGAGAATCTGTAAAACAAAAAAAAAAAATGTTTCTTATTTAAAATGTTAAACATATTACTGATTGATTGTCCTCTGGACCATTGACATTCGGTAAAACATTTGACCAATTTTTTCGTTTATAAACATTAAAATTTGAATAATAATTAATAATTGTGTCTTGATAGGAACTTAAATCTATATACATATATATATAAAAAAAAACAAAAAAAAAAAAACGTTTCCCTTGAAATTATTTGATTTGGTTGTCATTCCTGCATCGGAACGTGAATACTTATATAAGTATACATAAATGCGTATAAAAAAAATATTGCCCCCCTCCCCAAACCCGGGAAAAGAACCAAATCCGCCATTGGATGTAACAATACGACCACATATGACCTATAAAATCTTATATTTTAAGAAAAAAAAATTTAAAAAAAACAAGAAAAATTGTCCGGTACGCGCCAACAGCGATTTTCATGCGAATAACGCAAGTTCGATGTAATTTATCAATTTTATATCGCGAACAATTACGGTAAAAATGATCAGTTTGAAAAAACTGCTCGGGCCGATATTGACCATGATTTTAAATGGGGGATAAAAAAAAAAAATTCTAATCGTTAAACATAGCTCAAATTGGCCAGAATGTTTGGAAAATTCCACCATCTCTAGAAAGAGCTGATCTATAGGTATTCCGTCGAAATTTGAGTTGTTTACGAATACTTTAAAAATGTAATCCGAATTACAACAAAAAATGGCAGGCGAACCTTTTTTTTTTTTTTAGAGGGGGGGGGGGTAAGTGCCAAATTTTTTCAATCAAGTTTCTGGAAATTGTTCACGTGCTCAAAAAGTAATTCTATTTTTTTCTAAGGATAAAAATAAAGTTACAGATACATTATTTTATAATATTTTATCAAGTACAGGTATGTTTTTATTTTATAAATTATGGATTATGTAATATCCTTAAATTAGTTGTTATATATTGAATTTTTATATTTTAATGTGATTTTTGTTGCTGTTTCTCAGCAGATAGAGTTTTCACGTCAGTAGTGTGTTGTTTGTAATTTTTAATGAAACACAAATAGCACTGGTTTCATCAGTCAAAGCGTTACTTTCTTACGATTCGATTAAATTCATTATGCAGCATAATGCAGAGTTCACAAGCGTATTTTAAAAATAAATCTTCGCTTATCGATATGATTAAATGCCCATAGAAATATTATCATTATTAAAACGTATATAATTCGTTTCTTCGAATTACTTATAACTAAAATAAAATACAAATACTAATAAATTCAATTTTTTTTCGCATTCCATTCAAATTCAACCAATAGGTTGCCATAGGTTCCCCACCCCAGATATTACACTGTTATTCATATTAAAATCAAAAAAAAAAAAAGCATTTATTTGAAAAAAACTTGATATTTATTAATTATATAATTCAAAATTCACTATTATTAACATTAAAACAATTGTATAAAATATATGTAATAAAAATAATTAACAAAACCTTAGCCAGAAGTATTATACAGATGGTATGTATTTAAAGTGGTTTTAAAGTATCATTCGTCTTTAAGACTTAAATAGGCACAAACCTATATATAATAATCTAGACCCGTGATCGTCAACCATTTGGACCTCACGTAACAACTAAATCCATAATTCTAAATTCTGTGGACCACTTATACTTTAAGTCTAAGGTGCGTATCCAGAGATACAGTGTATCCTGTAGACCATACAAATTTACAAACCACCAGTGGTCCATGAATGACGAGTTGGCGACCACTGCTCTCGACTAAGCTTTTCTATATATTATTAATTTATTTCTATTACATATATATACACATTGTTTTTTTTTTACATTTATCTAAAAGAGTATTAATCACTAAAATTGTTTATTTTTTTGTTTTTACACAATCGATAGTTTTTTAATTATAATGTAATATTGTTATTAAAAAAAAAAAACTCTAAAAATAAAAAGCTTAAACTAACACCACAGATAATTGTAGATTTAACGCGTTTTACAAAAAAAAAAAAAGATACTTAATTTAAATACAAAAAATATTCATTATAAAAAACAATGTCAATCATAAGATATATTTTTTGAATAGAAAAAAATGTTATAAAATTGTGTAGGTTTCCACGCAATTGATAATAAAATGTTGACTTACTTATAAGCATAAATATATAAAAAAAAAAAAAAAAAAAATACAATAAGAGTAGTAGGTAAATTAGAATAGAATAAAATTAGCTGTAATTATAATAAAATACAATAGTTAAAAACCTCAAACAGATGAAATTAAGTCAAATAGGAAAAAAAATAAAACTTTTTCCATAGATTAAATGTTTTTTATATACATAATTTTAAATTTATTAAATACTAATAATGATTATTTAATATTAAATCTATAATAGTGAAATAGTAAAAGTTGTTAAGAATAAAAATAAAAGATATGACCACAAAAGTAATATGGTTGTGTTAATAATAATTATTATAGCTGTATGATTAAATAAATATTAGCTAATCGTAGTAAATGATTAAGAAAAATAAATAAGAAAAAATAAATTAATAAAACTAAATTATACTAATATAGGTAGTAAATATTTTATATTGAGTAAAATCATTGAACTATTTGTAAAGATTAGTTTGAGTAGTATGCTAATCTATTGAAATTTTCGTCATTGGGACTTGGCGGAAATTGATTTTCTACGTTTGGCTCGTGTTCTAGTTTCATGGCGAATGTTATGCACAAAATCATTGTACAGTTTATATAGATTAGTTTGAGTGGTAGCTAATCTATCGATATTTTAGTCATTGGGCCTTGGCGGAAATTGACTTTCTACGTCTGGCTCGTGTTCCGGCTTCATGGCGAATGTTTGTGTATTCAAACCACATGACGTTCGGGATTAATGTAGAATCTCTCAACAAAAACAGTTCAGATATTTTCCTGAGGAAAAAAAAAAAATTTGTATTATAGGAGTAATATTCAGTACAATATCATGTACTACTTAAATACTAATATTATTAAACTACTGAACTGCAATCGGGTATACCAATATGACCCTCAAAGAAAAAAAAAATTATCTTTTACTAAAAGCATATTGTAATGCAATAACAAATCATTATTGTACAAATTATCATAAATATTATAGAATTAATAATAACTCCTAACGAAATTCTGGAGTTTCTCCAGAAAATCAAGAAATGTAGTTGTGTTAATACAAATTTAGCAATATTTTCCCAAGCAATGTTTCAATATCAATACAACCATTATTATTTATATTCATTCAAATAGTGTATAGACTGAAAATGAATGAATTTGTTAAAAATAAAATAAATTTAAATTCAATATGTAGTGTGTATTTATAACTGGTTTTGATTTAAAAAAAACATCATCGGTTAATAGAACAGTAAAGAGGTCTTCTGGAATGGAATAATTTGTAAAATTTTAAAACGTTAAACTCTATATTCTTTAAATAAACTATACAATACGACTGTAGACTTATTTACTGTTCACACATTAATTTGATTTGTTTACCGGTTTATCAACACTTTACAGTGATAATATCTGCTTGATCGGCACACTATTATTTTATCTTATTGATGAGATGGACACCATAACACCATAACAATGAAAATGTTGGTAGATTTGCGTTCTTATAGATAACTATAATAGTCTTATAGTCTTGTAGTATTTTGCTTATATATATATTTTTTTTTTTCGCTTATTATTACAATAATTAACATTATGACTGTATATATTCATATATCTTTAATTTATTCTACACAATGTATTAAATAACAATAATATATACTTTATATTGACACATTTAAGTAATAATAGGTAAAATAAGTCATAGGCTAGCAAATGACTATCAATTTATATAATATTATACCATAAAAACATTAAAAACCAGTACACATACTGAGGGAATACATTTTTTCAATCATTTAAACAGTATGTTAATTGAAATATAATACAAATATCACTGATTTTATATTTAGATTAAAAAAAATTGTTATTCAGGAATTTGTAACAAAATGGTTTTGTCATGAGCAGTCAAGTAAAAATGAACACCAATCAACAAATAAATATAATATATTCTTCGATTTTTCAATAGTGAGATGTTTGTTGTTTTTTTTTTTTTTTTTAATGATGGCCTTCAGGCGATAATTACTATCTAAATGTCACAATATAATTATACAAATTTGATCAAAATTTAATTTATATTATACAAGGTGTGTACACTAGATATTTCGAAGAGTATTTACTTTTTCCAAAAAAATAAAAACAACTGTCCAAGTGATGGTCCAGAGAAGTATGAAATAAATATAATTACAAATACCATTAACAATAATAATAATATTATATTATATTGTTTTGTTGTAGTACATTTACAAATTAAATACAATTGTTTTGAAAATTTAATAATAAATACTAGATATCATTGCTGGATTGTACTCTTTTCACTGTGATTAATTTATGGAATTTGAGCATTTGAGAAACTACCAAAATAATATTATCTTATATGATATATTTTAAAGAGTTAAACAAAATATTAGTTTGGGTTTTTTTCCTGGAGATTTTTATTCTAAATACCATAAAAAAAATATATATATATATATATATAAATTGTTATTATTAAGCATGTTTCAAATTGTATACCACTTGGAGAGATTTAAACATACAGTTTGTTGGTAAGTTTTCTTAAAACTACAAATGATGATTTGAAAGATAAATATTTAAATCAAATAATATACTATATTCAATTGAATTTGCCAATGACAAATAAAAATGGTGTTTGTCACATTGTATTTTAATAGTTGAACAGACTAACCTAAATCATATTTTTCATAACTGCAAAACGGTTGTTTTAATTAGAATTGTTTCATTAAATTGAAATAGATTTTTCATAATCCTGGGCTTTTAAATACCATTTATGGTAATAGTATTTATGCCATTTATGAATATAGATAGTGCAGAAGTAGCCCTCCACAAGTTATATTGAATATAGAATTAAAAAACCCCCTCAAAAAAAAAAAAAAAATATATATATATGATAAATATAGGAGTTGAATAAATAGTATAGTATAAAACACATAATTAGTGAAGTATACAAACACATAGAAACATATTATCAACACAAATTCAAAAAATAATTTATATGTAATTTTAATTATAAAAAAAAAATATTTTATTATTTTCTAATTTGTTAAGTAGAAAATAATGAGAAAATATAACTGCAAACAAATAGATTTTTTTTATAATTTACAACTAATATATTTTTACTAAATATACAAATTAAAAATCTAATGTCTGTACCATAAAGTATTTTTAATTTTAAATTTTTTATGAATGAATTTCAAAAACAAAAACATATCTCTACACTATCAACCCTGATAAACATGATACAATACAATATAATACATACTATATTATGTCTATGCTATTATCATACCACCACGATAATAAAGAACTTTATTAGTCATTAGTATTATTTCAATATGTATTATCTACACATTAAAATCACATATTATTATTATACACATCTGTAATAATTAAAATAAATTATTATAGATGTTTCCACTAATCATTAGTTGGTAATTTGGTATGTCCAGTTAGTTAATAGGACAATGATAAGGGTGCAAAAGTGCTTTAATGATCTATATTGTTATCTTTAGGTTAAGCAATATGGAATTTATCACTATAGTTCTGGTCTTTACAAACGAAAAATACTTCATTTTATATTCAGTAAATGGAGCGGCAGGTAAGCAGCTCCTACTGTGAGGTAAATTCATAAAAAAAAAAAAAATAGTTTTATTCTTGAAAAAAGCAATACTTTTTAAAATATCCAAAGTAGACTCCTAAACTGATCACTCTAATATAATATGTTAAATATATAGGTTTTTACCAAGTGATATTCAAATTTGCTAAAAAAAAAAAAAAAAAAAATAATAATAACAATATAGTTGGAATAATATTGGTCAATATTGTCAAATGGATCTATAAAATAACCTTGATATCATAGTGAAATACAAATACATAAGGTATTTTAATTTGTTTAACAATACTATTTGTTGAATCCACACTCCAGAATGAACAAATACTGACTAAATGTGGCTATAATTTTTTTTAAAAACAAAAAAATTGATCAGCAATATTTCCATATAAAACAATTAATAACAATATATGTATATTTAAAACTGATAAAATTATAAAATTACTAACAAATTCCTAACTACTATACGTACCAAGATATAACTTCCGGAAAATATGGAGTCAATACCACATCGGTTAAGGTAAACCAACTCGTTCCTACCAAAATCCCAAATAAGCCTCCAAATATTACTTGCTTCCATGTATGGTACTGAAGAAAGATCCTGAAAAAGTCAATATTATTATTTTAAAATATGTCATATAATGGGGATCCTGATTATATATAAAAAAAAAAAAGTTTCATAACCAGAGTGTAAATCACTGATCAATAATATGTATACTCTAGATTCCATAGTTTCCCAAAGTTTATCAAGATTTTCTATAAAATTACCAAATATTTGTATGCTGATTTCTGTTAATGATTAACCCTGTGTACAAAACTTAATCCGTTGGCCTTTGATATAATATTGTTGTTATTTCAAAAATTAATTACAATATTCGAAAAATATAGATTACAGTAATGTGGTATCAGCGTTAATTTAAAAAACAAAAATAAATTAAGTATTATCCATCAGTGATATGAGGGCTGCGCTCACATTTAAATATGTTTAGGCACCACTGGTTTGTTTTTTTCTTCAGTATTTCGTCAAACTATGAATACCTTCAATGGACATACTGCATATGTACAACTATAAATTAAATTAAATGTTATGGATTTATCAATTTGTTGGTTTCTTATTGGAATTTAAAGTAATAATTCACTATGAACTGAGTGCTGCGCTACACCCATCAGTGTGAAAATAACCCAGCAAGTGTTGTGAACAAGTTGTTTAAACCAATATCGAAAATTGGACACAGTAATCGCAATGGATAAATGGTATAATTCCATACCACTGTGAATTGTCGAAAATTCAAGTACAGGGTGTTGTTAACATAATAAACGATAAAAAAAAAAAAAAAAAAAAAAAAAAAAATGTATTTATAATGTATGCTTTATATTTTATTAACCTTACCCAAAATTAAATGACTTACTAAAACAAAGAGCATTTGCGAAATTGCCGAAAACAAGTATAAAGAGAGTTCTATACAATTATAGAAAGTTATAGAAAGCTTCACGACCACTGAAGGGTTATATTAAGTTTATTTTACAGTGTTCTTATGTCAAGCTAATATTGTAACAATTGCAATTAATTCATGTTAAATATTCCAACAGAAGTAAACAACAAAAAATACTAAATAGTAGTGGGTCTTGGAGAAAACTAAATAGACTATAATAATATTCAACTCTAATTGTTAAAAAAAAAAAATATATATATATATATATACAGTGGCTTGTTTATTGTGAATATTGTCCATATTTTGAAATACCTGTTTGTAGACAGATAAGAAGTCAATACTTATTTGTTTTCGTAATTTACTCTCATTTGTTTAACCTGAGTGGTTTGTCCAACTTTGGACATTATTTAAGATAATTCAAATTTAGTCAAAACAGAATATTCGTAAATATTAAATTTCAACATACTATAACATTACTAATTTTGTCATTAGAAAAAAAACTTTTTATACAAAAATTGTTTCAAAGAAATACTCAATTGAATTTGTAAAGAAAAAAAAATGGTGTTGCCGTTTAAAAAAAAACAAGTTGAAATTTGTCTGAAAATGAGTAATTCGGTTTTCATTCCCCGAATCCTCAATTTCAATACTAGGTCATCTAACTGAAATATTTAGTGGTACCTCTTAACGTGAATACACTGTATATTGTACTTGTCAGTTATCGCAACTACCCATAAATCACGTAGAGCATTACTCTACAATATATTATGATTATGATAGAATCTATAAAATATTACAACTTGCCTTCTAAATTTGAATTCCCTGGTAGACGGAATGAAATATTTAGACTGTGTTGGATAGCACAACATTATTCATATGTTATCATAAAAAGAAATAAAAATCACAACAGTGGAAATTCAGTTGTCTACGCTGAATTTTTGAACAAGTCCAACAAACAAATAATATCAAACTATTAGGCTTTGGAATGAATATTATAACTTTTATTGAACATCGATGAAATTGGGAAAAAAGCCTCATTAACCTAACATTATCATTTAAGTTTTTAAAAAAAACTAGTATTATAAAAACCATTGCTACTACTGGCGGGTTAAGTTAAATAAATATAAATGCTTTTCTTCTTCTGAATAACAAATTAAGTAATAATATTAACATTGACTGGGTCGTTTAAAGAAATATAAAATATATCCAAAAATATGCTTAGAGATTAGTTTTTCAGTCACATGATGTATATTTAATATCACAAACCGAGGACACCTATTTGAGCAAATTGCACAATAATATTATCAAATCTATTTTCTAAAACTAATATATATATATATATATATATATATATATACATATATAATTATTAAAACTAATATAAACCTGTACGAATCATTAGTGACTAGACAAAAGTGTATAATATACCTGCTATAAGAAACTATACAGGCGAGAATAAAGCAAAATACTACTCCAGCAACTTTCCAGAAAAACTCTTTAAATGCCTTGCTGTTGGCATACTGTAATCTAAAAAAAAAAAATTATAAATACGATTATTTATAAATATAGTTTTTAAATATTTTTTAGTGGATGTACCCACCTAATAAATGTAAAGTACAACATATATGAAGCAAAGAACCACATGAATTGAGAATGAGATGATGGCATGCCATATTCAGAGTACAATACATTTGAATTTCTGGCTAATGGTCTAGGTTCGCAAAGTATATGTTTAAGAACCGTGTTGCATATCTCATTGAGAAGAATGCCCACAAAAAAAGTTATCTAAATAATAAAATAAATATATATAGGTAGATAAAGAATAATAAAATAAGCATTTACTTACGGTATGCAAATCTCTACGGAACAGTATTAATGTAACAAAACCTGACAAAATCATGAAAGGTGTCAAACTGAACAGTGCCAAAAGTTTACCAAATATGTTTCCTAAAAAAAAAAATTCAACAAGTATAGTTTACAATGAACAAATACTATTCATATAAGTAAAAAAAAAAAAGAATGTATTACTATAACTATTGGCTACAGGTAAAAAGTAATTTTTTATTCTAAAGAATAAATCAACGAACATTAATACTAAGGCGGTGATTATTATGGCATTAGGATAAACAAAAAATTAATTTCAATTATAGAAACTGGTACAGTATTTATTTTTTTTTTTAAACACATCAACCTAAATCAAAATGTTATTTTGTAATGTCCGTATACTACAAAATGATATTGTAGTCGATGCAGGTATTAACAATTGATTTATTAAAACAACTCAGGAACCATTACGAGGAGGAGTACTCGTAGAAATAAAATGTTCATAATAAAACGATCCTTGCACCAACAATACGATTATTTGGACGTTTCGACTCTCTGTAAAATTATTAAGTACCCATCTAATAGACGTTATATTTACCATTGGGATATTCGACAAATGTCAGAGACAACGGCACCCAATCGACGGATTGTTCGACCCCGCCGTGTTTCACGCCGTCGGAGTCCATAATCGGGAGAAACGAACTATCGAGCGAAATAAAAACGAACGGCGGCGTATTTCACATAGTACTCCGGATTGAGGTGGGTAATAATTATTATTATAACTGAAAATCCTTCGGCGACCGAGAAATCCGGCGATTTCACGACGGGCGCAGTATTAGTTACGGACGAGTGAACGAACGAAACAAACTCCGGGTCGCCAACATATAAAATCGATAACCCGACGAGTGACGGACGGAGCCGGCGAAAACGCTCTGGTGGCCGCGCCGAGCGAATAACACACAGAGGTAATCGTTAGAGTAAAATTATTGTCGAGATAATATTCGGCACTCGAAAAGAATGAGATAAGAAAATACAACAGTGATAAGAGCCGCAGTGATATGATAATACACGACGCGTTATCTCCTATGCTGGTGACGCGTCCGTGCGTTGTGCGGAGAGGGAGCGCGTAAAAATGACCAAATATATTATTTTTTCCAAACAATATCCATATGAATTGTACCGTGAAGTTTATCGATTAAAACCATCTGGCGCATGCGTTCGTATGAATTCATCCACCAATCATGCGTGTACCATTTGTACTCGTATTTTACGTATATATATATTTTTGAAATAAATTTATTATGCGTAAAACATTTTTCGCCCGCACGTCAAACGCGCCCGGGTTGCATTCGAAAAACTCCCCTATATTTTTGTTACACAAATAATTGTCCTTCTTCCTACGGTACTACTCGAGTATTATTATTATTAATATCACAACGACGATAGTTTTCGAGTGCAGATAAAATCTACACACAACGCCCACAATTCTTATAATCAAAATTTTATTATATACTTAATAATATAAAAGCCAACCCGTACCCACCCACACGCTCGCTGATCAACGGCCAGACCAAACGGCTGGATTTGACATTCTGGTGTAATTCGTCTATAACAGGCAAGATAAAAAGGGATAAATGGTATGGCATGAGATGAAAAGTGGGATGCTCGCGCATGAATTTTGCCGACAATCGATTTTCCTGGTTTCCATGGCAACCCGGATGAACTCCCCCCAAAAAAAAAAAAAAAAAAAACAGTTGTTCTAATTTATTGATTTTGGGCGTTTCTTGCCCGCGACGACCCGGAGGCGGAAAAAATCAATAAAAAAAAAAAAAGTGAAAAAAAATTAATGCCTCCAGAGAGAATTGAACTCTCGACCCCTGGTTTACAAGACCAGTGCTCTAACCACTGAGCTATGGAGGCCTGTCGACGAATACATATCTAATTTTAATAGAAGAACCTTACTTTTTATGACTAGTGTTTATATTTCGACAAAATCTGATCCAAATATTACTAATTTTTTTTTATACGGGATGTAAGAATATTCCTGGCTATTTTTTGATTATAATACGCTACAATGTGTGGGTATCTAGATGACATTTTTCATGCTTAACTATCCGTCTATGTGTAGAATATTTTTTACATTTTAATACAATATGTATGTAGAGGTATGTACTAACTATTCGGCCGATCTGCAGGTCTATTACGTGTGTCGCATAACGAAAAATAAACCATCGTAGAATGTGTAAGTAGATTACCGATGTTATAAAGTCGTCAGGGTTCAATAAAAATTGCCAACCGAAAAATTATCCTCTAATCTATTACGTAAAAAAAAAAAAAAAAATTAAAAATTAATATTAAAAATATTTCGGCCTATTATTACATTAAAAAATTGAAGAACCCTCTTATCTCGCGGACAGGTGTTTGTGGCTAAAAAAAAAAAATAAGTATAAAGCTGATGGGTAAAGTATAATAAAATAAAATTATATTCAACATCAAGGTCAACGTAATAATATTATTACAATACTATTCTAATCGAAAAAATCAAACTTTGTACGAATAGCATTTCCACCGCTTTACGGTAAAAGTAATAGTAAATTAAATGATTAAAAGTAGGTACTGTCATTTAAAAAAATATATATAAATTTTATATTTAAACGATTATAAAAAGAAAATTACTGCATAACGCTGGACTTGTTTTCTTTTAATTTTTTGTTTTTTCCATTAAGTACAACATGAGACGAACCTCGTGTAAATACAATTTTATCTAAATAAAAAATATCGAAAATTTAAATAGCATGTAAATAGTTGAATATAAATCGCCAGAATGTATTGTACATTTTTCTACGTCTATTAATATTCTGTGAATATGTCAGAGATTTCTACGATTGCGTCTGTCTGCAATTATTGAGAAAATTATAACGAAAATCAAAAAATGGCAAAATGCACCAAAATGCTATCCAAAATGTAACGTAGTAATATACTTGAAACTCAGAGCAAGATTTCTGGTAGAAAAGCTGTTCGTAATACATGATCCGATTAGCTAGGAATCAAAAATGTAATATGGTAATATTTCATTTTATTGGGTTACATCGTTTTTAACCGAACCGCGAATACTGACCGTGACTCGGTAATAACCGAAACAAAAAAAAAAAAATTAACAATATGAATTTTTTCTAAAACAAAAATTCAATATTTTCAATTAAACCGCATTACCGTATAAATTTGAACCACGTATATTATATTTGTTTAAAACGTAAAAATGCATTAAAAAACTAAACGTTTGAAACTCGTGTCGTACTTCAGCCTCACATCAGTTTTATTTAGAAGTAAAAAAATAATAATAAATAAAACTAAACTTGTCGAGTGTTAGGCTCGCACATGACGATTATAAGTTTAACATTCCGACACGGGTGTACGCGATGGATAAAAACCGATTGTATTTTCTCACGGTTTCAATGGTGGGAATCGCATCGCAATATAATTGTGTTTGTGTATACCTACGTTAAATTCCCAAAATCGTATTTGCCCCATTATTCAATAAAATAAAAATAGAAAATTTTATTGTACGTAAAACATGTATAAGTAATAGCCATTGTAATTACATGTATAAATATTACAATAGTATTGCAATATTTTTATTTTTATTTTTTTTTTTTTTTTTTTTATAGCAGTCGGTCAAAGAGTTTTTCGCGCGTAATTGTGTGGACGACAAAACTATTTACGCTCAGTTATAAAAGTGATTATGGCAAATTAATGTCGGTAAAAAATAATAATAATAATTATGTACAAAAAAAAAATGAATACGTAACCGTATATTTAGATGAATTAATCGTGTACAAACACAATTTAGAATAAAATAACATACATTATAGATAATCGAAAAATAGTAAGTAATCTGACTCGGATGACTTCTAAATTTTTTTTTTTCTCCCTTCAATCTCATACACAATGATACTGCCATCATATTAGCTACAGGCGAGGAACCACACAGAATTCGTTAATGCAGAGACGAATTACAAATAAAACATACATAATTATAGGTAAATACTTATAATATATGCAGTAGAAAATATAATTAATTGAGTTACATTGAAAATTATATCTTTTTTTAAACTAAGTTCAATTTCATACATACAGTATGCAAATTTCTACGGAACAGTATTAATGTAACAAAACCTGACAAAATCATGAAAGGTGTCAAATTGAACAGTGCCAAAATTTTACTAAATATATATCCTAAAAACATAATTCAACAAGTACAGTTTACAAAGAACAAATACTTTCCATATAAGTAAAAAAAAAAATATATATTACAATTACTATTACTATTGGCTACGGGTGAAATTTATTATTCTAAAGAAGAAATCAACGAGCATCAATATAAAGACAGTGGTTACTATGGTGTAGAATAAAAATAAACTTAGTTTCAGTTATAGAATCTAGTACAGTTTTTATTTATTTTTATTTTTTTTTTTTAAACACATCAACCCAATTCAAAATGTGATATTGTAATGTCGGTATACTACAAAATGATATTGTAGTCGATGCAGGTATTAACAATTAATTTATTAAAACAATTCAGAAACCTATACGAGTACGAGTACTCGTATAAATAAAATGTTCATAATAAAACGATGCTTGCACCAACAATACGATTATTTGGACGTTTCGACTATCTGTAAAATTATTTAGTACTTATCTAATAGACGTTATATTTACCATTGGGATATTCGATAAATGTCAAAGACAACGGCACCCAATCATCGGATTGATCGACACCGCCGTGTTTCACGCCGTCGGAGTCCATGCTCAGGAGAAACGAATTAACGTGCGAAATATAAACGAGCGGCGGCGTATTTCACATAGTACTCCGGATTAAGGTGGTTAATAATTATTATTATTACTGAAAATCTTTCGGCGACCGACAAATCCGGCGATTTCACGACGGGCGCAGTATTAGTTACGGACGAGTAAATGAACGAAACAAACTCCGGGTCGCCAAATGTATAAAATCGATAACACGACGACTGACGGACGGCGCCGGCGAAAACGCTCTGGTGGCCGCGCCGAGCGAATAACGCACAGAGGTAATCTTTAGACTAAAATTATTGTCGAGATGATGATAATATACGGCACTCGAAAAGAATAAAATAAGAAAATAAAACAGTGATAAGAGACGCTGTGATATGAATATACACGATGTGTTGTCTCCTATGCTGGTGTAACGACCGTTCGTTGTGCGGAGAAGGAGGGCGTAAAAAAACCCAAATATATTATTTTTTCCGAACAATGGCGATATGAATTGTACCCTGAAGTTTATTGATTAAAACCATCTGGCGCATGCGTTCCTATGAATTCATCCACCAACCAGGTGTGTACCGCTAATACTCCTAATATACATATACATATTTGAAATAAATTTATTATGCATAAAACATTTTTCGACCGCACGCCAAACGCTCCCGGGTTGCATTCGAAAAACTCCCCTATATTTTTGTTACACAAATAATTGTCCTTCTTCCTACGGTACTACTCGAGTATTATTATTATTAATATCACGACGACGATAGTTTTCGAGTGCGGATAAAATCTACACACAACGCCCACAATCCCCATAATCGAAATTTTATTATATACTTAATAATATAAAAGCCAACCCGTACCCACGGACTCACTGGCTGATCGACGGCCAGACTATACCGCTGGACCTAGAGACTTGACATTCTGGTGTCAATCGTCTATTACGGCGAACAGGCGAGATAAAAAGGGATTAATGGAAAGTCATGTGCTGAAGGTGGAAAGCTCGCGCATGAATTTTGCCGGCAATTGATGGGAATTCAACAGTATTTATTACGGACGTATAAATGAACGGTTAACGATTAAATTTCCGAGACGACAGCGTCTTTGAATCGATAACCCGGCGTCAGACCCCAGAGAGGGTTACCTTGGCGACGCGGATGACCACCCCCCCTCAAAAAAAAAAACCTTCGTAATTATAATTTGATTTACGTATTTCGTCGCGGGCACGTAAGTCTTATTTCCTAAGAGATAAGAATGAATAAAATAGTGGTAGAGGGTTAAATCCACGAGCACTTTACTCTTTACAGTAGAATACCAGAAACGGTGTCAGCCGCACGTCTCTATCCCGACATGGCTACAGGTCAACGCGTATGCTCTACTGACAGTCTGATAATACCGCAGCCTAAAGGAAGTACCAAAAACCTAGTATACGAGGAGGTATAAAATAAAAAAATATCTTAAAAGACGGAGTAGGCAAGAAAATGTTAAAAATTTGATGTTCAGATATTGATATTAACTGTTGCCTTATCGTTCTACACAATTTCCATGATTTTTTTTTTAATAATTCATCATTTTTGACAGAATATAGTTTTCTATTATTTTTCTCTCGTCCATATCTTTCTCATTCTTAAAGAAAAATTTTCATTTTTCTTTACCATATTCGTCTTTTTCGTTATCTGGCAAAACTGTTGCCTTAAATATTCTATTAAATTTTAATATTTTCGATTGTTTGTTGTTAATTATTGTAATTTTGGTAAATTTTGTTTTCAATTATTATTTTCTCGTCCATATATTATATCCCCGTTCGCGACGACACCGAGTCCTGGGAGGGGGTCCTTTTTTTCATAACCGGCAATACACGCGCCTCCCGAAAACGCCGTAAATCACTACCTAGTAAGGCGGAAAAAAAAAACAAGGAAAACGTAAAAAAAATCATGCCTCCAGAGAGAATTGAACTCTCGACCCCTGGTTTACTAGACCAGTGCTCTTACCACTGAGCTATGGAGGCTTATGTACAAATTGGTAAGGAAATGGCTATTGAAATGAATTTGGTTTCCTATCGAAGAATATAACTCAAAAATCTGGTGTGTGAAATTTAAATCATTTGTCGATTTGAGTTGTTCGAATTAAAACAATCTTTAGAAAAAAATTAAAAACTCGAAGAAATATAAAATAATATAATAAAAAATTAATATATCCTGACCAATTTCCTTTATTAACAGACGTTGTAGAATCAATTATACTAGAGAAGAAACTGAATGATATATATATATATATAAAGAAGAATGTAAAAACACAAACTAATAAAACAGTACATTTTGAAAACTCTTTTTTGCAAAATTGCAAAAGAAAAAAATTAATTTTATCAAAATACTGTCATCTACACAGGTTGATGATAAAATCAACCATACTTGAAAAAGAACTAAAAACTTATACAAAAAATAAGAAGAAACACGAATAAGCTGTTGAAGCTGTTAAAAAATCAGATGAAGATATTAAAAAATATATAATTCCAACGAATCCAAGTTTAATTGATATACATCAACCTAAAATAATCAGTGCTTCTGACACACCAAACAATGAACGTGGAACACAGACAGTTCCTAACACAAATTTAGGACCACTTGCAGTAAAATATATTTAATCAAATAGAAGTGAAACAGTTTGGAATATATGTTAAAAAAGAAATAAATCGTTAAATGATTGGTAAATATAAAATAAATTTAAAAGATTATAACATTAGTTTTAATGAAAAGTTATATACAGGTAAGGATAGGAATACAGGAATATGAATATTATTAACAGATACAATCATTTTATACTACTGATGATTTATATATTTATAAAAAATATTACTTGAAACACATATAATATATCAAAACAATGATAATAAAAGTACAAATCCAAAAGCATGTAAGATGAATCTAATCTGACCTATTTGGTCTGAAATTAAAGAAACAAAAAAAACCTAATTCAACACGAAGGATCAGGATTATTAAATTATACAGAAAACCCTATAAAATATAAATATATAAATAATTTATATGAATTGTTAAAAAGGTTATATTTTATTACTGCAGAAGAAAGGGTTGGAAATAATAATTTTCATAATGAAAAATTAGGTGTTATACGTTTTGTTAGAAATAGATAAACTAATAGATACTCCTCGAGCTATAGAATTTTTAATTTCATTTATAACAGGTTACCCAAGAAAGTAATTATTGGATATGGAATTGTTAATACATTGTGAATAGTAAATTAATGCTTCAGATGCATTGGCATGGTTATAATTATTTTGGACCATTTACTAAATCAATGAAACTGATAAATAAATTAGATGAAGAGTGGAATGGAACATGATTTTTTTTTTTTTTTGACAAATATAAAGATACAAAATGTATTTATAAAGCTGTTTTTGTTTTAGAAAATAATGTTTGGGATATAGTTTTAGACTAAATAACGTCCTTAGGTCAAAAAACAGCAGCTTATGTTACTACAAACACGGTGAAATTGAAATGAAAATTTGAAATGGGTCTAATTAAAAAATTTGTTTTAATTTAAAATTTATTTTTTATTTTTCGTATAATAAAATATATCTAGTTTAATTGAAACTGATGTAAAAAAAAAAAATTAAAGTTGCTTTCAATAAAAAAAATTGATACAATACAGTTACCATATTAACAAATAGGAAGTGGAAAACAAAAGTTTAACATAATTGAAACACAAATAAATATATAAAATAAATCTAAGAAGGAAAATAAAATTTCAAGGTAGAAGTAAAATTTAAACAAATTAAACTACGTGGATTTCTTCCTCTTATTTTTGCTGGAATTGGTGCAGCAAGTGCTTTAGTTGGAAGAGTAAGTGCTATTAAATTTCTATTATAGAAGCAAATCACAACAAAGCTGTAGAAAATGAGATGGTACGACATAATATAGAAACAGAAACAATTCTAAACAACCATACAATTTTAGAATCTGGATCTGGTCTTAAAAAAAAAATAACACAGTTAACTAATTTTGATATTTTAAATGTATGTCAAAAAATAAAAAATTTTAGAGGATGTTCTATGGAGGATGATCTACAAAACCACTAGAAAATGAATGCCGAATATTCAATTTAAATAATTCTGATCAGAATGGTTTACGTTGGGTAGCTTGTAAAAACAAGGTGATTTTAAAATTTATTTCGACTCTTTTCGAAATGCTAAACCTCTAAAAGAAATAGTAAAATATTTGGAGGTGAAAAATCTTCAATATAATTTCAGAAAATATCAAGATTATGAGAATCCATCTGTTTGTGGGTATTTATGTATTGAATTTATCAAAGATTACAAAAAATGTATTTAAACCTTTAAATAATTGTAAAAATTATGGTTATTTATCTTATTTTTCTATGTTCTCTAAATAAATTATATTTTTTATAATAAAAGGAACAAATTTTTGAAAAGTATGATAATGCAATTATAGGATCACAATATAAAACCTATAAAGATGCCTCAGAAATAAGATTTGTAAAACTACATTTTTTGAAATTGATGGAGCAGATAATTTCTTAAATATTAAAGAAGCAATATATGAAATTTATGGCAAATATTTACAAGCAGATGGAACTGAGTATCCAGCTAATAGTAACATAAAATTATGTGTTTATTCTGTAGCATTTTCATGTTCCAATATTGAAGTGATAAAAAATGCACTACAAGTGGATGAAATCGATAATGTCGGTGTAGCGAATACAACTAATAGAAGTGTTAGTTTTTCTTTAGATAATAATGGACCAACAATAAGTTCTAGTTTAAAATTGATATTTTACAACATTTATTGGATGAATATAATTTTACTGCATATCACTAATCAATTGTAATAATACAGTTTAAAGTATATAAATCAAAAGAAGAAACTGTTTTAAAGAAATTATTTTCTTTTTATAAACCTCTAATAAATTAGATAAAATTATTTATATAGTAATGAGTATATTAGATTTATAAAAAACAATAATACATGATTTTTCCTATAATTTTATTAAGAAAAAATATGGAAAGAAAGTTTCTTTAATGTTTACAGATACTGATTCCCTAATATTAGCCATAACAACTGAGTATTTCTATGAGGATATGCAAACAAAATTAGATTATTTTGATACCTATGATTATTCAAAATATAATACATATAAAGTACCCCTAGTAAATAAAAAAGTATTGGGTAAATTCAAAAATGAATTAAATGGAGAAATAATTTGTTGGATTAAGATCTAAATTATATTCAAATAAAATATAAAAAAATAAAAAAGAAGTGAAAAAGGCGAAAGGAATAAAAAAACAATATATTTGAAAATAAAATACATTTTACATATTATAAAATTGTTTATTTTATAAAAAGATTATTTATATATATATATATATATATATATACATATTCGGGGGGTCGTCGCGAGCAAGATAGACTTTTTTCTGAGAGATAAGTATGAATAAAATAGTGGTAGGGGGTTAAATCCACGAGCCTTTACTCTGCAAAATGGAATGACAGATACGATGTTACCCATGACACCGGTCCAGGGAATGGAGACCTTTTTTGTTTTTTTTTTACAACCGGGTATACACCGGCCTACCGATACGCTATAAAGCACGACATCGAACGGCGGGGAAAAAAACAATAAAAAAAACGCAAAAAAGCTTGGCTATGTACCCAGAGAGAATTGAACTCTCGACCTCTGGCAAAGAACACCAGCGCTCTACGACTGAGCTATGGGGACATGTACAAGGGTATATACCGAATGTCCTTATAACCCCTTGCGTTGTATAACTAGTGCTTAGATTTCGACAAAAGCTGATCGAAACATAACTAATTTTTTTTATACGGGATGTGTATTCCCAGTTATTTTTTTGACCATTTTACGCACCTATGTGTGGGTCTCTAGATGACTTTAATCATTCTTATCTATCTGTCTATGTGTAGAATATTTTTTACGACATTGTAATATAATATGTTTGTAAAGGTATGTACTAAGTATTCGGCCGATTTGCAGGTCCATTACGGTCTATAAAGCTGATGGGTAAAGTATAATAATATTGATATATATTCAACATCAAAGTCAACGTAATAATATTATTACAATACTATTCTAATCGAAAAAATCAAACTTTTTTCGATAATATTTCAACTGCTGCACGAAAATGTAAAAGTAAATTAAATGATTAAGCGTAGGTACCGGCTAACCTACCGTCATTTAATAAAAATCTCTAAATTTTATTTTTAAACGATTATAAAAACAAAATTACCACAAACGCTGGACTTGTTTTCTTTTAATTTATTGTATTTTTTACTGAGTATAACATAAGACGAACCTCGTGTAAATACAATTTTATCTAAAGTAATAAATATCGAAAATTTATATAGCATGTAAATTGTTGAAAATAAATCGCCAGAATGTATTGTACATATTTCCACGTCTATTAATATTCTGTGAATATGTCATAGGTTATTATGATTTGTAATTCAGCAATTTTTGAGAATATTATAACGAAAACCAAAAAATTGCTTAATGCAGCAAAATGCTAACCAAAAGTAGCGTAATAATATACTTGAAAATCGGAACAAGATTTCTGGTGGAAATGCTGTTCATATTACATTATCCGATTAGCTAGGTATCTAAAATGTATTATCTTATTATTTCATTTTATTGGGTTACATCGTTTTTAACCCAATCGCGAAAACTGACGTGACTCGGTAATAACCGAAATAAAAAGAAAATTAACAATATGAATTTTTCAATTAAACCGCATTACCGTATAAATTTGAACCGCGTATATTATATTTGTTTAAAACTTAAAAATGCATTAAAAAACTTAACGTTTGAAACTCGTGTCGAAATTCAGTCACGAATCAGTTTTAATAGAAGTAAATAAATAATAATAAATAACACTAACATTATCACCTGTTAGGAATTCACTTGACAATTATATGTTTAACATTCCGACACGCGTACGCGATGGGTAAAAAGCCGATATTATAGTGTTTGTGTATATCTACGTTAAGTTCCCTAAATCGTTATTGCCCAATTTTTCATAAAATAAAAATAGAAAAGTTTTTTGTTCGTATAACATGTGTAAGTAATATCAATTGTAATTACGTGTATAAATATTACAATAGTAAATACAAATACAATTTAAAATAAAATAGATAATCGAAAAATAGTAAGTAATCGGACCCTGATGAATTCTAAATTTTTTTTTCTCCCTTTAATCTCTTACGCAATGACACTGCCATCATATATTAGCTACAGGCGAGGATCAAGACTATTACTATTGGGTACAGGTGAAATTTTTTATTCTAAAGAAGAATTAAACGAGCATCAATATAAAGGCGGTGGTTATTATGGTGTAGGATAACAAATAAACTTAGTTTTAATTATAGAATATAGTAGTGATTTATTTTTATTTTTTTATTTTTAAACACATCAACCCAATTCAAAATGTGATATTGTAATGTCGGTATACTACAAAATGATATTGTAGTCAATGCAGGTAGTCGATATTAACAATTAATTTATTAAAACAATTCAGAAACCTATACGAGTAGGAGTACTCGTATAAATAAAATGTTCATAATAAAACGATGCTTGCACCAACAATACGATTATTTGGACGTTTCGACTATCTGTAAAATTATTTAGTACTTATCTAATAGACGTTATATTTACCATTAGGATATTCGATAAATGTCAAAGACAACGGCACCCAATCGTCGGATTGATCGACACCGCCGTGTTTCACGCCGTCGGAGTCCATGCTCGGGAGAAACGAATTAACGTGCGAAATATAAACGAGCGGCAGCGTATTTTACATAGTACTCCGGATTAAGGTGGGTAATAATTATTATTATTACTGAAAATCTTCCGGCGACCGACAAATCCGGCGATTTAACGACGGTGCAGTATTCGTTACGGACGAGTAAATGAACGAAACAAACTCCGGGACGCCAAATGTATAAAATCGATAACACGACGAATGACGGACGGATCCTGCAAAAACGCTCTGGTGGCCACGCCGAGCGAATAACGCAGAGGAAATCTTTAGACTAAAATTATTGTCGAGATGATAATAATATACGGCACTCGAAAAGAATAAAATAAGAAAATAAACCAGTGATAAGAGACGCAGTGATATGATAATACACGATGTGTTGTCTCCTATGCTGGTGTCAAGACCGTATTTTGTGCGGAGAAGGAGGGCGTAAAAAATCCCAAATATATTATTTTTTCCGAACAATGGCGATATGAATTGTACCCTGAAGTTTATCGATTAAAACTATCTGGCGCATGCGTTCCAATGAATTCTTCCACCAATCAGGTGTGTACCATTAATACTCCTAATATACGTATATATATATATTTGAAATAAATTTATTATGCATAAAAAATTTTTCGACCGTACGCCAAACGCTCCCGGGTTGCATTCGAAAAACTCCCCTATATTTTTGTTAGACCATACCAGACCATACCGCTGGACCTAGAGGCTTGAGGTTCTAGTGTCAATCGTCTATTACGGCGAACAGGCGAGGTAAAAAGGGATTTATGGAAAGTCATGTTTTGAAAGTAGAAAGTTCGCGCATGAATTTTGCCGGCAATTGATGGGAATTCAACAGTATTTATTACGGACGTATAAATGAACGGTTAACGATTAAATTTCCGAGTCGACAGCGTCTTTGAATCGATAACCCGGCGTCAGACCCCAGAGAGGGTTACCTTGGTGACGCGGATGACCACCCCCCCTCAAAAAAAAAACTTCGTAATTATAATTTGATTTACGTATTTCGTCGCGGGCACGTAAGTCTTATTTCCTAAAAGATAAGAAGAAATAAAATAGTAGTAGAGGATTAAATCCACGACACTTTACTCTTTACAGTAGAATACCAGAAACGGTGTCAGCCGCAAGTCTATATCCCGATATGGCTACAGGTCAACGCGTATGCTCTACTGACAGTCTGATAATACCGCAGCCTAAAGGAAGTACCAAAAACCTTGTATAAGAGGAGGTATAAAATAAAAAAATATCTTTAAAGACGGAGTAGGCAAGAAAATGTTAAAAATTTGATGTTCAGATGTTGATATTAACAGTTGCCTTATCGTTCTACTCAATTTCCATGATTTTTTTTTTAATAATTCTTCTTTTTTGACAGAATATAGTTTTCTATTATTCTTCTCTCGTCCATATCTTTCTCATTCTTAAAGAAAAATTTTCATTTTTCTTTACCATATTCGTCTTTTTCGTTATCTGGCAAAACTGTTGCCTTAAATATTCTATTAAATTTTAATATTTTCGATTGTTTGTTGTTAATTATTGTTATTTTGGTAAATTTTGTTTTCAATTATTATTTTCTCCTCCATACCTTTTAACCCCGTTCGCGACGACACCGAGTCCTGGAAGTGTGTACTTTTTTTTTTATATAACCGGCAATACACCCGCCTCCCGAAAACGTTGTAAATCACTACCTAGTAAGGCGGAAAAAAAAATAAGGAAAACGTAAAAAAAACTCATGCCACCAGAGAGAATTGTACTCTCGACCCCTGGTTTACAAGACCAGTGCTCTAACCACTGAGCTATGGAGGCTTGTATACCACTTGCTAAGGAAATTGTTGATAAAATGAATTTTATTTTCTATCGAAGAATATAACTTAATCATCCGTCATGTGAAATCTAAATAATAAGTCGAGATGAGTTGTTTTAATTAAAAACAATCTTTATAAAAAAATAAAAACTGGAAGAAATATAAAAAAATATAATAAAAAATTAATACATCCTAACCAATTTCCTTTATTAACAGACGTTGATGAATCAATAATACTAGAAAAGAAATTGAATTATATATATAAAGAAGAATGTAAAAACACAAACAAATAAGAAAACAGTACATTTTAAAAACCCTTTAGAAATTTCAAAAGAAAAAAATTAATTCTAAAAAAATACTATCATCTACAGAGGTTGAAGATGGTATCAACCATACTTGAAAAAGAACTAAAAAATATATCCAAAAATAAGAAGAAAAACGAATAAATAATGATATAGAAAAACATAAAGCCTTTGAACCTATTACAAAAGGATTGTAATATATTGAAGAAGCTGTTAAAAAAAATAGATAAAGATATTAAAAAATGTATAAAACCAATAAATCCATGTTTAATTGATATACATCAACCTAAAATGATCACTGCTTCTCAAACACTAACCAATGAAAGTGGAACACAGACAGTTCCTCACACAAATTTAGACCACTTGCAGTAAAATATTTAAATAAAATAGAAGGTAAACAGTATAGAATATATGTTAACAAAGAAATAAATCGTTAAATGATTGGTAAAAATTTAATAAATTTAAAAGATTATAACATTAATTTTAATAAAAAATTATATTCAGGTTAGTTTTAGAGTACAGGATTATGGATATTATTAACAGATACAATCTTTTTATACCACTGAAGATTTATATATTCATAAAAAATATTACTTGAAACACATACAATATATCAAAACAATTATTATAAGAGTACAAATCCAAAAGCATGTAAGATGAATCTAATCTGACCTATTTGGTCTGAAATTGAATAAAGAAAAAAAAACCCAATTCAACACGAAGAATCAGGATTATTAAATTATACAGAAAACCCTATAGAATATAAATATATAAATAATTTAAATGAATTGTTAAAAAGGTTATATTTTATTACTGCAAAAGAAAGGGTTGGAAATAATAATTTTCATAATGAAAAATTAGGTGTTATACGTTTTGTTAGAAATAGATAAACTAATAGATACTCCTCGAGGTATAGAATGTAGGTGTAGCAAATACAACTAATGGAAGTGTTAGTTTTTCTTTAGATAATAATGGACCAACAATAAGTTCTGGATTTCAATCAATATTTGTAGGAGGTGGACAATTTCAAGCAATTGCAAATTTATCTAACCTAAGTTTAGGTATCATTAAAAATATAAGTATTATTTTCAAAGGGGGATTTACTATCATTTTTAGGTAAGATAAACCAATGATGAAAAAACCTCTTCAGCTATTGAACAAATTTTGATTGATAAATTTAAAATTATAATTCCATCAGTGGAATATCAAAATCTATATAAATTAAAATGAATAAAAGAATTAACAGATTTATCTATGATGAATAATTATAAATTAGTATAATAAAATTGGCAATTTATAGAAGAAAAAAATTTAACAGGTAGATCATTTAGAAAAAATATTGCTCTTTCGTATAGAAATATTCATAAACCTATATTTGCTTTTGTATATTTTCAAATGGATCGAATAGATAACCAATTAAAAAACCCTAGTGTATTTGACCATTGTTATGTAAAAAATATTTAGTTAGAAATTGATGGATATAGTTATCCACAAGGATTATTGAATTAAAATTGGAAAAATGATAAATTTGGTGTTGCTTATGACATGGTAATATCTTATAAAAATATATTTTTTAAAACTCACCAAGAAATTTCATTATTTTATTTTGATCCTACTCAATTTAAAAATTCGAGAACAATATATATATATCCTAAATCTTACTAGACAATCTGTAATTATATCCCAAACTTGAAATAATATTATTTTAAACAATGATTTTAATGAAAATGTTCCAACTAATACAATTTGTTATATTTTTTTGGTTTCAAGTTCTCAATATACATATAATACTATAATAATTCAATTAGAAAAAAACATCTAAATTAAACACTAATATTTAAAGGTTTTAGATACAAACGGATTTAAATCTTGATAAAAAAAATACATTTTTTAATCGAATTTTTCCTACTAAAAAAAACTAATTAACTCTAATATTAAATGAATAATGAAGTTGTAGAACCTATACACTGTCACAAGTGTAAAGAGAAAAATAAAAATATAAATTCAATAAGGTTCAAACAATAAATAATAGATGGAGAATTTTATCACAATGTTTAAAAAGTAAATTTATTAACACTTCTTTAGAGAACCGAGAAGCAAAGTATAATAAATCCGAAAAAAAAACAGAACACAATAATTTAACTATAGTAAAAGAATTTCACATACCTGTAAGATCACGATTTTCAAAAAGGTGAATAAAACTGTTAGGTATTGATGGTTTGCGGGCTGCTGATTTAGTTATAATGAGAAATTATGAAGATGAAAATATAGTATATTTGTACATGTTAACTGTTATAGATACTTTTTCAAAATTTGCTTGAGTAGAACTACTCAAATGAAAGATAAAAAAAAGGTTTTGAAAATATATTAGTAAGAGCTAAATTACATAATCATAATTCTCTTTCTTTTCTTCATACCGATAAAGGATTAGAATTTGTAAATTATCAATTTTATACAATGTTAGAAAAATATAAAATAAAAATGTATCATACACAAAATGAAGAAAAATCTGCAAAAATTGAACGTTTCAACAGGACTTTAAATGGAAAAATGAGAATACATTTTGAAATTCAAAATAATGATAAATGGATTAATATTTTACAACATTTATTGGATGAATATAATTTTAATACATATTACTAATCAATTGTAATGATACCGTTTAAAGTAAATAAATCAAACAAAGAGACTGTTTTAAAGAAATTATTCTCTTTTAAAAAACCTCTAATAAATTAGATAAAATTATTTATATAGGAATGAGTATATTAGATGTATAAAAAACAATAATATATTATTTTTCCTATTATTTTATTAAGAAAAAATATGGAAAGAAAGTTTCTTTAATGTTTACAGATACTGATTCCCTAATATTAGTCATAACAACTGAGTATTTCTATGAGGATATGCAAACAAAATTAGATTATTTTGATACCTAGGATTATTCAGAGTATAATACATATAAAATACCCTTAGTAAATAAAAAAGTATTGGGTAAATTCAAAAATGAATTAAATGGAGAAATAATGACAGAATTTGATAGATTAAGATCTAAATTATATTCAAAAATATAAAATAATGAAAATGAAGTGAAAAAGGCGAAAGGAATAAAAAAACAATATATTTGAAAATAAAATACATTTTACAGATTATAAAATTGTTTATTTTATAAAAAGATTATTTATATATATATATATTCGGAAGGTCGTCGCGAGCAAGATAGACTTCTTTCTGAGAGATAAGTATGAATAAAATAGTGGTAGGGGGTTAAATCCACTAGCCTTTACTCTGCAAAATGGAATGAAAGATACGATGTTACCCATGACACCGGTCCAGGGAATGGAGACCTTTTTTGTTTTTTTTTTACAACCGGGTATACACCGGCCTACCGATACGCTATAAAGCACGACATCGAACGGCCGGGAAAAAAACAATAAGAAAAAACGCAAAAAAGCTTGGCTATGTACCCAGAGAGAATTGAACTCTCGACCTCTGGCAAAGAACACCAGCGCTCTACGACTGAGCTATGGGGACATGTACAAGGGTATATACCGAATGTCCTTATAACCCCTTGCGTTGTATAACTAGTGCTTAGATTTCGACAAAATCTGATCGAAACATTTCTAATTTTTTTTATACGGGATGTATATTCCCGGTTATATTTTTGACTATTTTACGCACCTATGTGTGGGTATCTAGATGACTTTAATCATGCTTATCTATCCGTCTATGGATATATGAGATTATCTATGAATATAATATTTTTGTATATGTATGTACTAAGTATTGGGCCGATTTGCAGGTCTATAACGTGTGTCGCATAACGATAAATAAACTATCGTAGAATGTGTAAGTAGATTACTGATATTATAAAGTCGTCTAGGATCAAATGAATTGCCAACCGGAAATTTATCCTCTAATCTAAAACGTAAAAAAAAAAAATTAATATAAAAAATATTTCGGACTAATCATAAATAAAAAAATTAAAGTACTCTATATTTTGATAACCGGTGATTGTGGCTAAAAAATAAATAAAATAATTATAAAGCTGATGGGTAAAGTATAATAATATTAATATATATTCAACATCAAGGTCAACGTAATAATATTATTACAATACTATTCTAATCGAAAAAATCAACCTTTTATCGATAATATTCCAACCACTGCACGAAAATGTAAAAGTAAATTTAATGATTAAGCGTAGGTACTGGCTAACCTACCGTCATTTAATAAAAATCTCTAAATTTTATATTTAAACGATTATAAAAACAAAATTACCACATAACGCTGGACTTGTTTTCTTTTAATTTTTTGTATTTTTCCACTAAGTATAACATAAGACGAACCTTGTGTAAATACAATTTTATCTAAATTCAAGAATACAGAAAATATATATAGCATGTAAATTTTTGAAAATAAATCGCTAGAATGTATTAAACATATTTCCACGTCTATTAGTATTCTGTGAATAAGTCATAGGTTTCTATGATTTGTAATTCAGCAATTTTTGAGAAAATTATAACGAAAACCAAAAAATGGCTTAATGCAGCAAAATGCTAACCAAAAGTAACGTAATAATATACTTGAAAATCGGAGCAAGATTTATGGTAGAAAAGCTGTTCATATTACATTATCCGATTAGCTAGGAATCTAAAAAGTAGTATTATCGTATTGTTTTTTTTTATTGAGTTATATTGTTTGAATCGCGAATACTGACATGACTCGGTTATAACCGAAATAAAAAGAAAATTAACAATATGAATTTTTTCTGAAATTTAATGCAATATTTTCAATTAAACAGCATTACCATATAAATTTTCACCGCCTATATTATATTTGTTTTGAAACCTAAAAATGCCTTAAAAAACATAACGTTTTAAACTCGTGTCAAACTTCATCCGCTAATCAGTATTATTTAGGAGTAAAATAATAATAATAAATAACACTAACATTATCACCTGTTAGGCTTTCACTTGACGATTATAAGTTTAACTTTCCGAGACATGTATGCGATGGGTAAAAAACCGATATTATAGTGTTTGTATATATCTAAGTTAAATTCCCAAAAATGTTATTGCCCCAATTTTTCATAAAATAAAAATAGAAATGTTTTTTGTTCATATAACATGTAAAAGTATTATCATAAAGTGTATAAATATTACAATAGTATTGCTATTTTTTTTTTTTTTTTCTTGCAATGGCAATCGGTCAAAGAGTTGTTCGCGCGTAATTGTGTGGACGACAAAACTATTTACGATCAGATTTAAAAGTGATTGAGGCAAATTAATGTCGGTAAAATATAATAATAATAATATTGTACAAAAAAAATAAATACGTAAACATATATTTAGATGAATGAATCATGTACAAATACACTTTAGAATAAAATAACAAACATTATAGATATTCGAAAAATAGTAAGTTAATGGACTCTAATGACTTCTAATTATATATATATTAAATAAATATAATATTTATCATAAAAAAATAATTCAACAAGTACAGTTTACAATGAACAAATACTTTACATATAAGTATAAAAAAATAAAAATATTACTATTACTATTACTATTGGGTACAGGTGAAATTTTTTATTCTAAAGGAGAATTCAACGAGTATCAGTATAAAGGCGGTGGTTATTATGGTGTAGGATAAAAAATTATCTTAGCTTCAATTATAGAATATAGTAGAGTTGTTATTTTTTTATTTGTTTTTTAAACACCTCTAACTAATTCACAATGTGATTTTGTAATGTCGGTAAACTACAAAATGATATTGTAGTCGATGTAGGTATTAACAATAAATTTATTAAAACAACTCAGTAACCTTTACGAGCAGGAGTACTCGTATAAATTAAATGTTCATAATAAAACGATGCTTGCACCAACAATACGATTATTTGGACGTTTCGACTCTCAGTAAAATTATTTAGTACTTATCTAAAAGACGTTATATTTACCATTAGGATATTCGATAAATGTCAAAGACAACGGCACCCAATCATCGGATTGATCGACACCGCCGTGTTTCACGCCGTCGGAGTCCATGCTCGGGAGAAACGAATTAACGTGCGAAATATAAACGAGTGGCCGCGTATTTTACATAGTACTCCGGAATAAAATAGGTAATAATTATAAAAATTCAAAATCCTTCGGCGACCGCAGTATTTGTTACGGACGAGTAAAGAACGAATTAACTTCCGTGTCGCCAACGTATAAAATCTCTAACACGACGACTGACGAACGGCGCCGGCAAAAACGCTCTGGTGGCCGTACCGAGCGAATAACACAGAGGTAATCTTTAGACTAAAATTATTGTCGAGATAATAATAATATTCGGCACTCCAAAAGAATAAGATGAGGAAATACAACAGTGATAAGAGCCGCAGTGATATGATAATACACAATGTATTGTCTCCTATGCTGGTGTTACGACCGTTCGTTATGCGGAGAGGGAGCACATAAAAAAACCGAATTTTTTTATTTTTTCCGAACAATAGTGATATGAATTGTACCCTAATGTTTATCGAATAAAAACCATCTGGCGCATGTGTTCCTATGAATTCATCCACTAACCTGGTGTGTACCGTTTATACTCGTATTATAGGTATATATATATATTTGAAATAAATTTATTATGCATAAAACATTTTTCGACCCCACGCCGAACGCGCCTGGGTTGCATTTGGAAAACTCCCCTATATTTTTGTTACACAAATAATTGTCCATTTTCCTACGGTACTACTCGAGTATTATTATAATTAATATCACGACGACGATAGTTTTCGAGTGCGGATAAAATCTACACACAACGCCCACAATCCTCATAATCGTAATTTTATTATATACTTAATAATATAAATGCCAACCCGTACCCACGCACTCACTGGCTGATCGACGGCCAGACCATACCGCTGGACCTAGAAATTTGACATTCTGGTGTCAATCGTCCATTACGGCGAACAGGCAAGATAAAAAGGAATTAATGGAAAGTCATGTGCTGAAGGTGGAAAGTTCGCGCATGAATTTTGCCGGCAATTGATGGGAATTCAACAGTATTTATTACGGACGAAGAAATGAACAGTTAACGAATAAAATTACGAGTCGACAGCGTTTTTGAATCGATAACCCGGTGTCAGACCCCAGAGAGGGTTACCTTGGTGACGCGGATAACCCCCCCCCCGGCCACAAAAAAAAACCTTCATAATTATTATTTGATTTAGGTATTTCGTCGCGGGCACGATAGTCTTCTTCCCTAAGAGATAAGAATGAATAAAATAGTGGTAGGGGGATAAATCCACGAACATTTTACTTTTTACAGTGTCAAACCAGAAATGGTAAAAGCCGCATGTCTATATCCCGATATGGCTACAGGTCAATGCGTAAGTTCTCCTAACAGTCTGGTAATACCGCAGCCTAATGGAAGTGCCAAATACCTTGTATACGTCCTCATATAAAATGAAAAAAAAATCGTAAAGACGGATTAGGCAAAAAAAAATGTTAAAAATTTGATGTCCTGATGTTGATATTAAATCTTGCCGTATCATTCTACTCAGTTTCCATAATTTCGATTTTTTTTTTTTAATAATTCTTCTTTTTTGACCAAATTTAGTTGTCAATTATTATTTTCTCGTCCATATCTTTCTCATTATAAAAGGAAAATCTTCATTTTTCTTAATTCGTCTTTTTCGATGTCTAGCAAAACTGATACCTTATAATTCTATTAAATTTCAATATTTTCGATTGTTTGTTGTTAATTATTATTATTTTGGTAAAATTTGTTTTCAATTATTATTTTCTCGTCCATATATTATATCCCCGTTCGCGACGACACCGAGTCCTCGGAGTGGGTACTTTTTTTCATAACCGGCAATACACCCGCTTCCCGAAAACGCCGTAAATCACTACCTAGTAAGGCGGAAAAAAAAACAAGGAAAACGTAAAAAAAATCATGCCTCCAGAGAGAATTGAACTCTCGACCCCTGGTTTACAAGACCAGTGCTCTAACCACTGAGCTATGGAGGCTTGTATACAAACGGGTAAGGAAATTGTTTATGAACTGAATTTTGTTTCCTATCGAAAAATATAACTTAATCATCCTTCATGTAAAATTTAAATCATAAGTCGAGATGAGTTGTTTTAATTAAAAACAATCTTTAGAAAAAAATAATAACTGGAAGAAATATAAAAAAATATAATAAAAAATTAATACATCCTAACCAAATTTCCTTTTTTAAAAGATGTTGATGAATCAATTATACTAGAAAAGGAATTGAATTATATATATAAAGAAGGATGTAAAAACACAAACAAATAAGAAAACAGTACATTTTAAAAACCCTTTAGAAATTTCAAAAGAAAAAAATTAATTCTAAAAAAATACTATCATCTACAGAGGTTGAATATAATATCAACCATACTTGAAAAAGAACTAAAAACTTATACTAAAAATAAGAAGAAACACGAATAAGCTGTTGAAGCTGTTAAAAAAAACAGATGAAGATAATAAAAAATATATAATACTAACGAATCCAAGTTTTTTTGATGTACATCAACCTAAAATAATCACTGCTTCTGACACACCAAACAATGAAAGTGGAACACAGACAGTTCCTAACACAAATTTAGGACCACTTGCAGTAAAAAATATTTAATCAAATAGAAGTTATACAGTTTGAAATATATGTTAAAAAAGAAATTAATCATAAAATGATTGGTAAATATAAAATTAATTTAAAAGATTATAACATTAGTTTTAATAAAAAATTATATAAAGGTTAGTTTTGGAGTACAGGATTATGGATATTATTAACAGATACAACCTTTTTATACCACTGAAGATTTATATATTTATAAAAAATATTACTTGAAACACATACAATATATCAAAACAATGATAATAAAAGTACAAATCCAAAAGCATGTGAGATGTATCTAATCTGACCTATTTGGTCTGAAATTGAATGAAGAAAAAAAAACACTATTCAACACGAAGTATCAGGATTATTAAATTATACAGAAATCCCTATAGAATATAAATATATAAATAATTTAAATGAATTGTTAAAAAGGTTATATTTTATTACTGCAGAAGAAAGGGTAGGAAATAATAATTTTCATAATGAAAAATTAGGTGTTATACGTATTGTTAGAAATAGATAAACTAATAGATACTCCTCGAGCTATAGAATTTTTAATTTCATTTATAGCAAGTTTACCCAAGAAAGTAATAATTGGATATGGAATTGTTAATACATTGTGAATAGTAAATTAATATCTGAGATGCATTGGCATGATTATAATTATTTTGGTCCATTTACTAAATCAAAGAAACCGATAAATAAATTAGATGAAGCTGTAATGGATCATGATTTTTTTTTTGGTAAATATAAAGATACAAAATGTAGACATAAAGCTGTTTTTGTTTTAGAAAATAAAAGTTGGGATATAGTTTTAGATCAAAAAACGTCCTTTGGTCAAAAAACAGTAGCTTATGTTACTACAATCACGGTGAAATTGAAAAGAAAATATGAAATGGGCCTAATTATAAACATATTTTTTGATTAAACATTTATTTTTTATTTTTCGTATAATAAAATATATCTTAGTTTGATTGAAACTGATGTAAAAATAATTGATGTAAAAAAAACATTAAAGTTGCTTTCAATAAAAAAAATTGATGTAACAATACAGTTACTATATTAACAAATAGGAAGTGGAAATAAAAAGTTTAACCTAATTGAAACACAAATAAATATATAAAATAAATCTAAGAAGGAAAATAAAGGTTCAAGGTTAGAAGTAAAATTTAAACAAATTAAACTACGTGGATTTTGTTCCTACTCAATTAAAAAATTCGAGAACAATATATATATCCTAAATCTTACTAGACAATCTGTAATTTTATCCCAAACTTGAAATAATATTATTATAAACGTTGATTTTAATGAAAATATTCCAATCAATGCAATTTGTTATATTTGTTTGGTTTCATGTTCTGAATTTACATATAATACTATAATAATTCAATTAGAAAAAACATCTAAATTTAACACTAATATTTTAAGGTTTTAGATACAAACGGATTTAAATCTTGATAAAAAAATACATTTTTTAATAGAATTTTTCCTACTAAAAAAAAAATAAATTAACTCTAATATTAAATGAATAATGAAGTTGTAGAACCTATACATTGTCACAAATGTAAAGAGAAAAATAAAAATATAAATTCAATAAGGTTCAAACAATAAATAATAGATGGAGAATTTTATCACAATGTTTAAAAAGTAATTTTATTAACACTCCTTTAGAGAACCGAGAAGCAAAGTATAATAAATCCGAAAAAAAAAACAGAACACAATATTTTAACTATAGTAAAAGAATTTCACATACCTGTAAGATCACGATTTTCAAAAAGGTGAATAAAACTGTTAGGTATTGATGGTTTGCGGGCTGCAGATTTAGTTATAATGAGAAATTATGAAGATGAAAATATAGTATATTTGTACATGTTAACTGTTATAGATACTTTTTCAAAATTTGCTTGAGTAGAACCACTCAAAATAAAGATAAAAAAATTGTTATAAAAGATTTTGAAATTATATTAGAAAGAGCTAAATTACATAATCATAATTCTCCTTCTGTTCTTCATGCCGAGAAAAGGATTAGAATTTGTCAATTATTAATTTAATACAAAGTTAGAAATATATAACATAAAACTGTATCATACACAAAAAGAAGAGAAATCTGCAATAATTAAACGTTTTAACAGGACTTTAAATAGAAAAATGAGAACACAATTTGAAGTTCAAAAAAATGATAAATGGATTGATATTTTACAACATTTATTGGATGAATATATTTTTAAGACATTTCACCAATCAATTCTAATGATACCGTTTAAAGTAAATAAATCAAACAAAGAGACTTGTTTTAAAGAAATTATTCTCTTTTAAAAAACCTCTAATAAATTTTAGACATGACACCGGGTCCAGGGAATGGGGACCTTTTTTGTTTTTTTTTTACAACCGGGTATACACCGGCTACCGTAACGCCATAAAACACGTCATCGAAAGGCCGGGAAAAAAAAATAATAAAAAACGCAAAAAAGTTTGGCCATGTACCCAGAGAGATTTGAACTCTCGACCTCTGGCAAAGCACACCAGCGCTCTACTACTGAGCTATGGGGACATGTACAAGGGTGTATACCAAATGTCCTTATAACCCCTTACGTTGAATGACTAGTGTTTAGATTACGACAAAAACTGATCGAAACATTTCTAATTTTTTTTATACGGGATGTATATTCCCGGTTATATTTTTGACTATTTTACGCACCTATGTGTGAGTATCTAGATGACTTTAATCATGCTTATCTATCCGTCTATGGATATATGAGATTATCTATGAATATAATATGTTTGTATATGTATGTACTAAGTATTGGGCCGATTTGCAGGTCTATAACGTGTGTCGCATAACGATAAATAAACTATCGTAGAATGTGTAAGTAGATTACTTATATTATAAAGTCGTCTGGGATCAAATGAATTGCCAACCGGAAATTTATCCTCTAATCTAAAACGTAAAAAAAAAAAATTAATATAAAAAATATTTCGGACTAATCATAAATAAAAAAATTAAAGTACTCTCTTATTTTGATAACCGGTGATTGTGGCTAAAAAAAAAATAAAATAATTATAAAGCTGATGGGTAAAGTATAATAATATTAATATATATTCAACATCAAGGTCAACGTAATAATATTATTACAATACTATTCTAATCGAATAAATCAACCTTTTATCGATAATATTCCAACCGCTGCACGAAAATGTAAAAGTAAATTTAATGATTAAGCGTAGGTTCTGGCTAACCTACCATCATTTAATAAAAATCTTTAAATTTTATATTTAAACGATTATAAAAACAAAATTACTACATAACGCTGGACTTGTTTTCTTTTAATTTTTTGTATTTTTCCACTAAGTATAACATAAGACGAACCTCGTGTAAATACAATTTTATCTAAATTAAAGAATACAGAAAATTTAAATAGCATGTAAATTTTTGAAAATAAATCGCCAGAATGTATTGGACATATTTTCACGTCTATTAGTATTCTGTGAATAAGTCATAGGTTTCTATGATTTGTAATTCAGCAATTTTTGAGAAAATTATAACGAAAACCAAAAAATGGCTTAATGCAGCAAAATGCTAACCAAAAGTAACGTAATAATATACTTGAAAATCGGAGCATGATTTCTGGTAGAAAAGCTGTTCATATCACATTATCCGATTAGCTAGGAACCTAAAAAGTAGTATTATCGTATTATTTTTTTTTAATAGGTTACATTGTTTGAATCTCGAATACTGACATGACTCGGTTATAACCGAAATAAAAAGAAAATTAACAATATGAATTTTTTCTGAAATTTAATGCAATATTTTCAATTAAACCGCATTACCATATAAATTTGAACCGCCTATATTATTTTTGTTTTGAAACCTAAAAATGCCTTAAAAAACTTAACGTTTTAAACTCGTGTCGAACTTCATCCGCGAATCAGTGTTATTTAGGAGTCAAATAATAATAATAAATAACACTAATATTATCACCTGTTAGGCTTTCACTTGACGATTATAAGTTTAACTTTCCGAAACGTGTACGCGATGGGTAAAAAACCGATATTATAGTGTTTGTGTATATCAACATTAAATTCCCAAAAATGTTATTGCCCCAATTTTTCATAAAATAAAAATAGAAATGTTTTTTGTTCGTATAACATGTAAAAGTATTATCAATTGTAATAAAGTGTATAAATATTACAATAGTATTGCTATTTTTTTTTTTTTTTTTTTGTAATGGCAATCGGTCAAAGAGTTGTTCGCGCGTAATTGTGTGGACGACAAAACTATTTACGATCAGATTTAAAAGTAATTGAGGCAAATTAATGTCGGTTAAATATAATAATAATAATATTGTACAAAAAAAATAAATACGTAAACATATATTTAGATGAATGAATCATGTACAAATACACTTTAGAATAAAATAACAAACAGTATAGATATTCGAAAAATAGTAAGTTATTGGACTCTAATGACTTCTAATTATATATATATATTAAATAAATATAATATATATCATAAAAAAATAATTCAACAAGTACAGTTTACAATGAACAAATACTTTACATATAAGTATAAAAAAATAAAAATATTACTATTACTATTACTATTGGGTACAGGTGAAATTTTTTATTCTAAAGGAGAATTCAACGAGTATCAGTATAAAGGCGGTGTTTATTATGGTGTAGGATAAAAAATTATCATAGCTTCAATTATAGAATATAGTAGAGTTGTTATTTTTTTATTTGTTTTTTAAACACATCTACCTAATTCACAATGTGATTTTGTAATGTCGGTAAACTACAAAATGATATTGTAGTCGATGTAGGTATCAACAATAAATTTATTAAAACAACTCAGTAACCTTTACGAGGTTACCATTTAAATAAAATGTTCATAATAAAACGATGCTTGCACCAACAATACGATTATTTGGTCGTTTCGACTCTCTGTAAAATTATTTAGTACTTATCTAATAGACGTTTTATTTACCATTGGGATATTCGATAAATGTCAGTGATAACGGCACCCAATCTTCGGATTGATCGACCCCGCCGTGTTTCACGCCGTCGGAGTCCATGCTCGGGAGAAACGAACTGTCGAGCGAAATATAAACGAGTGGCCGCGTATTTTACATAGTACTCCGGAATAAAATAGGTAATAATTATAAAAATTCAAAATCCTTCGGCGACCGCAGTATTTGTTACGGACGAGTAAAGAACGAATTAACTTCCGTGTCGCCAACGTATAAAATCTATAACACGACGACTGGCGGACGGGGCCTGCAAAAACGCTCTGGTGGCCGCACCGAGCGAATAACACAGAGGTAATCTTTAGACTAAAATTATTGTCGAGATAATAATACAGGGTGTTTCAAAATGATTCATCCGATTTCAAATAATAATATTTATTGTAAATTTGATTGATCATGTTAGAATTAATTTTACATTTTAATGGATTATTTTAAGTTTTAGGTACAATGCTTTTAAATGTTCAATGTGACCCCCCTTACTTGCACGACACACATCTAAGCGATATTCAAATTCCTCATAAACCTGTTGAAGCATGTCGACTGTAACCATGTTGATGGCGTCTGTAATGCGACTTTTCAATTCGTCATGATCTTTTGGAAGGGGATGTACATAAACAATGCTTTTTATGTAACCCCAGAGAAAAAAATTACATATTGTAAGATCCGGCGAACGAGGCGGCCATGGACAAAATGTAGCGTCATTAGCACTACAGCGACCGATCCATTTCTGTGGTAGCTGATCGTTAAGAAATTTGCGTACTTCTAAGGACCAATGTGGTGGTGCTCCATCTTGTTGTAAAATGAAATCATCTCCATCGGCTTGCAGTAGTGGGAATAGCCAATCCTTAATCATTTGTAAGTATGAAGTTCCTGTTATTGTGTTCCCATCAAAGAAAAATGGTCCGTACACTTTCTTTCTGGAAACAGCGCAGAAAACGTTAAGTTTGGGCGAATTCCTTTCATGTTCGACAACTACCCGTGGATTCTCTAATCCCCAAATTCGCACATTGTGACGATTTACCTTCCCATTCAAATGAAAAGTGGCCTCATCACTGAAAATGATACGATAGAAAAACTGTTCTACGTCTTCACTCTGCTCAAGAACAAATGTACAAAACTCAATTCTCGTTTGCATATCACCGTCATGGAGAGCCTGCAACAATTTAATTCTGTATGGTTTAAGTCTCAGGCGTCTCCGCAATACACGCCAAACTGTTGTCGGTGGTATTGCAAGTTCTCTGGATGCTTAACGAACTGATTTCTGTGGACTTCTTACAAAACTTTCTCGAATTTGTTCAACATTTTCATCCGAGGTTCTTGGTCTACCTGATGACTTCCCATTACATAAGCAACCAGTTTCTTTGAAGGTTTTATGCCATCTTCGAATACTCTGGGCTGTTGGAGGTTCAATGTTAAACTTTCGACGAAAATCACGCTGCACGGTAATAACAGACTCGCACTTCTCAAAGCGAAGCACACAAAACGCCTTTTGTTGCTCGGTCGACATTTCGATAACAACTAATTAAGTTACGTCACTAACGATTACGGTGCCAAATTTAACAACTAGATAACTTAAAATAAACTTAGTTATCTAATCTTTCCATTAATACATTGGTCATTAACCTGCGATTAACCGTTACCGAACTATATCAGTTCGTATTCGGATGAATCATTTTGGAACACACTTTAATATTCGGCACTCCAAAAGAACAAGATGAGAAAATACAACAGTGATAAGAGCCGCAGTGATATGATAATACAATATGTGTTGTCTCCTATGCTGGTGTCACGACCGTTCGTTGTGCGGAGAGGGAGCACATAAAAAAACCGAAATATTTTATTTTTTCCGAACAATAGTGATATGAATTGTACCCTAATGTTTATCGAATAAAAACCATCTGGCGCATGTGTTCCTATGAATTCATCCACCAACCTGGTGTGTACCGTTTATACTCGTATTATAGGTATATATATATATATTTGAAATAAATTTATTATGCATAAAACATTTTTCGACCGCACGCCGAACGCTCCTGGGTTGCATTCGAAAAACTCCCCTATATTTTTGTTACACAAATAATTGTCCATTTTGCTACTGTACTACTCGAGTATTATTATAATTAATATCACGACGACGATAGTTTTCGAGTGCAGATAAAATCTACACACAACGCCCACAATCCTCATATTCAAAATTTTATTATATAATTAATAATATAAATGCCAACCCGTACCCACGAACTCACTGGCTGATCGCCGGCCAGACCATACTGCTGGACCTAGAAATTTGACATTCTGGTGTCAATCGTCTATTACGGCGAACAGGCGAGATAAAAAGGAATTAATGGAAAGTCATGTGCTGAAGGTGGAAAGTTCGCGCATGAATTTTGCCGGCAATTGATGGGAATTCAACAGTATTTATTACGGACGAATAAATGAACAGTTAACGAATAAAATTCCGAGTCGACAGCGTTTTTAAATCGATAACCCAGCGTCAGACCCCAGAGAGGGTTAACATGGGAAAGCGGATAACCCCCCCCCCGCCACAAAAAAAACCTTCATAATTATTATTTGATTTAGGTATTTCGTCGCGGGCACGATAGTCTTCTTCCCTAAGAGATAAGAATGAATAAAATAGTGGTAGGGGGATAAATCCACGAACATTTTACGTTTTACAGTGTCAAACCAGAAAAGGTAAAAGCCGCATGTCTATATCCCGATATGGCTACAGGCCAATGCGTAAGATCTCTTAACAGTCTGGTAATACCGCAGCCTAATGTAAGTACCAAATACCATGTATACGTCCTCGTATAAAATGAAAAAAAAATCGTAGACAGATTAGGCAAAAAAAATGATAAAAATTTTATGTCCTGATATTGATATTAACTCTTGCCGTATCAATCTACTCAATTTCCATAATTTCGATTTTTTTTTTTTTAATAATTCTTCTTTTTTGACCAAATTTAGTTGTCAATTATTATTTTCTCGTCCATATCTTTGTCATACTAAAAGGATAATCTTCTTTTTTCTTAATTCGTTTTTTTCGTTGTCTAGCAAAACTTTTGCCTTATAATTCTATTAAATTTCAATATTTACGATTGTTTGTTGTTAATTATTGTTATTTTGATCAATTTAGTTTACAATTATTATTTTTTCGTCCACATCTTTTAACATTGTTTGCGACAACACCGAGTCCTGTGAGTTGGTACTTTTTTTTATAACCAGCAATAAACCCGCCTTCAGAAATCGCCGTAAATCACTACCTAGTAAGGCGAAAAAAAAAACAAGGAAAACGTAAAAAAAGTCATGCCTCCAGAGAGAATTGAACTCTCGACCCCTGGTTTACAAGACCAGTGCTCTAACCACTGAGCTATGGAGGCTTGTATACAAATTGGTAAGGATATTGTTTATGAACTGAATATTGTTTCCTATCGAAAAATATAACCTAATTATCCTTCATGTAAAATTTAAATCATAAGTCGAGATGCGTTGTTTTAATTAAAAACAATCTTTAGAAAAAAATATTAACTGGAAGAAATATAAAAAAATATAATAAAAAATTAATACATCCTAACCAAATTTCCTTTATTTAAAGATGTTGATGAATCAATTATACTAGAAAAGAAATTGAATTATAAATATAAAGAAGAATGTAAAAACACAAATAAATAATAAAACAGTACATTTTGAAAACCCATTAGATATTTCAAAAGAAAAAAATTAATTCTAACAAAATACTATCATCTACAGAGGTTGAAGATGGTATCAACCATACTTGAAAAAGAACTAAAAAACATATCCAAAAATAAGAAGAAAAACGAATAAATAATGATATAGAAAAACATAAAGCCTTTGAACCTATTACAAAAGGATTGTAATATATTGAAGAAGCTGTTAAAAAAAATAGATAAAGATATTAAAAAATGTATAAAACCAATGAATCCAAGTTTAATTGATATAAATCAAACTAAAAGGTTCACTGCTTCTCAAACATCAACCAATGAAAGTGGAACATAGACAGTTCCTTATATAAATTTAGGACCACTTGCAGTAAAATATATTAAATCAAATAGAAGGTAAACTGTTTGGAATATATGTTAAAAAAGAAATAAATCGTAAAATGATTGGTAAATATAAAATTAATTTAAAAGATTATAACATTAGTTTTAATGAAAAATTATATACAGGTTAGGTTAGGAATACAGGATTATGGATATTATTAACAGATACAACCTTTTTATACCACTGAAGATTTATATATTTATAAAAAATATTACTTGAAACACATACAATATATCAAAACAATGATAATAAAAGTACAAATCCAAAAGCATGTAAGATGAATCTAATCTGACCTATTTGGTCTGAAATTAAAGAAACAAAAAAAAAACTCAATTCAACACGAAGGTTTATTAAATTATACAGAAAACCCCATAGAATATAAATATATCAATAATTTAAATGAATTGTTAAGAAGGTTATATTTTATTACTGCAGAAGAAGGGGTTGGAAATCGTAATTTTTATAATGAAAATTAGGTGTTATACGTTTTGTTAGAAATAGATAAACTAATAGATACTCCTCGAGCTATAGAATTTTTAATTTCATTTATAGCAAGTTTACCCAAGAAAGTAATTGATGGATCTGGAATTGTTAATACATTGTGAATAGTAAATTAATGTCTGAGATGCATTGGCATGGTTATAATTATTTAGGTCCATTTACTAAATCAAAGACACCTATAAATAAATTAGATGAAGCTGCAATGGAACATGATTTTTTTTTTTGATAAATAAAAAGATACTAAATGTAGACATAAAGCTTTGTTTGTTTTGGAAAGTAAAGTGTGGGATATAATTTTAGATCAAAAAACGTCCTTTGGTCAAAAAACAGCAGATTATTTTACTACAATCACTGTGAAATTGAAAAGAAAATTTGAACTGGGTCCAATTAAAAACGGTTTTTGTCAACCGGGTATAAACCGTAACGCTGTAAATCATGACATCGAAAGGCCGGGAAAAAAAAATAATAAAAAACGCAAAAAAGTTTGGCTATGTACCCAGAGAGATTTGAACTCCCGACCTCTGGCATAGCACACCAGCGCTCTACTAACTGAGCTATGGGGACATGTACAAGGGTGTATGCCGAATGTCCTTATAAACCCTTACATTGTATCACTAGTGTTTAGATTACGACAAAATTTGATCGAAACATAACTAATTTTTTTTATACGGGATGTATATTCCCGGTTATATTATTGACTATTTTACGCACCTATGTGTGTGTATCTAGATGACTTTAATCATGCTTATCTATCCGTCTATGGATATATGAAATTATCTATGAATATAATATGTTTGTAGATGTATATACTAAGTATTCGGCCGATTTGTAGGTCTATTACGTGTGTCGCATAACGATAAATAAACCATCGTAGAATGTGTAAGTAGATAACTGATGTTATAAAGTCGTCTGGGATCAAATAAATTGCCAACCGGAAAATTACCCTCTAATCTATAACGTAAAAAAAAAAAAAAATAAATAAAAAATATTCGGACTATTATTACATAAATAAATTGAAGTACTCTCTTATCTCGAGAACCTGTGATTGTGGCTAAAAAAAAATAAAATAAGTATAAAGCTTATGGGTAAAGTGTAATAATATTAAAATATATTCAACATCAAGGTCTACGTAATAATATTATTACAATACTATTCTAATCGAAAAATTCAACCTTTTTTGATAATATTTCAACCGCTGCACGTAAATATAAAAGTAAATTAAATGATTAAGCGTAGGTACCGGCTAATTAAATTACAATGTAATCTCTAAATTTTTTATTTAAACTATTATAAGAACAAAATTACTACATAACGCTGGACTTGTTTTCTTTTCATTTTTTGTTTTTTTCCACTAAGTATAACATAAAACGTACCTCGTGTAAATACAATTTTATCTAAATTAAAAAATATCGAAAATTTAATTAGCATGTATATAGTTGAAAATAAATGGCCAGAATGTATTGTACATATTTCCACGTCTATTATTATTCTGTGAATATATCATAGGTTTCTACGATTTTGTCTTTCCGCAATTATTGAGAAACTTATAACGACAATCAAATAATGGCTTAATGCAGCAAAATGCTAACCAAAAGTAATGTAATAGTATACTTGAAAATCGGAGCAAGATTTCTGGTAGAAAATCTATTCGTAATACATTATCCGATTAGCTAGGAATCTAAAATGTATTATCGTATTATTTCATTTTATTAGGTTACATCGTTTTTAACCGAATCGCGAATACTGACGTGACTCGGTAATAACCGAAATAAAAAGAAAATTAACAATATGAATTTTTTCAATTAAACCGCATTACCGTATCAATTTGAACCGCGTATATTATATTTGTTTAAAACTTAAAAATGCATTAAAAAACTTAACGTTTGAAACTCGTGTCGAAATTCAGCCGCGAATCAGTTTTCTTTAGAAGTAAAAAAATAATAATAAATAAAACTAACCTTATCACCTGTTAGGCTTGCACTTGATGATTATATGTTTTACTTTCCGACACACGTACGCGATGGGTAAAAAGCTGATATTATAGTGTTTGTGTATACCTACGTTAAATTCCTAAAATTGTTATTGCCACAATTTTTCATAAAATAAAAATAGAAAAGTTTTTTTTCGTATAATATGTGTAAGTAATATCAATTGTAATTACGTGTATAAATATTTCAATAGTATATACAAATACAATTTAAAATAAATTAACATAAATAATAGATAAACGAAAAATAGTAAGTAATCGGACCCTGATGAATTCTAAATTTTTTTTTTCTCCCTTTAATCTCATACGAAATGACACTGCCTCCATATCTTTGCTACAGGCGAGGATTAATACAGCAATCGTAAATGCAGGGACCTATTACAAATAAACCATTCATAATTATAGGTAAATACTTAGAATATATACAGTAGAAAATATGATTAATTAAGTTATAAATACATTGAAAATTATATCTTTTTTTAAATTGAGTTCGATTTCATACATACAGTATGCAAATTTCTACGGAACAGTATTAATGTAATAAAACCTGACAAAATCATGAAAGGTGTCATATTGAACAGTGCCAAAATTTTACTAAATATAAATCCTAAAAAAATAATTCAAAGAGTACAGTTTACATTAAACAAATACTTTTCATATAAGTACAAAAATATAAATATATCACTATTACTGTTACTATTAGCTACGGGTGAAATTTATTATTCTAAAGAAGAAATCAACGAGCATCAATACAAAGACAGTGGTTACTATGGTGAAGGTCAAAAAATAAACTTAGTTTCAGTTATAGAATATAACACAGTTTTTATTTTTTTATTTGTTTTTTAAACACATCAACTCAATTCAAAATGTGATTTTGTAATGTCGGTAAACTACAAAATAATATTGTAGTCGATGTAGGCATTAACAATAAATTTATTAAAACAATTCAGTAACCTTTACGAGTAGGAGTACTCGTATAAATAAAATGTTCATAATAAAACGATGCTTGCACCAACAATACGATTATTTGGACGTTTCGACTATCTGTAAAATTATTTAGTACTTATCTAATAGACGTTATATTTACCATTGGGATATTCGATAAATGTCAAAGACAACAGCACCCAATCGTCGGATTGATCGACTACGCCGTGTTTCACACCGTCGGAGTCCATGCTCGGGAGAAACGATCTTTCGAGCGAAATATAAACGAGCGGCGGCGTATATCACATAGTATTCCGGATTAAAGTAGGAAATAAATATTATAATTGAAAATCACTCGGTAACCGCAGTATTTTTTACGGAAGAGTAAAGAACGAATTAACTTCCGAATGGCCAACGTTTAAAATCGATAACCCGACGACTGACGGACGGCGCTGGCAAAAACGTTCTGGTAGCTGCACCGCGGGAATAACACAGAGCTATTAGAATAATAAGGTAATAATAGATAATAAGAATTATATAAGAAAATACAACAGTGATAAGAGTCGCAGTGATATGATGATACACTATATTTTGTCTCCTATGATGGTGTTACGACCGTTCGTTGTGCGGAGATGGAGCGCGTAAAAAAGCCCAAATATATATTATTTTTTCCGAACAATGGCGATATGAATTGTCCCCTAAAATTTATCGATTAATACCATCTGGCCCATACATTCGTATGAATTCATCCACCAATCATGCGTGTACTTTTTATACGCGTATTATACGTATATACGGGGTATGACAATAAAATAACGAGACTTTCTAAATATAACCTAAACTATTAACGTTATCTATAAAACGATTATTGAAATATGATTAGAAAACACTTATCTAAAAGTACTAGGAACACTTTTGACATCGATTCATTTTCTTATACGTTAGTAGCTTTGTTATTAGTGCGAGTTCGACTATACTGCCGAAAAATGTTAGATATAAAAATCGAACAACGTGTTAAAAACATTCAATTTCTTGTTAAATTAAAAAAAACTTCAGCGGAATCGTTTCGTATGTTATGTGAAGTTTATGGTGAAGAATGTTTATCAAGAGCTCGTGTTTTTGAATGGCACAAACGGTTTTGTAGTGGAAGGGAGGACGTCGAAGACGATGATCGTTCTGGACGTCCTACCACGTCTTCAACAAACGAAAACGTTGAAAAAACGGGTTCCTAGTGGGCAAACAGTCAATCAATATTATTATAAAGAGGAATTAATTAAATTATGAGAACGTGTCAGAAAGAAGCGACCAGATCTATGGAAAAATGGCTGGGTTCTTCACCAAGACAATGCTCCAGCTCACAGTGCATTTTCAATTCAACGTTTTTTAACTGAAAAAAAAATTTCTGTACTTCAACATCCCCCGTACTCGCCAGACCTTGCTCCTTGTGACTTCTTCTTATTCCCAAAAATTAATAGTTTATTAAAAGGAACCCATTTTCAAACAGTTGATGACGTAAAAATGAAAACGGCAGAACTTCTAAAAGAGCTGAATGAAAGCAATGGCAACACTGTTTTCAAGAATGGCAGCGACGTATGCAACAGTGTATTGATGCTGAGGGAAGGTACTTTGAAGGTGATAATCATTAAATTATAACATTTTTAAAATAAACAACTTTTCTTCAAAAAGTCTCGTTATTTTATTGTCATACCTCGTATATATATATATGTATATTTGAAATAAATTTATTATGCATAAAAAATTTTTCGACCGCACGTCAAACGCGCACGGGTTGCATTCGAAAAACTCCCCTATATTTTTGTTACAAAAATAATTGTCCTTTTTGCTATGGTACTACTCGAGTATTATTATTATTATTAATATCATGACGACGATAGTTTTTGAGTGCGGATAAAATCTACACAGAACGCCAACAATCCTCATAATCGAAATTTTATTAAATACTTAACAATATAAATGCCAACCCGTACCCACGCACTCACTGAATGATCGACAGCCAGACCATACCGCTGGATTTAGAGACTTGACATTCTGGTGTCAATCGTCTATTACGGCGAAAAGGCGAGATAAAATGGGATTAATGGAAAGTCATTTGCTGAAGGTGGAAAGCTTGCGCATGAATTTTGCCGGCCATTGATGGAAATTCAACAGTATTTATTACGGACGAATAAATGAACGGTTAACGAATAAAATTCTGAATCGCCAGCGTTTTTGAATCGATAACCCGGCGTCAGACCCCAGAGAGGGTTACCTTGGTGACGCGGAGGACCCCCACCCCCCCAAAAAAAAACCTTCGTAATTATTATTTGATTTAGGTATTTCGTCGCAGGCACAATAGTCTTCTTTCTTTAGAGATAAGAATGAATTAAATAGTTGTAGGGGGTTAAATCCACGAGCATTTTACTTTTTACAGTGGAATACAAGAAACGGTGACAGCTACACGTCTATATCCCGATATGGCTACAGGTCAACGTGTAAGCTCTCCTTACAGTCTGGTAATACCGCAGCCTAATGTAGTACCAAAAACCTTATATACGAGGAGGTATAAAATGAAAAAAAAATCGTAAAATGCGGAATAGGCAAAAAAAAAAGTTATAAATTTGATTTCCAGATATTGATATTAACTGTTGCCGTATCGTTCTACTCAGTTACCATAATTTTAAGTTTTTTTTTAATAATTCTTCTTTTTTGACTAAATTTAGTTTTGTATTATTTATTCTTTTCTCGTTCATATCTTTCTCATTCTAAAAGAAAAAATTCCATTTTTCTTTACCTAATTCATATTTTACGTTGTCTGGCAAAACTGTTGCCTTAATAATTCTATTAAATTTCAATATTTTCGATTGTTTTTTGTTAATATTTGTTATTTTGGTCAATTTAGTTTTCAATATTATTTTTTTTTTATAACCGGCAATACACTGGCCTTCCGAAAACGCCGTAAATCACTACCTAGTAAGGCTGAAAAAAAACAAGGAAAACGTAAAAAAAGTCATGCCTCCAGAGAGAATTGAACTCTCGACCCCTGGTTTACAAGACCAGTGCTCTAACCACTGAGCTATGGAGGCTTGTATACAACTCGGTAAGGAAATTGTTGAAGAATTGAATTTTATTTCCTATCGAAGAATATAATTCAATCATCTGGTGTGTGTAATTAAAATCATTAATCGATTTGAGGTATTCTAATTAAAAACAATCTTTAGAAAAAAATAAAAACTCGAAGAAATATAAAGAAATATACTAAAAATTTAATAAATTCTAATCGATTTCCTTTATTAACAGACGTTGATGAATCAATTATACTAGAAAATAAATTGAATGATATATATAAAGAAGAATGTAAAAACACAAATAAATAATAAAACAGTACATTTTGAAAACCCTTTAAAAAATTTCAAAAGAAAAAAATTAATTCTAACAAAATACTATCATCTACAGAGGTTGATGAATCAACCATACTTGAAAAAGAACTAAAAAACTTATACAAAAAATAAGAAGAAACACGAATAAGTAATAATATAGAAAAACATAAAACCATTGAACCTATTACAACAGGATTAAAATATATTGAAGAAGCTGTTAAAAAAAAATAGATAAAGATATTAAAAAATATATAATACCAATGAATCCAAGTTTAATTGATATACATCAACCTAAAATGATCACTGCTTCTCAAACATCAACCAATGAAAGTGGAACATAGACAGTTCCTTATATAAATTTAGGACCACTTGCAGTAAAATATATTAAATCAAATAGAAGGTAAACTGTTTGGAATATATGTTAAAAAAAAAATAAATCGTAAAATGATTGGTAAATATAAAATTAATTTAAAAGATTATAACATTAGTTTTAATGAAAAATTATATACAGGTTATGTTAGGAATACAGGATTATGGTATTATATGGGATTATATTATTAACAGATACAATCATTTTATACCACTGAAGATTTATATATTTATAAAAAATATTACTTGAAACACATACAATATATCAAAACAATGATAATAAAAGTACAAATTTAAAAGCATGTAAGATGAATCTAATCTGACCTATTTGGTCTGAAAGTAAAGAAACAAAAAAAAAACTCAATTCAACACGAAGGTTTATTAAATTATACAGAAATCCCCATAGAATATAAATATATCAATAATTTAAATGAATTGTTAAAAAGGTTATATTTTATTACTGCAGAAGAAGGGGTTGGAAGTCGTAATTTTTATAATGAAAAATAGGTGTTATACGTTTTGTTAGAAATAGATAAACTAATAGATACTCCTTGAGCTATAGAATTTTTAATTTCATTTATAGCAAGTTTACCCAAGAAAGTAATTAATGGATCTGGAATTGTTAATACATTGTGAATAGTAAATTAATGTCTGAGATGCATTGGCATGGTTATAATTATTTAGGTTCATTTACTAAATCAAAGACACCGATAAATAAATTAGATGAAGCTGCAATGGAACATGTTTTTTTATTTTGATAAATAAAAAAATACTAAATGTAGACATAAAGCTTTTTTTGTTTTGGAAAGTAAAGTGTGGGATATAATTTTAGATCAAAAAACGTCCTTAGGTCAAAAAACAGCAGATTATTTTACTACAATCACTGTGAAATTGAAAAGAAAATTTAACTGGGTCTAATTAAAAACGGTTTTTGTCAACCGGGTATAAACCCTAACGCCGTAAATCATGACATCGAAAGGCCGGAAAAAAAAAATAATAAAAAACGCAAAAAAGTTTGGCTATGTACCCAGAGAGATTTGAACTCCCGACCTCTGGCATAGCACACCAGCGCTCTACTAACTGAGCTATGGGGACATGTACAAGGGTGTATGCCGAATGTCCTTATAACCCCTTACATTGTATGACTAGTGTTTAGATTACGACAAAATTTGATCGAAACATAACTAATTTTTTTTATACGGGATGTATATTCCCGGTTATATTTTTGACTATTTTACGCACCTATGTGTGGGTATCTAGATGACTTTAATCATGCTTATCTATCCGTCTATGGATATATGAAATTATCTATGAATATAATATGTTTGTAGATGTATATACTAAGTATTCGGCCGATTTGCAGGTCTATTACGTGTGTCGCATAACGATAAATAAACCATCGTAGAATGTGTAAGTAGATAACTGATGTTATAAAGTCGTCTGGGATCAAATAAATTGCCAACCGGAAAATTACCCTCTAATCTATAACGTAAAAAAAAAAAAATTTATATAAAAAATATTCGGACTATTATTACATAAATAAATTGAAGTACTCTCTTATCTCGAGAACCTGTGATTGTGGCTAAAAAAAAATAAAATAAGTATAAAGCTTATGGGTAAAGTGTAATAATATTAAAATATATTCAACATCAAGGTCTACGTAATAATATTATTACAATACTATTCTAATCGAAAAATTCAACCTTTTTTGATAATATTTCAACCACTGCACGTAAATGTAAAAGTAAATTAAATGATTAAGCGTAGGTACCGGCTAATTAAATTACTAGGTAATCTCTAAATTTTATATTTAAACTTTTATAAGAACAAAATTACTACATAACGCTGGACTTGTTTTCTTTTCATTTTTTGTTTTTTTCCACTAAGTATAACATAAAACGAACCTCGTGTAAATACAATTTTATCTAAATTAAGAAATATCGAAAATTTAAATAGCATGTAAATAGTTGAAAATAAATCGCCAGAATGTATTGTACATATTTCCACGTCTATTATTATTCTGTGAATATATCATAGGTTTCTACGATTTTGTCTTTCCGCAATTATTGAGAAACTTATAACGAAAATCAAAAAATGGCTTAATGCACCTAAATGCTATCCAAAAGTAACGTAATAATATACTTGAAAATCGGAGCAAGATTGCTGGTAGGAAAGCTGTTCGTAATACATTATCCGATTAGCTAGGAATCTAAAATGTAGTATTATTTTATTATTTCATTTTATTGGGTTACAATGTTTTTAACCGAATCGCGAATACTGACGTGACTCGGTTATAACCGAAATAAAAAGAAAATTACCAATATGAATTTTTTCTTAAATTTAATGCAATATTTTCAATTAAACCGCATTACCGTATAAATTTAAACCGCGTATATTATATTTGTTTAAAACCTAAAAATGCATTAAAAAACTTAACGTGTCGAACTTCAGCCGCGAATCAGTTTTATTTAGAAGTAAAAAAATAATAATAAATAAAACTAACCTTGTCGCGGGTTAGGCTCGCACTTGACGATTATAAGTTTAACTTTCCGACATGCGTACGCGATGGGTAAAAAACCGAAATTATGGTGTTCGTGTTTACCTACGTTAAATTCCCAAAATCGTTTTTGTCCAAATTTTCATTAAATAAAAATAGAAAAGTTTTTTGTTTGTATAACATGTATAAGTAATATCAATTGTAATTACGTGTATAAACATTACAATAGTATTGCTATTTTTTTTTTTTTTTTTATGGCAATCGGTCAAAGAGTTGTTCGCGCTTAATTGTGTGGACGACAAAACTATTTACGATTAGATATTAAAGTGATTGTGGCAAATTTATGTCGGTAAAAATTAATAATAATAATATTCTACAAAAAAAATAAATACTTTAACGTATAGTTAGATGAATTGTTCATGTACAAATACAATTTAAATTATAATAACATACATAAAGATAATCGAAAAATAGTAAGTAATCGGACTCTGATGAATTCTAAATTTTTTTTTCTCCTTTTAATCTTATACGCAATGACACTTGCATCATATATTAGCTACAGGCGAGGATCCATACAGCATTCGTTGATGCAGGGACGTATTACAAATAAACCATACATTATTATAGGTAAATACTTATAAAATATATCTTTTTAAACTAAGTACTATTACTTTATTGAATTAAAACACAATAGAATCATTAAATTAAATGTATATAGAACATTAAAATTTATATAAATTATAAAAATAAAAATAATACTAATTACCACACTTTAATACGAACTAATTGAGTGGGATGAGGGGGCCTGACTAGTTAAAAACTCGTGTCGTATATTTTTTTGAATCAAATTATTATATAACAATTAAATTTTGCATTTTTAATTAAAGGTAAATTAATTTTTTTTGATTTTTAACGTCTTTTTCGATAACAAATTGCTATACCTTGTAGATCGTTTTTTTTTTTCAATGATTTTAGTAAACTCTTGTTTCGTGTTGATATCATCGTAACAAAAACCCAGTATTGCATTTTTCTTTTTTCTTTTTTGTAGAAGTTTTTCAAACACTTAAATAATATTTGTCTGTTTTCTTATTATTGATTTCATAATACGCGAGAACTTATGGTAGAAATTACTTTTATCATATTTTTACAGAACTATGCCGAAAGTCAAAATATTAATTGTTGTATTTATCGTTACGATATAATTGACACGAATTGTCATTCAACAATTTAGCTAGTTGTATATATATATATATATATATATATATATATATATATGCATTTGAACTCTTAATTTACTGGACACGTCTGTGAGTCACTCATAATAAAAAATTGTATTTTATTCGTTTCATCGGGGTAACGCGATACATTATAGATATCGCTATATATACACTCGTATATATTGGTGTCAATTTTTTTGATCCCGAACCATCTTAAATAAATAGATGAATAATGATATTACTCAACACTTTATTTTCGCTAAAATGTCTGACGAATTCGTCGAGGTATTCCTCCTACTTCACAATTCGAGTACTGAACAGTTAACATCACCAAAACGGCTTTAACGGTTAAAAAAAAAAAAAAAAAAACCTTTCTACAGTATATTTCAGTTAAATGAGTGTCGTTTTGGCATAATAACATAATATAATATAACGACCAGCGAGGATTATCATTTTGAAATCGTTTTATTATTATCGGCCAATGACAAATTTACATTTACGAATGTTTCGCGTAGGTACGAAAATGATCTAAATATGGAAAATCTTCATTTTTTAAACGATAATTTAGTATAATTAAGAAATAAAAAAATTTACATTTCCTACAGCGTGACGGACGTAGTGTTACGTAGTGATGGCATTATATTTTTATTCGAATAAATTATTATTATAGGTACATTTAAATAAAAAAAAAAAAACGTTTGTTTTTTTTTTTTTTACTATACGTAAAAAGTTTAACAGAGTGCTATAATATATTACATAAAAATTAAACCTTATGTCACGTGTTACAAAGATTTCGAGTGTGATATTCTAAAATTTGTATTCTGCAAAATTAAGACGTAAGCGACGCGCTTTTACTTGGCCGTCACGCGCGTTATCATTACAACAACGATAGTGGTTTCATTTAAAAAAAAATTGTTTTTTTCAATATTCTCGTGTGAAAAGATTGCATAGAAATCTAACGTGTTTTACGAACAATTATTTCTATGCCTATATATAATTGCAATATAATATGTTGGTTCGCATATTATTGTACTGTACGGTGAAGTAACACGACGACGAATTGCGATTTTTTCCACTGACGCGCCGAGGTTTTTTTTTTTTTTTTTTTGCGAATAAACGCACAAAAATAAGCCGTTTAATCATCGGAATTCAAAAGAATATTGTAAACTCACTCGGCGTCCCCGGTATGCGAAACGCCTAGGATTCAGTACGTTTCGGCCGGTCGGAACTCAAACACTTAACCTCTAACTTAAAAAAAATTAAAAACAGTGCGATTTCGTTATTTTGTATATTTGACTTTCTAGATATATATATGTTACATATACAGTGATTTAACCCGCGGTAAATAAACCAATCGTGACTACCTATCCAATAGATAGATATACGGATGTCGATGGCTTGTGATCATAGCGAAAAAATCGTGTCGTGCGCTTCATAGATTCAGAATAAAACGTTTATTTCGTTTCCGGCATTTTTAGGTAGCTGTAAATAATTTTCGTTTGTTTTTTTAACGTAATTTTTCCTAAAATTATTATTACGGCATTATTTATTATTATATTATATACAGGAGATTTTTGTATACCGCGATTCGTAAGTCGTTTTTCGTAAATTTCACATTCCAAAGAAATACTCCAGCGCGATCGATTTCATCATGTTAATATTTTAATACTCCTTTGAAAAATGTTTATACCGTTTTTTTTTTTTTTTTTTGGAGTTTTTAGATAATTCAAGTTTATATTTATTAGTAATTTTTCTTTTTTTTATAGGTCATCGGCATCCTATTTCTACTGTAATAAAAATAATATGGTCGGCTCGTACGTACAAAAATACAATAGTGTCAGTCCGACGGTGGCGACACGAATTCAAACGCCGGCGATTTTGCGCTGGCGGTCCGAGTCGTACGAGGTGAACGGTCCAAATGGCCATCCGCAGCCTAAAAACAATCGTCCGGCCGAACTCAAAGTGCTCGAGCTGAGAAAGTTGAGCTTCAATCTCGACCAACCAGTTTGGTCGAAATCTCAAGGTATACAAACAGACGACGACTGTAGAGTTAGTACTTATAGATGAACCCATATTAAATATTAAAAACAAATAAATAAAAATAGGTACGACTCTGAGTGGAGCTCGTTCAAAGCGAATAGAGTATTTTAGAAACGGTATGATTTCCGAATGCTGCAGACTTGTATAGCAAAGTTAGCAGTTCTGCTAACGGTAACCGAAACAAATACCCCGTCATCAATGTTGGCTTTACGACTTTACTACGGACCAGAAAGAGCTGATAAAAACGGACGTTGAACCTGCAAAAAATGCGACAACTTGTAAGTGTCGCCCGGTCGGTGTTCTTCAAATACTATACCGGAAAGACCGGTCAAGAAGTTAAATAGAAATAATTTTTTTTGCAAAGGGCTAGGATAATAAATAAAACGATGTAAACATGTCATTTTGTGTTTGCGCGGTTTTTTTACAACTAAAAGTCTGACGAAAGTCGACGATAAAAAAAAAAATGCAGTCCGCGTTTAAATATATTTATCAAATTAACAAAAAAAAACATGATGATATTGATAAATATCACTACGTTTTCTTCTAAACAAATATCGTTGGGTATTCGTTTAACATAAATGTCCAGGGAAATTGGGTTGACTATTTGTGTACTTACATATCGACTCTATCGCAGCTCAAGGTTGCAATAACTCAAAAAAGTACTTTTTTCAGAAGAACGATTTGGAAATTCAATGAATATTTAATTAACTATAAAATATGAAACAAATGAGTTATGAATAGAATTTTGGGTACACGCATTAATTAGTCTTTACTGTATATTTCCATTGTTACTAATATAATATTAATACGTGAATTATTTTAATGAGTAATAAATGCATATAACATATTGCAGTTTTGAATTGAAATATTTTTAAAAGCGATCAATGAATGAACTAACTTTAATTACGTTATTGAATTATAATTACTATAGAAAACAGAAAAAAAATTATGTAGTTAACTCGTTTTTGGATTTTTTTTTTTTTTTTTTTTTTGAGTTGTTGCAATCTTGATATATACAATGTATTATATATTTATTTATTTTATTTTTTTCTAAAGACAATTTTCAAAATGTATTCAGCGTTCTCGTTTTAATACGTTTAAATGTTGTTTTGTGTTGATATTTGCAGGGTTCATCTCGGGGAAAAGTGATGGAACCAGAAAATCCGATTTAATTCAAAATAACCACAAACTATCGAACAAGTAAGTATCTGTTTACCTTCAATATTCAAATGCAGTACAGTATACAATATGGTTACAAATTATAACAAGGGACGTCCCGGAACAATATTTAACCGTAGTGAATACAAAAATAATTGTAATGTAAATTTGTGTCGGTGTTCGATAAAATCGCTGTCGTTAACAAAAACGATAATAAGCAGCCTAGCTGCTATTATAATAGTTTATGCCATATCTATCAGGAAGTCACGATATTGTTTCGATTTGCATATACTTCTTTTAGTTGTACAATTATACAAACAAATAAAAAATAAAAAAATAATATTTTACGCGACGACGATAAGCGATCGTGAACATATTGTTGTAATTCGGTTGAAAATAGAATCGTATTTTACATTTATTTAGTCGTTCTACTTTTATTTACCATGTACATTTATAGTGATTGTTAATGATTAAAAAAACAAAAACGGCGGCGAGGTTGTCTTAGAAAATGTCGTAGTCTATAAATTGTACAAGTGTTTTATTATTTAAAAACTGCGAACACATTTTTACATATATTGCCCGTTGGAAAGACGGAGACGGAAAATTAGACTTTTAGAATTGTTAAAAAAAAAAAAAAAACACAATACAATGACGGATTGTAATAAACGTACTGCAAATATTACACGCGCTTTATTAATTTCGTGCGCTTTACGCTTACTTTTCCGGCGCGCAAAATCGTGTTAATTTAACAAATTTAACAATACCGACACTTTTGCTTCAGAAAATACCAAATGGAATTGCGAAACTTGTTCCAAATCAAATCGAATAATCCGCCTACACGATTACGGGCCAAAAAAAGACACCGGCTCGCGCGAAAGTAGTCAACACAATATTCATATTGCATTAGATTACAATAAAATATATATGTCCTTGGCTAAAAGCCAACGAGATCATGAGATATCATTATCGAAGTTGGAAATTTAAAATTCGGCTTTAAATGGCGTATTTACCATACAGAACGCAATTTGTAAATTGTGAAAAATCTACAGCGAAATCAGTGGGACTTAGAGTTAAGGTTCACATAGTTATCTGTGTGAAGTTACACATGGCTTCTTAAATGCGCACTATTTAATGTTTTACAACGTTTTTGCATTAAAAAGTCTAATACTTCAAAACTTTCGTACGATTTTGGCCAACTGGGTACTAACGTATAGAAACTACGCACAACTTTATATTAATAATAGTATTTTTACTTGTGAAATGACATAAATCTTGAATACCCGAAAATCCAATAAATCCGGACACCCAGGTCCAAAATCCGAAATTTTGTATTTTGATAAGTAAAACAACTTGTTTTTTTTTTTTTATATATATAGTTAATTTCTATTTGTGGCATTTTTAGAATTTTAAATACGTATTTAATGCTTTTAACAATAATATAATAATAATAGTTTTATGAGAAATTAATTAAATAATATAAAATCACAATTTTAAAAACCGAAATTTGGATTCAGATAAAAACCTAGAATTTCAAATCCGAAATTCGGATTTACAATAAATCTTACATTTTAAGGTAAGAATTTTCCAGTGATACCCAATTAGTATGAAGCTACAGACCCCTAACTATAACTTAAATTGGTCCGATGACCCCCTTTCAGTAAATACATACTTACTTTTCAATATTATTTAAATATGAAACTAAAAAATAAATGTTTTTATGATTTATTTTAATTTTACATAGCTTTTTATAATAATATAAACGCAGATTTTCACAAAAATTACAATACAAAACGATTTATTTGATTTGACACTTTACTTTAAGTACATCATTTTTGCAATTACATTTTACAATTGAATTAAAAGTTATATTTAAATTAGTTATTGCATTGATTTTCGAACTTTATCAGACGAGTAAAACCATTCTTTTTTGTTCATAATCTCTTCCAAGTTTGGTTACATGCTTGATATTTTCACTCTTAAATCCGCGTGAATATGGTGTCTATTACGATATTTATTTTTCGTGTAATAGTAGGTAGAAAATGCTTGTTCGCATCTATACGTTGTGCAAAAGGGGATCAAATTTCGTGAAGTTTTCTCGATCAGTTTCGTTTGATCATTTTGAACAGCTAACAAGAAATCAATTAGTTTTTTTTATCGTTGAAAATATTTTTCATCGTTCCGTCATTCTAACCAGATTAATAAATTCATGTTGCACCACAAGCGCGGACCCCCTAACATCCGGACTCGGACCCCTGGGGATCCGCGGACCACTAAATGGGAACCACTGTCTTAATACATTTAAATATAAGTTAATAAACAATACACAATTTATTTGTTCAGAAAGAATGCTTAGGCGGTGTCCACTGTTTGTATCAAAATGTTTAAAACAAAATATTCATTTTTTTTTTTATTAATCTTCTTTAATAACTTTATCAACATAACGAACATGTCCCAACCATCTTCTGGGGTTCTTCGACAGTTTAATATTAAAAAGCATTTATAAGATATATCAGAGGTGGTCAACTATAAAATACTCACGAGCCGCACAATAAAATCAAAAATATGTAAGAGCCAAGAGCAAAAAAAAAAGGCAAAGAAAAGAGTTTTCTTAACTATTGTAATCCATAAACATAATCCAAACTACAAACAAATGAATTCGCGACAAATACGTGTAAAAAATTACCTTATGTTTAAATATTATAAAATCAAATATATATTTTTATATTGATAAAAAAATACACTTACCGTCTTACGGTATGACACGACCCGCTGTTTGGCCACCTCTGACACGCATTATTATACACTATGGATGATTTTCCCTAAAAAGCGTATATAAAAACGTGTTTTCTCGTATTCAGAGTGTTGTATAAAATTCTATTTTTTTTTTTTTTTGTTTTTCGTATAAAATTTTATAAAAAAAAAAGTACATAATACTGTATCAATTAAAATTGTATTTAATCAACATTTGCCAATGCGAGTTCTGACAAAACATTTGCCCGGCATGCGCACATTATATATAAAAAATTTAAAAAATGTGTTTTCTTGTGTTTGTACAAATTTTTTTTTTTTTTTTTTTTTACGAAAAAATGTACATAATTCTGTGAAGGTTCGGTATTGAAATTCGAAAGTGTCAATGCTGGGGAAAAGGAACTCACAGTTAGTGAGTATTGTGCAGTGATTCGGAAAAAACCCAAACTCGATACAGTATTTTTTTTAAGTAATTGATCAAATATTTGTCGACAGTTAAATTGGCCGTAAGTACATAATTATTATTGCACACATTTCCGCGCCATGACGTAAATTTATATTTGTTTAACAAAAATCGCGAACGACAATCAATAATATCATGTGATTCGTGAATACGGTTATAAAATTAACTTAAAATTGTTTCGTTCAACATAAAATATTATTGGATTTTTAATTTAATCCGAGTGATAATTGATAATACACCGAAGTTATGTTTTATATGTTTCGAAGATCGAAAAAATCTACTACCAGGTCCGTAATAATAATAATCTATGCACAATATTATAATCTCGTGTAGAGGGATTTTTTTTTTTTTTTTTTGGTGCTTTTTGCACGATAAAATGTTCGTTACTTCGGAATAATAATTATATTTATTATTGTGTTTCTTATCCGTCGACGAAAAAATCTACGCCGATTTTATTGTTTGTTGACGTATTTGGGATATATAATAATATGATTGTTACCAATGTCCATGAATTCGTTTTTGTAAATATTCGTAGCGTATAGTTTAATTGAAAAGGAGGGTTTTTTTTTTTTTTGGTCAACTTGGATTAATTACTGGTTAATGTGACATTTTGATTTGGACTTGATCAGGTTTTTTTTGGGAGAGACACACATTTTGATCAGGTTTTGTAAAAAGTTTTAATTTTTTTCGTTCAACAATAATAAGTTTGACCTCGCCCTATATTGGCAAAATTCTATATTCATTTTTTAAAATTTTTTTTTGGTTACGTATATTATTGATGTAACAATAATATGACGGGGGGGGGGGGGTGTGAAACAAGACTAATACTACTCCGGTCAGAATCGTTTTTCGTTATATTTTTATATATAATATAAATTAAATTACCTACCTATATCCCGCTTTCCCAACTGCCGCCTACCAACAACAGCGGCCCACCCACCAATCATTCGGTTACGACGGTATAGTGGTGCGCGATTATTTCCTCCCCCCTCCCAATAATCGATAATTTTAATTATAATCGATTAATCGATATTTTTTTGGTAAGCGGGCCGATCTGTTATCGATTAACCGAATAATCGATTAACCGAATATCCGAAATAATCGCGCGGTCCTACGAATGGTTTGGTATGTTTTGGTCGGGCGAAAAACGGGACGACGCCAAGTATACCAATATAAATAGTACCGCGGCAATAAAAAAAATCCGGCGACGGGAAATTCGAACGGCATGTCGAAAACGAAAAAAAAATAAAAATAATTTTTACACTATAATATAAAACACCATTAACGGGTGATATTTTACGGTGGTATCGGTAGTTGTAATAATTGTAATTATCGAAAACACCTACGCCGCCGTTTGTTTCCGCGTGGTGTGTGCACAATGCACGCCGAGGCGGCAATTTCGACAAAAAAAAAACAAGTGTTTTGTCGTATAATTTATTTAAAAAAAAAAAAAAAAATTAAAAAAATGTCACGCGTTTAACTGGAATAAAAAAAAAAAAAAATTATATACGTATATATAATAAATAATAATAATAATGATAATGCGAAATTATAATTGGTTTATTATACTTGCACACGCGGGATGTGTGTGCAATACCTAAACGCGTTTAATAAAATTATTATACAAAATAGTGTGTCTCGTCGTATTGTGTAGTTCATCACTTTGTAAAAAAAAAAAAAAAAAAAAAAATCGTTAACGTACAATATAATATTGTAAAAATATCATTACGCCCGACATATTCGTCAACGACAAGTACGATATTATTATTATTATTGCGATTATTTTTTATTCTATTCGGCCAGTCGCGTGTTATCGTATCGAACGTGAACGGTTTTTATTTTATTTTTATATCAATGAATTCTCCTTTTTCGTCTTCTTCTTCTCATTCGCATCCCGCCGACAAACCGCACAACAATACGGATTACGTGTCCGCCATAAATGTCGAACAAACAACCGGCGAAGTGTTCAAGTTCAATTTCGGCGCCGCGAACGACGGCCGATCGAAAAAGTAAATGTTACTTATTATTCGATTTTTTTTTTTTATTTTATTTTTCTTTTTACGCCCGACTATTAAAAAAGCACGGACATTTTTTTTATTATTATTTTTTGATAACACACCGTATTATACGAATTAAACGTATCGTGGTGGGACGAGCGGGGACAGTGGTGTATTGTTTAGATATTTTTTTTTTACAAGCGAGCAAACGCCGTTATTCGTATTGGACCGTACCTATTTTTTCATGCACGACTCCCTAAAATTAGAAAAAAAAACAAAAAAAAAAAATGTCTCGCGTCTCGCAACGGAATAACGGACGACCGGGATAGGTTTAAAAATCCATTGTTCTAGCGCGTTTTATTCGTAACCGTCACACGCGTTTCTTTTTTACACGTTGGGTACCTGGACCGATATTTGGAATTGCGCACGGCTACCGCGGAAAATCCTGCATCGCCCGAATACGAAGCTTTGTTCCCAATTTCTAATTTATACATCTGTTACGCGGTTCCAAAACCACGTACAAGTCTAATGGTCTAAAAACGGACGTATACAATTTTTACCGGGGCCGGCTGTCCTATTTTACGTTCACAGACTAGATCGCAGTTTACATTTCGAATTCGTTATTAACGTGTTCGAACCGTTCGAACTTCGAAAAAAAGGTGTCCGGTTTGAGTTCGAAAACCGGACAAAGTTTTACAAAAACCGAAATAAAAAATTGTAATAATTATTGATCGCAACGCGCAAATAGTACGGACTCCAAACGTATTTGAACACGTCGAACGTTTGAAACCATAAATGTTTCCGGTGTTTTTAATTTTTTTTTTTTTTTTTTAATTTGTATTTGTTTATTGCCTATTTTGTCGTCGGAAAATACACCCGTATCCTATGCGGGTTGAACGTTCATTCTAGTTGCGTTATTGTTATTTTTAATTGTAACGTTGTAAAAATTGTATTAAAACCGCGGAAACGGTTATTACGCGTGTAATTGAATTAACGAACGAGTCAAATCTAGTTATAACTGTAATTTTTAACGAATATACACGTTTGTATTGGAACGCGTACATAGCCTGCCTACACGTAGGTTACAAACACGGGTACTTGATAATTTTGCTGGCCTATGGGGGCTTCTGGTGGGTCCTTCTCCGTTCGGACAACGGGAGAGGACTTTTCCATTAATCGTCGAGCTGAGAAAAAACAAACGGCCAGTGTTGGAAATCGCGCACTTGTAAGCCGATATTTTGTTCGTGTTGACGTATTAGAGTCCTCCGCATTCCAGATGTTTCGACACAGCCAAATTACAGATCTTTCCAATCTAATAATCGGTACTCAAGACGGAATTCCGGACAAACTTTTATCGCACTAGTAACTGAGTATAATTGATCAGTGATTATAAGCGGTGTTCGGTGAAAATTGTTACGCCGCCGATACAAATAACAATGTTAGATTACTATGTTCCGAACGCCAATTGTTATTTCTCCTATATTTGTCCCGATAATATTCACCTATACGTACTAACTAACGGCATACAAATCAGTTTTCACTAGATACAACTAGTTTTCATCACCGACATATTTCAGACGCGACTTGGGCTTTACTACAAAAAAAAAAATAACAATAATAATAATAACTTAAAACTAGTTCAGAGGTTCCCAACATTTTTTCGACTCACCGCACCCTTAGTTATTTTCTAAAAATCCGGTGCCACCCTGTACTCTATACTCAACAGTAATATATCGTGTATTAATATTTATATTTTTTAACTTCGGTTTTCATTAGCTCAATGCCCAAATATAAACAAAAAATAGTAGGTATATACACGTATTATATTTTATAAAACAAACTATTGCATTGAACATTAATTATATATTTTTATATTTAATTATTATTATATAATATTATTTGACTATCGAGATCAATTGAAAATGACACTTGGGCTTGTTTTATTTTACACAAATCTTTAATTCGTGGTCGAACATTCGGAAGACATACTCTCATTTCTTCTTCGATGAACTTCCATTTGCATTCGTTTATTTGTTATTACGTTTACAAGAATGGGAATTCCTTATTCGCATAAACATGACGTCGCAAACTGCAGTAATATTTTTAGAGCTTTTTTGCCAATAATTAACGTGCATTATTTCAATATGAATACAAAATTAATTTAATGGATCATTTTTGTATTGAGTTCGATTGTTTCGTGAATATGTTTCGTAGTGATATCTAAGACCAGACTGATTGTAGTGGAATTTTTAGAATGTTATTAAATTACTATTTATTGTTTTGTCGGTACATGTTTTATACAAATAAAAATAAGATAAAGTCACTTGTATTAAGTCACACCGTAAAAATGTGGTTGAGTGATAATTTTATAACAACCGGTATGGAAATTAAAATATATTGAACATCGCAGTATTACTACAAATTCTATGAAACATAATAAGTTTTATAATATAATCTGTGTTATAACTCACAGCGCTATATTTTTCATGAAATCATTTAAAAAAAAATTATATTTCAAATAATTCCACGGTACCCTTTCGCGGCACCCTGGTTGAGAACCTCTGTTCTAGTTAGATGACTAGTTAAAACTGATTTTGACGGATATCGGATGTGAAGTGTAACAATTACCAGTGACTTATCTGATGGGGCGATGGCTGGATCGGTCCCACACCCTTAGAATTTATTAGCTGTGATGTTTTAATCACATCGGCTATAGCCTAGTTATGGTGACATAACAAAATCATTCAAATCGTCTCATGAAAACCATTGTAGAAATCGATAATTGTTCTGATATTATTTATCCCACTAATAATTCTTAGCTTCACATTCTTGCTTCTTTGCCAATTAGTGTAGTATACATTTTAGCTATTTATTTATTGTAACAACGGACGCTTTTGCTTTTGCTCCACATGTTGCTTTGTTTTGTTACACCAAACGCTCGGTTAAGATCTAAGACGGGCGAGAAAAGATTAACAGGTTTGGCATTACTTAATACACATAGAGATATCTACGCGGATGTCCAAGTAGTCGTAGATGGGTTTGCGAGTGGAAAAATAAAAAAAAATGATTAATATTACTTTAAAATTGTTGTAAATATTTGTCTTTTTATACAATTTTTTTTTTTTTCTATTTTGTTTTAATCGACAAGGAGAGGGGAAACAATTATTATAACCGGTGCCTTGTTTTTTTTTTTGGAGACTGTACGAGGGATACCCTCGCGATATTTTTTCGTATATTACAATTTTTAAACCGATCGTCCCTTCCTCACACTCTTGATTGAGCTCCAGACGAGCGCCACCGAGTGATATACTCGTAAATAGTCTACCAGTGCCTGTGGATTAAATATCGTTCGAATTTTCCGGGCCGATTAATTTTATGCGGTATTCGGGTTAGGCAGTATACCTATAGAGACGGTCGCAAACGTGTGTTTGCATACAAATAAAACGATATTATCATACCCCCCACGTGTGTGTGTGGATATGGTAATGGCATATTACAATACGTTGTGACAAAAGTAAATTACCCAAGCGCAACACGGGCGTAAGTTCATATTAATTATAATAATAATTTTAATGTCCAACTGATATAAATGCCGCACTAACAAAACTGTTTGTGTTATAAGCATAAAAAAAAAAAAAAAAAAAAAAAAATACCGAAAAAACGAAACGCCCCGGCCGTCGGTGCTCGTGATACAACGGACTCGGGAATAATAAATATTTAAATTATTCGTACCACTATTACCGTATTAAAATATAATTGCGATGACAAATTTTATATACAACGCTATTTAGTATTTTTTTTTTTTTTTTTTTGTAATTAATCGCATTGACCGAAAATAATAATTTTCAGTTCATGTTTTTTTTTTTTTTTCGTTAATTATTATTACAAATATTTTTACTGCCGTCCGCGTGTAGTATAATCAACGGCACGACGACCTAGTTTTTCGTCGACAAATTTCGTTTTTATTATATTTACACGGTACTTAATAATCGAAATAATTTTCACGAATCTTTTGCCCGCAATGTTAACCGCCTTATCTAGACAATATTTTTTTTTTTTTTTTTTAATCCTTATAGAAAACTGTATACAATTCTTACGGACACCGGCGAAATCGCAATCGGATTTCAGACAGTGGCGTGTGTATAAAAATCTAGACGGGTAACATAAAGGCCGGTTACTTACTCGTATTATTGTCAGAGTAACCACGTCTGAAATTCGATAATTCGACAATTGGAGAATTCGAGCCCGTCGGGCACGAACGAAAGGGTATATACACTTATACGCGAGTAATATTTTTACCGAACATCGAACGAATCGATTTCAGCGGACGTTGTGTTGAAAGTATGTGCAATGTTACATCCTGATGAATACTAAATCCTTTACTCGACATAAGGAAAAAAAAAAAAAGAGAAAAATATTGGCCCGTGTAAGTGTGGGGCGACACGGCGCAATGTACTCGGTGCGTCCAATAAATTTCCGGAGGAAAAAAATCGAACAAGTGTCTCTGAACATCACGAGAACGAGTTGTGGACTTTTTTTGTAAAACGTTGCCCGGTTACAATTGTTGCCAACGAACGTCAAATAGTGAAATATTGATAAATCGATCAATCGTCGTTATCGATGATATCAGTGCGATCCGAAGAGTTATTCAATTTACTCGTACGAGTGGTCTGCTCGCCGGTCTGGTATTAATCAAAATGATCATCCGCGTCACGGATTCGTGAACATCGGACGCGGTTACTCCGATAGGCGTAAACCGGCCTTATTAAAACTATAGATTTTCACTTGATTAATATTAAAAAATTATCTCTTTACGAAAAGCCACGTCGGGAACATTTTAGTAATGGATTTGCCAAAGTTCGAAAATCCGCATTTTCGCATTACGAAATTTTAAAACCGACGTTTATTGTAAATTCAGATTTCGGATTTGAAAACCGTGGTTTTATATTATTTAATTAATTTTGCATAAAACTTGTATTGTTATCTTACTTGTTAATAGTAAAAAATCATACATATTACGCTCCGATTTATATGATATATTATTACTAGCTAACCCGGAACACGTTATTTTACTCATAGAAATACAAAATTTCGGATTTTAAAATCGTAAATCCGGATTTATTAGTTATTCGGATAATCTGGATTTATGTCACATCATTTGTACCTATATACGTCGTGTCGTCAGAGTGTCTATTTCGTTAATAGTTGTGCAAATAAATATCTACGTTGTTTTATCCCTTTAGATAGTAAAACTGCTCGACCGATAACTTTACCAACGGCTTCAGGACCGACTAATAACACATCGTAAAAAAACGGGCATTAGTCAAGATACCCAAAGGACAGGTTTGACTACGAGTTATCCTTAGGTCCCGCGTAGGATCAGCTCCAATTTCCAATTTTTGACATGTATATGTCTTATGGCAGGGGGTCATTCTGTTAATTTGTCCGACACCGAGAATGTTACCGCGACGCTCGTTTAAAGAACAAGCTCAAAATCGTCATTCCGATAACCGAACCGCCGCAAAATGTCTGTATTGACGAATTTCCCGTCGCTGATAACGAATTCAATTTTCGTTTTATCCAAAACAAATTCGGTATTTCCTGCGCTGTTTGCAATCGCCTTTGGTTCGAGAAAGATATGAAGCACGTTCCCCAGAAAGCCGTAGATTTTTTGCTCGAAAAATACCCAGACTTAGATTCTCATAATATGAGCGTGTGCAATACTTGTTATAAAACTCTGCTCAGTAACAAAGTTCCCCGTTTTGCTACGATTAACGGTTTTTCTTATCCTCCATTTCCGTCTGATTTACCGCCTGTCGATCTTATCTCTGAACGATTAGTGTCACCGCGTCTCCCATTTAAAAATTTAGAAAAATGTATACTCAATAAAAATAATTGCTGTCTTTGAAAAATAAATAAATAATTCCTGTCTTTGAAACTTGTTTATTTTTTACACGTGTTAAAAAAGTTACCTACAGTTTAATCCTCGTCTCCTCGTATCCAATACCAAATTGACATCGACATTCTTATGTCAACTATATTCAGTAGAAACAAGACATTTACATGTACCGATGTATCTGTATGTAGTGTAGATACTCTTAGTTTTTTATATATTTTTTTTTTTTTCTCGTCAAAAATAATTACGATTTTAGCGCTAATTTACACGGTTTGTATCGTTTCGCAGTTCGTGGTGGTACCTGTTTTGCCTGAAGTGCCGGAAGAAGGAGGTGGGACCGGGATGGGAGCCGAAGCACTGGTCCAAGGCGTTCCCGCACCCGTACTGGCCGTCGTTCCGGCACGTGGCCCGCATACTGGCGCTGTTCATCACCGTCATGTCGCTGTGGGGCGTCGTGTTCGCCATAATGGGACCGGACGCCAGGCCGGGCGGACAGCTGTTCAACATCGCCGTCCTGGTCGGGTCCGCGTACCTGGGCGGATGGGTGTTCCGCATGTTCACCATGCCCGCGCTCGTCGGCATGCTGCTCGTCGGCATGTTCTACCAAAACATCGGCTTCATGCACATAGAGGGCAAGTACAAGGAGTTCTCGTCCATACTGAGGTGAGGATCCACGTGGCACTGGCGTCGCGGACACGGTCTTTGAATGGTCTCGAGCTGGTCATGCCGTTGGCATCTCCGCCAGCATTTTTATACCGCAGTGACGTGTTTTTAGCGATTCGTCCAGAATTTATTTTGCTTTTTTTTTTTTTTTATATTAAATTATTATTTAAGTAATAAAACCGAAGGAAAGTCCAATTCCAAAACAAAAATTAAACCCACGAAGGGAGAATCCGACTCTGCGGCCCGGGGCACCTCCACTCAATTTTATCTGTTATTTCTAGAGCGCGGACCGGTCTGAATCAGAATTCCGAAAGCTTGTAGATTTTCTAGAAGACTAAACCGCCTAAATTAGTTTATATTATAATATCGATTACGGACATCAGTGTAGTTGAACGGCTTCCATATATATTTTTTGTCTGAGTTTATCGCCAACCAATTTAAACAAACAAAAAATAAAGAAAAAAAATCTAGATACTAGAAATTAAAAAATATGGTAATTTTCGAATTTTTAAAACATTATTTCCAATTCCGATATTATAATATAATGTAACTCGCTGTAAAGCTATACTCGAAATGTGGCGTTATTGTTCGAGTATAAGCGTGATAAATGCAAAACGCTACACATGGCGCACGGTTCAAATTTATGAAGTAAAACGTAATTGGGTCTATTATAGGGTGACCATAAAAATAAAATAAAAATACGGGACATTTTAGTTACCTAATTAAACATTGTAATATAAAAAAAAAAACAAATTAAATGTGTGCTATATAATAGTTTTCAAATACAAATAAAATATTAATATGTAAACGAAAATGCAAAATGCAAAAAAAAATAATAATGTATTTTTGATGACGATGTCTGGTAAATTTCTTCTGCTATTTTTGTGTATTTCTGTACTGGACTAATTGCATCGAGTAACTTAGTTTCTTTTAATAAACTACTAAAAAACTCCTTTACAAGAATAGATATTAAAATGTGTTTTCACAATGATAATTGGTCCACAACACATTAATGGTTGAAAGAAATCCGTTCTACTGCAGCATTTGTACCCGGCATTGCCAAAGAACATTCTACGATTGCTGATATATATTAGTTAAGTCATAAATCAACAGTAAGTGGAAATTAACGGGATTAATACGGGACAGACTTGAAAAAACGGCACAATAATATACTTGTGTTATAAATTTTGTCGGGACAACGAGATACAGAGTTGAATTACGGGACGTATGGTCACCCCGAGGTCTATTAGGATAACCTACCGTGTGTTTTAAGACCAATTTAGCCGGGTTTCGACTAAACCGAAACGGCGAACCGGTATTGAAATTTCAAATATATTGCGACGGTTCACATTCCACGGGTGCTATTTTTGAGCTAAAAAAAAAAAAAAAATTCATTAATCTGTCGAGACGAAAAATGTATCCCGGATACCCATTGTCGTTACCGTGTCAAACGCATTTGGGTTTTTGATTTCAGAAAAATAGCGTTGACGGTGATATTCACGAGGGCAGGATTGGACTTGGATCCGTTGGCGCTGAAAAAACTATACTGCAGAGTGATGTTTCTGGCCATCGTACCGTGGTGTACCGAATTAGCCGTCATCTCGGTCACCGTTTACTATCTATTGGGCTTACCGTGGTCGTACGCCATGCTCTGCGGGTAGCGTATTGTTTTTAGATTATTTTTTTTCCGCGTCCTCATTAAGCGTGGGCTATGAGTTAAATGCATTTAAAATCCTTAAAAAAAAAAAAAAAACAATCCCAACAAAAACAGCATCTCGTAAAACATTTTAATACCGCCCGAAATTATCAGCTATTAATGCAGTAAAATGCGTTTTTTATTTTTTTTTAATTATTTAAACGGTGTATACAAAAAAAAAAGTTGTTTCGAATTATTCGAGTTTATTATTGTTGTATATAATATAATATTATCAATCTGTATGCCTATAGGGGAAAAATAAAAATAAAATATTCATTTGCTATAAATTCACAGCCCTACACTAATGACATGATATGATAAATCTTTCAAAAAAAAAAAACAAATTTTGCTTTAGAGATACTCGATAACAAAACAAAAAAAAAAAAAAATAATAATGTAATGAAATAAAATATATATACGATTAAATAAGAAAACAATTGTAGAAAAAGAGACAAATAAAGCCTGGAGTATTTTATAAAGTATTATTATTTTTGGCATTTGTTCTTCTGTTGATCGGTAAATATCATCCATTTTAATCCGGTTTTTAAAATTTCGTTTTTCTGGAGGGCAATTTTGATCCGGTTAGAAAATTTGTTTCCAAAACGGATTGAAATGTTCCCTCCAAAAAAAAAAAACCGGATCAAAATGTTTCGATAACCTAACCTACCATTTATTTTAATTTTTTTTTTTTTATAAATCTTTCGTTCCAGATCGATAATCGCGGCCGTATCGCCAGCCGTCGTAGTCCCATGTCTGTTTCGTTTGAAATCCAAAGGATACGGTGTGGCCAAAGGCATTCCGACCTTGATCATCGCGGTCGCCGGAATCGACGACGCACTGTCCGTCATAGCATTCGGAGTGGGAACCAGCATTCTATTTGGATCAAGTATGTACGGCCATGGAAATAAAAATAAAATCAACAAAAAAAAAACCGCTGTTAAACGTTTTTTATAGTAACCGTCCGGCGAGATATTATTATACTCGAAATAACCGGATATTTAAGACGGGCGATAAAAATCAAAATCGAATTTCATACGCGAGCTTGAACGGACATTTTTCGTTCGGTCTCTAGGTTAGATTCCGTTTTCAGACGGTACTGAAACTCGTATAAATATTTTTTTTTGGAATAAACTCTGATTAACGTAAATCGTCGTGTTTGTACATTTTTTTTTTTTTTAATAATATCTCGAAGTATACTCGCGGAGTTACGAATTATTTATTTTTGTCGCATTAGTTTAAAGCCACGTGCTACTTCCCGTATTTAAGGGGTTTTGTATAGGCAACTATATCGACATCGCAAAAATATTCAAACACATATTTATAAGTTTCATTGTCTCTGGTATTGAATAGGTAATCGGGAAATAAACTTAGATGTTTAATGAGAAACCGTTTCGCGCGGGCAAAAGCTATTCAAGCCTACAAACCTAATATTAAAAAAATCGAATTTTAATCATAAAAAAATAAGATAAAACTTGCGCTGCGAATAACAAACCGTTCGAGTTTGAACAATTTAAAAACAATTCGATTTTAGAACAACGATGGTTTTTTTTTTTTATTTATGTGTGGTATTGAAAAGCCAAAACCGACATTGCGCGCAATGCGGGTTCTCGTTTTGTTTTTTTTTTTTTTTATGGTGAAAATTAGATTTTTAAATTTGGTCTGTATAGCTCGGATATACTTGCGGCCAGCGCAAAACTATTTTTTTACAGCTAATTATTACGGACGCGCCTCTTAATATGATCACAATATGTTTTTCAGATTCGATGACTTATAATTTATTAATAAGTCCACTGTCGATATTGGCCGGAATAACGTACGGTTTGGTTTTGGGTTTTATCGTTAAATACATTCCCGAACGCACCGACGTGAGTATATTTGAAAATTATTTTTATTATAAACCATCGCTGCGGTAAAGATTAAAAATTTAAAAATAAATAAATAATATATATGCACTAGGGTAGGTAGACTGTTAGTTTTGATTTTGAAAATTTTAATAAGTGCCGGCCGGCAATTTGTTCCAATATACCTATAAAAAAAATAGGGTTCACAAAATTTGAGATCGATTGAACCTTTATTAACAGGGCGAGATTTATGCTCAAAGCTTAAAAAAAGTGAACATTTTTGATTTTTAGCGTATACATCCTTAAATTGTAATATTACGATAAATTGTATTCTTTATTATAGAACTGATTATTTCCTAAACAATACATTTTGTTCGTAATATTTACCGAAGTGTATACGGCAAAAAAACAACAATTTTCATTTATTTACAAAATTTTGTGCTTAAATCGGGCCCTGTAGTTAAGTCGAGCTAAAGTTTTGCGGACTTTAATTTTAGACGTACTGGAACAAATTTCCAAAATAAATAAAAAAATTATTATCACATAAATAACGGGCACTCTAATATATATATATATATATCTTTATAGGTATAGGTATTTAAATACGATTAAAATAAAAAAAAAATATTAAGTATGAAAAAAAAAAAAAAATAAAAATAAAAAATCAGTGTATTATTTGAAATTAATCGCCATTGGCCGACATATTTGGTAAATGACGTCATTCGACGGTGAAATTTGTTTACAACATCTACACGATTGAATCATTTCGTCAATGAATTCATTTAACAATACCGTGGCCGTTCACATTTATATACAAATGTATAAATAAAAAATATGTAGAAAATGAACAAACCGAAGCCTGCAGAGTATTATGTTTTTCGCCTTTGCTGTTCTATTTCTCGATGAAGACTTTTTTTTTTTTTTAAATCAAAACCGATCGTGTTCACGCACAACCCGTACAAATATACTCCAATATTTCTTTATATATATATATATATTTTTTTTTTTCCCCCCAGTCGTCAATTTCTACATTTTTTACCGCTATTTTATACGGTCCCGTGTGAAAAATAATTTAAGTCAGCGTTTTGTTCCGGTTCTATAATTATAATTATAAACGAATTACAATAAAGAACGGTTTTATTTTTGTTCCGAGACGAACGTTTAGTTGTCGGTGTAAAAAAAAAAAAAATGTACATAAATGAAATCATATTCGGGTTTATTCGATATTTTGACTGTGCAATTTAACGCGTACTCGGACAGACCGTATAATTTTGTCGAATTATTGTTACTGTTTTATTGTTGCGTCGGTAAAAAGTTCGGCGGGCACCGGGTCATATCCGGTTCATAAAACCGCCGTGTCCCGGACATAATAATTATTATTGAAAAAACAAAAATATACGTAACCGCTTTCGCCGGTATTTATAATGTACAATATTCTGGCGTTTGTGGTAAAAACGAGAAAGTGCCGTGTTATCCGTGTACGGGTAAATCTAATACACAGTCGATACCTCGAAAAACTCGGCGGTTCTCGTTTATTTTTGTAATGCTCTTCGGAGCACGACGTGTTGGGCCGTTGGTCACGTTAACGATAGTTCGAATAAAAAAAAAAAAAAAAAATCACGATAAATAGCTCGGCCGTAGTACTACTGTCCGAACGAACCTTACGAACGATGAAAACTAAAATGTACAATTGAATTAAACAATAATCGATTTTTTTTTTTTTTTTTTAAATAAATCGTTAAACACGTGTATTGAAACTTTAATATCGACCCCGACAGAGATAAACAAAATCACGGGCAATAGCGATTTGGGAAATGACGAGGTCCCGGCATAAAAAAAAAAAAAAAAAAAAAAATCACGATAAATAGCTCGGCCGTACTACTGTCCGAACGAACCTTACGAACGATGAAAACAAAAACGTAATAAAATGTACAATTGAATTAAACAATAATAATCGATTTTTTTTTTTTTAAATAAATCGTTAAACACGTGCTGGCGTATTGAAACTTTAATATCGACCCCGATAGAGGTTTTTACATAAAAAAAAAAAAAAAACTTACAATATTATTACGGCGTACCAAGCAGTGCAATTGCTAACAAACGATGGCGTTCAGGCGATTTGTCGGGTCTGTCGAATGGTGTGGATATACACTTTTGTATTCGAAGCAGTAGACGATTTCGTTGATAAACAGCCGAATTAATCGTACGCGGCACATTTAATAAAAAGTTTACAATCGTTTTTTTTTTTTTTTTTTTTATTCGTAGTTCCTATTTAAATGTGTGATTTAAATTCGCGGCCAATCCACCGGTAAATAATAGTAATTACAATTTTGAGATCGTCGACGGGCGGCTTTTAAGGCGTTCGCTAGTAGGCAATACGAGTACGAGTGATTAACCGTAACACAATCTAGACGAATAATTTTTTTTTTTTTTTTTTTATTGTTCTCATTGAACCGTATTTATTTGCGAAATCGTCTTTCCATTTAGCCCGCCGACAATTTACCTAATGACAAAAAAAAAAAAACAACCGAATTTAACCAATTCCGACCTTAATTTGAAAGAAAAAAAAAAATGTCCATTTGGAGCACAATACGCGTAACAATAAAATAATATTGTTTTATTATTCCGTAGCCATACGTGGCCCCGTTGCGCATTTTAATGATAACCGGCGGAGGATTGTTGGCCGTTTTCGGTTTCGAAAAATTGAACTTGGAAGGGGCCGGGCCGTTGGCCGTAATCATCACAGCGTTCACTTCGATTTGTTTTTGGACCAAACAAGGATGGACCATTGAAGACGTATGTTGAGTATAAATACGATATGTCAAAAACGTAATATTGTCTGGATATCGCTGGATAAAAAAAAAAAAAAAAACGAACTTACAATTACTTAAGACGGCCCGAGGTCTTATTTTGTTTTTTGTGGCCGTGGTTAGTCGGGGGGGGGATGGGGAGGGGAAGTTAAAATCAAAAACGCCAAAATGTAAAAAAAAAAAAAAACAAATACCGTAATGATATTTATGTATGTCTACTGTGAATGATCGCAGAACCCGGTGGCCACGGCTTTTGAAATTTTCTGGATGATCTGCGAACCAATTCTGTTCGGGCTGACGGGCACGCAAATCGTGTTCAACGAACTCGACCTAAAAGAGGTGACAATAACCGTCGCGTGTATCGCCATCGCTTTTGTGGTGAGTACGAAATATTATTATAGAGCTGTAAAACATGGCGCGTGAAAATAAAAATAAAAAAAACGTGTCCGCGGTCGTCGACCGTGCCTAATATTTCGCCTTGTTAATCATTAATAAAAAAATAATATTATCGTGCCTACGTAATAAATGCGTACCCGTTTAAAAAATGATAAAATTACGACGTCGAACATGCGTAATAATATTACCGCGTGCGTGTTATGTGCCCGGCGTCCTATGCAAATATATTGTTTTTACATTATGCGTTTTACTGACTTTTACGGCCAAGGAAACATGTCAGTTGAAACAAATTACGTTTTTTTTTTTTTTTTTTTTTTTTTAAATTATGTTCTCAACACCGGGGGAATCAGTAGGCGAAAGCCGGGCGGCGTTTACAATTTCAACACTCTATGCCTACGGAGAAGTCACTTTCTGTAGACCGGCCATTTTTTTTTTCTTTCTTTCGTTTTTGCTTTCCAGAACCGGCAATAACATCCGCCTCCCGGAATCGCCGTAAGGCGTTGCTCCGACAGGCGGATCGCCATAATTTATTAATGAATAAAAAAACAATTTATAATTGCATACACGCGTTGTAAAAATCCTCGTTTTCCCCTGCGGGCGGTGCGGGCTCGCATTAGTTTACACGAACCGCTTGCTGCCCTTACGTTCTCGCGAGTAGGGCGTGCGTTTGCCGCGTCTTCCGCAGCTGGCTCCCCGTTTGTCCGGTGGGCGGCGTCCTTTTATTTTTTTTTTTTTTTGTAGGCGGGCCGCTTCCTTTTGCTTACGTGCCCGCCGTTTGCGTCGGTAGCAACGCCGTTGCCGCGCCGAGTTTTTACACCCGGCGGCGTGATGTCCGCGGTCATGGCACCGGTAACACATCCGGGTGGCCTTTCGCCGAGCGCTTTAACGCGGCAGCGGGACCGCCCGGCCCGAAGTCGGCCGGCTTCGGCAGTCTTTACCGCGCCCGCCGCCGGGAGTACGAAACTGGCAACGGCGTCCCGGACGTCGTTGGCCGCGATCCATTGCGGCACGCCGAAGAGCAGGACCGTTGTGGCCGTTGTGGGCGGCCTGCTAACCTTGCCGTCGACGCCGACCGCCGCCTGCAACTTGTCCGCCAGAACCGCGGCATCCCTCGTCTTTCCTCACCGCGCGCGCGCGCGAGCGTTCGAGACCTCAATTCCGTGAGCCCTGAGATCCTCTGCGTCATAGCCGGAAGCGTCACCGCTGGGTCCGGGGCGACCCGGACAGTTACCGCCGCCGTTTTCGGAACTCGCCTCTTCGGTTCCTCCACCGCCTCATTCCCGGTGCGTGGTTCGCCTTCAGTGCCGGTCGCTTTGCGGCCTTTGGCTCGGCTTTCTTTTTCCGCTTAACCACCGTCCGCTCAGGAGGCGCGGGAAGAGGCGGGCCGTATAGACTGGCCTGGCAGACGGACTCGATGTTTCGGCACATCGCGTACTAATATACATTTTTTTTTTTTTTCTTTTTACAATTTTATGGTACGGTAAAGCTAGGCTAAGGCCAATGATAGAGTTATACCCCTATTTATTATATTCGATTCAATTTAATTTAATCAGTATTTATCCTCTTCTCCTGTTGATGACTCTTCGGCGTCCGTTAAGGAGGATATCCTGCGGCAGTCGAGGTCGTAGACATCTGTTCAGGGATAGATTAGTATAGAACGGAAATACTAATCGATTATAATATATCGATTTGTTTTTTTATGGTAATTTTCCGGTGGCGGTTTTTTTTTCCTATAGTTATTTTTTTTCGGGTATATATTATACGAGTTATCAATAAAATCAGGCGAGTAAAAACTGTTTTGGCTCAATATAGTGAAATAATTTGCCACACCACCGGCGTACATTATCATAATCTATTGATTATAATATAATATTAGCTAATTAAACAATAGTATGTACGCAGTGAGTACTCATGTAACGATATAATTATAACTAGACAACTAGGTATAACCTCAGTGGCGTAAGTGAGAGTTTTTTTTTTTTTTTTTATGGGTCGGTGCGAATCATAAAAATCATAACCACACTCACAAAATTGTAATCGTTTAACATTTAACATATTTTTTTTTTTTTTTTTTACATTAATCAACGACCTCTTAAATAGACAGGAGCTCGGGTGTCCACTCTCCCTCAACTCTTGTTTATGCCACTCATATAAATAAATACGTAAGAATATTATTATCGCGTCGTTTATATTTCAGATGAGGATTTGCGTGACAATTATCGCCGCGTCCGGGAGTACATTGAATTTCAAAGAAAAACTGTTTGTCGCCTTATCGTGGATGGCCAAAGCGGCCGTTCAAGTAAATATAACCGACACTAAATCGTTACTATAATATCTATTACCAGTATATAAAAGCTCTCACGAAACTCGATCCGTTTAATATTTGTTTTGTTTTCCTGCTCCAATACGAATCGCTCGTTTCTCTTTATATATACACAACTAGAAACTCCATTGGTTTCAATTTTGCGGGCTTTTTTTATTGTTGTTGGCATTTTTAGATTAAACTAATATTGATGCGTATTTATGCATTAGGTACCTGATGGGTTTAAGTACAAGTACGTGAGGCAATTAGAAAATAAAAAAAATTGTTAATAAAAAACAATTCTATTATTATGGGCACGTCAAAGGAAATTTGTGTCGAGACGTTTCCCAGTTAAAATTTCTGAAACTAGATAGGTAACAACTATAAACGAGTGAAATCAAAAACAAAAGGTTCTGTTTCGATAAATTTACGTTTAAATTTAGTTCTGTTATGTTATTTATGTGTGGAATTCGGTTTTTAAATCACCGCAATATTCGTTATCCATTACCATATAGGGAAGGCTTTATAATGTTGTGATTTTACTGTCACGGATATTATACCGTATCGGTTAACAAGTGTTTGTATAAAAGATATTCGGAACCATGTGGTAATAATAATAATGGCTATTATCATAGCAGTATTTGCTTATTTTTTCGGCTTGGCATTATTATATATGCCGTGTGGTTGTAATCGATACCGTGCTATACAAACACGATATTAAAAAAACCGCTTATTTTTGATTATATCGATGGTTTTCAAAAATTAAAAAAATACTTTTTGTTATTTCTTTAAAAATAATTTTCATTTTCCATCAGTGTGCATCCAATAATAATAGAACTAAAAATTAATTTCGCCTTTTTATTATTTTGCCCGTAGTATTTTTCACGTATAATAATTATTATTACTATTTATTTTATTTTTTTTTTTGGGGGGGGGGAGGAGGTTACAATTTTCGATATTACTTTTACGTGTTCTTTAGAGTGCTTATAATGGGATTACCAAACATTTCTTATTTTAAACAATTTTTATTAATAATAAGTAGAGCAAAAGTATTAAAATATGCCACATAATAGTGCAGACGAAATCGTACAAATATGCATGAAAAAAATTTCAATTGGGTAATGCGGTAAATAAAAAAATTCACAATTTTTATTTGATAATTATTGTTATAAGTTTATAAATGTATGGTGGTATTAAAATAATTTAAAACAAATATTAAACCGTACTTATAATTATGTATTACTTAACGAAAAATACATCTTTTTTTTTTTGTGAGACTTCTAAACAAGTTAATGTATTTTATAACTTATTTTTTTCGCTTCGATTTACAATAAATTTTGAATTTTGTCAAAATATCCAATACAAATTAAATGTACAAGTTAAATATGTATATATATAGAAAAAAAAAAAAAACAATTTTGCCATTAGTTTCAAACTATTTATTTATTTTTTCAATCCGTAGACTGAATGATTAAATATTCCTCCGTTCTTTTCTATCCAAAACGACTTTCTTTAATTCTCTATATGAATCTTTTCCTATATCCTATATTTGTTTTGTATATGACTAAGTTAGTGGTTTTGAACTTGTGGCCCACGTACCCTTTCGATATGACCCGCAATCAAAATGTATTTCGTACAAAAATGTACGAACAAATTGTAAAAATGTTAATGAATATTTTTATGTTTAAATATCATTGAATAATTATTATCTGACATTCATAGTGTATTATTTTTATCATTAATCGTTTAGAAAATCCCGTCATCATATTCGAAATGCGTTCAAACTAAGATAAATATCTGTGTTATCTCTACACTTTGACTGTGACCAGCGATGTACTCACTGGTCAGTGTAGTTTTGAATTTAATAGTACAACTCGAGCTAATTGATTTGCAGTGCAATTCTATTTTAAAAATAAAATTTGAAACTGTTGGAGTTCCAGACAATTTTAAATATCTTGGAAACAGTTATCCGAAACTAAAGAAACACTTTTCTAACATTCTATATCTATGTTTGGTAGCTCATATGTATGTAAACAATTATTTTCTCTCGTGAAGTTAAATAAATCTAAAAGTCGCAATCAAATATCAAATGTAAAATTACAATCTGTTCTACATTTGGCGTCCAGAAATTCTTGTGCAAATATAGACAGGTTTGGTAGGTATCCGACCTGTTGGTCTAGAGGTATGATTTTCGCTTAGGGTGCGAAAGGTCCCGGGTTTGAATCCCGGACAGGCCCGCCAAATTTTTTCTCCCGAAGTAGAGCCTAACGGACATTCCGGAAGGCGGCGGGGGTATTGCCGGTTTTAAAGAAAAAAAAAGGTTAGGTTAGGTTAGCCTGGTATATAAGAAGAGATGTCAAGTCATAAGTGCGGCTAAAAATAAAAATAAAATAATTAATCGCGATTTTTTTAGATTCTGTTTTTAAATTGTTTTAAGTTAATGTTCATCGCATTTTTTTTAACAGCAAATAAACCAAATAACTAATTTGTTTATATTTGTATAAGTAATTTTAAAAGTAGAAAATATAATAACAGTAAAAATGTATTAATATATTAAGAGAAATGGTATTTGTGTTTATATTTGCCTTCGTTTTGTCTTCAATTTTGAGTATATAAGTAAAAAAAAAGGACATAAACAATTTAGCCCGCGAACTTTTTTTGAAAAAACATATGACCCGTAGGTAATTTGAATTTAAGTCCACTGGCCTAGGTTTTCCTTTTCCTAGCTGTCCTCCGATTTTTGCCTCAATTATAGTCGTTATCCGTGTATTGTTTCTCATGAGACGTCTTATCCACTTTTTTCTTCTCTCCACGATTGTCGCCCATATTGATACACTTTTTCATTCGTCACTTGTTCTGTCCGCGAAAGTTTTAATACCCTTCTTGACCAGCACCACATTTCAAAACCCTTTATTTTGTTCTGTCCTCTTTCGTTATTGTCCGTGATTCAGCTCCACACCCCATACAAGTGTCTTTTTTGTAAAATCCCGCGCTCCGTAATATTAAGTCCCACCCGTCCGTTTTCTGTAAATTATTTCCCAATCCAATTGTATAACAGTTAGGTTAGGTTTTATTTTTTTACTCGTACAAATCCGTTTACGGTGCATTTAGGCGGTGTTGGGTCCGGCCGTACTGGAGGTCGCTTCGCATGGCGGAACCGACGAGACCGTCGGGTTCGCCCGGACGATCGTGATGGCGTGCATCATATCCATCATGTTGACCGCTCCGGTTGGAGCGATCGTCGTCTCGCTGTCGGGTTCCAAGTTGTTGACCAAGGCCAAGCCCGACAACGATCAGTGGCGGCGCGGGCCCCGGCGCTCCATCCGGGACATAACGCTGAGCGACGAAGACGAGGCGGACGGGACCGACGATCGGTACGAGTGCGACCGGGCCAAGGCGATCGCGGAGTCCGTAGAGATCCACAACGAAAGGATTTGAAATCCGCGCGGTGGAAATTGTAAAACAAATAAAAACCAAACATTTCACCGGTTTATAATGTGTGTACCTGCCGACGACGAATATCATTTTTGTATAATAATATAATAGTAATAAACTTAACTTTTATTGTTCCGATACTTATATATATATATATATATATATATGTGTGTGTAGGGTGACCAGCAAAGATACACGATTTACGATTACGATATTTCTCGAGACGATGATAACGATAATCAAATTCTGTTGTTTTTTTTTTGTATATATGATTTTATGTATTTGTCCCTGTAGACTACAATTATGTTAATTATTTCATTCTTTAATTACATTTAAATAAAAAAAAAAAAAAAACGAAAATGGTGTATTTAACGTTATCATGTTTTGATATTTCATAAAAGTACTTTGATAAACAAAATTTATAAAAAAAAACGAGACGAGATAATATTTCAAAGCACTACTTATAGTATTAAATTATACACTATTTTGCTGTAAACAAAAATATATATATATTATATAATCGTGAGGCTAATGAAAATAAAAAGTTGAAACGTTAACCTAACCGTTCAGGAAAATAAACTCCATAAAACGATTATCTAAACATTTTTCGAAAATTATAAAATAAAAAAGTTGAATAATTATTGTTCTTTTAACTTTTTTACTAAAACATAAAAATGTAATAAAAATATGAATATTTTTAGTCTTTATCCCTGTAGGTCGTCGAAAGAAATAACAGAATTTGATTATCTTTGAGATTATCTCAGGAGATATCGCAATAAGTAAATTTTCGCGGGACACCCTGTATATCCTACTAGTGGTCTGCACAGTGTAGTCCTAACCGGACCGATTCTTAAAAACCGACGGTCATTTTTATTGAGCAATCTATTTCTGACAATTATTATTTAAACTAATCAATGAGTTAATATTTAAAATAATTCCTGTTTGATCAAAAATTGAAATTATCTTGGTCGGTTTGTTATTCTCACTCGATCTTAACGATTTTCAATTATTCTATGGATTTGTTTAGAGATGATAATTAAACATATTATTCGAATGGTTAGTTGAAATAATAATTGACAAAATGCCTACTCGGGACGAATTTTTGTAACTTAGTTTACGCGCCATTTTGATCATACAAGTTAATCGAAGACAGTGTACTGACGACGGAACCGATTAAAATACACTGCAAGTTATACAAATGTAAACGAGTTACCTAACATCGATACTTTTAACTGTCCGTCTCTGATTGTGTTTAAATTTAAAATGTAATTCGCCAACAAGTGTTGATTTTTCGACATATTAGCCCGTTTTTTATATGGTTATATATTATATTATACCTATACAATTTTTTGGTGTTCAAGTAATTTTTTCAAAAATACTTTAAAGGCTAACGCGTGATTAGCGATGTCTGATTATAACGGGCAATACAATGCCCGTTAAAATTTTAATTTGTAATATCGTATTTCAATTAAAGTGAAAATTGCATCCGATCGAATATCGTAGCAGTCTACGAACTGTTGGTCTTGCATTTATATGTATATCGTTCGTTGGAAACTCTCTACAACTCTACACATATTAAATATATTTAAATTCTGTTTTCTGGATGCCTAACAAACTTTTTTTTGCACATATTATACTATTTGTATGCCATTTAATATCGTAAACATGCGCACAACACCTTTTTCTAAATGACAACCACCTCTTTTTTGGGGTAATTATTTTTCCTCGTATTTATTTATGAATTTTAACGGTTAAACCAACTTCCTAAGTTAAAAAATAGCCGAGTTATGGATATTCAAATATTTGATTAATTTTTGACATTTTTGAATTATTCGCCAAATTGATGACTTAAATTATTTCATTTTACACCATATGATATTTTTTAGTGCTTTTTTTTAGAGAAGAATAAACATGCTTAAATCATAATGGAGAACAGTTTCAACAATTAATAAGATAAATTAATGTAATTTTAAATGAACTATAAATACTAAAATTAAAAAAATTAATTGTATGTTTTTTTTAATCGTCTAGGGAGACAAATTATATAAAAAAAAAAAGTAAGTTATGGTACAGGGAGAGGATTATCTCTTCCCAAAGTATTAAAAACAGAATTCAAATATATATATATATATATATGCAGAGTTATAGAGTATTTCCAACTAACGTTTATGTTTAAACACTGCCTCGGCTTTATTATATAGTTAATAAAGTAAAAAAATGGCCCACTGTTTATTTACTTTTTTTTTTTTTATCAGTCTTTGAAAAATAAAACGAACCGTGCAGAACATAATAGATATGTCTGTTATATACATATTCAATGATTTTATACGATATTCGATGTATACATACTTAATAAAACACTGTACATTTTTTACATTATCTATAATGGTTAATAGAAAACGGAATGAGTTTAATAGAATTTGGCGAGTTTTTTGGTGTTTTTTTTTTTTTTTTTTTTTGAATTCGGGTCGAGTCCCAGAGTTAAATATTAATTTTTAAGTACTCGACTCGAAAATTTGTCCAAATTCAACCAATTCTTGTTGACGATTATCACTGAAAGGTCAATCAAGACCCCTTTTCATGTATAATTGAGTGTTATTTGATGTAAACGATAATGTCAGGTTTTGTAGTTGTGAAGAATTCGAATCATTAATTATATGATTTGAATTATCATCACAATTAAATAATATTTGTAAGGCAGAATTCACATAACATACGATTTCGTCAGAACTGATAATACCAGTCACATCTAAAATAAATAAAAGTTGCGAAACGAAGACGAAGTGGACGGGACCGACGATCCATCCATACGAGTACGACCTGGCCAAGGCGATCGCGGATTATTATGTTTTATATGATATTGATGATCTATCGATTTAAGATCTGAGATGAAAACGTAATTTTTAAAGTTTATTCAAAAGGGTTTTAGATCCGGTCTATAAATGAGTATTAACCCATTGTACTCCTTAATAGCAGAAGTTTGAGTTATAACTGTGCTCGGTTACGTTAGGTTTTTATATTTAAATTATGAGCGTCTATCATTTCACTAAACATATCAACAACTTTTTCTTTAAAGTCGACGTCATTGGAAATCATTTAATTTCCAATACTTATCATTGCTAGAACGTATAACCTTTTCTCTCCCATTGTGCTCCGTAAACATATTTTTGTTCGTTTGATCATATTCAATAATATACAATAATTAATAGCTATTCAATAATGACTTAATAAAATTAAAATAATAAAAATTATCGAAAATTACGCGCGTCAAGAATAACTATAGCTATAATACTAAAACATAAATTTTTCCGTGATGTTCCGCAGTCCGCATTCCGCAAGCATGTCGAGCGTTTATTATCTGTGTATTATTACCGAATCTCTTTAGATTTTGTATTTTGATCGTATAAAGCAGCGGTTCCCAAACATTTTTTCCATCGCGGCACATTACAATTTGTTTCTATAAGTCGCGACACACGTTGGATGAATATTTAAAAGAAAACAACTACAAATGTTTCCAATAACAGCAGCTATTGATCCACATGGAGAAGTTAACGTCTACTTTGATATCCTAATCACCTTATAATTTTAAAAGAAAAAAATTAAGAAATATTTCCCATCATTGTCTGTTGACGAATACGATTGGGTTCGCGATCCTATTGCGGTAACATCAGATGTTATATCTCATTTAAAATTAATTGAACAAGAACAACTTTTGGAACTTCGATCTGATCTGATTAAAATTTAATGAACATACACTTGTCCATTTTTGGAATTTAACTAATACCACTCGGCGGTATCCGATAATTACAGACAAATCAATAAATACGTTATCACAACATACCATTGCGAACTTGGTTTTTCCGTACCAACTAATATTAAAAATAAGAATCGTGAAGGACTTCTATCAGTTGAAGAAGGAATGCGAGTATGTTTATCGTCAGTTCCTCCTCGAATTGAACTATTATGCAACCAGCGTCAAGTACACGTTTCACACTAAAATTGTACATATTAGATTTAGAAATTAAAATTTAGATATTAACATGTATACTATTTTTTTTTTTTTTTGCATAATTAAATTTATTAAAATAAAAAATTCAAGTTTTCACGGCACACCCTTTGGGAAACACTGGTATAAAGGCTCGTATCGATTACGCGCGGCAAGTGATCCAGCTCGCCCAGAGCGATCACACTTCAGTTTAACGCGTAACAACTATGGACGTTTCACGTACGATATATTACATTATTAAAAAAAAAAAAAAAAACCTTACGAAAAGCGTGTTGGCGGATGAAGAAATTGTATTTCGATCGAATGCAGTATGATGTGAAACTTAAGGGAGACACCAGATATGAAGCCATTGAGAGATACAATAGAATGTTTTACAATAATGACAACTAAAGAGTTTTAGCACTTAAACTCATTAATTGAACCACAGGTGAAGAAAATGAACACACACTTTCGAGAGGCGATTTATTGTGGTAAAGTGGAGATTTACCGTTCCATAAAAAAATCTTTAGCGCCATGCAACTGTATTAAAACGCGACATTTTTCATTATCCATGGTGGTATTGCCGCACGAGCGAATTTGAACAACGACCTAACCTTTCCAACTGCTAGCGATCAATCAACTGAAACGCCATTGCCTTTGCCTAATTTTTTTTTTTTTTTTTTAAATTAAATTCACAATCTGTACCTAGTAGCACAATGAGTAAATGCTATACAGGAATACATACATACAAGGTCATAAACAATAAAAAACAAAACAAAAGTTTGCATTTACTCGGACGTGGCACATGAATAGTTTGTGAAAAGTAGCCACCTAACATTCAGTGACACTTTCGTCTGGAAGAATTTTTTTTATTTTATTTTAGATGTCAAGCAGGCCACGACACCATATTTACGTTTTAACCTTCTCGGGCGGGTTACCGGGAATTGTTGGATTAGTGCGATTTCTGGCAAGCGGATTTTTGATGGGATGACAAGCGAAGGCGGAGACGTTTGTAATATGATTTAGCTTCATCGTACACTAAAGGCTTTTTGACGTCTGAACGGATAGTACGATTGGAGATAATATGCACTGTTTATAGCATTTATCCAATTAGTAATTTTCGTAATGGTTTATTTTTTTAAAAAGTTCGTTTTTTGACACAATTTGACTCGCCGCGCGGCGTGTTCGAGCGCGGCAACTGTTGAATTGGATCGGGCGGCAACTGTTGAGTCGGCTCGCGGCAGCAACTGTTGAGTCGTCTCGCGGCAGCAATTCGGTAACAATGTTCGAGGGTTCGTGCCGGGCAATTGTTGGAGTCGTCTCGCGCGGCTACTGTTGAGTTGACTCGCGCGGTAACTCGGTAACATAATTGTATTAATGCGAAATCTTATGAAATCGTGTTATAATTATTTATATAATAGATTATATACATTTACATAACCTTACTACTGTAATTTTTAGGTTATTTGAGTCATTATGTGATTCAGTATTTAATATTTTTGATGGCATTTCGCAAAAACTATAATTGTGCGTTATTGTCGTTGTTTAGCGTTGTTTGTCTATCAAATGGGATGTCTCTAATTATTTTGCCTTGCTGATACACTACACTGTACAATTAATGGCCTAACATAAACATTTTATTTTTCAGCTACTCTAAAAGATTGATTGCGATAGTATGCCGTTATAAAATATATAAAAATCTATGCGACATAATTGAAGACAACACAAATCCATCATTTGATTGTGCTGTTGGAGCGTTCATAAGTTTATTTATAACATTCGATTTGACTTACAGAACAAAAGAATATCGACGTTGTACCAAACAAAGTCATTTCCTTAGTAATACTTCGAAAGAACCGGTGTCATTTCTCTTGGATGATGGAACATTAACGATAACATAAAACATTTTTATCGTCCAAATCACCAATATTTTATGCCATGTTTCGATCCATAGACTCTAAAGAATCACGTAAAAAGAATATAATATTAAATGATATACGTTCTAAATGTTTCAGATATCTTCTACTTCTATTTGACGTATAATGTAAATGTCTTTTGCCTAAAAATATCGATGTATTTTTGGAACTGACAAATACACGTTATATGAATTATTTGTAAAAATGTGTACAGTATTTCCGAAATATATATTAGTAGGAAATTGTTGTAAATTATATGGATATGGACTAAAGAAATAGGCCATCAATTTGAATTTGGCCGCAATGTCAGCCTTGATATTATTAAATATTTGTTTTCGTCAAATTCAAGATTCCCTGACCGCATACAAGCTATTCAAAGTATCAGCAACAGTAATTGTAAACAACAATTTATTGATGATTTATCAGCCATATTGGAAAAATCTACTTACGAAATTATTAATAGTATACAAATATAACTTAATCATTTTTTAGGGTTAATGGTTCATATTTAATCATTTTAAGGCCGGTTATTATAATGTCCAGTAAAATGTCAGTGATTGCTAACCAACGCGGTAAGCTTTATGGGATATTGTAAGAATCATCCAAAGTTAATAAACTAAATTACACGACACCCTAAATTATCGTGTTTATATTATTTTTTATAACTATTCATATAATACTATAATTATTTTTTATGTAAAATAATAGATTAGAAATACTATTATGCATAACCGCTTATTAGCATTGTCAATCCTCGTATTAAATACATATTATTCAAACGACATATATTTGTTAACGTTCAATGCTTGAATTTGATAACTTTCATGACTACTACATAAATTACATGAATTACTATATATATTATACTATAATTATTATAATTCATTTTTTATGTAAAATTGGGGCTAAGTCCCAATGGATATATGTGATAAGTATATGGTATATAGTATATATATATATATATAAATATTTCAAATATAGTAAATTTCATATCATACAAATTATTACGTTAATCACGTATATTTATTATTTTAAATAAGAAATGTTTTTTTTTTTAATTTATGTCAAATTAATTCAAATTATTAAATTAAAACTTATCTGTTCCTGATTTAGTTTCAATTTCTCATATTTCTAAAAAAGAAATATGTTTTGGCCAACCACAATCCGTAAAAGAGGCATTACTTTGCATAAGAAATAACTTTTGGTAATTCCGGTAATTCAAATTAAGTTTGCATCCATTTTTCGTTTAATTTAATAACATTTTTTTAATTTTCGATGATATTCTTTCCGTTTTTTTTTTTTTGAAAGAACTGTAGTCAAATTATGAATTTTATTCTTTATTAATTATTCTTGAATCCCAGTGTCCATTATCACAATTATTAGTTCATTTATTTAATATACTCCTTCGATTTAACTGTAAAAGGCAACAAATAAAATATTTTTTCTGAAACCAGTGAATCCAGTTCCCGAATGAACCTATTAGAATAAATCGTGATTAATCGCATAGCAAACCAAATTAGAAACATTAAAAATATGAGGAGTTGTACTTACGTTATATTAAACATTAGTTGCTTATTGTACTTTTTTGATTATACAGTTTTAAATTTAGATTAATGGTAAACAACTTGTTTTGTTAAGCATATGTATGATTTATGTTTGTTATAAAAATAAATATTAAAAATTGAATACGTTTTGGTGACGGTCCTATCCCTACTGCAATATTTTAATATTTTGGTTATGTCCAAATCAAACAATATTAAAACGTAATTTTTTATAACTTGGTATAAATATTAATGGACTAAATTGAACATACTCGCTAGCTACTTCCCACTGCACGTTCGCGGTTTCTCAATTGAAAAATAAATATATAAACCTTACGTCGGGCTAATATTAAAAGAATTGAATACCGATATTTTCTTGATTTTTTTTTACCCATACTCAGCATAGCAATTTAGACCAATTTTCACTCGATCAGTCCGACCTATGCAGTAAAGGGTTAATAATTCTGAAAACAGATTTGAATTCAACGTGCAATATACGAGATCGGTATGGAAAATATTTCGAATTTCAGCTCTTAATTTCCAAAAGTTTGGTCTGTATACCGATTTATAAGTAAAAAAAAACAAACTTATATGGAATCGAAAAAAGTGGCTTGACTGATCTCAAGTACACTTCACGCTAAATTCAAGTCTGTTTTCAGAATATCGCATCCATTGGATGATTGATTGAAGACATTTTGTTTTTAATTCCCTGCATGATTCCAATTTTGTTGATAATAACTATTTCTATAGAAAAATAGAGAAGCATTTTTTTTTCAATTATATTAAAAATCAAAATTGATCGTTCACAAGAACAGCTAGATATTATAGGTATATATGAAGGAAAAGAGGAAAAGAAATGAATTTTTTAAATTTTCTTTTAATTTATTTTTACAATAAACAACGTATTCGTTTAAATTCAAAAAAAAAAAAAAAAATCAATCACAAATAAACAAACAAACTCTTGACCAAGATGATTTTTTTATCTCCCCGTCAGCATAAATATTAAATAGACAATATTATGGTGTTACTTTTAAACGTCAACAGGTTTTAAATTGCACAATAATAATCAAAATCGAGTGAAAATACAAATATAATCGACCGTAATACTCGACTTTATAATAAGCCAATTTCTTAGTAGTTCACATTTTTTGAAAACCAACAAAAAATATTCTGATATTTCGTTTCGTTTTACGAAATTTTAGTTTTATAACTATTATATAAGTTAACTCAGTCGGAAAAAACGACTTTTTTCTTTTTTCTCGGCAATTCACTGGAATATTGTCGATGTCCTTCGTCTGCGGTTGTACTGACGTATTTAGCAGTTTCTTCTGGTTTGTAAAATGTACTACGAAAACCTGTAACGTACTCAATAAATTATTCATGTTAATTTGTTGTATTATACAATGTGATTATAATGGTAAGTAGTTGACGCTAAGACGATTATTTTTATTCAACTGTTATTTTACCGACAGGTTAAATTAATTTCGTACGCACATTTTAACGTTCAAAAATTGATATTTGAAATACTGCATAGAAACACGTTCTTTTGAAATGTACGTCCTGAAGTATTGATCCTTTCCGCCGTTGTTTTTTATTTTTTTTTTTAGAAAAAAAAATGATAAAAATAGATATGTCTTTTTATTTTAGTAGAACGATTGTTCTCCATCACCGCCCCGAAGAAAAATTTTATATCATATTGAATTCGGAAAAAAGAAAACGTATTATATTATCGTCGAGCGATACGAGAAAAACAATTTTTTCACGACGATTTTTTATCGCAAATAGGATCACCCTCGTTTCGTTCGCGATTTGTTATTGCCGTCTCGAAAACGATAATATTATACACTCTCAAGGTGCAGGAGATTTATTTATTTGTTTATTTATTGGACCAATTCCAATTTTGGAACACTAATCTTGAAATGTCCTCGACAGAAAACACAATGCGCCGCGAGAATAATAAATCCGGGATCGATAGTCGCGTTAGTTGGGCGACGAGAGGACGAAAAATATAATATATTTTTGATTCCGAAGTAAAAAATAAAAAATAAAAACACGTACGCACAAACTGCATTCAATTATTTTAGGATTAATAATACTTTTTCGGAATAGCCAACCGTGAAAAAAAAACAAAACAATAATATCAATTATGAACAGTTATTTATTTACGACGAGTACGTAAATATATATATATAAGAGTGGTTTTGTTTTTACGATTTTACTTATGGTTAAATATTTCATAATGAAAGGTTCCGGCTATGAACGTAACGGTAACGCGTTCGTAATGTCAACTGCTATATCGTAAAACTAATATACGGATTGCAACGGCAAATGTTAGCAAAACATAAAATTAAATCGGGTATATTTTCACCTCGTAAAATCCATCGCTCTAAGGTTAAATGAGTATTCGTCGTGACAGCGTCGGCTTAACGTGTTCCGTAATAAATTTTGATTTTTAATAATTGAAAGGTTGATAATTTTACTATTTTTCTTGAATTTCATATAACAACAGTAATGTTTAAATGCCGGACTGCAGTGGTTGTAGGTAGAAAGTCGGCGAAGTAAATACGAGATACAGGGTTATTTAGTTTGTAAAGCAACACTGAGAGCAACTGATAAAGCATTGCAATCAAAAAAACAATTCTGAGCGGTAAACTGACAAGGTTATATCGTTTAGTGTTTTTTTTTTTTTTCATTTTAATCGTAACCACGACAATCTAGAAATCAACAAAAATAAAACCTATGTACCGCCATTTTTTTTTATAAGTCTTTTCAATATTTTAGAAAAACAGTTGGACGAATTGTCCAGACAAATTGTTCGAAGAAAGTATCGCTGGGCGAAAAATCCTCATCTTTCAAAGTAGACTGCGTAAAATAATCCGAGGATTTTTACTAACCAAATGAGCGTTTCCCTAGGGAAAAAAATACATCATAGTAACACGAATAGCTTCTTCGCTATACACTCAGAAACTAAATAGAAAAATAAAATATACAAAAAAAAAAAATAGTTGTGCAAACGTGCTTGTTATATTATTTCGCCATTTTACAATTAGTACCTACGTATACAATAATAATTTGTTTAAATATAAGCGATATTAAAAAAAATTCAAATATGCCAATAATCAAAGATATATAAAGTAAAGTTTAATATTATTAAGCTTTATAAAAATCGTCAAATTTAACGCGGTAAATAGACTCGGTCAATAAAATAATATAATTTTAAACAAACACTGATAGTATTGTTATAGGAATTATCGTTTTATTTTCAAAAAATTATAATTAATCCTAGTTCTTTGGCTCTATCTCGTAATTTATTACTTATATCATAAATAATTAAAATACAGTGTCTGATACATAAAATATTAAATAATAATTAAAATTTAAAAAAAAAAAATAATAATAATAATAATAATAATAATAGTAATAATAGTAATAATAAACAATAATTATTTTTAATATGTATTTGGTAATTTATAGTTATGTACGTACAGGGTTCGGGACTTATTGTAGCGTACGTTTGGTTTTAATTATTTTGATTTTTAACGATTTTTCGCTCGGTGCGTTTTTGCGGCAGACATTCAATTGCAATTGGTTTTTGTTATCTACCTACACGTTATTTTTTTTTCCTTTTTGATAGTGGACTACCATTTTGGAAATTATGTTATTTTTTTTTTTACTTATTCAAACGATTTTTGTAAGTGTTTATATAATGGGAGCATTATAATAAATTTTTGTATTAAATGGGAGCACATTTTGATGGTTTTAAATAATGCTACAAGGCCCCGCCCTGGTTATAAAATATAGATTATATTTACATATGCATATGAGTAATTAGCCGTCATACTTGACGTTCAAGCGTGAGGGGAACACAAATAGTAAAATATCCACACCTCTCTACACGTCGAAATAACTTAAAAAAGGTGTCTCTAGAAAATGTTTTTAAAAATTGATTAAAATTGTTTGGTCAGTTTTTTTTTTTTGCATTTAATAAGGAACGGATTGCAAAAAGCTGGAAGTTTCCAATGTTGCTCGATGGCCTGAAAAAAGTGATTACAGACACACAGATAGAAAGGTGCGGGTATAAGCTGTTTTTTCTTCAACAATTCTCTAAAAATATGATATGTATGCTTGAAATACAATTTTTTTTTTAATTATATTCATATTATATCAACGATGTTATACGATGGATTTATCAAGATGGCTATAGATTTATTATGGTGAAACTTTAAAAAGTATATAATCCCGATTTTTTAAGTTACGGTCCAGGGGAAGGGCGGAACGCCTGTCGCCCCCTCATTTTTATGATCGCCACTGATTGATCATAAATTAAAGTTTAGGTATGTAAATATTACTTGGTTTTTACAATTGGCGTTACCATAGTGTTCACGAACGAACAATATTTTTGAAAATCCCGTATGTAGGTACTTGGGAAATGTGTATTCCAACAGGTTTATTTTCAATCTTATTTTTACACCCCGTGGATAATAAATCGTTCGACAACGGAATAAGTGCGATGATAGGTACGTTTGTGATAATTCAAATTGTTCTAGTGATGATGATAAAAAAAATGTGTTTATTTATTTGTTTCCTACTGAAGTTCGCTCCCTTTCGCCCATCACGCATGTCATATATATATAGTTTTATATACTTTGGATTTAGAAATCGTTAATATTTTTATTGTGATTGCTGTTTTGCGACGACCCAGAAATAGTGTTCACTTTTGTTGACTCACTGTGATCCAATGAGCCATTAAACTTCTTCCTTAAGTTGGCGATGATTTTGCGCTTAGCCACGAATATAACGAACACCATGACGCCCTGCAACGCGTTGATCTCGTCCAAAATGTACCATATGATCCAATCGTTGTTGAAGATTTTCGAGAGCATTTCGAACGACCACGGGATCCCCATGACCAGAAACAGTTTTACGCCCACAACGAACCTGTTTGGAAAAACAAAAGAAAATCATCCCACTATATATATATAATAGACATATTTTTAGACTTGTTTTGGGCTATAACTATTTCGGACGCCTATATTGTAACGGAAATATTTCATGGTGAACAGACCATTAATTTACGGAATATGAATGTTGGGAAATTATTATTTTTCAACAATATACACACATGACAACTATAACGTTGGATTTAATACCAACGATTTAATCCCAATAATCGTACGATTGATGCGATGAACAAAACGCCGACGACCATTTATTGGAACAGACACATCGCGGAATGATTTGAATGGTTTTGAAACAAAAAAATGAATGGGATGAACATAGTGCTGAACAACGGTCATTGCTCGTAACCGACATTTTTTTCGAAACGATAACGATTTTTCATGAGCTTTCAAATTATTGTAATCCAAATAATTGTATTGTCCCATTTAATATATTTCAATGAAATACATTTCCACTACATTATATTCCAATAATATTTTTTTTCAATTATTGTACGGTAATTTATTTTTGTTTGATGCGATTCCGAAAATCGTCTATTCCCCGCATTTACTTGATTATTTCTAGCCATACAAATTAAATATACGATTTATCGTATCGGAGTTTATTATTAACAAATACATAACCGAATCTAATTCGGTAAGTATATATTTTTATTGGCGCGACTACGGTAAATTAAACAGTATTTCTATAAAATAGAAAATGTCAATTTTTATAAATATAACAAAATTAATATTAAAAATGGTATCCTTTTACATTTACAGGGTGAAAAATATTTCAAAAACACCGAAGGGTTAGTATTTTTTTTAACTTTTTTTTTTTTTTTGCGATCCCAATGTGTGTAATCTACACAAATGTTTATATTTTCGAATTTCATAAATCACAGATGAAAATATGTTTGTGAAAAAATGGTTAATAAAAATTAAACGGTTTATAATATAATATCAACTGGTTTACGATAAAATTGTATAATCATGCATTTTAACACATTTCGTATATTATATTTATATTTAACAGAAGATAAACGAAATAATTCAAGGATAACAAACACGGCCGATACGTGGTTTCGCAGTTTTAATATTTTTTTTTCCGTATAGTTCTTTTTTTATATATATATATATAAAAAACATATTACGTTTTTAATCAGACTACTCTTAATAGTAAATGATGCGAACAAGACGATTAACATTATGAAATGTTTTTATTAGCGATTTTAAGAACAATTTCTCAACTATAACATTTGCGTTAGGAAAATTATTTTGATAGCTTACTTTTCCTGTTCGAGTTTAAACCGTCGCGTTTTGGAATCTGTACGTTTGAATTTATTAAGCTCCGATTTGATTCTCGAACAGTGCACGGCCGTAAGGACGAACAAAATCAAATTGGCCAACAGCATAATGGACACGGGTAGTACGAAGAAAACGACTGAACTTAAATAGTTGGTCTCTGTAGAAACAAAAAAACCAAAATAAATAATATTTTATGATATATTATTATAATATTCATACGATATTACAAATAAGTAAATAAATAAATAACATTGAATTATTGTACGTGTATGGTAATTATATCGTAGTCGTGTACATGTCGAATCGTCCATATGAATTTTTATTTTATTTATTTTTTATGCGGTTTTTGTTTAATTAATTGATATAAAATCATATTGAATTTAACACGCACATTGTCAATACTCGTAAAATACAAACATATTTAAAAACTAAAAAAAAAATACCGCCGTCGTTTTTCGTATAACATATTTTATCGATGACCAGAGGTCGAGGTTTTTGGACAAGTACCGCTATCGTTCAGGGAAAATACAGCCGATGTGGTGATGACAAACCGGACGGTGTTTATAAAACGCAAAATAATAAATAAATAATATGATATACATATTATATTTATTTTTATTTTTTTTAATCCAATCGTATTGGGGAGGTCATTTTTTGATATTCCTTGTAGTTTTCTTCATAATTGAATACAAATAACGTCGGAAAACAGGAATGGTACTTCGAAACCGCGGTTTCGGTTATATTATATTATTTTTATTTTTTTTTTTTTTTTGTAATTCAGTTAAGAATAATCGTAGAGACTTGAAGTTTACACTAAATACTTAGATATAATTTATCATATTATGATCCTTTCCAGGCGTGATATAATTTTCAAAACACTCTGTCGTTTTTTTAGTTGTTTAATGGCTATTCTAAATATTCGTGTTTTTTGGTATTGCATTTTTTTTATTTTAACCCAGCATAAGTTGTACTAAGTGGTAAGAAAAAAATATATAAACTAAATTATTATATCCTATACTTTCCAAACAAAAACCTAACCTACAACAGTGGACTACCCACGATGCGAAGTATTTCAGGCTTTATTTGTTTGTATATTTATATTTTTACTTAACGTTAATAACACAGTTTACTCGTTTTCTATAAAAAAAAAAAAAAAATAAAAAAAACTTATTGCCGACTTAAAATTACGATTTATTTATTTATTATTGAACAATATATATATAATGTATACAGCAGACACACGATGAGAGCAATACATATACGATGATTATCATCAGTTGCGTGTTAATGAACACTTTAACATTGATTGAACAGAGTATTTTTTTTTAAATTTATTTATTTATTTACTCAAACAAGGCTACGAAGTTGTTAGTTCGTCTATTTATTATTATTATTTATTTTTTTTAACAAACTACTTTTTGTTTGAATCACAAAAACACAGAAAACATCTATTTATACTCCGTACAATAGTATAAATATGGCTGTGACTGTTTCACGTTTGTCTCGTAAAATTGAACATTCGGAGCTACGTATCCAGCGAGAGAAACCACATGATCCTCCCCCATCCCCCCCCCCGAAATTGTCCCGTACCTGCATATAATGATTATTAATATATAAAAATTGTGTTAAAAAATATAAAAGTTTATGATTTTGAGTGAAGAGGATGTACAATTTTTTTTAGACCGATCCAAAATAAAGTCATGGCTACGTGCCTAGCCCGTAGGGGGAGAGGGGAGCACTTGCTAGTGTGGTACAAATGCACCACCTGAGAAAATATTTTTTTAATAATTTGGACTTTAAATAATAAATTATAAACATTTCTTTTTTGTTCATTTTTTTAATGATAATGGCGAAAATGGTAAATATCAATTATGACTAACACTGTACAGTCATGCAAGGACGGAAATACAATGCGTACACTAATACATTTATTTTGATTAGGATATGGGTTGTAGAAAAACCAGTCTGTACATTTGTTATTAAGCCTGTAATTTATTCATTCTGTAAAGTCTTAATAGCTCTATAAAATACCTATATATGTAATGTTACGTTAAACAATTGTAAATTAATGGTTGCCTTTTAAAATAATCCACGTTTATTCGATAAAACCAATTGTTACTGATAAAATGATGTATTTGAAATACAATTTTACGACGGTATAAAATACTATATTCCTTGATTAGTTTTTAATAATCGCAACAAAAAAAAAAAATTGATGGTTGATATACTTGGTAATAAATCGTATTTTTCTCATCGTCATATTATTAACCGAACTGTAATAGTAACCGGACGGATGTTTAACAGGCCCAGTAACTGATAATTTACAAAGCCAGTAACTCGCTATCGGCTCTGTAACTTGTTACCGGACGTTTATGCAACCCGTCCTTAGTATTTACGCTATCACTTAACGGTGTATTATATTGCCAGTTGCCTGTGGTACAATTTACGTTTTAAATACATCACGTTTTACGTATTATACTAACCATTGACGTGTAAAGATTTCGTATAAATATAGGGTTGGTGAGAAGGGGGGGGGCGACGTTTCCCGCAGCTTAATTATTTTTGCGCCTAGTGAGTTAATTTACTTCAGGTGTCACACTGCATGGACATGTAAAATCACTACATACCATATAATGACTTAAGTGTCGTATTCTATAATATTTTGCGTGCTTACAAAAGTCAATAAGAGACGTTTTTCTTTGTGTCCTAAAATTAAAAAAAAAAAAAAAAAAAAAAAAAAAAAAAAAAAAAAAAAAAAAAATGGGCTGTTGTAGGCGAAAAGTCGGGAAATATGGGTTATATATATATATATAGAAAGAGAGAATGAGGAATTTAATTTATACATGTATCCGACGATAAATCATTGCTAACTGAAAACCCGATCCCGAGTTCGGTTAATCGTATTTTGAAATACGGTGATTTGTACGATTTCCGATACAAAAGTGCGACAAAAAAAAAGTCTCTTGTCGATCTTTTTGATCGGGACAAGATTTCCGGTAGAAAAGTTGTTCACTGTAAAAAAAAAAAAAAACATAACACACACATATCGTACAGTAAAACTAATACGTTTCTCGCTACGCGCATAATCTAAAATACATATTTTTCATAATAATAATAATGTAAAAACAGGTATAAATAATATACATATACCTGTTGCATAATACACCTGTTGCACCGCGGTAGATAATACAGAGACCGTATCACTGTCGTTGTAAACAAACATAACCTATAATATTATATTTTATATGGTGTGTCCTTGACTTTAGTGTAGAAACTCTTACGTAGTCTCTAAACGATATTGAACGGGTATACGTAAGGAAAACCTTAAGTAATAATAACAATCATTCGTTTTCGATATTTTTAATAGTCCGTGACGTGTTATATCATTGAACAACGACTGTCATGAGTAACCGGACACTATAGCCAGCTATGTAGACATCAAAATTTGGAGGAAATAGGGGGGGGGGAGGAGGCAAAATAATTTACAACAATGAAACCAGGTGCGTTTATAATTTTAAATAATCGTATCGACACTTTATTATAGAACAGATTTACCAAACGACGACGCGATGGTACTGTTTTTTTTGAAAAACCATTATTCCCCCATGTGTACATATTGTAACAAAGAAACACCCGTAAGTCGTCTCCCGAAGTTCGGCAAACAGTCCTGGGACTCCTTTCAGCCAGATGCTATTCAAACCGGCATTTTAGTTAATATTTGAAGATGACGTTTTATGTTTGGAAAAACATTAGGGCCGCGACGAGAAAAAGCTTCGATAGCATTTCCAGAACATTTCTCAGCGACGTTTTTCCACACTTTGCGACAGATTTCCAATTCACCCTGACATATGTTCACATCCAGTGCAGGGGGAAAAAATACGAGAAAAAAATCATACGGCGTGGATACCTCCCCCCCGGATCGGCCACTGACTAGTGCAATTACCGCATTTTGAGAATATATTATTATATTATTATACAATTATTTATTCGTGAAATTATGTTTTATCCAATAGGTATCATATAACGTAACAACGACCTTACGTAAAATCGATTTCAAAGTTTTTTTTTTTATTTTTTCAACCGAATTAATTAATAACTACCATTTCTATTGTGTATAATATAATATAACACGTATGACGAATACGAACAATTATGTTCCTCTTCGATAAAAATTATGAATAATTCGTATTTAAATTATACATTTGAAGGAGATAAAAACCGGACGGCTGTATGCTAAGCATACACACTTTGCTTCTTTGTACACTTCGCCACTGTGGTGATTATAAATGGGAATTCGAAATCGTTGAAATAACAAAAAAAAAAATAATAAATCGACTATTATATGATTACCTTCAACTGTAGGTTTACCAAATTAAAGTAGGTTTTTTTTTCCTGTGTCACAAACTAATCATCAAAACAAATAAATCAACATATTTCGCACCATGTGGGTGGGCCAATGTTGTAGGAAAATGTAAAATAAAAATTGTATAAATTTGTATGTACAAAATAAATATCTACAATCCCGCCTGAAACAAAAACAAAATACTTGAAAACTTCAAATATAGCTATACAACTAACTCAATAACCGTCAGAATATTTCGAGAATTATTCCACGTCTAAAAAATGCAAATATTTTTTTTTTTTTTTTTAAATCGATGTGTTTTTACCAAATAACAAAAAAAAAAAAAATTATATTTTAAGAAAACCCGTTGTTTTGTAAATATTCCCGTTTTTCCGCGTTATTAAGAAAAGTACGAGGGAAATCAAAAAATCAACTAGATAAAATTTACCATCAGAAATCACCCGTCACGTTGATAATTGGAGCAAGTCTTCTAGTGAAAAATGACGTTTTTAGACAAAAGAATCTAAAACGCAGGGGTACCATACGGGTTGATAAAACCGATAAATGCTTACAAATATTAATTCCCGTACGCGTATAAATGAATTGCGTAAACTCTGAGCGCAACGTCATCAAATAGTATTTTTTTTTTTTACGGTTCCCGCCTCCCGGTTTCGTGTACAAAGGACAACGGAAATATTAAAACACGATTTCAGGACCAATTAGTAATAATATCCTTAAGCAGACTTGGGCAATAACACGAGCACAACAGTTCTGGATTATTCCTAGGTCACAACCTTACTTGCTCGATCCGCGCAGTAAATAATTTTTATTTAGGCCTAGGCGAGTATAGGCATCGTGTATTTCGCCTGACTGCGGCGGGGAAGTTGCACGGCCCGGTGCTATATATATATATATTTTAGTGCCCATCTTTTAAAACAATAAAACAACGCAATATATTATACTCTCTGACCTTAGTTTTCGCCTGAATATAAAATGCCTCTGGTATAGAAATAACACACATGTTATTTAGTTATATACTACTACCCAACCAGAATTAAATCAATCGTTAAAAAATTAATCAAATTCACTATTATTATTATTATTACAACGCTGGCTTTCTATGTAGGTTTATAGACAATCGTCGGTTATTGTTTTTTTTTTTTTTTTTTTTTTTTTTTTTTATCTTTTATTATAGTAGGTGTTACGTAGCACATAATTGACGTATATGTGTATGATTCTTTTTACGTACATGTCTAAATAATATTGCATATTTAAGTAATACAAATTTTACACATTGAAAAACCTGTATTTATGTTGTTGTGTTTGTGGCGGGTACCTATAACAATAATAATTATGGTACCTACTCGTTCGGGTGCCAGTCATAATCGCGCGAAAAAAAAAATAACCGTGAAAGTGAAAATGTTATGCGAATCCGTTGTTAAAACAGCGAAGACAATAATATCGAACGGAAGAAAGCCGCCCAGAAAATGCAAAACGAACAATATAATAGCGGATGATTATGGAAATAACAAAAAAAAAAATCTACCCTCTTATGCCGCCACTCCAAATATGGGCGAATTTTTACTCAAAAAATGACGGCGGTCCGTTTATTCGTCCATCTTACTGTTATTACCAACCGGAATGGGGTGGGTGGGTGTTATTTTGTCCACTATTTTTTAAATTTTTTTCCTCGACCGGTACTCTGTCAAAAAGTGCATAAACAGGACGAAACCCGGGAAATTGTAATATTACAACACAATACGAAACTTTGCCGAATTACGACCGGCATTTGTTTTGATTTTATTTGTGGAAATTCACACCATTCGTGTTAAATTATGATTGTGTCCAACATTTCCGAATAATTAGTCGGCTAAATTAACTGTTAGTTGTTTAACCGACTAAAAAAGTCTATCGTAAGCGTATTAGTCGAACAAATACGTCTCGTTTGTCGAAAAAATCGGTTGCACAGTAACTACGCCGCTGATTGGGCGACGATATAATCAATCCTCGTGTACCTAATAATATTGGGTATCGCTTTTCTTTTTTTTATCTATTATTGTGCAGCGATGATTGATATTATTTTAACGGTAATCGTTTTAAATTAATCAACTACAATATTTTATGTGTCCCGTGCAGATTGCAACGTATTAGGTTAATGATTTCTAATTCGTTTCGAAAGGGGCGGTAATGGGTTTAATATGATTACGTTTTTTTTCCCGGCAACGTTAAAATCCTCTAAATGGTAGAAAAAATATTCGTACCCAACGTTGTACTCATTGTACGCATTATCATTATTTCAATTACAGTTATTATTTACTAATTAATTTAACAAAGTTATAAAAAAAAACACACACACACACGTGCTGGTGTAAGCACGCACACCGCCGTTTTTTTTTTTTTTTTTTTTTAACGTAACTCGTAATTAATACATTTCATATTACACATTGTGACTATAGCTACTATAACCGTAGAGTAATGTAGATAAAGCATTAAAAAATATTAATAATAATGTAAATGTATAAAATGTAAAACAAAAAAAAATGATTAATATTTATTACGCGTGATAAAATATATTATAATAATTAATATTATGCACCAACCTATTATACACTATTGCCTTGGTCAATTTGATGTATTTTCGTTTAAAGTTATTTTTATTATAAATTGTTTTGCGGTTGATGAATAAATCGTCAAATATGAAATAGTTCGCTGTGTACTCAATACAAGCGGCGCCCTCCAACAGGCTTAAGAAAACGATTTTCTCAAAAATGTTGACTTTTGTACAGGAGTGGTTTTTTTTTTTTCTAATTTTTTTATAGGTAAACGTATACATGTATAAAAGAACTAGTTGTCCCGTCCGGCATTACCCGTACCGATTTAATTCTCTCCTTTTATTAACCGTATATTAAAAATATAATTTTACAAACAACAACCACATAAAATAATAACGACTGTTTTTTTTTATTACATTACCCGTGTTATCGAGGTAACCCGGTAGAAAAAAATAAATAAGTTTTCGTATTTTAATACCGAAAATCGTGTGTCTTTAAGGCAGCGAAATTCGCGAATAAAATAATATGTAGACGGCGGACCTTCCCATTGTTTTGACGTGTACCGAATTCCATCAAGATCGAAATAAATCGGTAAATTCGTATAAAAAACAAATAAACAATCACACTTACACGTTTACATACCCATACGATTATTTAATAATTTTTAGGGGAGTATTTTTTAGCATTACACTCGAATCGAACGCAGGAAACAATTTCTGGTGGGAGGGAGGGATGGAAAAATGGAAAATGTTCATAAGTATCATATTTTTTTACTCTTTAGATATATTTATATTAATTTATTTTATTTGTAAATCTCACGGGAAACTTTGAAATAACTATTAAATGTGTAGGTAATTTATTTTTTTAATTTTTCGTGATATTTCGGAGGAAAGGGTGAGTTTGACTAAGAGGAATAATTGAACGTGTAAAATTGAATGAGAATCAATCCCGAAAATAACGACACGTAAAGTAATACTGATTAGTAAAAGTACAATTGTCCTTTCTAACGACGATAATATTATAAAAATATTTCAATTCCTTATTGCCGGATTAGATCTTGCCAATAGTGATAGTTCGTTTTCAACGTACAATACGATATTCCCATTGAATCAAGTAATTAATAATATTAAAATAGTATATAAAAAAAAAAAACTCCGTAAAGTCAAAAATAATACTTTCATTAAAATCTATCGAAGCCGGTGCCAAATTAATTTACTGATAAATCGATAAATTATTTAAATTAAATTCATTATGCATATTTTTGGTACCTTTACTCCTGCGCCTCTCGTATATTGGGAAGGGTTTGTACCTCGAAAACCTCCCATGAAATACACCGAGTCGATCCGTTAACGAAAACAATACCAAACATGTAAAATTTGGAAAAAGTTAACTTTGTACGAGTTCAATGATATTATATATTGCATAATATAACTATATTGTACCAATATGTGTAAACAAATTTTCGTCGAATCTTTAAAAAGGTAACTTATTGTTTGTCCCGTGAACAAATCGAAAAATCAATACCTAAATTTTTATTAGTGACGAGTATATAAACCGATATCTGTCTAACCGTCGAACATATATTGAAAATATCGGATATCGGGGATTTTTTTTGTTTTCCAAAACCGACGTTCGACCGGATATTGTTGGAGAAAAAAAATCCGTTTAATAAAATTGTGATTTTCAACCTACACATGCCGGTTAATTTCAATATCGGCTCACGATTTTCTTTTTCAAATATTGCGTAGCGGACATCGGGGGAAAAATAAATGTCATATCGGCTCGCTGTTACTTTTTATATCGTACTTACAACGCGCAGCGAACATTTCGATGATTAAAACCAGGAATTCGAATTAGAATGTAGATTTTCGGGGTGTGTCGAGTGATAATTATTAAAGTATTGTGTACAGTTATACTAATATATATTGAAGAATGAACTACAACGAATTGTACACGTGCCTACAAAAATTATTCGAAATTATCGTATCACGTGAAAATTAAACAGACGACCGAGGCACGCGAGTACATAGTATAAAAAGAAGTTTAAATGAATAATTATACGAATACCTATAGAGTTATATGGTTTTTTTTTTTTTTTTTGCACAAATATTATTATGTAAGCTATATAGTGAACAAATGTCGATTAAAATGTTACGTTTGCGATGTTTGTACACACCGTTTCCGTGTTTGCCGAGTAAGTATATGCAAAATTATACGCCGTACTCGTATTTCGTATTTTTATTTTCTTTAAAATTTGAAGAAATAAAATGTATAATAATTCTGCTCCTTCAAATTACGATATGAACGATAGCCACACCTATAATACCGGATAGTTTGCATGCGAAACTAACGTTTTACACCGAGGTCAGGAGCACAAACGGGTTTTTTTTTTTTTTTTTAAGGGAGGTGTTTTAATTATATTTAAATACGACTTGGGGGGGAGGTTTGTTCTAGAATTTTTTCAGACGGTTTGCGACGTCGTCGTTTATTGAGCACAGCAGCTGCCGGTGCTTCCATAGGTTACCGTAACGGTATACGGTATAGAAGATAACCATTATCGAGTATTGCATATGTACATTAGTTATTCGATAATTCAAAATTCAGAGGACCCAGCTGAAAATTCAATTTTTAGAGACTTTCGATTTGCCGAATATTCGAATAATCTAAGGGGAAAAATAAATAGTATCCGATAAACACTTGTAAAAAAGTCCGGTCTCATCGGCATCAAAAATATCCTTAGCCTTATAATCAACTAATAAACTGGTTAATTCATTTTTCCAGTCTAGTAAAATGCTCGGGCAACACTTGCACCCTCTCCACAGACTTTTTTGAAGGTCAGATCATAACTTTTTTTAAATTTTTCCAACCAACCCTCACTAGCTTGAAAATTAATGATACCTAGGTCGGTAACAAACAACTTTGATTTCTCTTTTAAAATAGGTCCTGCTATCGGAATATTATTTTGCCTGTATTGAGTAAACCAGGCCATAAGACATTCTTCCAGCTCAGGGTACTCACATTTTCTTTCTATTCCTCGATGAGTTATGTGCCAATGTAGTATAAGCAAAAATGTAGAGTTTAGTTGAAATCGTAGTAGCTGGGAGCAAAAACGTAGAGCAATATATTTTTTTTTACACTAGTTTCAACTGCCGCAATCACTTTTTTTTTTTTTGGTCGGCAAGCGACAATAACTTTACGTTCCCATATTCAGACTGACTACATTTTATTCGATTTCAAAAACTGTTTGTCTATTGCAGAGGTTTATTTTGATGATAAACGATAAATGATATGTTTAAAGTCGACAAATTAAATTAAATTTAGGCGATTTAAGATAAATTACGATAATATTTTATCGCCGTCGTTATTAATTTAATTTTACGAGTACGTCAGTTAGGTTATTTATATGTATGTATATCAATTAAATTTATCTGAGCTTATATACAATAAAGACATTCACATTATAGAGATTCTGGCCAAAAAAATTCGAATTTTAGACTATCTCCCACCGCCAGACATTACGAATTATCGAGGGGACCGAAATACATGTATTTTCTTCTAATTATAAAGGTTTTCTCAGGGGATTAAGCGTGTAGTTCGATTAATGAAGTTTTTCGAATTATCAATTGACTACCGTAGTCATACATCTTCAATTTGTATGATAAATTATAATATCAAATATGAAATAGAATCATCTAACTACACTGTACCTAATTTATTTCTGGCTTAAATACGGCCGAGGGGGAGGAGAGTGGCACCTACCTACACGCCTGATCAAGATAATAATATTATATTTGATAGTTGAAATGATTATATATAAACTATTTGGATAGAATTGTTTTAAATAATCATACTCACTGGAAAACCAACAACTTTCGGTTCCAAGATCCGGCGCAAATTTTGACAACACTGGGTAATTCGAATGTTGGAAGAAAAAAGCAGTACATGTGCATACACTCGAGAATCCCCAACAGTAAATGTTGTATATTATGGTGCGTACGGATATCGACGAGGATTTTTCTATTGGATTATTGTACCTGTAAACCGAAGATAACGTATTAAAATCTAACGGAATATCGGTTTTATATAAATTGGGCGGAAAAAACGGCGGTACAAGGAATTACTCGAGTTGTATCTTTAGTTTCTAGATCAATAGTTACATCGATATGTTTGAATACGATATATTAGTATTTTCCGCCTCGAAGAAAATAGCAAATCTCATCTAAACCGATACAAATTAACGCGATATTATTTTTTGACGAAGTTTCATTGCTATTTTACAACATTATAATATTTAGAACGAGTTTTATTAATTTGAAAAAAATAAATAAATATTAAGTATATATAAATTACGTACCTTAAAATCCAGTAAATATCGAAGCATATTACGTTTAACCAGCAAAATGTAGTTAGGAATAAAAATAGTATGGCATAACCTAAAAATATATTTTGGATTAGTTAAAAATATATAATTACACAGTTAACTTATACCTAATTACAAAAATATAACCAATAGTATAATAATTCAATTTTTTTTTTTTTTTTTAAAGATTCCCACGTGATAAGATCGAATGTCCATACATTTATTGTCTATGATCTATACCTATTTACTAAAATTAAGAATATAAAGATATATGATATTTTGGTTTTATTTAGATAAAATATAGTATGTGATAATCTAGATTATCTTTTAGATGATTGTATCTATAGATACGATCCCATCACTGGTATTGTATTATCCTAAGGAGTTCTTCATTAAAGTTGAAGACGTGCCACAATTTAATATTACGTTAAGGGAAGTGGCAAGGAAATTATCGAACTTGGATGGTCAGGGATATGATCGGTGTTCATGTTTACAATAATGCTAAACAAAAAAAATGCAAATGCAAATGCAATGCTGCAGGACGACTTTGTACATCGAAATGCCACGGCAGTAGTCTTCTAATAAATAATAATAAAATATAAAATCATTCTGTTTTAAAATGCACCATTCTGTTTTTTTGCATGTTTGATATTGCCTGGCTAAATTAAGTCATTGTATAAAATGCCCGGGCAGAGTGTCGTAATTTCTACATTGACCGCCTACATTGGGCATTCTATACATTGCCCGAGCATTTTATAAAACACCCGACTTTCTACATTGCTTGTCACATATATATATATATATATATATATATATTATTAAGAATTATTGTCTTATTTCCATCAAAGTCTGTGGACCGCGTCAAAGGTATCTGCAAAGTGACCCACCGAAGATGGGAGAGAAGAGGCTTTATATGAGGCTTACCAAAAAACTTGCACAGGGCCCGGCTTATGTCGTCGGTCATCCACTGGACGAACAACAGGCAGACGATCGACAGGAGCAGGCACGCCACGTAGCACATGACGTAGTAACCGTGCACGTTTCGGAGGTTAGACAGCATGGCGTAGACGATGAGCGTGACGGACAGGCACACTATGGACGGCACGAAACCCAACAGGAGCAGCAGGTATTTAAAGCTGGCCTTCATATCGGCCGGTGTGATCTCTTCTTGGACAATGCACGTATAGCCAGTGAGCGCCGTACTGTTGCCGTCTTCGGTCGAGTGGTATTCCAGGCAGAATTTGTCATCCGGCACCTGCCGGCCGTTATTCGGCAGATATAACGTGCCGTCGGCCAACAATTTGAAACTGCCGTCCTCGTGAATATCCCGGTTGCAATTCAGCCGGCTATAGTACTGCAGCAATATGGTCCTGTTGGTTGGATCACTGCCGCTGTCGGTCGTCTCGTAGACCGCAATGTCCAGTGTCCTATTGCTCGATAGCCTGCACTTGTTTCTGTGTGCAAACGTCGTTATTTTATATTCACGGGTCTATACAATGTGTGTTTACTGTTATAACCCGAAATCCGTCAATACTAGTTTCCCCAAACCCCATTCGTTAAAGGTAGAATTAACCGAGTTTATAAATGAATCAGTGGAAACTAGTTTTAAAAATCAGATCCTATTCTAAACGCCACGATAGTTAACCCTGCACATATATTATTATTGCCTATACTTGACTTATTCTAATATCTAGTCATTTCTTATGTTTTCCTTAGTCAAATCTAGTTTAAACTAACTAATATAAAAATTGCCTCTGGATATCGATTTCATAAATAAGTCGAAACTAGTTCCAACGTCGACGAGGATCTGTGTTAATTCTAATTATAACTAGTCAAAACCACTTGCGACGAAAGGGATTTGTGGAAACTAGTTTCAACGGATTTCGGATAATAACTGTAACATTTATTAACTAAACTTTATAAATATAGCCAACAGCCCGAATTTGGCGATTTGCCGCCATTTTCGCGGACTATGCAGAGGCGAAAATATTTTACACGGCAATACCTATAGTCGAAAAGTTCTAGTGTTTAGATTGATGCGCAGAAAATCGATTATTATAATTAATTAACAATGTAAATTCGAAATTCCAGATTCCGAAACGGCAAACTGTCTATATTCTGTATGTGCACAGTAGATGCCGCCGCTTATTAGGCTCGCGGTTAATTGACTCGTTGGACTCATTACACCGATTTAACGGGATCAAATGTCCCGGGTCGCGTACCCTGAACGATACGCATTTCCCGCTCGACGGTACCTTATTTGACGATTTTTCGTAATTCCCAATACTTTTTCCGACCAATTGTTGTTTTTCATATGGTATTTGTTAATCTTTCATTCTTGGACCAAATATTCAGATTATGGTCCCAAAGTGAGTTCAATAAGTGCCGTCTACTGTATATAAAATAAGAGATTTACCGACTAACACATATATCAACGCACAGTCCGAACCGCTGGTCTTAGAAATTTGTAATTTTGCACGGTCGTTCCTTATAAAAATTAGGCAATCACTAATAAGAGTTTGTCCAAATTTAAATCACTAAGGGGTTAAAAAGTGTTGGCAAATTGTGCGCGCATTAAAAATGCGTTTAAATAATCGATAACTTTTAGTAAAAAACCGATCAAATAAATAATTAAATTTATTTAAATTTGTATTTGACCGATTTTGAAAATTTAAACCCCCTAAGGGTTGATATGGAACGTGATAGTGTGAAAAAACCACTCTGTATATTGTTAATCGGTACTACAGAGTTACATAAATAAACAGCGGACGATTTTTGTCTTTGTATACGGATCTAAAACTGAATGCCGTGTTGATAGCAAGTTATATTAGGTAAAGTTGTAGTAGTGTAATTTTTGATGGAAAATCATATAATATTTTTTTAATTCGCTAATAAGACTAATATAAAACATCTGTTAATGTTCCTGACTGTAACAGGGAGTGCATATATATTTCGTTTACACCGATTAACCTATTTACCTTCCATTCACCCCGTATAGGTATAAGGGTATTATGAAATTCCATGCATATCGATATTTCGTTATATCTCCTCGTTTCATTTAATTATAGGGCGTACACTCTTTGAATTGTATAAAAAAAATATATGTAACTCTGCAACCACTCCAATCAAACGAGCGTTATTTTTTTTATACAACTATAATATATTTTCCCGGCGCCTTAGCTATAAGTAATAAAAATATCTAAAATTTAGATGGACTCGGTGGCAGTGCAATTTATTGTTACCAAATGCACTACATAAAATGATGGTAAGTACCTACGATGAAACGATCGGTAATATATTTATTTTCGAATTAACTTATGTCGGAGAATGTGAACAGTATTTTTTTTAAAATTATTTTCAATAAGGTATTATTATTGTTATTATTTTTTATTTTTTTATTAAATTAGTTTATCAATCAATATACACATTATCAATTTTGTCTGTATACGTATATATATATATATATATATATAATAAAAATCCATTCATTTTCTATTTCAGTTAGCTTTTTCTGCAGTTTTTCACATGATAATTTAGCATTATTAGTAAATAATAAAAAAAACACCCCGAATCCAATCAGTTAATTTGTTCGGGTATATACATAGCTATATGCTAAATATTAAATATCACATATATTATGACGGTTTTAAATTATCAATGTCAACGAATTTTCTTTATTTATCTACCACGCGCATTTATATTTAGTGAACATTTGTAAAGTAATTTGTAAAAAAAAAAAAAAATAAAATAATAATAATAATAAGTTTCTAAATGAAAATGTTGTTTTGTGTGAAAGGAAAATCGATAGTGTAATGGTTTTCATATACAGGAGCGTACACGGCATTTCGAACGACAAATATGTTAGAAACGCATACCGTGTACACGCCCGCCCTTTTTGATGTTGAAATAGTTTCTGTATAATATAATTAATATTACTAGTTTAGGAAAATTAAAAAAAAAAAAATTAAATTTAAACGTGTAGGCCGAATAATAAATATTCGACAAACCGTACCTACAACACGGTATAATTAAGTATATTAAAAGTAAATCGGTTATATAAATCCAATTCAAAAAAACATTTCAAACAATAAAAAAAAACATACTGCTTTTGTGGGTGGGCCACTGTTGTAGGTGGAATGCTGGGAAAATAGGATGTAAAGGGATGAATTCAATTAATATATCTATACGCAACGATAGACGGTTGTTGACCAAGAACGATTCTGAGCGAAGTTCGGTAAAAATGTTTTGATGTATCGAAATCGAACATTGTATTCATTTGTAATTACAAAATAGATTACAATTGTCCGTATTTATTATCGTCTCAAACGGTAGTGTATTTCTATGGAGCCAAACGATTTATAATACGATTTTTCTGATAATTTTCACTTTGAACGTTTATAAAAAAAAAAAAACAACTACTAAATTGCACTCAAATTTTTTATTTTTTTTTGATTACTATGCAAATTAATGACGAACGTCGTGTATATTTATCAAGAATATCTTGTGAATGAAAAATCCTTTTCGCGAAGGGAACCACGTAGTACATAACTAAGTCTAAGAGGACGCCATAACAGCAATTCCCGTCTTTCTGACTGTCTATAACGGGAGACAACATAGCAAAAGCATGCTGACGTAGACTACATAGAATTCACTTCATTTTTGTTTCAGAGTAAGAGCGCCAGTTTTAAAATTAAAAAGAGGACAATATTTCGGAGGGCAAGACGATACGTTTTTTTCCATTATTCCAAAATATAACGTTCTATGTACGTACATCGATTAGAAATAACGATGATGTCCACATTTTTAAATGACTGTAATTCATCAAAAAATAAACACTTGCCCTTTTATAGTTTACGTATGCATGTTTTTGCCATGTTGCCTTTTAGATCGAAAATTTTAAATTGAAAAAAATAATATTTAAACTAAAAACATAGACAAAACCGTGAGACTTGGGAGTGATGGATTTACATTTTGAAAACGGATTTAAATTAGTCGCCTTGTTAGCTGGAGAATGACCGCAGAATTTTTTATATTCGAATATTTCAATCAAGTATTGCCAATTTAAGAGAACAAGAATTTACGTACTTTGTGTTTTCAAGTACGCCATTAATTTTCGTAATAATGAAAATTTTTTCGGTCATGCTTTACTAGAGTTTTTAAAGGTTATTTATTTTCTAAACTAAAATACGCCAAACCTAAGTTCCACAGTTTTGTCTGGCTTTTGGCCTGTTTTACTTGACTATTTGTGTCGTATGCAGTCCGCTTAACAAAGAAAATGCATAGTTGTTGAAATGCATTGAAAATGGTAGTTTCAATTTTCGACTATTTCTGCGGCAATCGCGTAGCGTTTGAGAAAACAATAAAAAAAGTTTTCTGCTGGGTCACCCACGATGATGTATACCTACTTTGCTATTCGAAAATATATTTATAAATACTTTTCAATAGTACATACTTAAATATATACATATTTGTATTTTTTATAAATTCCTCAACACGTACGTGTTTTAAATATATTTCTAATATCTATAATCGAATCCCTTTTTAAAAGTAATATGTTTTTCGAGTCTGCGGCTACTTCGTACAGACTGCAGCGTATTATGACAATGCCAATGATTATATTATATTATAACGAATGCGGTTTAGTGGTTTGAAAAAAAAGGTTTCCATCGACATTAGTACAATTTTTAAACGGAGGTCAATTGCGAAATAATATCAGCTATATGCAGAGTAATTTTTGTTAATTTTTTTTAACCTTAAATTATATTTTAACACTGCAGGAACAGTTTATTATATTTTATGTACCTAACTATCGAAAGTAATATACATACTTGGCCTTTCAGGGGAATGCATATTTATTATTAACATTTTATAATTTACTGTTTTTTTTTTTTTTTTTTTTAACAACTGGGAGTAATTGACAACAAACTAATACACCAGTTTTGGACAAAATGTATAGCACGCAGAGATTTATACGTAAGATTGACATTGTTAAATTTCAGCTTTTTTTTTCCGATTTTCCTATTTTTTATATGTCCTAATCCGTTCACTATTAATCATTAAAACTATCAATATACGTGCATCGTACGATCATTAGATCGTATGATGATTAACCATTTTTTTTTACGTATTACATATTCCGAATTATTGTCAAACTACAACAGCTATCGAATAATTTGATGACAAATAAAAAATAAAAATTTTGAGGAACGTATTGGTTTTACTGTAGTGTCTGTGGGTTTTTTTTTTTGCCTGTCTGTGAACAAATTTAGTCTATTAGAAATATTACTCCGATTTTCAAATCGGATCTAGTTGATTCATTGAGTAGGTCATTTTTCGATTTCCGTAATAGTCATCTGAATAATTGAAAATAACCGTAGAGGCCTGAAATTTCCACCGAATGTCAAGAGGCATTTGCTATACGTGAACAAATTTTCAAAACAATCTGGCTGTTTAAAGGCATTTGAAATTTTCAAGTTTTGTTTTTTTCGTTTCTATTTGGTTTTATGCAGAAAAATTTGTCGCAACATCTAGCAAAAACATGCTGACACAGGACTCGGTTAGTTTTGGTTTTAGAATGAAATCCGGTCAGTATACGAGAGGCGCAGGAGTAAAGGGTACCTAAAATATTAAAATGATTGCATATCGATTTATACACTAATACAGTGGTTTGTTTTGCATAATGATTTAATTTAGATAATTTATCGATATATCCGTCTATTAATTTGGCACCGGCTTCAATAGATTTTAATGAAAGTATTATTTTTGACTTTACGGAGTTTTTTTTCTATTTTTTCTATTTTTTTTTTTTTTTATATACTTATAGATCGAATCCGGCAATAAGAAATTGAAATATTTTTATAATATTATCGTCGTTAGAAAGGACAATTGTACTTTTACTAATCAGTATTACTTTGCATGTCGTTATTTTCGGGATTGATTCTCGATCAATTTTACACGTTCAATTATTCCTCTTAGTCAAACTCACCCTTTCCTCCGAAATATCACGAAAAATTAAAAAAATAAATTACCTACACATTTAATAGTTATTTCAAAGTTTCCCGTGAGATTTACAAATAAAATAAATTAATATAAATATATCTAAAGAGTAAAAAAATATGATACTTATGAACATTTTCCATTTTTCCATCCCTCCCTCCCACCAGAAATTGTTTCCTGCGTTCGACTCGAGTGTAATGCCAAAAAATACTCCCCTAAAAATTATTAAATAATCGTATGGGTATGTAAACGTGTAAGTGTGATTGTTTATTTGTTTCTTATATGAATTTACCGATTTATTCGTTCCTGATGGAATTCGGTACACGTCAAAACAATGGGAAGGTCGCCGTCTACATATTATTTTATTCGCGAATTTCGCCGCCTTAAAGACACACGATTTTCGGTATTAAAATTCGAAAATTTATTTTTTTTTTCTACCGGGTTACCTCGATAACACGGGTAATGTAATAAAAAAAAAACAGTCGTTATTATTTTATGTGGTTGTTGTTTGTAAAATTATATTTTTAATATATGGTTAATAAAAGGGGGAATTTAATTGGTACGGGCAATGCCGAACGGCTCAGCTAAGAGTAACAAAATACGATATTTATGAACATTTTACATTATTTCGAAAACTCTCCCCGAAATTTTGTCCTGCGTTCAGCCCTGCATTATAACTTCGTCTTCGTCGTTTAATAGTCGTATAAAAAAAAAAAAAAAAAAAAAAAAAAATAGCTTCTTTGTTTGCCCTCGCAGAATCGGAAATAATTTCGTGCTCGCATTCTTTTGCCCGGCTCGTTAGTTATCGATATCATTTAAACAGATTTTGTTTTCGTTACTGTAACTATAATAATATTTCGATGACTTATACATATATATATATATTTTTTTTTTAATATAGTTTCACTCGATTAATATTGCGATTTTCATTGCGGTCGGATAGTTTTTTAATCGTTTGACCAGATTCCAAAAGACATAAAATTATTCGACTGTATATTGGACTTAACATTATTATTATTAAAAAAAAAAAAAAAGCAATTATTATGACATATTTCCAAATGAATAATATACGTCGTAATTTTATTTTAAGAAACAGTTAGGTGCGTACACGCATAAAAATCGTATTCCTCATCATCGCTCGTATTATTATAATAATATTCGTAACAGATGTGTTAGATGATGGTCAATGGATTGCAGAAAAAAAAAAAATAGAAAAAGAGAAAAGTCAAGTAAATAATATGAAAATTTGTTTCGTACTGAATATTGTGACAACGATTTTTTTTTTTTTTTTTTTTTACTATTCCTAATAAGTTTGCACAAGATAAATATAGCCGCGAATTAGGTTTTTTTTATTATCCACGGTGTATAATATAATTCGCATAAAAAAAAAATTCGTATTATAGACAAACGTTATAGAAATAAAATATTTTCGCAGTGGCGCAACTAAGATTTTTTCGAGGGGGGTGTCCGCCTATCGCAATCATTCCCGAGCACTGTCCGCCGACAGATAGCCTGAAAAACACATATCATATAGTCAGAAATGTGACATGAGCAATTTATGATGTAATTGTCGAATGTTGAATCATTACTATTTTTTAATATATGCTTAAAAAAATTAAAAAAATTGTAATTTCCATAAATACGGTTCGAGGGGGGGGGGTGTCCATACACCAAAAACACCCCCTTTGGTTGCGCCACTGCAATCTCGTAACATTGTTGAACGTTGACCGTCGCCGTCGGTTAAGATAATATTTTATTATCAATATTTTTATTTATTTTTTTTCCCCGGCATGTTTACGGGCAGTAAACGAAAAACGTTCGCTATAAAAATGATTATTTTCCGAAAATTGAATCATAGTGAATTTCGACTGTAAGTGATAAGAAGTTGCGTTATTACCTATTGACATTTAAAATAATTGGAGAATAACGTAGGCAAAACGGGATGATTCAATTTTTCAAATAATTATTTTAATTATTTCGCGAATTTTTTTCTTTTCGTAACAACTCTGTTGAAAATAAACGTAAAGGCCTGAAATTTGCACAGGTTATTAATATCAGCTTTAAAAACGTACTGAATCATTTTTTTTTTTTTTTTTTTTTTAAATTTATAGACATTTTAAGTTTTTAAGGATTTTTTAGTTTTCTTTTTGATAAAATTGGTTTGGCTTACCGGAAATACTTGACAATTGTACACGAAGTTCATCATGCGTTGTACATAAACTAATCAAAACAAAATTTAGTGTTATACAGTAATTTTTTTTTAAAAAAAATGTTGTACGTTTTAATGGAAATCGTAAAAATCACGAAATGTTGCGTGCTAGAGAGTCCTATTTTTCGAATAATGCGAATAAAACTTATTTAGTCCTACAGAAATGTACGTTCATTTTACACAAGATTCATAATAATTTGCACTAAATGGTGAAAAAGTAAAGATATTTAAGGGTAATAATTCTGTTGTGTTTATTGTAAATTTTAATGATAATCGTAAAAATTACGAAATTTCAAAACATGATTAACAGAACTTCGCTCTATTCAAATAGTTTCACGTTAGCAACGATTTATCGTTACGTACAAATATAAATTAAATTCCCCTCTATATCCTACTATTCCGTCTATTGGTGGCTCACCTATGTTGCGAAATATTTTTAATCCGCCGACTTTTAATAGGGAAAAACCGTGAAAAAATAACGGGAATAATGCCGGTTTTAGTTAAATTTTTTTTTTCTTTTTGATTATAGATTTTCTACAAATGGTAAAAATTTTCCAAAATATTTTCGATGTTTTTGAGGAATTATAAAGAAGCTATTTCCCCTTCCCCTATAATTTTTATAAACAAAAAAAATTGTTTATAAATAAAGTCAAATACTGAGCGTTAACACCATTTGTTTTTGTCAAGTTCAAATTTTTACTCGTAAAAATTACACATTTCCTTTGTGACTAAAACTTAGTATTAAAATTTAAAAAAAGTAAAAAATAAACGTTGAACATATATGGAATAAGAAGAAACCAACGCCTGGATTATTATACAAGTCGTATGTAAGTGAGACCGGCTTCGATTTAAATAAAATCACCATTTTATATAATTCTCCAGGTTTTGTGTTGTTCTCGTTTTTACATATTTCTTACATTTTTATAATTATATTTTTGTTTTTATTGGGTTTTAAAAATTAATATTTTCTTCAGATTTAACACAAACTATTAACCGAGCCCATTGGCCTACTCTTTTTTTTTTTTTCCTTTAATTTTTTTTCTACGCCAGAATCAGATAACGATGCTGCCCGCTAACGGAGCACTTACTCGGCGTTGATAATTTTGTTGCCCCTGCAACACTTGTTGACGCACGTGTAACGGCCGTTGCCTTTACCGCAATGCTGGACGAGCGGCTGGCACATTCTGTTGACCAACTTGCGCGCCGGCGGCGGCGTCACGTCGAAGCAGTTATGGCCGTTCGGCGACAGGAGCCGGTGTCCCGCCAACGGCCGTCCAGCGGCCACCAGTTCGTCGACCAGCACGTGACCGTCCGGACACGTCTGCGACAATCCGTGTTCGTAACCGACGCCGACCACCGTGCCCGGGATCCGGTCGGACGACAGCAGCTCCGTAATCAGCCCCCGGAGTTCGGTGTCGACGTGTTCGGCCGGCCGGCAAGACCGCGTTCCCGGATCGTAGGCATGATCCGACGGGCAACACTTCCGGACCGGTTGCAGGTCATCAGCGTCGGTGCTGTTCGGTTCCGGGCACGGGCCGCCGCCGATTATTTCCACCGTGCGAAACGTTCGGTTACCGTACTGACAAATCGGGTGGTCGTCGTCGTCGTCGCCGCCGGGACTAGAGCAACACACACGGACGTCAGTGGCATTGGTCGGGAAATCGGACAAGCTGTAGCCGGCCACCGCGAACAACAACGCCAAGGCGGAGGCGACGAGACACGATCGGACTGTATTCATCGCGATCGCACACTGTAGTGGCGGCCGTGACGGGTCCGTTCGCTCGCCGGCAAACGTTCGCCGCCGCCGCCGCCGCCGCCGCCGATTCGCGATCGTGCCCTGACGGATTATCGGCGCGAATATAACAACAACGATAATGATGATAACGTTTTTGTCACCGGTATCCCGTTAATTTTCCGCCCCGTACACATTAAAATGTTTGATATTATCGTAGTTTTAATTATAATACCGGGATTATAATTAATATTATCCGTTATCAATAATTAAAAATACGAAATTGTCCACAAGAACGATTCCCCACGACGTCCCGAATCGCACATACATCAATGATTGTCAAAATATTACGCTAAAAAATGATTTTATATTTGTAATTTAAAAACACATTTGTTATCTGGATATATTGAGAATTACGTTAAATAATTAAATTAAACAATAATCCCTTGAATATTTACAACCGTGTCACGACTAATGTCCGTATCGTATCGCATTACCATGCTGCCACTCCTCTGCGCGATTTTCCGACGTATTTATTTAAATATTTGTTAACATTAATTTTAACGTATTTCAGCGTGTTCGTTAGTATTTAATATTTTCCGAAGAGAAATTATTAGAATTACATTCTATTCTTTTATTCGTATATTATTATAATTTTCGGTTGGTAAAATAACCGAAATTGTTTTTTACACTGTCATTGAAATGACAATTATTTAATTTTCGGTTGTGGTATATATCCTCTATATAGACCAATAACTTTCCGGAGGAAACCGAGTAGAAAAAAAAAAACATGTGTTTTAATACATAAAAACCGATGATTTTGTGTGAGGGCTAAGGTCTTTAGCTAAACATCCTCCCCCGCCAATACAGGACCAGCGTGCGCCTTTGATCGTGTCCGCAGTAAAACTGTTCGTAAATATATTATTTTACAAACGTTATACGATAAGATAATATTTTTATTGACCGACCAATATATATAAAGTGGACGTCGCTTATAAGACTCACGAGTATAAGGTTCGGTCGCTTAATAGACACAAAATAGTCTGGAACGGTCCGGACGTATTCAAATACATTATAAAAAATTCGTTTATAAAACTCAAATTTCGTAAAAAAAAAAAAAATTTAAAAAAATGGTAGACAATAAACATTTTTAGTTAAAATGTAGAAATAAATTTGTTTTGAAAAATTACATATTTTTGTTGATTATTACTGGTTTTGATTCATAATTTATAATGTGTGTATGTACTACAAATTTTATCACATTTCACATTTATCGCAATTATCGTAATCGTAATATGAATTACATTCCCGATTATCTGGCACAGCTATCGATAAGGTCGACGGTATAATCGTTGTTACAATGAACAATCGTCATTCTAATTTCAACGCATTTTTTTTTTTTTTTTTGTTAACGTGAGTGCTAATCTAACGCGACGTGCTCTTAGTTTGAGTGACAAAATAGACATTTTAGAAAAGTACGACGGTCTTAGGTCCCATCTAAGATGGGACAACGTGAAGTAGCAAGTAAGCTAAACATTTCACAATCGGTATTGGGTAAAATATTTTTAAAAAAATAGGGAAGGCATTGAATGTGAGAAGCATTACAAAATTTGTCAGTCTATCACAAATGAAACAACCAGCATCAATTAAGGGGAAGATGATGAAAGTGATGAGGAAGAGGTTAAACCACCATCAAACAAAGAGGCTCTACACGTGTTAAGGAGAGCTGTTCATCATTGAAGTAATAATTTTAATGTACAATATGAACACGAGTAATATATTTCCGGAATATTAGAACATAATTCAAAACAAACCAGAATTACAAATTTTGTTCATAAATAATAAGTATGTACATAAATAATTTATAATTTTTTTACTAATATGTATTAATTTTTATAATAATATAATTGTAATTTTTTAATCATAATTTGTTAATTTATTCACTGATAAGTAATATGTAATATGTATGTATTAATGTAGATTAAAATAAAAGCAAAATATGTAATAAAATAAAATTCATAAGTATTTTGTTTTTTTTCCCCCACTTCGCCTTTGAGATTCATTCGGTTATAAGACTCACTTTGTGCAATATAATATTATATATATATATAAAAAAAAAAAAAATCACCTTTCCTGAAAATATGACGGAAAAAATGCAGAGCAAACTATGTGTGGGATACTTCTCAGTTCGTTACTAGACGAAACGAATTCGTCGTCTAGAATATTCTACTAGCAAAGTAGAAAAAAAAAATATATATATATATATATATATATGCAAGAATCGAAACCGATTGTTAAATACATACACACAATAACCGCAATAAAACCCCGGGTCACGGTTTTTCTTATATATTTATTTATTTCCGTGGATATTATTTATTTTATGCATAAATATTTTAAATAAGTGTAACGAAGGGCACGGGAGAAGAAGGATAAAGTCGTCCACTTTTGAAAATTAAACACCAGACCAAAGCAATATTTTTTTTTTTTTTTTTTTTTAACCAGTACATCCAGGTATAATTACACCTTCAATATTATCCGAATGAAATTCAAATTATCTCAATATTGTAAATACCAACTATTCACAGTTATCACTATTCGTTTATTTATTTATTTTTTTTTTTTTTGGACAAAAATACTACATTTGCATTTCGCAAAACACTGTTCGGTTTTGTTGTGGATAAGTAGGTTTTAGTAAAGTTGTCCACTAAAATCCGATTTTCCGTTTCGAGTAATCCATACTGAAACACAAAAAAATAAGTGACACCGGAGCCGTAGACTTTTTATACTTTAATATTATATATTGCTTAATGAATTCAAATAACTATTTTAATAATGTCGAAACACCGTGTAGTTAACACACTCGTCCGGTAATCATTATCAACGCTTTAAATGTGAATGATTTTTTTTTTATATGTATCACCGGTACGATATGATTAGTTTGACCACCACGCGGCCGTGGTTTATTAACGACCGGCGGTGATACGGTTAGATTTGGTTAAGATATTCGTAGGTAAGCGAAAAGAAATTTTTTTTTTTTTTTATTATTATTTTTTTTATCTGTGGGAATTATTTCCCCTTCTCCCGAAATTCCTGGTTACGTTACCGAACAGTACATTATATTGTATTATTGTATTTGTTTTAAATACACCGATACAATTAAAAAGTCATACGAAATAATTATTATTATATAATATTGAATAATATTACAAAAATAACATTTTTTTCATTTTTTTTTTTTTTTTTTTTTTTTTTTTTTTGTCGCGTTAATAACTCGTCACGAACGTCTTATCGTTTCTCACGTTTTTTTTTTATTTTATTTTTTTTTTTATTCTATTTTATGTTTAAACGTATAATAATAATAATACTGTCAATAAACTTGAATGAAATAATCCAAATAGAATAATGACATCATCGCATTTGCGCAATCTCATTACGTCCAAGCGATTTGTAATGCGCCTACAACCGGAGGTACGGCTTACAAGGAATATGGAGAAATTGTAATATTGTAAATCTGATAAATATATAAACGTTTGTAATGTTTTTTTAATATTTTTTTTTTACGACACGATAAACAGTTATGTCGTATAAATAATTATTATCTTACCCGTATTGCTGATTGTTATACAAAGAGGAAACGGTTGTTTCTATATACGTCGGTCGGCCCTTTAAATATTCGATTTTTAAATCAAATATTATATTAATATAAAAAAACGAAAAAATAAAAATAAAAATATACGCAATAGTTCATAACGGATACAAGCGTGTTTTCAGAAGTTTTATCCGATTACGAGTACATTTTTGGCATAAATATAAGTTAATTTTGATAGAAAACACAGCAGCCGGTATTGAATATTCCTATAATACATTATGATATCGACCATCGGACATTGTATAATATATGTCGTATATACGACAGCGAACATATTAAATTTTGAATTTCGCTGTCCGTTCAGAAATAAATTATATACATTTAAAAAAAAAAAAAATAAATAAATTAAAATAAAACAATATACTCGTTAACAGTTTCGAATATCTAATGTGTCTGGTCAATAGTTTTTAGTTTGTTTGTTTGGTTTTTTTTTTTTTTTTTTAATTCGTCGATGAATAATCTAAACGCTAAACTACTAACAATATGGTATAGTCGTTAAATAATTTCACCGGGATAATAATAGATGGCCGAGGGCTGTGAAACGATAATAAAAAAAATAAAAAATAAAAAATAACTAGACTATAACGAATGATATAAAACGAACGTCAATAAATTTAGACAATCAACGCGCGATTGTTGCCAGTAGTTCCATTATCATATCGTATAATTAGTGCCGGTAAAGCCAGGAGGAGACAGCTGCCCCTCCCGTGCGAGATTTTCCGCCAAAGTATTTATTTTTTTTATTTTTTTTTTAATTTCTAATATGTTAGCCGCTAAATTCTTTAGAAACATTGAACCCCAACGTCGAAAGACGGAACTCGGAACTCAATCGTATTGTATTTTAGAGGCATTTGTATTTACGTGATCATTTGTCGCTATCGTACAAGTCTAATTGTGCGTAAACTCCGTGTATTCGAATGTAATTTTCGCCATTAATATTGAAATAAATCGACTTGAAGTCGAAGAAGTCGTTGTAGAAAACGGTTGTGGTTTTTTTTTTCATTTCACCTTACCGTATCGATCACAAACACATTTTTTTAAGGAAATTGGAAAATCGAAAAACGAGTGTTTTAATACATAACGTCCAATGTAATACGTGATGATTTTGTACAAAGATTATTGATTTCAAAGATCCCGCCACTTCTTAATAAAATATGTCATTTTTCAAATGGATTTTAATTTAACAAACGTACAGAATATATTATGAAATATAAATATATTAAAAAAAAAAAAAAGATTTAAAGGTCGTGCATAAATACTATGTCGGTTTTGATTAAAAAACATAAAAAAACTATCATCGTCGGGATAGAACAACAAAGGCGGATAAATTGTTATTTCATTAATTAAATTATTATCTATAAAACGATTTTCTTTCTTTGTATAGATTTTAATTTGGTCAATTGTAATACAACTATACCATAGGCGTGGCCACACTTTATTCGCATTTATTGCACAGAATACATTTAATGTTGACTACAATATAAGAATTTTATCAGATTCTTAAAAAAATAAAAAATAAAAATGAATAAATAAATCTATAAAATGAGAAACGAAATAGATTAAAATCATATACCTATAAACGTATTAACTATTAACTACCTGTATTTACGGGGTTGCGTATAGGCAATTTTAACAACTTTTCGAAAAAAATAAAAATGTATCGACTCCTAACCGGTCAACCGGTGTCACAGTATTGCAATGCTCACCATAAAATTTGCTCGGCGGGTAATAATAATCTGTATTATTTGAATTGATTTACAAATGATTGTATTTATTTTTTTTTTTTTTTTTTTTTTTTATGTCACTTTTTAAAATACATTTTGTTTACATTTTTTTTACCTAGGTAATTCCTGATTGTGTAAAATATTTTACGTATACCTATTTATTGAATATCATCCGAGATCATGATACTCGATACATCATATCCGGCAATATTATTTTACGATGCGAGGTAATAATCACCTGTTACACACCGGGTCTTTGTCGCGAGTATTTATTCGTTTTATCAATACAATTGTTCAAAAACGTAGTATTAAAAATGATTTTCAGGGCGATGGTTTTCAATGTTTTTGACTCGCGAACCACTTTTTTCGTACTATAAACTGTTCGCGACCCGTGTCAGCTTTGTTAGCCATGAAAAATTAAGGGGGGAGGGGGAAAGTGAATGTGATATTTCAAATCGACTGTTTTCACGTAACAAACTCAGTCTTAGCAGAATTTTACCCCGCATCACCATAATTTTCTGTTAATTTTGCCCGAACGTGCACCGGGTCCACGTCTCGTACGCATTTTCTCGTCGTCACATTTTCCATTTAACTAACACATAATGTCGCATACTTTACCGAAGAACAATAACATTTTACCAACGGTATACTATAATAGTTGAGAGTGTGTGAATTATTTTTAATTTAATATTTAATATTCGTTTAATATTATCGAATCCGGAAACGTACCAGTGAGCCTAATAACTATTAGGGGGGTGGATTAGGAATTACGATTTTCGAACGCTCGCTCTGGTATTTCGCTTAGGATTTCTAGGTTTTTCTAGGTGTTTCGCAATTTTCAATAAACCATGGGGAAAATATTTATTTATTTTATTCGCTAAAAATTGTATAATTTATCATTGTTACGCGAGATTGTAGAGATGTTCTATATTATAAATACACTACTATATTTTACGTTATTGTCGGCATATCGGATATTTCCGGTGATAACAATTCGTTTACACGCCATTCCAAATACCGTCCATGAACATAAATTTGCATTTACAGAAGACCGACGACGAAAGTTTTCAACAAAAGAGGAGGGGAAATAAAAAACGTTTATAAAACTATATATTGATTCGTAAAATAATATATTATTTTTATTTCATCATACATTTTATTTCATCATTATCGTGATAACGATACCACCTACTTTATTATAGTAATGCTTTTAAGGAAATTGCGTTCATGCGATGAAATTGCGTTCCGGGCTATTGGGTAGATATAAATATTATTTATTTTTTTTTGTGATTTTGATTTCCTATTTTTTTTCTTTTATATTAAAAAATCACGGTATATTTGTTTTATTATTATTATTTTTTTTTTCTGTTGTTTTAATTCGAAATTATCAATTACATTATAATTTAATTTTGTCGCATGTATATGTACAAAAAATACAAAAAAAAAGCGATTTATCCCCAGATCCGCTACCGGAAATACACGCCCCAGGCGGCGGTTCGCCGTAAGTTTGAATTTTTTTTTTTTTTTTACGACGGTCACGTACAAGAAAACAACCGTAAACGATGAAAACGATATAATCACACGGTGTGTTTATACGGTGAAATATTGACGATAAAAACAAATCGTCGTTTACACGCGATGAATTTCAGCGGACAACGAGAGTGCGTTAAGTGATATAAGAACGTATGCAACGCAACGATATGTGGTCAGCGTACGTGTTCGTTTCGTTATTTAATTTGAAAAAAAAAAAAAACAATAAACCTCTCACATGCGCCACTTTCCGTCCAAGTATATTATTTTTTTTCTAGTATGTTCAATATGTCGGAACGTTAGATATGAATTTTTTAAAACATTAAAAAAAACCCCCGATGACGCACGACAATTTAAAATGTAAAATTCGTAATTTAGCGTTTTTAGAGGCATTACCGTTAATATTGTTAATATTATACGAGTAAAAAATGTTAAAATTATGTTTTCATATTTTAATAATTATTTTAAATCTATAGCGAATATGGCGACAGCGAGGCGATCAACTACTACACGTAAGACACTACGTATTTTGTTTTTATTTCTACCCTAACATTTTTATAGACGGGTGTGTACACGGTTTACACGATTTCAGATAAACGACACAAGAGGAAAAACGTAATGATGGTGCCGGGGAAAGGCACAAGAAAAAAACGAAAAAAAAAAAACAACTTCTAGACGATTAGAAAATGTGCGGAAACATCACCGGACGCTGGGTAATACTAACAGGAAAAATGATCAAAGGAGGAACGAACCCGGCCCCTCTCATAGGACTGATACATACGATATAAATACAATATACGTACACGGAAGGCCGGTTTTAATGATTTTCCGGGGCCAAAAAAATGTGTGCCAATCCGTCCCTGGATATAAGTAAACAGTCAATAGATGATTTTTGTTTTAAGTATATACATTTTTTGGTAAAAAAATTAAAATACTAAATGTTAAAACTCCGACTAAGGTACAGGTACCCAATATAATTGTATAGCTGTCTGTCTTGCACTGCGCTGCGGGCCACATAAACGGTGACGTATCGGCAAGGCGGTTCAACAAGTGTCGTTTTGGTCAGAGACCGTGGCGCCAACGGAGTCCGAGACCAACCCGTGCATATCTCTGACCACCGCTATGACCTTGGAAGCGAACTCCTCCACCTCGGTGGCGATGTGCCGCTGGACGGCACACGTCTCGTAGTTCTTCTTCCGGACGAGCATGTCAATCTTGTGGCCGTCGAACTCGCAGCCCACCGTGCTGTATTGCTGTCGCCTGGTGGTGGCCGCGAGGGCAGGGATGCCGGCAGTCGCGTTACCGGTCGTCCGTCGTGACGGCAAGCACTGGTCGCATTGCCGGCGGCACGCCCTCGGTGGCAGTGGCGTCTTCGGCTCCTGCCGGCTACCGCAGCACTTTACCACCACCGCTGGCGGCGGCGGCGGCGTCGTCGGATTCTGCCGGCCACCGCAGCACTTTACCACCACCGCTGGCGTCGTCGTCGGCTCTTGTCGGCCACTGCAGCACTTTGTCACCGCCGCTGGCGGTGGCTGCTGCTTCATCCGACTACAGTCGTCTTCGGCAGCCTTGCATTGTTCCTTGCATTGTTGCCCCGTTTGTTCCTGGTACCGCGACGACCGCGTCGACGGCTGACTGCCACCGCCGGCGAAACAGCCAGTTGACAGTGCCGGCGTCGGTGGTTCGTGCACCTCGACCGGCGTGGCGGTCACCGACCCGGCACACCAAGCCTGAGCCCGAACAGTCATCACAGCGGTCACGGTTCGGCCGTCTGAACAGCCGGTCATCGGCACGGTCAGCTCATTGTCGTCGTTTACGCCGCCGCACGAATCGGCGGCCGTACGGCACCGGTTGCTGTTCGCCGGCGCCATAGTCGGTATCACGTTCAGCTTGCCGGACGCCAGTTCTTCGCGGCTCGGCGACATGTTCCTGCGCATTAGCCGGTACAGCCGGACTGTAACCGGTACGGCTCTTGGACCGCATCCGTCGCTAAACATCGCGAACGTGAACGTCCTGCCCCGATCCACCGTCACGGCGGCACCCGCGCAGTCCGGTCTGGCACACGCGCCCGCCGGGATCTCACACACTGTCTGCTCGGGATAGTCGAGAAACCGGATGGACACGGCCATGCCGCAGCCGTCCTCTTCCATTCGGCTGCATCGCGTGATGCATTTCACTGTGAATTCCAACTGGTATAGCGGTGTCTCTGTCACGCACGCCATTTTTACAATTTTGTTCAATTTAATCAAACGTTATAACATTTTATTTCAAATACTAAAATTGTTATATATATTATAATACGACGGTTGCGTTTGTTGTGCATGGTAACCATGCGACCGTATAATTTTGCACCATTTTTATAATTCGTCTGAAGTGACTGGTGAGTCGCCCATTAGCGCGATGCGATTTAGAAAAAAAACCGTCCTAGGTATACTACGACGAGTTTCGTTTCGATCCACACACTGCGATTGTAATTCCAACAAGAATTTAAAATATTTTGTGTAGTACTCGGGTATATTATTTATGTCTCCGACAGTAGTACATGACGGAAAAAAAAATGTCTGTACTTCAACATCCCTCGCCAGACCTTGCTCCTTGTGACTTCTTCTTATTTCCTTCTTATTTCTTTTCCCATTTTCAAACAGTTGATGACGTAAAAATGAAAACGACAGAACTTCTAAAAGGGCTGAATGAAAGCAATTGGCAACACTGTTTTCAAGAATGGCAGCGACGTATGCAACAGTGTATTGATGCTGAGGGAAGGTACTTTGAAGGTGATAATCATTAAATTATAACATTTTTAAAATAAACAACTTTTATTTAAAAAGTCTCGTTATTTTATTGTCGCACCTCGTATATTCAAAAAGTCTCGTTATTTTATTGTCACACCTCGTAGGATATAGAGATTTAAATTATATCTGTACGCAACGATAAATCATTGTTAACGAAAAACGATTTGAACTCATTGAAGTTCAGTTAATCATACTTTGAAATGCTATAAATATATTAGGTTTTTATTAAAACTTACACATAAGCTCATAATACAGAATTATTACATTACCCTCAATTTTTTTTTTCTTCAACATCATTAAATGCAACCTAATATTTTAGTGATGAACCTTGTATCAAATTTCGTGTATTTCTATTCGGTCAAAAGAGTTTTATTCAATTATTTCGAAAAATAACTTAAAATACTTATAAATAATTAAAAAATGGCATGATTGTTTTGAAGTGCTCTCATCTAGAAAGGCCTAATATTATTATTCTGTGAAAAAAACAAACATCGTAGTAATATTTTATGCTTCGCTCAAATCTTTCAGATATCTACGATTATTTTTAACCAAGTTACAACACAAAGAAACTTCGAAAATTGTGAAACCATTAAGCCGTAAACTATCCCGGTATTTTCAAATTATTGAGGAATCTACAACGAAAATAAAAAAAATTACCTATTTAATACCACCAACTAGATCCAAAATGCTTTCAGAAAAGGTGCTAAACTTAAAAATCGGAGCAAAACTCGTCAGACAGAAAAGAAGTCCACGGACGGAAAAAAAACACACATTATAGTAAGACCAATACATTGATCCTTTCGCTCAGAATCTAAAATATTCAAAACTACAGGTAATATTGTAACGCTGATTTTTAGAAAATTTATACGATAAATCGTCGCTAACAAACTACAATTCTGAATGGTGTTTGGTTAAAACTATTTATGTCAATATTTTAATACACAAATGTACCTAACAATTTGTTTGCGAAAAATTTGTTTCAAAATGAATCAAAAATGTTCAGATGAATATTTGTATCAACTCCACCTTTGAAATATACCAAACAAAAAACAAATTAACTTTATTATAATCCACACAAAATAATATATTTAAGTTTTAAATAAATGCAGCTACTAATAAACATTAAATGTTATTATAATTATTATTATCTATTAAATATATTTTCTACATAAATTATTTAAAGTAATCTAATTTTTTTTAAAATACTTAGTACAGCATCTTTATTACAACCAAAAGGTGATTTATCTTTTGAAATACGAAAAAAGAGGATACAGTTATATGTAAAATTTTACTTGCGACTTACTACCTCAATTAGGTAGCTAAAGACTATTGAATATTTTATTTAAAAAAAAAAGTTATAATATAGTTTATAAATCAAAGCAAATCGAAACTAACCTAAGTCGAATAACTTATGATTTAAAATTTTGTAAAGAGACAAATAAATATCATTCATTATTTGTTTTACTTAATATTTACCTATAGCTATGTATTAATAATATAATACAGGATCATACAAATGATATATAATAATTTGATAAGACCCTATATAATTTGAACATCATTAAAGATTAAACTAAAATAAAAAATATTTTTCAAGAAGACACTAGTAGATCGTTATCAAATGTTTAACTTAAAATTTAGTTATATATAAATAATAAACATTGTCGAGTTTGAACATCATTAAATTAAAACAAATTTAATAAAATAGGTAATCATTTTAAATACAATACCCAAGTAGTTATTTTGTTAATAATCAAAAATCAATTACAGTATTGTTAACATGCACATCCTATTTTACATTTACTAATGTGATTTAAACTATTTAATACAAAATTAGTACATATATTCTTAAACATTTTAAAGGAGACTAAAATTATTATCTAACATATAACCTAAAATTAAATTATCATTTTATATCGTTGCTATTCAATACATTTAACAAATTGGTACTTACACTAGAAATTACATTATGAAAAAATTAACAATAGTTAATTTTAAAATTATTAAATATGTATTATAATCGATGGCAGGCAATGGACAACTGAAAGGCCAATTTTTAGAATTTTAAAATCTAGTGGGATGTAATATGATAAGCATAAAAAAGACATTAAAAATAGTTATAAATAATTGGACACAATATCTACACTTATCATTACATCTCATATATATATATTTGTAATCTGTTAGATTACTGATTAAACTAAAATTAAAAATATTTTTAAAGAAGACACTAATAGATCAAATGTAAAACTTAACATTAGGTTAAGTATTAATAAATAATAATAATTAATTGGTAGAGATTGAACATCAATACATTTAAACATATTTAATAAAATAAGTATTAATTTTAAATACAATACCCAAGTAGTACTGTTTTGTTAATTATCAAAAATCAATTACAGAATTGTACATTTTAAACATACATGTCCTTTTTTATATTTACTAATGTAATTTAAACTATTGACTAAACTATTTAATACAAAATTAGTACATATATTCTTAAACATTTTAAAGGAGACTAAAATTATTATCTAACATATAACCTAAAATTAAATTATCATTTTATATTGTTCCTATTCAATACATTTAATAAATTGGTACTTACACTATAAACTACATTATTAACAAATGAACAAAAATTAATTTTAAAATTATTAAAAATGAATTACAATTAATAGCAGGCTTCCTTTGCATTGACAACTAAAAAAGCCACTTTTTAGAATTTAAAATCTAGTCTGCTGTAGTATGAAAAGCAAAAAAAGACATTAAAAATAATTATAAATAATTGCCACAATTAATTATTTATAATTGTTTATAATATCACTTTCTTGGCACCTAGACCAGCAAAACTAAAAAAAAAAAAAACATTTTCGAGAATATTCAATTTGAACATTTGATCTACTCACAAATCGCTATTTTTATAGATTTAGGTTTTAATTCAAGACATAATTATTAAGACTGTTATTGCTAATAAAACAAAAGAATATTAAGTTAATATTTGTTATACAGACTGAAATGTGGCAATTTATTAATTGTTCATTTATTTTGGAATTATTATGTAAAAACGCTTAAAACCAATATTAATTTTTGTCTTGATAACTTATGTTTATTAGTTATATAGCGATCCTAAAACTACGCAAGAAAGACACACTTCAAAATGTAGCAGCCCTATTATTATTATTTTTAATAATTTTTATTTAAATTATTTTTCATAAAAATGTTCTAATCGATATTTATTCGGTTATTTCTTGTTTTGGAATTTCAGATTTAATAAACTTAGCAATGTATTTAGGATAATCTGCTAAAGCTTCTTTTTCTTGCTCTCCTCCAGCAAAGAAAAAAATAAAAGTCGGTACGCCGAACTCAATTGGACATCTAAACATAATAAATTAAAAATTATGACTATTTGAAATTAAATAGAAACGTTTTAAATTTTATTAACGAAGCGGGATGGTAATAATAATATAAAATACTCAATAGTTGTACAGTATTGTAATAGGAATTGCTGATACTGGAAGAAAGGACAAGACAAGAAAAGAAAAAATATTAAATAATAAAAATAAGAACTTTTAAATATCTTACCTATGGATTGCCAACACATTTCCAATAGTGGTTTTTTTGGAATCAATTTTCATTATTTTTAAAGAAGATCCATCTACACAGTCATAATAAATATTTACTGTGTCCGCAGTGTATTGAGGTATAGTACCCCATGTTGATTTTTGTGAAAAGATTGTTTCCAACTGTGAATACAACCTAATAAACAGAATTTTAAAATTTAAATGAAACGCGTATAATCATATTCAAACAATAAAATTAATTTAAAAATTATTTTATATCATTATGAAGTAAAATTATAAATACTACTTTTGAAATGTTGGGTGCACCACTGAAAATAGTGTACCTTTTCGTATTTATTATTTAATGTCAAAAAATTGTTACTTTTTGTTATTTAATATTATCACATTTGACCACAGATTAATTTGTTTTGATTAAAAAAGTATAAAATGTTTTTTATAAATTCTATTTAACTTGCACAATAATAAAATATGCAAACTAGAATATTTCTACACATTTTTCAATGTTACAATAATTTAATTTGTTTTTATAACTATTAAATAATATCAATTTAATAATATTATAACATATGTCATTGCTCAACTATTATATGTTAATTTATTTAGTAGTGACAATGAAAACAATTAAAATTTTTGTGAACTTCAAAATATTACAGAAAAATAATGACTAAATAATCAGTAAAAATTTGTAACATCAACATTTTGTTTCAAAATAAATGTATTAAAAAGCTATCTTGGCTTTTGTAATAAATAAATAAATTTTAGAAAATTTAACACTTTTATTTTTGGTTAAATATTGAACAAAAAACATAACTTGCATTTATCTGTAAATCACTTAGTACATATACTTACGAATTGTCTTCATGACATTTTTTGATAAAAACAATTATCTCTTGCTCAGGACAAGTAAAAATAAGTGGCCACACAAGACGTGATTTATTCATATGCACACGGTTTAAATACTTAGAGTATTTAGTATTGAATGTTTTGACTTCGTCCACAAATTTTTCAACTAAATAATAACATATTGTATTAAAAATAATTCATTATTATAGTACATATTAACTTTTTATTTTTAACATATTACTTTTTTGTTTTGAAAAATTTAATTTTCTATTATTCAGTTCAATTGCCAGGCGTTTATGCTCAATTTTCTTTTTCAATTCTTTTTTTTCCAATTCCTCTTCCTAAACAGTTGGAAAACAAAGTATTACCTTTTAATATTATTCACGATTAATAATAAACATTATAAACTTACCGGAGACCCCTTATTTTTTACCAAATATTTATTTAAATAAATCATAGATTTATTGATCTGGTTCAGTTCAATACAACATTGTATTGCCCTTGAGATACCTATATTATAGTCTGGATCTATTTTAAATGACTTTTCAGCGAATGACAAAGATAAACTAAAAAATATTGAAATATGATTAAAAATATATTTATATATAACCTAACATGTCACTAATTTTACATATTTTGTACCTACTTATAGTCATGTAAAACAAAATAAGTAGCAGACAAACGATTTAACAAATCAAAAAGCATATCATTATTTGTATAATTCAAGAGAACAGCTTCTTCATAACATGCGATTCCTAATTTATATTTGCGTTCTTCAATATAGACATTCCCAACTTCCAAATACTTAGCAGCTAATTGTGTGACCTTCTCATAATTTATTTTACGTATAATTTTATTTTCCGTTTGAATAATTTCCGTAAATGCCGTTAATCTGCTTTCCTGCACTCTTAACATGTTATAAAATTGATTCAGGTCATCAAACCATTTAGTTCTGTTACTGTTTGCCATATTTTTCACTGGTCTAAAGACACTTTAAATCCTGGAAAATTCAATCTTTGTGTTTTACAATTATATATATACAAAAAAAAAAAAGTATTGAGTATATAAATTTAACTTCATTATCATGTGTATAATTTGGAGGTTGGTCCCTCCAAAAAGGTATTTCCAAATCAAATTATACATTTAAAGTATATATCTTTAAAAATGTTCAATTACTTATTTTTAATAGTTAATTATGAATTGGTTACAAATCCAATATAGTGATTAATATTTTGTGTACTTAATGCCCTTTGACTATAATCCCTACCAACTCATAAAACGATAAACGTAATTTAAAGTCCTAAAACATTATAAAATATAATATTATATTGGGAAATTTTTTTATCTAGTAGGTATTTTAATTTTTATTTAGTAGATGAATATAAAATTGGTAAATGATTTTTCTGAAAGAGGAGTGGTCATAATTCAAAATTACAATAATATACTGATGCAAAATGAAGACGGAAAACAATACATCTTACAAAATGTTGAAGGTCACAGAAAAAGGTTTCCCGGTTCTCAGAAATCAAATATAATATGATTTATATAATATTTTTTTTTTTATAATTTGTTAATTTTTTTTGAAATATAATGAATTATAAAGAATTGTGTCAATTTTGTATAATCATTTATATTCAATACAGTTTTGTGATATATGCAATAGATTTTGAAATAAATTGAAAAAAATTCAAGAAAACTACCCCTATGGTAAATGTTCAACCCTCGTGTAACAAGTGTATGAGGTAAATGATTGCTGCCTTATTTAACACACATTAATTTCTTATATCAAGTAACAAAATGGAGGGGTAGATAATTATAAAAAGTAATTATAATATTCTTGTCAATGAATAAGGATTACTTATATATGTACTTTCTAAATTACTGCCAAACATAGTTTAAGTACATTTATTTTTTTTATACATTTATCTTAAAAAAAAAATTGTCACATCTTGCTAGACCTGAGATAGTATATGGTATAGACAATATAGGACTTCTAGAAAAATCATTTCTATGAAAGTTATAATTATTGTGGTTCGTGAAGTATTCTAAATCAACAATAAACTAGATAGGTAATTACTATATCCTACTCATGGGTTTGTTTCATAAATAACATACTGTTTATCTCCTAGTCTGCAAATACCTAATATAATTATTATTTATTATAATAAATACTTTGATACATGCAATAAAAAACTTACATCTATTGCAGTATTAGCTATTGAGAAAAAAAAAAGCTACTAAAAATTTAAATTTAGATAGGGTTGTGGATACATTTTATTCGATTCATAAAAACAGAACAATAATACTATTATAATTATTTAAATAGTACTAATAATATGTTGATATTATTTAAATATTAAGTTCAATAAAGCTTCTTTTTTAAAAATATTTATATTTGCAATGAACAAACATTATGAATGTGTTACGGCTTATGCATGGGCGTAACTTGGGCAATTTTTATGGGGCGGGGGTCAAACTGATAAGCAAAAAAAAAAAGTCATCATCTGTTGTTTTCATACACCTGGGTGTAACTCGAAACACTGCGCGCTCTATTGCTGGGCATCCGTGGACGTTAATGGGTCATGGCCCGAGAAGGAAAGCGGTGGGGAGAAAACGGGTCGTTAACTGACTCCCTAAACCCACCAGCCTACGATGGATGTACATATATGTTTATTCTATATATATATATTGTAAATGGTTGTCAGGTTTTTTTTTTTTTGTTAAAAAGAAAAAAAACGTGCCGGACTTGATTATTTTTAATAAATGATGGCGACCCGCTAACTGACGGACTACCTAACAGTATTACCATATCGCGGGTGTATTGCCGATATAAAAACAAAAAAAAGGGGGAGGGGACATTGCCCTGTTTAATTTTGAAAATTTACACTTATGGACTTATATCAAATGTATAAAATATATTGAACATTTAAAATTTGTTTTGTTTATTTATTTAGAAAAGAAGCATATACCTACCCAAAACATTTTTACCGATACTTTGTTATGAAAAATTCTATGAGGGGTGGGGCTAGTAGCCAAACATGAATACCCCTACAGAAAAATGTTGCCCGGTTTTGCCCCCTCCCCCATAATAAAAATGTCTTCCGTCGCCACTGAAGCACGAGGCACTGACTTACTCATCCAAATCACGCCTATTATATAATAATAAATATAATATACTTACGATTTTTTAGAAATTTCAGCTGCGATTTGAATACACAGATAATTGTATCTTTATTTATCTGTACGTTAAATTTTGAACACGTAATTGACCTGAAAAGTAAATTGAAAATGATTTCAAGTCTAATTCGAGTGGTCTCTGCAAATAATAATTGCGAACTGAGAATAGTTGTACGTGAACCACCCTACTCACCCCCGTTTAACGTGCCACCGCCAAGCTTATCGATTATAATAATAAATATAATATACTTACGATTTTTTAGAAATTTCAGCTGCGATTTGAATACACAGATAATTGTATCTTTATTTATCTATACGTTAAATTTTTACCACGAAATTGACCTGAAAAGGAAATTGAAAATGATTTCAAGTCCAATTCGAGTGGTCTCTGCAAATAATAATTGCGAACTGAGAATAGTTGTACGTGAACCACCCTACTCACCCCCGTTTAACGTGCCACCGCCAAGCTTATCGATTATACAGTAAGTCAGGTGTGGCAACTTAGTTTCTAAGGTCAGCGATCTCTAAGACACATACTTCACACCATGGGAATAGGCACTGTATGATATAAAAGGGAATTTAATTTATATCTGCATAAATTATAATTATATTGGTATATTATTTGCTAATAAAAATTATCCATAAAATATATAAAAATAATTCTTGTCAGTAAAATTGGTGGGGTTTGGTTTTGTCTGTTATTTTTTTCTTCCGCGGTTTCGGGAATAATGCCCGTACCCGACAATAAAAAAAAACATCAAGCGAAGTTAAACAAGGTTCCTAAAACTTTACGGTACAATATCTGTCAGGTTGTTCACACTGTCTGGTGACCCCACCGAATTCTATCCCCCACAATTCTCAGTCCGCCATTATGCAATGTATATACAATAAGTGTATTCATTACTTGTGAATTACGGTGTTCGCCCGTTCTAAACCACACCAGTCTGCCTGCCGACCGAATATACCTGTCTATACTGACGACTACTCTGCGTTACATTACATCCCCACAATGACTTCTTCATTTGACGAGATCGAAAACCTTTACTTGACATTGAAAACTGAGTGGAACACAACAAAGCCCGATTACGAAAAATGTAACAATATACTGTTGCAAATCAAGGTGAGAAACGCTCAATGGGAGCTCGCGCTAAGAAAATTTTAGAACTGCACATCCTGTTTGCTTTGCAAAAGTGAACACATTTTTCGCACGCTTATATAACACATACCAACTATTATAATATTTATATATTGATAGTCAAATAACAGCACTGTTTTTTTTCTTCAAATTAATAACAAATTGCTTAATTGATATTTTTAGTGACTACAAATTGTCAATATTAATTAATTAAATTTTAAAATGAGTTTTTTTTTTTTTTGTATGACTGACCTTTTCATCAGTATCACTATTTTCAATTTGGTGATTTTTATTTGTAAAGTCTGGAAACACACCATTGAAATAATTTTTTTTGCTTACAACTACTCAATAATTTTTGTTGTTCATCCATTTCACAATTGCCATATTAGGGTGGCAATTATAAAGGGAGGCATATTATAATGGATATACAAATACATATTCCTGAGGGTTCTGTCACTAGACAGCTTCCCTCAAAATTATTCATGTTATGTAAATATTCTGTAATTATCCTATTTGCTTATTGTACAAATGCTACAGATTGTAAATATTCATTGTTTATTTTCAATAAAAAAAAAAAATAAAAAAATGGTACAAGTACATATTAACAATCGAAACAATAATGACGGACCGTAATGAAGACTTTAATAAATGATAATAATTATCATAAACATGGTTTTAATCTCTTACCTAGTTGATAAATAAATATTTATTTATTATCAATGATAAATTAATTAATTATCAATTATTTAATCATAATTTCGAAAAACATGTTATCAGCTCACAGACATGACAAATTCAAATTATAGTATTTTTTATGAACTCCACATAATTTAAATAAGAACAGCTCATTGTGTTTACAACTGCACGTTAGCGCAACCTCTGAACAGTACATTTTAAATTGAAAAACAAATTTCTTTATCATTGATCCGTACATATAATATGCACGAGTAGGGCGGAGCAGATCTCGGTACTTTTTATGGACTAAAAAAAAAAAAATTGCATAATTCACACAAATTTTTACTGATTATTTAGTCATTATATTTCTATAACATTTTGAAGTTCACAAAAATTTTAATTGTTTTCTTTGCTACTACTAAATTAATTAACATATAATAATTGAGCAATAACATATGTTATATTTTTAAATTGACATTATGTAAAAGTTACCAGAACAAATTAAATTATTGTAACATTGAAAAATGTATAGAAATAATACCTAAAATTATGAAATGGCTACCTTGGATTTTGAAAAAATATTTTATAATTAATTTTTTACTAAATATTAAAATTGTTTATTATTAAAATATATACAAAGTATAATAATTATAGAGTAAAGCTATTATTATTAAAAAAAAAAAAAAGTTAAAAATATTGAACCGAACAACAATAATAACTTGTACAATTCTGTTTGTTCAGTTATTATATATATACCAATTTTTCAGATTTGGGGTTCACTACAATTCAATACAAGATAATCACCCTGTATTTAGTTTCTTTTGAGGAAACATTTATATTATTTTTTAATGTTTAGTAGGTTCACATTGTTCAGAATAATTTAACTATATAATGTAATTATTAATGAAAACATCTAGTGTGCATATTTTATTATTATATATTTATAAATTTCAAAGGCTGTAAAATTTAGAAATTATACATGAGTCCCAAAATTGCATAATTATTCAAAACAAAATTTTTATTTTTTTATTACTAATGTTTAGTTTTTTTAAGATCCAAATAATAATTTTGAGAATAAAAAAAATAATTATTAATAAATGTAATTAATATATTTACCTGAATTACATAGATTTATAATCATATGTTTAAAATCGTTGAACACGCAAAATCACATTAATTTAATTTAATAAGTTGTGTTAAAATATGCAATGTTAAAACATTAATTGTTACATTTTGATTGTATGCATTAGGAACCAAATATGTAAAGAAACAGATTTTGAATATGTAGGTAGACAATCTCTAAAAGAAATGTATGTGGAGTCTCGGATGAAATATTCTTTAATTTTATATCAAATATATTAATTAATTATTCTACAATTTATTTATCTTATTCATTGTGTAACTGAACAAAGAAAATTTAATGAACATCATAAATGTCTGTACTCAATTAGTTGGATTATTATTAAACTAAAAGTTGACAATATATATACATATTGTTGGTGTTTTAAAATATATGATAGCTTATTATAATCGGTACAATGTTGTTAATTAATTCTATTTTTCAGATTGGACTGATTGACCACACATTTCTGCCAACTACTAAGGACGATGGATCACAGAAAGAATATCTGATTGCAAGTAAGTTTATTCTACCGTTCATAAATCCTGACCAATAAACACACTTTTCATAGTAGTGTTTACAGTTTTATTTGAACTCTAGATGCTCTAGGGAACACATAATGTATTACACATTGTGTTATGGGCTTAGCAACCCAAAGCTCTTACTGGTGGTTAGCTCCAAGCGAGCGATTCCAGTAATCGTGTCCTAATCTTTACTCAGGGATTAAACTAAAAACCTGATGGAGGGTAGTAGTACATATCAGTTCTGAAATACATGTCGAGCTTATTAATAAGCATAATATTAAAGCAAAATAATAGAAATTATTTTATTTATTATAGGAGACGTATTAGAAGTGGGAGTTCTATGCAGTATTGCCATGCACGATATACCATCGTATGAAAGATACATGGCCCAGCTCAAGTATTATTATTTCGATTACAAGTATACAATATCATTTGAGTTATTGATATTAAATAATATTTACTAATTTATACAATCTTATTATTTTTATGTAGGAATAAATTACCAGAATCTGCAAACCAGTATCATTTATTAGGTTTGAACTTGCTATTTTTGCTGTCGCACAATCGAGTAGCCGAGTTCCACACATCATTGGAACTTATCCCATATGATATTATTCAGACTAACGTCTATATTATGCATCCTGTTGCTTTAGAACAGTATTTGATGGAAGGTAGTTATAACAAGGTAATGAAAAACATTGAACTGTTATTTTTTTTTTTATGTTATTTATACTTATTTATTGATTTATTTAATCAATGTGTTATATTTTATATATACAGATATTTCAGGCAAAGTCTAATGTACCGTCAGAAAAATATGATTATTTTATGAGCTTACTATTCATTACATTGAGAAATGAGATAGCCAAATGTTTACAAAAAGCATACAAAAAAATATCGATAAGCTCTGCTACAGAAATGTTAAATTTCAACAGCACTGACGAGATGATTGATTTTGCTACTGAGGTAAATTTAAATTATTAGATTCTGAGCGTAGCTCAACCAATGTGTTGGTTTTACTCTGATATGTGTTTTTTTTTTTTTGTGTCTGTAAATAACTTTTCTATCAAACATCCTGTTCCGATATCAAGTGTAGTATCTTTTCTGAATGGATTTTAGATCTTGTTGGCACATTGGGGAAGGCAATTTTCCTTATAGTTTTTTTAATAATTGGGAAAAAACGGAAAAATGTACGGCAATTATTAGTTTTATTATTTTTGTTAGATTAAATATATATATCCTACCTCCATATCCTCCTCTATATCCTACCTCCCCAACTTTCTACCAACAACAGTGGTTATAGTGCAAAGGATGTCAGTGTATTTTTTATTGATTTTCAGTATTTATATTTTAAAAATGTATTATGTATTCTTAATAAATAAAACAATTTTTTTTATGTTTAGAAAAAATGGATTTTGGAACAAGATGGATATTATGTGTTCCAGTCTGACGAAGACAATTTAGTAGTTTCTTTTCCTGCATTACAGATAGCCGATAATGCTATTCACTATGTTAAGGTATTAGAAACTATTGTGTAATCATTAAAATTGTATACAAATTTTAATAATAAACATTTTCTAAACTTATCTATTTAAAATTGGTGTAAGAGATTTTTAATCTAACATTGTCTAAAACGAATTGAATGAACATTTTTTTTTTTTGTAAAGTCATATTGTTCCCACATTTCTATAAATGTTGTGGTTTTTTGAAATTGCTCATCGAACAACTGTTCAATTTGCTCTTTTTACCATGCAGTGTGGTCTAAACCCACTGTGCAATTTATATTATTAATTTTGACATCCTTAATTTTAAGTCATAATAGTAACATAAATGTTTTACGTTTATTTAACGTTATATATTTGTTAAAAAAGATCATGAATATTTATTACACAAATTAACTATTCAACAAATATATGTATTTCAAAATATATATACATCGAATAAACATTATGATATAATGTCATAGAAATATTCAGAGTAGGATTGGTTCTTCAAACCGGCCCAGGCTGAATAGTTTTACCGGCCCTACCAAAGTGAAATTATTTTACATTCATATTACAATGGAGAGGATGGGACTGCAGGACACAAAGTCGCCATTGTTATTCCTGAATTGAACTTACAATAAAATAATAATACTGACAATAACTACTTATTGTAGGTACTTAGGAATTGTACACAAAACATAGTACCTATCTAGTTCCTATTTTATGTATTAAAATATATTAATTTATTTACCTGTTATCTTCTTAATCTGTTGAAAATGTATTTTAATTTCGAAAATTTTCTATTGAATTTGAGTTATGGATAATGTTAACAAAAACGTATATGCTAAAAACAACTCTGTATATGCTTTAGCATATAAATTATACTTCAATAAAATTGTATAACAGCAAAATATACAATACATAAATATTTGTTTGACCAGTAGGTACATAAATATATGTACATTTGTTCTAATAATTAATTATTTTTACCAAATACAAAATAAATTAGACACTCACGTGTATTAAACTCGCTGTCCGCACCATCCCACTGATGTGAATAAATTAAAAAGTAAATACAGACCCAAGTAATTTCACGTAATAGAAATGTGGACGTCGTTTATCAGAAGTCTAGAATCGGAATTGTACAGTGGATAACTGTAGCCATAGATAACATCATAATACTAAAGGCTATTCAACTCAAGTCACATACTTCATATACATCGTACATCGATAACAAATATAAAAATAAACCACTATGTGAGATAAATATGTCTTATCTTTTTATATTATTGGGAAAGTTGAAATTATTAAATATTCGAGTTATTTTATTGTTGAAATAATTGTAGAATTGTTGTTCTTATTCAATTTTTCATTCGCGAAAAAAATGTAGGTAGTAGGTATAATCCATTTATGAAACCAACCCCATTACCAACACATAGACCGATCCAGTCCAACCCTGGAAATATTTAATTATAGTATTTGAAACGCCTCATTTTCCATAACTATATTATATGTAATATATTGCCGGGAATTGTCGGTTTAATTTTTAATTTACAAGTTTCTATTTATAAATATAAAACTACTGATAATTGTTGTGCTATAATCTGGCTATATTATTATCGATACTCCGGAACACTATACTGAAACACATACCGGAACAGATAATTACAGTCGTTAATTATTTACATTTTTCAATTTTTCAACACTATGGCACCCATCGTTAGCTGCGGTTTTGTATAGTATCGTTTTATTAAGTTCATTATGGCAACTAGAAAGGTAAGATTCGGTATTTTATTTTTATAGTAATAACTTATGGAAACTCAACTATTACATTTTTTCTATTTCTGTTAACTGGGTTATTGTTTAAATTTCCAAAGTTAATAATGATTTTAAATGAATATTAAGAAATATTTCTCAAAGAATAATATTCAGTCTCTTCTCATTTGGTTAATTTTTTAATTACCTCTGTCTCTAATAAATACAATATCTTATAAGTTAATTAATACTACCTACCTAAATAACTAAAGTTCAATAAAATATAATGGAACATCAAAATGTTGTTCAACTAGTTTTAATAATATACAAATCATAAAATATTGTAGGCATACTTAATTTCTCTTTTTTAAAGATAGTTTTTTAATTAATTAATTAATATTAATTTATAGCATTTGCAATTCTTCAGAGAAACTATAAGAAATATGTAGTTAAGTGCAAGTTTACAATTTTATTTTTCTTTATTTTGTTCATATTTGTTAATAAACATATTGGCTATCCTATTCAGAGTAAAATGTTATGAGTTGGGATTTTGTAATTGATAATAAAACCAAATAAAAATTATTAATTATTTAAACTGATGTAAATAAATAAATTTAATTTTTCAAAAGCTAGGTAATAACCATACAAACATGAAATATACATTGATAACATATTCAATGGATATGAAAGGGATCTCCTAATTTAATTTTTTATGTTAAAGATTCTATTAAATGCTGCCTATCACTTTTTTTTTAATGTCCTATTATATGTATATACAATTGGTGTTTTTAGGTACACTTAAATAACTAGGTGATGAGCACCTAATATCAATTGCTTATTGTTGGAATTGCATTCCAAATAAACATAATGGATATACAATTTTTATTAGATCTGAATACTCGTAATTACTTCCATTAATTAATAAGAGATATTCTATTTTTCTAAAATATAAATAACCATCTAAATTATGTGGATTAACTAATAATAATAAGTCTAGTAAATAATAAAAATAAAACAGATTATTTCATATAATCAATAAATGTGTTATATGTTTGATTGTTGAACCATTATAATGTAATATAATAATATATAATATAATATAATAATATAATATATAATATAATATAATATTGATTATAGAATCAATGATTTAGATATATAAGACTACAAAATAAATAATAATAAATCCAGTCATTTTGAAAATAATACAATTAAAATGGAGAGGAAAATTTTGTTAGGTTCATAAGTTTTTATTTTTTTACCATTCCAGAGCAATTTAAACTATAATTAATTACAACAGATGATATGCTAAATATGAACTATAGAATGGTAAATAAAGACAAAAAGTTCTATTAAATATTGAGTGGTAAATTGTTTCTGAATTCTACTGTAAAATGTCTGATTGGATAGCAATGTTGATCAGTACTGAGTGAATTGCTGAAGACATTGACAATCTATTATTATGGCTGAAAAAAACCTAATGTTAAGTTTATTTAAAACCACAAATTATTAACAAACTAAAAATTACCTAGTTAACAAAAAATTGTATTATTCATTTTCTTCCTGGCATATACAGAATGATGCCTAACTCAATGACAATTGTCATTAACTAGTCAAAGTAAGATGATATTTAATAACCATCTATATGGAGAATTATTATTTTTTGATTATTTAAAGGGAATGAGCACCCAACCCACTTTGCGTCCCCAGGAACAATTATTGTCATTATTGTAGGAGTATATAATAATTCACATATTTAAGGGTCATGACTAAAATTATCATTTCTAATAAATAATTTGTCTACACATAAAGACATATTATGTTTGATTAGTATAAATTACTGCATTTGTTAAGAATTGGCAATACTCTATTGAAAATATTTTTTAACAGTGAAATTACATAATAGAATGTATTTGAAACTCTGAAAGTGCTGCTAGTGCATTAGAAACAAAGAAAAATTTGACAAGTCTAATACAAATTAAAAAGTCACTTGGATTAAGATGCCATTTATAACAAGTCATATATTTGATATATAAATATAAAAGTTACTAAAATATACTATAATCACTTTTCAACAAACATTCATCACAAACTAAACATATTTTCAACCCAAAATATTATTAATTGTACCTATTTAATTATTAATATATTAATAAATATTATTGAGTTTTCTTACTAATTTAATTTACTATATAATTTAAGTATAATACTCATATAATACTTTTGTTCTATCAATCAATATTGATAGGACAAAAATGAACATGGTAACACAATAAAAATAAAAAATATATAAAAATACCATTCTTACATTCAGTGAGAGGTGATTTCATTCATTCCAAGAATGGTGGATTCTTTTAACTTATTGCCATTGTTTCTTGATTAAGCAGGTGTGTCTGGATGAATACTAACTACTAAAATAAAATTATAAAGTTAAAAATGTATTTAAAATATTAAAAATTAAATGATTGATATTAACAAGGAAAATATATAAAAAAAAAAATGCCATTCTTACTTTCATTGGGAGGTGATTTTACTCCAGGACAGTGGATTTTGTTTTTACCTGATTATAGTTTCTTTTTCTGCAAGTGAATCTGGATACATTCCAGCTACTAGAATCAAAAAACACAATAACAAAATATTGTTACAAATACATTTAAAATAATGCTAACATGATAACATCATAAAAAGTGAAATATACAAAAACAGGATTTTTACCACCTTTAATTGCACACATTTTCTAGAAATAACAATTTACTGACATTTCACATTCAAGACACTGACAATTGCCTGAGAATAGGTGCACCATTATAAGTCTCGTAATCACTCTAAATTTCGACCTTCGTATCAACATAATATCCAAAACTTCAATCATTAATACCACCTCATTAGAAAACTAAAATTAACTGATATCACCTCCAGCAGAAGGTTAGCTTAATGGTTCAACTTAATAAATTAATAATTAAAAGCATCAAAATCGAATAATACTTATTTCAATATATATTTATATACTCAATCCACTTATGTAATCAAAAATAATTAGATGGTGTATTTCTAAGATACAAAAAAAAAATAATAATAATTTACACTTTATAATTCGGTGTATGGTGTGAGGTCAGATATCTAAACCGCCCAGCATTACCCAAAGAGCAAACACATGTGTTCGTGCTATTATAGATATACATCTTGCACACCATACTCCTAAGGAGAAAATTGTCAATGTACATGAACATTTCTTTTTCAAAAATAATTTACCTAAGTCTTAAATGGTACGATTACGAACTTAGTTTTTGATATTAGGAAAACGGAATCCGATAAAAAGAATATTAAATACCTATTACTAAATTGCTTGTCAACAAATTCTATTTTTCTCCTCGACTTCCCTCCATGTTCAAGAATTTGACAACCCAGCAACGTATAATTAGTTTCATAGGTCCTTCACTCAGCATCATATGACTACTTTGAAAAATCCATTTCTAAAAAAAAAAATTAACTTTATAAAGAAAACATATTACAACTTGATTATGTTATTACTTATCAATATGTACATTGTGTCATTATCTTGTTCTATAGCATATAGCTCATTAATGGTTACAATAGGGAGTTTCATGTTTAACATATTTAAAACATGCCTATCTTACTATATTCTTTATTCAGACAAGTTAATAAGAAATTCTTGATTTTTGATAATATCCATTTATAAATACTGACTTCTTTCTTTGAAATATTCAGGTTACTTGAAACTGAAAAAAAAAATTATATATTACAATTATGTAATAATATACCGGTATAAAAAGAAATATTATTGTTAAGGACATGACCAATGTTATTCAGCATGTTATAAATAGCCGGAATTTATTCATATTGATCTAAAGAATAAATACAAAATATATAATATTAATTCAAATTAAATATGTTTAAACAATTTTATACTTTTCTGGAATCAAAGGCAAACCAATATATAGAAGTTAAGCTTGTATTCGTGCCCTCTTCACTGGCCCGGATTCATGCAGGGGGTGTCCAACGCCAATTTGTTTCATTCCAGACGGCAATTCTGAAATCTTGACACGAAAATCTTTTTGATTCGGCATTTTGCAAATTGTCAGTAATTATTTCAACTAGATATTCAAATAATAATTTGATAAATTTATAATAATTAGAAGTCTGATTAGAGACTCAAATATTGTTTAATATTTTACGTCACGATTCCATAGAACAAATGTCTTTAAGAACGACTAACCAAACGAATTTCAATTTGTGATAAGAACAAAACAATAGCAGAGTGATAACGTCTAGGAGCCAAATTACCTATCACTTACCAGTAATGTTATCATGTTGTTTATTCGTTTTATTTTTTAAATCGTTTATGAATTATTTAATTTTCAATTTTGTTCCGTTTATTTTGATTAATAATTTAACAACAAACAATAGACAAATGAAAATAATTAAGTTACAGTGTTTATTGTGCAAATAGTATTTTCGACAATCATTTTAAATAAAACAATATTCCGGCGAAAAAGTCTGGTCAAAGCATTTTAATCCATTTTTAGCTGCTTCTGCCATTGCCACGACAAAACAAAAATCCACCAAGTATGTACATTTTTTATTTTTTAAATATTTATCGTACTCGTTAAACTCAGTTTATCAGATAAACAATTGGTTAGCTTCATAAATTATACATAATTGTAGGAGATATTATCTCCTCTACACGCGGTAGAACAAGAACAGACACATAATGGTCTTTGATCTTGGGGCACAGTAGCCCTGGCTAGCCAATGTCCGTAGTATCATTATGAAACAAATCATATATTTCACAAGTAAAAGTTGTGAAATATTCGTGTGAGGAGGGGAAATGTACTCGGCCGTGTAATCATCTATTGGTCGATAACCAACGACGACCGCTGGGTAACGCGAAAATCTTGCTGCCGAGGAAGTAATATATGCAGTATGAATTAATTTAAAAAAAAAAATTAAATGATAACACTAATCGACTATATAATCCACTAAGGGCTAAGGACAGTTTTGGCCGACATAAATGTTGATTTTTAAACCTATTTTATGAGGGGGGTATCCCTCGGTGACGTTGATGAGAACCATAGAACAATACTCTAGTATTGCTCTACGGTGAGAACGAAACGGCCTTACAAAGATATGGACTATCGCGTCATGGTAACAGATTGGTCAGGAGGATTCGGGGAATAATGGCAACGACATGGCGTTCTAGTGGAGAATATATTATAAAAAATAACCGTAATTAATGGCGGACAAATTGTAAACGTATCTTATCACTCTGCAAAAAATTATTTGTCCAATGTTATGGGCGAAACGGAATTGTCTTCGAAGATCTTCGTGATATCGGCTATTCGCCGCACGAAATAAAATATTGGAAAGAAAGATAAAAGATTGGAAGAAAAAGATTTGTCTTTCTACTATATTTATTAGCGTACTCCCGATTCTAATATTTGAATAATATTCGGATTAACAAATCGAACGACCGTTCAAATAATCCGGCTGAAATCTAACATTAACCATAAAATTTTTCGTTCGATATCACTGCACACCAATAGTACCAACCGTATTGTTAGATATTCTATGCCACAGTTGTTTGCCTTGTTTTACTTGCCACCGTTCAGTTGATTCTGTTCCTTTGTTCGATTTTATTGTTTGGTGGCCACCATTTTCTCTCGAACTCTACGCATCCGGCTCGTTCAACACACCCGGTTATTTACTACAATTTACCGAGGTCGTAAGTATAGAAATTAAGTATTTGTTACGTAATTATTTATTTAAACATTTGTAATTATGATTACTATTGTTTGACTTGCTACGCATTATATGGGATTTTATTTTTATTTTTTTTACTATAGATAAATATTGTTACAAAATCGCCATGGAGAAAGAAATCAATAGTAAGATGTTGATGAAAGATGCCAATAAAAAAATAACAAAGGTGTCTAAAGCCATTTTCGAAGAATTTTTGGAATCGATGGAAGTGGAAGATCTCAGTGATTTGGATGTAATTTGATATTTAAATACGTATTGCTAATAACATTAAATTAAAATGCTTAAGTTAAATGGCTATATAGTAGCAGAGAAAGTCATATTGTAAGGAAATAAAAGAATTAGAGATAGAGTAGGTTATATACGCTGCAAGCTATTATATAGGTTTGCAAAATTAATAATGAGAAGAAAAGTTGGCTGCAATAGAAGCACGTGTTTGCATTTTATTCTTGAAGACAGTGGTGGCGCCAGAATTTTTTTATCTGTGTGGGCTAAGCTGGGGCTACTGAATTATAGGGAGTGCCAGTGGTGTAACGAAAATCGTCTAACCTATTGCCTATCGGATTAGAGGTTAACAAAAAAATTTTCAAAATTTTGGAAACAATCAAAATGTATTAAATCTAAAACATAATAAAACTATAGTTTTTACATTTGTACGTATTTCTATATATTTTTAAATGTGATGGAAAATACTATGAAATCATACTGAGGCCCATCCCTGGTGCCTCCACTGGTTGAAGATATAGTTAATTAAATTTTAATTTGGAAAATATATTCAAAATACAGCTGTATCAAATAATTTTGAAGGATAGTGATTAGTTGAACTGTAGCCCATTTGTGTGAGATTAGGTAGGAAGTTTAAATGATTTATTAATTGTATCGGTTTTAGATTGGGCTGAACAACAACGTACCAGTTACTATGAATAGTGGCAAAGAATCAAAGATAGATCAAGTTATTGAGCAAGATGATTTTTACAATGGTATGTAATTGTATTTTTTAATAGCATTAAAACATAAAATGTAAATCTTTTTCGAGTCAATTTTCTGTCATAATTAGTAATCATATGTATATATGGAAAGAAAACAAATCTACTTTACTGGATATTTGTTTTATATATATATATATATATTCTAATATCCCAAAATGTACTAGGAAAAGAGAAACAAAAAAAATTAAATTTAAGAAAAAAATGTTTGAAAAATCTTAATTATTAATATTTATTTGTGATTGGCAATCACTTGTAAAGTAATTATTAATCTTTATATATACAACTCAATTGCTCCAAGTATTTAAGATCATCATTAGAGAACAAATGGCCGATTTAGCTGATTTTTTTCTTTTATTGTGTTCCTATTTAATATAATGATACTGAATGTTATTAAATTAAACAAAACTAATGAAACATGCAATAAAATATAGATCATTGTTATCAGAAAAAAAAAGTAATATTACTATACTTATATATATTATGATTTTTTGTTTATTAATCACCCATATTAACATTAATGTTAAAGTATTAATTTTTATCACTTCATGTAGACAAAAAAAAATATATTTATTTTACCAATAAGCATACAACATATTATGTTTCATTTATTTATTATTTTTGTTTTATTGTGAATTTGATAATATTTTTGTAATCATATTATAGTTTAACACAACTATTCCCACTAGTCCTATTATAGTAGTTATAACTGTTCAATCATTTTATGTACACTTTCTAAACAAAATTGTATACTTGTAAGACCATTTGCACCAACTAATCTTGACATTTGATTGTAGGTGTTGATTAAGTTAAAATAATTTAAGTTCATTGCACCCATTCTTAAATAATACAAACTTAATTTTTTTTAACTCAACCCAAAGAAATAATCTTTTACCTAATTATTTTCTGTTAATTGATATTTTTATTTTATACCTAGGTACAAAGTTGTACAACTACTATGCTTGAGTATATTAAAACTAATAATTGTATTTTCAATTATTTATACCTACCTATACAGAGCCATATTGAGGTGAAGAGGCTCAGATATACAATATGATGCAGCTCCTAATAAAACCTCTGTCCCAATTTTTTTTGAATATTTTATATTTGCCCCATTCTTATTCTAAAAAAAAAATTAAAAAAAACTTCACACTATGTTTAAATTAATAGCATTGATTATATAATACAATATAATTTATATTATATACACTATACAGTGTGTAATTGTTAGTGGGAAACACTCTATAACTCAGCACATATTAAATATATTTGAGTTCTGTTTTTTTGGGTGCTAAACAAACTTTCTTATACACTTAGAATACTTCCTATTCTTAGTTTGCTGGATACTTAACTTCACGAGTTGAGATTAGATTAGTTTTAGTATTATAGTCAGTACAAATGATAATCAAAATAAATACACATTTAGGTTTGTACTGTTTTTAGTATTTTTGAGAATTTAATTCAATAATTTGTATTTTTTTTTTTTAATTGTGTTTCAGATTTTGATGATCTTAATGATGATGACGAATTCTAGAATTATTCAAAATGATGATTCCCAAAATTCAAATTCACGCCCAACAGTCAATACAACTATTTGTATTTTATTATTATTATACATCACATACATAGTCATAAGATTTAGATTACATGTATCGAAATAGTAGGTATTATAGATATGCCCAATGTTGCTTAAATCTTATGTAACTTAATGAAAAGGTGACATTGTGACATTCAGGTTGAATTTGGTTTCTGAATGCTAATAAAAAGGTATTTATAATGTATCTTTTTTCTAAAAAAAAAAAATTATAACCATTATAGTTGGTTATTATTTTTATATGAAAACTTTTTGAAAAAAGCTAGTTCAACCTGAACATCACAATTAACACTCACAGTATAAAGCAGTTTGATTTTCCACTTAATTTGTTCAGTGATTTATATAAAATAAAAATATTCAACAATAATCACAATTACATCTATGCATTTTACCTTTTTTTACTATTAAAAGTGAATATCTTTTATTGTTCATTTATATATTTGGATTAGTTAAGTTAAAAATAATACATTGTAGCTGTTAATTAAAACAATTTTAACTGCCAATCTAAGACTAGTGTTTAGGATTAAGAAATGCACATTACAGTAGTGACAAAAAAAACATCTACTGTGGTATTTATAATGTTAAATTATTAAACACATAATAAATAAACATTTTGGATTAAACTTAAAATAAACATATATCTAGGTCAATAGATATAAGCATTTTTTTTTTTTAACTATTATTGGGCTTTATTGGGCAAACCTTGGTGATTCAACAATACCTATACAAACATTTCTACTGCATAGAAAAACATTCCAAGATTCAAGAATAATTTTTTTTTATCTAGTTAATTTGTATTATTTACTAGTTGAACTTACACACCTAACTTTACTAGTCAAACCAATGAAAAAAGTAAACTTGTTTATGAATTCAAACATATTTTCATTTTTAAAACTGACTAATGTAATTACCTACATTATAAATTATCTCAGATTATTGATGTGGGTGTGTACAATGATTTAATGGATGAAACTCGAGACTTAAAAAAACACAAGCAAGTGTCTATTGTGCTAAGATACTGTGATAAATAATTGAATATGTTAGACAATTTTATTGGTTTTTACAAAACAGTTAAAATGGACAGTGAAACACTTTCATATTTAATAAAAAGTACTTTGCAAGTTTTAGGCTTAAAAATTGAAAACATAAGAGGTCAATGCTACGATGAAGCAGCCTCAATGGGTGGTTCATATTTTGGAGTAGCTAAATGAATAAAATATGTAAATAAACTAGCTTTGTATGTCTATTGCTATACACTTAACTTGTGTGTAGTTCATGTTTGTGGAAAAGTAACTCCAATTCAAAAAATGTTTGGTACATTAAATAAAATGTATACATTTATAAGAGACTTCAAGAAGAAACTCAGTATTTGAGAAACAAAAAAAATTAAATGTGTCAAATAGTAGTAATAGTACTATTAAATCAATTAGTGACACTAGATGAAATTGTCGAATTGAATTGTTTTAACAAATTTGAATTGTATTATTTCTCTCGTAGAACAAATAAATGAAACAGACTCCATTTATGGATCTTATGCAAGTTCATTACTAAAAACTATTCAAGATTTTGAATTTATTTTTGTTTGAAATTAATGAAATAAGTTTTCCAACTAATAGTTTGTCAATACATTAAAAAAAAAAAATTCTAATTACTCAACTTTTTAGATTTTAACAAATGCTACTTTAATAGAACTAGAATTTCTTCAAAATTATGGTAGTTTTGGATTGAAACTAAACAGTTTGCTGCCTAAGAGGATATTAAATTGTCAGATATTCTAAAAATAAAAAAAATTCCCTCTAGATTAGGAGGTGATGAAGTAAAATAAAGATAAAAATAAAATATATTGTCTTACTTCAAGTTAATATTTATTTTCCCGTTTCAGATAATTATAAACAGTGACATAAAAAGCAAATTTGAGGAAAATAATATCATAATACTTAATACTCTTCAAAGTTATTTGAGCAACAAAACTGCTCCGATAAAAATATCTTGAAAGTTTGTAACACATATGATATTATAATAGATGATTTAAAGGCAGAATTAAAGTTATTTGGTAAAATGTGTTTATAAAGTGATATTCCTGATCATTTTGAAAATCATCTAAACTTTTTCTTTTCTAAGGATTTAATGGGTTCATTTGAAAACATGTATAAGATTTTTAAAATATATTAATCGAATCTCATGAGTTATGCTTTTAGTGGGCGTTCCGTTTCATCTTTACGACTATAAGCAGAACTTCATAGTGGCTGTCAGCGCGGAATAGTCTCAATTATTTTTTAGAGAACAGCTTATCTGTTTACTCTATAATCAAGTTATACAACTTTGAATTTTAACCATAGATATTTTTTTTTATTATTTTTTTTTTTAATTAATTACAATATTGTAAATTTATAATATATATATTTGTAATCTGTTAGATTACTGATTAAACTAAAATTAAAAATATTTTTCAAGAAGACAGTAGATCAATTTTCTAATAGATCAGTTTAAAATGTAAAACATTAGGTTAAGTATTAATAAATAATAATAATTAATTGGTAGAGATTGAACATCAATACATTTAAACATATTTAATAAAATAAGTATTAATTTTAAATACAATACCCAAGTAGTACTGTTTTGTTAATTATCAAAAATCAATTACAGAATTGTACAATTTAAACATACATGTCTTTTTTTAAATTAACTAATGTAATTTAAACTATTGACTAAACTATTTAATACAAAATTAGTACATATATTCTTAAACATTTTAAAGGAGACTAAAATTATTATCTAACATATAACCTAAAATTAAATTATCATTTTATATTGTTCCTATTCAATACATTTAATAAATTGGTACTTACACTATAAACTACATTATTAACAAATGAACAATAATTAATTTTAAAATTATTAAAAATGAATTACAATTAATAGCAGGCATCCTTTGCATTGACAACTAAAAAAGCCACTTTTTAGAATTTAAAATCTAGTCTGCTGTAGTATGAAAAGCAAAAAAAGACATTAAAAATAATTATAAATAATTGCCACAATTAATTATTTATAATTGTTTATAATATCACTTTCTTGGCACCTAGACCAGCAAAACTAAAAAAAAAAAAAAACATTTTCGAGAATATTCAATTTGAACATTTGATCTACTCCCAAATCGCTATTTTTATAGATTTAGGTTTCAATTCAAGACATAATTATTAAGACTGTTATTGCTAATAAAACAAAAGAATATTAAATTAATATCTGCTATACAAACCGAAATGTGGCAATTTATTAATTGTTCATTCATTTTGGAATTATTATGTAAAAACGCTTAAAACCAATATTAATTTTTGTCTTGATAACTTATGTTTATTAGATATATAGAAAACCTAAAACTACACAATAGAGACACACTTATATGTGGCAGCCTTATTATTATTATTGTTTTTATTTTTTTATCCAAAAATATTTAATTTAAAATTTCAACACTGACCAAATGTATCTTTGCTTGGACTATGAAGATAATATAGCATTTTGTATATGGCTCAATCACCATGAACTAACTTAAAAACCAGAAATGTTAAGTTGACGCAATTTTATATAATATTATAGTGTAACTATACCGTATTATATTTTCTAAATAAGATTTATAACTAATGTATTTGTAATGGGTCAACTACATTAATATTTTCTTTTGGAACAACAATGTCCTATACAGCACTTATTCGGTTTATTGGATATTAATTTAGAACGAGTTAAGGATTTCATCCACTTTTCCATGTATGTAGTATAATCTGTTAAAGCTGCGGTTTCGTGCCTTCCTCCAGCAACGAAAAGCATAAATGTTGGTATGCCGAATTCAATTGGATACCTATAAACAATAAATTAAAAATTATGACTATTTGAAATTAGAAACTCGGTAATATTATCAATTGAGAATAAAAAAAAACCCCTAAAGATTAACTTTGAAGATGTCATAGAAAATTTTGCTCCTATCAAATCCAGAAAAATGTTGAGTCATATAATTAATCAAAAAATACAAGTAATTCATTAAATATATATTTAATTTCATTATTTCTTTAATAATAATAATCACACTATTTAATACTGTCTAGTAATTAAGTTATTATGTAAATAATTAAATAAGTGGGGTTGGGCGACATTTTCAACCTTAACCCTGGGCGCCAAATCAAACTGGCAAGCTCTGGTAAGGTGTTTTAATAGGAATTTCTAATTAACAAGAAAAGGGAAAAGACAAGCAAAGAAAAAATATTTAATATATGTAATAAAAACGTTATTAAAAACTTTTACTTTCTTACCTTATTATTTTCAACACATCTTCTAAACTGCATGCTTTAGATTCAATTTTTATTAATTTTGAATCAGATCCATCTGGATAGTCATAATAAATATTTACTGAGTCTGCAGTGTATTCACCTTTAATATCCCAAATTGGCCTTTGTGAAAAAATTTCTTTTAAGTGTTCATAAAACCTAATAATAAAAAATAATTTTTAAAACTATTATGAAATATGTACAATAATATTTATAAAATAAAATATTCAGCATTATTATGAAGTAATTTAATAAAAACTACTTTCAAAATGTTGGGTGCACCATTGAAAATAGTCTATCCAATCAAATATATTATTTATTGTCAAATAGTTGTTACTATTAGTTATTTAATAACATAACATTTGACCACTGAGCAATTTGTTTTGATTGAAAAAATAGGAAACCATTTAATTTTTATATTTTTAGTACACTCAAAATACAAATACTATTTAATCAGCAGAAAAAACTATATGAATTGTTTGTAATACCTATTTTAATTATTCAGATTTTATTAAAAACTATGAATACATATTACAAAATCAATAACTCTTTTAGGCTAAAAAAAAAAATAAATAAAATGTTTCTTATAAATTCTATTTAACTTTTACAATAATAAAATATGTAAACTAGATATTTTCTTTAATAATTATATTATATAATTAAATTATTCTGAACAATCTGAACCTACTAAACATTAATAAATAATATAAATGATTGCTCATAAAAAACTAAATACAGGGTGATTTTCTTGTATTGAATTGTAGTAAATCCCCAAAACTGAAAAATTAGTTTATACAATAACTGAACAAACAGAACTGTACAAGTTATTATTATTGTTCTTTTTTAATATTTTTAAGTAGTTTTCTTTTTTAATAATTACTACAGCCTTACCATTAAATTCTTATATATTTTATATATTTATAAATAAAAAATTTAAATTGTTGTGAACTTCTAAATATCATAGAAAATAAATTACTGATCTGTACAAATAAATGTGTAACATCTAGATATTCTTTCAAAATAAATGTACAAAATATTCCTCTTAGATTTTTTAAATAAATTAAAGAATAGAATATTATTTTTATTTTTAGTTAAATATTTATCAGATTTTTATAAATCACTTTTTATACTTACGAAGGTTTTTCATGAAAATCTTTAATAAAAACAATTTTCTCATATTCTGGACAAGTAAAAATAACTGGCCACGCAATACAATTGTTATCAAGACAAGTGTGAGTTACAACCACAGGTTTTAATTGCCCAGGGTATTTAATATTGAATGTTTTCAAATCGTCAAAAAGAGCCTCATCTAAATAATAACACAATGTATTAAAGAAAATTAAACACTATAATACACAATAACTTTTTTTTAAAACTCATTACTTTGTTGTTTTGACAAGTTTATTTTTCTTTTTTTCAGTTCATTTATCAATTGTTTATGCTCAATTTTCTTTTTAAATTCTCTTTTTTCCAATTCTTCTTCCTAAATAGTTGGAAAACAAAGATAGTATTACCTTTAAGAATTATCCACCATTAATAATAAACATTATAAACTTACTGGAGACCCTTTATTTTTTTCCAAATATTTGTTACAATAAATCAAAGATTGATCAAACAAGTTCAATTGAATACAACATTTTATTGCCATTGCAAGAGCTATATTATGGTCTGGATCTAATTTTAATAATTGTTCAATGGATGACAAAGATGAACTAAAAAATATTGAAATACGATTAAAAATATATAACCTAACCTGTCACTAATTTTACCTATTTTGTACCTACCCAAAGTCCTCTAACACAAAATATGTAGCAGACAAATGATTTAACAAATCAACACGCAGATCTTTATTTGGATAATCCAAGAGAACACCTTCTTTATAACATATGATTGCTAATTCATAATTGCGGGCGTCAACATAGGCATTCCCATCTTCCAAATACTTAGCAGCTAAATTTGCGGCCAACTCGTGATTTTTTTTACAATTAGGGTTTTTTTCTGTTCCAATGCTTTCCGTAAACGCCATTAATCTGCTTTCCTGAATACTTAACATGTTATTAAATTGATCGAAGTTGTCAAGCCAGGTACCATTGTATCGGTTTTCTATATTTTCCACTGGTTTAAAGATACTTAATAACCTGGAAAATTTAATCTTTTACAATTATATGTTCCAAAAAAAAAAAAATGTATTAAATAAATAAATTTAACTTCATTATCATGTGTACAATTTGTAAGTTGGTCCACCCAAAAAGTTATTCCTAAATCAAGTCATATAATCAAAATTTATATCTTTAAATATATTCACTTATTAAATCATTGATCTCTGAACTATAATCACTTTACCTACGTACAAAATGATAAACGAAAATTAAAGTCTAAAGCATTATAAAATTAGCATTGTCGTAGGTACGAGGTGAGCAACTGCAACTGTTACTGCACACCTTGCATGTCGTAGCAAGATTCTTTAATTGAAAATATAATGTAATTACCGATAAAAACTACCAAATAAAATCTGAAAAATGTTAATAATTAATATCTTACTCTATGTGTTTGATACGAATGATACTGATAAAGTGATAAGTGGACAAGTGTTATCATTCTGATAACAATTTTTTTGGAACCAAAGTCTGTTGGTACAAAACACGGTTGTGTATATATATGTAGTTATGTCTACAACTATGGTACAAATGCCTTGTGAAACAATATAAACGAATAATCATAGATCATAGATTAAATAGATAATAGATTTAATCTATTTATAGTAACGACACTCGATCAGCTTATGGTTCATGTTTACCCGTGTTCTGAAGTTATCTAACAAACTAATAGAATCGGGACGTCGGCCGTCCAGTGACTAGGTACCACGATAGTGATGACAGTCAATATTTAAAAAAAGGCACAAATACCTAACATATTACCACATTAATCTTAACATTCTTGACACGAATTGAATATTGAACTATTTGAGTGCCCTAAGTGACTGTTCACTTTCTGTTGTTTTTATTGTTTAATCGATTTTCAAATTTATATTAAGATGTTCATTATAAGTCAAATAGTTACTATTTTATTACCTGTTATTATTATTAATTGGGATTAAGCAGGCACGAACAAAAAACAAAATTTCGTAGGGGGGGGGGGGGTAATAAAAAAATAACAATCAATATGATGCATAAAACAATAACGTATTCTCCTCCCTTTACGCAATACTTCCAAAAAATTTTCTAGTTTTTTAACCACATCCCTCCCTATATACGTGTCTGGAAATAAGCAATAAAGACTGTTTGTTTTCATGTATTATACAATTAGAAAATAAAAAAAATTGTATTTTTTATGTAAGTTTAAATAATTGTTTATTAGTTCACATTTTATAAAATATAACTGAGTTTATATCTATTAAAATGTTAATCGAAGAGGAGGAAATTGTGACTTTTCAATGAAGTGGACCAACCTACAAAAATTGTTGTAATTTACTTATTTTTAAAAATCCTGAGTGGCCTAACCCACATTAAAACAACCTTAAGCTAGACAATGTCCTATACATAGTTCAAAAGACATAAGATTATTCATCAAAGAAAAATTTCTAGTTTTGCTTTCAATTGATTTAGTAAAAAAACAGATTCATATGAAAAATAGTTAAAACTTGTATTGCCCGTCTCCGAAAAAAAAAAAAACACTTGGTTAAATTTCAATAAATATAATAATATACTTACGGTTTTTTAGACATTTCACTTGCGATTTAAATATACAACCTTTTTAATGAATAAATGTATTATCGTAGTCTGTACGTTAATGTTTTAACACAATATCGACCAGTAAATTTCATCAACATCAAGGGTGCATTTTACAGACACACTAGTAATAAGAATGGCGGACGAGGGTAATTGTAAGTGAGTAACCTCATTCACCCTACTTTAACGCGCTGGCGTCATAGTTATTGATTTTACAGAAAGGCGCGTGTGGCAAACATTTTATGACGCCAATCTCTTCCCGGCCCTAGGCAAGTTATTGTTAAAACAAAATTGTTTATGTTAGTTACTTTGTCCGCTAAACCCTTAGCCTAACAGCTACTGTAATGTATTTTATATGAATCAGTATATTCACCTGTGTAATAATTTAAGGCTGCAACTGGTCTACATTTTAGGAAACTCGGGCACATGTTCCTCGTGATAAAAGACAAGCAAAAATGATTTTAGGCCTGTGACCTATCTAACGTGTTTTTGCACAACAAATTGAGTTTTATTTACAAATAAGTTCCAACATGAGCTCAAGAAGCGAGCGAATGGAGGACGTGGGTAAAGGCCCAAAAGAGTTCAATAATTGTCTTCTCACCAGGCGTACGGGGAAACATCACCTTTTTAGTACGTCCTACAATATATTATAGAGCAAAGGATTTTACGATCTATTTTCCTCCATTAATAAAATAATATGTTGATAAACCTTAATCAAAACTTTTCAGTTTAAATTTCGTTTTTAATTGAATACATTAATCGATTATCGAAATGTGCAATCAATACCTACTTAGATTAGTTATGTTTTTGTTATTATGCAAACGTAATAAATTTACTTGTAATTTGATATTATGATTATTTGTTATATATTTCAATTTAAAAATTATTCCTATTAGTCACCAACTAAATCGATTCAAGTTTGATATAAAATTGTTAATGAGATTACTGAAGAACTAATGGTAAAAATTCCAATCAGTTGAAATATTTTTGTTCTGTGAACAATTCAAACCAACGAAAAACAACATTAAATAATTTTTTTACACATGTACACTATTACTCGAATATTATTTAGGTATTCACCTAATATGATACCTACAATTTTGGCTAGAATACCAAGTTGAAAAAATAATATTGTATTCCGAAGAGCACAATTCTTGGGAACCCGAAAGTTTGATTTCCTGCAATGAATTGTTATGGGAATTTGAGACTAAATGGAACTATGAATATAATGAATATTTATCTAAGTTTGATCATACTAGAAAACAAAGATAAATTAAATCTGAGTTTGAACAATGTTCTCCCAATTTAGACCAACAACAATCTTAAATTATTGTCTTATAAGACTAATGTCCACAAAATTAATTTTGAAGGAGGATAATGTGTTTTTGATATATTTTGTATATTATTTTTTTTTAAATTGTCAATAATTTGTTAATCTTACAATATAAAAATTATTTGTTATAAAAAAATAATACTTTTAAGTATTCAGAATAACCATTAATGTGTTTATGTTTTTCACTAAAGGCAAATTTATTAAAAATATTACTTATTTTATGAAGTAGAAAAAGTGTATTATAATGAAAACAATGTAAATTAAACAAGGTATTTTTGAAATTTTCAAATTTTGTTTACAAAAACCATTATAGAAAATTTATAAAATAAAAAAAAATTGTCTTTTATATTATATTAACTAAGATTATCATACTCTTAACTATATCTGAATAAACTATTATGCACAGTGAAACATTTCTATCATAAACACTTAATGGGACAATCAAAATTGTCTGTATACAATGGCTCAATGTTTTTATAATCAAATTTAAGGATACATAATATGTAATGAAAATTTATTATACTTAATCATATTTAATTAGTTATAACATAGTTAGATATATACTTTTAGTAAAATCTTAAATATATGTGATAATTATTTACACAAATTAAATAATTACTTTTCTTATTTTTTTAAACAGAAATTTATATTTTCAATCAAAAAAAGAATGTTGTTCTATCATTGATATAGTAATATCCTGCATTAGATATTATGTTGAACATTGCAATTGACTATATACTATTGTTATAACTATTAAAATAATGAAATTTATCTATTAAATTTAAAGTTAACCTATTTAGTGACAAATATTAAGTATAAGAAATTGAAGTTATCCTAGAAATACAATATTTATGAAAATATAATAAACATTCAACAGTTGTAATATATAATGAAATATAACATTTCACCATTTTGAAATAATATAACTTATTTTATTTTTTGTTTTAGGCAAATATTAAAAATCATTTTTTTTTATTACATAACAATGATCACCTTCATTTTGAAGTGGTTGAAATTTGAGATTATAAAAATTTAATTTATCTTAGGCTAACATAATGTCATCAAAATTATTATTCAATCTAACAGTTAATACATCATCAGAACTAACAACAAACTCATTTAAAAGTGTATTAAATTGTTCCCAAAATTCTGATGGTAAATGATCAGTATCAAACTGTTTAAATGAAACTAATGCATTAATACGGCCATGAAATTGTCTATCTTGTTCCAAACGTTGTAATTCATATTGTATAGTGATATTTTGTGGTTCAAGATTTAATGCTTTTCTAAGCTTTTTATGCCCACCTGTGAAATCCTTCAAAAGTCTTAGAGCTTTTCCCCAATTAAACCACAATTTTGCATTGTTTTTAGAAAAATTTCCTGAATACTTCATTGCTTCTGTACCCATACGACATAATTTTAAAAGCACATAGCTTTAAGTAACAGATGCTTAAATTAGAATACAATTTATTCAGATATTTAAACATATCTATTTCTTCTGTGTCATTATTACATCTAGTAAAATGCAATATTTCTTTAGCTTCTTCATACTTAGCAACAGCTTTTTCAATATTTTGAAGTTTAAATAGTTCATTACTTTCTAAATGAAATTGTTTAACCAAAGTAATGTTTTTATAAAATTTGTCAGGATTCCTGATGTCTTCATTAAAACATGCTGGTAAACTATCTTGAAAAAAATAACTAACAAGGTGGACATCAAATAGAACAGTGGAATTTAGTGATATACGAGGTGGACAACCCATTTCTTTATATGCATATACTGGACTTATAATAAATCCTGCATTTTCACCGCGTGTCATAGTTGATATACCAATATCTAACCCTGGTAATAGTTCAGAATTTCCCAAATTAAAACACTTTGGTTGTATACCTTGAAGATAAGTTACATCAAAAGGTTCAAGAATATTACATATGTATCCAATATAATGCAATAACACAAAACTGTCGTTAGGTATAACTTCTGCCAATGATAAAATAAGTTTCCATTCCAGCAACAAAAATATTATTTTTTAACCAAAAATTAATTTAGTACAAATAAATAAATATATAATAATAAACGTGACCATAATAATAAAAACACGGATATATTATGTGGGAGTCCATGGTGTTTGACAGTGGTCGAAAAAACCATTCACTATCAAGCCGCGGAGATAAAACGGTTATGGTGATAAGGGACATGACCGCCAAGTCACACAAACGCCGACACAGCCGCCGATGCCCGAACTTTGATATAGCGTTCTACGGTGGGTTTGGACATCGCAGCTAGTTGTTGGTACCGTGTTTCAACGAACGCACCATGTCCGATCAATCCGAATTTCGAGTGGTAGTTATAGACTCTCAGATGTTGGAGGAATTCCGGAACAGTGAGGAATACAGGATCTACCTTAAACGGAAATTAGAAATCGAAAAGGGCGTCGAACCGCCGACAGGATTTAGGTCCAAAAGTAAGTACAATTGTTAGAATTCAGTTTATCCACTATGATCATTTATAAATAATTAAACCTCGTTATTCCATAAAACGGCAATTAACGCCTCCAACACTAGAAGAATGCATATGTCCTTCGATTATATTTACTGTTTAGTTCCTGATCAACTGCAAATCACAAATTGTCGGTTTTACTGGGGCAAGATAACAAAGACCAAAGCAAATAAACTGCTGGAAAACCAACTGGAGGGCACGTTTTTATTGAGAGATTCAAAGCGAAAACGATATTTGTTTACGGTAAGTTTTAGAAAAGACAGTAGAACGTATCACTTGCGAATCCACCAGTGGAATCATCGTTTTAGTTTCGATTCGACAGATCCCTTCATAGTCTCATCGCCCACCATCATTGGGCTCATCGAAAACTATAGAGATACCACAAATATGGATTTTAGACCAAAACTGACCATACCGTTGCACAGAAATTTTAATTTTTCTCTACAGTACATGTGCCGTGCAACGTTTTGCAGCAACATCACATATGATAATATCAAAAAATTAAAACTACCAAGAGTGATAAAATCATATTTAAAGGAGTATCATTACAAGCAACGCATTAGGATTACATCTATTTGATGTTGGTGCATATGAAAACTAAAAATAATAACTTTTTTTTTGTTTATACTTTTCTTTTTATAATTCATTGAGTTATAATTATTTTATTTCAACATCAGTGTAAATATTATTAAATAGTTTTTTTATAGAAAAATTTTACTTTTCTTTTTTCCTTAATAAAAACAATTAAATTATATATGATTCATTTTTTTGTCTTTGTGCATCCCAAACATTAAGCACTGGCAATCATTATAATAATATATAGGCCACCGATAGACAATATTATATTTTTTAACAAATTCGAAACATACTAAACACATCAATTTCTACAAGGTATTGCTGGATAGATAAATAAATTACTATTCAACATTTAATTATGGTGCAACTAATACACACTTAAAGTGTTTGGTAAATATATAATAATCTGTCATTTAGTCATGTTAAATATTAATTAGTCAACAATAAATACTTAACAAATAATAATTATTATTATAACTGCTAAACATTTCTATTTGAATTATTAATTTTGTAATTAGTATTTTTTTGCATCCAAACTAATATTATTTTTAGTTTATATGAAAGTCTCCTAAATTCTAACTATATTTATAAATATAATTATTAGATTAATTTATAATCTTCTAAAACAATACATATGCCAATAATATTTAAGGGAATTATAGACAATATAATATTTTTCAACAGATTCAGAACATTATTATACTGAACACATCAATTTTACAAAGTATCACTACATAAATAAGTATATTAATGTTAATAAATTGCTATTTAACATTTAATTGTAGTCCAACTTATTAGCACCTACAGTGTTGGGTGATTATAAATTATTCATATGGATATCATCATACTATGTGGATATCAATTGACATAATAATCCAACAATTTATTTTAAAAATTTCAAACAAAATTTATATTATACATTCATTCAATATAACATAAAGTCTGATTTTTTTAATATCGAATTTGAAATATTACATAATTTGTTATTGAAACATTTAATTTTAAAATATATGAAAATATTCATTAAGATTTATTATTTACAGTTTACCCTAACCTAACCCTACCCCTTAAGAATAATAATACAGTCACGAAACAATTTTATATTAAAACTAATTGTTCATAGTAAATGATTAGTGGAATTTTAAAATTAAATTAAAATAATTTGATTCTGAATCAAAACCCAGATTGATTTTAGACAATTTCAAATAGTCTATAACATTGGGCAGAAAAACAATTATAAAAACACCATAATGTCATTTTGATGATTGGACAATAATAGTTAAAATACTCAACAATTAGTATTCAGACACTGTATGGTTTTTTTCTTCGATTTCTATTATAAATTAATTATTAATTTTTTTAAATAATCTTTTTAAATCTTATCGTTGTTGCTGCTGTAGACCAATAAACATTTTCCACTTTTATAAGGGTGTAGGTATCAGAGTAATAAATTGAAGTATAATTATATATTAGTGAAGTATAGTAATAAAATGTAAAGTAAAATAATAAAAGTGAACATTTTCCGATAAATTATGTGTATTCTTGTTAATGAGCAAAAGAAAAAGGAATTCCTAGTTTTCGTAAAATTTAGGTGGTCCGCGACATATAAAATATTCTCGAAGTGGTCCATAGTGGTAAAAAGGTTGGGAAACACTGATCTAGATAATTATGTATTGTTGCTTTTATTCGAAATTCATTACTTATTTTGTAATTAAAGGGTACCATCCATTAATAGTTAATAAATAAAAAAATAATTATATATCAATTCGGTTTTAAACAGAGAAAGAACAAGAAATGGTAATTAATATGTATTGTTGTATTATTATTACAAACAAAATTAACTTTACCATAAAACGTGTAAATTTACAAAATATATTTTTATTTATACTAAACTATGTCAGTACTAGTATTCGTATAAATCTTGATAAAAAAATGCTATTGCTTAAATAGTCTATTGGGTAATTCCTAATTATTTGATGTAAAAAATTATTATTTCTTACCTAGTAATGAGTGGTTGGCATTTAATTTCTGTAATGTCTGACCAGGATTTATATTTGGAACTAGACGGAATTACATTTTTGCAAATCTTTATGATGTACCTGTGTACATATTTCATAAACAAAAAAAACAACAAAAGTTTGAAACTGGCATTTTTAATATTCTGTAACTAAATTACCGAATTCGGGTTAAGCGAAGAAATTAAAGTTACATTGTATACTTACATTGGTAGGTAACTAAGCAAATGATTGATACATCCATCAATTAATATATCCAGCTTGCAAAATTATACGCTTCCGGAAGGTTGGCCTGCAAAACATTAAACGGGACAATATGGCAATGAAATTAACAGTAGTCACAAACAGTTACCAGGGATGTACTCAGAATGTACTGTTAATTTACTTCGAACACGGCTAATTTAAATCCAAACAAAAAGTGGCAAAAAAAAATTAAAGATTATGAACATAAAAATGGTCACAAAAATCGTCCTTCTTATCAATGATAGTACGTCTGATAACAAATTTTGATAAGAAAATTTAGTATTTACAACTATATTCTTATTTATTATTTTACAATTTATTTAATTTAGCATTATCGTCATGTAAAATTCAGTCGGTAATTATTTGTCTGGGTTTAGTCTTTGACATTTTACTATCCATAACTGGAGTGTCGCACTTGTTATTATTATAAAAAATGTTTTCTTTAATAATTTATTATTTTGAAGTTAAATCCAATAAACTGAACGGTGTTACAATTAAAATTAAAAACGATCACCGAATGCCCTTCACGCCTTATTACAATTACAATATTCCATGCTGATCCAAAAAAAAATAATCAACATACGAACAAACAGAATATACATCTAACAATTTGAATAAAGATACATCATCGTTAGTACAGCGTTTTTTAACTTCCGTTGAATACAATTTATGTACTTAATTATTACCACTGGCATATTTTATGTGAAAATAATTAGGCACGTTTACCCGTTAGGTATATTAGTTTAAAACGGTAGTCACTGTTGCCTTGCTGATTTGTATAGAAAACCGCACAAACATTGTCGATATAAATATCTTCACGTCATCATTCATGTAAGTATCAATTATTAAATGTCAAGTACAATTTCTGTACCACAACTCAATAAGTATCCCATATACATAATTTCACAATTATTTGCAGATATTTTATTTTTTTTTATTTAACATACACAGTCTATACAATGTAGCACAATAAACTAATATGATTAGAGTAATTTAAAAAATAATATGAAAGGTGTGTTTAAACTTACATTATATAAATATATAATTTTAATTCCGAATCAACTAATTAGAAACTTGGCCACTCCTAATTTACTTGGCAAGGTAATTGTAACTTTTATCACATTTCCTTTTTGTGTCTATCTATTAATACAGATTGTTTATTACTTCCTAAAAAAAAATATATTATTATAATAACAGAGCATTATTTGCCAATTGAACACAATATCTAAGATATACTGATTAATCACCGTTTACCTGAATCTTGTAAATACTGTTGTTGAACAGCAGTTTTTTTTAATTTTAACTAAAATTAATATATTTATAGATATAAAAAAAACAATTAATTCTACTACAGAATATGTACAAAATAAATAATATTTGTGTTTTTATTTTTTTTTTGTCGACACAGGAAATAATTATTGTACTATAAACTAACAGACTCCAAAAATTGTAATAAACTAGATTCGAATATATTATAATATTATAACACAGTGAAAGGTAGAACCTGTTTAAATTACATATAGTTACGTACAAATAATATTGTTTCTCGGGCAATATCAGCTCGCAGCGGCCATTAGTAGTGTATTAAATTACAACTGTGGCAATGTAACCATTTGCCGTTTAGCTCGTGCGGATAGAACTCCGGTTCATCGGCAGTGGAGGCGGAGGATATCTGCAAAATGGTCGACTGCGATTGCGATAATGGCACGTCATGGACTATCCGTTGGCGGCTGACTGCGACTCTTCGGGGATTAAACGTGTTATGGCTCGTTCGCTGGAATCTTTTTATTAACTTCACCTTCCTGTCCAAACGATCTAATAGTTTGTTAGCCACTAGGATTTTTTTCCCGAGCTGTTCTATGTAATGGTTATTGTTGCTATTGTTGGAGTTCTGCATGAAAAACTGGGCCCTCATATTGTTCACCTCATTATTAATATCCATGGGGTCGACAGATTGTATCATGGCTCCAGAGTTGGCCAACCCATTTTGTTGCGTCTGGTAGTTGATAACCAAAGATTTCCCTGAGTCCATCGTATCTACGTACTGTTGTCTGTCTAAGTCGACAATCGACGATGACGACGCCTTCGTTGCGGTAAATTGATGATTTCCATAATGGTTGACCGGGTCGGCGTTGGGCGCTTGGTTCACGGGAGACTGCTGGTCTGGTTTCACTGCTGGATCGTTATCCATATTGTCAAAATTCGGTTAGTCACGAATAAAAAAAAAAAGAATAATACTAATAAAAAGGTGGCGGTCGAATTATATTAGTAGGTGCGGTAAATCGTCGGTGTCGGAAATGTGTCTAACGGACGCGCAGTGACAATGCGACGTGACAAAGGCGAATGCGGGGACGGGCGCGCACACCGGAACGCCAGATAAACAATACGCGGTACGTGAGTATCGACGAGTGGGAACGCGTACGGTATACGGGATGATGTGTCGCATTCTGTGTACAAGACGGCGAACCACAGCGACGAACTGACGTTTTGATTGTACGTTGCCGACGAACCGCGACAACATGTACACTGTAAACACAGGGCGGCGCAGTGCATTTGCTTATCAATTAAAACACCAACAGTTACATTTTTTTAATTAACAGAATGAATTCTAAAAACCGAATTATTCGTTGTAGGAGTCGATATAATTACAATTCAAAACATGAAAATTATTTTTAATCTTTAATACAATTAAAACGATTTAAAAAAATATTTAATAACTTTGTTATGCATGTAAGTAAGTACAAACACAAACGCCGACTCTACTAAGTATGGTTAATGGATTATAGAGACATTAATCCGTATTATGATAACAACATTTTCGGTGTTCAAAACGCGTCTTGTGCACCAGGGTCCATGTAACAATCGTTATTTCTTAACGATTATCTATGTTTATTGCAAGTGCGTACATACACTGCAGTGGTGACTGTTTTCAATAGTAATAATAAAAAATAATACAAAATAAATTGTATTATAATTGTGCTCTTTTATTAAAAAAAAAAAAACAATGTATAACAAAATACACAGTTTATGAGTGAAATCTAAACGTTTATATTTTATAGAATCTTTCATGTTTTTTTATTTTTATATTAGTGTATTGTTCTTTGGGATATTAATGTAATATACTTGGTAGTAGGTGTTTATTTATTATTACTTTTTTTTTTCTTTTTTTAAATGATCAACAACAATTAAGCCTTTCAACAATTCGTATAAATATTTTACATTTTCTTAACATAACCTGTAGAATATGTTTTATTGCTATACATTACTGATAATTATAGGTACCATTAAGTTATAGTTTGTTTCCAATACTATATAAATAAACTAACTTCATAACTTATATTTTTACATTTCAGCTAGACAGTAAGTAAATTTTTGAAGAAACAATAACAAACAAGTAATGTCTACACTTTTTATTACAAAGTTGTAGGTATGTATTTTTAATTTTTAAATATTTATAAAAAATACTTTAAACTTAGTTTTTCCAATGTGTCATTTCTATATGTAATATCATACAATAGTTTTCACATTGAACAAAGTGATTTTTTTACTTTGTAAAAATTTGATTTTTCTCCTGTTATTTGTGAATTATAATTACATGGCGGTTCTCTAATCTTACGATCGTTTGATAACGACCCGCAATTTCAGTAATCCGCCACATATTAGTGTCGTTTGGTCGTTACGATCGGTGTCTCCCTACATATATTTTCATTACCGTCTAATTTAGTATTTGTAGAGAAAGTCCTCTACTATGATTAATATTTTTTTTTCTCTTTTAGTTAGTCCTCACCAGACGGTGCGTTTCTTTTTCAAACAATGATATATTGTTCGAAAAAAAAAAAATAAAAATCGCGTATTTATTAAATGATCTTTTCTAGAATATAATATTCAATTAATGGTGTACAATCATGAATTATAATTATATTATCTGTTATGTGCGGTTTTGCAAAGTGTGGGATAAAATACATTGAGCGTGATTTTTAACAAAACTCCTATACGTTATCATGTATTTTTTACGATAATAAAAAAACGACATTAAACATTTATGTAAATAACCATCTTTGTTAGCTTGCAACGAGATTATCAGTCGATATGTTTATATTTTGTAAATAATAATTATGTATTGAAAGTGCACCTATTTTTAAAAAATGGTGTACAGGGAATTTTTGTGAGAATAGCCACCACTCCCTATGGATTAGGTTGGATTCATTAATTGCAAGAAGCAATGGAATTTTATTTTGATTAATTGCCCACACGCAGATCTGTTATTATTATTTTTTTTTTTTTTCAAATAAATGTTTTCTGAGTAAAAAAATACGTGTTACGCAGTCGATAATATCTATGAACAAAATGTACAAAAAAAAATAAACGCTGCACCTCCGTCGAACGGTCCACTGAGACGCATTATAAATTTCGAAGCCCCACTCCGCGTCGGTGCGAATAACCGACGGTTTCTGGGCTTACACTGCGAAAAATGGGTATATAGTATATTTTCGTAATTAATTATTTTAGTATGATTACACGCGTCTCAACGATATTCTCAACGAAATATATATTGACACGTGCTAATAGAAAAATAATAGTTTATCAGTATACGATGTCTGTTCAAAAAATACGAGGATTTTTCTTTTAAAAATTACAAAAATGAAAATTATTATTATTTCAAGATATTTCCTTCGAAATACTCTCCTCCGGACGATATGTAATGGTCCCAGCGATGTTGCCTTTTATTTAAGTCCGTTGGAAATGTTCCAAAGTTATAGCTTTAAGCTCTGCTGCCGTATTCGCTTTAATTTACTTTACATCTTGAAATCGTTGTCCTTTGAGCGCAGATTTTAGTCTCGTATCCATAAACTCACGTCTCGTCCCCTGACATTTGTCCTAGTACTTTTTGAACAGACCTTGTATTATTGTTATACCGGTGCGCGCTTGCATCTAAGCACGAGCCGCCACTGCCTTCGCTCAATATTTGAAAATGACCGATGGTAATCCGCCAGACGACGGATTTGAGAATTCGAATAAAATCGGCAAGTTCGTACGAAATGAATCGCTAACATAAACTGCGATTTGCAAAATAAAATGTATTTTTTTTTGTTTTTTGTAGTAAAAAATAAAAAATGAACTTTATATAATTTAAATGTGGCCCCGGTACACAATTTAGGAGAGGGGCCCCGTCGGCATTTGCCGACTAAACGACCGTCAAATCCGCCACTGGACATCACTGTGCACGGCATTCGTTTACTTAATTTTATCACACGGGTTTATTAACACCGCAATCTGTTATCAATATCGCCGCAATCATTATACTTGTTATTTACTGATATTTTCGATTTTTCATCCGTTCGTGTGAAATCCTTGTTCGTCAACCATCTGACTCGATAATGTGTACATCGACTAACGTTTCCCTACGAAATACGAGTATTTATAAAAACGTTTTCATTTCAGTTGGCGTTGTACAAGAAGATTACGATAAAATGTAAAACACCTTTATATGGCCTTTAGTCTATATTAATTTAACTTGGCAAGTTTCACAATCAAAAAAATATAATTTATTCGAATATAGTTATTTTTTTTTTGAATTTAAAATTGGCTGTATTTAATATCTTATTTATCTCTATCATTATTGAATATCTTTTTCTAAAAGATTTTAAAAAAAAATACCAAAATCAACATAATGTATGCCACTCCGATACAGTCTATGATACAAACTAAATGTGCAAAAAATAGCGAATCTAATAGACTTATCATTATCATGGGATTTTCCCTCAGGACCTCTATAACAATATAATATATTAAAATTAAAAAAAAAAAACCTTTATAATTGTACATAGGATTGAAATTCATTTCATAGAAAGTAAAAGTATTTTTGGATGTTTGGTGCTACAATCATTGGTGTTTTGAACAAGATTGACTTGTTTGATTATAAATCGAATCTTAATAAACTAGATAGTTATTATTTCAAAAAAAAAAAAAAAAAAATTGTTTTAGAGATAAATACTCAATAAAATAATAATCGAATAAATGTAAAATATATAAATAGAAGAAAATGAAAGACAAATCTACAGGTACCAGTGGTAATAGTACAACAAAGGTAAAAAAATAAAATATATGTGTATATTATTAGAGTAATTATGCAATAGCAATAAGCTCAGATTGATCACACCTAAGTGTTTGTAATACTTCTACAACCATTGTTCCCCACAGAACATCATATGCACATTTGTTTGGTTTGATGGCTGTGGTGGTAAAAGGTAATGAAAAAATTATAGAGAAAAATAAATTGTTAGTGAGAGACTGAAGTATTGCACATTTCCAACCAAGATCACTGCCAGGAGCCAATCAACTGTTTGACCTAACAGGATTTTACCAATAGTTCCTCCACCATGAAATAATGTACTACCATGTAACCAAAATATCTAATCAAAAAATTGTATTAATTCACAATTAAATCTGTTAGGGGCACAAATGGTTTGCTATACTCCATTAATTTTAGCAGACATTCAACTGTTTGGGGTTTACTTATAAATAATATTCTTGCATGCCAATAAATATATATGCAAAGAAACCGAGTACAAATTTGATAAGAATCAAAAGAATGAAATTGATGATTTTAGCTCCGAAAAGTTTCCTAAAGATGGTATTTGACATCTGAAACCTTAATAAGAAATAAAAAAAACAATTAATTATTAAAACAAATTAACAAATAGGTAAGACTAACACACAAACTGAGTAGATGCAATTTTTGGTGTAACGGTTGCATAATTAGGAGATATATTATGTTTATTTTTCTTTTGAATCGAATATTGTAGCAACTAGTAATAGCACATATTTTCTTTTATAGGCGTTTGCTCAGGTTTGTTCAAAGGAATCTTCATAACAACACTCATCCATGATATAAAAATATTATTTTATTTTGTACTTTCCAGTAACGTTAAACGGTTGTTCAATCGAGTTAAGAAAATTAAAATCGTGTAATAACAAACAACAATAAAAAACTAATGTATTGCAAAGAATAAAATAATAAAAAAAAAGACATCTACTACCAAAACTATTATATTTTTGTCATGATAAAAATAAAACGATTTGTTATGCGTTGATGACATCAAGATAGATAAGAATATAATCGTATCTAAATTGATAATACTTATTAACTGTTCGTATCTATCTCGATGATAGACGATAAAGTCACGGTTAAAGATAAAGATAAAGACAGTTAAGTCACTTTAGAGAAAACGACTCGGAGTTTTTTATCCATTCTGCCTTATTGCCTTTCGTAGCACAGTTGTTATATCAATTTTTTAATTTAATTTCGGAGTAATACGCGTTCGTAACTGTTAAATCAACCAAATTTATACTAAATTTTATATTAATATTAATAGCGCGTAGGATACAACGCGAGGATTCTATTAGATTAAGCTAATCCCGTCTTTCGTCAAATCGTTTGTTTACAGTATTGCTGTCAAGCCAGGTTACAAGCGTTGTCACAAATGTTCCCAGACAAATTCAACAAAAAAACAGGAATTCTGTACATCACGAAAGCATCTTAATTTATTTGTTTTCGTCAGTAAATAAATATAATTTTCTCAACACTATCCATAATGCGGAAATGCGAAATGCAAAAATAATTCTGTCAGTAATACCGATCAAACAAACCAGCTACCAATGTCGGTAATGTTTTTTTTACAATTTCCTTTTGAAATGGTTAAAGGCGCGTGTATTTTGTTATTTTAAGTGTGTATCGTTATGCGTTTCTAGTAAATTTTATTTATTTTTAATTCATGGTGATTTTATTTTGTATTACATTATATTTTAAACATTTCTTTTGTTAACCTGTTATTGTAACCATCCGATAGGCTATATTTAAGCATACGGCAACAGACCGAAACTCGTATATTTTCAGGCTTCCCTACTACAAAACATGCTCAACCGACTCCCACTACAAAACACAACGCGCTGTCAGAGCATTGCGATTAGTGTTGGCAGATGTATACTCTGTGAATGCAGTTTTGTTTATATTTGTTTATTTATTTAGTTTTAATTTGTCTGCGGCAGTATCAGCGTTACTGTATTTGCTTTTTTTTATTTTATTGACTGTGATCTAATTTAATTTGTTTTATTCAAAAAGGTTTTGTTGAAACCTACATTTTCAACAAAATGTTTTTAATATCATTTACATGTTTGAAAAACATTTTCTTGTAACATTGGTAACTTTTCAATACAATAGTTCCGAATGTCGCCTATCGTAAACCATCTTTTAAAAAATTCGAAACCTTTTGAACATGGAAAAACAAATATTCTTTAATTTTCAACGTACGATGTTTTATGCTAAATCGTTTGGTACGAAATAAAACGACCACCTGGTTCGGACTGGCGTGATGTCAAAACTCGTCCCGTGTGTACCAGGGTCCCCACGCGGCATCTGGCGCTTCACCGCGGACGGTGTCGGTACGGTTAGTCGGTCGGAATTATTACTAAATGCGTCTCGTGAGTACCAGGGGCCCATGTTACGGTCTCGTGGCTCGGACATTCGAACGTCGCCGCCGACCATAAAAACCACATTTATACAATGTGTATACATGTACCTATATACAATTTATTTTTATATCGCATATAGGTAGTCGGCAATATTATTATCATGTTAATAATTTTTTATAAATAGTTTTATTGGTCAATTATACATAATGTTTTTCTCTGGGTATGCCCAGAGAGCCTATATAATAAGAAAGTGGTCAACTTGCTAATGTTTTCCTAGAAGTAATATTATCCCGGGTGACACCATACTATGTCAGTATGCTAAACAGTTGAATGTCGTAATTAGTTTTGTCCAATCATCAAAAAGACATCTATCGTGGTGTTTTTATGAATGTTCGTCTGCTAACATCTATTATTGGCGTTTTCAAACTGTTCAGAATCAATCTAGGGTACTCTATTCATTTTGATTACACTTTAATTTCACTATTCCACCAATTATTTTGAATAACTTGTTTTTTTTAAAAAAAATGATGGAATATTATTATATATGTCAGTTTATTATTTTTTTTAATCAGATTATCGTTTAATATTTCATTATTTTTAGAACAACTGATATAAGACAGAGTATTGTCAACAATCATACACTACTATCGGTACAATTTATTGATAAATTTATACATTAAATTACCTGATCGACTGATGAACTTGTTAATACAATGTCTATATTTTATATTTCTATAACACAATTACACAATAGCAAAAGTACTCAGATAATTTCATAAGAACCTAATGAAAATATTATAAAAAATAATAAAATCCATTTAATTAAATAATCATTTATTTCAGAAAACAATTCACATTAAAATTTAATATTATACAATATAGATAAAATTAATCCGCTTCATGAACATTATCCATATAGTGTAAAAAAACGTAATTGTCACTAAATGGATGGGACCTATACGAATATTTTTACAATTTTTTACCACATTGTTGTTTTATTCATTAGTCGTAATAATTGTTTTTAATGCGAATTTGTTCTATTGATCATATGTGATAATATGATCAATTATATACGTCCTACTAAGATTAAGTTATGGGTTCTTTATTTTTTATCAATATATTTTTTTTTTTTTTTATAATTTGTCTACTTTGATCGTTCACTTCTATTGCTTCCTCATCATATGCGACCTGAGCAACGACTTAACAAAATAATATTTTTAGGATGTTATGTTTTGTAATGATTGATACTAATTATACAAATTAATTATATTTATGTAAATAAAAAAAATAAACTCAGTGACAATGTAATTCTTATATAAAATAAATACAATTCTCGTTCTATTTGTATTTCTATTATTTAATTTATGAAAATATTGCGTGAGAAATAAGTATGAAAACATTTTGAATTTTAATTATTTCATATTAGATTAGATAATTTATATTCATATGTATTTCTTTAGGTATATTGTTGGTCAAAATTGGTTATCGTAAACAGTTATTGGATAACCAGAGTGCAGTATCTTGTACCCCAATACAAGATAGTCGATACTTTCCTATATTGTATTGCGATACATTTTTAGTCTATGTATCGAGTATTTCATTAATTGTGATTAATCAAAGATACTTGATATATTAAAAGGGTACATTTAAACATTTTCTTTCTAAACTAAAACTGTATATAATAACAGTTTGTGCTCCTCACCACTGGTAGAACGTATATTTTAGTAAACTGTCAGGTATTTTGTTTGAAAAACTATTTATCGTAATCAAATAGCTTATATAAATAACAATAAAATATACAAATAATTAATAATAATTGGTTAATTGACATTGTAAAATAATAATAGTAGTAATGTATAATTTTATTATGAAATATAAATTATATAATAATTAAATGGTATTATTTGTTTTATATTATCTACTAATTTAAATTGCAAATTTTATTGAACAATTGTATAATATGACAAATTTGACAATTAAAAAATTAGACATAGTATTGAATTAATGTATAAAATTAATTTTTTTTTTAAATGTGTAAAATATGTATATTGTCTGATTATAATGTCTAAATCGCACAGCATGATATTATACTAAACATATTTACCTAATATTAAATTTTAAATGTTATATATTTATTATAAATAAAATATATGCTGACTAAGTACAGATTATTATTCAATCAGCCAACACTGTAGATGCATATTAATTGAACTACAATTAAATGTTAAATAGAAATATATTAGAATTAATTATATTTTGCCATTTTATTTTTCCCAAATACAAAAATCACCTCCTTAATTAACCAACTGGACGAAATAATTTCCTTTTAATTTCCTCTTTTAAGATTTTGAATGTAGCAAGATTTTTGGACAAAAAGTGGTTTACAGTCACAGAAAAAAAACACAAATAAATTTAAAACCAATGCATTTGTCGCTATTCTCAGAATCTAAAATATGACCAAGCAAAATAAATAATATATATATATATTTTTTTAAATATTTTTTGGGGGGAAATATAAGCTAAGTTTTATTCAATTTTGTCTTGTCGAGAATGCATCATATTTCTGTCTGGTTGATCGGTGGGTAATACGTTCGATATAAATATTGACTAAACAACAGAGCGTTGGTTTTACGGTTGGTGGACGATGTCAATACGGGGAGATACGCGAACGTTCGTAGACGTCGACACGAGAGAGAAAGAGAGAGAGTGAGAGAGAAACAGATCGTCTCCGTCGAGAACAGCGGTTCTCAATCTGGGGTACGTGACATGATCTCAAGAAGTACGCGAAAAAAATTTGAGAAATGGCGGAAAAAGTGAAATTGATTGTAACTGAAATAGTTTGCTATTAATGCAATTGCTATTATAGTGACTATAATAACGACGGTGTAGCCAAAGCAGTCGGTTTCTTCATGCGCCCCTGGTACAGACGGACAGACGTTTTCGACATTTACTAGAAATAAAAATTGAAAACCTAATCTAAAAATGTGACCATCACCTGTCCATCAAGAAACGATAGACGGCCATCAAATTTTTAGACCCTCTCCACCGCCACCACACGCCCGGCCATCAGCGCCGCCGCTATTTAATATTTCATTATGTGAAATTACGACAAATAAAAATATAGTGTAAATTAACATGTTTTACACTAATGTTGAATTTTTTACAATAGATACCTTTTTTTTATAATACAGTAATACATTTTAATATATATTTTTGTCCTTCGTTTTAAACAGGTTTAATGATTATTTGATATATAATTGTTTAGTGGTTCTAAGTTTTTTTTAGCATTATTTGATGCCGTTTAGTTTTAAAGAAGTGACTGTTATAATCTATAATAATTATATAATTATTTATTTACTAACTATTATCATTTATTTATAAATAATAATAATGAAATCCAATATTTTATCCGGGCAAATCATAGCAAATGATTATGAAATATGATTATAATTTTAGATAATAAATCACGTGTCTATTCCGAACCAGGTTATTCTATCACTTTAAGAATATAGCATTTCAGAAACCATTGCTGTGCATCACATAATTAAAATCGAAACAAATTATAAAGGTAATGACACCAATAAATTACTCCATACTTAATATAAACAATTAAAATTTCATTTTTAACTTTTATTATAAATTTTAGTACTACACTTAACAATCTTAACTTTATGCACTTAAAAAATTCAAATGTGCAATTTTTTATTGTTATAAAATACGCATTTATATTGGAATAAATTCCTAAAATGCATTATTTAAAAAAAAAATTTGCGCTGAGGTGGTGTACGACTATAAAATTAGCTAAAATTAAAATGTTAGAAAAGACTGGGCTGATCATAACGAATCTACATCTAGTGCTATTTAAAATATAGACTAGACGATAGTGTTTAACAGTTCTTTATTTTTAAATTGTTTAAATTACAATTTTCAACTGTTGAATTTTTGTTTGTTGTTCATTTAATAACATAATAATATGCATTAATATGTTAAAAAGCTTCAAATTATTATAGGAATAAATTTAGTACAATATGCAACATAAATGTCTGTATTTTGACTGTAGATATAATAAAATGAATTTATATCGAATCAGATTTTTAATATGCTGCTTACTAACAAATATGTAAGTACATAAAGTTCCGAGGCCTGCTAATGACACAAGGTACTTATTAATTGATAAATAACTTTATAATGTCCTTCATGTTTACATTATAGACATTTGACTTAACTGACAAAATATATATAATTATTATTAAAAGACAAAAAATTAAATAATAAATATAATTTGTTATAAAATCAAAAAAAAAAAAACAAATAATAATTTAATTCGACTAATATATTAAATCAATATAGTTACAACGGAAAGAATGTGTATGATTATCGATAATACCAGTGATTCTTAATATACGAATTGTATATAAATAGATTATTTTAGAATCAGAAAATTTTGATAATTGTATAGTGTTATCATAAACGGAATATAGTCAATGAAAGCTTTTGATTTCCTATGTGTCTCTAGTAGTGTATAGAATGATTATATGCTCTCAGGACGTATAGAATGCCAACGCCGCGCCTCTACCCGTAATAATCTTACAAATTCAATCACAACTGTACCACATTGTCGGCGGCGGCGTACGCATATCCAGGACGCGAGACCCCCGCTTGGGTCCCTGGGTACGTTTTGAAACCACCCCAGTGAGAAAGTTACCGTCTGAAAAAAGTCTGAAAAACCTCGTCGTCGAAAAATCGTTTTATCTCGAAACAACGAGTAAGGTTTAGCGTAAAACAGCCGTACGATGAAAACTAAAGAAATTTTTTTGTTTTCCATGTTCAATAAATTTCGAATATTTTAAAAGATGGTTTTCGATAGGCGTCCGTGTTAGGACATTTGGAACTTTCTTTACGATTTTGTACGTATCCCGATGAAATCTACACGATATTAAAAATTTGGGCTAGGGAAATGATGTAAGAAAAACTTACAGAAAAGTCTAAAGAATTAAATCATAACACAGACTGAAGTGAGAGTGCTTTCGTAAGCAAGTCCCGGGCAGCTTTCTGCAGTCTGCTAGTCTCTATTCTCTGGAACCAGATTATTCCCAGGCATCAGCAGAATTCTTGCTAACTTTGCGTCAACGATCTCTTCCGGGTAAAAGTAAGGGCATGTACAGTATATATTTCTCGGTATCGCCTGTAAAAATAAACAAATTAATATTTAAAGAACTGGATAGTAAATTGTTTTTACTAAAATAACATGTAAGAAATTAAGTAATTTGTGTCTATAAGTACCAAAAGATTAATAATAATGTAAACCACTTATCTATATAAATATATTGGAATTGATCCAGTTTATAGATAAAAATAAGTACAGAAGTTTATCTAGACTATTATGAATTATTTCTTATATTTGAAATTAATTCGTTTTTTTGTATTGGCGCCTCATTAAAAACTAAATGGCAAAAAATAATGCTTACAGATGCTAAGAACCATTAAATAATTATATACCAGTATATCATCAAACCTGTTTAAAATGGAGGACAAAAAAACGGTTATTAATATGTATTATTGTATTATTATTGTAAGTATATATTTTAAAAAATATATATAAAACTTCAACTTTAGCATAAAACGTGTAAATTTACACATTTATTTTTATATCATAAAGTTTACAAATAATACTAGTAAACGAAGTATTGTGCCATAGTTGTGTAATATTGAAACCATGTCAGTACCTGTATTTGTATAAATCTCGATAGACAAATTCGATCACTTTAGTCTATTCTTATTTATTTAACATGGAAAATATTTATTTCTTACATAGTAATAGGTGGATAATATTCATTGTTTTCTGTAATGTTTGAACCACGATTTATTTCTGAAACTAAATAGAATTAAAGGTTTGCTAATCCATATTATATATTTATGTGTTCATATTCCAAAAAAAAAAAAAGTTTAAAACTGGCATTTTAAAATTCTGACATTAGATGACCGAACTCGAGTGAAGCGTGGCAATTACTATGTAAGTACCTAATTGTTATTAAACGTAAGTAGTTACACAGGTTAATACTCAAAAAGTAAAATATGTTTGATTTATGTCTTTGATTTATGATTTAAAATTGTATTTAACCATTTTTTTCATTATTTATAGTTTGTATATATTATATTATATTTTGTAATGTATAATATTATCATTAAAATAATAATATAAGTATGTGTTTTGTTTAGTTCATGTATTAAAAATATTTTAATCCCTCCTACCCGAAAATTGATCCTGAATACATGCTTGATTTAGTGTCGGTTTGTTAGCTTTCTTAATTATTTTTTTTGAAAACTATATGATGAATATTCGACAGTTTAAAATTGTAAAAACAAATATTTGTATTCACATTTTTTTTTAACGAATTACAACTATACAATACAATTAAAATTATCATAAATTACGTTATTATAGACACAGTTATTTAGTGGCACATATATAGTGAAATATTATCAACCCAATAAATCGGTTTTTCATTTATTGTTTCACATAAATAATAAATTGTATTTAGGTGTTTTAAGAATTGATTTTATCAAATATTTATGGGTATTAAAAAGCATTATCAACAAAATTTGTACATATTTTAATAGTATTTTCATGTTTAAAAAGCATTTTTTTGTAGCGTTATTGGTAATTTTTCAATGCCTTTTCTGTAGGTTTTATCGGCCTGTCGAAAATCATCTTTTAAAATATTCGAACAATTTTGAAGATAGAAAACGAAAAGAATAATAATTTCCATCGTACTGTTGTTTTACACTAAACCGTACTCGTTTTGAAATAAAACGATTTTCGACGACGAGGTTTTTCAGACTCGGTAACTTTCGCACTGGCGTAATCTCAAAATGCGTCCCGTGCGTACCAGGGGCCCACGGGGCGATTTCGCGGTTCGCGCTTCGGTGTCGGTACGGTAGGTCAAGAATATATTACCAACCGAGTTCCATGCATACCAGGAGCCTACGCGACGGTATCGCTTCCCGGATACTCGTGTGCCGCCGCTGACGATGTCATGGTTCGGCGGGTCGAGAATTTTTTCGTACGATTATTACGGGCGGCGGGAGTCGTTATTCTATACGTCCTTAGAACATACAATTATACCATACTTTGCTAGGAACACATAGGAAATCAGGATCTCTCATTGACTGTATTCCGCTTCTGATTCGATACAAATTCGTTTTATTATACCTACAATCAAAATACAAAAATATATGTTGCATATTGTACTAAATATATGTTTATATTAATTTGAAGCTTTTAAACATATTAATGCATATTATTATGATATTAAATGAACAAAAAAACAAATATTCAATAGTTGAAAATTTTAATTTAAACAATTTAAAAATAAAGAACTGCTGAACACTGTCGTCTAGTTTATATTTTAAATAGCACTACCGAGTATTGGTTGTAAATTTGTTATGATCAGCCCAGTCTTTTCTAACATTTTAATTTTAGTTTTAATTGTTGATGTCGTACACCACCTCAGCGCGAATTTTTTTTTTAAATAATGCATATTAGAAGTTTACTCTCATATAAATGCGTATTTTATAACAAAATAATTGTGTAGTTGAGCATTTTTTAGTGTATATGTATGCACATATTTCATTGTTTTTTAGTGCATTAAGTTCCAAACCCTGATTACGAGTATTATTATTTTTCGATTAATACCATTTCTTTTTTGATCAACGTTGTCTACCTTTCCCCTATATACGAAGTTTAATAATTATTTAAAAAATGGTGATTATCCATTAATAAATAAACCTTTTAATCTCCCATTAGAATTACATTGTAATATAGTGGAAACATCCATTTCTATCCATTAAGAAAAAAAAAAGTTTACAAAAAAGAGATTTTATATATTTTTAATAATTTAACTGATAACTTACTTATACAAACACAAATATTATATATTTCTATAAATGGAAAACAAATTCAAAATATTAAAATAAATGTTTTTGATAAAGAAGGGAATATTTTAAACCAATTTATTGTTTTTACTGTTTATCTTATTTTAATTAGCATTTAATGAAAGAATATTTAGAAAAACAAAATGTATGGATATCGTAAAAGTTATAAATATTATAATAAACTTAGTTTTTGTATGCTCATTTTAAAAAAAATGTCTTCATCAATCGGATCATCGGATCATTAGGATTTATTTATTATCCAATATTAGCAACTTTATCTCTCATTAATGCAATCATTATTCTCTTTAAGAATAATATAAAACAAATTTAAAAAAATTTTAGAATTTATAAACACATACCAATTTTATAATCAATTATTGCAGTTGTATAAAGTTAAAAATATCAACGACGAAGACATATATAATACAAAAAAGGTTTTTGAAAAATATACTATTTTTTCTTAGAGAAAAATATTTAATACTAACTGAACATAATGGGTAATGAAAAATGTATGATTTTAAAATAAAATTGTTTTAGATGTTATTTTTGTTTTATTAATTATTACTATTAAAAAAATCCAACAAATCTTAATAAAAGATTAAGTAACTTTATAGTTACTCCATTTAAGTATGATAAAGAAAACAATTATGAAAAATGTATATTTCCGTAACCAGTCCGATGTTTAATTCTAGGATCATCAAGATCTGGTAAAACTACATTGTTGTGAAATAAATTAAAATTGCTTTGAATAAAAAAAATGCAACTATAAGTAGATGAAATCCATGATTTAGGTATAGCCAGTACAATTAAAGGAATAGTTTTTCTTTAGATTGTAATGGACCAACAATAAGTTCTGATTTTCAATCAAAATTTGAATGACGTATAAAAATTTTAAGCAGTTGGAAAGTTTTCCAATCTAAGTTAAATTAGGTCTTTAAATATATTAGTATTATTTTCAAAAAGGGATTTACAATAATTTTGGAAAGAATCTCAAATGATGGTGCTTTTTTTAGAATAACCAATAATGATAAAACATCTCCAGCTGTAGGACAAATTGAGATTGAATAATTTAAAATTAAAATTCTATCAGAGGAATTTCAAAACATATAAAAATTAAAATAAATAAAAGAACTAACAGATTTATCAATGACAAATAATTATAAATTGGCAATGTATTGAAGAATTATATGTACAATTCATAAATTTATAAATTTAAACAATTCTAAGCGGAGCTCTGTAAATCAATATTGATTTAGCAAAACGAAACGGGTGTAAGTGTGCGCAATGGAACGTAATGGCAGTATTCCGAACCTTAACAGTGATATTGGGTACCAGGAGTGCATGTGGGGGTTATCGGCGTTCGGTTGCATCGGTCGGCCGTGTGGTGGTAGCGAAGAGCGGTCAACGGTGTTCGGCGGCTTTTTTGCCCGGGATGGTTCGTCACGGCGGCCGCGATTGCATTGTAAAATGGTAGTGGTGCAGGAGGGGCCTACAATGTTTGCTGGCGGCGGCGGTGGGCCGTATCCCGAAATACCTGGACGGCAGGCGAGTATAAGCGAATACTTATAGGTAACAGTTTGTAATATTATTATCATGTTAACTATTTTTTATAATCAGTTTTGTTGGTCATATTCATAATGTTTTTTTTAGTTTTGTTACTCTGGGTATGGCTATAGAGCTTATATAATAAGAGAGTGTCCAACTAGTTATTGTCTTCCAATAAGTTATAATATACTATCATGGGTGAAACTATACTATGTCTGAATGCAAACAATCGAGTGTCTTAACTAATATTGTCCAATCTTCAAAAAGACATCTATTATGGTGTTTTTATGTGTTCGTCCGCCAATTGTCATTGACTTTTTTTAAATTGTTTAGAATTAATCTAGATACTCTATTCATTTTTAGTACTATTTAATTTTAAAATTTCTATGATCATTTTGCTACAGAAAATTAATTTTGAAAAACTTGTCGTTTTTTTATACATATATAGAATATTATTTTGTGTGTCAGTTATTTTTTAATCCGATAATATGATTTTTCACCCCTCACAATATTTGTCAATGTTTGATATTTAAGAAATATTTACATATCTATTTAATATAGAATATTTAATTTACAAACATAACATCATTTGTGTAATATTACAAATTTGACATTTAATTTTTGGTATTCAGTAGTATTAAATTAATTAATTTGTTTAAATGTGTAAAATAAATTGTTTGATTTCTCTGCAAATTAATTACCCACACTGCGTGATAATATTGTAAAAATATTTACTCAGTATTACATTTTAAATGTTGTATATTAAGTATATATGGAACATTTGTTGACTAAATGACAGATTATTATATATTTACCCAACACATTAGGTGCGAATTAGTTGAACCATAATTAAATGTTAAATAGTAATTTAATTTAATCTTGAAATTTCCTTATTTCTTTCACGTTTTGTTGATCCGCTGTACTCTACGGTGGTCATTATTTTTAACTTTTCCAATGTATTTAAACGTTTAAACGTTGCGGGTGTATAGATTCTGAGTGGAACAAAGACTTAGTTGTTTTTACAATTTATTTTTTTTATTTTTTTGTGTGTATGTATCAAAATATTTTTTCAAATAGGAATAATATTGTTTTGTGCCTATTATTATATTGTTATTAATAAAAGTATAAAAATTAATTATAAAAAACACCTCTGGCAATTTAGCATGTATCAATATTCCAAATAATATGAGTATGAAAAATTTAATATCTCGTAAAAAATTATTAAAAATATCGATAATAAAATAATAATAATAATAAAAAATTAAATTTTTTAGCCTGCATGGTAGTTTTTTGAACTGCGATAGAACAAACTACGAAATTTTCATAAATAACGACAGTCTCGGTTCCAGTTCCGAAATTGGACATCAAAATCGTACCTGTAGAACTACCTGATGGATTCATTCGGACATTCCGTACCAGGAGTCCATGCGAGGGATCGCCGACGTTGGCTTAGATTACAAACCTAACATCACTTATGTAATATTAAAAATTTGACATTTAAAATTAAATCGTGTTATTATATTGTCTGAAAATTTGTGTTATTCGTACATAACGACAACTAATGAATGAGATATTTAGATTATATTATTTATCATATTTGTGGCAATATTTAATTATTTTTTTGTATTTGTATTTTACTTTCTTTTTTACCTAACCAATCATATACCTCAATTTGTTTTCGCCACTTCTCGATTGGATATAAATTGCAGTTTTTGAAGTAAATGTCCAACGTACTGAGCATGACCGCGGTGGTAGAAATGACTTTTTTAAAATTTTAAAATTAATTAATATCATTCACGTTTTGTTAATCACTTGATGATTATCATTATTTATTTTAACTATGTCTTTTTATATTTTGATACATATGCATATAACATTAAAAATAAGTCTCTTCGAATTCTAATGGATTATTAATTCAATAATAATTGTTAATAATCGCCTGACCCTAATAAAATTATATATTTCTTAATATTATTTAATTAACTAAATAATTGAAAACAAATCTATGCCTGTTTACTCCGTTAATGGAAAACATTATAGTTGTAAAAATTAACTATCCCCGATAAAACAGATTGCTCTGCAACATAGCATTAAATGATTAATAGCAGGTTAACACCTACATACAACTTTTGTAGTTTATGACCATATTATTATTATTAACCTCACAAGGACGTCGCCGGTGGATTTACAAGCCGTTTTATGATATTTAATTAAATCCTGGTATAAAACGGAATATTAACTAATTATATAAGAAAAAATTATTTATATACATAAACTTTAAAAACTGTATTAAATGTCGGTGCCCATACTATACTAGTATTATAAAACACAATAAATTGTTTGATTATTATGTCAATAAATACCCACACAGTATGATAATATTCTAAAAATATTTACTTAATATTGAATTTTAAATGTTATATATTTATTATAAGTAGAACATATGCTGACTAAATACAAATTATATAATCGCCCAACACTGTTAGGTGCTTATTAGTTGAACTTCAATTATATGTTAAATTGTAACTTATTAGAATTAATTTTTTTGGCCATTTTATTTTTCCCAAAAACAAAATAACATTGCACAAATAAGAGTATTTCAAATTCGTCCGTCATAAATTTGTTTTTTTTTTAATTCTTTGCTAGAACGCCATGTCGTCGACAATATTCCCCGAATCTTGACCATGTCGCGATAGCCCATATCTTAGTAAAACCGTTTCGTCATCACCGTATAGCAATACTAGAGTATTGTCCTATAGTTCTCACCTATGTCACCGAGGGACCCCAGTCAGTTATCTCATAAACTAGGTTTAAAAATTAACATTTTTGTCGGCAAGAACTGCCCCTAGTCCGTGGGCTTTTGTGTGCTTTCAACTTATAAACACATTAATACTGTAAAGAAAAAAAAGTTTGGTATATTTTATACTTAATTGATATCTGAAGGCTTTAAGTATGTATTATAATTAGTTTAAATGATACAGTTACCTGAATATAAGGGATTTATGTCCAATAATAACTTTTATTGGTATCTAAATCCAATTAAAATTTTTTTTTCAAAAATTAAAAATATATATTTTTAAATATTAGTTCCATGTTTAATGGGTGTGAAAAATGTCGAAATGATTAAATATTAACCAGCACAATTTCAGTTGCAAATTATATTAATGATTACTATTGATGTTGGCAATAGATAACTATAAAGAACAAAATTATATACTGAGAAAGTGTAAGTAATCATTTAATTTGTTTTAAAATTAATTCGTACTGCACATATTTCTTCCTCGGCAGCGAGGTTTTTGCGTTACCCAGCCATCGTAGTTGATTATCGTCCAATAGATTACACGGCCGGGTACATTTCCCCTCCCCACGCCAATATTTCATAACGTTTACTTGTTTGTGTATGATTTGTTTCATAGTTTCATACTATGCTCCAACATTTATATAGGCCATTTAAAGACCTTTGTGTGTCTGTTCTTGTTCTACTGCGTGTAGAGGAGGTACAATATCCTACAATTAATAAACATAATGTATAATTTATGAAGTTAACAAATTGTTTATCTGATAAACTAAGTATTATGAGTTTTATGATAAATATTTAAAAAAATAAAAAACGTACATAATTTAGTGTTTATTTTTTGTTTTGTCGTGACAATGGCAGAAGCAACTAAACATTTATTATAATGCTTGTCCAGACTTTATCATCAGCATATTATTTTATATTGCGTTATCTTTTAAAATCATTGTCAAAAATACTATTGCACGATAGACACTGTAATTTAATTATTTTCCTCTTTTTTTTTTTCATAGTTAAATTATTATTCAAATAAACGGAGCATAATTGATAATTACATAATTCATAAACGATTTAATAAATAAAACGAATAAACATGATAACAAACGTGGTAAGTGATAGGTAATTAGGCGCCTAGACGTTATCACTCTGCTATGGATTTATTGCATAGAGTACCTACTCTGGTATATTGTTACGTTCTTATCACAAATTAAAATTTGTTAATCATTTTTAAAGATATTCAATTTGTTCTATGGAATCGTGACATTAAATATTAAACAATATTTGAGTCTCTAATCAGACTTGTAATTATTATAATTTTCTCGATTTTTTATTTGAACACCGAGTTTAAATAATTACTAACAATTTGCAAAATGCCGAATCAAAAAGATTTCCGTGTCGACATTTCGGATTTGGCGATTGGAATGAAACAAATTGCCGTTGGACACCCTCCCCTCTACATACACCTGCATGAATCAGGGCCTCTGTAAAGGACACAAATATAAGCTTAATTACTATATCTTGGTCTGACTTTGGCTCCAAAAAAGTATAAAACTGTTTAAACATTTTATTTGAATTAATATTTATATATTATGTATTTTTTCTTTAGGTCACAGCCAATATGAATAAATTCCAGCTATTTATAACATGCTGAATAACATTGTTCAAATCCTTAAAGATGGTATTTCATTTTTTACCAGTATACCATTATATAATTGTAATATATAAGTTTTTTTTCCAGTTTCGAGTAACCTGAACATATCAAAGAAAGAAGTCAGCGTTTATAAATGGATATTATCAAAAATCAAGAATTTCTTATTAACTTGTTTGAATAAAGAATATAGTAAGATAGGCATGAATAAATATGTTAAACATGAAACTCCCTATTGTAACCATCAGTGAGCTATATGTTATCGAACAAGATAATGACAAAATGTACATATTGATAAGTAGTATGTTAATCAATAACATAATTAAGCTGTAATATGGTTTCTTTATAAAGTTAATGTTTTTTTTAAGAAAAGGATTTTTCAAAGTGGTCATATGATGCTGAGCAAACAACTAATAACCTATGAAACTAATTATGCGTTGCTGTTATGCGAAATCTTAAACACAGTGGAAAGGTAAGAAAAAAAATAGCATTTGTTGGCAATCAATTCAGTAGTAGGTATTTAATATGCTTTTTATCATTTAAAACTACATTAAGAGTTGTGATAGCCCATACTGTTTCTTCATCTAATTTATGTACAATTTAGTAAAATCAAATCACACAAACAAAACCCAAAATTTTGGAATTTATATTTTATAGTCTTTTCTTGAAGTTAAATCTAACAAAAATTAAACATTTATGAATTGTGAAAACCAACTTTCAAATTCTTTTCTTTTTTTATTGTAATTTTTGTAGTTATTATGTTTAGTTTGTGATGAATGTTCGTTGAAAAGTGATTATGGTATATTTTAATACCTTTTATATTTATAAAATATAAATGACTTATTATGAATAGCATCTTTATCCAAGTAACCTTTTACACTATCAACATCTTTAGAGTTTCAAAGACATTCTATTTTTTAATATCACTGTTAAAATACAGATTTGGATATTGTATTGATGTGAAGGAATTTTGAGTGATTACGAGACTTATAATGGTGCACCTATTCTCAAGAAATTGTCAGTGTCTTGAATGTGAAATGTCAGTAAACTGTTATTTCTAGAAAATGTGTGCAATTAAAGGTGGTAAAAATCCTGTTTTTGTATATTTCATTTTTAATGATGTTATGTTAACAATGCTAACGTTATTTTAAATGAATTTGTAACAATATTTTGTTTTTATTTTTTTTTTTTGATTCTAGTAGCTGGAATGTATCCAGACCCACCTGCAAAAAAAGAAACTATAATCTGGTAAAAACAAAACCCACTGTCCTGGATATATAATCGCCTCCCACAGAAGGTAATAATGGTATTTTCTATATATTTTTCTTTTTATTGTGTTACCATGTTCATTTTTGTCCTATTAATATTGATTGATAAGACAAAAATACTATATGAGTATTATACTGGACTTGTTATGAATGGCATCTTAATCCAAGTAACTTTTTATTTTGTATTATGACTTTTGTCAAATTTTTCTTTGTGTTTTTTTGCTAATGCACTATCAGCACCTTTAGAGTTTTAAAGACATTCTATTTTCTAATATCACTCTTAAAAAAATATTTTGCAATAGACTATTACTATTCTTATAAAATCCTTTAGTTTATACTAATCAAAATTATTCAAATATTTCTGATAGATGAAAACAGATGCTGGGAGAAGATAGTATAAATGGTGGGAATCCTTTCCAGCATCTTACAAATGGTAAGAAATATGAAGATATTACCAAAGATGGAGGTGTTCTCAAAATGTTGCTGGATTAAGGTTAGTAACTCTGTAACATGTTTTAATTCATTTTCAAAATGGTAAACATTTTGGACTTAAACTGAACTGAAATATTAAAACCGATTAAATAGTAGACTGATATGGCTACATGTATTTTTTTGTTCTTATGGTTAAACATTTTTAATATTTTTTTAGATAAATTCAAGTTGAATAGTTGATTTAGAAATCTTCAACTTCTGCACCATAAAAACTTCCTAGAAAATTAAAAACAAATTTTCTTGAAACCTTTTGATGTAACTTATCTTAAAGGTAATCAACCAAAGTGTTTTAATTTGGGAAATTTTGAACTATTACCTGGGTCAGATATTGGTATATCAACTATGACACTCAGTGACAATGCAAGAATTATTATAAGTCCAAAATATTCTTATAAAGAAATGTGTTACAATTTTACCACCAAAATTAATTTATTTTAAGACATAATAATACTATGATATTTACATTTGTATGTATTTCTATATATATTGAAATGTAATGTAATACAATGCAAAAATACTATGAAATGATAATGGGTGGCCATATTCAGGGAGATTAACTGTAGCCTACTTGTATGGTATAAGTAATAGGATAAAATGTTAGTTACACAAAATGCTTAATTTCTCCTATGTTATATCAATAATAACAATTTAGTATACAGATATTACTACAAATATTAATTTATTTTTTTACAGATGGTTGATGCAAAGTTACCAAGAATTCTTCTCATGCCTAGGGACATGATCTGGTTGAAGAGAACCCAGACCAGGAGACTGCAGAAGGCAGTAAGGAACTAGCTATTCTCACTCACACTCTTACTCCAGTATGTGTAATGATCAGAATACCTATGTTACTAAAATTTTAAAATATAACAATATTAGTAAATTAATTATTAAACTATAACAAGAATTATAGACATTAGGTTTTTTTACCATTTATACATTGTATTTATTTAATTTCATTTTTAGAATTCAATGACTTTATTGGTGGCATCTTATAATCTATCTCAACCTAACAAGGACCTAAGGATGGCTGTGCAATACCTTAGGCCTTCAATAAATAATCAAATTTTCAAAAGAAATCCCACAGTGCCCTGCTATCAAGTGCTGGACATGTACAACATGGACTTCTACTATTTTATATAATAATAGGATTAAAAGAACATTGTTGAATTTAATCATGAACCAAATCATTATCAAATAATTGTGGCTTAAACATCAAACTCTAAATAAACTGTGTATAATTTATATTCTTATCCCATATAGGTTTGTAGTATTATTAACATTTTAACAATACTATGTCAGAATGCAAAACAGTTGAGTGTCTTAACTAATATTGTACATTCATCAATAAGACATTTTTACATCTTGTTATTTTCATAATGTTATTGACTTTTATAACTGTTTAGAATTAATTTCTGTTGCTGTATTCACTTTTCTTACAATATCAATTTTAAAATTCTACCAATCGTTTTGTTATGAAAATTGTATTTCAAAAACTTCTGGTTTTTTTTTACATTTATGGTATTATAGTGCATTTGTCAGTTTTTGTTTCAAGTAGATTTCATGTGGGCAAGCATGATATATTTTACATAGTGAACAGTACAGTTACTAATACTAATTATTAAAGTCTTAGTTGAACCAAAATTATATGTTAAATAGTAATTTATTAGAATTAATGTGTTTATATTTTTAGCAATAAACAAGATATCTGATAGAATTATATATAGTATTTAATACCCCTCAAAACATTTGTCACTGTTTAATGTTATTATATTTACATCTATACTTAAAATTGAATGTTTAAGTCACAAACATAATTGTACACTTGTGTTATATTAAAAAATTTGATATTTGAAAGATATTGAGTAGTATTGAGTTAATTTTTTTAAATTAGTTAAATAAAAGTTTTTTTGATATTTCTGTCAATGAATGACACACACAGCATGATATAATTTTTCAAATTTTTACTCCATTTTGAATTATAAATGTTATATATTTATTATAGGTTGGATATTTGTTGACTAAGTACAGATTATTATATATTTACCCAACACTGGGTGCTCATTAATTGAACTAAAATTTAATGTTAAAAAGTACATTATTAGAATTAATAAATGTATTTATCCAGAGATACCTTGTAGAAGTTCAGGTGTTCAGTATAATAATGAGTTTAATTTGTAGAAAAATATAATATTTTTGTCTATTGTTGGTTTATATATTGTTATGATTGCCAATGTTTAATGTTTTTTTCAATTCTAATTCAAATGTGAATTAATTTTATTAATTAGATAAATTATATATTTAAACTAACATTAACTATGAGATGGGTTTTTGACCTATACTTAATTGTGTTTGAAGTAATCTCTTCATAAAATAATTTTAAAAATTTAATTATTTAAATAAATATTCACACATCAATATATTTCCATAAAAAAATATTTTGTGTTTTGTCTTAGTCGCGCCGTAATTCATGAGGCATGGCAAACTTACCGTCTCTACGTGCATGAGTAGCTGCCTATCTAAAGGGCGTAATCATGTTAAGTCATAAATACAAATTCACTTAGCAATTATGTTTTATTATTTTGCGTTTCATACTTCATTCTCGTGTTCGCCTATGATATATTTGTTTAACTAAATGGTAGTCATTAAACATGTTGTAACTTTTTTTTATTATTATAATTTTTTTAATTAGATTAAATTCTTACTTTTGAGTTTTGGCAGTTTGAATCTGTTCTTCTTGTCTTAACATGTTTTTCTTAAGGTTCGCAGCATAACATTCGTACATTTTTACCATTTCATATAATAATTTAGATATCTGTTAATCTTGATCTAACAGGCAATTTATTGCAGTTTAATATAAAAATACTTGCTCATATTGACAAGTTACTACTAAGTATAGAAATAATTTTATACATCCGTATGTGGGACAAGTCTATTCAAAAAAAAAGATGTGAATGAGGCAAAATCATTTTCTAAATATTTAAAATCATGAAAACTATTTTCGAATTCAGTCTTCAAAAAAAAAATTGTTCTGAATATTTTTTGTAGAAAAATGGTTCATTGATTCCTTGTTTTAAATGCAAGTTTCAAAATGCATTGAATCTTAATTTAGTAATTGTGTTTCTCATTTATCTAATTTACATTGTCATTTATGGCTGTTTTTAAAGTGTTGACATCTTTTCTTTAGACTCATATTTAGAACATATTTTTAAGTCATCTTTTAACTTTAATAATTTGTCAAATACATTGGAGAGTGATTACCATAATATTTCTGTAATGTATGGTAAACCTAAACATTTATTTGTAACTTGTAACATAGAGACATATTAATAAATTTTAAAATAATTACATGATTCTATATATACATCCAAAAATTAATTTTTATTTCAACATAGGTATAGCAAACAAATTATCATCAAGAATAAAAAAAAAATTTTATTTTTTTATTTGATTTAAACTATTACTTGATAAATTATTAACAATAAATATAACTAGTTTGGAAGGTTAATGATCACCCAATAACTAAACAATTTGATAAAATCTCAATTTTTAATATTTCTCTTTTGTTTATTAATAAAATGTGTAATACATTGTGTATACATTTTAACATCAGTTAGAAATGGTTTTAATGGGTTAATGTGTTTTGATTATTTGTTTTTATTAAATCCTTTGGTTTACCTTGGTTTTGGATTTTTGAATTACCCTGGCTTATGATAGTTAACGACAGGTGCTACCGAACGCCAATGATCCTCACATGCACTCCTGAAGAGGTTGTACGCCCGTTTCGTTTTGTTAAATCAATATTGTTTTACAGAACATGATTTATTATTTTAAAGTAAAATATTATTTATTAAAAAAAAAATATATATGTATATGTATGCGATAGCTCCCGGTGCTTCTACCCTTTATCGGTGGCTGGACGTCAGGTCGTTGACCTTTCGAGTGATTAGTCGGCGCCGCGGCGGCCGCTAAATCTGCTCACTGTTTCCGCGATAACTCGGACGTTTCGCGACGTAATTGTGCGCGCGATGTCTGCGAAGACGCACAATAACGAGCCGAAACTTTTGGTATGCCAGTCACATGCCTATTAAGCAATAAAGTAGAACAATCTACGAGCTGTTTTATACTATCCAAATAACGAAAATACTAATAAATATGTCAAACAGCATAGCTGTTACTCTTTATCGTCAAAAAATGTAATTAAAATAATAACTCATATTTTTTTTTTTATCAAACCATTAAAATCTGTTTCGTTTACAACTTAAGTGTGTTAATTAATTGCACAAATATATGAACATATTATTTATTAATTTACTAATATGTTTATAAATAAAAAACTAAACACAACAGAAAGTGTAGTATTTTATTAATGCAAGGTCTTAACCGGACCAGAAATTAAATTAACTGTCACTTAGCTGACAAATTAACAAATTACTTACTAATAGATAAGATATTGATTTAAATATTAACAATTATTTATATTTATAATGTATTTAGTTTTCATAATATTATTATCCAAAGTTTATTATTATTATTTTTTTTTTTTTTTTTAAATGGAATCTACAATCTATACCACTTGGATACAATAAGAAGATGAGATACAGATTAGTTATATACAAATAATTAAAAAAAAATACATCATATCCTTAATAACATTTATACATAATACGTGACATTTTTTAGGAAAGCAGCCACCCATTAGTAACACTTTCATTTGTAATTTTAATTGTATAATTTTTTCTAATTAATATTAATATTTGGTGCCAACAGGTCAGGACACCATTTGCGCTTTAACCGTCTCGGGGGGTTGCCGGGGATTGTAGAATTAGTAAAGTTTTTAACAAGAGGATTGGGATGAGTTAAAGTGCGAACATGGAAATGTTTATAATATATTTTAGCTTTTTTTGAAACTGAAGGCATTTTTAGGTCAGTATGTATAGAGAAGTTAGAGACATAGGGAGGGGCATTTAATAATTTGCGAAGTGCGATGTTTTGGAATGTTTGAATTTTTTTAATGTTTGTTTTTTTTGCGTTTCCCCAAAGCTGAAGGCCGTATGTCCAAGAAGGCTTTAGTAGTGATTTATAAATAAGTAATTTAGTATTGATGTGAGTATATTTATTATTGTTCATGAGGTTTTTTAGTAGGCGTAGGCGTAGGTTTAGATTTATTCTTTTGGTTCTAATATGCTGGGCCTAGGTCAAGCTTTTATCAAGGGTCAAGCCATGATATTTAACATTCAAAGCACATGGAATTAGAGTGTTGAAAATAAAGACATCAGGGCAAGGGCAAGTTTAAGGATGAACGTCGAATGACTAGATTTCGATTGATTTATTTTAATTCTCCAGTCGGTGTACCACTTTTCCATGAGGTTCAGGTGAGATTGGAGATTTTGAGTAACCACGCAGGGGTCAGAGTGTATATATAAAATTGCCTTATCATCCGCATAGTCAGCGACCAGTGTATTAGGTGTAGTTGGTTGGTCTGAAGCAAAAATATTGTAAAGGATAGGTGAGAGGATACCACCTTGCGGGACACCAGCAGATATACTGGCTATGGAAGAAAAATCCTCACCAACACGGACTTGAAAGTGGCGATCGGAGAGATGCGACTTAATAATAGCGAAATATGTAGGATGAAGAAACTTTTTTAATTTATAAAGTAGGCCGTCATGCCATACCCTATCGAAGGCCTGCGAGATATCCAGAAATGCGCTTGTACAGTAAAGTTTTTTCTCTAGTGAATAAGAAATGGCGTCAACAACTCTGTGAACCTGTTGGACAGTAGAGTGAGAAGTGCGAAAACCGAATTGAGAATCTGGAAGAATGGATTTTTCAGTAATACATGGAAGGATACGTTTTAGTATAAGTTTCTTCAAAATTTTAGCGAAAAACGAGAGTAAACTTATAGGTCGAAAAGAGGTTATTGAGTCAGGTGGCTTATTAGGTTTAGGCACTAGGATGATGGTAGAAAATTTCCACAGGATGGGAAAGTATGATAGTCTAATAATGGAGATAAATAAATGAGAAAGATGAATAATGGCTTTTTTAGGTAAGCACCTAGCAACTTCGGCAGTAATCAGGTCAAATCCGGAAGATTTCTTGAGGGAGTATTTATTTATGGCAAATATAATATCATTTGGTGTGAAATGTTTTATAGGATTAGATCGCAAGTGAGGGGGGAAGTTAAGATAATCTTCCACAACACTAGTATTGGTTTGAGAGAAAATGTCAGGGTGAGGTTGAAAAATACCAGATAGATGTACTTTAAAAAGTTCAGCTTTAGCAGAGTCAGAGATGACATAACTTCCATCCGGATTTTTAATAGGTAGATTAGAGGATTTGAATTTACAAATATTTTTTGTCACTCTCCAAAGACTGCCATCTTTTGGTGAGAGTTTAGACAGAAAATTAGAGAAGGTTTCAGATTTATGTTTTGCTAGCACTTTTTTAAGGTGATTTGATAATTTCTTGTACTTATGCTTATGAGAAGGAAGAGGAGTTCGTTGAAAGTAAGCTCTAGCGTGAGGGGTAGCCACAATAAGTTTTGGTGTGACCATATTCCTGGCAATTATTGCACTGACTGATCGATTTTGGCTTGTATGGCTCTTTAATTTTAATTTTGGTATGTAATAGCGAGGAGAGTTGAAATATTTCACTTGATTTTGGGGTTCGTTCTAAGTCAACAAAAAAAAAAGGTAATTGTATTTTGGTGATTCTATGGAGAACATTTGTTACACGTCTGACTTCGAAAAGGCGAACTTCCAATTCTTCCTTAATTAACTCAGTTTGAATTGTAGGATGGAGATTTCGAATAACGACACGGATCGGTTTATCTTCCTTAAGTTGATAAGTATGGAATTCAGCGTTTTCTTCTTTTAAATATCGCACGAAAGTTCTGTAGGAGACCGGGTTGGCGGTTTGAATTTTTAGCCGATCTGCACAGAGGATTTACAGAAAATATTGTCCACTCCAATAAGGTCTATAAGTTTTGTATACACTTCTGTATAATCAATCACGCCTCTTACGAAAATAGGAAGAGGCGGTTTTGGTGTATCGTTATTACTATTATTATGAACGAATACATCATTCATTGAGCTTTCTTCGGGAGGGACATCTGGACTAAGAAATTCGAATCGATTCGTTGTCTTAAATAACTTTTTGTTTTTATTTTTAGTTAAGGTTAACGAAGTCAGTGAACCATGGGTTGACGTAGATGAGGAGCTTAATAGGTGACGTTTATTTTTTTGCTTAGTAAAACCATCGTTTGTGTCATCATTCAATGTGAACGTTAATATTTTGTCATTATTTTTATTTTTATTTTTGTTTGCATTATTTGAAAGATTGGAAATGGGTGGTTTATTTTGAGTATTAATAGTTGACGACATATTAATGACGTCTGTATGACTCTAGTTATCAAGACCGCTTGTGGCGGTCTAGATAAGAAGACTCGTGAAAGTAGATGCAAAACGTTAATAATAATTTATTATACGAAAAACATAAATAGACGTTAAGAAAAACAATTACGAGAACGGACTGGAAAACCGATAACGCAAAGATAACCGACCTGCACAGTGCTTGAGAGTCTATAATTAAAACAGTAGTAATTGTACGTTCGTGTTGTTCGTGTTGAAACAAATCCATCACTAAACATCAACACACCGTGTCTCGGTTGTGAAAAAATTGAATATGCCATTCAAAGAATTAATTGCACACGAACCTTTAAATATCCAAACCGCAAACAGCGTTTTAAAACGGTCGATTATTAAATTTCTTTTTGTTACGTATGACAATATAAATTAATTAGGAATATAATACCTACTAATAAAAAATTTAAAAAAAAAAAAATGTTTCTAATATTAATATTTTCCAACACCAGAGGTTGTATACAAATCAAAACGCATTACATATTAACAAGGTTAGGATTGTATAGCACTCAAAATTGCATAAATATGCAATACAAATAGCAAACTATACAAAAAAAGAAAACGGGAAAATGTATATTTGCTAGTAATTTATCATTTATCAATTTATAAATTCGATTGAAAATAATCAAAAATGTATTATTATATATTCTAAATAATTTCGTTCTATTAAAAGCCATATAAAATAATAAAGCATAATTACCGTTTTAGTTTGTATAATACGTATTAATTAAAATTAACTCGAAAATCAGAATATTAAAAATATAATAATAATTAACACAAAAATTACATTAATTTGTAGACAATGACTTATTGTTTACAAATTATAAAGCGTCTAATTTTATGTTAGAAATATGGCAAAAGTACAATTTAAATCATTATAAATTGCATCAGTCACATATAAAATATGAAATGCTAAATAAGACTATGTAAGAACCGCTGTTAAGTGTCTGACCGGATAGCAACATCCCATTATGTTTTTTTTTTTTTTTTTTGTTGTTCTGCAATGGTTTCGCGTTATTGTATTACATTAAAGTGTTTTGATAGACGAGCAGGCCCGTAACACATTATAATACAAACATTAAACAAAAGTGTATTGTAATATTACGGGTAGCGGCTACTGAGTACGCGCTCTGGTGATACTGGTATACTGCGAAACGCTAGATTTTGACGTTAGATGGCGCGATTATCAGTTTACCTTTGACGCGGTGAAAAGTTTACAAGTCAACGGTCGGAATACATATCAAACGACCGTCAAAAGTATTGTAATCGTTTCGTATTTAATAATGAAACGAAATCGTATACGGTGGATTTGTACCCACGGTCCACGAAAAATGGAAATATTCGCGTTATTGCGATCGTCAAAAATTTCTTCGGTCACCGTCTAGTCGGCGAGCTCGGGGATAAGACACCCGGTGAGCGGCTTATACGGCGTCGACTATTCGACCGTCCTCATAGTTCTCCTTCACTTGTCAGAGTGAGAGGATCGGACTTCTGGACTCCATCAGTAATGAAATTTGTTTGTTTATAATGTGGTGCAATTTTATGATGGCCAGGAGAAAAAACATTGCTCTCAGATAAAAGGGTTTATACAGAGCTTTATTTTTTCTCCTGCTATTTGCGAATCATCATAAAAGCGGTTACACTATCGCGCGTCTCGTTTTAATGACGACCCGCGATTTTGGTAGTCTGCCCACCCACCCAATGGTGTCGTGTGGTCGTGTTACGGACGTTGCCGTTCCGAGCTCCCACTGTGTGGGGCCCGTAAAGGCGACGGGCGGTCGGGTTGCGCCCCCGCTTACACCGCGCGCCAGTCGCTACCGGTGAGTCCTGCACGTCCATAGCCGCCGCGATCCATGGCGGGACAGATACCGTTGTCGTCGGGCCGGTTGTGACCCTGCCGTCGACGCCGACCACTGCCTGCATCTTTTCGGTCCGAATGGCGGCCTCCTCCTCACGACGAGAGAGTGATCCCGCCCGCACAGCCCGTGCGAGCGTTCAAGACTTCGATTTCCATGTGAAATATACTTCCGAGGTGATCCTCTTCACCAACGCTGACAGCGTTCACTGCCGAGCCTGAAGCGACTCGGACAGTTACCGCCGCCGTTTGCGGCGCGCCCGCTTTTTCAACTCCTCCAACGCCACTCCAGCGTGGCTCGCGTTCAGCGCCGGTCGCCGGCCGCTTGGCAGCCCTTTGGCGTGACTTTCACCTTCCGCTTGACTACGGTCCATTCGCGAGGCGCGAACTCTGCTGGCTTGGGGAGAGCCGTTTTGTTGGGTTTCCCCTGGACCTTTGCAGCTGAATCCCGAGGCTATTTCAGCTTCTTCGGCTTGGCTGTTGTTGGCGACTGGGTCCCGGTCAGCGGTGGCTGCAACACCGAGTCTGTCTGACAGCTCGCCTCCCAGAGGGGGAGGGCTTATTATCAGCACGACTCGTGTTAGGAGCGCCGATTTCTGTCTTCAGCGAAAGCTGGAAGACACGAGGAGAGCATGCGCCTCGCTCACGCCGTCTTTAAAGAAGTGGATTCCACCAATCGATTTAGAATGGCCCCGAGTTTATCACCGAGTGATATGTGTGATTGTTCATTTCTGTCCTTTCCATTTGTGGGATTCCTTTCGGTTAGTGCTTTCCCATGGCTGGACGATGACGGCCGTTGGGGCGAGCCATCCCCAACTGCTGCCGGCTTTTTTTTTTTTTTTTTGTGGCATCGATGATGGGCCGGGGACTGGCCTTGCGGAAATACTACCGGCCCGCCACCATCATTTATTATAAATGAAAAACACAACAATTATATACACTCCATAAAATCCCCTTTTCCCCTTCGCGGGGCGGGCTCACATTATTTAAACTTATGAACTAAGTATTTACAAAACACCTTAAAAACTAAAAATATACATTTTTTTTTTTTTTTAATTTAAAATATTTACACTAAATCCTTAAAACTACGAAAATTTACACCTAAAGATATTACAGTTTTACATATATACAATTACAATTTTTTCTGCATCAGCTACTACTGCCGTCGGCGCTGTCGCCAACGCTCTGGCCGCCTCCCACCGACGCTCCTCCTCCCCCTTTGCCCCCATGACGGAGATTGCAAAGGCCCTGACGGCTGAGCATAGCCGGTCCAAGCCCTTCCGGAGAGATGCTGCCCAACACCGCGACCAGCGCTGCACGTTCGGTATTCCAAGCCGGGCAGTCTAGAAGGGTGTGGGCCGCATCGTCCACCTCCGATGTGCAATGGGCGCAGTGGGGGGCGTCGCGCTTGCCGATCCTGCTGCCGGCTTTGGGGCATCCGAAACCCCTGTAGCAGCAGTAAATTTATTTGTGAGGTTTGTTTCCATTTTGATTTTTGAGGCCAATTCTAGCCTTCGCGTTCCAACTCTACCGCCAGGGGGTGGTTTTTTATCGAGGATTTCCCTCCTCTAGGGCGGCTGCCGACAAGGCTAAAGAGGTCCGCCCTACCCTATTTGTACGCTGTCCGCGACTGCTTATATTCGCCCAGTTCAGTACTAACTTATATCGCAGCTAACCTTCAGTTCTGAAGGCCGTTCCCTATCCGCAACCTGTGGGGGCGCCCCCGGTCACCGTGGCGTGCCGTTCTGGAATTACCTAGTATAGACGTTCCGCCAGAGTGGCCACGGAGGCTGCTCCGCCAATACGAATCCGGCGGCGCGGTGTCCGGGATGACCAAGCCCATCCAGTCACCAAGTGCAGAAGAGATAGCAGCCTAAGATCATTTTTGGATCGAATGCTGTCTGGATACCTGTAAACATCTTTAACGGATCTCGTATTATTTTGTCACTGTCTCCCGCCCAATATTTGAAAATGACCGATGGCAATCCGCCAGACGACGGATTTGAGAGTTCGAATAAAATCGGCAAGTTCGTACGAAATGAATCGCTTACAACTGCGATTTGCAAAATAAAATGTATTTTTTTTTGTTTTTTGTTAATAAAAAATAAAAAATGAACTTTATATAATTTAAATGTGGCCCCGGTACACAATTTAGGAGAGGGGCCCCGTCGGCATTTGCCGACTAAACGACCGTCAAATCCGCCACTGGACATCACTGTGCACGGCATTCGTTTACTTAATTTTATCACACGGGTTTATTAACACCGCAATCTGTTATCAATATCGCCGCAATCATTATACTTGTTATTTACTGATATTTTCGATTTTTCATCCGTTCGTGTGAAATCCTTGTTCGTCAACCATCTGACTCGATAATGTGTACATCGACTAACGTTTCCCTACGAAATACGAGTATTTATAAAAACGTTTTCATTTCAGTTGGCGTTGTACAAGAAGATTACGACAAAATGTAAAACACCTTTATATGGCCTTTTAGTCTATATTAATTTAACTTGGCAAGTTTCACAATCAAAATAATATAATTTATTCGAATATTGATATCATTTTGTTTATTCAAAATTGTATTTAATATCTTTATCTAACATCTTATTTATCTCATAATGTGAATGAATGCATACGAGTAAAGCGCGATTCACACTGGTACGATACGACACGACACGACAAGACATTCGAGCAAAGAATGTTTTGTCGGTCGTCGGTGCCTGTCGAAATCGATTTAGTTAAAATATACATATTTTTATGTACCTACTCATAATTAATTATTTTATAACTCGTATATTATTATTTGTTAATAATAAAATTGACTACCTATATAATAATTTGTTCATAAATTTGAGCACAAACTCCGTCGAACGCTTGATTTATATGTATAAAGATTATATTATAATTATTATAGACGTAGTACATAGATACAGTCTTTATATTATTTTCGACTATAAAATATGGTTAATGCCCCCCCAATCTTAAAGCTAAATGCAATCGTTTGGTATGAGTCACCAGTTCCCAAGAACATAAAAAAAAACACGTAAAATGAAAAATGTTTTGTTGGAGGATTAATATATTATTAAAATATTAAATTTCATATACCTCAGACAAACAGCTAATTTTTCTTTAGCAGGTATTGCTTCTCGAAAGTGAGTATTTTGTTTTTTTATACTCTTTTCAATTTTTAAAAAAAGAATATTGAACTGGAATCTGGTCATTCGAAAATATTTAAAAAATTTTTCCTCGTGATCCTCCAACATTTTACATAATAAAGTCTCCTTCAATTTTCCTTTTCTTTAAAATGTCATGAACCCAAATGGAACGTTTTTTACTCGCCACACGGTCAATATTTTCTTCTTCATCGAGCAATAATGCCATTATGGCTAAATCTTTATAAGATAAATTTTTAAACATTTTAAAACACTACTACAAAGTTTATTAATTTTTAAATATTATAATCGTAAGTTGAAACACCTATTCGATACCTAATAAACGTGTAGACAAGTGCGCGTCGTACAGACCGTACAGTACTACTGTCGTCGTTGCCGATGTCGGTCATATGTGTATTAGACATATTTTTGTCGTGTCGTGTCGTGTCGTACCAGTGTGAATCGCGCTGAAGTCGATATTATGTTGATATTTATAATCTAACAGCAAGTAAAACCTCTAAAACAAATAGTTTAGATGTAAATTATACTACTGTGGAGTAATCAATCCTTATGGGAATATTCTTAACAACAGACTCATCCGCTGGTTGTTCCATGATATAAAAATATTATTTTAATTCGTACTTTCCAATAACGCTAAACGGTTGTTCAATCGAGTTAAAAAAATTAAAATAGTATTTATAACAAACAACAATAAAAAACTAATTGCAAAGAATAAAAAAATAAGACGTCTACCGCCACATTATAATATTTTGGCAATGATAAAAATAAAACGATTTGTTATGCGTTGACGACATCAAGATAGATAAGAATATAATCGTATCCTACATTGATAATACATATTAACTATGAATGAATATCTATCTTGATGATAGACGATAAGTAGGTTAAGTCATTTTAGGGAAAACGACTCGGAGTTTTTTATCCATTCTGCCTTATTGCCTTTCGTAGCACATATAATTTTATTTGTTTTATTCAAAATTGACCAAGAAGACAATAATAATTCACCAATGGCAAAAAAATCCTCTTGGAAAAGTAATAATTATTTTAACTATAATGATTGTATTATATTTTCCTGTTCAAATTTATTATATTATAATACTAAAACCGTTATTTTTAATTTTAGTTTGTTGGTTTTCGCCAAAAACAAATAACTTAAAAAACTTTTAATAAGCACCTATAGTGTTGGATGAATATATAATTAGTCCAACTTATGATAAAAATATAACATTTAAATTCACATTGAGTAAATATGTATAGAATATTATCATGCTATGTGAATTAGACATTGTAATCAGACAATATATATATTTTACACATTTAAAAAAAAATTAATTTATAATTTATATATATATATATATATATATATATTTATTAAAATATATATAAAGTCGAGTCGTGATAACTCGAAGTTGAAGGGGGATAAAAATTCACCTCGAGATGTGTATTATTCGAGATACCTAACTCGAATTTATCAAAATAAAATAAATACTTCGAGTTACCTATGTAATGAAATATAATTTTAAAATTTTACGATAAAAACGTTATGATAAATATAATACATTTATTTATGTTTATACATAAATGCTATACAAAAACTAAATATATTATATTATTATTTAGAAAAATAATTTTTGGTTTTTTGGCTGTTTATTGACAAAATCTTCTAATTTGCCTATGGATTAGAAAATAGAAGTATCCACGCCTTCGACAGATTCCTAACAAATTGCCTAACAGTTTGTAATGATGACATTGCTTCTTGGTTCGCCGTAATCATATTTAAAGTTGTTTCAGGCTCATCATTTTCATTATTATCGGAATCACTATTTGATATATTTATTTATACCCATGATTTCGTTATCAGTTAACATTCCACTGACTACAACAGTATCATCATCAATTGTAGCATATGATTGAAATGTAATCTCTTGATCGATATTAAGTTTATCTGCTACAATTTGCCAATCATATCCACCATCATCATCGTCATTGTTTTCTAAACCATCACCATTACACTGCTCATCATTAAAATAGAATCCAGCTTTTTTGAAACAATTGACAATTGTACTTAGGCCCTCCTCACACGGGGATACTCAAAAGAAACTGCAATCGCCTAGATACTAGGAGACTAGGGAACTGCGCATGTGTGTTTGAATGGCGCCGTTCAGACAGCGCTACTAAAGTCGCCGCGACTGATAAACTGACGCGACTAGTCAACTGGCGACTAGACATGCCGGTCTCCTCGCTACTTTGGTTGATCGAGTTGCTTGGTAATTTTTATTTCGTCTATAATAAAATAATATAACATGGATCAAAATTTTAATATAAAATTTGTGCAACAAATTGAAAAGTATCCCGAGCTATATAATTATACCTTAAAAAGCTACTCCAAAAGAAATGTAACGGAAAAAGCTTGGAGTGAAGTAGCCACAGAAGTTAAGCTCACAGGTAAGGCCGAGAATATTCAAGTATTATCACAATAATAATAATAATATATATAATAATTGGTTCTGAGTACATGGCTATAAAGAATTTATTATTTATAATTATTAATTAATTATAATTTGTCTATATATTTTAATGTATATTTTAATATATTATTATGATTAGGGCCCGGATTTATATACAAATGCATATTCTTCTACAATTCACCTAGAATAATAATTTTGATTATAAAAGTCGACGTTTCATAATGTATAGATTATATGGTTACTTTTTTTTGCGTATTTTTGCATATTTTAATGAAAATGCATATTAATTGCATATTTATTTATAGTTGCATAAATGTTGCATATTCTAAAATAATAATAATAATCATTATAATTCTATCTCATTAAAGTCATATTTACGCCTGTACAAAATACCTACTGTTGATCGTAAATAACCCATGATAATGTACATCGATAAGTTATCGACGAATAACGAAAAATATTAGATTTTCTAGTGGTTAATTTATAAATACGCGTCCACATTAGATAACTGCACTATATGTACACATACTGTACTAACTATATTTTAAATAATATTCTTTCTTTCAAGTGTAAACACAAAAAATAACTCTAATAATAAAATAAACCATTTCAAATATTTTTGTTTATTATTAAACAGAAAAATATGAATTTAAATATTCAACACATCTTAATTACATTAAATATATTATATAATATATTATATTCAATACATCTTAAGCAGGTAATTCTTTATAGTTTAAACACAATAATTCCACCGCCATGGAATAGAGGCTCGGGGAGTGAGAAAGTAATTTGCTAAATAATTTCTAACTTCATGAGCGGAAGCACGATCACGTAACACAAGATCTTGAATTGGTAATACCGTTGTACTATCGATGCTATCTTGAATGTTTTCAACTTGTTCATATGGTGTATATTTAACTCCTTCTTTTTTGCGAATGAAATTGTGAAGAATGCACACAGATTTTATAATATCAGTCACTCTTTTTGTATTACGGGTGCGAATTGCACTGCTTAAAACTTGAAACTTTTCGGTCATCATTCCAAAAGCACATTCCACAGTTTTCCTACCTCGGCTTAGTCTGTAGTTAAAAATTCTTTTGACGTTATCAAGAGTTCTCTGTGGGTATGGTCGCGACAAATATGGTGTCAATGGAAAGGCTTCGTCGCCGACTAAGTAGAAAGGAAAATTATAATCATTTAAATCATCTATTCATTTTGAAGGGAATGGTATATTTAATCTTCCAGTTGTAATCCACTTCTTAATTGTTGATGCTCGAAATATTCCGCCATCACTATTTCTACCAGCATAGCCAGTTTCGATAGTAGTGAAAAAACCATCTGCATCACTACATGCCAATAATACTATTGAATGATACATTTTATAATTGAAATTACTTGATCCACTGCCTGGTAGTTTTTCGATTCGTATGTGCTTACCGTCCAATGCACCCAAACAGTTTGGTAAATTCCAGAGTAAATAGAAACGTTGAGCTATTAATTTCCAGTTTTCTTCAGTTGGTGTAGGCACATAAGAATCTTTTAATAATTCCCAGATCAATTTTGTCATTTCACGTATTATGTATATAACTGTACTTTCTCCTCTAGCAAAGTATAATGCAAGCGATACAAAAGTAGATCCTGTTGCTAAGTACCTGCAAACAATTTATTACATTTTAATTCTTATCATCCAGCGACGCAAGCTAAGTAAAAAAAAGGAGCCGTAGCGCATGACACAATTTTATTTTGACTTTCAGGTAGAGATTTGTTTTTTTTGATAAAATTAGACAAAAAAAATGTTTTATGAATTTCTAACACAAAATAATTTGCAAATTTTCGTGATTTTTACGTATTTTGTTAAAATTTGAACCTTAAATGCGTTGACGGAGTGTTTTTGTTGGGACAATGTTAAGTGTTAACAGAAATTTTTTATTAAATTAATAATTAAAACTCAACGTCAATTATTTTAGACTTTGTATTATTTAAATATTAATTATTATTGATATTTTATAGTAAACGAGTGTAAAGAAAAATGGAAGAACCTCCGTTCCGTATTTGTCCGTCATATGAAACCCCCTGCCAGTCGTTCCAGTTCCAAAAGTAAAAAACCTTATTATTTGACAGAATTCATGCAATTTGCGCTTCCATTCATAAGAGCATTGGGTACGCCAGTTGGAAATTTATCTGATTGCCCTAAACAAAGTCCAACTGAGCTAGCACAAGATTCTGAAGATCAGACACAAAATGAAATATACAATGACGAAGAAAATGAAGAATTTCAACTATCACATATAGATAACGATCTGTCACCACCAAACTGTCCTACCCAACTACCTTCATGTCCAATACAAGTACAACAAGACAATGTTTCTAATGAAAAATCGTTAAGTGACACATATAAAACATCTCCAACTCCGAGGAAAGGAAAATTTCAGAAGCGAGCAAATATTGATGTGGACAAATCCTTTATGGAATACTTAAATATGAAAAAAAAAAAATAGAAACAACTCCTAATGAGCGCAACCAACAAAAAAAAATGTTTCTTCTGAGTTTGCTACCCGAGATTGAACCCATGACAAACGCACAAATGAGTTCATTTAGGCGTAGAGTTCTGCAGCTTATTGATGATATAATGAATCCAGCTCCATATCTACAACTCTCTCTACCACCAACTTATCAACATACACAAACAAGCTCTCTTATGTCATCACATTCACCACTAGCTAGTACAAGTATGGATCACTCTCCTCAGAGTAATTCTACCTTCAACAACCCAATGTCAGTAGAAGAGCTACAGCATAATGACACGGAAAGTTTATACTACCAAGTCGTCCGTGATGCTTTGACCACCGATAATATAGAATAATACAGTAATATAATATGAAAAATACTACCTAATGCGTATCTAATAATAATATAAATATACTATTAATATTAGTTTTAAAATATATTATTAAACATTACTCATTATATTAAATAATAAAATTGTATTTAAAGGCAATATATAAAATAAATACATCATTTAAATATTATTCTTACCTTAGTGTTATCAATAGTCTTTCTTCCGGGCACACACATTCCCTCATATTAGTGTCTGTGTAATGAAGAGCAGGACAAATAATTTCTTTTAATTGAAGGTAAGTTTCTTTTCTCATTCTGTAGAATGCAAGAAATCGGGAGTCACTTTCCTGTAATTCCTTAGCAGCAATAAATAATCTGCAGTTAACATTTTTTTCAATATAAGGATTGATCCAATATTTTCTTCTGTGTTTGTTTAAGTGGTGTTTATAGTAATGATAAAGAATAATTTCTTCATCGCTACTCGAATCACTACTAGACATTATAAAAAATGTATTCATTTTGATTTATTTCCTGTATAAATATCAATGTACTCATATAATACGAAAAACTGAACTGTATTGTCAAAATAGTAGGGCGACACTAGTTTAAAAAACTAGAAACAAAAATTTAGTATACTGTGTGTGAAGATAACCGGCAACTGTAGTTGCTTAGTCACCCAGTCTCCTAGTACCTAAGCAATTGCAGTTTCTTTTCAGTATCCCCGTGTGAGGAGGGCCTTAGTTGTACATTACGCCATGCTTTTCACACATACGCATGGATTGTAATAGATTTATTGAACATGGTCTGCCTTCATCAATATCGTAAACCAGTTTTTCGAATAATTTCTTTGCGGTATGTTTTGAAATCTTGTATTATTCCCTGATCCATCGGTTGTAGTTTAGATGTAGTATTTGGAGGTAAAAATTCGATTTTTACAGATTTTAAATTGATATTACAATGAGCTGTACAGTTATCAATAAATAATAAATCATTTTTTTGATTTAGTCGCATTTTTTGATCAAATTTTATAAGCCAATTTTCAAATAAATGACCAGTCATTCATGCCTTTTTGTTTGACTCATAATCTAATGGTAAACTATTAACTTCTTTAAAACATCGTGGTTTAGTTGATTTCCCGATTATAAGTGGTTTAATTTTTTTGGAACCTGACATATTTGATCCTAAAAGAATTGTTATTCGTTCCTTGCTTTGTTTGCCACCTGAACAAGTTTCCCCTTTCAAAATAAAAGTGCGGTCGGGTAGGCATTTAAAAAACAATGCTGTCTCATCCACATTAAATACATCATCGGGAGAATATTCTTTTATGATGTTTGATAATTTTCCTAACCATTCATTACATAAAGAATCATTTACAGAAGCACTTTCACGACATATTTTACGAAAAATTATGTTATGACGATTTTTCCAATTGCCTATCCAGCCTTGACTTGCTTTAAAAATTAGAATAACCAAATTGAGTTGCGAAATATTTTGCTTTTTCTTTTAGTATTGGTCCACTTATAGGTACATTTTTATCTCTACATTGAGTAAACCATTTGAATAAACATACCTCTACATTTGGATATTCTGCTGGCTTTGATCTTTTACAGTCAACTTTATTGTTTTCAAATTTTTCTAAAATATCCGCCTTATTTTTTAAAAATGTCAACAGCGTATTTGGAGGAATATTAAATTCTTTTTGCGATGTCTTGTTTTTTCCGGTTACCTTTCTCCACGAATTGTATCACATGAACTTTGTCAGCTATAGTTAAATGGTTTAACTTTCGTTTTTGAGACATGTTTAAAAACATTCAAAAATACGACGACAAACACGACAGGTAAAGTGTAGACACATACTAACCAACCATACATATTATTATTGTGTGTGCGCTAATAATCAGTAATCTTTATTATACAGTACTGAAGTAGATAAAACATAATACATAATAATTATCACGAAATGCCATAGCTCCAGTGCCGCTACGCAGAATCGGTGGCTGGGCGCCAGGCCGTTGACCTTTCGAGTGATTGTCGGCGCTGCGGCGGCCGCTTTAGCTGCTCACTGTTTCCGTGATAATTCGGAAGGTTCACGACGGAATTGCGCGCGCGATGTCTGCGAAGACGCACAATAACGAGCCGAAACTTTTGGTATGCCAGTCACATGCCTATTAAGCAATAAAGTAGGATAATCTGCCCCTACGAGTTGTCTATACTATCCAAATAGAAAAAATACTAATAAATATGTCAAACAGCATAGCTGTTACCCTTTATCGTCAGAAAATGTAATTAAAATAATACCTCATATTTTTTTTATCAAAACAATAAAATCTGTTCATTTACAACTTAAGTGTGTTAATTAATTGCACAAATATATGAACATATTATTTATTAATTTACTAATATGTTTATAAATATAAAACTAAACAAACATTTATTGACAATTGATAATGGACGATATTTTGTTTTCGTTTTACTGGTAATATTTGATTAGTTTTATTGATAAATAACTATATTGTCCGAACAATGCAAACGGATTTGCAGGATTTAATATAGCCATGCTATCCTTATATAATTGATACGGCTGAAACAAATTAACAAATTACTTACTAATAGATAAGATATTGATTTAAATATTAACAATTATTTATATTTACAATGTAATTAGTTTTCATAATATTATTATCCAAAGTAAAAATAGTTTTTAATCATCACGAAAACAGAACTAGGAGATTATAAATATTAGCCAATGTAGATAATGACGTATGTATACTCTTTGAGTCGGTGGTATTTGATAGTGGTTGAAAAAACCAATCATTATCAAGCCAAGGAGATAAAACGGTTATGGTGATAAGGGACATGACCGCCAAGCCACACAAAGGCCGACACAGCCGCCGATGCCCGCACTTTGATATAGCGTTCTACGGTGGGATCGGACTTCGCAGCTAGTTGTTGGTACCGTGTTTCGACAAACGCACCATGTCCAATCAATCCGAATTTCGAATGGTAGTTATAGACAATCAGATGATGGAGGAATTCCGGAACAGTGAGGAATACAGGATTTACCTTAAACGCAAATTTGAAATCGAAAACGGCGTCGAACCGCCGACAGGATTCAGGTCCAGAAAGTATGTACAATTGTTAGAATTCAGTTGATCCACTAAGATCATTTATAAATAATTAAATCTCGTTATTCCATAGAGCGGCAATTAACGCCTCCAATACTAGAAGAATGCTGCATACGGCCTATGATTATATTTACTGTTTTGTTCCTGATCAGCTGCAAATCACAAATTGTCGGTTTTACTGGGGCAAGATAACAAAGTCCAAAGCAAATAAACTGCTGGAAAACCAACTGGAGGGCACGTTTTTATTGAGAGATTCAAAGCGAAAACGATATTTGTTTACGGTAAGTTTTAGAAAAGACAGTAGAACGCATCACATGAGGATCCACCAGTGGAATCATCGTTTTAGTTTCGATTTGACAGATCCCTTCATATTCTCATCGCCCACCATCATTGGGCTCATCGAACACTATAGAGATACCACAAATACGGATTTTAGACCAAAACTGACCATACCCTTGCACAGAAATTTTAATTTTTCTCTACAGCACATGTGCCGTGCAACGTTTTGCAGCAACATCAAATATGATAAAATCAAAAAATTAAAACTACCAAGAGTGATAAAATCATATTTAAAGGAGTATCATTACAAGCAACGCATTAGGATTACATCTATTTGATGTTGGTGCATATGAAAACTAAAAAATAATAACTTTTTTTTGTTTATTCTTTTCTTTTTACAATTCATTGAGTAATAATTATTTTATATCAATATCATTGTAAATATGATTAAAGAGTTTTTTTTATAAACAAATTTTTCATTTCTTTTTTTCTTTAATAAAAACAATTAAATTATATATGACTCATTTTTTTGTCTTTGTGCATCCCAAACATTAAGCACTGGCAATCATTATAATAATAAAATATAGGCCACCGATAGACAATATTATATTTTTTAACAATTTCGAAATATACTAAACACATCAATTTCTACAAGGTATTGCTGGATAAATAAATAAATTACTATTCAACATTTAATTATGGTGCAACTTATACACACCTAAAGTGTTTGGTAAATATATAATAATCTGTCATTTAGTCAACAAATGTTCAACGTATACCAAATATATAACATTTAAAATTTGATACCAAATAAATATTTTTACAATATTATCACACTATGTGGGTAATTAATTTTCAGAAAAATCAAACAATTTATTTTAAACATTTAAAAAAATTATTTTAATACTACTGAATATCAAAAATTAAATGTCCAATTTATTATATTACACAAGTAATGTTATGTGTGTAATTTAAACATTCTATTTTAAATAGATAAGTAAATATTTCTTAATCATCAAACATTGACAATTATTGTGAGGGATAAAAAATCATATTATCAGATTACAAATAATCTGACATATAAAAAAATATTTCATATATGTAAAAATAACAAGTTTTCAGAATTAATTCTCTGTAGCAAAATGATCTTAGAAATGATCTGTGTTATGAATATAAATTGTACATTGGTACAATATAAAAAAATTAAAATAAAACATGTTAAATATTAATTAGTCAACAATAAATACTTAACAAATAATAATTATTATTATAGCTGCTAAATATTTCTATTTGAATTATTAATTGTGTAATTAGTATTTTTTTGAATCCAAACTATTATTATTTTTAGTTTACATGAAAGTCTCCTAAATTCTAACTATATTTATAAATATAATTATTAGATTAATTTATTATTTTCTAAAACAATACATATGCCAATAATATTTAAGGGAATTATAGACAATATAATATTTGTCAACAAATTCAGAACATTATTATACTGAACACATCAATTTTACAAAGTATCACTGCATAAATAAGTATATTATTGTTAATAAATTGCTATTTAACATTTAATTGTAGTCCAACTTATTAGCACCTACAGTGTTGGGTGATTATAAATTATTCATATGGATATCATCATACTTTGTGAATATCAATTGACTTAATAATCCAACAATGTATTTTAAGAATTTCAAACAAAATTAATATTATACATTCATTCAATATAACATAAAGTCTGATTTTTTTAATATCAAATTCGAAATATTACATAATTATTCAATAAAAATTTGTTATTGGAACATTTAATTTTTAAAATATATGAAAATATTTATTAAGATTTATTATTTACAGTGTACTCCTTAATAATAATAATACAGTCATAAATACAATTTTATATTAAAAATAATTGTTCATAGTAATAGATTAGAGGAATTTTAAAATTAAATTGTAATAAAATAATTTGATTCTGGATCAATACCCAGATTGATTTTAGACAATTTCAATTTATAGATATAAATCAATATAATATATTTATGTCTACAGTAGAAATTAATTTTAGAGTTTGATGTGTAAGCCAAAATCATATGCTAATTAGTTAAAGAATAAAATTATCTTTAAAATAATAATCCTATTAATGTTGGATAAAATGGTGGAAGTTCAAATTGTACACACAGAGCTGTCAATAGCAGGGCACCATCAGATTCCTTTTGAAAATTTGATGTTTTATCAAAGGCCTGTATGTACACAAGATAAATGCACAGCCAACATCTTTTGATCCTTATATAATTTGAACTTCTACTTCATCCCACCATTACAGTCATTGAATTCTATAAATTGAATAAAATGAATACAATTAAAATAAAGTAAAAAAAAAACATGTTACATAGAAATCTACTTATAGTTTAATAATTAACTCACTTATATTGTTTTATATTAAAATGTGAGAAGCATGAGTGTTCAGCCTCATACAGAATGACTTTAATAAAATAGATTAGTTCCCATACCAAGAGGTGAATCATAACCATATACATTTAGCATCTGATTTAAAAATTAAATGAAAACAATTAATTTTACATTGGATTTCAATGGTAATCATAATTAAAAAAAAATATATAATATTTAGATTTTATAATAATTTATTATTAATTTAAAATACAAGTAAAAGTAGTGTTACCACTAGGGTGACTACTTCCATCACATTATCATTTAGCATTGATTAATTACGTTGTATATTTACATTGGTATTTAACAAAGCAAATTATTGCTACTTCCTGCAAATAATTGGTCCATCTTGCACAATTAGGCGTTTCCGAAACGTTGACCTGCAAAACATTAAACGGGTCAACATGAAAATGAAATTAACAGTAGTTTCAAATTGTTACCAGGGTTATACTCTGAATTTATTGGTAATTTACTTCGAACTCAGCCAATTTAAATCAAAATAAGAAGTGGCAAAAAAAAAAATAAATAGTATGAACATAAAATAGACGGTCTCAAAAATCGTCCTTCTTATCAATGATAGTACGGTCCGATAACAATATTTGATAAGAATATTTAGTGTTTATAACTATATTGTTATTTGACATTTTCAATTTATTTAATTTAGCATTGTCGTCATGTGAAATTCAGTCGGTTTGTTAACGGTCGTTGAATACAATTTCTATACTTAATTATTACCACTGGCATACTAAATGTGAAAATTATTAGGTACGTCGACCCGTTTGTTATATTAGTTTCAAACGGTGGTTGCTGCGTCATATTGAGAACCGCACGAATATTGTCAATGCTGTTCGTCTCATCTTACATGTAAGTATCTTTCATACCTTATGTTACAATAATTAGTAGTTTGACCCTTTAGTATATTAGTTCCGTTATCAAACTGTATTTCTTACAAAGTGATACGGCAACTAAGCTGCAAGTCAGATTTTTGTTTTTCTCAACTCCTCCAGTTCTGTTGGCAATTCACTGTTTATGAATCCTACCCAATTGTATCGTGTTTGATCATTAAACATTGTAATATAACATAACTTAGTTTGCTCCGTTAAATAAGATGACAGCGAATCCTATCAAGTCCTGTGCATTTTTATATGTTGGATATACTAATATGTTTAAATGGTACACAGTCATATGAATAAATTATTTTATATTCTATGTCCTTTATGCAAAACCAAACTCAATGGATTTCAATTTAAATTTCTTATTTGGCCTATCTCTCTTTTTATCAATAATATTATTTCATCCCTCTAACAGATACCTAAAACCCATGGACCAGTTGAATTCTCACTGTAATTCTAATTATTAGAATCATAATCTCCTTTATCACTCACTTAAATCATGCATATTTATATTGTCTATACAAATTGCACCAATGTATTTTTCTCTGAATAATTAAATAAAACTTGTTAGCCAACATGATTATTAATTACTATGAATATACATACTGTATGTAGTATAAATTCCCATTACTACTTACATATAACGAGTGAGTTTTTTCTACAAACATTTGCAAATCATTTACTAAACTTTGTTACGACATTTTTAAAATGTGCATACCTTCCAATTTATATTAGCATATTAACATGCGATTACTTTTATGTATTACATATTATTGAATTAATTTTTTTCTCCTACACATATTGGATATACTTAGGTGTATTTATCATTAATGGCATAGTTGTCACAATTTTTAATCGAAATTGGTATTAAACAAATACTCTTTTTTTTTTTTTCTGAACTTAACATCTTTCTAATAGTAGAGAATTATTAAATTTTTTTTTTTGCAATAAAATTAATAATAATTGACTATATACTATAATACAATATAATATAATATACTATTATAGTATCTGAAAAAATGCAATATATAATGCAATAAAATTGGTTTTTAGTTTAATTTTTATATTTATTTTGATATTGCTGATAATAGAGTATATTATATACATACAAATTTATATATTTAAAAAATAAAAAATGTTGTTAAAAAAAATTATAAACATGTTGATAGTCTTTGAATGTAGAATAAGTAGTATTCTGTAATCATTCTATTTTTCTGAACACATTGATGTACTTTCGCAATGTTGACGAATAAATCAGGTTAGATTATGTCATTTTACTGTAAATACACTTCACTGTACATTCCTAAACGAAACAAAATGACATTTGTGATCGTACGACTAGATATTGTAGTTTTTAATATTATCAACTACTGCTACATTCTCCTTTTCAAAATTTGATGACAAGAAATTTGTAAAGCCGAATAAAATACGCATCTGTATAGGTTTTAGTCCGAACTTTTAGAAAAACATCTTAAATAATCGTCTCTTTTTATTGTTCGATGTTAAATAATTGAATTTTTTTTTTCTTTTATTTTAAAAAATATATATTTACCATCTATACTCAGAGTATAATAAGTAAGTGTGGTAGCTTTTAATTTGACGTTTATATTAAGAATAGGAAGGCTCCCAGCAGTGCCACCTGACATGAGTTGAGAAGTTTTTAGTTAATTAAATTTTTTTTTTTTTTTTAATTTAAATTTAGAGTAGGTCTCTAGGCCATTGCCTTTTTAACCTTCTAGGGATAAGTGAAGCAGAGGATAAATTTTTTTATTAATGGGTTGGAATGAACGTGAAGTTTTGAATGAAATTTTTTGTAATGGGATTTGGCCAAGTCGTTGAGGGTTGGTAAGTTCAGATCTTTATGGAGGTTTTTGTTTGATACATACCAAGGGGCAGAGGTTATTAAACGTAGGCAAATGGATTGAAAAGATTGCAAGGTTTTGGTGTTTGACGGTTTTGTCGTCCCCCATAGTTGGATTCCGTAGAGCCAAGCCGGGCGAATTATTGATTTGTATATCGAAAGTTTGTTATTTAAGGAAAGTTTCGATATTATGAGGGGTCTGACGAGATGTAGATTAGAGTTAACTGATTTGCGTTTTTGTTTGAGATGCGAGCACCAGTTAAGGCGTTTATCGAAAGTTAACCCTAGATACTTGAATTATTAAATTACTTTTCAAATAAACAAAACAAACTCGTCCATTACATAAATATAAACGATAAACGATTTAGAAATATAAAACAAATTATACATCATAATAGTTTATAGTAAGTGATTATTGTTATTTGGTGCATAGACGTTATCACCTACTTAATGGCGATTTGTTTCATTCTTATCACAAATTGAAATTATTTTGGTTGGTCATTTTTATCGATATTCAAATTGTTCTATGTAATCGTGATGTAAAATATAATTATTATAAAATTATTGAATTATTATTTGAATGCCTACCTAGTCTAAATAATATCTGACAATTTGCAAGTCGTTGATTCAAGACGATTACTGTGTCAATATTACAGATTTGCCAACTGAAATTTAACAAATTGGTGTTTGTGTAGCCTCCTTTGGCGGCTAAGTATGTAGATAAAGATTTATTTTTTTATTATATTTTCTATTTTTTCAACTTATTTGTAATATTAATACATATGGACACATTATTTTACTACTCTATATCATCTCCCCATAAAACTATTTGAATCCATAATGTTTAGTGTTTAATATTTTTATTGATAAAATACTGTTTAATCACTGCTACTTACAAGCATAGTAGCATAGTAGTTAATGACTGCACAATTCATATCATTATGGTGTAATTGATTATTTATTTAGACAAAGGGGCGTATGATGATGTGATGATTGAAATTAGAAAATGAACGCCAAAAAGAACTGGTCATCCCTCAGATCTGAATCGAAAAGCGTCGAACATATTTTGAATAGGAAAAAAATTAATATACAGACCTCCAAGCTGATATCATAGATGATGAATATTTATTCGATTCCGAAGAGTAAGTTTTTAAAATGTACTACATTAAATAAATTAGATTTTTGATATATGTTGTTTATTTTTTAAATTCAACACAGTGATTTTCATTGTATAACTACACTCTGTATTTAACATACTTATAATGAATACTATCACTCAGAATTTGAAGTGGGCTACTGTTACATTCAACATATTCATAAAAATAGACTAAAGATTTATAATTCGAAGTTGATATTATAGAAGATATATATTTATTCAATGTTGAAGAGTAAATTTTTAAAATGTACTATATTAAATATCTTAGATTTTTTATATACATTGATTTTTTTTTTTTTAATTCATCAGTGTGTTCTTGTCAAATGTGAACACAATAAGAAGTTACTAAACCTTGCAATATGGAATTGTAAAGCTAGAGAACATGAAATGTCCAACAGTATCCTATGCCACAAGAGATTAAGGTGATCAAATGCAGTATGAGGTGAATGTGGACCTAACCACTGATTAACTGTTAAAACAAACAATTGTCTTTGCTGTTTTCAAAAAAGGAGCTAGAGTACAAGATATAGAATTATACAAATTGTTAATCAAAAGACAAATAGATTTTATTTAAATCTTTTTACTGATGTTAAAATTCAAAACTGAACCTTTTTTTGCTATTTTTTTTCTTTTGAAAAAATAATGATTTAACTTATAATTAATTGCGTTACTATAATATTAAATCTTATATTAAATTATAGATATATTAATATTAAATAATTAATGGTATGCCATTACCATTTTTTTTAAAACAATTTTACAATATAAACACAATAAACATTAACAGTTTTTTAAATACTATCGGCTTTTATGGTGTTTTAATTTCTTTTAAAAATTATAAAAATTCCTTTACAATAGTTATTCAAAGTTAAAACCCTCCGTTGATTTATGGACAAATACTGTAAGAGCGCGCCACATATCAATGCTGTGTTTGTAATTCGTTGACAGAAAAGTCAAATAAACCTTTATTTAACAAATATAAAACAATTAACTCAATACTACTCAATACATTTTAAATATTACACAAGTGATAAACAACTTTTGTTATTTAAACATTCTATTTTAATCATAAATGTAGAAATTTATTAAACATCAAACATTGACAAATTTTGTGAAAGGTAAAAATAGTATTATTATTGGATTAAAAAAAAAACTGACATATAAAATAATATTCCACAAATTAATAAAAAAAACACCAAGTTTTTAAAGATAAATAGAGTAACCCGATTAGTTTTAAACAGTTCTAAGAAATCAATAATAATTGGCAAATAAACAATTATAAAGAAACTACAATAGATATATTTTTGATGATTGGACAATAATAGTTAAGAAACTTTACAGTTATACACTAAGCCTCTGGCAGATGCTTCCGGAAACTGGTTTCCTCGGCGATTTTGTTATTCCTCAATTTAAATAAATTGAAAAATCTACTTACAGTATAATAATTAACATACCTATACTGTTATAGATTTAATGTAAGAAGCCTAAGTGTTGACATTCATACAGACTGACTTTTATAAAATCAGATAAGTACAATCAACTCCAATAACTTTTTCAGATTGTCATTTTATTCTGTTTAGACACTTCTAGCAGTAAAGTGTTTACAGCTCATTGCAGATAACTGGTTGTTTTAGAGGAAATCTAAAAATACATAATATTCAATAATTGTGTTTTATTTGTAGGTATTGTATATACACACACTCATTAGTGTTGTGAATAAATAGTATGTAATTACAAAAAAAAAAATTTATTTTGGCCAACATTGTACTGGACATACACTCCGTTTTATACAGAATGAAGAGAACGGATTTTCCTATAACGAGACAGCTTGTTCAATAATCTTTGCTATTTATTAGGCAAGTAAACCCAAAGCGCAGAAAAATATTGCTAAACACTAAACTATAAAAAATATAGTAAATAAAGCAGATATAATTATTATCTGAATTTGGTTTTTATCACGAGTGTCTGATAGTATATTGATGGTATAATTATATATATATATATATATATACGAATATATATATATTTAAAAAATATATAAAAAAAACACCACTTCTACGATTTGTTTTGTTCTTTTTCTACATCTTTTTCATTTGATACTATCATTATGTTTAAATAATGGAATTATCAGTGTTGAAAAAACTATTAACTATATCTTTGAGGCAATAAACTGGTACAATTATAACAAATACTATTCTAACATGTTTTAGTATACCTATTATAATAAACATATGTTTCAGATAGAAAATGAGAATGATGTTAGATGCATACTATAAGAACTGTAGTGTTCAATTCAAAAAGGAAACCAAGTTTTCTATAATATGTTTAAATTGGCTAATTCAATCATGTCCCTATTGAATATCACATAATTTATGGTAATTCAATAAAAGAAAAAACGATATACAATAGCAAAACAAAAAAGGTTTTATTTGAACATGATCTATGTTGATAAAATATTAATAGTATGAATTTCTATTGATTTATAGGAGGTATCTTTGAAATAGTCTAAAGGAAATCAAAATGATGGCGATTGGCAAATCTTCAATTCCGTCTAGTTCGAAATAAAATTCATGGTTTAAACATTACAGAAAACAATGAATACCAATCGCCCTCTACTAGGTAAGAAATTATAATTTTCTACATGACATAATTAAGAATTACCAAATAAACAAAGTGCATTTTTCTATCAAGATCTATACAAATACAGGTACATGGTTTTGTATTACATTACTAAATCACAACAATATTTCATTTATCTCATAATTTGTAAACTGCTCAATATAAAAATAAATGTGTAAATTTACACGGTTTACGATATATTTTTTTTTTTACTTTAGTTATTAACAATACATTTTAACACACAATTCCTGTTATAAGTTTTATTTGATGCCATTTAGTTTTAAGGAGGCGCATTTCGAATATAAAATAATAAAAGAATGTACTTATTTTTATCTACAAACTAGATCAATTTCAATATAATTTCAATATATCTAGATTTTTCATCTAGATGAGTGGTTTACATATTTCAGTACTTCCTGACAAAAAATATTTAATTTCTCCTATGCTCTATCAATAAAAACAATTTAGTATACAGATATGAGTACAAATATTAATTATTTTTTATTTTACAGGTGACACAGATCGGTTTTTTTTACAGATGGTTGATGCAAAGTTAACACGAATTCTATTCATGTCTAGGGACATGATCTGGTTGAAGAGAACCGAGACCAGGGGACTGCAGTAGGTGGCCCGGAACTGCTAACGAAAATTACTCTCATTCTAGTATGTGTAATGATAAGAATACCTATGCTACTAACAATTTAAAATATAACAAGATTTCTAGACATTAGGTTTTTTTACCTTATATACATTGTATTAATTTTATTTTATTTTTTAGAATTCAATGACTGTATTGGTGGCATCTTATAATCTATCTCAACTTAACGAGGATCTAAAGATGGTTGTACATTACCTTCTATACAGGCTTTCGATAAAATATCAAATTTTCAAAAAGAATCTGACAGTGCCCTGCTATCAAGTGCTGGACATGTACAATGATGACTTCTACCATTTTATATAATATTAATAGGATTATAAGATCAGTGTTGATTATATTCATGAACCAAATCATAAACAAATAATTATGGCTTAAGAATGAAACTCTAATAAAACTGTATAATTTATATTCTTCTCCCATATAGGTTTGTAGTACTATTAACATTTTAACAATACTATGTCAGAATGCAAAACAGTTGAGTGTCTCAACTAATATTATCCAGTCATCAATAAGACATTTATCTTTTTTTTTTATAAGGTTATTGACATTTTATAACTGTTTAGAATTAATCTGTGTGCTGTATTCACTTTTATTATAATTTATTTTGAAAATTCTACCAATCGTTTTGTTATGAAAATTGTATTTCAAAAACGTCTGGTTTTTTTTTACATTTATAGTATTATAGTGCATTTGTCAGTTTTTGTTTCAAGTAGATTTCATGTGGGCAAGGATGATATATTTTACATAGTGAACAGTACAGTTACTAATACTAATTATTAAAGTCTTAGTTGAACCAAAATTAAAAATATATATTGAAATGTAATGTAATACAATGCAAAAATACTATGAAATGATAATGGGGTGGCCATATTCAGGGAGATTAACTGTAGCCTACTTGTATGGTATAAGTAATAGGATAAAATGTTAGTTACACAAAATGCTTAATTTCTCCTATGTTATATCAATAATAACAATTTAGTATACAGATATTACTACAAATATTAATTTATTTTTTTACAGATGGTTGATGCAAAGTTACCAAGAATTCTTCTCATGCCTAGGGACATGATCTGGTTGAAGAGAACCCAGACCAGGAGACTGCAGAAGGCAGTAAGAAACTAGCTACTCTCACTCACACTCTTACTCCAGTATGTGTAATGATCAGAATACCTATGTTACTAAAATTTTAAAATATAACAATATTAGTAAATTAATTATTAAACTATAACAAGAATTATAGACATTAGGTTTTTTTACCATTTATACATTGTATTTATTTAATTTCATTTTTAGAATTCAATGACTTTATTGGTGGCATCTTATAATCTATCTCAACCTAACAAGGACCTAAGGATGGCTGTGCAATACCTTAGGCCTTCAATAAATAATCAAATTTTCAAAAGAAATCCCACAGTGCCCTGCTATCAAGTGCTGGACATGTACAACATGGACTTCTACTATTTTATATAATAATAGGATTATAAGAACATTGTTGAATTTAATCATGAACCAAATCATTATCAAATAATTGTGGCTTAAACATCAAACTCTAAATAAACTGTGTATAATTTATATTCTTATCCCATATAGGTTTGTAGTATTATTAACATTTTAACAATACTATGTCAGAATGCAAAACAGTTGAGTGTCTTAACTAATATTGTACATTCATCAATAAGACATTTTTACATCTTGTTATTTTCATAATGTTATTGACTTTTATAACTGTTTAGAATTAATTTCTGTTGCTGTATTCACTTTTCTTACAATATCAATTTTAAAATTCTACCAATCTTTTTGTTATGAAAAATGTATTTCAAAAACTTGTGGTTTTTTTTTACATTTATGGTATTATAGTGCATTTGTCAGTTTTTGTTTCAAGTAGATTTCATGTGGGCAAGCATGATATATTTTTCATAGTGAACAGTACAGTTACTAATACTAATTATTAAAGTCTTAGTTGAACCAAAATTATATGTTAAATAGTAATTTATTAGAATTAATGTGTTTATATTTTTAGCAATAAACAAGATATCTGATAGAATTATATATAGTATTTAATACCCCTCAAAACATTTGTCACTGTTTAATGTTATTATATTTACATCTATACTTAAAATTGAATGTTTAAGTCACAAACATAATTGTACACTTGTGTTATATTAAAAAATTTGATATTTGAAAGATATTGAGTAGTATTGAGTTAATTTTTTTAAATTAGTTAAATAAAAGTTTTTTTGATATTTCTGTCAATGAATGACACACACAGCATGATATAATTTTTCAAATTTTTACTCCATTTTGAATTATAAATGTTATATATTTATTATAGGTTGGATATTTGTTGACTAAGTACAGATTATTATATATTTACCCAACACTGGGTGCTCATTAATTGAACTAAAATTTAATGTTAAAAAGTACATTATTAGAATTAATAAATGTATTTATCCAGAGATACCTTGTAGAAGTTCAGGTGTTCAGTATAATAATGAGTTTAATTTGTAGAAAAATATAATATTTTTGTCTATTGTTGGTTTATATATTGTTATGATTGCCAATGTTTAATGTTTTTTTCAATTCTAATTCAAATGTGAATTAATTTTATTAATTAGATAAATTATATATTTAAACTAACATTAACTATGAGATGGGTTTTTGACCTATACTTAATTGTGTTTGAAGTAATCTCTTCATAAAATAATTTTAAAAATTTAATTATTTAAATAAATATTCACACATCAATATATTTCCATAAAAAAATATTTTGTGTTTTGTCTTAGTCGCGCCGTAATTCATGAGGCATGGCAAACTTACCGTCTCTACGTGCATGAGTAGCTGCCTATCTAAAGGGCGTAATCATGTTAAGTCATAAATACAAATTCACTTAGCAATTATGTTTTATTATTTTGCGTTTCATACTTCATTCTCGTGTTCGCCTATGATATATTTGTTTAACTAAATGGTAGTCATTAAACATGTTGTAACTTTTTTTTATTATTATAATTTTTTTAATTAGATTAAATTCTTACTTTTGAGTTTTGGCAGTTTGAATCTGTTCTTCTTGTCTTAACATGTTTTTCTTAAGGTTCGCAGCATAACATTCGTACATTTTTACCATTTCATATAATAATTTAGATATCTGTTAATCTTGATCTAACAGGCAATTTATTGCAGTTTAATATAAAAATACTTGCTCATATTGACAAGTTACTACTAAGTATAGAAATAATTTTATACATCCGTATGTGGGACAAGTCTATTCAAAAAAAAAGATGTGAATGAGGCAAAATCATTTTCTAAATATTTAAAATCATGAAAACTATTTTCGAATTCAGTCTTCAAAAAAAAAACTTAGAAGTACGCAAATTTCTTAACGATCAGCTACCACAGAAATGGATCGGTCGCTGTAGTGCTAATGACGCTACATTTTGTCCACGGCCCCGTTCGCCGGATCTTACAATATGTGATTTTTTTCTCTGGGGTTACATAAAAAGCATTGTTTATGTACCTCCCCTTCCAAAAGATCTTGACGAATTGAAAAGTCGCATTACAGACGCCATCAACTTGGTTACAGTCGACATGCTTCAACAGGTTTTTGAGGAATTTGAATATCGCTTAGATGTGTGTCGTGCAAGTAAGGGGGGTCACATTGAACATTTATAAGCATTGTACCTAAAACTTAAAATAATCCATTAAAATGTAAAATTAATTCTAACATGATCAATCAAATTTTACAATAAATATGATTATTTGAAATCGGATGAATCATTTTGAAACACCCTGTATATTAAAAAATACATCAATTAATGGAATATTAGTAAAAAAATGTTGTGTTGACATTTTTAATTTTCGTTAATTTAAATTGTTATTTTTCAGTTGAATTTTATTTTGCGCGAGATATGGTACATACATTTTCATTTTATAATAATAGTGTATAGTGTTAAAACTGTGTTTATACATACTGTACAAATATCTTTCTTAAAAACACGTGGAAATGCTTGAAATGATTACAATAATCTAAGGTGTATTATATGAATATGAAAATATTTACCAAAAAGCTTGATACTCTCTATTTTAGCTGAATCAGAACTATAACATTTTTGGATAATTCTAATTAGATTAACCAAACGATTCAAGAAACTTAAATATTTAAACATAGTTTATTCACGAATCATATGTTAAAATCTATACACTGTAGCGTTAAAAAATAATTACGCACAAATTTAAATAGCATAAACCAAATAAAAACTAAAAACTTGAAAACACCAAATTTATGTAAAAAATTGTATTAAAAATTGTAATATAAATTTGTCTATGTCTAGAAAGGGTTAATGTTAATATTCCGTGAAAATTATAAAAAATAATGAAACTATCGTAAATTTTCGAATTTTTTGCTTGGAAATCTGAACAAGGTTTCTGGTAGAAAATGTGTTCACAGGCGGAAAAAAAAACACATAGTAAAACATTATTTAGATCAGAGTCTAAAATTTAAACATATTTGCAAATAAATATAATATAAATGTTTTATGTTATTGCTGGAATTCTTGACTGTTGGTCATTCATTCTCACTACACTAAAAAAAAACATTAAAATAAGGTATAGAAAATTGGTGAAACGTAATAGATAAATATATGATATTTAAAATCAAATATAATCTTATACAATTACAGACACTTCTTCAATGGATAATTCTTTTTATATTTATCCAAAATAAACTCATTTTTTTCCATATTTTGAATAATGGGGAAAACACACTGTCCTTCCGAAATATTGTCTCTTTAATATTTTAATAGGTGTTTTTAATTTAAAACCAAAAATTAAATGAATTCTGTGCAGTACGTGTAAGCATGTTCATTCAATTAAATTAATTATTCTAACACTTTTTTGTCTACTTACAAATTGGAATGATCTAGCAAATATTAATGGTAAATTGTAGTTAGCAAATGTTATCAAATCGCATAAATTTATTGAGATGGAATTCTGCTGTAAAAGCAATGTAAACAATATAAAATAATAAGTAATATAGTACCTACTTATAAAAAAAATACAAAAAAAAAAAAATGATCCTTATATTAATATTTTCCAACGCCCGAGGTTGCATAAAAATCAAAACGCATTACAAATTAACAAGGTTGGAATTGTATAGCACTTAAAATTGCATAAATACGCGCTATAATATTACCTTATATATGGGTAAATATGCGGTAAAAATATGCAATACATATAACAAAATATACAAAAAAAGAAAACGGGAAAATGATGGCCGTCATTTTATAGCATTTAACGAAGAATTATCAAGATAATCAAGATAATTATCAACCACTTCAATTATTCCAACCGTCCTAATCCGGCACAATATAATCCTACAGCTGATAATTTTTCCGGATTTTGTGTTATTTTAGTGGTTTTTTTTTCTGTTGATATGTTTTAAAGAGGCACAACATCTAAACTCAATCGGGTAGTTTTATCAATATTTTACCGAGATGTTTAAAAATGAAAAAAAAAACCTAATTGTTTTTTTTTTTTAATTTTATAGAAATTATAAAAAATATCCGTATTGTATGTTACACAAAAATTACAAAAAAAAAAAAATATATATGTATGCGATAGCTCCCGGTGCCGCTACGCAGAATCGGTGGCTGGGCGCCAGGTCGTTGACCTTTCGGGTGATGGTCGGCGACGCGGCGGCCGCTGTAGCTGCTCACTGTTTTTGCGATAACTCGGACAGTTCACGACGGAATTGCGCGCGCTATGTCTGTGAAGACGCACAATTAGCCAGACAAAACATTTTGAAAAACTCGATTATTTGTCGTTTAATGTTGTATGCTAAAACGACATTGGCTCTAATAGGTGGTGTAGGCTTTATGACTATTTAAGACTCCACAAATCTTACCTGTCCATCGTTGTCAGGCATTCTGCTTCGTCTACTGCTATATTCTATTTTTGTTTTAATCTTCTTCGGGATAAATTTGGCTGACAATAAAATTAGAAAGTTTTTATGAATTTATTATAATATATCAATCTGACGTTATAGGTCTATAAAATTAATCAGATTAATTTAATTTAAATTAATTTTTGAAACAGATAAACTATACATCATAACTTAGAGCTCTCAAAACTATATTTTTGAATATCGATATCAAAGTGTAAAATTTATTTCTAACTATTATATATTTAAAAATTAAGTACAGCAGATTCTTATTATGTCGAACATCACTATTTCTAATTTTTCAGTATCTCAAACTAAATTTATTTTAACTATTATATGATTTTGGTTGTTTCAAACAAAGCTGCCACTAAGGTTTCATGTTATTATTATTTGTGTGTCGATCAGGGGTATTTAAATTTAAGATTCCTTTCTCCTCAGCAATTTTAATTGCATTGTCTTTTAATTGTATTCCTAGGAAGTGATCTTATTGGTAGCATTGAGCACTTCAATAAAGGGCCTGCCATTTGGAAATTTCCGCACTTAAAGTGACTCGTGATTTGATACATGACGAGTGACAAGTAGAACATATAGTACTTTTGTCATAAATAAAATTTCAGAAATGACACGAAACCAATACAGGTCAGATCAGTGTACAGACACGAATGATTTGTTGTATGTATATAATAATAAATGATTAGTATGACATGTATTTACTAAATCACTTATCACATAACTTGGACAATAGGCCTATGATAACATTTTAAATTAATTCACTTACGTTTAAATTTGGAAATTCTCTTAAAATGCTGTCTTTTTCATCAAAATCAAAAATTTGATTTGGTCTTAACCAATTTCGTAAAGAAAAATTGTTATCACTTAATGAAAAAAAAAAAGTTTGATTAGGTAGGTTAAACAAGAAATTCTTTTGTTGAATTAGATCACAAATGCACATTCATCAATAAATTACTTTTATAATAAATATTAGTCTCAAGATCGCTTACCTGAATCTTGTATATACTGTGCTTTCAAAAAAAAAAAAAAAAACATTTTAGAAACTATTGTTGTTGAACAGCAGATATTTTTAATTTTAACTAAAATTAATATATGTATTGATATAGACACCAATTAATTCTATTATATAATGTATACATAATAAATAATACAATTTTTCAATTATGTGTTTAAGGTATTATACAAAACCCAACCTATCATGTTTAAATGCTAATGTCCCATTGACAATGAGGAAGCCATTCAGGAAGGCATATTCTTCTTTTAGAGTATTACAATTTTCACCAAGTAAATTTGAGAATAATTAAGTACTTACATTATATTTTTTTAATTTTTTTATTTGACATAAACAAGCTATAGAATTTAGCACAATAAGCTTATACGATGAGAATAATTTTGAGAGACATTAAATGTCAAGTATAATTTCTGTACCACAACTCAATAAGTATCCCCTATACATAATTTCACAATTATTTACAGGTATTATTATTTTATTTTTTTTTGATATAAACAATCTATACAATTTAGCACAATAGGCTTATATGATTAGAGTAATTAAAAAAAATATAATAAAAGGTGTGTTTAAACTTACATTAAATAAATAAACAATTTTAATTCCGAATCAACTAATAAGAAACTTGGCCACTCCTAATTTACCTGGCAAGGTAAGTGGTATGATCTAATAAATAAAATTAATTATCCTACTAATAGAGAGTGTATTCAATGGGTGGCTTCTTCAACAAAATTCTCATGACTATTTAATTGTAACTTTTATCACATTTCCTTTTTGTGTCTATCTATTAATACAGATTGTTTATTACTTGCTAAAAAAAAATATATAATTTTAATAACAGAGCATTATTTGCCAATTGAACACAATATCTAAGATATACTGATTAATCACCGTTTACCTGAATCTTGTAAATACTGTGCTTTCAAAAAAAAAAAAAAAAAAACATTTTAGAAACTATTGTTGTTGAACAGCAGATATTTTTAATTTTAACTAAAATTAATATATTTATAGATATAAAAAAAAACAATTAATTCTACTACAGAATATGTACAAAATAAATAATATTTGTGTTTTTATTTTTTTTTTTGTCGATACAGGAAATAATTATTGTACTATAAACTAACAGTCACGAAGACTCCAAAAATTATAATAAACTAGATTCGAATATATTATAATATTATAACACAGTGCAAGGTAGGACCTGTTTAAATTACATATAGTTACATACAAATAATATTGTTTCTCGGGCAATATCATCTCGCAGCGGCCATTAGTAGTGTATTAAATTACAACTGTGGCAATGCAACCATTTGCCGTTTACGTCGTGCGGATAGAACTCCTGTTCGTCGGCAGTGGGGGCGGAGGATATCTGCAAAATGGTCGACTGCGGTTCCGATAATGGCACGTTATGGACTGTCCGTTGGCGGCTTACTGTCCGTTGGCGGCTGACTGTACGTTGGCGGCTGACAGTCCGTTGGCGGCTGACTGTCCGTTGGCGGCTGACTGTCCGTTGGCGGCTGACTGCGACTTTTCGGGGATTATGGCCTTTTCCTTGGAATCTTCTTATTATCTTCAACTTCCTGTCCATACGTTCTAATACTTTGTTAGCCACTAGGATTTTTTTCCCGAGCTGTCTTAAGTAATGGTTTTTGTTGCTGTTGTTGGAGTTCTGCATGAAAGACTGGGCCCTCGTATTGTTCACCGTATTATTAATATCCACGGTGTCGACAGATTGTTTCATGGCTCCAGAGTTGGCCAACTCATTTTGTTGCGTCTGGTAGTTGATAACCAAAGGTTTTCCTGAGTCCATCGTATCTATATACTGTTGTCTGTCTAAGTCGACCATCGGCGGCGGCGATGACGATGACGACGCCTTCGTTGCGGTAAATTGATCATGTCCATAATGGTTGACCGGGTCGGCGTTGGGCGCTTGGTTCACGGGAGACTGCTGGTCTGGTTTCACTGCTGGATCGTTATCCATATTGTCAAAATTCGGTTAGTCACGAATAAAAAACAAAAAAAAGGAATAATACTAATAAAACGGGCGGCGGTCGAATTATATTAGTAAGTGCGGTAAATCGCCGGCGTCGAAAATGTGTCTAATGGACGCGCAGAAACAATGCGACATGACAAGGCGAATGCGGGGACGGGCGCGCACACCGGAACGCCAAATAATCAATACGCGGTACGCGAATATCGACGAATGGGAACGCGTAAGGTGTACAGGATGATGGTGTCGCATTCTGTGTACAAGTCCGTGAACCACAGCGACAAACTTATGTATTGATCGTACGTTGCCCCCGAACCGCGGACAACATCCGCCCTGTATACACACGGCGGGGCGCGTTTGCTTATCAATTAAATCACCAACAGTTTTTAATTAAGGCCGGCCGCACACCAAAAGAGCAAAACTGCGTTAGACAGTGTTAGCCAGCCTAACACAGTTTTGTTAAAAATAGAACATAAGAAATAACATTGCATACGCACACTGATAAGACATAGTCAAAACAATACGTTTTTGCTTTAAAACACAATTAGTCATGACTGATACTGTCTGAGTGTCCACATTTTTCGTTACTCACAACTAGACAATAATTATTCGTGTGTACTTTTTGCGGATGAATCCACAATTTTTTTTTTTTATGATTCTGTTCTAAATTTTGTAATATGTACCACATGCAAATCGCAACATCTTCATCAGATGACATGATGACTACTGATTTTTGTTTTGTCTAATGGTGTTTTGCCTAGGTAGTGTGCACTTTATAAAAACAAATTGTTTTTAGTTCACAAAAATGACTAGCATTGTCTAACACAGTTTTGCTCTTTTGGTGTGCGATCGGCCTAACAGAATAAATTCTAAAAACCGAATTATTCGTTGTAGGAGTCGACATAATTAGAATTCAAAACAGGAAAATTATTTTTAATCATTAATACAATTAAAACGATTTAAAAAAATATTTGATAACTTTGAAATGCATGTAAGTGAGAAAAAACACAAATGCCGACTCTACTATTTATCGTTAATGGATTAAAGAGACATTAATCCGTTTTATGATAACAATATTTTCGGTGTTTGAAACGCGTCTTGTGCATCAGGGTCCATGTAACAATCGTTATTTCTTAACGATTATCTATGTTTATCGCAAGTGCGTACATACACTGCAGTGATGACTGTTTCCAATAGTAATAATAAAAAATAATACAAAATAAATTGTATTATAATTGTGCTCTTCTATAAAAAAAACAATGTATAACAAAATACACGGTTTATGAGTGAAATCAAAACGTTTATATTTTATAGAATCTTTCATCTTTTTTTATTTTTATATTAGTGTATTGTTCTTTGGGATATTAATGTAATATACTTGGTAGTAGGTGTTTATTTATTATTACTTTTTTTTTTCTTTTTTTAAATGATCAACAACAATTAAGCCTTTCAACAATTCGTATAAATATTTTACATTTTCTTAACATAACCTGTAGAATATGTTTTATTGCTATACATTACTGATAATTATAGGTACCATTAAGTTATAGTTTGTTTCCAATACTATATAAATAAACTAACTTCATAACTTATATTTTTACATTCCAGCTAGACAGTAAGTAAATTTTTGAAGAAACAATAACAAACGAGTAATGTCTACACTTTTTATTACTAAGTTATAAGTATGTATTTATTTATTTTTTAAATATTTATACAAAATACTTTAAACTTAGTTTTACAAATGTGTCGATTCTGTATGTAATATCATACAATAGTTTTCACATTGAACAAAGTAATTTTTTTTAGCTTAGCAATCTACCGTCTCGTTAGAGTAAATTGAAAATCAATGTATCTAAAAATTCTAAAATCACTTTGAACGTTATTTTTAATTCTGTTTTCCGTGGACGCGTTATTCAACAAATAACACGATTACACAATAAATGCTCATGATACCAGGAGGTTTTTTTAAATATATACGAGTGTAAATTTGTAACATGTTTTAGTCGATAAATAGACCTTTTATTTTTTTTCCCTCAAAGATTTCGTTAATAAACATTTTCTATGTGACCGTTCTTTCGAAAATCATCTTAAAAATAAAATGTGTAAACGCAAAGGTAAATACGCCCGGCGATATCATAATAATCTGGCCCGTTGGCCGCGTTAATGTAATGGACCCGGTACCCGCAATTCACCGTCGTCGTTGCCTGGAGCACGACGAAATCGTCGGGGTCGTGTCACCGGTTAGCGCCGACCGAGTACAGCTGGCCATAAAAAAAAATCAACGAAAATAAATCTGAAGTATCTTGACAGTATTAGACAGAATTTCGACAGTAGTCTCGGTTCTTTTTTTTTTTATTTGATAGAAAACTTATTGTAAATGAGGAATTTTTTTTCAAATAAGTGTTTACGTTATACGGGACGCATTTTGTCCCGTTTTTTTTTTCAAGTCTGTCCCGTATTATTTCGTTTTCCTCTTACTGTTAATTTATTACTTAACTAATATATTAGCAATAGTATAATATTAATAGGCAATCCCGGGTACAAATGCTGCAGTAGAACGGATTTAGGCACATATTATTTTAACATATATTAAAAAGTTTTTTTGTTGAAACTATCAAATCATTTATCATTGTGAAAATACATTTTCGAATTTTCCTGGCTATGCATTTTTAATTACAGTGGACCTACTAAACTTTCACACTACGTTAAGAAGAACTTTAATCGTGCATGCCCTTTTTTTCAATGGCATTGCTCAATAATTTACTTAAATAACATTTCTTTATGAAAATATGATTTTTACCGTAACATTGAACTTTTAACAATGATAATAACGCACATATAATAATCATAGAAAAAACCTTGTATGGAATTTTCAACGGTTTTCGTAAATATATCGTCTTTGGACGCATTTAAAATAAAATAACTCGCCTACGCATATATAATTATATTTAATAGTATGAGGAACCTTCATTATTAAAAAACCAAACACGTTCATACGAAGCCGGACTGAATATAGTAATTTCGTTTTGTAGGAAAAATTAATATTAATAACACATAATTTTCTACACCCAGTAAAGACATATTTTCATACAGAATAATATAATTCGGCCCCTATGAGAACTATTTTTTTTTTATTAAATTACTTATTATTTTTTTTAAGCCTTAATTATAGAAAAACGTCCTAAAAATATAACAAAAAAATAAATAAGATGATGTACAGTCCCACGCGTTAATCACAATACGACTGCCACAATAAGGAGTGGTTTTCACAAAAGTACAAAAAAAAGACTGTTGAAGGTTTAGAGGGATATTTGAGTAAATTAATTCTTAGTGCCGATAGCAACAAAAAATCGTTGCGAACAAAAAACCACTTCTGAGCGAAATTCTGTAAACTGATATTCATAATAACATTGATTTTAGAATTCTATAATACGTACAGAACTCGCGTGGCGGTAACATGTGTCGTACTACAGAGGTATTGAAAAACTCAATAAAAACTGTGGATTTGGGTACCAGGATTGCATGCACAAGATGACCAGCGTTGGCCTTTCTCTGTTACAACCACACAACCGATTATAAACGATAGCCACTGCCACCGCCACCAACACACGCACAACCATTAATGACGTCGTCGCTGACGCCGTACACCGACGCGCAACACATCATTACTGCTGAACACCGGCGTTCCCTCACATGCATTCCTGGTACCCAAAACCATTCAATAGGTATTCAAAACCGCCGTTGTACGACACCGACGCGCGAGTTCTGTTCGTAAAATTAATATAGGTTTACAGAACTTCACCCGGAATCGTTATTTTGATCTCAACGATTTATTAATGATACCGGCAATTTGAATGAAATATAAAATATAAACTGGTTCGTCAGTCTATCGGTTAATTTAAGGTAAATATAAATCAAATAATTCAAATTGTAAGCTCGTTAATAATACTCTGGCATATACAATTTGTTCTATAGTAACAGGTTAATTATGTTATTATATAACACGACAAATATTATTTTATAAACTGTATAGGAACGTATAGAATAATGGAAATCGAGATCTCGTTAGACTATAAGCGAAACTGAAATTAATAACGTAGGATAAAACGCGAGGATTCTCTTAGATTAAAAGTTAATCGCGTCTTTCGTCAAATCGTTTATTTACAGTATTGCTGTCAAGCCAGGTTACAAGCGTTGTCACAAATGTTCCCAAACAAATTAAAAAAAAAATGGGAATTCTGTACATCACGATAGCGTCTTAATTTAATTGTTTTCGTCAGTAAATAAATATAATATTCTTAACACTATCAATAATGCGGAAATGTAATGAAAATGTATTATACTATCTCATTTATTTAGTTTTAACATAATTACATACATACTTGTAGTTAAATCTTAAATATATGTGATTATTATTTACACAAATTAAATAATTATTTATCTTATTTTTTTATACAGAAATTGATTGTTTTCATTCAAAAATAAAATCTTGTTCTATTAATGATATAGTAATATCCTGCATTAGATATTATGTTGAACATTGCAATTACCTATATACTATTGTTAAAACTATTAAAATAATGAAATGAATCTATTAAATTTACAGTTATCTTTTTAGTGACAAATATTAAGTATAAGAAATTGAAGTTATCCTAGAAATACAATATTTAAGGAAATATAATAAACATTCAACAGTTGTAATATATAATTAAATATAACATTTCGAAAAAACATAATTTATTTTAATTTTTGTTTTAGGCAAATATTAAAAATCATTTTTTTTTTATTACATAACAATGAGCACCTTCATTTTGAAGTGGTTGAAATTTGAGATTATAAAAATTTAATTTATCTTGGGCTAACATAATGTCATCAGAATTATTATTCAGTCTAACAGTTAATACATCATCAGAACTAACAACAAACTCATTTAAAAGTGTATTAAATTCTTCCCAAAATTCTGATGGTAAATGATCAGTATCAAACTGTTTAAATGAAACTAATGCATTAATACGGCCATGAAATTGTCTATCTTGTTCCAAACGTTGTAATTCATATTGTATAGTGATATTTTGTGGTTCAAGATTTAATGCTTTTCTAAGCTTTTTATGCCCACCTGTGAAATCCTTCAAAAGACGTAGAGCTTTTCCCCAATTAAACCACAATTTTGCATTGTCTTTAGAAAACCTTCCTGAATACTTCATTGCTTCTGTACCCATACGACATACTTTTTTAAAAGCACATAGCTTTAAGTAACAGATGCTTAAATTTGAATACAATTTATTCAAATATTTAAACATATCTGTTTCTTCTGTGTCATTATTACATCTAGTAAAATGCAATATTTCTTTAGCTTCTTCATACTTAGCAACAGCTTCTTCAATATTTTGAAGTTTAAATAGTTCATTACCCTCTAAATGAAATTGTTTAACCATAGCAATGTTTTTATAAAATTTGTCAGGATTCCTGATGTCTTCATTAAAACATGCTGGTAAATTATCTTGAGAGAAATAACTTACAAGGTGGACATCAAATAGAACAGTGGAATTTGGTGGTATACGAGGTGGACAACCCATTTCTTTATAAGCATATTTTGGACTTATAATAAATCTTGCATTTTCACCGCGTGTCATAGTTGATATACCAATATCTAACCCTGGTAATAGTTCAGAATTTCCCAAATTAAAACACTTTGGTTGTTTACCTTGAAGATAAGTTACATCAAAAGGTTCAAGAATATTTGATATGTATCCAATATAATGCAATAACACAATACTGTCTTTAGGTATAACTTGGCCAACTCCTGAAACAAAAATAAAATATCAATTTTTCAGTAAATTAAAATACAGAATCTTTTTGAGAAATAATTATTATCAATTACATAAACACAAAATAGTATATTATAAAAAGCTATTCAAGATATTAATTTTTAATGTTCAAGGAAGTTTTTATGGTGCAAAAGTTGAAGATTTCTAAATGAACTATTCAACTTGAATTTTTCGAAAAAAATATTTAAAACTTTTAATCATAACAACAAAAAAATACATATAGCCATATCAATCTTTTTTAATCGGCTTTAATATTTCAGTTCAGTTTAGGTCTACAATTTCTACCGTTTTGAAAATGAATTAAAACTTGTTACAGAGTGACTAACCTGGATGCAGCAAAAATTTGAGAACTCCTCCATCCTTGGTAATATCTTCATATTTTTTACCATTGGTGAGATGGTCGAAAGGATTCCCACCATTTTCACTTTCTTCTCCCAGCATATCGAAATTGATAAATTCAGCTATCTCATTATTTTCGTAAGATAGATGGTATTTATCATGATCCTTTGTTTCTTTATTATCTATTGAAAAACAAAATCCTTTCTTATTCTGTACGCTTATAATCTCATCCGATGCACTCTTGAATATGGCTTCCAGTTCGGATAATGTCTGAATTTTGGGGTCGTTGGACATGTTGAAAACTAAAGAAAAATATCGAATTGATGTACCGTGTATACACTGTAAACGTCATTAAATAAATATCACTCACCTATTCAAGCGGGTTAATGGTTTGTAATAACTCTGTACTCAGCAATTCTCAGTTATTGCATTAAAAGTATGCAATTTTTAGACGACTTTCACTTCTATAAATTACAATACACTTTTTAAAAATAAAAAAACTTGTGTAAAAATCTGCTATTCAAATGTGTTCTGTGTTGTCTAGCTATGTCTTAAGAATAAAAACAATTATTTTGACAAACCACATGCTTTCCAACTATATGATAGTAGATAATACACGTATGTTTTGCTAGCAATATTTGATAAAAAAGCCAATGGCTCCCAACATTGTATACCATGGTGCCTATTCAACTCCTTAAATTGCACTGCCAATGATAAAATTAGTTTCTAATCCAGCAACAAAAATTTTATTTTTTTAACCGATTTTCGTAATTCATTAACCAAAAATTAATTTAGTACAAATATTGTTAATGTTCAATTCTGAATTTTTACATAATTCTGTATAATTAATTCTAAATTATTATTTATATTTCATTTAGAGCGCATTTTAATTATTTTATCACAATTTGATATCAGTACATAATATAGGTAATTATCAGAAATATAAAGTAGATCCTATTTATGCAGCTCAAAAGAACAATTGCTACCATAGATAATAAACTACAACTTTTAATTATCTATGTGTATATAATTTTTAATGTATATCTTGTAATTTGGATTTATTTCTAAAAATAAATCGTACAAATATTATACAATCTTCTTCTGATATTATACAAGATATACCACCACGGATAGAGTTGTAAAATGGCTACATGCCAGTTTTTACATTATCATAAACCAATTTTAAATGCAACTAGAAAGAAAAACCCATAATTACAATTATTGATATTATTAATTATTATTAACATAATTAATATTAGTCAAAATATTTGTATGAAAATACAATAATAAAAAATAAAAAAATTAATTGTATTTATATTTTTGAAGAGTCAAATTCGAATTAAATATTAATTTAATGAAATAAATACAAATTATGGAAATACAAATATGTTTGTTTTTTATCATTAATATGTTCGTTACCAGAAGAATTGTGCGATTCCTATATTATTATATAACATAAAATACAATATTTTATGTCATGACGGTATGATGTATGACGCTGATGGACGCCAGAAATTATGTTGTTAGTTGTAACGAAAGAAATTTCTCTTAAGTCTATATTTTGAATTTTTTAAAAACGGGAAATTCAAGATTTTTGAACGTAATTTCTGGTCAATTTATTTCCGAAAATAATAATAAAATATAAACAAAAATATTAATAATTCGACCTCTGTGGAAAAAGTGTGTTTAACCATCAGGCGAACGGCAAAACGTAATTGAAAATCAAACATTTTGAAAATCTCGCATATTTTTCGTTTTATGTTGTATGCGAAGAATGGCATTGGCTCTAATAGGTGGTGTTGGCTTTAGGAATTTTTATGACTCCGAAAATTTCTGACGTGCGTACCAATTAAAAAGGTATCTTAGCGTATATAAAATATAGGTACACGACTTATGTGGGTATCCGATAGGTCACATGCCTGTTGTCTTGTAATATATTAATGATAATCTAGTAAATATAGGTAATTAAAAAATGTCAAAAAAATAAATGCAAAAAACTGTTTTTTTTTTTACACAAAATTTGTAAATTATTTTTTAACATTCTATTTTATTTTAACTAGTTAAACTATAAGTTATCAAAAAAAAAAAGTAATTAATAATTTAACTTTTAACTATTTAATTAGTTACTGCTCATCTTTGCCCAGTAATGTTAAAAATGTTTTGTTTTTATTTATGAGAAAGTTTAATACTATTTTACAATAATTTGGGGTCTGACAAACTATGATTGGTGATTGATAATTATTACGCAAATAATGTTTTTTTTAAAAAAATTATACAATAAAGGCATTGTTTGTGTTGTATATTGACAAAAATAATTTGTTTATTATTTTAATTTTGTATACACAATATTACTTTGTTAATATATTTTTTTTTTTTTTTGGGCAATGGTTTCGCGTTATTGTATTACATTAATGTGTTTTGATAGACGAGCAGGCCCGTAACAGATTATAATACAGTCAAACTTCCATATAACGAAGTCTCATGGGGAATAAAACAAATTCGTAATTCAGAGAAATTCGTTAAATAGAATTACGTTTTTTTTCATATCTATCAATTTTTTAATTTCATATTCTATATTTTATATTATAAATAAACATATAATATCATATTTAACCTACACATATAATATTATATTTTAATCTTAATTAATTTTTTTAATTTAATTACATATTATGTATGTTGTAATTTTAATTTAAAAGAAATAATCAGTTTAGTCTGTTTATTATTTTTATAAATTGTACAGTTTTGGTGAAATGTTCCATTGAGTTTAAAAAAAATTCCATCCCAAACATATGCTTGTTGTCTAAAACCATTTCTCACAACAGAAAAGGCGTTTAGTATCTCTTTTTCTGTAAGTTTAGGTAATTCTTTTGCATGATCTCCTTCGATTTCATCACATTTTATACGATTACGTTTACGTCAGTATTGGAACTGCAGCACGCAGTATTGTGATCAAATTAATCAGCTTGCCTATCAATAGCTAGTCTTTATTGGAACCAATAAAATAATAGGAATTTTAGAACAATATTTAATATTTCATAGTGACGAAGTTTACAAAAAAAGGTTTATTATCGAATAGTATATTCGTTATATAGAAACATCAGATTCGTTTGTCATGGTTCTCAAAAATAATTCATTAAATAGAAAATTTCATTAAATGGAAGTTCCTTAATAGATGTTTTAATGTACATTAAACAAAAGTGTATTGTAATATTACCCGTAACGAAAACCGAGTACGCGCTCTCGTGAACTGATATACTGGTATACTGCGAAACGCTAGATTTTGACGTTAGACGGCGCGATTATCAATTTACCTTTGACGCGGTGAAAAGTTTACAAGTCAATGGTCGGAATACATATCGAAACGACCGTCAAATGTATTGTGATCGTTTCGTACTTAATAATGAAACGAAATCGTATACGGTGGATTTGTACCCACGGTCCACGAAAAATGGAATTATTTGCGTTATTGCGATCGTCAAAAATTTCTTCGGTCACCGTCTAGTCGGCGAGCTCGGGGATAAGACACCCGGTGAGCGGCTTTTATGGCGTCGACAAGCCGGCCGTCGGCCGACGAACGTTGACAGTGTAATTGTGTAATATTAATGATAGAATAATTGTAATCACCCGGAGAAAAAACATTGCTCTCAAATAAATGGGTTTATTCAGACCATTGTTTTTTTTCCGTTTATTTGTGAATTATAATTACGTGACGGTTTCCCGATCACACGTCTCGTTTTGATAACGACTCGCGATTTTCGTAATCCGCCACCCGGTGGTGTCGTTGTTTCAATGGGCGCGTCACCATTGCGTTCAAAACTACATAATTTTGGTATTCAAGAGAAGTTGTGTCCCACTCCTACTATGATTTAATATAATTTTATTCTCTTTCGGCTACTCCCCCTCGCCAGACGCGGGGGTGTGTTTGTTTATTTTTACAAACAATATATTCAAAAAAAAAAAAAAAAGTCTATTTTTTTTTGTTAATAATTATGTATTTAACGTGTGCATATGTTTAAAAAGTGGTGCAAAGGAAAGTTATAGGAAAAAACACCCCCTCCCGCAGGTTTGGTTGGGTTCATTAATGCACACTTTTATTTTCATTTCGAATTATTAATAATTATATGTTATTAAATATAAATGGATATAAAGTCCATTGCATATTTAATTGCAAATCGTTTGAAATCATTTACATATGAACAGAAAATTGAAATTTAAAGAACTCGGAAGATCAACGCTTGATTAATTAACAAAACGAAAAAAGGTATTAATACACCACCCATTTTTATATAAATTTTTATGCAAAACACAAGTGTAATGTGCCTGTGATAAAAAACTTGCTGTTTTTTGTTTCCCTTGTATATGTTTTGGTGACGATAGTTGGGAGATAATGGGCGAGGAAAGGTTAAATGCTTTAGCAATGATAAGTATTAGAAATAAAATGGAAATAAAATTAATTTAATCAAATTATTTCCAACGACGTCGACTTTAACAAAAAAGTTATTGATTTAGTGTAAAAATAAACGCTTAGATTGTAAGAATAAAAACATTTTATTTTTTGTATATTTTTGTTTTTCTGTATTCTAAATTATATTAATATTGTTACCTATTATTTTGAATTGATAAGTATTTTTTTTAAATTGGTACATAATTAAAAATTAGTAATATAAAATTGAATATTTGTAAATCCCTGGCGCATAACACATTTAAAGCGCGCTCAGCTATTTTCATCCGTATCCAACAATCATTGGCGAATAAATGCTATAAAATCGAGCCCTGCCAATAAGTAATAAGAAAAAATACGGTAACGCGTGCGTACGGCCGGTAAACGGAAATTTATTTTCAATCGATCCATTTTTTAATCACGGTATATTTTTTTGTCACCGGTATTAAAACCAAAAGTTTGCGTGCGTGTCCACCGCTACTACGTACGGTGTACCTATCTATAACATATCATCGCCTCTTTCATTTAAAAAATAATAATCTTTACATTATAATATTGTATACCCCGACCGACCTGTACAGTGCTTGAGAGTCTATAATTAAAACAGTAGTAATTGTACGTTCGTGTTGTTCGTGTTGAAACAAATCCATCACTAAACATCAACACACCGTGTCTCGGTTGTGAAAAAATTGAATATGCCATTCAAAGAATTAATTGCACACGAACCTTTAAATATCCAAACCGCAAACAGCGTTTTAAAACGGTCGATTATTAAATTTCTTTTTGTTACGTATGACAATATAAATTAATTAGGAATATAATACCTACTAATAAAAAATTTAAAAAAAAAAAAATGTTTCTAATATTAATATTTTCCAACACCAGAGGTTGTATACAAATCAAAACGCATTACATATTAACAAGGTTAGGATTGTATAGCACTCAAAATTGCATAAATATGCAATACAAATAGCAAACTATACAAAAAAAGAAAACGGGAAAATGTATATTTGCTAGTAATTTATCATTTATCAATTTATAAATTCGATTGAAAATAATCAAAAATGTATTATTATATATTCTAAATAATTTCGTTCTATTAAAAGCCATATAAAATAATAAAGCATAATTACCGTTTTAGTTTGTATAATACGTATTAATTAAAATTAACTCGAAAATCAGAATATTAAAAATATAATAATAATTAACACAAAAATTACATTAATTTGTAGACAATGACTTATTGTTTACAAATTATAAAGCGTCTAATTTTATGTTTGAAATATGGCAAAAGTACAATTTAAATCATTATAAATTGCATCAGTCATATATAAAATATGAAATGCTAAATAAGACTATGTAAGAACCGCTGTTAAGTGTCTGACCGGATAGCAACATCCCATTATGTTTTTTTTTTTTTTTTTTGTTGTTCTGCAATGGTTTCGCGTTATTGTATTACATTAAAGTGTTTTGATAGACGAGCAGGCCCGTAACACATTATAATACAAACATTAAACAAAAGTGTATTGTAATATTACGGGTAGCGGCTACTGAGTACGCGCTCTGGTGATACTGGTATACTGCGAAACGCTAGATTTTGACGTAAGATGGCGCGATTATCAGTTTACCTTTGACGCGGTGAAAAGTTTACAAGTCAACGGTCGGAATACATATCAAACGACCGTCAAAAGTATTGTAATCGTTTCGTATTTAATAATGAAACGAAATCGTATACGGTGGATTTGTACCCACGGTCCACGAAAAATGGAAATATTCGCGTTATTGCGATCGTCAAAAATTTCTTCGGTCACCGTCTAGTCGGCGAGCTCGGGGATAAGACACCCGGTGAGCGGCTTATACGGCGTCGACTTTTCGACCGTCCTCATAGTTCTCCTTCACTTGTCAGAGTGAGAGGATCGGACTTCTGGACTCCATCAGTAATGAAATTTGTTTGTTTATAATGTGGTGCAATTTTATGATGGCCAGGAGAAAAAACATTGCTCTCAGATAAAAGGGTTTATACAGAGCTTTATTTTTTCTCCTGCTATTTGCGAATCATCATAAAAGCGGTTACACTATCGCGCGTCTCGTTTTAATGACGACCCGCGATTTTGGTAGTCACCCACACCCGTTGGTGTCGTTTGTGCGTTACGTTCGGCGACACCTACGGGGTGTTTGAAAAGAGAAACACTTTTCAATACCGTCTAATTTGGTATTAAACAGAGAAGTGTCCCCTCCATTAATTATGATAAAAATATTATTTTGTTCGTTTGCAGCTATATTTCTCACCAGGCATGGTACGTTTGTTTATTTTTACCAACAAATGATATTTTCAACATAATCACGTCAATCGACTTTTTTTGATAACGTTATTATTTATCGTGTACCTATGTTTAAGAAATGGTGTAAGTTTTATTTCAATTTCGAACATTGCCTACATTTTATATCGTAGTTTTTTTTTAAAATTATATAATTATTAGATGGAATTTTTTTTTGTTTAACAGTCTATGCACAGTTTGATAATATTGATTCGGTAAAAAATAATTACTTTTCGATTACGGGGACGATTGTGTGAATTTTTTTTAAAACTATTCCAATAATTCAAATATAGGTCAATATTTTTTTATTTTCTTATCATTTTCCCATTTGGCTCTAGGGCGGCCCGCCACACAGTGACGACCCGTGATGTCAACAAAGCTCCTCGTATTATTGTGTTATGCCGGTGCGCGCTTGCACCTAAAAGCATGAGCCGCGCCACTTTCCCTTTTGTCCGGGGATCAGAATACGGCCTCGGTGTTTCACTCCTGTCGTGAGAGGCGACTTTCGGGACGTGACTCGGAGAGCCGGCGGCGCTGGATTTTTGACTGCGATTCCGCGATGGGCGGGTCGATCTCTAGTGAGATGCGATGGGGTTGACACCCTTAACTGCAACTTCAGCCGTGGTGGGGGGGGGGTCATCCAACTGCAACTTTCATCGTCGTGAATGCGACGCGGGTGGGCGAGGTTGGCACTTATATGCTACCCGGAAGTTCGTCCAGGCTGTGGGCCGACCGAGAGCCCGGTGCACTACCCAATCCTGGTAGGAACGCTAAGGGTTCGCCTAATGAAGCGCCAGAATCGTCCAACTGATAACGCGACAGTCTTCAGAAAAAATACTAATAAATATGTCAAACAGCATATCTGTTACCCTTTATCGTCAGAAAATGTAATTAATAATACCTCATATTTTTTTTATCAAAACAATAAAATCTGTTCGTTTACAACTTAAGTGTGTTAATTAATTGCACAAATATATGAACATATTATTTATTAATTTACTAATATGTTTATAAATATAAAACTAAACAAACATTTATTGACAATTGATAATGGATGATATTTTGTTTTCGTTTTACTGGTAATATTTGATTAATTTTATTGATAAATAACTATATTGTCCGAACAATGCAAACGGATCAGCAGGATTTAATTTAGCCATGCTATCCGTATATAATTGATACGGCTGAAACAAATTAACAAATTACTTACTAATAGATAAGATATTGATTTAAATATTAACAATTATTTATATTTACAATGTAATTAGTTTTCATAATATTATTATCCAAAATAAAAATAGTTTTTAATCATCATGAAAACAGAACTAGGAGATTATAAATATTAGCCAATGTAGATTATGACGTATGTGTACTCTTTGAGTCGGTGGTGTGTGATAGTGGTCGTAAAATCCAATCATTATCGAGCCGCGGAGATAAAACGGTTATGGTGATAAGGGACATGACCGCCAAGCCACACAAAGGCCGACACAGCCGCCGATGCGCGAACTTTGATATAGCGTCCTACGGTGCATTCGGATTTCGAAGATTGTTGTTGGTGCCGTGTTTCGACGAACGGACCATGTCCAATCAATCCGTATTTCGAGTGGTAGTTTTAGACTCTAAGACGATGGAGGAATTCCGGAACAGTGAGGAATACAGGATCTTCCTTAAACGCAAATTTGAAATGGAAAACGGCGTCGAACCGCCTACAGGATTCAGGTCCAGAAAGTATGTACAATTGTTAGAATTCAGTTTATCCACTATGATCATTTATAAATAATTAAATCTCGTTATTCCATAGAGCGGCGATTAACGCCTCCGCCGCACCGCAGGACGTGGACGACACTAGAAGAATGCATACGTCCATTGATTATATTTACTGTTTAGTTCCTGATCAGCTGCAAATCACAAATTGTCAGTTTTACTGGGGCAAGATAACAAAGTCCAAAGCAAATGAACTGCTGGAAAACCAACTGGAGGGCACGTTTTTATTGAGAGATTCAAAGCGAAAAGAATATTTGTTTACGGTAAGTTTAAGAAAAGACAGTAGAACGTATCACTTGCGGATCCACCAGTGGAATTATCATTTTAGTTTCGATTCGACAGATCCCTTCATATTCTCATCGCCCACCATCATTGGGCTCATCGAAAAATATAGAGATACCATAAATACGGATTTTAGACCAAAACTGACCATACCGTTGCACAGAAATTTTAATTTTTCTCTACAGCACATATGCCGTGCAACGTTTTGTAGCAACATCAAATATGATAAAATCCAAAAATTAAAACTACCAAGAGTGATAAAATCATATTTAAAGGAGTATCATTACAAGCAACGCATTAGGATTACATCTATTTGATGTTGGTGCATATGAAGACTAAAAAATAATAATTTTTTTTGTTTATACTTTTCTTTTTATAATTCATTGAGTTATAATTATTTTATTTCAACATCAGTGTAAATTTTATTAAATAGTTTTTTTATAGACAAATTTTACTTTTCTTTTTTCCTTAATAAAAACAATTAAATTATATATTATTAATTTTTCTCTCTTTGTGCAACCCAAACATTAAGCACTGTCAATCATAATAATAATATATAGGCTACCAATAGACAATATTATACTTTTTAATAAATTCGAAACATACTAAACACATCAATTTCTACAAGGTATTGCTGGATAAATATATAAATTACTATTTAACATTTAATTATGGTTAAACTAATATACACCTAAAGTGTTTGGTAAATATATAATAATCTATCATTTAGTCAACAAATGTTCAACATATACCAAATATATAACATTTAAAATTTGATACCAAGTAAATATTTTTACAATATTATCACACTATGTGGGTAATTAATTTTCAGAGAAATCAAACAATTTATTTTAAACATATTAAAAAATTATTTTAATACTACTGAATATCAAAAATTAAATGTCAAATTTATTATATTACACAAGTAATGTTATGTGTGTAATTTAAACATTCTATTTTAAATAGATAAGTAAATATTTCTTAATCATCAAACATTGACAATTATTGTGAGGGGTAAAAAATCATATTGTCAGATTACAAATAATCTGACATATAAAAAAATATTTTATATATGTAAAAATAACAAGTTTTCAGAATTAATTCTCTGTAGCAAAATGATCTTAGAAATTTTAATAATAAATACATTACCCAGATTAATTCTAAACAATTTCAAAAAAAGTCAATGACAATTGACAAAGGAATACATTAAAACACCATAATAGATGTCATTTTAAAGATTGCACAATAATAGTTGTTAAGACACTCAATTTTTAGCATTCAGACATTGTATAGTTAACCCATAATAGTATATTATTAATTCTGGATCAATACCCAGATTGATTTTAAACAGTCTATAATAGTTGGCAGAAGAACAATTATAAAAACACCATGATGTATTTTGGATGATTGGACAATAATAGGTTAAACACTCAGCAATTAGCATTCAGAAACTGTATGGTGTCACCCAAGATATTATAATTTAAAGGATGGCAATTATATAGGCTTTATAGCCATACCCATAGTACCAAAACTGAGAAATAGATTAAATAAGAATATGACTAAAAAACTAAGTATAAAAAAAAAATTAACATGATAATAATATTAGTTATTAATAAACTGTCACCTATATGTGTTATAAATATAAATTGTACATTGGTACAATATAAAAAAATTAAAATAAAACATGTTAAATATTAATTAGTCAACAATAAATACTTAACAAATAATAATTATTATTATAGCTGCTAAATATTTCTATTTGAATTATTAATTGTGTAATTAGTATTTTTTTGAATCCAAACTATTATTATTTTTAGTTTACATGAAAGTCTCCTAAATTCTAACTATATTTATAAATATAATTATTAGATTAATTTATTATTTTCTAAAACAATACATATGCCAATAATATTTAAGGGAATTATAGACAATATAATATTTGTCAACAAATTCAGAACATTATTATACTGAACACATCAATTTTACAAAGTATCACTGCATAAATAAGTATATTATTGTTAATAAATTGCTATTTAACATTTAATTGTAGTCCAACTTATTAGCACCTACAGTGTTGGGTGATTATAAATTATTCATATGGATATCATTAACATAATAATCCAACAATGTATTTTAAGAATTTCAAACAAAATTAATATTATACATTCATTCAATATAACATAATGTCTGATTTTTTTAATATCAAATTTGAAATATTACATAATTGTTCAATAAAAATTTGTTATTGAAACATTTAATTTTTAAAATATATGAAAATATTTATTAAGATTTATTATTTACAGTGTACTCCTTAATAATAATAATACAGTCATAAATACAATTTTATATTAAAAATAATTGTTCATAGTAATAGATTAGTGGAATTTTAAAATTAAATTGTAATAAAATAATTTGATTCTGGATCAATACCCAGATTGATTTTAGACAATTTCAAATAGTCTATAACATTTGGCAGAAAAACAATTATAAAAACACCATAATGTCATTTTGATGATTGGACAATAATAGTTGAAACACTCAGCAATTAGTATTCAGACACTGTATCATATGGTGTCACCCAAGATAATATAATTTTAAATAATGAATTTACGAGTTAGCAACTCTCTTATTGCTTTTCTGGTGGTCATACCTAGAGAAAAACTTTATGTATATATGACCAATAAAACTGTTTATGAAAAATAGTTAACATAATAATAATATTTTAAACTTTTACTTATATGTGTTATAAATATAAATTGTACATAGGAATACATCATATAAAGTAAAGTTGTATTTATGTCTACAGTAGAAATTAATTTTTGGAGTTTGATGTGTAAGCCAAAATCATATGTTAATTAGTTAATGAATAAAATTAACATTAAACTAATAAGCCTATAAATATTTGATAATACAGTGGAAGTTCAAATTGTACACACAGAGCTGTCAATAGCAGGGCACCATCAGATTCCTTTTGAAAATTTGATGTTTAATCAAAGGCCTGTATGTACACAAGGTAAATGCACAGCCAACATCTTTTGATCCTTATATAATTTGAACTTCTACTTCATCCCACCATTACAGTCATTGAATTCTATAAATTGAATAAAATGAATACAATTAAAATAAAGTAAAAAAAACATGTTACATAGAAATCTACTTATAGTTTAATAATTAACTCACTTATATTGTTATATATTGAAATGTGAGAAGCATAAGTGTTTAGCCTCATACAGAATGACTTAGTAAAATAGATTAGTTCCCATACCAAGATGTGAATCATAATCATATTACATATACATTTGGCAACTGATTTAAAAATTAAATTAAAACAATTAATTTTACATTTGATTTCAGTGGTTATCATAATTATTAAAAATAATATAACATTTTTTTTTTTTTTTATTTTGAATTAAGAAAAATTAAACAATCTGTACTCATGGTACAATAAGCTTAAGAGATATTTGAGAATTATAATAATAATAGAATTAATACAAACGAATATTTATATGTAACCCTATTATAATTTTACATGAAATCTTGAATTGAAGAAACTGTCCAGCAACTGCATTTCGGCGAGAATTTGTTTTTTTTTATTAACGTATAGACCTGTGTATTATGCTAACCAGTCTCTAGGCCACTTGCGCTGGAGTCTCCTTACCGTATTACCCGGAAGGGAGTGTGATGAAAGATCTTTAATGAGGGGATTGGAGTGATTTTGTAGTCTTTTATGGAATTTAAAATAGTGATTTTTTGCGACTTCATTGACATACGGTATGTTCAGGTCTGAGTGTAGGGTTTCATTAGAGTCGTAAGGAGGGGCGTTGGTTAGGTTTCGTATGACGATTCTGAACGTTTTGTCCTCTTTCATTTGATACGTGTGGAACTCGGCATCTGCGTCTTTTAAAAAATGTATAATTTCTCGATATGCTTCCGGGCTGCTAGGTTGGAGGTTAATACTAAAGTTTTTATTGTTGCTTTGAATGAGAAGTTTTCGGGACCAACTATATCTATTAGTTCAGCTCGGACGCTTATGAAATCTTTGACACCACGGACTATTATAGGTGGTGGGAGTGAGATTTTTTTTTCCTGATCTATACTGGAATTTGTTGCGAGACTTTGGGTGTTTGTTCCTAGTTTCATATCATCGTTTATGGCAATTAGAGCATAGCGATTAGTTGAAACAAATAATTGTTTAGTTTTCTTACTCCCCTCTTTCCCAGTAGAGCTGGAGGAAGATAGTAGTCGTTTGGTTTTGTTTTTGACCATTTTAAAGTCATCTCTGTTTTTGCTTGAAAGACCTGTGGTTGTATAGACGGAATCACTTGTGGTACGCTGTGTACGTGTATGTCCGCTAGGAGCAGTTGATTGGTTTTTATCATAATTTTGATTAGTAGTAGTGTTGATAGTGGTTTTTGGAGTCAGCATAGTTATCAGCATAATTATCGGTGGTGGTGCCCGAATTTTAATTAATTTTAATTGAGTGGCCGCCGGACAGTCACCTTCTGTAGTCCCCTGGTATCGGTTCTTGTAAACCAGAAAATATCACTGGACATAAGAAGAATTCTTGCTGACTTTGCATTAACTATATAATATTAGGTAAAAGTAACGGCATGTTTCAGTATAAATATATATTGTGTAACAATTTGATTCAGTAACATCCTATGATGATTATTAATTTTTCATAGTGTCATCTGTAAAAGGAAATAAGATATAAATACTTAATGAATTGTGTACTGTATTGTTTTCATATAAATAGCATACTAGAAAGTAATTATTTAGTGTTAGTAAGTGCCTAAATATTAATAAATCATCTAGATAATTATGTATTGTTGCTTTTATTCGAAATTCATTACTTATTTTGTAATTAAAGGGTACCATCCATTAATAGGTTATAAATAAATAAATAATTATACATCAAGTCGGTTTTAAACAAAGAAAGAAGAATAAATGCTTGTTAAAATGTATTGTAGTATTATTAGTGTTAACAAAATTACCATTAGCATAAAATGTGTAAATTTACAAATATTATTTATTAGTAATTGTGTAATTAAATACTAATAAAGTAAACAATTTTTTTTAGAAAATATTTAATAAGTGTATGCAAATCAATGAAGTATGCATTTTAAAACTCTCGAGCCTAGGTAATATCAAGAAAAAAATGGCTAATTTATTAAAAGAATAACCCAGTGGAATAAACTACTAAGCATATTGAAACATTCCTATAATGAACACTCAACAGGACATTTAGAATTCTCTGTATAGAATGGTTTTATCATTTTTATAGTCAAATTATTATTTTTTACACAAAGTAAATAATTATTTTTCTTGATTTTTTATACACAATTTGATTTTTTAGAAATAATATTTAATTGTTATGTACATGTAAAAATAATACAATATGCCAACAATATTTAAGCCAATGATTGATAATGTTATTTTATTCAAAAAAATCTACAACATTAATATACTGATCACATCAATTTCTACAAGGTATTGTTGGATAAATAAATATATTAATTCTAATAAATTATTATATAACATTTAATTGTAGTTCAACTTACAAGCTCCTACAGTGTTGGGTGAATATAAAATATTCTGTACTTAGTCAATATATGTCCAACTTATAATAAATATATAACATTTAAAATTCAAAGATGACTAAATATTTTTATATGAATATCATAATATTGTGTGGGTATTAGTTGACAACAATTATTTTATAAATATAGTGGCATTTTGAAATTAAATTGTAATACAAATGAAATAAGTATCCAGATTGATTTTAAACAGTTCTAAAAAGACTATGATAGTTGGCAGAAAAACAATTATAATAACACCATGATAGATGTCTTTTTGATGATTGGACAATAATAGTTAAAATACCATTTAGCATTCAGACGAAGTATAGGGTCACCCACAATATTATAATACAATAAACTTTCTGGTGGGCATACCTAGAGAAACATAACAGAGAAAAACTATATGCATTTACAACCAATAAAACTGTTTAAGACAAATTGTTAACATGATAATAATATTACAAACTGTCACCTATATATGTGTTATAAATATAAATTATACATAGGTACACATAATATAATTTAAAGGTTGTATTTATGTCTACGGTAGTAATTAATTTTTTAAGTGATTGAGGTGTAAGCCAAAATTATATGTTAATTGGTTAATGAATAAAATTAACGTTAAACTAATAAGCCTATACATATTTGATAATACAGTGAAGGTTCACATTGTACACACAGAGCTGTTAAGAGCAAGGACCATCAGATTCTTTCTGAAAATTTGATGATTTATCAAAGGCCTGTATTGGATCCTTATATGATTTGAACTTTGAATTCATCCCGCCATAACAGTTATTGAATTCTAAAAATTAATTATAATGAATACAATTTAAATAAAGTAAAAAAAATTATGTTATGTAGTAATCTACTTATAGTTTAATTATTAACTCACTTATATTATTATATTTTAAAACATGAGAAGCATAGTTGTTCAGTCACATTCAGAATCACATTCATAAAATAGAAAAGTTCCAGTACCAAGATACAATCATGACCCTATTATATAAACATTTTGAATCTGATATAAAATTTAAATAAAAACAATTTATTTAACATTAGACTTGAATGATTGTCATTATTAAAACAATAATAACAATAATAATTAGATTTTAAAATAATTTATTATTAAGTAAAAATTAATCTAAAATACAAGTAAAGGTAGTGTTACCATTGGGTGACTACATCCATCAGATAATCAATTAGCGTTGATTAATACACTGGTGTGAGTGATTTCCTTTAGCTAGGCGGGTCAACTTTTGTAGTCCCCTGGTATCGGTTCTTATAAACCAGAAACCATCTAATACCAGGTAAAAGTAAGGACATGTTTCAGTATAAACATATATTTTTTAACAATTTGATTCAGTAACATCTTTTGATGATGATTCATTTTTCATGGTATCACCTGTAAAAGGAAATAAGAATTAAATGCTTAATGAACTGAGTACTGAATTTTTTTAATTTAAATAGCATACTAGAAATTAAATAATATGTGTTAGTAAATGCCTAAATGTAAATAATTCATATTGATAATTATGAATTGTTGCTTTGATTCAAAATTAATTAATTATATTGTATTTAAAGGGTATCACCCATTAATAGTTAATAAATATAAATTATATATCAAACAGAGAAAGAACAAGAAATATTAGTTAAAAGGTATTATAATTGTAAATAAAATTAACTTTAGGGTAAAATGTGTAAATTTACAAAATATATTATAATATTTTGCACTTTACAAATAATAAAGTAAAGTAAATATTGTTGTGATATAGTTACGTGAAATCTTAACTATGTGGGTAATAGTATTTGTATAAATCTGGATAGTTTAATTGTCAATTCGGTAATTCTTTTTTATTTGACTTAAAAAATTATTATTTCTTACCTAGTAGTTAATGGTTGGTGTCTATTGATTTCTGTTGTAATGTTTAACGACGATTTATATCTGGAACTAGACGGAACTACAATATTGCAAATCTTCATAATGTACCTGTGTACATATTTCATAAAAAAAAAAAACAACAAAAGTTTGAAACTGGCATTTTTAAAATTCTGTAACTAATTGACTGAACTCGGGGTAAGCGAAAAAATTTAAGTTACGTTGTATACTTACATTGGTAGGTAACAAAGCAAATTATTGCTACTTCCAGCAAATAATTTGTCCAGCTTGCAAAATTAGGCATTTCCGAATCGTTGCCCTGCAAAACATTAAACGGGTCATATGACAATGAAATTAACAGTAGTCACAAATTGTTACCAGGGTTATACTCTGAATGTATTGGTAATTTACTTCAAAGGCAGCCAATTTAAAAAAAAACAAGAAGTCTCAAATAAAAATTAAATAGTATGAACATAAAATAGAAGGTCTCAAAAATCGTCCTTCTTATCAATGATAGTACGGTCCGATAACAATATTTGATAAGAAAATTTAGTGTTTACATTACAACAACTATATTGTTATTTGGCATTTTTCAATTTATTTAATTTATCATTGTCGTCTACCTTCCTCATATTTTATTTAACTGCCCTGCTCTCCGACTTAAAAGACTAATTCTTTTCAACACTCTTATGTCTCTTAATATTCCCATCAACCTTAATTCCATCCTAAACTCCAATACGGAAACTGCTATCAAAACAATAATTGCCTTTATACAGGAGGCTGGCTTTATTATATAGTATATATATGTACTTAATTGTCTGTTAATCTTAATTTTATTTTGTTTTATTCTTATTATGTAATTGTCAAGCTATCATAGTTTATACTAGCGGCTTCTATAAATAAAAAAAAAAAAAAAAAAATCATTGTCGTCATGTGAAATTCAGTCGGTGAGTATTTGTCTGGGTTTAGTCTTTGACATTTTACTATTCACAACTGGAGTGTTGCTCTTATTATTATTAGAAAAAATGTTTTCTTTAATAATTTGTTATTTTGAAGATAAATCCAATTATTTGAATGATCGCCGAATGCAGTGTTCACGTCCTATTACAATTAGGATGTTTCATGCTGATCCAAAATGGAATAATCAACATACGATTAAACAGAAGATATGGCCAACGATTTGAATATTGATACATTATCGTCGCTCGCATTAGTATAACATTTGTTAACGGTCGTTGAATACAATTTCTGTACTTAATTATTACCACTGGCATACTAAATGTGAAAGTAATTAGGCCCCACGACCCGTTTGATATATTAGTTTCAAACGGTGGTTGCTGCTTCATATTGTGAACTGCACGAATATTGTCAATATTAAATTCTCCCGATGTCTTCACGACATTATTCATGTAAGTATCAATCTTTAAATGTCAAGTACAATTTCTATACCACGAACTTAATAAGTATCCCTTATTCATAATGTCACAATAATTTGTAGATATGATGACTCGTTTGGTTTGATAAAAGCCAGCCACCAGACATAAACTACAAGTTTCAAATGACAGATTGAGTCCAATCGAGAACCACAATTTGTGTGTGCATTAAATTTGCCTGGTGTTCGTCTTCCCCTACATGTAAGTTTCCGCCTTACCTTATGTTACAATAATTCGAACCATGGGTATATTAGTTTCATTATTAGACTGTATTTTTTATATACAGCAACTAAGCTGCAAGTCAGATTTTTGTTTGCCTCACTATCAGTTCTATCTAAACTTCACTGTTTATGAATCCTATCCTATTGTATCGTGTTCGATCATTATACATTGGAATATAACTTAACTTTTTAAGTTATTAACAATCCTTTTTAGTTTCATAAAAAGCATTGAAACATATCTTCGGTCACATTTTTTAGATGCCATCAATGCTCTGTTTAATAAGATGACAGCGAATCGTAAGAATTCCTTTGGATTTTTTTTTGACATTTTGTTACTTTAGTAATCCCTATTCTATGTGTTGAGAGTGTTTGTCCTATTTGATTGATCCACAAAAATGTTCAAATGGTACACAGTCATATGGATGAATTATTTTATATTCTATGTCCTTTATGCAAGCTCAATGGATTTCAATTTAAATTTCTCATTTAGCCTATCTCTTTTTTTACCAATAATATTATTTCCGTCCCTTTGACAGATACTCAAAACCCATTGACCAGTTAAATTCTCTCTGTTATTCTAATTATTAGAATCTTAATCAACCTCATCACTCACTTAAATCATGCATTTTTATATTGTCCTCACAAATATCACTAATGTCTTTTTCTCTGAAGAAATTAAATTCAGTCCTCCGAATAAATAATTAAATAAAACTTATTAGCCAACATGATAACACTTTTGATACATGTATACGTGTATACCTCTACAGACCTCAATATTTTGCAGTTGTTTATCAAGCATATTATTTTACATTGTAATATGTTGTGAACACAAAAAGATATACTTAGGTGCCTTCTATAGACTGAGCCATTACAATTTTTATTTTATTTTGAAATGTATAAATGCATGTGTATTATTATATTTAGAGCATGTATCGTTATGCTTTTCTATAATTTCTTCGAGGGTGTCGTAATAGGTCAGGTTAGGTTTGGTTTACAATAATAAATATATATTACATATTATTATTTTTTTAAAAAATAAAAAAAAAAAAGTTGATATACCAACTAATGATATAAATGCATGTAATAATAATATCTACTTTTTTTTTTTTTTATACAATCTATACTAAAAAAAAAATACAATAAGTATAATCTATGATTTTAAAACTTTAAATCGAAATTGGCATTAAAAAAATACCATCTGTCTAATTTAGGATTATGTAATTTTTTTTTTATTTAAATAAAATTAATAATAATTTACTATATACTATAACACTATTTAATATAATATACTATTATAATTTATATGATTGCCAACTAAAAATGATTCTCAGCTAAGTTATTTGTAATGTCGTAGTTATTACTTTTTCGTTGGAATGCATATTTTAAACACTTAAAAAGTATCTCAAAAAATGCAATATAAATTGCATTTTAATTTTTATATTTATTTTAGTATTTCTGATAATAGAGTATATTATATACATACAAATTTATATATCTAAAAAAAAATATAAAAATGTTGATTGACTAGAAATTTTGAATAAGCTATTTTCTGTAATAATTATATTCGTATGAACACATAGATGTACCTTCACAATGTTGATGAGAAAATATGGTTAGATTACAGCATTTTACTGTAAATACACATCACTGTAAAATCGCAAACGAAACTAAATGCCATTTGTGACAAGACATTATAGTTTTTAATATTATCAACTGCTGTTACATTCACCTTTTCAGAGTTTGATGACAAGAAATTTGTAACGCCGAAAAAAAATACGCTTCATTATAGGTTTTAGTTCGAACTTTTAGAAAAACATCTTAAATATTTGTCTCTTTGGATTGTTCGATATTAAATAATTAAATTTCTTCAATTATTTTTCAAATAAACAAAACAATATCGTTCACTACATAAATGATTCAAAAATATAAAACATATTATACATCATAATAGGTTATAGTAAATGATTATTGTTATTTGGCACATAGACGTTATCACCTACTCATATTGTTCCATTCTTATCACAAATAAAAATTATTTTCGTTGGTCGTTCTTATCGTTATTCAATTTGTTCAATGAATTTGTGATGTAAAATATAATTATTATAATATTATTGAATTATTATTTAAAGGCCTACCTAACCAAAATAATATCTGACTACTGGCAATAAAACGACTCAAGACGATTACAGTGTCACTGCCCTTTCAGATTTGCCGACTGAAATTTAACAAATTGGTGTTGGTGTAGGGTCCTTTGTTTACGTATGTAGATAATGATTTTTTTTTTTAAATATTTTCTAATATTTCAACTTATTCATTATATTATTAATAGATATGGACACATTATTTTACTGTTCTATATCAACTCCCCATAAACTGTTTGAGTCCAGAATATATAATGTTTAATATTTGTATTGATAAAACACTGTTGTTAAGTCACTGTTACAATGCAAGTATTAATGACTGCACAATACATAACAAAATGGTGTAATTGATTATTTATTTAGATAAAAGTACCTATGAAGACGTGAAAAAAAGATTGAAATTAGAAAACGAACATCAAAAATAATCCGTCATCCCTCAGTTCTGAATCAAATCGCGTTGAACGTATTTTGTAAAAAGAAAAATAGATTAAAATACAGACCTCTAAGATGATATCATAGATGAAGAATAATTATTCGATGCTGAACAGTAAGTTTTTAAAATGTACTACATTAAATATCTTAGATATTTGATATACCTTGTTTTTATTTTTTTAATTCAACACAGTGTAATACTATAGTGTAACATAGTATACTAGACTCTGTAGCCAACATTTTACCTATGATGATTACTTTCACTCAGAATTTGAAACCTGTTGCTGTAACATCTAACGTATTTATAAAAACGGATAAAGTTTCAGAACTCGAAAATGATAAAATAGAGTATAAATATTTATTCAATGTTGAAGAGTAAGTTTTTAAAATGTACTAAATTATTTATCTCAGATCATTGATTTACGTTGTTTTTTTTTTTTTGAATTCATCAGTGTGATCTTGTCAAATATGAACACAATAAGAAGTTACTATACTTTGCAATATGTCATGGTAAAGCTAGACAACTTGGAAATGTCTAACAGTATCCTATGCTACAAGTCATTAAGGAGATCAAATGCAGTATGAGGTGAAGGTGGACCTAACCACTGATTAACAGTTAAAACACAAACAAATGTCTTCTGCTGTTTTTAAATTTTGAGCTAGAGTAGATGATATAAAATTATACAAATTGTTAATCAGAAAACAAATATATTTTTTTTAAATCTTTTTACAGAAGTGAAAATTCAATATTGTACCTTTTTTTGTTATTATTTTCTTTTTAAAAAATAATGATTTAACTTATAATTAATTGCATTACTATCAAACCTTATATTAAATAATAAATATATTAATACTAAATAATTAATGGTATGCTATTACACTCATATTTAAGGGGTTGCATATATTTTTTTTGTTGAAATAAATGGTAATTTATCAAATTCATTATGAAATAAATGTACAAGGAATCACTGTATTTTTCATTGTCACACTTATTTTTTATGTAATTATAATATAAAATAAAATGTATACTCTCTCTTTCTTTGTCATGGAACTACCAAAATAGCATAGAATATTTAATAGAACTGTATTAGTGTCATAGCAATTGTTCAATTAAGTTTGTAATTTAAATGTTCAATCTTAATATTTATAAAACATTAAACATTAATCTGATTAAAAAATAATAATAAACTGACATATATAATAATAATACATCATTTCTTTTAAAAAAAGAAAGTTATTCAAAATTAATTTTCCATGGTAAAATGATTGACAGAATTGTGAAATTATAAATTGTAATAAAAAATAATAGAGTAATAATCATCAGCGGCAACGTACGAATATACAAGAAACGAGACAGTAGCGTGGGCCGCTGGTACGCAAAAGACGCATTTAGTAACAATTCATGACCGACCATACTGAATGGCCCACCGCCGCCAGCAAACATTTGTAGGCCCCTCTGCACCATGAAATTGCGGCCACAGTGACGGACCATTCCGGGCCAAACAGCCGCCGCCCGCCATTGACAACTTTTTTTAAAAAAATATTGTTTTACAGAGAATAATTTACTATTTTAATGTTAAATCTTATTTATTAAAAAATATATATATATGTATGCCATAGCTCCAGTGCCGCTACGCAGAATCGGTGGCTGGGCGCCAGGCCGTTGACCTTTAGAGTGATTGTCGGCGCCGCGGCGGCCGCTAAATCTGCTCACTGTTTCCGCGATAATTCGGAAGGTTTACGACGGAATTGCGCGCGCGATGTCTGCGAAGACGCACAATAACGAACCGAAACTTTTGGTATGCCAGTCACATGCCTATTAAGCAATAAAGTAGGGTAATCTGCCCCTACGAGTTGTCTATACTATCCAAATAGAAAAAATACTAATAAATATGTCAAACAGCATAGCTGTTACCCTTTATCGTCAGAAAATGTAATTAATAATACCTCATATTTTTTTTATCAAAACAATAAAATCTGTTCGTTTACAACTTAAGTGTGTTAATTAATTGCACAAATATATGAACATATTATTTATTAATTTACTAATATGTTTATAAATATAAAACTAAACAAACATTTATTGACAATTGATAATGGACGATATTTTGTTTTCGTTTTACTGGTAATATTTGATTAATTTTATTGATAAATAACTATATTGTCCGAACAATGCAAACGGATCTGCAGGATTTAATTTAGCCATGCTATCCGTATATAATTGATAGCTGAAACAAATTAACAAATTACTTACTAATAGATAAGATATTGATTTAAATATTAACAATTATTTATATTTACAATGTAATTAGTTTTCATAATATTATTATCCAAAATAAAAATAGTTTTTAATCATCATGAAAACAGAACTAGGAGATTATAAATATTAGGCAATGTAGATTATGACGTATGTGTACTCTTTGAGTCAGTGGTGTGTGATAGTGGTCGTAAAAACCAATCATTATCGAGCCGCGGAGACAAAACGGTTATGGTGATAAGGGACATGACCGCCAAGCCACACAAAGGCCGACACAGCCGCCGATGTCCGAACTTTGATATAGCGTTCTACGGTGGATTCGGATTTCGAAGCTAGTTGTTGGTGCCGTGTTTCGACGAACGCACCATGTCCAATCAGTCCGGATTTCGAGTGGTAGTTTTAGACTCTGAGACGATGGAGGAATTCCGGAACAGTGAGGAATACAGGATCTACCTTAAACGCAAATTTGAAATCGAAAACGGCGTCGAACCGCCTACAGGATTCAGGTCCAGAAAGTATGTACAATTGTTAGAATTCAGTTTATCCACTATGATCATTTATAAATAATTAAATCTCGTTATTCCATAGAGCGGCGATTAACGCCTCCGCCGCACCGCAGGACGTGGACGACACTAGAAGAATGCATACGTCCATCGATTATATTTACTGTTTAGTTCCTGATCAGCTGCAAATCACAAATTGTCAGTTTTACTGGGGCAAGATAACAAAGTCCAAAGCAAATGAACTGCTGGAAAACCAACTGGAGGGCACATTTTTATTGAGAGATTCAAAGCGAAAAGGATATTTGTTTACGGTAAGTTTAAGAAAAGACAGTAGAACGTATCACTTGCGGATCCACCAGTGGAATTATCATTTTAGTTTCGATTCGACAGATCCCTTCATATTCTCATCGCCCACCATCATTGGGCTCATCGAAAAATATAGAGATACCATAAATACGGATTTTAGACCAAAACTGACCATACCCTTGCACAGAAATTTTAATTTTTCTCTACAGCACATGTGCCGTGCAACGTTTTGCAGCAACATCAAATATGATAATATCAAAAAATTAAAACTACCAAGAGTGATAAAATCATATTTAAAGGAGTATCATTACAAGCAACGCATTAGGATTACATCTATTTGATGTTGGTGCATATGAAGACTAAAAAATAATAACTTTTTTTGTTTATACTTTTCTTTTTATAATTCATTGAGTTATAATTATTTTATTTCAACATCAGTGTAAATTTTATTAAATAGTTTTTTTATAGACAAATTTTACTTTTCTTTTTTTCCTTAATAAAAATAATTAAATTATATATTATTAATTTTTCTGTCTTTGTGCAACCCAAACATTAAGCACTGGCAATCATAATAATAATATATAGGCTACTGATAGACAATATAATATTTTTTAACAAATTCGAAACATACTAAACACATCAATTTCTACAAGGTATTGCTGGATAATTAAATAAATTACTATTTAACATTTAATTTAATATCTATATTAAATGTCAAATTTGTTATATTACACAAGTAATGTTATGTGTGTAATTTAAACATTCTATTTTAAATAGATAAGTAAATATTTCTTAAACATCAAACATTGACAATTATTGTGAGGGGTAAAAAAATCATATTATCGGAAAATCTGACATATAAAAAAATATTTTATATTTGTAAAAATAACAAGTTTTCAAAATTAATTCTCTATAGCAAAATGGTCTTAGAAATTTTAAAATTAAATGAACTAAAAATGAATAAATTACCCAGATAAATTCTAAACAATTTAAATAAAGTCAAAGGCCTGTATTGGATCCTTATATGATTTGAACTTTGAATTCATCCCGCCATAACAGTTATTGAATTCTAAAAATTAATTATAATGAATACAATTTAAATAAAGTAAAAAAAATTATGTTATGTAGTAATCTACTTATAGTTTAATTATTAACTCACTTATATTATTATATTTTAAAACATGAGAAGCATAGTTGTTCAGTCACATTCAGAATCACATTCATAAAATAGAAAAGTTCCAGTACCAAGATACAATCATGACCCTATTATATAAACATTTTGAATCTGATATAAAATTTAAATAAAAACAATTTATTTAACATTAGACTTGAATGATTGTCATTATTAAAACAATAATAACAATAATAATTAGATTTTAAAATAATTTATTATTAAGTAAAAATTAATTTAAAATACAAGTAAAGGTAGTGTTACCATTGGGTGACTACATCCATCAGATAATCAATTAGCGTTGATTAATAGACTGGTGTGAGTGATTTCCTTTAGCTAGGCGGGTCACCTTTTGTAGTCCCCTGGTATCGGTTCTTGTAAACCAGAAAATATCCCTGGGCATAAGAAGAATTCTTGCTGACTTTGCATTAACTATATAATACCAGGTAAAAGTAACGATATGTTGCAGTATAAATAAATATTGTGTAACAATTTGATTGAGTAACATCCTTTGATGATTTTTAATTTTTTATAGTAAAAGGAAATAGGAAATAAATATTTAATGAATTGAGTATTAAATTGTAATAATATAAATAGCATACTAGAAATTAATTATTTAGTGTTAGTAAGTGCCTAAATATTAATAAATCAATTAGATAATTGTGTATTGTTGCTTTTATTCGAAATTCATAAATTATTTTTTAATTAAAGGGTACCATCCATTAATAATTAATAAATAAAAAAATAATTTTATATCAATTCGGTTTTAAACAGAGAAAGAACAAGAAATGATAGTTACGATGTATTGTTGTATTATTATTGTAAACAAAACTAACTTTACCATAAAACGTTTAAATTTACAAAATATATTTTTATATTGAGCATTTTACAACTGATGAAGTAAACAAAATATTGTTGTGATATATTAATGTTAAATCTTAACTATGTCAGTACTAGTATTTGTATAAATCTTGATAAAAAAAAGCTATTGCTAAAATAGTCTATTGGATAATTCCTAATTATTTGACATAAAAAATTATTATTTCTTACCTAGTAGTAAGTGATTGGTATTTAATTTCTGTAATGTTTGACCAGGATTTATATTTGGTACTAGACGGAATTACAATTTTACTAATAAATATGATGTACCTGTGTTCATATTTCATAAACAAAAAATACAACAAAAGTTTGAAACTGGCATTTTTAAAATTCTGTAAATTAATGACCAAATTCGGGTTGAGCGAAGAAATTAAAATAACATTGTTTACTAACATTGGTTGGTAATAAAGTAAACTATTGCTGCTTCCAGCAAATATTTTGTCCATCTTGTAAAATTATGCGCTTCCAGAACATTGCCATGAAAAACATCAAACAGGTCAATATGATAATGAAATTAACAGTAATCACAAATAGTAAAATTAAAGAGTATAAACATAAAAAAATCACAAAATTGTCCTTCTTATCAATGATAGTACGTCCGATAACAATTTTCGATAAGAAAATTTAGTGTTTACCACTATATTGTTATTTATTATTTTACAAATTATTTAATTTAGCATTTTCGTCATGTGAAATTCAGTCGGTAAATTTGTCTGAGTTTAGTCTTTGACATTTTACTATCCACAAATATTGTCAATGCTGTTTGTCTCATCTTACATGTAAGTATCTGTCGTACCTTATGTTTCAATAATTAGTAGTTTGACCCATTTGTATATTAGTTTCATTATCAAACAGTATTTCTTATAAAGTAATACAGCAACTAAGCTGCAAGTCAGATTTTTGTTTGCCTCACCTCCTCCAGTTCTGTCGGCACTTCACTGTTTATGAATCCTAATCAATTGTATAGTGTTCGATCATTATACATTGGAATATAACTTAACTTAGTTTCATAAAAAGCATTGAAACATATCTTCGGTCATATTTTTTAGATGCTACCATTGCTCTGTTAAATAAGATGACACCGGATCATAAGAAGTCCTTTACATTTTTATTTTTGAAATTTTGTTACTTTAATAATCTCTATTCTATGTGTTGATAGTGTTTGTCCTATTTGATGGATCCACAAAAATGTTCAAATGGTACACAGTCTTATGGATGGATTATTTTATATTCCATGTCCTTTATGCAATTTGAATGGATTTTAATTTAAATTTCTTATTTAGCCTATTACTATTTTCCAATATTACTATTTCCGTCCCTTTGACAGATACTCAAAACCCATTGACCAGTTAAATTCTCTCTGTAGTTCTAATTATTAGAATCTTAATCAACCTCATCACTCACTTAAATCATGCATATTTATATTGTTGACTCAAATTGCACCAATGTGCTTTTCTCTGAAGAAATTATATGAATTACAATGAATATAATGTATGTAGTATAAATTCATATTACTACTTACATATTACAAGTGATGTTTGTGCTACAAACATTTGTAAATCGTTTACTAAACTTTATTAAGACATGTTTAAAATTTGCATACCATCCATTTTAATAGTTTTTTGTTTGGCAGTGAAGTTTCTATATTTAGTAAAACCATAGTAGCAACTTTCTTTCATGTATATGTGTATACCTGTACAGACATAAATATTTTACAGTTTATTACCAGGCTATTAGCATCTGTCTTAACATCTGTCTAATAGAGAATTATTAAATTTTTTTTTGTGCAATGAAATTAATAATAATTTACTATATACTATAATACAATATAATATAATATACTATTATAGTATCTGAAAAAATTCAATATATAATGCACTTAAATTGGTTTTTAGTTTAATTTTTATATTTATTTTGATATTGCTGATAATAGAATATATTAATGGCTCAAGACGTTACTTTAATATCAAATCTTGTATTAAATTATAAATATATTAATATTAAATAATTAATGGTATGCGATTACCATTTTTTTAAAAAAAATTTTATGATAATATAAACACAATAAAAGTTTACAGTTTGTTGAAAACTTTCGGCTATTATGGTGTTTCGGTTTCTTTTAAAAATTAGAAATAATCCTTTAAAATAGTTATTCACAGTAAAATAATGTCCTCCATTGAGTTATTGACAAATACTATATGAGCGCACCACAGTTGTCGGTTGCAATTATCTAATATCAGTGATGACTCTTTTGGATGGTTTTTCATTAAATAAAGAAAATAGATATAAAATTATTAACGAAATAACATTATTAACACAACGCCAATATTATCGTCTATTGTTTTATCAAAAATATTTTAAATATTTTTTACGTTAATCTGCGTCTAGATGATTTTAGATCTATTATCATGTCTCTTCTTGAAAATTAACTCTAATCCCTCTTGCCTGTTGGCATAAGTTTTCCGAATTTCCAATCCGTCAAGTCCCGAGCGTTAAAAAAATAATAGTATGTATTGGAAAAAAAATATTTTAATTATCTTATACCATGATAGTCCTATAGGAGTTCGAGTTTGAACCGTAAGGAATCTTGCAGTAGTTAATGTGGCTCTTTGAATTTTTAAAAACTTAATTTATTTATGTTTTATATTGGCACATATTTCAAACACAAGTATATACATTTGTTTTTGATGTATTATTAATAAAACCGATAAGTTGTGCAGTACATGTTCCAGTGGAAAAAAACAACACATTGGATATAAGATAGTTGAACCATTATGTTATTATATACAATCAAAGTTTGATACATTTTATACTATATAATAAATAATTATAACTATATAACTATAACAGTATAGTCCTTTAATATACAATTAATTTATTATATCCAGGAAGATCATGTTTTTATAACAGCATACTGAACATAAATTATTTAAAATAAAAAATACTTTCATTTAATTTAATTATTTAATGATAATTCGACTCAAAATCTTATGTTTTAAATATGGCAAAAGTAATTTGTGTTAAGTTAAAATATCCCGTTTTCGGTCTTCCGTTACGGCATTTTCGGCTCTGAGCAGAAGTTTGGATACCTATTTTACGGCTGGCGGACACGGATGTTACTGACCTGCCTGCCGGATGAGCGGAAAAAAATAGGTCCCCTGGTCTCCAGCAATTGGAGACGTCTTACTCAGTACATAATTGTTTCATGTCTAAGTAGGCATAAGTATAGGCTTTGGAAGTCTCATATTTATCATACTCTCACAAATTGTTGATACTAGTCAAAGATAATTTTTGCTACGGGCTATCCTGCCGGAAGGCCACCGATTTCACTTGAATAAAATAACAAACAATAATGCAAATATTATAATATATTATAACATGATAATAATATATGTATAATATTTGTATGTACCAAATACATTTTGTTCGTAATATTAATCGAAAAATAGACAAATTCCGTGTTTAATTGTACAACATACAGGTTGATCCGTTTAAATGTCTAACGTTAATTTTAATTCTGTTTTCCGCGGACGCGTTATTCAACAAATATCAGGGTTACACAATAAATACTCATGATACCAGGAGGCCTTTTTTAAATATTTACGAGTTTAAATTTGTAACATGTTTTAGTCGATAAATAGACCTTTTATTTTTTTTCCCTCAAAGATTTCGTTAATAAACATTTTCTATATGACTGTTCTTTCGAAAATCATCTTAAAAATAAAATATGTAAACGGAAAGGTAAATACGCCCGGCTATATTATAATAATATGACCCGTTTGCTAGACGGCCGTGTGAATGTAATGGACCCGGTATCCGCGGATGTTCCCAGACAAATTAAAAAAAAAAACGGGAATTCTGTACATCACGAAAGCGTCTTAATTTAATTGTTTTCGTCAGTAAATAAATATAATATTCTTAACACTATCGATAATGCGGAAATGCGAAATGCAAAAATTATTCTGTCAGTAATACCGAACAAACAAACCAGCTAATAAATGACGGTAATTTTTTTTTTTCAATTTCCTTTTGAAATGGTTAAACGGGCGTGTATTATGTTATTTTAAGTGTTATGCGTTTCTATAATTTCTTCGAGGGTCTCTTATTAGGTCAGGTTATGTTTGGTTTAAAATTATTCACTCCATTTAATAAATACATAATACAAATTATTATTTGAAAAAAAAACATCAAATTGATATACAAATTAATTATATAAACGCACGTACTAAAAATACTATTTACACATTTAAATCGAAATTGGCATTATACAAATACCGTCTGTCTAATAGAGGATTCTTAAATATTTTTGTACAATAAAATTAATAATAATTTACTATATACTATAATACAATATAATATAATATACTATTATAATTTATATCTGTACGCAACAGTTAATCAGAGTTGTCAATGAAAAACGATTCTTAGCTAAGTAATTTGAAATGTAGTTTTTACGGTTTTAATTGGAATACGCACATTAAATGCCTACAAAGTATCTCAAAAAATCCAATATAAAAAGTACCTCAATTGGTTCAATTTTTATATTTATTTTGATATTGCTGATAATAGAATATATTATTTATATACAAATTTATATATTTTTAAAATAAAAAAATGTCTTTAAAAAAAATTATAAAAATGTTGATAGACTTTGAATGTAGAATAAGTTGTTTTCTGTAATCAATCTATTCGTCTGAATACATTAATGTACTTTCGCAATGTTGACGAGTAAAGCGGGTTAGATCAGGGGTCTCCAACCTACGGCCCGCCGGCCGGATCCGGCCCGCCAAGCTTTTTACACCGGCCCGCCAAGCTAATTAATGTTTTGAAAATAATATATTAATTTTCATTGTTTTTAATTTATTTTTTATTGAATTGATTAATAAAATAAAATGAATTTATAATATTTTCTTTTGGTAGGTATTATTCATAACAACTTATAATAGTTATACATATATACTAATAATAACTAATAATAGATAAACTCGTCAATCACACTTATCTGATTTATATTGAACTCGAAACTTACGCGATGATGGTCAAATAAGATACGATCGACTTTTTCTGTTGTAATAATAACGCTATCGAACGTGTAATCGACGGGTTTTTCTGACTGCGCGAGTCTACTGTAATGTATCGAGTATATAATATAGAATCAGTTTTTATAATTATTATAGTTTAGTGTTGTTTTTAACAAAAAGTGGAATAATGACTATTTCTTCTTTGAACAAAACAATGTTGCTTTATGCGTTATTTGCAAGGAAAAGGTTGCTGTTATGAAAGAATACAATATTGGTAGACATTATAAAAGTAAGCACGCATCTACATATAACTATCTACATATAGCTATCTGGTAAACTACAATCAGACAAGTTTGAAATATTTAAACAGAATTTACTAGCTCAACAGTTAATTTTTACAAAACGGTCATGTCAAAATGAATCTCTCGTAAAAGCAAGTTTTCAAGTAGCTCGTACTCTGGCGATAGCCGGAAAACCTTTTACTGATGGCCAAATTGTAAAGAAGTGTATTTTGAAGACGGTTGAAGAGATTTGTTCCTATAAAATCAATTTATTCACCGGTATTAGCTTGTCAGCGAATACAATTGCGCGACGTACCACAGATCTCGGAAATGATATTATTCGTCAATTAAATGATACTGCTAAAAGCTTTAAATATTTTTCAATTGCTTTGGATGAATCTACTGACACTTCAGACTCAGCGCAGGTGCTTTTATTCGTTCGCGAAGTCAATGAATCTTTTGAAATAACCGAAGAATTGGCCGCCGTCCACTCAATGAAAGATTCATGTACTGGTAATGAAATTTTTTTGAAAGTAAAAGAATCTATTTTTGCTTTGGGTCTTAATTTTAACATTTTAAAAAGCGTAACTACTGACGGTGGACGCAATATGTGTGGAGCACATACAGGTTTGGTTGGAAATGTTAGTAAAGCTGTATTGGAGACTGGTACTGCAGCACCAATGGCTATTCACTGCATTATACACCAGCAATCTTTGTGTGGGAAAAATGCACCAATATCTAAAGGTATGAATATTGTTGTGCAGAATGTAAATTATATTCGAAAAAGTGCTCTCAGTCACCGTCAGTTTAAGAACTTTCTTGCTGAAATGGAAAGTGAGTACCCAGATATTCCCTATTATTGTGAAGTTCGTTGGCTCAGCCGAGGTTACGTCTTGAAAAATAGAAACTTTACCGACAGAGCTCCAGCTTGAAGTTATCGAGCTCATATCAAATAACAATTTCAAAGACTATTTCAAGGAATCCAGTCTCCAACAATTTTATGCCATGTTGTCAGAGAAATCATTTCCAAATCTCAAAAAACATGCGCGTGAAATGATGTCAATATTTAGCTCAACATACTTATGTGAGCAGATGTTTTCAAAAATGAAATACGTCAAATCTAAGTACAGAACTAACTTAGGTGACGAACATTTACAAGCTACGCTGCTAATTGGAACCACGAAGTTTGATGCAAACTATCAAGACATTTTAAATAACAAGCAGTTCCAAACGTCTCACTAAGTAACTTACTCGTATCATAATAAAACAAATTTTGAATTATAAAATAAAAAAATTATATAAATAAACATACATTTTTTTAAATAAATCTCATCTATTTTTATTTATTTCTCAATTTCATAACCTATCAGCTATTCCTAGAATACTAGATAGACAACAATTTTTTTTTTTTTTAGACAACATTTCTAAAAATATTGGCCCGCGATGCCAAAGCGTATATCAAATTTGGCCCGTTGTAAAAAAAGGTTAGAGATCCCTGGGTTAGATTATAGCATTTTACTGTAAATACACTTCACTATACATTCGTGAACGAAACTAATTGACATGTGTGACCGTACGACTAGATATTGTAGTTTTTAATATTATTAACTGCTGCCACATTCCCCTTTTCAGAGTTTGATGACAAAAAATTTGTAACGCCGAAAAAAAATACGCATCTGTATAGGTTTTAGTCCGAACTTTTAGAAATACATCTTAAATATTCGTCTCTTTTTATTGTTAGATGTTAAATAGTTGAATTTATTTAATTACTTTTCAAATAAACAAAACGAAATCGTCCATTACATAAATATAAACAATAACGATTCAGAAATATAAAACAACTATTATGAACATCATAATAGTTTATAGTAAGTGATTGTTATTTGGTTCATAGACGTTATGGCGAATTGTAGATGTTCCAATCTTATTACAAATGTCCATCAGTATCCTATGGCACAAGACATTAAGGTGATCAAATGCAGTATGAGGTGAAAGTGGACCTAACTACTGATTAGAATTATACAAATTGTAAAAAAAAAACTAATATATTTTATTTAAATCTTCTTACAGAAGTGAAAATTTAAAACTGTACCTTTTTTTGTTATTATTTTCTTATTAAAAAATAATCATTCAACTTATATTTAATTGTGTTACTATAATATAAAATCTTATATTAAATAATAATTATATTAATACTAAATAATTAATGGTATGCCATTACAATTTTTTTTAAAAATTTTATGATAATATAAACACAATAAAAATTTATAGTTTTTTGAAAACTTTTGGCTATTTTGGTGTTTTGATTTCCTTTAATAATTTATTAAGTAGAGGTATCAAAAAAAAAAAAAAAAAAAAAATACAGGTACTATAAGTCAGAGACATTCTTAATGTGCTGTAAACATTTTTGGTATTGCTACTCTAAATAATTTAAGAGTTATATGTTATTCACAGTAAAATAATGCCCTCTGTTGATTTATCGACAAATACTGTAAAAACGCGTCACCATTATGGGTTGCGATTAATTAAGTAATATCAGTGATGACTCTTGCAGATAGTTTTTCATTGAAAACCGAGAGATATATTGATAAAAGAAAGAAAATTGATATAAAATTATCAAGTTAACAAAACACCAATATTATCGTCTATTGTTTTATCAAAGACAATTTAAATATTTTTTACGTTTATATTGAAACATTCCTACAACGAACACTCAACAGGACAAGCAAAATTGTCTGTATAGAATGGTCTGGTTTTTATAATCGAATTCCAGGATACATAATATGTAATGAAAATTTATTATACTTTATCTAGGTTCTTCTTTCTATATCAGTTTGTGTGGTAGTGGACGAAGAGAACCGCCAATAATTGATTTGCTTAATAAGTGTGTAGTATAAAACTTGTAATATAATCGCCAGTAGAAAAAACCATTGGATTTATTCAGACCATTGATTTTTCTCCTGTTATTTGTGAATTATAATTACATGGCGGTTCTCTAATCTTACGATCGTTTGATAACGACCCGCGATTTCAGTAAACCTCCACCCTTTAGTGTCGTTTGGTCGTTCGATCGGTGTCACCACTGCGTATCTTTTCAATACCGTCTAATTTGGTGTTTGTAGAGAAAGTCCTCTATTATGATTAATATTTTTCTATCTCTTTCAGTTAGTCCTCACTAGACGGTGGGTTTCTTTTTCAAACAATGATAATATATACGGAAAAAAAAAAAAAAAAGGCCTATTATATTTTAACCATTTCTTTTGTTAACCTGTTATTGTAACCATCCAATAGGCCAGTGGTTCTCAACCTTTTTGGATTCATGTCACCCTCATCTACGATAACCCAACACTACGTCTCCCTAACATCAAAATAATAATAATATAAAATACAGTACGCAGAAAAATAATAACTACACATTTTATTTTTGCTTTACTGTTAAATAAACATTACCTGGAATTACCTGGAATGAGAATACATATTACGATAATCTAAAATTTTAAAATTAGACAATTATATTTTCTTATCGGGATTTTAATAATGTTTCTACACGTATCGGTGAATTATATTTGATTTGACGGAGTCTTGTTAAAATAATATATTTTATGCTCATGGTTTTAAATAACGATCAATAATCATTATATTATTAAATTTTTTTTTCAATAATACGAGCAATTTAAATTAAACAAGGTATTTTTGAAATTGTAAATTATTATGCCATATTTTACAATTTTATTTACAAAAACCATTATAGAAAATTTATAAAATAAAAAAAAATTGTCTTTTATATTATATTAACTAAGATTATCATACTCTTAACTATATCTGAATAAACTATTATGCACAGTGAAACATTTCTATCATGAACATTCAATGGGACAATCAAAATTGTTTGTATACAATGGTTAATGCTTTTATAATCAAATTTAAGGATACATAATATGTAATGAAAATTTATTATACTTAATCATATTTAATTAGTTATAACATAGTTAGATATATGCTTGTAGTAAAATCTTAAATATATGTGATTATTATTTACACAAATTAAATAATTATTTTTCTTATTTTTTTTATACAGAAATTGATTGTTTTCAATAAAAAATCGAATCTTGTTCTATCATTGACATAGTAATATCCTGAATTAGATATTATGTTGAACATTGCAATTGACTATATACAATTGTTATAACTATTAAAATAATGAAATTTATCTATTAAATTTAAAGTTAACCTATTTAGTGACAAATATTAAGTATAAGAAATTGAAGTTATCCTAGAAATACAATATTTATGAAAATATAATAAACATTCAACAGTTGTAATATATAATGAAATATAACATTTCACCATTTTGAAATAATATAACTTATTTTATTTTTTTAATACTCCTGAAACAAAATAAAATATCAATTTTTCAGTAAATTAAAATACAAAACTTTTTTGAGAAATAATTATTATCAATTACATAAACACAAAATAGTATATTATAATAAGCTATACAAGATATTGGTTTTTAATGTTCAAGAAAGATTTATAGTGCAAAAGTTGATGATTTCTAAATCAACTATTCAACTTAAATTATTCGAAAAAAATATTTAAAACTTTTAATCATAACAACAAAAAAATACATATAGCCATATCAATCTTCTTTAATCGGCTTTAATATTTCAGTTCAGTTTAGGTCTACAATTTCTACCGTTTTGAAAATAAATTAAAACTTGTTACAGAGTGACTAACCTAGACGCAGCAAAAATTTGAGAACTCCTCCATCCTAGGTAATATCTTCATATTTTTTACCATTGGTAAGATGGTCGGAAGGATTTCCACCATTTTCACTTTCTTCTCCCAGCATATCGAAATTGAAAAATTCAGCCATCTCGTTGTTTTGATAGGATGGACGGTATTTATCGTGATCCTTTGTTTCTTTATTATCTAATGAAAAACAAAATCCTTTCTTATTCTGTACGCTTATAATCTCATCCGACGCATTCTTGAATATGGCGTCCAGTTCGGATAATGTCTGAATTTTGGGGTCGTTGGACATGTTAGAAACTAAAGAAAAAAAATCGGATTGATGTACCGTATATACGCTGTAAACGTCATTAAAAAAATATCACTCAACTATTCAAGCGGGTTAAAGGTTTGTAATAATTCTGTATTCAGCAATTCTCAGTTATAACATTTAAAGTATGCAATTGTCAGACGACGTTCACAACTATAAATTACAAATCACTTATTAAGTAAAAAGATAAATAAAAAAACGAGTATAAAAATCTGCTATTCAAATGTTTTCTTTGTTGTCTAGCTATATTTTAATACATTAATACATAAATTTAAACAAACCATACTCTTTCCGACTGATATGATAGTAGATAATACATGTAGGTTTTGATAGAAATATTTGATAAGAAAGCCCAATGGCTTCTAACTTTGTATACAATGGTACCAATTCAACTCCTCAAAACACTGCCACTGATAAAATAAGTTTCCATTCCAAGAACAAAAATCTTATTTTTAGCCAAAAATTTATTTAGTGCAAATATATAAATATATAATAATTAACATGACCATAATAATAAACACACATATATATTATTTAGGAGTCTGTGGTGTTTGACTGTGGTCGAAAACACCAATCATTATCGAGCAGCGGAGATAAAACTGTTATAAAACCGCCAAACCACACAAATGCCGATACCGACGCCGATGCCCGAACATTGATATCGCGTTCTACAGTGGATTAAGAGCTCGCACCTAGTCTTTGGTACCGTTGTTCGACAAACGCACCATGTCCAATGAACGAGAATGCCCAGAGGAAGTTATAGACTTGCAGATGTTGAATGATTTCGTGAAGAGAAGGTATGAAAGGACCTACCGTGAACGGAAAAAGGAAATCGAAGAGGGCGTCGAACCGCCGCCAGGATTCATGTCCAGAAAGTATGTACAATTGTTAGAATTCAGTTTACCCACTATTATCATTTATAAATAGTTTAACCTCGTTATTCCATAGAGCGGCGATTAACGCCTCCGACGCACCGCAGGACATGGACGACACTAGAAGAATGCATACGTCCATCGATTATATTTACTGTTTAGTTCCTGATCTGCTGCAAATCACAAATTGTCCGTTTTACTGGGGCAAAATAACAAGGATTGAAGCAAATATACTGCTGGAAAACCACCCGGACGGCACGTTTTTATTGAGAGATTCGAGGCAAAAAGGATATTTGTTTATGTTAAGTTTCAGAAAGGACAGTAGATCGTATCACACGCGGATCGAGCAGTGGAATCATCGTTTTAGTTTCGATTCGACAGATCCCTTCATTTTCTCATCGACCAACATCACTGGGCTCATCGAACACTATGGAGATACCACAAATTTGTATTGTAGTCCAAAACTGACCATACCGTTGAAGAGAAATTTTAATTTTTCTCTACAGCACATGTGTCGTGCTACTTTATGCACCAACATCACATATGATTATATCAAAAAATTAAAACTTCCAAGACTGATGAAATCGTACTTAAAAGAGTACCATTACAAGCAACGCATTAAGATTACATGTGTTTGATGTTGGTGTATATGAAAACTAATAAATAATAACTTTTTTTTTGTTTATACTTTTCATTTTACAATTCATTGAGTAATAATTATTTTATATCAATACCATTGTAATTATGATTAAATAGTTTTTTTTATAGACAAATTTTTCTTTAATAAAAACAATTAAATTATATATGACTCATTTTTCTGTCTTTGTGCAAGCCAATCATTAAGCACTGGCAATCATAATAATAATATATAGGCTACCGATAGACAATAATATACTTTTTAATTAATTCGAAACATACTAAACACATCAATGTCTACAAGGTATTGCTGGATAAATATATAAATTACTATTTAACATTTAATTATGGTTAAACCAATATACACCTAAAGTGTTTGGTAAATATATAATAATCTGTCATTTAGTTAACAATTGTTCAACATATACCAAATATATAACATTTAGATTTCAATACTAGGTAAATATTTATACAATATTATCACCCTGTGTGATAATTAATTTTTAGAGAAATCAAACAATTTCTTTTACACATTAAAAAAAATTAATATAATACTACTGAATACCAAAAATTAAATGTCAAATTTGGTATATTACACAAATAAAGTTATGTGTGTAATTTAAACATTCTATTTTAAATAGATAAGTAAATATTTCTTAAACATCAAACATTGACAATTATTGTGAGGAGTAAAAATCATATTACTAGACTACAAAAAATCTGACACATAAAATAATATATATGTAAAATATATATGTAATAAATGTAAAAAACCAAGTTTTCAGAATTAGTTTTTTGTAGCAAAATGATCTTGGATATTTTAAAATAAAATAGTACTAAAAATGAATAGATTTCGTAGATTAATTCTAAACAACTTTAATAAAGTCAATGACAATTGACAGAGGAACACATAAAAACACCTTAATCGTTGTCATTTTGAAGATTGCATAATATTAGTAAAGACACTCAATTTTTAGCATTCAGATATTGTATAGTTACCCCATGGTAGTATATTATTAATTCTTGATCAATACCCAGATTGATTTTAAACAGTTTTAAATAGTCTATAATAGTTGGCAGAAGAACAATTATAAAAACACCATAATTTATTTTGGACTATTGGACAATAATAAGTTAAACACTCAGCACTTAGCATTCAGACACTGTATGGTGTTACCCGAGATATTATAATTTAAAGGATGGCAATTGTATAGGCTCTATAGCCTATACCTACATAGGTACACATCATGTAATGTAAAGGTTGTATTTATGTCTACAGTAGTAATAAATTTTTAGAGTTTGATTTATAAGCCAAAATTATTCAATTTTGTCTTATAAATGTTAATAGTTTAATGAATAAAATTAACTTTAAACTAATAATCCTATTAATGTTAGATAAAACTGTAGAGGTTCACATTGTACACACAGAGTTGTCAATAGCTTGAAACCATCAGATTCTTTCTGAAAATTTGATATTTTATCAAAGGCCTGTATGTACACAGGCCTTTAATAAAGTATAAGAAACCTTTAAATAATAATTATTTATTTAAAAATAATAATAACAATTTGAATTAAAATAATTTATTATTAAGTAAAAATTAATTTGAAATACAAGTAAAGGTAGTTTTACCATTGGGTGACTACTTCCATCAGATTATCATTTAGCGTTGATTAATAGACTGGTGCGAGTGATTTCCATTAGCTAGGCGGGTCACCTTCTGTAGTCCCCTGGTATTGGTTCTCTTAAACCAGATCATGTACCTGGGCATGAGAAAAACTCTTACTGACTTTGCATCAACCATCTAATACCAGGTAAAAGTAAAGGCATGTTTCACTATAAACATATATTTTTTAACAATTTGATTCAGTAACATCTTATGATGATTATTCATTTTTCATGGTGTCACCTGTAAAAGGAAATAAGAAATAAATACTTAATGAACTGAGTACTGAATTGTTTTTATTTAAATAGCATACTAGAAATTAAATAATATGTGTTAGTAAATATATGCCTAAATATAAATAATTCATCTTGATAATTAAGAATTGTTGCTTTTATTCAAAATTAATAAATTATATTGTATTTAAAGGGTACCACCCATTAATAGTTAATAAATATAAATTATATATCAAACAGAGAAAAAACATGAAATATTAGTTAAAAGGTATTATAATTGTAAACAAAATTAACTTTAGCAAAAAACGTGTAAATTTACAAAATATATTATTATATTTTGCACTTTAAAAATGATGAAGTAAATTAAATATTGTTGTGATATAGTTACGTGAAATCTTAACTATGTGGGTAATAGTATTTGTATAAATCTGGATAGTTTAATTGTCAATTCGGTAATTCTTTATTATATGACTTAAAAAATAATAATTTTTTTACTTAGTAGTTAATGGTTGGTGTCTATTGATTTCTGTCGTAATGTTTGACGACGATTTATACCTAGAACTAGACGGAATTAAAATTTTGCTAATCTTCATGATGTACCTGTGTACATATTTCGTGAAAAAAAAAAAAAACAACAAAAGTTTGAAACTGGAATTTTTAAAGTTCTGTAACTAATTGACCGAACTCGGGGCAAGCGAAAAAAAATAAGTTACGTTGTATACTTACATTGGTAGGTAAAAAGCAAATTATTGCTACTTCCAGCAATTAATTTGTCCAGCTTGCAAAATTAGGCGTTTCCGAAACGTTGCCCTGCAAACATTGTACGGGTCATATGACAATGAAATTAACAGTAGTCACAAATTGTTACCAGGGTATTACTCTAAATGTATTGGTAATTTACTTCGAACACAGGCAATTTAAAACAAAACGAGAAGTGGCAAAAGAAAATTAAATTGTATGAACATAAAATAAACGGTCTCAAAAATCGTCCTTCTTATCAATGATAGTACGGTCCGATAACAATATTTGATAAGAATATTTAGTGTTTACAACTATATTGTTATTTGGCATTTTTCAATTTATTTAATTTAGCATTGTTGTCATGTAAAATTCAGTGGGTAAGTATTTGTTTGGGTTTAGTTTTTGACATTTTACTATTCACAACTGGAGTTTCGCTCTTATTATTATTAGAAAAAAATGTTTTCTTTAATAATTTGTTATTTTGAAGATAAATCCAATTATTTGAACGATCGCCGAATGCCGTGTTCACGTCCTATTACATTTAAAATGTTTCATGCTGATCCAAAATGGAATAATCAACATACGATTAAACAGAAGATATGGCCAACGATTTGAATATTGATACATTATCGTCGCTCGCATTAGTATAACATTTGTTAACGGTCGTTGAATACAATTTCTGTACTTAATTATTACCACTGGCATACTAAATGTGAAAGTAATTAGGCCCCACGACCCGTTTGATATATTAGTTTCAAACGGTGGTTGCTGCGTCATATTGAGAACCGCACGAATATTGTCAATGCTGTTCATTTCATCTTACATGTAAGTATCTTTCATGCCTTAAGTTACAATAATTAGTAGTTTGACCCATTAGTATATTAGTTCCGTTATTAAACTGTGAAACAGCGTCTAAGCTGCAAGTCTGATTTTTGTTTGCCTTACTAACTTCAGTTCTGACAACACTACACTGTTTATGAATACTATCTAAGGTTCGATCGTTATACATTAGAGTATAACTTAACTTAGTCTCCTAAAAAGCTTTCAAACATATCTTCGGTTACATTTTTTAGATTTCGCCATTGCTCTAAGTTCCATTGCTAACCTGAATAAGGTGATAGTGAATCGTAAAGAAGTCCTGTGCATTTTTTTTTTTTTTGATTTTATTTCATTTGTAATCCTTATTCTATGTGTTAAGAGTGTTTGAACTATTTGATGGATCCATAAAAATATTTAAATGGTACACAGTCTTATGAATGTATTCTTTCATATTCTATGTCCTTTTTGCAATCTGAATGGATTTCTATTTAAATTTCTCATTTTGTTTATCACTATTTTTACCACAAAATTTCTTGCCTCAATAATACTATTTCTATCTGTTTGACAGATACACAAAACCCATGGAAAAGTTATTTTCTCTTTGTAATTCTAATTATTTGAATCGTAATCTCCCTCATCACTCACTTAAATCATGCATATTTATATTGTTGACAAAAATTGCTCCAATGTTCTTTTCTCTGAAGAAATTACATGAATTACAATGAATATAATGTATGTAGTATAAATTCAAATTACTACTTACATATTACAAGTGATGTTTGGGCTACAAACATTTGCAACTCATTTTCTAAACTTTGCTAAGACATTTTTAAAATTTGCATACCCTCCAAGTTACAGAAAAAATAGTTTTTTTTTTGGCAGTGAAGTGTCCATATTTAGTAAAACCATTGTAGGCACCTTTCTTACATGTAATATTTAACTTTAACAACAGTATTACTTAATTGTTGACCATTGTACTTTGTATTTTAAATGTGTACCGCTTAAAATATATTATGTGTCTATATACACAATAGAAAAATGTATGATAATAAAGTTTTAAATTATAAATTCATTCAAATCTTCTGTATTTTGTTCTCCGTATATTTATTTCTATTAACTTTTTTACAAAGATATTTTTTTTCTGAACTTAACAACTGTCTAATAGACGATTCTTAAACTTTTTTTTTTACAATAAAATTAATATTACTTTACTATATACAAAGATACAATGTAATATAATATACTATTATAATTAATATCTGTACGCAACGGTAAATCTGGGTAACCAACAAAAAACGATTCTGATCTAAATAATTTGAAATGTCGTAGTTTCTTTAGTTTTCGTTAGAATGTGCACTTTAAACGCTTAAAAAGTTTCTTAAGAAATGCAATATAAAATGCTCTTAAATTGGTTTTTAGTATAATTTATATAGTTTAAAAAAAATTATAAAAATGTTGATCGAATTTGAATGTTGAATAAGTTGTTTTCTGTAATAATTCTATTCATCTGAACAAATAGACGTACTTTAAAAATGTTTACTAGAGAAGCTTGTTAGATTTTACTGTAAATACACTTCACTATACATTCGCGAACGAAACTAAACGTAATTAAATGACATTTGTGACCGTACGACTAGATTGTAGTTTTTAATATTATCAACTGCTGCTTAATTCTCCTTTTCAGAGTTTGATGGCAAGAAATTTGTAACACCGAAAATAAATAGCCTTCTGTATGGGTTTAGTCCGAACTTTTTGAAAAACATCATAAATATTCGTCTCTTTTTATTGTTCGATGTTAAATAATTAAATTAATTAAATTATTTTACAAATAAACAAAACAAAATCGTCCATTAAATAAATATATACGATAAACGTTTCAGAAATATAAAACATATTATATAATATAATAGGTTATAGTAAATGATTATTGTTATTTGGCACATAGACGTTATCACCTACTCATATTGTTCCATTCTTATCACAAATTGAAATTATATTCGTTAGTTGTTTTTATCGAAATTCAATTTGTTCAATGAATTCGTGATGTAAAATATAATTATTATAATATTATTGAATTATTGTTTATAGGCCTACCTAACCAAAATAATATCTGACTACTGGCAATAAAACGACTCAAGACGATTACAGTGTCAATGCCCTTTCAGATTTGCTGACTGAAATTTAACAAATTAGTGTTGGAGTTGTGTCCTTTGGTTACGTATGTAGATAATAATTTTTTTTTTTGAATATTTTCTAATATTTCAACTTATTCATAATATTATTTATAGATATGGACACATTATTTTACTGTTTTATATCAACTCCCCATAAACTGTTTGAATCCATAATATATAATGTTTAATATTTGTATTGATAAAACACTGTTGTTAAGTCACTGTTACAATGCATGTATTAATGACTGCACAATACATAACAAAATGGTGTAATTGATTATTTATTTAGATAAAAGTACCTATGAAGATGTGACGGAAAGATTGAAATTAGAAAACGAACATCAAAAATAACCCGTCATCCCTCAGTTCTGAATCAAATCGCGTCGAACGTATTTTGTAAAAAGAAAAATAGATTAAAATACATACCTCTAAGATGATATCATAGATGAAGAATAATTATTCGATGCTGAACAGTAAGTTTTTAAAATGTTCTACATTAAATATCTTAGATATTTGATATACATTGTTTTTATTTTTTAATTCAACACAGTGTAATACTATAGTGTAACATAGTATACTAGACTCTGTAGCCAACATTTTACCTATGATGATTACTTTCACTCAGAATTTGAAACCTGTTGCTGTAACATCTAACGTATTTATAAAAACGGATAAAGTTTCAGAACTCGAAAATGATAAAATAGAGTATAACTATTTATTCAATGTTGAAGAGTAAGTTTTTAAAATGTACTAAATTATTTATCTTAGATCATTGATTTACGTTGTTTTTTTTTTTTTTAATTCATCAGTGTGATCTTGTCAAATATGAACATAATATGAAGTTACTATACTTTGCAATATGTCATGGTAAAGCTTGACAACTTGGAAATGTCTAACAGTATCCTATGCTACAAGACATTAAGGTGATCAAATGCATTATGAGTTGGAAGTGGACCAACCTAACCACCGATTAACATTTAAAACACAATAAAATGTCTTCTGCTGTTTTTAAATTTTGGGCTAGAGTATAAGATATAAAATTATACAAATTGTTAATTAAAAAACAAAAAGATTTTATTTAAACCAATTATTTATTATGGATTTGTATACTTATTTAAATTGTACACATTCTTTTAATCAAATGTAGATATATACTCAAAATATATATATATATATATATATTTTACAACTTTAAAACAAAATATTATTACATTTTTTTATTTTGTCACTTTTTAATTATTACATTTTATTGAATTCTTGATATATATTTTTTAACTTTTTTTCGGAAAGATTCTTAATTCATATATATTTCTATATGCTTACAAAAACAGTATAATTATTATTCTGTGATTATGCATTGAGAATTAATTAATTATTGCATATGTTACGCTTATTGATTTTATAATTAGTTTGTTGTGCATACTGCAAAAATCACTTTTTGGAGATACATTATATTAATTCTGCAATTCTTTACTTAAAATTATTATTTAATTAATTAGAGTATGTGCCAGTAATCATGTTATATTTAACATTTAACTACATACATGCAACTATTTTAAAACAAAATAAATGCATAAAATATAATACATTTTCATTACATATTATTTTTACTTGAATTTGTTTATTAAAATGTCAAGACTATTATATACAGACAATTTTGATTGTCTCTATTGAGTGTTTTTGATAGGTGTGTTCCACTATTCATAGTAGTTTATTCTCATTGGTTTTTATTTTAATAATTGAGCATTTTTTTCTTGGTTTTACATAGGGCTCAGGAGTTTTAAAATCGAACATTTTTCATTGATTTATATTTTTTGCGTATTAAATATTTTCAATAAAAATTTGTTATTTATTTGTATTTCGCTTCAAAAAATATTGATAATATATTATTTAAACTATTTCTCTCAACTATAAAGAATATAATCAATACAATAATAAGAGAGTAATCGGTAGAGTGTTGTATACCTAACTTGAATAATTACTTACAATACAAATTGGTTCACACACGAATATAAAACTAAAAGGACGAGAAGTGTACCTATGATTTGATTATACAATGTAAGTATTCTGGAAACAGTCACATCAATTGCAAATTGATTTTCAGAAATTTAAATAGATCCAGAATTTTGTTTATTTTATATAAGATTTTCATTGACACTGAATTTTATTTAATTTACAATACAAGTACAATTAATTTGTACAACTATTATTTGTTCGATTTAAGTATCAATCTATTACAATACATATCATCCTAAAAGTAAAATTTTGTTAAGCCATTGTTTAACTGTAGAACGTGTATTATTGATCATATTATCACATACGTTTAATATAACAAATTCGAATTAAAACAATTATTACAACTAATGAAAATAACAACAGTGAGCACAAACAATGTAGTAATGAAATGTAATAATATTTATATACGTCGCATCCACTTAGCGAAAATTGCGTTTTTCTACAATATATAAAAAGTTTTTTATCTATTCACGAAATAGAAAATTTTATTGATATAGTGCAGTATTATATTTCTGTGAAAATTGTTTTTATAAAATAAATGATTATTTAATTTAATGGATTTTATATATTATTTTTTATTATATTTGCACCGGGCTTGTATGAAATTATCTGAGTACCTTCATTATTGTGTAAATGTGTTGTAGAAATATAAAATATAAATGTAATCTTGTACATTACATAAACTGGTTCGTCAGTCAATCAGGTAATAAAAGGTAAAAATGTTTCATTTAAATGTACAGATAGGAGTGTAAGATCGTTGACAATATGTCTTATAATCAAGGACAATCGACTTATACTAGTTATTATGCAGACTAGCAACAGATGTTATTGATAAATAAAAAACTGAATTACAGGTTCAAACTGCCAAATCCTAAAAGTAAAAATTTGAGTAATAAAAAATAAAAAAATATTACTATTAAAAAGTTTCAACTACATGTTTAATAGCCATCATCAAATTAAATAAATAATTAATAAATAATAATAAAAGATTAAAACGAAAATAAGGTATAAATAATAAAATACAAAACAGTTTTTATATGAATATTTACAATTTACTTCTATTACGCCTTCCATATAGGCAGCTGCTTTTACACGTAATGACGGTGAAACTGCCTATCCTTATCATTTACGGTGTGACTAAGACAACACATACTATTAATTTTTTATATATAAATATATTATATATGTATTATAATTGCTATGTAATAATTATTAAACCCAGTAAATTTTACAATTATTATAATTTTATTACTATAATACATTAAAGTTCTATAAATGAAAACAAAATTGTTTCATCTGTAGATATAAAAAATCACATTAAGATTATTTACTTACAATATATACTGTACTAAAAATATTTTATAAAAAGTATAACAAACAAATTTGTATAAAGGTGATCCGAACTAAGTACTCGGAAAGCACTTAACAATACTAAAAAAAGAGAAAACTATGTATGACTAATTTTTAGTTTTTGTACCAGTCAAATACTTTATGTGGGGATTACTTCATATACAATAAAGAATAGGTCACATTCTCACCCACTAGTTCTGTCCATAAGTAAAAGTAAGTTTAACTATTTTATAAAATGAACTCAAAAACTAAAATTGAAAAAAAAAAACATTTAACACTAATTATGATAATAATAAAATATAAACCAATTATAGATAATATTATATTTTTCAACAAATTCAGAGCATTATTAACATAATTGTACAGTATATTTTATACTAACAGTATTATCACCATTAGTACCATTAGTTATTTGTTATACTGTGGGCATAATTTATAGGCAATTATTTTTCATTAACTTATGATTCATAATGATTCATTGAGTTAAATCCTTAAATACAACATAAAAAATTAACTTTATAAAATTAACACTAAAAATATTTTGTAACACCTAATAGTCTCAGTTTTTCCTTTTTATATTTATATATTTCTTATAGTTATAATATATACCTAAACACTAATACTAATATAATATTTTGTAGTACAACAGAATAAATAGAATACATACATTTTTAAATACCGAAACCCCAATCATGAGTCTTGGAACAGTCAACTGAACCAAATTTTTAGTAAAATTAAATTTAAACAGTTTAGTTAATAACTTAACTAGTAAAATTTGGTTAAATCAGTTAAATTATTAAACAATACAAATAATTAACTAGATTTAAAATAAATTATTCATGAACCTTGAAATATGTTTTTCTATGCAGTAAAAATGTTTGGTATTGTTTGTGTTTATTAATTTAACATTATAAATACCACAGTACATAAGGTTTTATGTCACTACTGTACTGTGCATTTTTAATCTAGAACACTAGTCTTAGATTAGTAGTACAAATTGTTTTAATTAACAAATACAATGTATTTTCATTGATCAGTTATTTTTAACCTAACTAATCCAAATATATATACCAATAAAAGATAATAGTAAGTAAAAAAAAAAAAAAAAAATGATCAAATACAGAGATGTAATTGTGTTTATTGCTGAATAATTGTATTTTATATAAAAAATTAATTTGTATAAAATCACTCTGAGGAACAAATAAGGTAGACATCAAATATACATTCACCATCCTTGTGAACTGGCCAATATATCAAACTGCATTATACTTAAAATGGAAACTGTGACATTCAGTTTGAACTAGATATCTGAATGCAAACAAAAAAATGGTATATTAATGAAGGTTCTATGTAGCTTTTTTCATAAAGTTTTCATATAAAAAAAAAATAATAACCAATAAGGCTATAATTTTGTTTTTTTAGAAGAAAGCTACTTTAGTAGTAGAAGCCTCGGAAATATACTTTTTTATTAGCATTCGGACTACGAATTCAAACTGAAAGCCACAGATTGCATTTTAAGTTTAAAGCAATTTGATATTTTGGCCTATTCCAAAGGAAGGACAATGTCCGCCTGATGTCACCTCTTCATTCAGTTACATAAGGTTTAGCAACATCGGGCATATCTATATAATACCTACTATGTTGATACATGTGAACATGTTATATAAATCTGATGACAAAATATGTGATGTCTTATAGTAAAATAAAAATATTTGTTTTTGATTGCTGGGTGGAGATATAATTAGTTGTTTGTATTTTCCGGAATCATTATTTTGAATAATTGTAAAAATTGTCATCATCATTAAGATCATCAAAATCTGAAACACAATTAAAATTAAAATAAAAATTTTTTAATTAAATTCTCAAAAATACAAAAAAACAGTACAAACTTAAATGTGTATTTATTTTGATTATCATTTGTACTGACTTTAATACTACAACTAGTTTAATCTCAACTCTTGGTGCTAAGTGTCCAGCAAACTAAGAATAATTTAAACAATATTTTACCATTTAATTAATATAATACTTTCAAAAAATAATGCTTATTTTAATTTTATCAGTTGGTGATTTTGTTGAAATCACTAATTTTGAGATTATAATTCTTGGATAAAATATATCAATATTATACTATACAATATTAGAAAAAAAAAAAGTTGTTTTGCACAAATTGAAATGACATAAAAATAGTTCAATTAGTTTAATAATTGTATAAGAATGTCTGTTCAACACCCAAAAAAAAAAATAACTCAAATATATTTAATATGTGCAGAGTTATAGAATGTTTCCCACTAACAATTACACACTGTATTGTGTATATAATATAAATTGTATTGTATTATATAATCAATGCTATTATTTAAAACATAGTGTGAGGTATTTTTTTTAAGAATATTCTAGGGGCATATTTAAATTATTTCAAAAAAAATTGGGACAGCAGCTTTAATATGAGCTGCATAATATTGTTTATCTGAGTGGGCTGGTTCACCTAAATCTGGCTAGTGGCATGCATCATATCTCAATAATTGCTATGTAATGTAAAAACATAATATATTTATTAGGCACTTGGTCATAAATATGATTCTTTTTTTTGTGTGGTGTACTAAAGGAAAAGGTGCCTATACTTAGTGGTCAATGGTGGGGGGAGGGGAGAAACCTTCTGTTATTTTTCCTAAAATAAAACACCTTTATTTATCATAGAAGAAATTAGTTGGCTTGTTTTACAATAATATAATTATGCTTATAGATATTTTTGTAAGTATTCAAATGTAACTAAATCTCATGATTTATATCATAGACCAATGTTTATTGTGGTTCTGCAGAGATTACTTAAGGGTTAGCACATTAGTGCTTTTTCAAAATATTCAAATCTCTACTGGAGTTAAAATGGTTAGTCTATTACATTATTTTCTTGAAGAGAATAAAATTAAGAAGTAAGAAAAGTAAGAAGAATGCTAATCTTGATAAGGTCAAATATATTTATTTATTAATAATTTATTCAAATTCCTATGTGAATTGAGAAATGTATGAGAAGTTTACATACTACTCATAATTTGCATACTGAAGTCAGGTGGTTATCTCAAGAACAGATGCTAACTAGTATTTTTAAGCTAAAAGATGAGGTGCGTGCCTTTTTTTTGGAACACAATTTTGAATTAACAGACTGATTTCTTGATCAAATTTGGTTACTTAAAGTTTGCTATTTAAACAACATTATTACAATGATCGATAAGGTTAATTTCACACTTTAGTGCATACGAGTTAATTTAGTCTAAAATATCTGAACGGAAATAAATTTTAATGCTTTTTAAGAGACAAAGTTACGTTATATTCCAATGTATAAAAAACTAAAAGAATTCCAATTTAAAAGTATAGTACTCCTTGCAATATGTAAGGTGGAAAATTAAGTCGACTGGTGAGAGACTAAGACTAAGTTAAGTTATATTCCAAAGTATTATGAATGATGGATCAAATAGAATACAATAGGATAGGATACCTAACTACTCCCGAAGTAGTGCCTCACGGTGTTTCTGGGAGGCGGGGGTATTGCTGGTTTATAAAAAAAAAAAAAAGTTTACCTAACCAGCAGGTGTGCCGAAGAGTAGGGCGAACAAAAATTTAACTTGCAGCTTAGTCTCTGATTCACCAGATATAACAACCACTATATGATTATAAGATTAATATACCAAACAGGTCAACCTAAAAGTTATTGTAACATTAGGTAAGGTGGATACTTACATGGAAGATAAATCGAACACTGGGCGAATTTAGTGTGGTTCTCGATAGGACTCAGAGCGACAGCCGCAGCTGTCATTTGGAACTCTGCGTTTATGACTGGTGTTTATTATAAATTCAAATAGGTCAACATACCTGCAAATTATTGTAACATTAAGTATGGGTACATATTGAGTTCGTGGTACAGAAATTGTATTTTACATTTAATGATGGATACTTACATAAACAACAGCATGAAGACATGGGGCCAATTAATCGACAAAACGGATCTCGATACAACTCAGCACAGTGGTTAGGTTAACATATCAAACAGGTCAACGTACCTAATAAGTTTAACATAAATGCGCGTGTAATATTGTGTAAGGAAATCGTATTCGAGGACTGTTTAAAGATGCGATAATTACACGAGCGACAAGGAGGATATGGACGCAATTTAATACCAACACCAAACTGAAAAAAAATAACATTTTTTATTAATAATATGGAGTTTTGTGAAAAGGTATAACCTAACGTTTTTAGGTTATTTAACTCAAGTCCGCCTACCGACGGTCCGTAGGAAAAAGCAATTATATACGAGAAGCAAAGCATATTCTCCACTTTATTCGAGCCACTGCGAACCTCTGTTTACGTTACTCACTTTAAAGGAACAATACTTTCGCCTGCACGAGTTCTTAATTGTTTTATCGTCGACGTATGTACACAATGTAGTTTGTAATATGTTCGTACCGACGTTGACGAAAAACGATACAGCAAGTTCAAACAACCGGTGGAGTCGCTCCAAAATTAACGTTTGATAATGCATCGTTTTGGTCGGATGGTTGTCAGGAAACAATTCACGAATGACGAATGCGCGTAATTACTTCGTTCTGTGGTCGGTGAAGCGCGGAACGACCGGACGGAAATTAATGATATGTCCCAAACAAATAACACAGATTCATAGACGTCGTACACTGCGTATAGATAACCATTATCATCATTTTGATAACGATACATTGATAATGTACAACAATCGGGAGTAAAAATTATGATAATATTTCCTGGTAGGCTGGTTCGCCCGTCGGTTTTTCGAACATTCTGAAATTTAGTCAAAAGTCAAGTTTGTTAATTATTGTTAACATGTAAAGTAATTTGTTTTTTTTTCTATTTTAATCAATAATACTTATTGTATAGTACAGTGTAATGTACAGTGAATAGCATAATTCTACCAATATTAATGTAAATTATATTATTATTTCTAACAATTTTCTGGTGTCCCGGTATAGACTAGAAAAATAGTACCATATTACATTTGGCATCTGATTTAAAAATTAAATAAAAACAATTAATTTAATATTGGATTTCAATAGTTATCATAATAAAAAAAAAAATAATAATAATAATTAGATTTTAAAATAATTTATTATTAATTTAAAATATACTTGAATTTTAGAATTTTAAGTAGTATTACCACTAGGGTGACTACTTCCATCATATTATCATATAACGTTGATTAATAAACTGTTGCAAATGATTTCCATTAGTTAGGCCGGTCACCTTCTGTAGTCCCCTGGTTTCGGTTCTCTTAAACCAGATCATGTTCCTGGGCATGGGAAGAAATCTTGCTGACTTTGCATTAACCACTGAATACCAAGTATAAGTAACGACATGTTTTCATGGTGTCATTTGTAAAAGGAAATAAGAAATAAATACTTAATGAATTGAGTATTGAATTGTTTTTATTTAAATCGCATACTATAAATTAATTATTTAGTGTTAGTAAGTGCCTAAGTATTAATAAATCATCTAGATCAGTGTTTCCCAACTGATAGATTTTTTCTTCAATTTCTATTATAAATTTATTATTATTTTTTTTTAAATAGCGAGAAAAATTACGACTTATCGTTGTTGTTGCAGTAGACCGATAAGCATTTTTCACTTTTGTAAGTGTCTAGGTATCAGAGTAATAAATTGATGTATAATTATATATTAGTGGACTATAGTAATAAAATGTAAAGTAAAATAATAAAAGTGAACATTTTTCGACAAATTTTGTGTATTCTTGTTAATGAGCAAAAAATAAGGTATTCCTAGTTTACGTGAAATTGAGGTGGCCCACAACATATAAAATATTTTCGAAGTGGTCCATTGTATGTATTCTTGTATTATTATTATAAACAAAATTAACGTTAACATAAAACGTGTAAATTTACAAAATATATTATTATATTGAGCAGTTTACAAATGATGAAGTAAACAAAATATTGTTGTGATATAGTTATGTTAAATCTAAACTATGTCAGTACTAATATTTGTATAAATCTTGATAAAAAAATGCTATTGCTAAAATAGTTTATTGGGTAATTCCAAATTATTTGACGTAAAAAATTATTATTTCTTACCTAGTAGTGAGTGGTTGGTATTTAATTTCTGTAATGTTTGACCATGATTTATATTTGTAACTAGACGGAATTACAATTTTGGTATTCGTCATGATGTACCTGTGTCCATATTCATGAAAAAAAAAACAACAAAAGTTTGAAACTCGCATTTTTAATATTCTGTAACTAAATTAGAGAATTCGGGTTAAGCGAAGAAATTAAAGTTGCATTGTATATTGGTAGGTAACAAAGCAAACGATTGCTACATTTAATTTTGTATCATTGCAGCAATTAATTTGTCCAGCTTGCAAAATTATGCGCTTTCTGAAGGTTGCTCTGCAAACATTAAACGGGTCATATGGCAATGAAATTAACAGCAGTCACAAATTGTTACCAGGGTTATGATCTGAATGTATTGGTAATTTACTTCGAACACAGTCAACTTAAAAAGAAACAAGAAATGGCAAAAAAAAAATTAAATAGTATGAACATAAAATAGTCGGTCTCAAAAGTCGACCTTCTTATCAATGATAGTACGGCCCGATAACAAATTTCGATAAGAAAATTTAGTGTTTACCTCTATATTGTTATTTATTATTTTACAATTTATTTAATTTAGCATTTTCGTCATGTGAAATTCAGTCGGTAAATTTGCCTGGGTTTAGTCTTTGACATTTTACTATCCAGAACTCAAATGTCGCTCTTGTTATTATTATAAAAAATGTTTTCTTTAATAATTTATTATTTTGAAGTTAAATCCAATAAATTAAATGATGCCTTATTAAAATTAAAAACGATCACCGAATGCCGTTCACGTCTTATTACAATTAAAATATACCATACTGATCCAAAATGGAATATTCAACATACGATTAAACAGAAGATATGGCCAACGATTTAAATATTGATACATCATCGTCGCTCACATTAGTATAGCATTTGTTAACGGTCGTTGAATACAATTTCTGTACTTAATTATTACCACTGGCATACTTAATGTGAAAATAATTAAGCACGTTTACCCGTTTGGTATATTAGTTTAAAACGGTGGTCACTGTTGCCTTGCTGAGTTGTATTGAAAACCGCACGAATATAGTCGATATTAAATGTCTTCACGTCATCATTCATGCAAGTATCAATCATTAAATGTCAAGTACAATTTCTCTACCACAACTCAATAAGTATCCCCTATACATGATTTCACAATTATTTGCAGGTATATATATTTTTTTTATTTGACATAAACAATCTATACAATTTAGCACAATAGGCTTATATGATTAGATTAATTAAAAAAATAACATAAAAGATGTGTTTAAACTTACATTATATAAATATATAATTTTAATTCCGAATCAACTAATAAAAAACTTGGTCACTCCTAATTTACCTGGCCAGGTAAGTAGTGTGATTTATTAAATAAAATTAATTAACCTACTAACAGAGAGTGTAATCAATGGGTGGCTTTTTCAACAAAATTCTCATGACTAGGTAATTGTAACTTTTATCACATTTTCTTTTTGTGTCTGGCTATTAATACAGACTGTTTATTACTTGTTAAAAAAAAATATATAATTTTAATTAACAGAGCATTATTTGATATACTAATTAATCACCGTTTACTTGAATCTTGTATATACTGTGCTTTCAAAAAAAAAAAATAAACATTTTAGAAACTATTGTTGTTGAACGGCAGAAATTTTTAATTTTAACTAAAATTAATATATGTATAGATACAGAAAAACAATTAATTCCATTATAGAATGTGTACAAAATAAATAATATTTGTGTTTTTATTTTTTTTTTGTCGACACAGGAAATAATTATTGTACTATAAACTAACAGTCACAAAGACTCAAAAAATTATAACAAACTAGATTCGAATAAATTATAATATTATAAGACAGTGCAAGGTAGCACCATACTGTTTAAATGACATATAGTTACATACAAATAATATTGTTTCTCGGGCAATATCAGCTCGCGGCGGCCATTAGTAGTGTACTAAATCACAACTGTGGCAATGCAACCATTGGCCGTTTATCTCGTGCGGATAGAACTCCCTCTGATCGTAGTTAATGGTAACGGAGGGGTCCAGCGATTTCGATTCTGAATCTGAATCCGTTAATATCATGCTACGGACTCTCCGTTGGCGTCTGCCTAGGCCTCTTCGGTTATTCCCCATGTTATCGCTCATTTGATGGCATCTTTGTATTAACTTCAACTTCCGTTCAAAACGTTCTAATACTTGGTTAGCCACAAGGATTTTTTTCGCGAGCTTTTTTAAGTGATGATTTTTGTAGCTATTGGTGGAGTTCTGCATGAAAGGTTGGTCCAAAATATTCATCGCCTTATTATAAATATCCACGGTGTCCATAGATTGTCTCGAGGCTCTAAAGTTGGCGAACTCTTTTTGTTGTGACTGGTAGTTGTTAACCAAACGTTTTGCTAAGTCTATCGTAATTTGGTACTGTTTTCTGTCAAAGTCGACCATCAGCGGCCGCAATGGCGGCGGCGATGACGACGACGACGACGACGACGATGACGATGACGACGACGACGATGACGACGACAACGACTTCTTTGCGCTAAATTGATGAATTCCAAAATGGTTGACCACCGGGTCGGCGTTGGGCGCTTGGTTCACGGGACACTGCTGGTCTGGTTTCACTGCTGGATCGTTATCCATATTGTCAAAAATTCGGTTAGTCACAAATAAAAAAAAAAAAGGAATAATACTAATAAAACGCGCGGCGGTCGAATTATATTAGTATGTGCGGTAAAAATCGTCGGTGTCGGAAATGTGTCGAACGGAGGCGCAGAGACAATGCGACGTGACAAGGCGAATACGGGGACGGGCGCGCACACCGGAACGCCAGAGAATCAATACGCGGTACGTGAGTTTCGATGAGTGGGAACGCGTACGGTATACGGGATGATGTGTCGCATTCTGTGTACAAGACGGCGAACCACAGTGACAAACTGACGTTTTGATTGTACGTCGCCGCCGAACCGCGACAACATGTACACTGTGAACACACGGCGGCGCATTGCATTTGCTTATCAATTAAAACACCAACAATTACATATTTTTAATGAACTCTATGAATTCTAAAAACCGAATTATTCGTTGTAGGAGTCGACATAATTGGAATTCAAAACATGAAAATTATTTTCAATCATTAATACAATTAAAACGATTTAAAACAATTTTTAATAACTTTGAAATGCATGTAAGTGAGAAAAAACACAAATGCTGACTCTACTAATTATCGTTAATGGATTAAAGAGACATTAATCCGTATTATGATAACATTTTCGGTGTTTGAAAACGCGTCTTGTGCACCAGGGTCCTTGTAACAATTGTTATTTCTTAACGATTATCTAAGTTTATCGCAAGTGTGTACATACACTGCTGTAGTGACTGTTTTCAATAGTAATAATACAAAATAATACAAAATAAATTGTATTATAATTGTGCTCTTCTATAAAAAAAAACAATGTATAACAAAATACACAGTTTATGAGTGAAATCTAAACGTTTATATTTTATAGAATCTTTCATCTTTTTTTATTTTTATATTAGTGTATTGTTCTTTGGGATATTAATGTAATATACTTGGTAGTAGGTGTTTATTTATTATTACTTTTTTTTTCTTTTTTTAAATGATCAACAACAATTAAGCCTTTCAACAATTCGTATAAATATTTTACATTTTCTTAACATAACCTGTAGAATATTTTTCATTGCTATACATAACTGATAATTATTGGTACCATTAAATTATAGTTTGTTTCCAATACTATATAAATAAACTAACTTCATAACTTATATTTTTACATTCCTGCTAGACAGTAAGTAAATTTTGGAAGAAACAATAACAAACGAGTAATCCATCTCGTTAGAGTAAATTGAAAATCAATGAATCTAAAAATTATAATATCACCTTGAACGTTATTTTGAATTCTGTTTTCCGGGGACGCATTATTCAACAAATATCACGATTACGCAATTAATACTCATGATACCATTAGGCCTTTTTTAAATATATACGAGTGTAAATTTGTAACATGTTTTAGTCAATAAATAGATCTTTTATTTTTTTTCCCCTCAAAGATAATTTAACAGTTAATTTAAGGTAAATATAAATCGAATAATTAAAATTTTATGCTCGTTGACAATACTCTGGCATATACCATTTGTTGTATAGTATCAGGTTAATTATGTTATTATATAATTTGACAAATATTATTTTATAAAAAGATTCTAGAATATTATGCTACGATGCTTAAGAAAAATGTGTAAGTCAAGGAAAAAGATTTTGTAGAAAACTGGATAGGAACGGATAGAATAATGGAGAACGAGATCTCGTTAGACAATAAGCGGAACTGAAATTAATAGCGCGTAGGATACAACGCAAAGATTCTATTAGATTAAGCTAATCGCGTCTTTCGTCAAATCGTTTGTTTACAGTACTGCTGTCAAGCCAGGGTACAAACGTTGTCACAAATGTTCCCAGACAAATTCAACAAAAAAAGGGAATTCTGTACATCACGAAAGCGTCCTAATTTATTTGTTTTCGTCAGTAAATAAATATAATTTTCTCAACACTATCCATAATGCGGAAATGCGAAATGCAAAAAAAATTCTGTCAGTAATACCGATCAAACAAACCAGCTACCAATGTCGGTAATGTTTTTTTTACAATTTCCTTTTGAAATGGTTAAAGGCGCGTGTATTTTGTTATTTTTAGTGTGTATCGTTAAGCGTTACTAGTAAATTTTATTTATTTTTAATTCATGGTGATTTTGTTTTGTATTACATTATATTTTAAACATTTCTTTTGTTAACCTGTTATTGTAACCATCCGATAGGCTATATTTAAGCATATGGCAACAGACCGAAACTCGTATAGTTTCAGGCTTCCCTACTACAAAACATCCTCAACCGATTCCCACTACAAAAGATTACCATGGCGAAATTAATTTTTATAATTTTTATAAGTGGTTCAACAAAATATTGATGTTGTTGAACGAAAATCCCGTGTCATCATGGATAATGCGTCATACCATTCGGTGAAGGTACCCATGCACCAATATGTTTTGGATAAAAGCAGATATTATCAACTGGCTTGAAAATAAGGTGAGGTAGTTGATCATGATAAAATTAAGTCACAATTTTCGGTACGAGTATATGTCGAGTGAATTTGTAAGGGAGGAAATCGAAAAACACCAATTGGAACAAAAGAATCGGTTGCTAGAGTACAAAGTTGAAAAAATAATTGATAAGCGTGAAAAAATGTGTGTAATAGAATATTTAATTAAATGGAAAAAGTATTCCAAAGTGCACAATTCTTGGGAGCCAGAAAGTTTGCTTTCCTGCAATTAATTGTTAGCGGAATTTGAGACTAAATGGACTATGAATATTATGAATATTTATCTAAGTTTAGTGTTCTCCCAATTTAGACCAACACCAATATTAAATTATTGTCTTATAGGACTAATGTCCATAAAATTAATTTTAAAGAAGGATATTCATTTTTGGCATATTTTGTATATTATTTTTTTTTAAATTGTAAATAATTTGTTAATCTTACGATATATAAATTATTTGTTATCACTACATAATAGGATTAAGTATTTAGAATAACGAACAATTTGTTTATGTTTTTCGCTAAAAGCAAATTTATTAAAAATATTACGTATTTTATGAAGAAGAAAAAATGTATTATAATCAAAGCAATTTAAATTAAACAAGGTATTTTTGAAATTGTAAATTATTATGCCATATTTTACAATTTTATTTACAAAAACCATTATAGAAAATTTATAAAATAAAAAAAAATTGTCTTTTATATTATATTAACTAAGATTATCATACTCTTAACTATATCTGAATAAACTATTATGCACAGTGAAACATTTCTATCATGAACATTCAATGGGACAATCAAAATTGTTTGTATACAATGGTTAATGCTTTTATAATCAAATTTAAGGATACATAATATGTAATGAAAATTTATTATACTTAATCATATTTAATTAGTTATAACATAGTTAGATATATGCTTGTAGTAAAATCTTAAATATATGTGATTATTATTTACACAAATTAAATAATTATTTTTCTTATTTTTTTTATACAGAAATTGATTGTTTTCAATAAAAAATCGAATCTTGTTCTATCATTGACATAGTAATATCCTGAATTAGATATTATGTTGAACATTGCAATTGACTATATACAATTGTTATAACTATTAAAATAATGAAATTTATCTATTAAATTTAAATTTAACCTATTTAGTGACAAATATTAAGTATAAGAAATTGAAGTTATCCTAGAAATACAATATTTATGAAAATATAATAAACATTCAACAGTTGTAATATATAATGAAATATAACATTTCACCATTTTGAAATAATATAACTTATTTTATTTTTTGTTTTAGGCAAATATTAAAAATCATTTTTTTTTATTACATAACAATGATCACCTTCATTTTGAAGTGGTTGAAATTTGAAATTATAAAAATTTAATTTATCTTGGGCTAACATAATGTCATCAAAATTATTATTCAATTTAAAAGTTAATACATCATCACAAATACCAACAAACTCATTTAAAAGTGTATTAAATTCTTCTCAAAATTCTGATGTTAAATGATCAGTATCAAACTGTTTAAATGAAACTAATGCATTAATACGGTCATGAAATTGTCTATCTTGTTCCAAAAGTTGTAATTCATATTGTATAGTGATATTTTGTGGTTCAAGATTTAATGCTTTTTTAAGCTTTTTATGCCCACCTGTGAAATCCTTCAAAAGTCGTAGAGCTTTTCCCCAATTAAACCACAATTTTGCATTGTTTTTAGAAAACCTTCCTGAATACTTCATTGCTTCTGTACCCATACGACATACTTTTTTAAAAGCACATAGCTTTAAGTAACAGATGCTTAAATTTGAATACAATTTATTCAGATATTTAAACATATCTATTTCTTCTGTGTCATTATTACATCTAGTAAAATGCAATACTTCTTTAGCTTCTTCATACTTAGCAACAGCTTTTTCAATATTTTGAAGTTTAAATAGTTCATGACCTTCTAAATGAAATTGTTTAACCAAAGCAATGTTTTTATAAAATTTGTCAGGATTCCTGATGTCTTCATTAAAACATGCTGGTAAACTATCTTGAGAGAAATAACTTACAAAGTGGACACCAAATAGAACAGTGGAATTTGGTGGTATACGAGGTGGACAACCCATTTCTTTATATGCATATTTTGGACTTATATTAAATCTTGCATTTTCACCGCGTGTCATAGTTGGATATACCAATATCTAACCCTGGTAATAGTTCAGAATTTCCCAAATAAAAACTCTTTGGTTGTTTACCTTGAAGATAAGTTACATCAAAAGGTTCAAGAATATTTGATATGTATCCAATATAATGCAATAACACAATACTGTCTTTAGGTATAACTTGGCCAACTCCTGAAACAAAAATAAAATATCAATTTTTCAGTAAATTAAAATATAGAATCTTTTTGAGAAATAATTATTATCAATTACATAAACACAAAATAGTATATTATAAAAAGCTATACAAGGTATTTGTTTTTAATGTTCAAGGACGATTTATGGTGCAGAAGTTGAAGATTTCTAAATCAACTAATCAACTTGAATTTTTCGAAAAAAATATTTAAAATTTTTAATCATAACAACAAAAAAATACATATAGCCATATCAATCTTCTTTAATCGGCTTTAATATTTCAGTTCAGTTTAGGTCTACAATTTCTACCGTTTTGAAAATGAATTAAAACTTGTTACAGAGTGACTAACCTAGACGCAGCAAAAATTTGAGAACTCCTCCATCCTAGGTAATATCTTCATATTTTTTACCATTGGTAAGATGGTCGGAAGGATTTCCACCATTTTCACTTTCTTTCCCAGCATATCGAAATTGAAAAATTCAGCCATCTCGTTGTTTTGATAGGATGGACGGTATTTATCTTGATCCTTTGTTTCTTTATTATCTAATGAAAAACAAAATCCTTTCTTCTTCTGTACGCTTATAATCTCATCCGACGCATTCTTGAATATAGCGTCCAGTTCGGATTATGTCTGAATTTTGGGGTCATTGGACATGTTAAAAACTAAAGAAAAAAAATCGATTGATGTACCGTGAGTACGCTTTAAACGTGATTAAAGAAATATCACTCACCTATTCAAGCGGGTTAATGGTTTGTAATAACCCTGTACTCAGCAATTTTCAGTTATAGCATTTTAAGTATGCAATTGTCAGACGACGTTCACAACTATAAATTACAAATCACTTTTTAAGAACAAAATTAATAAAAAAACGAGTATAAAAATCTGCTTTTTAAATGTTTTCTTTGTTGTCTAGCTATGTTTTAATACATCAATACATTTATTTAAACAAACCACACTCTTTCGGACTATATGATAGTAGATAATATATGTAGGTTTTGATAGAAGTATTTGATAAGATAGCCCAATGGCTCCTAACTTTGTATACAATGGTGCCAATTCAACACCTCAAAACACTTCCAATGATAAAATAAGTTTCCATTCCAAGAACAAAAATCTTATTTTTAGCCAAAAATTAATTTAGTGCAAATATTTAAATATTTAATAATTAACATGACCATAATAATAAAACACAGATATATTATGTAGGAGTCTGTGGTTTTTGACAGTGGTCGAAAAAACCAGTCATTATCGAGCCGCGGAGATAAAACTGTTATGGTGGTAAGGGACATAACCGCCAAGCCACACAAATGCCGACTCCGCCGCCGATACCCGAACATTGATATCGCGTTCTACAGTAGGTTTGGAGCTCGCACCTAGTCTTTGGTACCGTTGTTCGACAAACGCACCATGTCCAATGAACGAGAATGCCCAGAGGAAGTAATAGACTTGCAGTTGTTGAATGATTTCGTGAAGAGAAGGTATGAAAGGACCTACCGTGAACGGAAAAAGGAAATCGAAGAGGGCGTCGAACCGCCGCCAGGATTCATGTCCAGAAAGTATGTACAATTGTTAGAATTCAGTTTACCCACTATTATCATTTATAAATAGTTTAACCTCGTTATTCCATAGAGCGGCGATTAACGCCTCCGACGCACCGCAGGACATGGACGACACTAGAAGAATGCATACGTCCATCGATTATATTTACTGTTTAGTTCCTGATCTGCTGCAAATCACAAATTGTTTGTTTTACTGGGGCAAGATAACAAGGATTGAAGCAAATTTTCTGCTGAAAAACCAACCGGACGGCACGTTTTTATTGAGAGATTCGAGGCGAAAAGGATATTTGTTTATGTTAAGTTTCAGAAAGGACAGTAGATCGTATCACACGCGGATCGAGCAGTGGAATCATCGTTTTAGTTTCGATTCGACAGATCCCTTCATTTTCTCATCGACCAACATCACTGGGCTCATCGAACACTATGGAGATACCACAAATTTGTATTGTAGTCCAAAACTGACCATACCGTTGAAAAGAAATTTTAATTTTTCTCTACAGCACATGTGTCGTGCTACTTTATGCTCCAACATCACATATGATTATATCAATGGATTAAATCTACCAAGACTGATGAAATCATACTTAAATGAGTATTATTACAAGCAACGCATTAAGATTACATGTGTTTGATGTTGGTGTATATGAAAACTAATAAATAATAACTTTTTTTTTGTTTATACTTTTCATTTTACAATTCATTGAGTAATAATTATTTTATATCAATATCATTGTAAATATGATTAAATAGTTTTTTTTATAGACAAATTTTTCTTTAATTTTTTTCTTTAATAAAAACAATTAAATTATATATGACTCATTTTTCTGTCTTTGTGCAAGCCAATCATTAAGCACTGGCAATCATAATAATAATATATAGGCTACCGATAGACAATATTATACTTTTTAATTAATTCGAAACATACTAAACACATCAATTTCTACAAGGTATTGCTGGATAAATATATAAATTACTATTTAACATTTAATTATGGTTAAACTAATACACACCTAAAGTGTTTGGTAAATATATAATAATCTATCATTTAGTCAACAAATGTTCAACATATACCAAATATATAACATTTAAAATTTGATACCAAGTAAATATTTTTACAATATTATCACCCTGTGTGGTAATTAATTTTTAGAGAAATCAAACAATTTCTTTTACACATTAAAAAAAATTAATTTAATACTACTGAATACTAAAAATTAAATGTCAAATTTGGTATATTACACAAGTAATGTTATGTGTGTAATTTAAACATTCTATTTTAAATAGTGAAGTAAAAATTTTTTAAACATCAAACATTAATAATTATTGTGAGGGGTAATAAATTATATCAGATTATAAAAAATATGACACATAAAATAATATTCTATATATGTAAAAAACCAAGTTTTCAGAATTAGTTCTCTGTAGCAAAATGATCTTAGAAATTTTAAAATAAAAAAGTACTAAAGTGAATAGATTTCCTAGATTAATACTAAACATATTTAATAAAGTCAATGATAATTGATAGAGGAACACATAAAAAACACCATAATAGATGTCATTTTGAAGATTGCACAATATTAGTTAAGACACTCAATTTTTAGCATTCAGATATTGTATAGTATAACCTATGATAGTATATTATTAATTCTGGATCAATACCCAGATTGATTTTAAACAGTTTTAAATAGTATATAAAATTTGTCAGAAAAACAATTATAAAAACACCATAATGTCAATTTTATGATTGGACAATAATATGTTAAACACTCAGCTATTAGCATTCAAAAACTGTATGGTGTCACCCATATTATAATTAAAAGGATGGCAATTATATAGGCTCTATAGCCTATACCTACATAGGTACACATCATGTAATGTAAAGGTTGTATTTATGTTTACAGTAGTAATAAATTTTTAGAGTTTGATTTATAAGCCAAAATTAAATGTTAATTGTTTAATGAATAAAATTAACTTTCAACTAATAATCCTATTAATGATAGATAAAACTGTGGAGCTTAAAACCATCAGATTATTTCTGAAAATTTAATATATTATCAAACGCCTGTATATACACAGGCTTTTAATAAAGTATAAGAAACCTTTAAATAATAATTATTTATTTAATAATTATAATAACAATTTGAATTAAAATAATTTATTATTAAGTAAAAATTAATTTGAAATACAAGTAAAGGTAGTTTTACCATTGGGTGACTACTTCCATCAGATTATCATTTAGCGTTGATTAATAGACTGGTGCGAGTGATTTCCATTAGCTAGGCGGGTCACCTTCTGTAGTCCCCTGGTATCGGTTCTCTTAAACCAGATCATGTACCTGGGCATGTTTCAGTATAAACATATATTTTTTAACAATTTGATTCAGTATCATCTTATGATGATTATTCATTTTTCATGGTGTCACCTGTAAAAGGAAATGAGAAATAAATACTTAATGAACTGAGTACAGAATTGTTTTTATTTAAATAGCATACTAGAAATTAAATAATATGTGTTAGTAAATGCCTAAATATTAATGATTCATCATGATAAATATGAATTGTTGCTTTTATTCAAACTTAATTAATTATATTGTATTTAAAGGGTACCACCCATTAATAGTTAACAAATAAATAATTATATATCAAACAGAGAAAAAACATGAAATATTAGTTAAAAGGTATTATAATAGTAAACAAAATTAACTTTAAGGTAAAACGTGTAAATTTACAAAAAAAATTATTATATTTTGCACATAACAAATGATGAAGTAAACTAAATATTGTTGTGATATAGTCACGTGAAATCTTAACTATTTCGGTAATATTATTTGTATAAATCTGGATAAAAAAAAAATGCTATTGCTATTGTCAATTCGGTAATTCTTTATTATATGACTTAAAAAATAATAATTTTTTTACTTAGTAGTTAATGGTTGGTGTCTATTGATTTCTGTCGTAATGTTTGACGACGATTTATACCTAGAACTAGACGGAATTAAAATTTTGCTAATCTTCATGATGTACCTGTGTACATATTTCGTGAAAAAAAAAAAAAACAACAAAAGTTTGAAACTGGAATTTTTAAAGTTCTGTAACTAATTGACCGAACTCGGGGCAAGCGAAAAAAAATAAGTTACGTTGTATACTTACATTGGTAGGTAAAAAGCAAATTATTGCTACTTCCAGCAATTAATTTGTCCAGCTTGCAAAATTAGGCGTTTCCGAAACGTTGCCCTGCAAACATTGTACGGGTCATATGACAATGAAATTAACAGTAGTCACAAATTGTTACCAGGGTATTACTCTAAATGTATTGGTAATTTACTTCGAACACAGGCAATTTAAAACAAAACGAGAAGTGGCAAAAGAAAATTAAATTGTATGAACATAAAATAAACGGTCTCAAAAATCGTCCTTCTTATCAATGATAGTACGGTCCGATAACAATATTTGATAAGAATATTTAGTGTTTACAACTATATTGTTATTTGGCATTTTTCAATTTATTTAATTTAGCATTGTTGTCATGTAAAATTCAGTGGGTAAGTATTTGTTTGGGTTTAGTTTTTGACATTTTACTATTCACAACTGGAGTTTCGCTCTTATTATTATTAGAAAAAAATGTTTTCTTTAATAATTTGTTATTTTGAAGATAAATCCAATTATTTGAACGATCGCCGAATGCCGTGTTCACGTCCTATTACATTTAAAATGTTTCATGCTGATCCAAAATGGAATAATCAACATACGATTAAACAGAAGATATGGCCAACGATTTGAATATTGATACATTATCGTCGCTCGCATTAGTATAACATTTGTTAACGGTCGTTGAATACAATTTCTGTACTTAATTATTACCACTGGCATACTAAATGTGAAAGTAATTAGGCCCCACGACCCGTTTGATATATTAGTTTCAAACGGTGGTTGCTGCGTCATATTGAGAACCGCACGAATATTGTCAATGCTGTTCATTTCATCTTACATGTAAGTATCTTTCATGCCTTAAGTTACAATAATTAGTAGTTTGACCCATTAGTATATTAGTTCCGTTATTAAACTGTGAAACAGCGTCTAAGCTGCAAGTCTGATTTTTGTTTGCCTTACTAACTTCAGTTCTGACAACACTACACTGTTTATGAATACTATCTAAGGTTCGATCGTTATACATTAGAGTATAACTTAACTTAGTCTCCTAAAAAGCTTTCAAACATATCTTCGGTTACATTTTTTAGATTTCGCCATTGCTCTAAGTTCCATTGCTAACCTGAATAAGGTGATAGTGAATCGTAAAGAAGTCCTGTGCATTTTTTTTTTTTTTGATTTTATTTCATTTGTAATCCTTATTCTATGTGTTAAGAGTGTTTGAACTATTTGATGGATCCATAAAAATATTTAAATGGTACACAGTCTTATGAATGTATTCTTTCATATTCTATGTCCTTTTTGCAATCTGAATGGATTTCTATTTAAATTTCTCATTTTGTTTATCACTATTTTTACCACAAAATTTCTTGCCTCAATAATACTATTTCTATCTGTTTGACAGATACACAAAACCCATGGAAAAGTTATTTTCTCTTTGTAATTCTAATTATTTGAATCGTAATCTCCCTCATCACTCACTTAAATCATGCATATTTATATTGTTGACAAAAATTGCTCCAATGTTCTTTTCTCTGAAGAAATTACATGAATTACAATGAATATAATGTATGTAGTATAAATTCAAATTACTACTTACATATTACAAGTGATGTTTGGGCTACAAACATTTGCAACTCATTTTCTAAACTTTGCTAAGACATTTTTAAAATTTGCATACCCTCCAAGTTACAGAAAAAATAGTTTTTTTTTTGGCAGTGAAGTGTCCATATTTAGTAAAACCATTGTAGGCACCTTTCTTACATGTAATATTTAACTTTAACAACAGTATTACTTAATTGTTGACCATTGTACTTTGTATTTTAAATGTGTACCGCTTAAAATATATTATGTGTCTATATACACAATAGAAAAATGTATGATAATAAAGTTTTAAATTATAAATTCATTCAAATCTTCTGTATTTTGTTCTCCGTATATTTATTTCTATTAACTTTTTTACAAAGATATTTTTTTTCTGAACTTAACAACTGTCTAATAGACGATTCTTAAACTTTTTTTTTTACAATAAAATTAATATTACTTTACTATATACAAAGATACAATGTAATATAATATACTATTATAATTAATATCTGTACGCAACGGTAAATCTGGGTAACCAACAAAAAACGATTCTGATCTAAATAATTTGAAATGTCGTAGTTTCTTTAGTTTTCGTTAGAATGTGCACTTTAAACGCTTAAAAAGTTTCTTAAGAAATGCAATATAAAATGCTCTTAAATTGGTTTTTAGTATAATTTATATAGTTTAAAAAAAATTATAAAAATGTTGATCGAATTTGAATGTTGAATAAGTTGTTTTCTGTAATAATTCTATTCATCTGAACAAATAGACGTACTTTAAAAATGTTTACTAGAGAAGCTTGTTAGATTTTACTGTAAATACACTTCACTATACATTCGCGAACGAAACTAAACGTAATTAAATGACATTTGTGACCGTACGACTAGATTGTAGTTTTTAATATTATCAACTGCTGCTTAATTCTCCTTTTCAGAGTTTGATGGCAAGAAATTTGTAACACCGAAAATAAATAGCCTTCTGTATGGGTTTAGTCCGAACTTTTTGAAAAACATCATAAATATTCGTCTCTTTTTATTGTTCGATGTTAAATAATTAAATTAATTAAATTATTTTACAAATAAACAAAACAAAATCGTCCATTAAATAAATATATACGATAAACGTTTCAGAAATATAAAACATATTATATAATATAATAGGTTATAGTAAATGATTATTGTTATTTGGCACATAGACGTTATCACCTACTCATATTGTTCCATTCTTATCACAAATTGAAATTATATTCGTTAGTTGTTTTTATCGAAATTCAATTTGTTCAATGAATTCGTGATGTAAAATATAATTATTATAATATTATTGAATTATTGTTTATAGGCCTACCTAACCAAAATAATATCTGACTACTGGCAATAAAACGACTCAAGACGATTACAGTGTCAATGCCCTTTCAGATTTGCTGACTGAAATTTAACAAATTAGTGTTGGAGTTGTGTCCTTTGGTTACGTATGTAGATAATAATTTTTTTTTTTGAATATTTTCTAATATTTCAACTTATTCATAATATTATTTATAGATATGGACACATTATTTTACTGTTTTATATCAACTCCCCATAAACTGTTTGAATCCATAATATATAATGTTTAATATTTGTATTGATAAAACACTGTTGTTAAGTCACTGTTACAATGCATGTATTAATGACTGCACAATACATAACAAAATGGTGTAATTGATTATTTATTTAGATAAAAGTACCTATGAAGATGTGACGGAAAGATTGAAATTAGAAAACGAACATCAAAAATAACCCGTCATCCCTCAGTTCTGAATCAAATCGCGTCGAACGTATTTTGTAAAAAGAAAAATAGATTAAAATACATACCTCTAAGATGATATCATAGATGAAGAATAATTATTCGATGCTGAACAGTAAGTTTTTAAAATGTTCTACATTAAATATCTTAGATATTTGATATACATTGTTTTTATTTTTTAATTCAACACAGTGTAATACTATAGTGTAACATAGTATACTAGACTCTGTAGCCAACATTTTACCTATGATGATTACTTTCACTCAGAATTTGAAACCTGTTGCTGTAACATCTAACGTATTTATAAAAACGGATAAAGTTTCAGAACTCGAAAATGATAAAATAGAGTATAAATATTTATTCAATGTTGAAGAGTAAGTTTTTAAAATGTACTACATTAAATATCTTAGATTTTTTAATTACATTGTATTTTTTTTTTTTTTTTTGAATTCATCAGTGTGATCTTGTCAAATGTGAACACAATAAGAAGTTACTATACTTTGCAATATGGCATGGTATAGCTAGAGAACTAGAAATGTTCAACAGAATCCTATGCCACAAGACATTAAGGTGATCAAATGCATTATGAGGTGGAAGTGTACCTAACCACAGTTAAATCACAATAAAATGTCTTCTGCTGTTTTTAAATATTGAGCTGGAGTACAAGATATAAAATTATACAAATTGTTAATCAAAAAACAAATAGATTTTATTTCAACTTTTTAACATGAAATAAATGTACAAGTAATCCCTGTATCATTATCTCAATTATTTTTTCTGTAATTACAATATAAAATAAATTGTATACTTTTTCTTGGTTTGTTACGGAACTACCAAAATTGCATAGAATATTCAATAGAAATGTATTTGTTTTATAGTTACCTATTTTTTACGAGTTCGAGTTTGAACCATTAAGGAAACTTGAAGTAGTTATATACGAGTTAAATTGTATTTTTTAAAACTGTAAATTTATATATGTTTTATATTGGCACATATTCAAAAACAAGTATATACATTTGATATGATGTATTATCAATAGAACCGATGTGTTGTGCAGAACATGTACCAATGAGAAAAAACAACTCATTGAATATAAGATAGTTGAACAATTATATTATAATATATAATCCATGATTTAGTCATTTAATACTACAAAATAGATAATTATAACTATACAACTAAAACAATATAGCCATTTAAAATACAATATATATATATCATATCCAGAAAGATCATGTTTTTATAACAGTAAACTGAATATAAATTATTTAAAATAAATAATACTTTCATTTGATTTAAATATTTGATGAAGATTCAACTGAAAAAACTAACAATAAGTTTTTTTTGATTTTTAACATAAAAATTACCAAAATATTTTAAAGACAATGACTTTTTGTTTACAAATTATAAAGCATCTAATTTTCTGTTTTGAATATGGAAAAAGTAATTTTTATTTTCACTATTCTAGTATAATTTAAATCGTTATAAATTGCAACAGTCGATAAGTTGAATATAAAATATGAAACGCTAAATAAGACTATGTGAGAACCGCTGTTGGTGTCTGACCTGATAGCAACATCTCATTATATATTGATTGATATTGGGTAAAAAGCAAAGGGCGTTGACACGATATATATTGGTGACTGAAAATGGCTGAAAACAAACGTATGCATATTTATATAAAAACTTTTAGGACAATTAACTTATAAATTTTTACCTGTATGTTGTTGTGAGAAAATCTATGTAGTTGACTAGTTATTGGGTCTAATGTAATGTCTACATTAATTTAATCGTCTTACAGACCCTTGTCCTTTGCCAACTTTCCTTGAAACTATAAGGAATATAATCAACATAATCAATATAGAGATCACAGAATAATAGGCGAACAGTTGTATACCGAACAATAAACTTATTGGATAATTTATTTTCAACTACTCACCTCGTCCTGTACCTTTTCCAATTGGGCATAATACTGTAAATCCACAGCTGTTGTTTTTAGCAATGCGTTTAATAACTCGGGAAGTGTAGTCATGCCCGGGTCTAAGTACTCAAAACCTTCTGGCATACAATTGTTTATTTTATTCACACCGGCGGCTACCACTTTACGTTCCACCTCGGGATCCAATTTGATCTTTCTGCCGTCACGGTCCATCTTATCGGCACTCGAAACACGCACAGAGTTTACCAGGTGAAAAATTATGTGCAATACGAATCGGTTGACACACGAATATAAAACCAAAAGGACGAAACGTGTACCTATGGACTGTTTATACAATGTAAGTATTTTGGCCACAGCAACTGAGTATTGATTTTTTTCATTGGGGTTTACGCCCACCCTGGAGGGACGGCTGAACTTTTTACAAAATAAAGGTGTAAGAATAGCCAACAACACATCAGCTGTTGGATAAATAATATATTAGTTGCACGATTATTTAACCCGATCGGAAAATATACTGTGTTCAGACCGTTAATTTTTATATGATTAGGATCAAAGTGTAATTAAATGTAATATTGGTTTTATTATATTTAATGTCCTTCAAATATAAAAAAAACAAGGAGAATACTAATGTTTCTCATTATATTAAATTATACTATTTTACAATAATTTGGGATCTGACAATCTATTTCTGGCAATTGATAATTATTACACAAAGGATGTTTTTTTATAAAAAATGTATACAATAAAGGCATTGATTTTCTTGTATATTGACCAATATAATTTGTTTAGTATTTTAATTTTGTATACCCAATATATTATAATACAAATATCAAACAAAAGTGTATTGTAATATTATGCGTAGCGATTACCGAGTACCCGCTCTAGTGAACAGCTATACTGGGTATACTGCGAAACGCTAGATATTGACGTTAGATGGCGCATTTCGTAATTTATGTTTGACGTGGTGAAAAGTTTACGAGTCGACGGTTGAAATACATATCGAAACGACCGTCAAAAGTATTGTGAACGTTTCGTATTCGATAATCAAACGAAATCGTATACGGCTGATTTGTATGCACGGTCCACGAAAAATTGAACTATCCGCGTTATTGCGATCGTCAGAAATGTCGTCGGTCACCGTTCAGTCGGTGAGATTGCGGATAAGTACACCCGGTGAACAGAGTCGTTGGTGTCGAGTGTTGGGCACTCGTCCAACCGTTTTGTACTTTGGTTTCGTCTCTTCTTTTGTCTGAGTTATATTTTGTGTTTCGATTTCTTTCTTAATTCATTTGTTATGAGACAACTGTAATATAAATCGGCAGGAAGAGAAACATCATTGGTCATATATATTTATTCTGACTATTGTTTCTTCTTCTGTTATTTCTTAATTATTTTTTTCCTGTCGGTTCCTGTCCTCACATTTCGGTTTGATAACCACGTGCGACTTCTGTTGTGTGACACCCGACGGTCTTAACGGACCGGCTACACCACTTGCACGTATGGTCTTCAATACCGTCTGAGTTTCGGTATTGAAAGAGAACTCGTCGTCGTCCTCTACAATACCATCGGTTGATATTTTTGTTATTCTTTAGTTTCAATACATATTCGTGTGTGTAGTGGTGTATTATTTGTAAATATTTTTACATACTTTATAATGCACAATTTATTATTTGTTTGTTTCTTTTTAATCTTTTTTCGAGGCTTTATACAATTTCTCCTTTTCACCATATAGTTTTTCATTATTGATGCCTGTTTTTAATTTATGTGGCACTTTTATTTTGATAATGACACACCGTCGATTTATATTACATTTGTTGTTTTCAATTCTTGTATTTCAATTTTAAATTCTTTTAATTGTACTTTGGTACCTAATTGTTTTTTTTTTATTATAGGCTAATAAACAATTAATAACGTGGATGATTATTTTTTATAAATATACTCTTAATCATGATATGAATATGCAGAAGTCCTAAAGAATACATAGAATAAATAATAATTATATTAATTCCAACAATTTGAAAATGTATAATCATCATGTGCATATATTTTTTAAATCAGCATTATTTGTAAACAGTTTATTAACAGCATAGTTTCCTATTTGATGATACAATTGAGCCTTTTATTTTATTATGGATAATAATAAATGCACAGAAGTTAAAGAAAAAAAAAACATAAAACAAATGATTTTTGAATTTCAACAGTTTTAAATCTATATCCATCACAAATCTGTGTTTGCATATCTTGAATCAATATTTCATTATATTATTGTTTTTTTAAGAGCAGATTTTTCACACACAGGAATTAGCAGCAAAATTTGTTCTTATCCGAATACACACAGTAGTAGAAACAATGAAATAATTGTAGGACAATACAATTTAATAAATTCCTGAATAATTCTATAAATGATATACAAATCTGGTTTTAACTAAGGAACTTTCGGAATACCTGGCATTTTATTATTTAATTTAAACGCAGTTTATTGCTAGCAATAATACATAATTCCTGTGTCATAGTATGTATACACAGAAGTTGAAAAAAAAAATATAATATATGATTTTTGAATTTCAACAATTCTAAATTTTTATCAATTAATGAATTATTGCATATCTTAAATCAGCATTATTTGAGTTCCTAGAATTATATTATTTATTTTATGAACAGATTTATTAGGGCACAGGAATTAGCAATTTGTTGTTATACAAAAACAAAGTTTTTAAATAAAACATTGGAAACACGATGTCTTTTAAATTTTTACAAAATCAATAAAATGTCCAATATTCCTATCAAGTTTAATTATTTTTTAGGGATACAGAGTAGTAGAAAATATATAGAATAAATGATTTTTAAATTTTTAGTAGAATCGGCTTAGTAAAATTTGTGTTATTTTTTCGTGCTTTAGGTTGGCATTCTAAGTGTCCACGTGTACCACAAATGAACTGGACGATAATCTGGTGATTATAGGGTACCAAGCACATAGAAAGAATTGAAGGATTTGCTTATGTTCTATTATAATGTTAATATCTTATTACTACAGTCCACGCAAATGATTTTTATATATATATATTTAATAGCGTTATTTACAAAAGTTTACAAGTATCTTCTGACTTTCGTTTAAAATAAATCTTTGGAATACTGTAAAAAAAAAAAAAAAAATACATGAAATAAAATCTACCTTACTTATAAGTTTTAATTCCTTAAGTTTATTTAATTCCTCTAAATATTATTACAATCATTGACAATACTTAGTTCAAGTAAATTTCACATAAATAATGTATTTATAATAAGAAATTTTCCCCGACACTGACAATGGTCTAATTATATTATTGAATTAATAAATTACTATTTAATATTATTGAATTAATAAATAATTATTCAGTACTTATGATTACTTATAAAAAGAATAGCGACTCTTCTAATTTTGGATTCCGATCATTGGAGAGAATATTGTTGCTGAACCACGCTAATTTTCTCGCCATTTCACACACGCTCGGGATCGACCTGGCGCACTGAAACCAAATATTAATTTGTATTTTACAAATGTTTGAATTATTATATTCAGTTGTAATAAATAAAAATAAATACATACTGCCTTATTGTAGTACGCGTGTGTCAGTTTGTACGTGAGATTTATCATTTTTTCGCGTGACCAATCGTTCAGAGTATCTTGGAGGACGACGTAATAAGTTGGTGTTTCTATATTGTACTGCCCGTGTCGGGATGTCATCAGAAAATCGTATCTATACAAATTTTTAAAATAATTAGAAAATGTATTAAGTGAACGGTTTACTTACACGTGTAGTGATTACAACATTATATTGACAAAACGAATCAGATGTATTGAACAACGAAATAGAAAACGTAGGTATCTAATATTAATTTTAAGAGTACATATAGTTGTTGACGTTTAAAATACATGTAAACGTGTTATGCACTTATATAATATAAATACCTGTTTTTTTGGTTTTTAAATGATTCAATTATATGTATTTAAAAAAAACTGATGTACCGATTTATTGTAATAAGTACAGAGTACACACTGATAATTATTGTTAAAATATAAAAACTCGTAATAACACCGGAAATTTAAATGTGACGAAAAAGCGCAGGATGTACATAAAATAATGTAAAGGACATGCCAAACATGGTACACACTAATTATATTTCCTAATTTATGAATACAATATATACATACCTATATCGGTGGGTTTACACGTGTTTGGTAAACAATAAATAATAAATAATAATTTTTTTATAGGTATTCAGTATTCGTGCACTTGATACTCACTTAGTGGGATTTATCTCGCTATTAACATCAACGACTGTTCCTGAGAATGCATTATTTATTACACCATTTTCAGTGCAAGTGAAAAATTGCGAACTATTACGTTTTTGAACTAAAATATACGCTGTCGGTGGTTCTACCCCATCATAAAAATCCATATATGTCTTCTATGAATAAAAATGAAAAATGAAAATTAAATTTTATTCCCTACAAAATAGCAGGGGTACTACTGGCTATTAAAAATTGGTACTGACCATTATGTTTTTATATTCTATATTGCAAATGTAAGATACTAATCCGTCTTCAATATCAGCTCGGTATATGACAATGCTAGTAGGAAGTATACCATTCTTTTCTTTATATTTTACTAAAGCCTCTAAAACAAGTAAGAGTCTACATTGAAACCAAATATTTACAAACAAATGATTGACAAACATGATGCTTACTAAGAAAAACGGCGTGAATAGTGTTTGACACGTGCTTTTTAGTTATAAAAGTTTCCACATAATTGTAAAAGCTCGAGTGTGTGTCGTCAAGTGTGGCTATTAGGCCCCCGAAGACCAAATCTGATTTATCATTTGTGCTATAAGTGTTAAATGCGACGATCATCATTCCCTGAAAAGTATTGCATATAGTATTGCATATCTGTATACATAACTTGCTTAAATTTATTTAAATGTATTAGGTGTATGGTTCACGATGGCCGACTATACCTTGACAGGAATATCTATATTCCACGGTATTCCTCCGAGTTTGCAGTTAATTTGTACGAGTAGTTTGGCGCACACACTACGACTTGTTTTGTTTAATAATTTCCTTGAAACCATTTGAGAAGGAACTGAAAATCAAATATCGGTATGTTAAAATCAACAGAGTTGTATAAACACACTACGGGTAGGTATTTAATGAACTCTAGATGTCGAAGCTTATTTATTACATGGAAATGTCGAACACTTGAAAATTGTATAAAAAGTGTCACTTAGGAGTGAACACAATTTCAAATTAATAATGTATATGAAACAACATTATACTAATATTAACTATTAATGATTATTACCACCCAGATCGACGCATAATTTATTCTTTATTGATATGTAAGTATCTTTGCAGCATTTTTCCGGCATAATTATTATTATTAACGAGGGATTTATGTCATTATATATTACATCTAATAATTGTAAACATGAGTCTGTATTTTCTATATTGATCGATATTCTAAAAAGAAAAAAAAAACCAAACACGAATATTATCAAATGCGTTTCTTTTAATCCAATTTAATAATAAAAGTAATTTTTTTAATTAGTTATAGATACTAACATTTTCGGCGGTAGTATGTTAAATCCCATGGATTGCGCTATTTTCATAAGATTCACACTGAATCTCTCTGTCTGTTCCATGAAAATATCCGAAGTTAACACAATCCAATTATTTACAGTCGCACAAGAAAACATTTTGAAATCACCAATTATAATATTGTCCCAGTTCCCCTCCGGCCCTCCGTTAAACTCACCAGTTCCACTATATAAACTTACTCGTGGTAATACGTAACCAGTAATACTAAATATCTTAACGTGGTCTTGACTTGATGTAAGTTGCCTATGTAATTTGGCTTGCCAATTTTTAAATGTATCAATAACCTATGATAATAACAATACAATTTTTGAATAATATGTATAAACCAATAGGTATTGGAAAAAATATTTTAGAAAGACATTATTAATTATACCTGTTGAGATGTTGAATGGAATCGCCGCGATGTCTTTTCTTCGATCATATGTCTGTAAATTTTACACAAACATTTTTAAAGGGACCGAAACAAATAAAACACAATGTAGATAAACCGTGTAATAGTTAGGGGCTTCAGGCATTTGAATATTTTTTTTTTTGAAGGATTAAAAAGATAGCAGAGTCAAATATAAATACTGTTTATGTTGGTAAAGAATCTAAATCCTAAATTTAAATTTGCATATTTTACGTTTTGTGTTTATTAGAACATATTTTAGTGCATAATTGGTTGTTTTACTAGTCTATTTGAAATATTTGCCAGTAACTATTACAAAATGTCAAATATATTGTATTTTTATTTAATTTGTAGAGTCGTATCAAGGATATTTTTCTTAATAAATATATATTATATTAATTGCGACTTGTGAAAACATGGTAACACACATAAAATATAGGTATACAGCAATATGTAAATACATATGATACAATACACCGAAAATGGAAATTTGCCTAAATCATATCGTGAAAACGCTATATATTCATGTGTAGTCTAATTTTAACAATTCAAATTATTTTTAATTGTGTAGTTTTGGAAAAATTGTTGGGGATCCAGAAAATATGGTGGTCGAGTGCAGCGATAAAAAACGATTTTCGGGTACCCATTTTATTAGAATAAAAAACTGGATGTACTGAATAAATTTCAAACCTAACCGGCTTGAATTCGGTTCCCACTCGGCCACTGGTCCTAGTTATATCGTAAAATCAATACACATAAATACGTCTAACATATATATTCATTTACAGTATTCGTTTTTCGGCATTTATCGTGTTAATAAAATCAAATCTTAATTACCTGATCAAATAAGAAAGTCCAACAAAATTTCTATTTTTCGGAGTGAAATACAACTTAACACTGTTTCTTTCCACTGGCTGAAGCTCTTGAGTGTTAACCGTTTGAACCTCTCCACCTGAGACTAACACAATATTTCTATTAGAATAAAATAAATCTACAGACATACAAAACACCTATTATCAATGAACCTATGTGTACGGGCTGGGTGCTTTCATCGGCACATTTCGCTACGGGCGCACCATCCTGCTGCAGCGCGTACTCACTCGGTCGATCACACATTGTGTCGGTATTGTATGCTTGTATTTGTAACTCAGTCAGAGTGGCTGGGTTCGCAAGTGTGTGTAGACGTGTATGTGTGTGTCTGTGTGCCTTAAAAACTATGAAAAATAAAATAAGGTAAATTCGTTGTGGTGGCTAATAGTGTTGTTGTATAGTAACAAATCAATAAATATATTATAAAGAGAAAAATATTATAAATCGCAGCTGCACGGAAAAATGGCACAGTATAAGTACAAGTTATAAGTACTGGTGCACAAATAAAAACACACAAATTTAATTTGTGGATTGCACACTGGCCAGGTGGTCACCGTAAATCCTATCATATAACGTTTAACACGTTTAACAGCATCAAATTTCTATATACAATATATGCGATTAGCGCAATATACGAACAAATTATCTCATATACAATTATTACGGCGCCGAGCCAACAATAGCGAGTCGGGAACACGAAATGTATACAATATTCATATTCAGAAAGAAAAAACAATAAACTATAGATCGGCCTTTACCATAAATCGATAATCGTCTATACATGGTGCACGGGAGTGTTTTTATAGATGACCCAAAAAAAAAAAAAATAAAAAAAAAAAAAAAAAAAAATAAAAAAAAAAAATAAATAAATAAAAAAAAATAAAAAAATAATATAACGTATAAAATTCACAATATTTGATGATAAAAATTACTTAAATCTAAATGTGTATGTGTGTGATTCTGTTTTATTATTGCTAATTAAACAATAGCGGCCCGAGCGAGTATATTGGCACGGGGAATGCATGATACAATATTCCAGATATCCGCACTCGTAATGAAATCAATGAACTTTTTCCAACGTATACTTTATCCAATACCATAGACAGACAATTAAATTAAATGGTTTTGCCAGATAGCCATGCACAAGTGCGACCCATAGGTAGGTATATTTATAACAATGTCGTAGGTATTAAATTAGTTAAATATTTTAAGTGTCCAATATTAATATTGTATCGACTAAATTCAAACAAAAATCATCACCTGTTTCGATGTTAGTTTCTGCTGATATTCCTTCGACCATCTAAATAAAACGATTAAAATAAATAAATAAATATCTGAACATTTTTTTTTTTTTTTAAATATTTAAATATTAATTTCTTACTGCTTTTGCAGAATCGTTCAGATTCTGGTCATCGACGTTCTCGGGATTCGACATTTTAAGTTGAGGAGATACCGGACCAGATTGTAAATCTATATTACCAGCTTAATGTCAACTGGAAAACAGTATGTTAATATTATGTTTGTTGAATTACATGTCTATAAAATAGTAAAACGTATAGTCAGAAGACAATGGCAATTCAAGAATTGTACACTTAAGTGTATCTATATCGGAATTGTATTGTCAAAAAACAAAATTACTCGAGGTCTCGCGGAATGTCATTCTATTTAATCGTTAGACCTCGTTTAAGACGGGATAAGAACGTATGAATAATATAGGAACATAAATAGTCAGTGGATACATACATGGAGACGGACGGAGAAAAGTGATTGGGCAGCTCTAGACAAAATGTGTACATCACAGACAAATCCCAATCCAAAAAAAAATCGTCAATAACAGTAGTATACAATTCTATTATCGCCAAATATTATATATTTTGGTCTAGAAATGGTTTTCTTTTTGGTATATTGTTGACACGATTAATGCGGCGGGTTTCTAGTCGTCACCGCCGCCGCCGCCGAATAACACTCGCACTCGCAAGCAAACGCCAACAATGATTTGTTCGAAAATAATTAAATCCAATGTAGGTGTCTATAGGACCAGTAAGCCTGGTCAAATTGCTGGATTCGAGATTAACGGATTTTAATTTTTTTGAAAATACATTTGATTTTGTCTAGGTTCCGATCGATGCGATTTTTGATATTCAACTGAATCGTTAAAATATTGATAGTTTAATAAAAACAGATAAATATCCATTATTTGTATACCGAATTGCACAATTCAATTTTTCAAATATCAAAACTTGCTGCCTCGATCGGTTTTATATGTATTATAAATCGCTATTATTTAGTTTTACGTTCGGGTGTGGTACACCCCGTAATTCCGCCTATGGTCATATACAATCGGAAACGTAACAGAAAATCGATAACGGAATTTCTAAATAACCCAGATAATATGTTCGTCTTGTAAATATTTAAAAAATTTTAATCAAAAAGTCCGTGGGCATGTGAAATTATCCATCGCTTATTGGTGGTTTTCCCCGTATCGCCTTGATTTTTATTACTATTCGGTTTAATATAAATAATGATTATCAGCGGCGTATTTACGGTCGGTGATTTGGGTGATGGATCTCCTTCCACGTGACTTCTTCCGTAAAACTATTTTGCATTCTGAGGCAATGTTAATTTTATGTACATAGTTTCAAAAACTATAAATTATATTATGTGCTATACATAATAGTAACGTGTTTTGTACTTCTAGTGTTAATACGGTATCGTAATCTAGGACGATTTGTAGGGGGAGGATGGATCGGATACAGGGACATAAAAACGTATATTCCGTCAACGAGACAAAATCCTAAATACGCCTCTGATAGATATATTTAATGTAAAATAGAAACGTGTGGTGTAATACTCACGATTTTATTGTCGTCGTCGTTGTGGTCGTCGTTGTGGTCGTCGTTGTGGTCGTCGTTGTGGTCGTCGTTGTGGTCGTCGTTGTGGTCGTCGTTGTGGTCGTCGTTGTGGTCGTCGTTGTGGTCGTCGTTGTGGTCGTCGTTGTGGTCGTCGTCGTTGTCGTCGCTGTAGTCGCGGTCGTCTTCCTTGGTCGTCAACCCTCGGCAAATAATCGTTAAACCGGCGCTGTGTGTTGAGTAGAACGCCGCGGGGTGCGTTCGGCAAATGACGGAAACCGACGGCGTACGAGGTAGACGATAAACGCAACCGTACCGTCTTTGTATACTGTAAAACGTATACCGTAGCGGAATCTACCGAATACGGCGGGAAAAAAATCAATTTTAAATACTGGTATTACCGCAGTACTTGTTATTCCAGAAAATATTTTGATAAATCACAATCGTATGAAATCGTATTTACAGAATTATAGTGCTTGCGGCGGAAAATTACGAAGCGAGATAGCAATGACTTACAGAAAAGCCATTAAATAAACCTTGCCAATAATGTTACAAAAAAAAAATAAATAACTTATTAACGAACAACGTTAATCATATGCACAAAGCAAATTAATTCTCTGAACACTTAAAAACGATTTAATATCCACGTGCGACAACTAAACTACTCCGGTGCATTTTTTTAAGCTAGTAAACTGGAAAAATAATTTGTCACCTAGTTGACTATATTTTTGAAAAACTGTGTGACACAAAATTTTCAAAAGAATAATTTATATTGTATGTAAAAAAAAAAAAAAAAAAAATAAGGTAATGATTACAATAAATTCATAGGTATATAATAATAATGGTCGTATTATCGATATTAAATAAATTTATTGTATATTAATACAAAATGCATTTATTATTGTAGAATATGAGAAAATATTTTTGTCACGTAGTGAAAATTCCTTAAAAAAAAAGCACTGTCCCTAAAGTCTCGGTCGTACAGTGCGAGCTGGACGACCGAGTTCCCATGTCAGTAACTGCAGTGCAGCTACTCGCATCGCGTGACCACATTATACGAGTTACTGTTATCTGAAATACGGCCAGTGACTCGCATACCAGTTACTACAACGTTTTTTGTTTTCACTCGCCTGCTCGCATTCCCCCACCACACCACAAGCAGCAGCTCGCTTGTGACTCGTATTGTGTACCCGGTATGGACAGTAGCTTGTAAGCCAGTGACCACGTGCTTATTGCTTTTTACTCGTATTCAATCTCGCCATCAACTCGCGCTTGTGTGACCGGATGAGGCGAGTTGAGCTACCCTCATGCAAGTACACTAGTACAGTAGCTGTCCACTGTCAGGTCAGCAACTCGTATTGTGTAACCAAGCCTTAACGATAAATACTTTCAGTGTGTATAACATCTAGAGGTATAATATAATATTGCATAATATTTTTATCTGGGTAAAAAAAAAAAAAAAAAAAAAAAAGGAAGAAAAATAATTAAGTATAAGCATTACGCGGTTTTACATACATGCTTAACACGTTTAGTAATCAGTGTTTAGTGTAATCATTGCGTTTAAATATGTAAAACGGTTGAAAACACATAAAAATGGCATTAAAACACGATTTGAGAACATGCGATGATGAGTACACACACACACACGGCTATTTTTTTATATACTTTCAAACCAAATTCCAGCCGTATTGCAGTCTTGTCGATTGATTAAGATATATTACATTGATTAAAACATATGTGATTTTCAATAAGGTGCTTATTTTATTTAGGTTTATAAATATTCGGCTTACCGTTGAAAAGTTACCGACGTTGTCGAGTCTGCAATTTTGGTTCAGAGAGTGTCCGCAAAAAACAAAAAAAAGCAACTAACTCGGTATGCTCGGCAATTCGTAATCTACAATTTTTCACAAATGGCGTAATCAAAAAACCATTAAACTTCGTGTTCGCGTATAAAACAGGGTAGTTTTAGTGATATCATTTATCAATGTTTTTTTTTTTTTTTGCCATACGGTTATAGATAACGGTTGTAAATCGTACGATAATGATAATAACATAAATTTTTTTTAAATTTATAATCTAGAATTTATACAATCTATACATAACATACTACAATAAGTATAATGGATAATTTTAAAGTTATTTAACAATACAGGCCAATGAAGGCACTTCGGCGTGAAATTAATAATTACTTAGGGATTAGTGCTTAGTATAATATGCTTACTATAATTAGTAAGGCCATTGTTTAGAGCGTTTAGTTTATAAGATTTCGTGGCCATTGCCGTTTGAGTCTTCTGGGGGGGGGGGTGTTCTGGGGATGGGGCTGGAAAGTAATTTAACGATAGTAACATAAAAAAAAAAAAAAAAAAAAATATATATATTTTCTATCGTGGAACTCAACGCCGTATTACTAACAATTCAAGCCAAGGTAGACAACATTTTTGGCATCTTCTTGCACCCAGAATCGACCATGTCTACTAGCCCCCCCCACCGAAATATCAAAACAAAAATGTTAAAAAGAAATTACTAAACCAACAAAATTAATAGTTATAGAAAAAGAAAAAAAAATTTTAATTTTATTGATATCTCATACCCTCCACAATTTTATTCAATACTATAAGAAATTAATATGGGTAAAATTTGGTAATGATTGATAATTTATCCCCTTCCTGTGCCTATTAAGTATTGAAAAATGATCAAAGATAGTAGTTTTTTAGTTTTTTAAATTGTATTAAACTTACTATAAAAGTATATAGCACTTTAATTATAGAATTAAATATTATCCATAATAATTGTATTTACATTATTAATCGTGCATTTCTTATTTTCAAGAAAAATAATCAAATACAAAATATTTAAGTTATTAGCAAATTTGATTTTGTTTATTTATTATTTTTATTTTTTTTAAAAACATTTTATTTCAACGACTAGCCTTCATAAATATTAGTCATAATGGGTGTATAAATTAGTTATTTAAATATGTTTAATAACTTGTTGGAGATATAGTCGGATGTTTCAAATAAAAATTGTAGTAAGATGAATAATCTAAAAAAAAGTCATTAGTAATAGTTTAATTGGGTGGATGATTTAATTTAAAAAAAAAATGTGTTTAAATTTTTAATTTGACATCAAAAAATAATGAAAAGAAAAAATGTATATGCTTTATATGCATTATTATTAAACTATTGTTCTGGTTCTTCAGATATAAAATTTGTATCAATATCGAATCAATGAAAAATTGTCTAGTATTTTTGGTAACGAAATGGCTTAAATCTTTTCCAACTATAGATCTAACAATCTAACAACTATAGAAACCACATCTTGTGGTTTAATTGAAATTTAGTTCTATAAACCTTCCTTTAAACTTGTATGTTATGTACTATAGTTTTTTAATTAAATTTAAAAAAAAACTACAAGACTACCTTCTTTTATCATTTTTCAACCCTTAATAGGCGCAGGAAGGGGATGAGTAATCAATACAAAATTTTACCTAAATTACTTTCTTGTAGTATTAAAAAAAAATAGAGGATGAGACATAACAAATTTGAAAGTTCCAAACAAAGAACCATCCTAACATACATTTATATTAATCTATTTTATTGTAATTTTATTCACTTTGCTGAATAATCTTCTATAATAATTGAACTAGTGTTTTAATTAATTCAGTTGCATGCAATTTTAGACTATGATTTTTTTTAATTTGATTATTATTTGAATAGGTATTATATATATATATATATATATATATATATATATATATATATATCATGCATTATTTTGTATTAAAATTAAATTGTTAATTCAACGCCACTTACCTTCTGTGTTTAAGTATTTATAATTTTTAACTATTTATAATTAATATTGCTGATATAGTTTTATCAAAATTAATTTTGACGAAGAAGCCAGCCCATAGGTAATTCGACTGCAAAACTCATTGTGCAAGATCAAACTTCAGTTTTCATGGAAGTTGAATATTATGTAGATTAATAATATTCATAATTTTTCCAAAATTTGGTTAAAATTGCCTATATGTATCTCTTTAAAAATTGGGTGTACGCCATCATTCTGTTATTAAAAAGTAAACACAATATTCAAGGTGCAGTTTTTTTTTATTTTTTTTTCTATTTTTAAATTTTTTTGTATTTTTGTATTTTTAATTTTTTTTGTATTTTTGTATTTTTAAATTTTTTTGTATTTTTAAATTTTTTTTTACTACATTTTATATTTTGTTCATTTTATGTTTTGTTCATTTTATGTTTTGTTCATTTTGTTTTATGTTTTTTATATATAATCATACTAATAATAATAGATACTAATATTAATAATAATACAAATAATAAAGTATAGGTATACAAGAAAAAAAAAAATACAATAAAAACGTTGGGAATGAAAAAAAGAAAAAAAAAAGGAACATAGTCATAAAATATCATTACATTAATTTCTTCTTCTAGAAATCTGTCGTACACGATCCTTTGAGGTCACCGTTGTCTTGTCGTTAAGTTACCCTCCTCTTCCCGTCCATGTATCAGTGTCGTTATTGATTAAAATCTACTCCCATCCGCCCATCGTACATGACCCGCCCATTGTATTCCAATTCCTCTAATAACTGTATATTACGCCTTTTTTAAAAAATATATATATATACAGTTATTAAATATCATCGCGGGTCATCGCGTATCTGGTCCGATGATTTTTCTTTCATAATCATTGCCGTCTCTCTTCATCCCCGCTATTGCCGCACACAGTAAGGTGAATGCGTATAATGATCTTAATAATAATGAAACCTACATAGATATAATCCTATAGGGTAATATTATCTACGAAAAATGTATACTAACATTAAATCGATTTTGTCGAATTAGTTTTGCGGTTCAAACAACGAGAAATCGGCGAGATTTCCGTCTAGGGGAGCCATCGTTTCGTTGTACTTGTTCTTTGTGAACAATAGGTATTGTACATCTTTGCGTCTCTTCATAACTACACTGAGGTTTTTATCGCCGTTGACATACATGCATCTACAGTAAATGTCACTTTGGGTATTATTGAACGTTTTCAATTTCAACGATCCGTTATAGTTCAACGGGAAACCGGCAACAAAAAATCTTTTGATATCTTCCAGGTCGGGATTTTCAGACTCTTGAACGAACAACCGGCTACGCCCATTTTGGGTACTAATAACGACACACACGTCCGTACCTTCGCAATCTCCGTAAACAAATAGGTTTTTGTTAAATTTCATTAAATCGATATCAAAGTTCGTGAGTACGTGTGTCGTGGACAACAGCGAACAATTCCCATTGTCGTATATCTTGATTCCGTTTCCGTATGGCACCAGGTTTTCCACTTTGAACCGGACGCCATAACAATCCTCTTCGTTGCCTATGAGAAACATTCGGTCCTGGTTACCGACTATCGACATCATTATTCTTATTAACACAACACTGAGTATGTTAAACAAAGTCAAGTAGTCTCTGAAACCAGGCATCGCGGAAAAGATCTAAAAAACACTTCTAAAACAAATATTCCGCACGAAGTTAATATTTTAGGCGTATACAACAAGTAAGCGTAGCAGCGTAGGTAGCGTACTAGTTTATAAAATAAATTTCGTTTGACGATTTCGTTTGGTAGAGTTGAACATTAAACAGCTGTGGAAAATGTGGCCAATCACAGAGTTGCGAACTATTGATTTTCCTTTCCCTGTCCACCTTAAACCAATCACACGCAAGTGGGTCTGCTACTCCCGTTTTTCCTCCCTCCACAAAACACCCTATCCATCGTCATTTTTCCACCTACTTCTGGGGCACCGTAATACGACTAGAGCGGAAGTATTATACAGTGTATATAGGTACATTTGGGGATGGGCATAATACTTTTAAAATTGAATTTAATTACAAAATACAAATAAAAAAATTTAAGATTATTAAATATTATAAAAGGTAATATTATGAGTTTTATTTTTAATGATATCACGATTACCTACTAAAAAACCTAATCTTTCAAAATGTATATTAGAAAGTCTTATTCTAGCCTGAGTATATATGAAAACATTCTTTCAACTGGGTCTGAGAAACATAAACTAGTATTAAAACAAAAAAAAAAGTTTCCAAATGAGGGGATAATAATAATAATATAATCTAATATATTAACATTTTTGTTTTTGTCATACAAATAAGAGTAGCATAACCATGCTGGTTCTGGCTCATCAATATTTTTCTTATAGAAAATTTTCTGATCTTTGTCATATATTTATTTTTACAAAAAACATTTTCTGTTCTTTGGTATATATTTTGCACTGAAAACATTTCTGTTTAAAATTAAAAATTTTTTTTAAAAACTTTGTAAATAAAATTGAAAAATATATTGACAGTGTTTTTGGGATGACTATAATGAACAAGAGAAATATTATTGATATTAAATTGTGTTCAAATAGGGATGAAATGAAAAAAATTATTTCAAAACCAAATGTTGATCATAGAACAATTTTTACAGAAAATTTAATAGCAGTTTATATGAAAAAAAACCTCTATTAAATTAGATTAACCGACTTATGTAGAAATGAGTATATAAGAATTATCTAAAACAATAATGTATAATTTTTAATATAACTTTATCAAGAAAAAATATGGAAATAAAGTTTATTTGATATATACAGATACTGATTCTTTAATATTAGCAATAGAAACCGAGAATTTTTATGAGGTAATGAAAAATAATTTAAATCCATTTAATACATCTGATTAATCAGAGATTAATATATATATAATATAAGCCTAGTTAATAAAAAAGTCTTGGGTAAATTCAAACATGAATTAAATGGAGAAATAATGTCAAAATTGTTGGATTAAGATCAAAATTATATTCATGTATAAAATGTAAAAATGAAAAAAGTAAATAATGCAAAAGAATAAAAAAAATATAGTTGAAAATCAATTACATTTTAAAGATCATAAGGATTGTTTATTTAATTAATATCAACTAGCAATGATAAGCATATAGACTTAATATCTATGAAGTACTAGTAAATATAATTTCAGCCAGTAGTTTATATAGAATATGAAATAATCTCTGTATTATACTCTATGTAAAAAAAATTGTAAATTTATAAAAAAAAAACCACCAACAAGTTATTTGTTAAATCTTAAGATTCGAGAGGTGGGCCGCGGAGGATGTTAGAAATCTTACCGTCGCTGTCAAAAGAGTTTTCGGTGACTTCGGCACACTTTGAAGCGATTAAATTTGCGATCCACAAACGATTTGCGTAGGTGTGTAACGAGCACGAAATTAATTTTGAATTTTTGACGCCAAAAAAATGTATGATACTAGGAGATGGTGATAACACTATCCTGCACTCCGTTTGTATAGATTAAAAACTAACCTTAAAATAAAATAGTTTGTTTACGACTGATAACAAAAAAAAAAAACCATCATACCGCCGTTTATAACCGCAGTCATTGTAGAGAGACTGTAGACGGGATGATTAAAGAACCGTGTGTCGAGTTGTAGTTAGCGGCGTATACGTTGAAATTCTATTGTGTTGAATGTGTGTAGGTTAGATTTTGTGCAGATCAATCGAACTTCATAAATATACTTGCTCGGTGGTTTCCTGTTTTGATCGACAGAAACAAGTGTTTTGGGAATACGCAGCGATTTACACCTCTTATACGAATCTCGTCCGACTCGTCTGTAAGTATATACAAGCATACATACTTCATACGGTTTACACTACGCGTTAGTATCTGTATTTTTATAAGTACAACAAAAAAAAAAAAAATGTTAAAAACCACACGTAATTGATTTATGCGCTTTGCAGATTCCTTTGCGATATCGTCTTTATTAAAATTCTTCTATTAAAAATGTAAACGACGACGTACATTGCTGAATTTATTTTACACATACACGAATATATCTCACGACGGTGCTCAAACAATTTTGTCCGGGGTAGCCTAATCCCCCCCCCCTGATAAGGTTGGTTTATTTAACAATTATTGATATTCGCATAATTTTTTTATTAATGTATACTTAATATATAGTATATATTTATTATATACCGCCCCTGATATTTCCTATATTTTTCGATAATTTTTATTTACAAATTATTTTTACTTATTAAATATACAGACAGCGACTAAATACGACAAATGACTACTAACAATACATCTTTTACCGTTTCACATCAGACCTTACAATAATGTAAGTAGTACCTAATTTATTACTATCATTCGACAATTTTAAATTGAGTTCTATAGTGGTTTAGTTAACTTATTGTTTAGCTTACCCAATGCAATATGTCCGTAATCTGTAATAAAAAATTTTTTTTATGTCTCAAGCTTGATTTAATAATAAAATTGAACAACAAGTTAATTGCAATCATACTAACTCGCACAGTTTAAGTAATTGATTTTATTTGATTCGTTAGAGTAACCATATTCTTATGAAAGGTTTTACGGTATATTACTAACCGTTGAAATAACACACTTAACTGATGGCATTAGGAGAAGTAAATCATAAAAACAACAAAAATTAAAAAAGAACTTAATATAAGATCACTACAAAAATCAAACTTAAATTTTCATATTTATTTAAAACTTATTTTTGCATTAATAAATGTTTACTAAATTAAATGATTTTATTCATTACAATAACTTTAAGATATTGTGTAATGACCAATTGCTATATATCTACAATCTTTAGAGATCATAAATAGAAAATCTTCATAATCGTTGGGAAATATTCTAGAATCTGGTGTACACAACACACATCAGTGATTTATCTTTTGGTACTTACATTGCATGATGTCCTGTAATGTAATGATATTTTATTAATTGTTATTAATTAATTAAAATGTCTAGCTTTTAAAATATACATTTTTTCCCCCAGATTTTTTCAATTCTTAAACAAAAGCCAGATAACATTTCAATATTTTTTTATTATTATATACAGAGGTAAATAACTCCCTTTAAAAATTTTATTTCAGTACTTTTACACGTAATATAACTAGTCTAATAATTAAAGACAATTATAATAAATCACAAATAACTATTTTTCTGTAAATAATTGACATCTAAAATTAAGTATTTATTAATAGTATAAATAAATGTACAATATTGAACATTTTTATGAATCAACTACAAGGCAGTCACTCTTAAACAGTGGTATATATCCTGGTAAGAAATTAATTTGTCATAGCTCATAAATATAGGTATTTAAATTAATTTTTCGTTTTTAATAAAATCACCAATAGGTCTATTATTATATAATATTTATGATAAATAAACTGCTTGCCTACATAATTTATCCAAATAATACATAGAGTTTCGAATATTCATAAAATATTTTATACAAATCATAAATATTATAAATTTGGATACATAATTGAATTAATTATAAAATGAAATGGTTTACTTATATTATACCTCAACAATATACTTTGATCACTAAGTGATATTTTGAGTTTTGAATAAACATTTTTTAAGTGTGAAATTTATGTTAAATATGCATTGAATCAAGTTTACAACTCTCTAAAACAAATTTTCAAGATGACCAATTTTCACTAATTGTACTGAAAATTACTGCCTATTTTATGAAAACATTTTAACACTTATGATGATATATGTTAACACTACTAAATATATATCTATGATTTTTATACATTTCTATAACCATTTTAATTTGAGGCTCTTTTTATACCATGCTTAAGTCAATAAATTATCTGATTACACTGATGCTTTAAGATTTTAACTTACTAACTTATAACATATTAATTACATGCATATTACTGTTTCTTCACTATTATCAAATATAATATAATAATTTCAATTAAAAACATACAACTAATAATTAAAATGTTACAAAAATGAAAAAACTAAGAACTGAAGATTTTAAATACAAATGATTAAACTTTGTATTTTAAATAACATCACATTATTATTTATCTATTAAGCATTGTGTTTACATTATGAGCACTAATCTGGATTTAGGAGGATTTAGTAAACAAAAGATATAAAAGTAATAAACGTACCAGTTATTAATCGGATTAATTCAATATCTTAATCCGTATTGATTATTCAAAATCCTAATCCCATGACACCATTTCTTGTATAAAAAAATTGATCAAGTAGATAATTTATTTAGGCTTACGATAAAAGATTATTTACTAACTAGTGGTGTACTTAAAGTGATGTCCCTTTTAGTTTGTTAGGTTTTTAATTTTGTATCTTCTCTTGTACTAGAACACCAGTTGTGTGTATTAAACTTAAAAAAATTCAGTTTGCAACTATGGAGTATGTTAATTGCACCTAATACTTGTATTTATCTATTGACTTTTTTTATCTGTTTTTAAATAGTAGACTTTCTGCATTTCTGTCCTCAAACTAAATCATGGAAAACGAAGAAAATTTTTTACTTTCCCATTATATTATGACTCCTAATGATTTTTGGTAAGTTTTAATCATACATTCTTATAATACTATAAAGGTTAGGTAGTTTAAAACTTAATTTAAATTTTTTAGGAAGTTAAAAGAAAACCAAAAAAAGTTAAAATACAAAATTGCTAATAAGGTGGTGACAAGAGATGATTTGTCAAAACAAATCAAATTTGAATTGAGTTTACTTAATGCATGTAGATTAAAAGTTAAAGTAAGATATTATTATTATTGCTACCTATACAATATGCCTGTTATTAAAAAAATATTTTTTTTCTTATTTTTCCTTTAGAAATTGAAAAAACGAGATTCCGAGTTTCAAACAGATATACTCATCACTTTTGCCAACCGTATTAATGACATGTTCATTATATTGTTTAATTTATTTAAATTTTCTGAGATTATGATTTCAAATTATATAAAATTCAGTCGGCGAAATGTAAGTAAAGATAATCATGACGTGTCTGAATATCAAAGTTTAAATATAAGAAAGCACTACTTGCATGCTTACTGTCTTTATTGTTTATCATATATGATCTCATTACATTATTAGAAAATTAAGTACCTGCTAGTTAGTTAGATTCAAACATTCGTTGATTAAAATTATGTATGATTTCAGGAATACGTACCTATTAAATGTATGAATGTATTGGATGAATTGACGTCAAAATATAATGAAGATCCTGACGTCTATATATCTAGTGCACGTTATGCATTTAATGATTGTAATGACATAACAAAGGCAAGGTGTATTCTATCAAGAGGGATCAAATTTCATGCTGAAGTTCAAAAATTGTATGTAGAAGAATTTTGGCTCGAAGTTCAATATATGTATGGGACGGAAGATTCTACAGCTTTGGACAAATATAACAATTATATTAAACTTTTCAATGACGACATGCATTTTCATTTTTCTTTGGTGGATATAATGTTAATGTTCATCTCGATCACAGAATTGCACTGTATTGTATTCCGGTAAAAACAAACTTTACAAATTAATTTACACCCTTTTTTTTTCTTTCTTTTTAATGATTTATTTTGCAGTGATATGGTGAATAAATACAAACATAGTGAGTTTATGTGGAAAACCTTGGCCAAAATGCATTTAAAGGGTTTTACATTCAACTATGAATCTCAAAATATAAATTATTGTCAAGATAATTTACAATGCATAAGGTTAAATTAATATTATATATACATAGTTTACATGATTATTTGTTCATAAAAGAATCTAAAATAGTATTATTTTATACTAATAATAGATTTCATTTTTTAGTAACTGTTTTGGTACATATGAGAAAGTCTTTGAAGAGAATCTATTAGGTATAGAACAAATTAAGGGTTTATGGGATTTATATTTGGAAGAGACAATAGAAATGATAGATTCTCCTCTAGTGAATAATTCAATTATTGAGGATTTCGTTAAAAACAAAGTTCAGCAAATATTTGATCGAGCATGTACTGAGAAGACAATTCGGAAGGCTGATTATTATATATTTTGGGTAAGATTCACGTTATTTTTTATAAACTACATTTAAGATTTTTGGTATAACGTGGAGGACAAGAAAAAGAGTAGTTGACTTCACGTGAGTGTAACCAAGCCTTGACATATTGTTTTTTGATTCCCGTTTGTCGAGTATTTCAGAACTGGAAGCAAAACTTATAGGATGATAGTTAACTGTTACAGTGACTATGTGCCCATAGAGGCGAAAATGAAGACAATCATTTTTATTTTATTTTAAGAAATCCATATTTGAACAATTTAAAATGTTAAGTATCTTGGTAGATATTATTATTTTTTTCTGTCTGTGAACAACTTTTCTATTGGACATCTTGCTCCGATTTTTAAATGTTACACCTATCTAAAAAATGTTGGATCTAGTTGGTCCATTTGGGAGGCCCTAACAAAAATATATACCAAAGAATAAAAAATATTTTATGTAAAAAAAATATATATACTATATAATAAAGACTGGAGAATATTTTATGAGAAAAAAAATATAACAAAAAACAGAAAATTTTTATGTAAAAAAATATATATTCCTAATAACAAAAATTGTTTTATGGGAAAAAAAATATTTACTAATGAACAGAAAATATTAAATGTAAAAAAATATATGACCTAGAAAATAAAAAATCTTTATGTAAAAATAAATATATAAAAATGATCAGAAAACGTTTATTTCTAATTCGTTTATTGATTTTCGCTATTCTTTCCTTAATAATTAGAAAAATGTGCGACAATAATGGTTTCATTTTATTCAATTTTTTCTATTTATTGAATTTCAATTAGAAATAATCGTAGAAATCGGACATTTTCATAGAATATTAGCCCTTTCTAGATGTAGATAAATGTTCAAAATATTCTGTTGATTTATAAGGCATTTGACATTTAAGAGTGATTTTAGTTTTAATTTGGTTTTCTGTGAATAAATTTGGATTGGTCAAGCATGAGGTTCATTTCAAGTTTATTTTAAAGCGATTAAAGATTAAATTTTGCTCGGAATCGTTTTTCGTTAACAATAATTTTTTGTCGCGTACAGATATAAAATAAATTTCCCTTTATATCCTTATTATCCACCTACAACAGTGGTCCACACATTGTTTTCTTTACTACTATTAATACTCTCCTACCTTTATTATATTATATATCTATTGAAAAATGTATGTTTTCTAAAAATAACAAACAAATTTTAAATGGTTTAAATCTAAAATATACATACTAATGACAATTTATGTAATTATTTAGGCAAGGTATTCGAAAGATAATGAGCTAAATATATTGAAGGATTCACTTAAAGTTTTACCGGAAAACCTAAAACTCTGGAAAGAGTTGATAATGTATTACGCATTTCGTGAGGGTTATGGAGGTATTATGGAGACATTGGATAGTGCTATTAAAGTATTACAAACCGATTCATTGCCTTTATGGACAATGGGAGAAACGTTCATGCTGAACTCAGATGACTGTGCAGTATGTTAAAATAATAAATATCTACCTATAAGGTTCACACCACTGTGAGGGATCCAGTTTAATATTATAAGTAGCACACAATAATAGAAATAAATAATAATACAAAAAATGATATTTAAAATACTTACCTATTTACATTTAAAAAGTCAGTGCATACAATTTTATTTTAATCTATTCACTTTTCACGTTCACTGTCCTGATAATAGTTGTTTAAATGGAAACCAATAGTAAATACATATTATATATGGCCATATAATGCTCCAGACCACGAAGTATTTTCTAAATATTTTATTGTTATTTAATTTCGTATTCAACATTAATTTGATATATTTGTAGGTATCAATAAAGATAATTATATTTTTATAATAATTATAATATTGGAAGTACTTTGAATTATTCATTTTTATAACACTTTTCAAAAAATTATTATAGAAGTAATTTGTATATTACTTATATATTACAGTATATTTGTATTCGATTTTAATAATTATTGTGCCTTATTTGTAGAAATTCATGTGAAATGGATCTCTCCCTCCCCAATGTATGCATTTAGTCGAATTTAATATTATAATAAATTGAACTATATTGTTTAGGCTGAACAATTTTACCGACGCATTGCAATTGATGAGCCAGGCTATCCTGAATTGACCGCGGAATTCAGATTAAAATATTTGGAATGGCGAACTATAAGATATGGCATAAAGAGTGGACGTGCAATATTCAGGATACTAAGACGTTTAGAACCAAAGAGTTTAGAGTTATATCAGCAAATGATTTCATATGAAACCGATTATAATTGTGCTAAAAATAATGATCTTCTTGTTATAAGACGTTTGTACACTAGGGCGTGCAATGAATTCGGGAGAGATTATCTTGGTTAGTCTGGTCTAGACGTTCTTAAATAATAATCGTTTGTCAATTAATAATTATTATATTTAATATTAACAGATATTTGGATCCAATGTATGCGATTCGAATATGGTAAAAAGTTTCCACTTTTGGCACAAATGGTTTACGATATAGCTCGAGATTTTTTAAATCCAAGTTTATACGAAACTTTAGGGCGCATAAAAAAAAGACTTGATTTTGAATATAGGTAAGTGTTTTAATTTGATTTTAGCTTTAATAATAATAAATTTTTTTTTTTTTTTAAGTGATGAAATAATAGAAATTGAAGATGACTGACGGAAAAATGGAAGAAGTGAAACAACAGAAAATAAATACACAATATAAACTAAAAATAAGTAATATATACTAAAAGTATATATTTTGTAGTAATAATAAACTGATTAATATTATCTATAATTAAAATTATATTATAAGTTAGCAGTGATTCTCAATCTGATTGTTAATACATTTTTTAGAGTTTCGAAAAATTAGGTATCTAATTAAGTGGTAATCACATTAAGAAAGTTGAAAATCACTCTGTATTACCTACAAGATTAATATTTTCTGTAAAAATACATATTTCATTATTTTTATTTAAATATTACTTATTTATAGTTTGCTCTTATGAGTACCTAAAATTAACAATAACTATAAAATATATTATGGTTGCTGTTTAGTTACAATACAATTTATTACTGATGAGTACTATAATTTTTTGACTGCATTTATTAAAACATCAATTATGATAATACTATATGAACAATTATAGTTTTTAAATTCTGAACAAATGAACTGTTATCTGTTCATAAACAGTTTCTGGTAGTCAATTTTTATCAAATAATTTGATTTAGCATTTTTTCAATGTGGAATAATTTTCAAAATATTCTAGTATTTTCGAGTGATAGCTATTTTAATTTTTCGAGTTTGATAGTATTTTTTTTTTTTAATTTGATGCGGTAAATATTTTTAAACACTTGATGCTCATTCAACAATTTGATAAACAGGATAAAAATGTTTGAACATTTAGGATCTGATTATTTTTATAAGTTTTTATATAATTAAAATTTATTATAGAATTCTTAAGAAGCATTAGTGATACTAATTGTTATTTATTATGTTGTTGCAATTTTATACAAATTTCAATTGAAATGTATCAACAAATTTTGTACCAATTCCGCTCAGAATAATTTTTCATTATATAATGAATATAAACTAAACGTTTTATATTTAATCATTACCAGTAAACTTGGGTTTTATATAGATATGTGTATAGTTTTAAATTGTACAAGATTCAATACTTAAAAAATATGATACTTTTATAAATTTAATAAATATATGACAGTTACAAAAATATTGTTATTAGTTTATGTTTAAAAATGTATAAATATGAAACAAAAATAAATACCATCAGGGAATTAAATAAAAAAGCGAATTTAAAAAAAAAAAAACAATTTTACTTATTGCCAAAACTAGTTATTAAATTTCTATTATTTCATCACTTAAAAAAAAAAAAATGTATTATTATTAAAGCTAAAATCAAATTAAAACACTTATCTATATTCAACATAAAGTTTATTTTTTATGCGCCCTAAATTTCGTATAAACGTGGTTCCAAAAAATCTCGAGATATATGGTAAACCATTTCTGCCAAAAAGTGGAAACTTTTTACTATATTCGAATCGCATACATTGGATCCAAATGCCTGTAAATATTAAATATAATAATTATTAATTGACAAACGATTATTATTCAAGAGTGTCTAGACCAGACTAACCAAGATAATTTATCCCGAATTCAGAGCACGCCCTAGTGTACAAACATCTTAAAACAAGATCATTATTTTTAGCACAATTATAATCGGTTTCATATGAAATCATTTGCTTAAATAACTCAAGATTCTTTGGTCCTAAACGTCTTAGTTTCCTGAAAACATTTATTAGGTAATAAACAGAAAATATTATATGTAAAGAAATATATGGTCTAGAAAATAAAAAATCTTTATGTTAATATGAATATATAAACATGATCAGAAAATGTTTTATGTAAAAAAAAAGCATGACATAGTTTAGAAAATATAATATGTAAAAATAAATATATGATACAGATCAGAAAATATTTATTGTAAAAAAAATACATACAAAGGAACATAAAATGTTTAATGTAAATATAAATATATACAAAATAACAGAAATTATTTAATGTAAAAATAAATATATACAATAGGACATAAAATGTATTATGGAAAAAAAAAAAAAAATTAAATTAAAATATGCCAAAGAACAAAAAATGGTTGAAGTAAAAAAATATTTATAATTAATAATAGAAAAATTTTTATGTAAAAAAATATATATTCTTAATAACAAAAATGTTTTATGTAAAAATAAAAATTTACCAAGAACAGAAAATATTATATGTAAACAAATATATGACCAAGAATTTAAAAAATCTTTATGAAAACAAACATATATACCAAAGAATAAAAATATTTGATGTAAAAAAAATGTATATATATACTATATAACAGGAAATGTTTGGTGTAAAAATAAATATTAACCAAAGAACAGTATATTTTATGTAAATAAATATATATAATAAATAACAGAATAAGTTTTATGAAAATAAATGTTTATAATAAAAAACAGAAAAAGTTTTATGAAAATAACATATTAACCTAAGAACAATTTATATTTAAAACAATTATATAATCAAGAACAGACATTTTTTATGCAAAAAAATATATATATATATAGAATAAAAGAATATATTATATAAGAAAAATTTATATCAAAGAACAGAAAAAGAAATATTTAAATAAATTTATATACTAAATAACAGAAAATGTTTTATGTAAATAAAAAATGTACCAAAAAACCATAAATATTTTATGTAAAAAAAATATATAAACTATATAACAGGAAATGTTTGATGTAAATATAAATATTAACCAAAGAACAGAAATTATTTATGTAAATAAATGTATACCAAATAACAATAAATATTTTATGTAAAAAAAAATATATAACATGAGTAGGAACAGAACATTTTGTCAGTGAATAATTTATAACAAAGAGTTGAGTATATTTTATGAGAAAAAAAAATATAACAAAAATCAGAAAATTTTTATATAAAAAAAAATATTTACCAAGGAACAGAAAATATTATATGTAAAGAAATATATGATCTAGAAAATAAAAAATCTTTATGAAAGTATGAATATATAAAAATGATTAGAAAATGTTTATGTTAAAAAAATATATACTAAAGAACAGAAAATGTTTTATGTAAAAAAATATATATACTATATAAAAGAAATGTTTTATGTAAAAATAAATATTAACCAAAGAACAGAAATTATTAATGTAAAGAAATGTATATCAAATAACAATAAATATTTTATGTAAATAAAAAAATATATACTAGATAACAAATAATATTTTATGTAAATAACAAATTTACCTAAAAATAAAAAATATATTCTGTTCAAAAATTATTCATACAAAGATCAGAAAATATTTTTTGAGAAAAAAAAAACTAAAGAACAAAAAATGTAATATGTAAAAATAAATATATGATAAATATCAGAAAATATTTATTGTAAGAACAGAAAAAGAAATATTTAAATAAATTTATATACTAACTAACAGAAAATGTTTTATGTAAATAAAAAATGTACCAAAAAACCATAAATATTTTATGTAAAAAAAATATATAAACTATATAACAGGAAATGTTTGATGTAAATATAAATATATACAATAGGACTTAAAATGCTATATGTAAAAATAAAAAAATTAATAAAAATATGCTAAAGAACAGAAAATGGTTGACGTAAAAATATATTTATAATAAATAACAATAAATATTTTATGTAAAAAAAAAATATATAACATGAGTAGGAACAGAACATTTTGTCATTGAATAATTTATAACAAAGACTTGAGTATATTTTATGAGAAAAAAAAATATAACAAAAATCAGAAAATTTTTATATAAAAAAAAATATTTACCAAGGAACAGAAAATATTATATGTAAAAATTAATATATAAGAAAAAACATGAAATATTTTATGTAAAATTAAATATATATGTATGTGAATATATATAAGATAATAAAAAATATATAATAAGAATATATATGAGTAAAAATAAATGAGTAAGAACAGAAAATGTTGGCAGTGAAAAATATATAACAAAGACTAGAGACATTTTATGTGAAAAAAATTTTTTACAAAAAACAGAAAATTTTCTATGTAAAAATATATTTATAATAAATAACAGAAAAAGTTTTTGATGAATAACATATTTTCCCAATAACAGATTATATTTAATAAAAAAGAATAGAATTAGTTATATGTTAAAAAATAGATATAATTTATAACAAAAAAATGTTTTACGTTAAACAAATCTATACCAAAGAACAAAAGATATGTTAAGTAAAGAGAAATATATATACTAAAGAACAGAAAATGTTTACTGTTAATATAAATATATACAAAGGAAATTATTTAATGTAAACAGAAATATATATGAAAGATCAGAAAATATGTTTGATGTTACAAAATATATACTAAATAACAGAAAATGTTATATGAAAAAATAATTATATGATGAAGATTAGAAAATGTTTTACGAGTAAAATATCGGTGAGCCAGAACTGGCATGGTCATACTACTTTAATTCTTTACTTCTGAATCAGTAACTAAATTTAATGTCTTGCAATGCCGGGTCACTTGTATGATATTAAGCATTTACTTGTTTGTATTATTTAATTTTGTATTGTTTTTAGTTGAGTTTATAAAAGATCTATAACAGGGGTTGGCAATAGGTGGCCTGGAAATCAATGTACTGCTAAAAAATTTTTTTTATTTAGATATTTCGTATATACAAATCTCATGATTTTTGGACTAAGCGTGTTTTAGATAAATATACGAACTGTAAAAAACTGCCTTTAAATATTTACTCTACTATGTTGGGCTCCAACTTCATACCGTGTAATGATAGTCCGTTTTCCAAAATGAACTTTTCGAAGAACAAATATTCAAGATCGACGGATCTTAAAAACACTGCAAATTATTTGTTTTCATACAACCTTTTCATAAATCTAGAAATTTACAATATGATTACTTTTAATATTTATAGTTTAATAGGTAATGACAATAATGATATTTTTTTTTGTGTCTATTTACGAAAAATCGCTGATTATTATTTTTTATTTAGATAATTAAATTTGAATGTATCTTTTATATTCGTTTAGATCAGCGGTTTCCTACCTTTTTTGTCTTCCGTACTTCGAAGCTAAATATGTTTCAAGATATAACCCCTCATTAGAACTATTAAACTTTTTTACATAAATGTTCTCAAATAGTATAAATAAAAAATATCAATGTAATGTAATATAATGTAATAGTGTATATATTTTGTATTAACAACAAAAAAAAAAAAAATGAATTATTTTACTTATTTAGTGATATCCTTGTCCTTGTTTCAATTATATAGTTTTTTTTTTTAATCAGGTTCAAATGATGCAAAGGATGATCTTAAATCTAGAGCAGCATTCAGCTTATTTCAGTATTTATAAGCGATAAAGTTGTACAAAGAAAAAGTTTGTGCTAGTAGTCATACACCACAAACGCGACATAATTTACTAACAATCACGGATTTTTCAAATATCTTAAAAACATTCCATATTACAGAAATTTTACTGTATTATGAAATGCTTCAAGAAGACCAAAGTTATCTGGCATCATATTGGCACGTGTTGGAATGTTAGTTGCAATATTCTTGTCTAACCCGATGAAACTCTTTATGTGACTCCATTATCCAATTTCTTAAGTTTCTTAATTTCTCAATTGACTTTTATATTTAATGAAATAGATTTTGAGTATTTTAATGAATTATCCATTGTATTAAGACCTATTAATACCGGTGCTCTAGATTTGTTGCAATCCGAACATAAATGTTATTATGGTCACCTTATACCGACTCTTTATTTGTTAAAAACCCATTTAGAGTAATTAAACGAAATTGATTTTCGTAATTTATGAAATTTAATTACTCCCTTTAATTAATTCTCTGCAAAAAAGATTACATTTTTTCAATTATCACCAGAAATAAAGTAAGTTATATTAGCAAGCTGCAGTTTTCATCATTATATAAACTCATCAGATGACTACCAAATTCAATCGGACGCAAAAAACGAAGCATATAAAATCTGTGTAATAATGCTTCAGAAATCATTTTAAATATTAATGATACAAGTGTAGATAGTATTGTAGAAGCACTCAACTATACATATTTTTTTCTATATAGGCATTGTATAAACTTATCTCTCTATAAAAAAAAACAGCAAATATTTTATATAAACTGTTTTATTTTGTACGTGCAAATAAACATTTGGACATTTGGCCATGTACCGGTCACATTTTGCAGGAAAAAAAAAACATTTTTACAATCATTTAGGTCATTACAATATAATAAGGAACGTGGGGGTTGGCGAGCCAAGACTAGAGTTTACTTATATCATATTGTTAATCAGAAACATTATAATAGGTATCAAATATAGAAACAAAATAAATATATGAAAGGCGGTGATTCGAAGAAATTTTAATTTAAAAATGGCACGTCAGTCGTATAAATAATAATTTATTGTTTTTTTTTTTTTTTTTTTTTTTTTATTACGGTCAAGTGAGGAGATATATCTTTCTAATCAAACCCTCTACCGGATGGAGGAGATACAAGGATAACACTATCGCCTCTAACAAACAACATTGGTATAGTACGTTTGGTAGACTTGTATACTTCTTCAAATGTTTCTTCATCGAGTTCAATTGTAGTGACTGTCTCTTCTACGTTTTCTAACACCATGTTTAAATGCTGATCAAAACCCTAAAAAATATAATTAATTAATTAATAACTCTAAAATAATACAAGTAGACAATTTTAAATTCGTCAAGATTCGAAACTGCCAACCGTGGTAGGGATAGAATACAAATAACAAGAGAGACCAATTTTTATATCTGATTTTCAAAAAACATATTTTATACATTTCAAATTAAATAAGTATATCAACAATTAGTCAACATTAAAACTAGTGGTGTGACGAACTGTTCGATTTTCGAAACGAACCAAAACTAAAATTGTAAATAATCGAACCAAATAGTTTATAATTCTAACTGGTGAAAATCATTTTGATGAAGAGTGACATAAAATTAAATTTGGGTATTGCAGTGAAAGAATGTTTTCCAAAGCTAGACAAGTGGCGAAAAACAGAGCGTGAAGGCTATCTCCGCATTTAGCGAAATAACTTTATGAATTATTTTAATTTGTATGTATCTATTAAATTTCATTGTTGATTATTTTAAATGGTATAATATTTAACCAATGATGGTACAATGGTAAAATAATAAATATGATAATTAATGTCAGTAATATTCTTGTGAAAATTTTAACAAATTATAACTATTGTTGTATGTATAATGTAAGATATTTTTTTAAATACAAATTCACATAATATATAAATCCAACACGGGCGTAGATAGGTTTTCAATCATAGGGGAAGGGGGAGCAAATTAACAGACAATTTTTTTTTTAAAAATATTTTTATTTATATTAGAGTTTAGAAATTATAACATTGCCAATCGTTTATGGAATGCAATTTTAGGCACAGGGAGGGGTAAGTGCCCGCTCCCCCTGATTTGCACCATCGCTACGCCCGTGAAATGCAACCTCAGCTAACAAATAACAGAATTAGGTTTATGATGTTTTATCTAAATCTTTCTGAATGGTGCAATATTAACTAACTAGCCTATTCATTTTTGTAAAGTTTGTTGGTTTTTAATAAAATGTTTGAATAGTTCGGTTAATATTATAAGTGCAGTTCGGGTTTAATTATTTATATATAATTATAATACAATACCTAACATATTTTAAATAGTATATTTCATATATATATATTATATACACAAAATAGTTAAAGATTTAGCAGTATGTATCTGCTTAATCAGTAGTTCCTAATGAATAAATGTTCAAAATAATCAATATATTATTACTTGATTCATTGAAAGACTGTAATCAATTCGTATTAGATAAATAAATCAAAATATATTCTTAAAGATGAATTAATTAATTGATAATTGCTAAAATAATTTAAAAAAAAAAAAAAATAATAATAAAACATACATTAAACTTTAATTGTTAGATTAAAATATTTTTTAATCCTACTTAATATCCAGGTTAGATAAATGAATACATTAAATTATCCGTGTAAACCATACCAAGACAAGTTTTTAATTTTTTTTTTTTTTTTTATAAAAAAGTTTGCTATAGAAATTTTAGCGATACTTACATGGAGACGACCACGTAATTCTCTTTCGCCGTGCATCTTAACATATATGCGTTCGTCGAGGCTGAGACGAATTAAATCGACCGGATCCTTGATATTCAAACCGGACTAAAATCAGTTGGAATAAATATTACGATTAGATATAAGTACTAGAATACAATATAACCTATAATAATTGTAAATGTATGATTGAATACCTTATTAACGATTTCGGAATGAGACATTTTGGCAGCTAGGTACCTATTGAGGTAAACAACACGCTAAAAGCTTATTGTGATTTATAAATTAAACGGTTTGTTTATTTAATCACCTTGTACTCGATTATTTTATACTTAGCGGTTTGTTGTCGATTTTAAGCGGTTCAGAAAACTACACAACAATAACCGAATACGAAGGGAAGAGTCTATGACAATACTAACACACACTCGCCCAAATAAAGGGGTGCGCACTTTTTTTTATCACATAGGATGCCCCCGGTTGGGTGAACTGTAAGCAGTGGATAAATTAGAGGCAAAAAAAAAAAAAAGTTTCCGTACGACATCAATTCTGATGGGAAATACTATTTCCATCCTGTCGGGAACACTGTTTGACACGGTTTGCGATTATGTTATTTACAATTGTTATCAAATATTTAGTTTTAGGTACCTATTTTTTTTTATTAGATTTTTTTTTGTGGTGATTAAGGTGTAAATATTCATAAATTATTTATAAATCATTAAACATTATTCATACATTGAAACAAATATTTAATAGATATTTTATTGTAACCTAACAAAAATTTTCTCCAACAGAATTTGGAGATGTTAGCCACATTCCAAGAACATACAAATACCAATGGGTAAATATTACAATGGAAATGGTGACAAAATATTTTGATATCTGAAAAAAATGATTATGTAAACATTTTAAAATAACTGAAATTATTAATAAATACTAATTATCACATTTATTTTACAGAAAGTTTATCATATAAACATGGTCTTTCTTCAATGATATCTGATGAATATGGATTCCTTATTAAACGAGAGGAAGGTATAACAACTGGTCAGTAACTATTACAAAAAATTAAAATTTCTCCATGTATATCAATTGTTTATTATGTATACCGAAATTACAGAATATGAAACCGCCTCTAGAGGTTCAAGCTATATTGACTGGGACGATTATACACGAACAACAGCTATACCATTAAATGAAAATGATGATATCAGAAAAAGTAATATTTTCATTTTAATAATACAATACATGATAATATGGAACACTCATTACATTCTTTATTATTGTATTACATTACAATTTTAACCATTGATTATAGAGTAGACAGATAACCCATGGTATAGGCAAATTTGAGTTTGATTTAATCCTTACTACAGAGCCTAAGATATATATATGATTTTAGGGTACACACTTTTTAATTCAATTGTTAGCGTTGATATTACTTACACCTAGATAATATAATGTTCGACAAGGTATGGCGATAGAAAAAAAGAAAACATCATAGTTGTTTATAAAGTAATATTATAATATAAATTACAATGCTCAACAGTTATAATATTTATGCCTTGAGTTTCTTTGACTTTAGTGACAATATGGTTCCTGTAGCTTGTATGTGCTGGGATCTATTCTCCTTGGTACAATATCAGAACAAAAAATAATTAATTAATGAAACTATTATTGTTATTATTTAAATGTGGTTTAATATTTTTAATTTTGAAAGTTTAGCTCATTTTAATGTGGTTAAAAACATTTTTGTTTTATTAAATATTCTGCATTGTAAAAGTTGTTCAACTATATACATTTTATGCTGTTTACAGTTTTTCATTAGTTTATCTAGCCATTTTATAACTGTTTTATTATTTTTTACATGCTCGGTTTATTGAAATCTAATTTTTTTTTGTTTATATGGTTTTCAAAAATATTTAAAATTAAATTTATTACATAATTAAAATTATTTAATGGTGCTTAAGGTCCACTTTCATTATCAATTGAAGTATAATTTTTATTAAGTAAAATTAATTGCTTTTTATCATTTGAATTTTTATCTGTGCAAAAATTTATAGCCCAATTATCCTGAAAAATATGTAACAGAACTGTCTTCTAAAGTAACACCAGGATTAATATTATCAGTATTAATTGAGTCCTCAGCAGATGATAAAAAAACAAAGAGATAAATTCTGTGTCCAAATCAGAAGATAATGTTGAACTGTTCAAATTTATTTTATTTAGTGGTCTTACTGGGTCCATTATAACTGGGTTATCATCTTCTGGGTTGCCTCATAATTTGTTTTTTTAGATGTACATAAAAAAAAAAAAATACAATTACTTCTTATCAAAGGTGGTTCTGGCTGTTGCATTTTTATTATAACCACCATTTTATTGAAAAATACTAATATCCTGATTAAAACAATTAGTCATTAAAAATACAATATAATTTGATTTCTCTTCTTCAAAAAATTCCAATACATCATTAATGGTCTATGTAAAACCTTTGAAAACAGATTGTCTGTGTTAATTTTACTTTAATAATTTTTATAAATTTGTGAAGTATTGTAAAGCTCCTATTAAAAAAAATTGTACAGTACCTAAATCAGGTAATGCACAGAGATTTGGATTATAGCTGTATAAAGAAAATTAAATAAATGATTAACTCAATAAAATCTGCAGGATTAGATGAATTGTTACTTTAAATTTGTCCTGTTTGTATATAAGTTTGGATTATTGCTGACAAGGAATTGTTTAATAATTGTGCCACTAATTTAACATGCATTTTTGACTAGTATTTGAGTAAATATGTGTATCTGTTATTTTGTTTGTCCAATACATGTTTTTATTTTCTCATAAATTGAGATTATTTTATTATACTTTATATAACAGGCATTAATTAAATTATTTTTAATATTTTCAAGCAAATGTGGAACACCAAACAGAGAAAATAGTTTATTGTTTTTGAAAAAAAAATAAAATAAATATGGATTATCGTCTAATTCCAGTGTAAATCAAATAATAAATAATGTTTATAAATTATATATTTTTAATGTATAACTCATCTATTAATATTTATAAATACTTACTTTTTAATAAATCAAATTAAGTAATTAATAAATATTAATTAAGTAGTGACATAATAATATTTGCATTGGTATGGAAAAATTTACCTGAATGTATTATCCAAATTTCTTTTCTTTTGTCAATTGGAAAAAGATACATTTTTTAATTTGGAAACACTTTCATTGATTTGACACTATTAAAATATTAGCACTTGATTCCAGACAAATTTCAGAATTTGTGATTAATTCTGAAATTCAGTCTACACTTCACAGGTTCACTATTTTAACTATTATACAAGAACCACAAAATGCAGATTGTGGGTTGTTTCATGGTGAACGAATAATGAGATAATAACATAACAATTATTATTACCAATGATTATTTAATTATTGTTCTATATTACCCAACCAAGACTAAACATCAATGATGGGGGGGTACCACCACCTTGCATCCCCACTACACTAGCAATCTATAGTGGTTGCATCCTACATGTGGTCGCCAAATATTAGAATTGTATGAGCTATCTGTCTATTCTATAATTGATGCTTTTACTAATATATATTAACATTATCTAGGCAAGAAATGTAAATTATCGATGTACTTTGGAAAGGAAGATTTAGAATTTCCTGAAGAGGGGGAAAAAAATTGAAGAGCTTATCAACAGATAGTTAAAGATAGCAATGATAGAATAAAATGTTTACAGCAAAACCTAGGTACACTTGAATCATGAAAAAAATATTAATACCACATATGGTGATTTACAAACTCAAAACAAATTAAATGCCTAATGGTTCAAATATTTTGAAGTAATTACAGTTTTTTTCAACTACAATAATTTGTATGATATATATTATGAAGATTACAATTAAATGTATGATATAAATTAACATAACTACATTTTTTTTTTCAGTTACTTGAACAAGAACACTCCAGTAATCATCTTCAACGCCTTATCAAAATAATTATGAAAGTTTATATCACACAGACTTCATTACATTAATTCATCAATAAATTCAATAGATTTAAATTTAGAATATTTTACTTAATATTAATAATTTTTCAACATAATAATAAATTATGTGTATAAATACACAACATTTTGATTGTTAAAAAATATAACTGCTGTATTAAAAAAAAAACATGGTTACTTAATTGATAGAGGTTGTGTTTAATGGGGGCAAGCGGCATAATCAGTGGCAAATTTTTGAAAATTTATTGAGATGCTTCATACCATTTTTTGGTTTTATTATGGCCACATAATTGCAACATTTCTTTAGTTTATCGATATCGATGTCTGTCCACTCAACTTCATTTAACTTCATCTAAATTATCATATGCATTATGTAAATCTGTTTTACTTATCAATGGCTACAATGAAGCACAAAGTTTACCCCTATCTATAGTTGGCATATTGTTTTTAGTGTATTTGATAGAATAGCATTTTGCCTTATGCCACTGAACCTAAGAAGAACAAAACATTCTAACTCTAGATAAAGTTCTTTATGCTATAAAAAACGCGTTTCCATACTTCTCAAATTTGTGTTCAATGTATAATTAAATATCGGTACACGAAATTTGTGAATATCAATCATTGTCAATACATTTATCTCAAGCATGTTTTCCTGGTTTCCTTTTACAGTTATTTTATTTTAATGTAAATTTGTTCTTTGTGGCTTTTAATTTTACTTTTCAAATAACAATTCAAACAATTGGCAGCTTTCATCATATGGTCAAAATTATCCTTTACATCCTTTAATTATCCTTTATCTGGTCATCTTATACTTGATATCTGGTCAACTTACTTGGACAAAATTAAGATTTTGAGCCTGCGGATAATCTGATATGGTGTGATTATTTTAAATATTTGAAGAAACATCATTGCCAGTAGAATAATTTCAAAACAATACAATTTTTTTAAAAGAGAAGATGCTTAAATTTTTGATTTTGAATTGAATTCTTTAAAATTTGAAATGTACAAAGAAAGCAAAACCAAATAATAAATAAATTTGTATTGATTTTCAGGGCAAAAGTCTTTATTATTCCAAATATATTTAAAGAAAAAAAAAATCTTCAAATTTTCATTGTAATAACTTTTACGTTTACAGCTATAATTAAAATAATTTCTAACTAGTTTAATATTTTGACAAATCGCCTGTTTGTATTCTTTTTAGCTGTAAGGTTGAAAACAATTGGTCAAAATGCCCTTATTGGGTTGATGTCGATTGTTTATAATTTCCTTTATTACAATCTATTGCGTCATTGTTGTATTTTTGTGTTTGCAGTTTTAGTAGTGTTTACAAAAAATCATTATAGAAGTATTTTTTAAATTGGTTTTACAGAATTATATTTGCTTTTATAATAGGTACAATAAATCGATTGTATTCGTCTGTCCATAACACATTTGTGATAGAAAATACTTTATTAGTTGCTGGTATTGCTAGAGAATATTCTTTAATCTTCCAAAAATGTTTGATCGATATACTTTTACTTTCTAAAATTGTATATATAGCACACACTTTTTCTCCAACACGAACACAATTATTCTGCCTTTATTTCAAATTGTCATGTATAACATTAACTATATGATTATATTCATTGAATAGAATATCTTCATTCACATTCAAATCGATATGTTTTTTTAATTTTTTGCAAAATAAATGTTAAACTATTTTGAATATCATTCTACGGTGGACATTTTATTATAGTCGTCGAGTCCAACGAAATATTTTTGTTCTTCAAAAGAACTTCCCCACTTTTCAATGTATAATACAAATGTGTAATAAAACTGGTCAGTGTATTCTAAAGTACGCTTTTTGTGTATTTTTATTTATTTTTTTGTCTCTAATACTAGGATAAGTGAGTTTACACAAGAAATTAAAAAGTTTTGTGTTTTTCTATATTTTTTTTTTCCCCATGGTGTTTCTAATTCTTCGGATAATTTACACGCAAATAAGTTGTCCTATTCTATCCTTATAGTGTCACAAATTTAGTTGGACATTTATCCTGATAGTCAAAATACGAATTTAAAGCTGAATAAATTTCAATAATGCTGAAAACTTGGCTGTAGAGATTGCCATCGTGTATTTACACTTCCACTTACGATTTGTTTTGAGTATTTGTAAAATCACAAAATTCTTTGAATGCTACTCTAACAGTATAAATAAGAAAATACTAAAATATTTTATTAACTATACATTCGACATAAATAGTTAAGATATCTGTACTTATTTGTATAGCGTTATGTAAAATATGAGCTGAACAACCAACTCCATAAATATTAGTTTTTAAATTACTGTTTAAAATCGTAAAAACATTTTTTGTTGCTTTCGTCGCAACACCTTAAAAATTGGTATTAAAATAATTCCCAGTAAATGCATTAATTCTGTAAGATGATTTATGTATTGTTAAAATGTCCATTAAATAAGACGGCAATATATTATATACCACGTTTCAAATCTGTGAATTCTAGCATTTTTATTTGAACTCCGGTATTAAGATCGAAATATCGAATAGTAGTAATGGGGATAATTTTTTAATTCTTATGATTTTAAGTCTCGATCATAATCGTCGCAAAGTTATTGAGCGTTTATTTCGTCTATTATTTGATTAATTGCGAAAGGGGCGAATACATTTAGAACAATTGATTTGACACTTGGTACGCGAACAAGACAACTTTTTATCGTGCAACTTTTCGTTTTATTAAAGTTGTTTGACAATTGATTGACAATATCGCACATATCACGGTTTAATAATAGTTCTCTTTCATTTCGCGGTCCATAGTATTACATGTCTATGACAGAAACGACCAAATGTATGCGGAAGTTTTCATTCGTAGCTCAATAGCGTGTTTTACCACTCTCACGCAAATATCTGTGCATTTCTCGAAACCATAAATCAAATACAAACAACAATTATTTGAACATGGGCTGTGAGTACACGTAAGTACCATTCGTACTAATAAGATTTCTATCGAAAAACAAAATTGTCTGGCGCGCGACCTCGGACAACAGTTCGTCAACGTACTTATTAAATGGACGATTACTATTTATTATTTATAAAATGATGATTTTTTTTTTTCTTATTTTGATGAATACTTAACAGCAATACAATATTGTAAATTGTATGTTAATGATTCGATATCGTGAACAGGGTAACATTAATTATCTTGGGTACGTAGTCGTTTTTTTTTTTTTTTTTTTTAAAAAAATTGTACCCATGCAGAATTTGAATTGTCGTAAATAAAATATAAGACAATGATAAAATGATAGGTAACTAGTAAACACCGAATTATTAATATCCCAGAAGAAAATGGTATTAAAAATACATAATCGCTTTACTTTGGTTAGTTTTAATACAATGAAGGTCGACCAGAGAAACCAAAGTAAAATAAAGTAACCGTTAAAGAACACGGTTGAATATTAACAACGTTTTAAACAATATGCAAAAATTGATACTATATAAATCGAAGAATAATTGAAGACCGATGATTTGAAAGTTGTACCGCGTCTAGACTAGGTTAGTATAAACGAGTGAACAATTCCCGGTGTCTACGATTATTTTCAACCGAATCACGATAGATAAATTCCCATATTATTTAACGAGACTGCGCGGAAACTCAAAAGTTACTTTGCCGGACAGGATCCAGAATGCAAAAGAAAAGCTCGCTGTTGTTTTTTTTTTTTTTTTATTATTGATTTCCTATAGAATAGCTGTTCGACGACGGCGGAGGAGAACAAATGTACGAAAATGGACACGCGAGTCATACAGTGAAACCGAATAAGGTCGGAATGTAAAAAAAAAAAATGAAAAAAAAATAAAAATAATGACTGGCTTTATGGCGAGTAAATACGAGGTGGTCGTACGTTAAAAACGTATGACCGGCCTACGACAATCGGTCACAATCGTTATGATATCCGTGTCGGGAAATTTCGGAGCAACCGATTAAAACCGTATAATATTTGTGTAATAATAATGGCGTTGAAGTTTTTCCGAGCGCTGTGCGCGACGGCGGCTGCGGTCCTGGTGGTGCGATCGGCGGCGGCGGCGGCCGAACAGGGGGTGACGGTCAACTACGACCTGCTGGTGGGCGACATATCGTTTTACAACCGGACCATGGTGTTCGCGTTGCGCGAGGACGAGGCCCACGGCGATGAAATGCTGCGGCTCATCGAAGACCTGATGGCCCCGTGGACCGCGGAAACGGCGGCCGACGACCGGTGTCCGCGGACGCGGCCGCCCGGCGACACGGTGCTCGTAGACGTCCGGCTGGTCGCGTCCGAGTGGATGGTGCGCGCCGTCATCGCGGCCGCCGCGTTCGGTTTCTTCTTGTTCCTGCTGACCGCCGTGTTCACCGTGTTCAGCTTTCCGCTCACCGTTTACCTGACGGCCAAGGCATCCGCCACCAAGATGACGGCCACGGACGCCGTCTGAGCGCGAACCAACGCTCCCCGGTCTTGCCGCCCCACCCCCCGCGCACACACTGTATAACCATAATTGTATTCCCCGATAATAAAATCAATCATTTTTTGTTTATTTAATTTTTTAATTCAACGTTCGTTTGGCTAAACGCAAATACAAAAAAAAAATAAAAAAAGTGTACAACTATGTTATTTTGTATTGTCGGCGTATAAATCAGCCCTTTCGACGAAATCGATCGTTTTCGTTTTCTCGTCCGGTTACCCGAAAGCTCCTCCGAAAGAGTGATGCTTGGTCCGCTGCCGGTCTTCGGGTTCAATCGAGGGCGTCGGTGTAGGAGGCGCATACTAAAACGCATACGTTTCACCAGGAGTGCACAATGACACGTTTCGCGTACGAGCACAGGTATCCGGCGTGCACGTGTAACACGTATATTTTTTTTATCATATATAAATGTGGAATTCGGTTTTTGTTCCGGTTAGCCTCCGGATCGATCCACCGTTACGGATTCGGATCCGGTTTCACTGTCATGACCCGCGAACGTCGAATGCTACAATTTTAGAAAATACTATTTTTGATTTCGTTTACAACAACGAGGTTACCTCGGCGACACAAAAAAAAAAAAAAAAACAGTTAATATTCTACGTCCCATAGTATTTCTGCGGTATCTAGGGTATTTTCTCGTTTAGTAGAGAGGTCGTGTCTAACGGTGTCGGGGACGGGTGAGAGTTAAAAGGCGTATTTTTGAACGTTTTTTTTTTTTACGGGCGGTATTCATATGGGAGGTCTTCGATAATAGTTTTTAGTTTTTAGTTTTTTTTTTTTTTTTTTTGTCACAAGTTAATATGCGCACGGAACATTTTAAATATCCGTCACGTTCCACACCTGCGCTACATTTCTTCAGTTTATCGAGTTCGATGTCCGTCAATATTAACTTTATTTGCATTATATGTGAATCTGTCGTTTTACTCATCGACGGCCACAATGGACCACGAATTCTATCCGCGGTTTGCATTAGTTTGCAATTTATTATGTTCGAGTGCATTCTCGTAGCGAGAACATTTTCCCCTGTGCCGCCCGACCATGAGTGGGACAAAACATTATATTTAAATAGAAAAAAAAAAAAAAGTTCTTAATGCGATACAATAAACGGGTGTCCATAGTTTTCGAAACCGTGTCCAACGTATTTATTAATAAATACCGATTTTATTTAAGCGGTAGTTCAATCCGGTGACCTAATACAATGATTACGCGCTGTTGTGTGCCGGATAGCTTAATGTACCGTTCCGGTTTACCATCTTTTTATTTATTTTTTTTTTTATTTTAAAACCGGCAATGCCCCCGCGAGGCACTACTTTGGGCGGTGGGTGGCCATCATTTATTTTACAAAACGAACACGTACAAATAAGTACACAAAATATAAAAATCCCGGTTTACGCCATCGACGGGGCGGGCTCACATGATCTAGTACACAAAGCTTCGCGTCCCTACAGCGGAATGGGCAGTAGCCGGGCCGAAGCCCACTCGCTGCCCTTACACTTGTAGGGGGGGACGCTTCCGTCTTGAAGGCGCGCGCCGGCGGCGTTCCGACGGTCCGGGGATTCCGACATGAGCGACACCGAATCGCCCGGTTCGGAAGGACCGGGCGCTCCCCGTCCCCGTCGAACGCCTCGCAGCGCACGAGGGTACGGAGAGCGTCGCCGTCATCCTGCTCGTTCTGCTCGCCGGGAAAACCGCAGATGAGAACACCCGGGGTGCGGAGCTCGCCCGATCCGGCGAAGGAACGAGTTAAAGCCGTGTCAAGTTGAGCGAGGCGGTAGGTCATCGAACCAGCAAGTCCGGGGGAATGAGCGTGCGCCCCAACTTCGAAAGCCCTGCACCTGCAAGAGGCCAACAGATCGACGTTGGAGGTAGTCCCGCAACGGTTAACGCCGCCTCGTGCCCGGTTTTTTTTTTTTTTTTTTTTTTTATCGTTTAGCCGTTTTCTATTTTATCTAGCTGCGTGCAAGGTCGATGATTTTCGTACCGGTAAGCCGCGCGAGTTGAGTTGCCTGCACACGATCGTTTTACGGCGGTGCCTGTGCCGTGTCCATTCGCTTTACAATTGTTTTATCAAAAACCGTTCTCGGGCAATAATACTATCGATACTTATTATTTGATCGGTTCTGTGCTACGGCAATATTGCTGTGCGCCGTGTCGCACCGCGCAACTCAACGATTTCAATTATTGGATTTTAAGTAAAATCTCTTATTTATCCGGTTCGATCGCTGTTTTTTTTTTTAATGAGTCGGTGACGTTCGCAACGGTTGTCCTCATCACGCGCAGAGGCAACGAGCAATGTCGCCATAAAGTAATTACTACTGCTCGATCGAGAAAGCTATAATCAACGGTCGTATGCACCGGACAACCACGCGATGTCACATACATAATTGCATTTTCTGTAAAAAAAAAAAAAAAAACTAGTTTTTAATTTTTTCCGTTTTTTTTCCTCTTCTTATCAGGACGATTACCACCGTGAAAACATTTTTTTTAATTAACATTTCATATTGAAACAATCTACCACACGAAGAGAATTTTGATTTATTTATTATGAATTTTTTCGGTGAATAATGTTCGTAACGTTACACGCAAAACATTATCTGAATATTGAAAACCGATGAATACGAAGAACGATACAATTGACGCGTTTTAATCGAGTTCAATATAATGAAAGTCGTTAATGCAAAGTGTCAATCGTGGTACATTTAAACGTGTTTTAAAGAAGCAGTCATCCCCACACTTCCATTAAATTTGAGCACTGGGGTTATATTATAGATTTCGTATGTGACACAAATAATAATCACCTCAGAAACCTATTGATATCGTGGACAAAACACAAACCAAAACTCAAATCGAATAGGAAAAGTTTGACGAGGTCATCGTTTTAATATTTGTTATTTATGGTAACCGGTAGGTAATTTGTTTCATAGTGAACGGTTACTATTAGCTCGCAGAACCAACATAACTAAAAAAAAAAAAAAAACCGTCCCGGGAAATATGTTTTTTTATTGGACAAGGTTTCGTAGTATGGAATCGTTTAAAAAATAAAAAAATAAATAAAATCGTCAATATTAAGAGAAAAATGAATTTATACAGAGAACAAGGCGATTAACAAAAATGTTCGGCTTCATAACGCACTGTTGATAAACTTTTCTCGATTGAAATTTAAAAAAAAAAAACCACTTAAAACGACTAAACACAGTTTTGTTCATATAACCGATCGCACTGTTCGTTAGGACGTGTAAACGTTTCCGATTTGTTGTTAACGATTTTTAAAAAGTCACCAACCAGTGGATTCGGGGTTGAATTATTCTGGGGGCCTTCTAAAATACAAAAAAAATCCATCGATTTGTTTTTAGATTCTGAGCGTAAGATAGTTTTTTTTTTTTTTTTTTTGTAGCGTTGCATTATACACTATATAACATATAACATATATATATATATATATATATATATATATATATATATATATATATATATATATATATATATATAGAACAGTATAGTGTGTTCTTGTTCGTTAATTTGTTTAACAATTCAACACAAATGATTATTTAAGGAATTCTATTATAGTTAGTTCGATTCGGAATAATTAAATTTAGTTTGATATATACGAGTATAAATATATATGTAATATTATGTTAGAAAAATGATTCTAATGTAAAACAATCGCTGTTTGATTAAATACTATTATTATTCCCAATGAATTCCTAAATAGGAGGCAGGTAAAACAACATAAATGGTAATATTAATATTTTTATATTGTTTATTGTCTATGAGTTTTCAAATATTAATTTGAAAATTAAATTATATTCATTTTAGATACTATTATCGATACAGGTAATTTTGTTTTAACGTTTTCTTTTTGTCTGACAACTTGTCTACCAGAAATCTACCGATTTTCAAGTGTTGCGCCTTTTATCGAAAGGTTTGCGAACAGGTGAATTTTGCATCTAGTTAATGCATTGGGAAGGTATTTTTTATTATTACTTTCTTAATAATTGGAGAATAAAAAAAAATGGGAAAACTAACGGCAATAATGATTTCATTAATTACGAATTTTTATTTTTATTTAACTCGGTTAAAAACAATCATAGAGACCCGACATTTGTACCGAATATTATTATAGTATTAGGCCTATGTCTAGGCGTGCACAAAAACATTCTGGCCATTTTTAAACTATTTATGGGCGTTTAAGTAATGTTTGAGTCAATCGAGTACAACTGTTTTGGCCGGACAGAAATGCACGCAAATGCGACCGAGGTTCGTCATAACATTTAGAAATTAATTATAATGTGTCGCGACGGAGAAAAGTTTGGGAACCGCTGACATATGAGGATGGTTGACCCGATTAAATGAGTATTAAAAATTGAACTCACGAAGCTATTGCAAGTATTGTAGGTATACTGTAGCTATGGAAAATGCAAAGTCAGTCAACTCGTTAAGCAACAGTAACTCATCACGGTAATACAACGTTTTCCTTGTGTGTTACCTTCTGTTTCTGTTCTCGTTATGGGCTGTTGGAAAAAAAAAAAAAAAAAAAAAAAAACGAAAAACGTCGGAGACCCCTGTCTTGCGAGGCGTCCCCCCTCCCCCGTCAAAATGAAATATTTCCCGAAAAATCGTACAATAAATCAATCTATCTATCTATCTTTATCTATAAAACTATAGATTTATATATCTGTAAATCGTTATGGCCTTCGGAACCATCCGACCGATGTGCCCAAATTAGGTTTCATTAGAAATGCAATAATGCGATGATGATTTTTTTTTACTCGACACGTAATCGATTTTCGACATTTCCCCATTCGACAATTTTCCCGAATTTTCAAATGTCGAAAACGTCTATTTTTTAATATTTAAATATTCAAACGACACCGAAAAATAATAATAAAATAAATATATTAGTAACAACGGCGTTACTTACGTCAATCAGAGCACAAACGACTGTTCGGCGAATACCAATTGCTTTGAAATCGATTTTTTATTATTGTTAATCGTTCACAACCTCTTCAATAGGCGGCGTTACTCGCAAAAAAAAAAAAAAAATTAAAAACATAATTCGTGCAATTTGCGCATTTATTTTATTTTGACCGCGTTGGTGAGAAGTTGGCGCAGAACACAGACTGTCAACACAGAAACACTGAGCTGTCATACTCATCAGAAAGTTTTGTCGTTTGCGGTTATCATGACGTCGACCGTGTTAAATAATCGAATTAGAAAATATATAAAAAAAAAAACCTCATAAATAGTAAAAAAAAAAAAAAAAAACAAGAAATATTTGTTATCGTGAAATGCGGCGGTGAAAATAAATAACGAAAATTTAATTTTTTTTTTTTTTTTTTTCCCCATCAAATAAACAAAAGGTATTTTTTATTTCTTTTTTAGTGTAGCAGAACACGCCGGGTATCCGTTATGTTTTACGTTTGATCAAAACAACACGAATAACTGTAATAAAATAAAAAAAAAAAACGATGTAGCTTAGTGCCGAGTGTTAATGGAATTTCAAAGGGGGTATTGAATTGGTCACGGGCAACTCCGTGCAGGGTCAGCCGGTCAATAATAATTTTTTATTTTTTTATTTTTACGTGATATATATATATATATATATATATAATCTGTGCCCTAGGGCACAATACGAATATATTTACAACTTGGTAAAGCTTGAAGGAAAAAGCCACCCGGTGACGACACTACCCGACGTATGATTTAATTTAAAGATTTGGATAATATTTTTTTATTAATTACACCACATTCTTTTTGGCCGCCTCGGTGGGTCGCCGGGAATCGATAGCGCGCCTAGATTGGATATAAGAGGATTGGGATTACCGGTAAAGGAGTTTTGAACGGTATAATTTATAGAAGACAAAAGGTAGCTTTTTCGGTGACGGTCTTGGTGGTCGAAATCCGAATGGAGTGAAAAGTCGAACGCACACACGGCGGGGCGTTGGAGATTTCGCGTAGACTAATATGTTGGACAGTCCGGATCCGATTAAGGTTCGACTCGTTTTGCACTAACCCCCCCCCCCCCCCCAAGAGTTGGGAGCCCGTAGGTCGGAGATTTGTAAACTTGAGGTTTCGGTGGTGCGTTTGTTATTAGCTAGAGTTTTTTTTTTTTTTTGTTAAAATTAATAATAATCCAACGAAATTAATACGTAACGGACCGGTCTGCGGCGGGCCCGCGGATCGCGGAAGAAAACCGAATATTGTTTAACGTAATACGAAACGATAATAGAGGAAACGGCGGCCGACCGCCGAGCCCGGCTCCGGTTATCGGCGGCAGTTAACCGCGCGTCACTCTTGAAACTGGTTTCGGGAAGCAAAAGTAGAAAACCACGTCGGCCGCGAAGTGAAAGCGAGTCGAACTAATACAATAATACGCGCTATAATAATCATAATATTAATATATATATATATATATATATATTTTTTTTTTTTTTTCTTAAGGTACACGCCGTAATAATAATAATAATAATAATAATAAATAATACACACGCGCCGCAACACTAATAATAACGATAAAAATACCGAACGAAATATATTTATTGGCGTGCGTCCGTATTACCGGGTGCCGCAAACGTTTAAACGCAGTCGGCCGGAGGACGCGGTGCGACGCGCAACGCGTACAGGGGGAGGTGGTCGTATTTTTTTTTTTTTTTCCCCGCACAATTCCCGGAGTAAAATCTATTATCGTTTCCGCCCCGGCTGCCGTTATAGTTTATGGGGCTCGGAGTGCTGGTCGAAAACGCACAACAACACGCAAAACGGATTTCGGGATCGAGGCGATTTTCGATATTCGACAAACATGAACGTGTAATTGCGGCATGCATATCGATATTCCAACGGTAAGACCGACCGAAAACCGCACATCGACCGCAAGATCTAGAAAATTAATATCTTCCGTTTTTCAAAATTCGAATCTGTCCGTTACAATCCCCCACCTCACCCTGCACCCGGAAATTTCGGCTTGTCGGTCTAATACGCAGTCCGTGCAAATTACCGTACCCCTTGACCCTAAACGGGCGTCCGATCAGTGGAAAAGTCTCATCTTTATAAGATATTAATAAAGTTCGTTAAGAGGTAAAAAAAAAAAAAAAAAATTCAAATTGTACAAAATCGTAAGAAAATTACGACCCGTCCGTGCTAATTTTTTTTCCTCGTATACCGCCCGAGCGTCATCAAAATTGTGACCCAGAAATAAACAAACGCGGTTTACAATATCGAAAAAAATACATCTTTCAGAGGTGAAATTTCGAGGTATAAAATAGACAGCGTAATGTATTGTTTTGTACGTCAAGTGTGCAAAGTTTCATCGAGATCGGAATAAAATTATAAATTTTTGTGTAGCGAAAAAACAACCAGATTTTCAATTATATATATGTATATATATAATGTCGTAACGTTTATTTATAAAAGAATATTTTTAATCAAATTTTCAAATTTTCACGCCTACGCCTTATATGTATACCCACTCCTTCCGTTTTAATACGGTTTTGGAAACAAGAATATTGAAAAAAAAGAAAAAAAAACCATTCTTTTACCGAATTATGAATTATCGGTAACGACGGGTTCGACATTTTAGTAACTACCGGAGGAAATAGGGAAAAACAATACATTTAATTTGCAATTTTATACGATTACTATCTTCCGGCGTAGTAAATATTTCGATAACTGAGTAAAATTCTGTTAGTGTAAATCCAATATCGTTATCGTATCAACATTATTTTAGAAAAAAAAAAAAATATTCCCTATCCGGTTTGAAAAGGACGCTTTGAATTTAAGTCACTAATATTTGATAAAAATTTAAATGTTGTTATTAATTACGACGCGTTTATTATTGTGAACGGAATAAGAGTAAAATTGTTCGAATATTGTAAACGGCAGGATTTAAACGATTTATAGTAATAAGTAAAATTAATTTTACTCGAAATCTTTGGACGGTTGGATTGTGATAAAAAAATATATAAAAATTCACTCTGTATATACGCGTGTTAACCGAAACGGAAGTGTCCGTTTGTGTATTATTTCAATAAATAATTACCGTCTGGATTAACAGACTTGTAAAGTATTCAAAAAAAAAAAAAAATATTCGAACATTTTTTTGATTTTTAGTATTCCAATGCGTATTTTAAATATTTCTATAATAATTAATCGACAATTGTATTTTAAATATTTTCCAGCGATTGTTATTTGTATTTGAAATCAAATACCGAATATTTAAATACTTTAATAATTTTTAAAACCGTTTTTCCGCCATACATTTAATCGAAACGCTTCGCATTACACCGCGTTGAAAGTTAAATGGATTCAACAATTTTCGCTGGTACCGATATGGTATTAAACAAGTATTATTATAAAAAAAAAAAAAAACACCTCTATCTATGGGATAATATTTATAAATATTTTTCAAAAGTATCCGTATTCTGTATTCGTACTGAAAATACTTTTAGAAAGTATCTTTTACGAGTCTGTTGTCTAGACGCAGTAGCACTTATATTATTATGGTCTCTCCTGGTATCCGTGAGTCAACGCACTTAAAACCCGAAAACCGATTGGACGGTGATTTTCCACCTCGGCGCTCGGCCCACATTATAATAATTATAGTGAAGCGTACGAATAACAATATTCTAAAAACAGATTCCTATAAATATATCGTGAGAAAAAAAAAAATACTAAGTCTCGAGATTTTATAATTAAAGTTTTCGAGGCGCGAAATCGATAAAATATAAAATGTGCAGGTATACGTCGTAGACGTAAAAACCGATATTCTGTTTTTGAATATATTTATTTTTGCGAAACATTAGATTAGTAATTTTTTTATTTATTTCACCGAAATAGTCGGGCGAACAATAGTAACCGAATTTAGGTTGTACGAGTATAGTTATCCAGACAACTCCACACACAGATTATGAGTTTTCTTTGGAAAATATCTCGATTTCAAAAAAAAAAAAAAAAAAAATCAAAACTCGTACTGCTCTAATATTACATAATTATGTATAATTTAACATACGTATATATCACGTACGTACCGTTATTTTGCGACGGAACTGGTTTTTCGTATAGGTATAGCGTAGTTTTTATTATTATTTTTTTTTTTTTATTTTTACTTTTGGTCTTTCTTTCTTTCACGCCCCGCACGAATACCTTATAATAATATACATTATTGTCGTAACGACCGTGAATGGAAACGGCAATACGCAAACACGTCTCATTAGGTCAGGCCCGGCATACACAGAGGCGTGCACTGCTGGAAGTTGTTTGTACGTACAATTCAAATAATATAAATCTCTATGAATGACGAAATTTTCGAGGAAGTGAACATGACGAACACTTGTAATAGTCGTCTAGACTGGCCGCCATCGTGTGCGTGTTAAAATAAATACATATTCATTATTATGCGTACCTACCGGTTAGGTATTTTATTTTCACCGTCCGGCTAAAAAAAAAAAAAAAAAACCTACTGGCAGTATTACATGAATATATAAATCGTAATATATTACGAAGACATTGACTGCCGATATCGGTTCTGTCGTTTAAAGTTCGTGATTGTCCGCCTACCAATGTCGTACTCGGTGCCAGTCATCGGGATTAACCCGCTGCATAATCGAGTGGCCCTCGGACAAATATTCGGCCAGTAGGAACGTCCGGTATTTTTCTATTCTTTTCGTATTGAAGAAATTTAAAAAAAAAAAAAAATCTATACGTTTACACACTATGTAACCATCGATCATCGAATGACCGGTATTTAAACGTATATTTCACGGTTATGGCCGAGCGCCGGTCGTTGATAACTCGTCCAACAATAGTAATATAATGAATTAGCCGAATAATAATCTGACTGTACTAGTGAAAGACATTTTTCCCGACTAAAACGATTAAAAACCGTATTACGATCTTCACTATCACGAAAATAATGTGGAGAATTTTGGAATTTTAAGCATCGAGAGTGAATTTGTAAAATCATTAGACTTCAAATGAAAAAAAGCTAGAAAAAAAGACGTATGTATGGGTAAAGAGGATAAACAAGTTGAATATTGCAACGATGGCAGTGACTAATTTTATAATAAATATAAATGTATTTTAGTACTTACTCATAATTTAAAAATGCATTTGACAAATTGAATGTTTTTAATTTAACACGATTATGTATTAAATATTATTTTATATTCATAAATAAAACATGATATTTTTTTAATTTGTAGTTCTGACGCTGAGGTGCAGGGCAGGTGTATAACTTTTTATTGTTTGCTATTTGTAGATGTATTTGCTTAAGGTCCACGAAGCACATAATCCGGCACTGGTCGTCCTAATAAAAATTATATCATACGGCTATGTTAAAGTTTTCCAACTCTAAAGCCGTTCGAAAACCCACAAATCTACATCCGTACGACCAGGACGGTTAGGTTAGATTAGGTTAGGTGACCAGAATCTTCAATAAATGATGGTGGCGGGGCCGGTAGCATTTCCGCAAGGCCAGTTCCCGGCCCGTCATCGATGCCACAAAAAAAAAAAAGGTGACCAGAATCGTATTAATACATTTTGCATTGAAATATCTCTGCGAAACTGTATTTTCACAACTTTAAATAATACAAAACAGACATAGATCATGCCTTTCACGACAGACTTTAGAAACAAACTTGACAATCACCGTTTCAAATATCACACCAGACATTAATGTAGTATATAAAAATATACAGGATCACCCGTCATATTAATTTTAAACATTTTTACAGTATATTTTTTGTATAGTTCTATAGTTATTACCAATTTATTTGTATTTAATATTTTTATATGTTTAACGTTTAATACTATTGTAAAGTGTTTTTCAAAACTATATAAAAAAAAACATTTATATACCATACAATTTAATAATTTATCTGTGTGAATTAGTATGTGTAATTTTATTATATAATTAAGAAAAATGAATTAACGATTTTGATAGTAAAAAAATGTTTGCAACTCAGGGGGGGGGCTTGACAGTTTTACATTAAATTTAGGGGGGCACTGTGACAGTTGACTGTTAAGATCTCATACTGACACATACCATCGACTTTATATTACAAATCACAATGTAAGTAGAAATTATTATTTTATTAATATAGGAAATTCTATAGTTACCACTACAAAAAAAAAAAATCCACAACAAAAAATTGTATTCATAATGACAAAAAAAAAAAAAAAACAACAACTAATTTATTAAGTTATAATTAATATTATTATCAATTTTATTATTTTGTTTTTAATTTAATAAATTTATTAAATTTACTAAAACACTAAACACTAACGTATTTTTAATAATTTTGGCGTTTGTAATTTAATATCTATATCTGGAGTAACAGATGTCATATTATTCAAAATACAATTTTTTTTAATTTAAAAATAAAAAGGAAAAATAATTTTTAATTTTGTTTGTCTATAATCTCCTAAAATGTTTAAATAATATATATTTATAAGTAAGAAAATGTTCAAACATCTTTCGTAGTAAAATATTGCGAAAAAATTGGTTTTGATAATGTTAGATTTCTATATTAAATGAATAATGTTATGTATATGAGTTGTACAATATGAGTGCGTTATCAAGTAATTCGTCAACTTACAAATGTGTATGATCAATTTACATTTCCGGGGTCATGACAAATATAACGTTTATTAATAATATTTTTAGTAGTTCGTAGCACGCGCGTATACAGATATAAATTTGTCGGTAATTGACTGTTGTCACTTCAATCGGTTTTCGCCCTTTGAGCCTCTCCCCGATGGCCCGATGCATACAAATCGCCGATTAAGCCAACCAGTCCGCCCCTGCTATCCAGTCCGGCTACGGTTTGACCGCGCGATCGTCGATTTCACAGCCGTCATTTTCAGTGCCTATCGCAAAACGAATTTTACATCAAGTCATTTCGGTATAGCGTTCAATAACGAATCATTTGTGAATTTAACCCCAGATTGCTTTTAAATGACGAACATATGTCGTTACAACGTGTGTTGCGTACGCTATTTCGAAAGTGTACGTTTTTTTTTTTATCTCGTTAATATATAATTAAAACTCGAATAAAACACCCGGATATAATAATAATTGTAAATTGACTTGACGAAATACGTGTGCCGCTGTACACAGATATATTTCCAGAATATTAAATCGTTGGTATATTATCGGTATAAATCGCGGGACGTACGGAAATGTTGTTTTCCGTATCTAATTAAAAAAAAAAAAACAAAAACGGAATAGTAGTCAAACCGTTGTGTTCGCGTTGAAACTTTTTTAATTATAATGCTGCGATTAATAGTATTTAATACTGCGATTAAAAATATACACTTTGGCCGTTGACCAATGGAATAGAAAACGGCTGAATAATATACGTGCCGGGTACGAATTCATTAAAGTGTCGGTGTCGACAAACTCTCAGTCGGAGTTAGGTACAAAAACGAAAAAAAAAAAAGAAAAAGATACGAGTGTATATTAATTAAACGTTAAAACGTTGCAGCATTGTACTCTGCCCATCGTCTGTATTTATATAGACAAAATCGCATTAAATAAAATTAGTTTTTTTTTTTTTTATATATATAGAAAATGAAATTAAAATATAACAACACTACGTGTCGCTGATGGCAGAGTTTGTATTATACTTCAAATATTTACAGATTTAACGAAATCTTATTAAAAAAAAAAAAAAAAAAAAATCTCGTTATTATATATAATCTCCGGCGTGCGGTCAAATTTTGACATTTCGATGTGTTTTTATATTCTAATAAATTCGATTTGATTTTTCGATAAAAACAAATCCAGTCAAAATGCATTCGCTCTTTAAGGTACAGCACTTTGGACTTTTTAACGGGTTATTAGTTTTATACGATTTATGGCGTATTCGATTTACGTAGACACGAACATGAAATTCGTTCGGTACACAACAATTGCAATACCGTTTTAGGTCGTATCGAGTAGTGTTATGTAATCCAATAACTATGGCCAGTTAGGATTGAATCAACGCACCGATATACATACAATCGTTTGTCGATATTAACGGATTAAGCCGTAGTCGAAACGGTCCGGGTCGTACGTGATATACCGTAGATTTTGAACTGGGGATCAAGCGCTCAGCTGAACATTCGATAAATCCTTCAACAAATACGGTACGAGAAACAGTATTAACATAATCGAATTGCGACGAGGGACGACGATGACGCGCAACCGCGTCCTCTTAATAAAAAAAAAAAAAATTTAAAAAAAAATAAAAATATATATATATATATATATATATATATATATATATATATGCAATTCCATAAACATCCGAGTCCTAATTATGACGTTTAGTATGTACAATGCACGCTGCACATTGTGCAAACATTAATAATGATTTACAAGTGCAGAATTCGCAATATTCGAGACCGTTAAAGCTCGAGAAATCGACATTACGACGACGACGACGACGACGACTTACTTAACTTATTTTATTAGTTCGAGCACGAGCACCGCGGTACTGAGTTCACTCGTTACGACAATTTACAATTTACATAAATACTCTATTATAATTCGTCCGTATGCGTTTTAATTCCCCGGGCGTAGTACCGTCGTCGATTGAGCACCACCATTTCGAATTTGTTTTTATTTAGTTTTAAGCCGGACAAATGTGTCGTAATTTGATTACATCGGTATTTGAACTTATACAATTCATGTTGAAATTCGTGGAAGAAAAACAGCGAACAATTGTAATTTATTTCGTAGTTAAAAATGAAATACTACACGTTCGATTTACAAAAAATCGATTGAAAGAAAATGTCTTTTCTCCGATTTTCTCGTAGGGTCTTAATGTAAATATGATTTATTTTTTTTTTTTTTTTTTTTTTCAATGGAATTGTTTAAGTTTTAAATGTAATACTATTTTCAAATGTTGACTACCTCTACTTCTTATTATACATTAAATTCCTAAAGGTATTATAGGCTTAGAGTTTTAAAAATATGACAATCCCCTTAAACACAGATTCGAAAAAAAAACTATTCGTCTAAAAATGTCGATATGCACCAACACTAATAGTGTTTTTGAGTTATGCAAAATGTTTCATTACGATTGTTTAAAATTTCGACCGGAAAAGTATGGAAGGGCGTAATAAATTTCATAATCATTTTTAGACGATAACACAACCCTACTCATCTGGTCAAAATCGTATACTGTTGTAGCACTTATAGCTCGTTCGCGTTTAGATAAATACTCTTTTTTCGAATCACACGTTGGTCATCTGCAGGTCTCGTAAGTTTATGCATTTACACATTTTTTTTTTTTTTTGCTTTATAAGAAAACATGCTAAGTGAAGTACAAATCCGTTTCATAACAATACTAATTAAAATACGAAGTTTAATTGTGCATGTTGGATATTAATGGCGTATTTGGCATGTAGCAGGTTTTTTTGGAGTTATTCATTTCGTATAAATTAAAGACATTATTATTTCATATTTACTTTACCGACAAATTTGCATAATTCTACTATTAGATTCGGTTTATTATTATTGTAGAACTATGGGTTTCGTCAGTTTGCAAAAAAAATCAAGATTGGCAAAGATGAGAAAACTTTGACGACAAGTAAAATAATTATAATTAAAGTTAAAATCAAAAGAAATAAAATTATAATTTTTAAAAACCAATTTGTTCAATAAACTGAACTGTTTTTTGTTTAAATTTGTTTTTTGCGCATTTGCCAAGTGCATAGTTTTAGAATTTTATTTGTATGTATATTTGAATGCATGTTTTGTATGTTTTTAGTGCATGAACACATACGATTCCTGGTCATCAGCATTTAACGTATTGTAAATAAGATTAAAAAAAAAAAAAAAACCCCCGAAATCGATTATACTCAAAATTGCAGTGGATAATCGCGGATACGATTAAAATTTAAAAAAAAAAAAAAAAAAATAATCGCCTTGTACATTACACGTCCTGTCTCTTGGAAATGTCTGAAAATGTAAGCGAATTCACGGGTGCGTTTAACCGTACTCGGGACGTGATACGTGATGCGGATCCGAACGTCGTCATTTGGGGTCGAAAGTCGACGCGACGGGTTTGGCGTTAATAGCGATTACGACGCGATGCGGTCGGGTAAAAACAACAACAACAACAACAAAAAAAAAACAAATTACATTAAACAAAAAAAAAAAAAAAAAAAAATGAAAATGAATATATCAACCGACAGCGGAATGGGACGGATAAATGTAACGCACAGCCGCGGTATAGTTGCGCCGAGTGCGGCGGCTCGTGCGCACAAAGAGGAAGAAAAAAAAAAATCAAAAAAAGTCTCGGCGCGTCTAAATAGTTAACTAATAATAATAATAATAATAATAATAATATTGTCGGTGAAAAGAAAGTGGAAGTGGTTCCTGTTAAATCTCGTTTTAGTTTTGTGCGCGTTACGTAATAAATTACACTCTATACCGAGGTATTAAATTATTGTTTATTGGCTTGAAGCTGTTACATCAGCCATATCAGACGATAATATAATATACATTAGAGTATTACGTCTACCCGTAGTGGTAACTGAAATTCCGAACGTGTAAACCATATAAATATATATATATATATATATATATATATATATATATATATTTGTAACCGTGTAGATAGTTTTTATTCGGCGGAGAATGGTTTTTTTTTTTTTTTTTCGCGTCTGTTTATTATCATACACGAGGTGCGTTCAATAAATACACGGACAAAAATCTATTAAAAATTTTACGCTGAACTTGCAAACTATTTAAACGGATCGCCTTCAAAATAATGTCCTTTAGATTCTATACAACCGTGCTCTCAACGGTCTTGCCACTTTTGAATTTCCTCCGAGGTTATAAGCGTTTTACAGCTCATCTGGTTAGGCTATGGACGGTTTCGTTAACGTCTTCGACGTTCTGAACGTTCTTCGCGGGTAGTTTTTAGTCTCGGAAATTAAAATTTAGAAAAGCCACAGGGAACTAAGTCATGTGAATATAGTGCGTGAGGGGAGGTACCACTGGTATATTTTTTGAGTGCCAAAAAAAAAAAAACACGTATGTAAAGTGCTGAATGCGCTGGAGCGTTGTCTTGGTGCAGAAGCCACGACTTTGATTTTACACGCTTTTGGCTTTTACGGCGTACTTTCTTTCTTAATCTTTCCAGTACTTGTCGATAGACAACTTGATTTACTGTTTGACCTTTAGGAACAAACTCATAATGGTCTAAACCAAAAAAAAAAAAACAACGGCATTGCATTGATGTTTGACCGGACCTGACGATTGATTTTTTTTTTTGGGACGAGGTGAATTTGCGGTCTTCCATTGCGATGATTGAATTTTCGATCATATCCATATGTACCCATGTTTTATTACTCGTAATATTCGATTTTATAAATCGTTAGAAACCCCGTCTTTTAGTTCCAAACACACTTTAACGCGATGTTCCATTTGTTCCTCGGTTAACAATTTTTGGCACTAATTTTGTGGACACTCTTTTCATACCCAAAATCATCTGACAAAATCGAATGACAAGCACTAATTGATATACCAACTTCGTTGGCTACTTTTCTGACATTTAATCGCCGGTCATTTCTAATTTTGTTTCGAACAAAAGTAATGGTATCATTTATTTTTGATGTTGATGGACGTCAACAGGACATGACGATGGTCATCTTCAATGAATATTCGACCATCCGTGAAACGTTTGAACCGGTCAAAAGTTACACAACGGCTTAGGTGCAATACACCCAAAAGCTAATTTAATCATTTTAAAAGTTTCCGTAGTATTTCTACTAATTTTGAAACAAAGTTTAATAGACGCGCGTTGTTCCGTAATATTATCTATCGTGAAATCGCGATTTTATACAAACGACCAACTTTGAACGCGCACTGTTAATGACTGATTGGAGATAATGACTTTTATTGTACACTGAAATAATGGACATTATTTCTAGTTTATTTCGGTATAACAACATTACCGATAACATTAAAAGTTTTTCCGTAATAATTTTAGTCTGGGTATTTATTGAACATATCTCGTATATGCTCGTATAATTTCGATTTAGCCCTAAAAAAAAAAAAATCCGGAAATGTTGGCCGTAGAGTAGGATTTAATTAAATATTCTTGCGCGGCGATAAACGATTACGAGCGAAAATCGCTTACCCGATCATGTTTTGAAATACTGTGACTTTTACAATTTCCGTCGTCGAAACCTCCGGAAATCCAAATGCTTATCAAACAATTTCAAATGTCTGTAAATAACTCAACAATTGCCAATATAATATAAAAAAAAAAAAAAAAAACCATGAACAATATACGTATAGTAAAAGCAATACATTCCTCGCAACAATCAGAATACGCTAAAATACGTTTAACGGTTGATTTTATTGAAATTATATATATATATATATATATATATATATACACAAATAATAATACAACGAGGCGATCGACTAAACGTAATAGGTTTTTTTTTTAGAATTTGTTTTTTTTAGATCTAAAATGCAACAACAATAAAAAAACTCATAGTGAAAAGTTGTTTACTTGACAGCAATTACAAATCTCGTCATAGTAAATCCAACGCTAAAATAAAACCTATTACGCAGACGTTCTATTGTTCTTATATCACATTATTGTCTTCCGTTTCGGCCGTAAATATAATTTTTTTTCCCCGTAAATTGAGTACATGTACAAATATTAATTAGCATATACTTAGAAGATAATATAGAATATTGCACAAAAACATCCATAATTTATGTACGTATAGTAAAATAAAATCGTCAAACGATTTCCATTGTTATATTTCGCGTTTGCAATACGAATAAATCGTCGGTTTTTGTTTTAATAAAACAACAAAGCCGTGTTTGTCTGTAAAACACATTTGGGTAAACAGTCAAAATCACGTGAATAATATTATGTTATTATTATTATTTCTTATCGTCGAATATTCATGATATAAATTATCGTAAACTATGATTATGCAATCAGGTACGCTTTTTACGTAGGTGAGGCGTGTTTATGTAATAAATTCTAAACTGTATTCGTTAGAAATACGACCTCGTTTTGCAACGTACATTTCAGAAAAACTAACCGAATAATTTTTATTATATGTGTGAAAAAAATAATATGATGTTTGTGGTCCTGAAAGCCTTCGTAATAATTCATTTTAATTTTTTTGTTGTATTGCTATTTTTATATAGTTTATAATGAAGAAAAATAAACTTATGGCGTGTATAAAACGCGCAAATTTAATTAATTTAAATTGTGAGATAATTGGATTATTAAAATAACATTTTTTCGCTCATAAACTCGTGGGCTTCAGAGATGATTATTTTCACAGGGGCCCATGTGCCAAAAGAGGTTAAGAACCGCTGATATATATGTATCTTAACGTCGGTAATGGCCCAAGAATGGGAAATACAATTTTGACAATTGGTTTATTGTCTGGAAACCTCTGTTTTTATCAGATCCAATCGAAAAACGACGAGTGCTAAAAACGGGCATATTTACGCAATAACGGTTTTGTGTTGATGATATTTTTCATTTTGTGTTTGTTGTAGAGTCTACAATAATCGTATGTACGGATAATCGTGGAGACTTGAAATTTTCACTGAATACATATTATAATTACCCTAAATCCGGGCCTAAGTGCACACAGTGGCGCACCTGATGATTCGTTTCTGATTTTAAGAACATTATTTAAAATACGTCCGTGTTGGAAAAATGTCGTGTCCTGTTGTGTTGTAGTTTTGCCGGTGACCGGTGTGTATTAAAAATGGTATCGAAATTGCTATTTTAATTTAGTATTATCGATGGAAAATTTCAACGGCGCTAATTTATAATTTGCCGGTACAATCGTTGCAATCGAAAAAAAAAAAAACGATTCTGAACGGAGATCGTAAGGTTTATAATAGTCGTGTTTATTTTCCCTTGTAAAATATCGAACCGACGTATCGTCTATACCAGCGGTCGCCAACAATTTGATCCTCACGGATCACTAAAACAATAACTCTAAATTCTATGGACCACCTATATATATATAATCTATGGTTTAAAGTTTATACATTTATAGGGTTAATGCTATAAGTCTCAGGTCATTATTCAGAGTTTTCGAGCCGACAGACATTTCCATAAATACCATACTACGGATGAGTCTTATACCTAATTAATTAAAAAAAAAACAAAATACATTTGTAAAGTAATAATAATGGATTTTTTTTTTTTTTGTTTATAACAAAATGTATTGTACAGTAAAAACTATAAAAAGTATAAAGAACCTAATATAGAACAGTAAAGTGTATTATACGTTTTTATCTAAATGTTCATGCTTATTTTGAATGAGTTTGTGAATTTTCGGCTCCGAGGAAATTACTGCAAAACGGAGAGCTCTATTTATTTCAAGCCGAGACCGGTACCGAGTTTTAATAGCTGTGACAGACGAAAATGTCTTATCGCCTAAATACGTTGTTTCGTCACTCAGTAAATCACTTTTAACGTACAGCCAAAAATGAGATTTTGATAAGAACAACTGGAATATGGCTTTGAGAGTGCAGTCGGATGATACATTGATAAGATTATCTTTTTCGTTCATATTTAAATTACAATTAAAATAAACACACGCCCGCCGGAAAAGTTAATTAAATAAAACTATGTTGAAATTGTCCTGCGGTCCACGCGAACCACGACCGCAGGTCTTTACTGTCGTCGGGTTTTTCAATTTTTTAGAAAAACCTTTGGTAATCTAGACAAACGTTTCAAATACAAAAAAAAAAAAAAATAATACCATTAACGATAATCGCGTATTATAACATAAAAATAATATTTGATTGATCGCGAACTGCACATTTATTTCTTCAATATTATTTGAATTTAATTCTACAATATAACAAATACCTCTATTCGGTACACGAGAGGAACCGTACCCGGTTACTGTTATTTATATTTCGGGATTGGCATCCGTACGGCCGGCGTCCGGTGCTAGGCGTGTACGGTTAATTGGTTTTAAGATAAAAAGCAGAGCTCTTTTTTTTTTTTTTTTTTTGATTCGACTGTATAACACGAAGAATGTCCCCAGATATAATATTGTCTAATCGAGTTCAAGTCTAAAACTATATGTTTATAGTTCATTCGACGTGGCCCTGGTGTGGACCATCACTACGCTGTGTTGTATAGTCGAACTCTCGAGACTTCCCGGGTAGGTGAATTGCAATTTATTGAGCCGATAGACCGGCTTTGCAGTGCGGCGGTCCGACCAGAGACGTATTTACGGTATTGCCGCCCCGAGGCGTTATTAAGAACAACTCGCGACTCCCGGACGCGATATATTTTGACGATGAGCAAAATAAAAATGTAAAACGGTCGTCGCCCGTTTGTATGCGGCCCACCGAAAAAAAAAAAAAAAAAAAAAAAAAATTACCGCCCTTAAAATTTGCCCCCCCCCCGGGTCAAACCGAATGAAATATTAATCGTATTAAAATTATCTAAATGTGTACGAATCAAACGGTGCACATTATACTGGCGAATACGAATTATTATTTTCTTTTTTCTCTCCATAATAAATAATTCTTTAATATTTCTATGGTATTCCTGTATTGTTCCCTTTTATATATATATAAAAAAAAAAAACTTTTCACTAATTTTTGAAAATAATGTCGCGTATTTCGTTTTAAACAATTGAATAACACAATACCTACCCTTACATAATTAACGAGAAAGAAAGAAATACTATTCACAACACGGGCTGCGCATACGTAACGCTTTTATTATGCGTTTCGCCGGAATTTTGAAAAATTGAATGCCACGACCAAATTGCAAAATAATATTGTCGCTATTGTGTACCTGTAAATATTTCATTCGTATTTTTGTGCATTTTATTCATTTATTTATTAAAGGAGACGATATATGAATGGCTTCCGGGCGCGGGCCACATAATCAATGTCAATTATTCAAATGCAATTACACATTTCCGACCGAACCGGCGGCTATAATATTATGGGCCGCTCGTCGCGCGCATTGAATTAATAATAGTCGCACGACGAAATCACGAAAGTCCGCCACGGCGAACAACGCTATATTAATGTGATTTATTAAAAATTCACAACCCTATAAATATTTATACCGCCGAATAAAAAGAGAGAGCGTGAGGGAAAAACTAAGATTCCGCGGTCCGTGCGGGCAATCCGGCGAGTTTGACGGTTTTTCACTGCCCCGGTACCCACGCTCCGGGGAATACGCGCAGGTTAAGATTTGACGGAAACCGCCTCTAGAATCAATTAATACAGACACCGGATTCCCTGTGTATTTATCATTTTTCGAGATAGTCGTTAAAATACAAATGGTATCCCGGTAATACTATTATTGTAACCGGGGGCGATATCAGATTTGCCAGTCAGATCGATCAACGGACGGCTATGTGTTTCGACAGACTTCTTGGCCGTGGTACACTCGTCCCGTTCCTTCGCCGGATCGGGCGAGCTCCACACCCCGGGTGTTCTCATCTGCGGTTTTCCCGGCGAGCAGAACGAGCAGGATGACGGCGACGCTCTCCGTACCCTCGTGCGCTGCGAGGCGTTCGACGGGGACGGGGCCACTGTTGTAGACGGTAAACCGGGCACGAGGCGGCGTTAATCGTTGCGGGACTACCTCCTGTCGATCTGTTGGCCTCTTGCCGGTGCAGGGCTTTGGAAGCTCTGCGCGCGTTGGGGACTACGACGGCAAGCTACGTACCCCGCCCGTCAGCGCTCCGCACGAGGATCCGCGTCGCGACTGGACGGACGCGCCGGATCCGTAGCGCGGAGATGCCCGCGGGGACTTTCCCCCGGACTTGCTGGTTCGATGACCTACCGCCTCGCTCAACTTCACACGGCTTTTACCCGTTCCTTCGCCGGATCGGGCGAGCTCCGCACCCCGGGTGTTCTCATCTGCGGTTTTTCCGGCGAGCAGAACGAGGAGGATGACGGCGACGCTCTCCGTACCCTCGTGCGCTGCGAGGCGTTCGACGGGGACGGGGAGCGCCCGGTCCGGAGGATCGGTCCTTCCGAACCGGGCGACTCGGTGTCGCTCATGTCGGAATCCCCAGACCGTCGGAAAGCCGTGGTCGACTTCGCCGAGACGGTCGTCGCGGAAAAGGAGTCGGCCGAACGGCAACGCCAAGCCCTCGACGCCGCCGGCCGGTAGGAAGCGTCCCTCACCCCTACAAGTGTAAGGGCAGCGAGTGGACTTCGGCCCGGTTACTGCCCATTCCCCTGTAGGGACGCGAAGCTCCGACTTATGTGAGCCTGCCCCGTCGAAGGGGAAACCGGGATTTTTATATTTTGTGTAATTATTCGTAAGTGTTCATTTTGAAAATAAATGATGGCGACCTGCCTCCCGAAGTAGTGCCTCCTCACGGCCATTCCGGGAGGCGGGGGTATTGCCGGTACTAAAAGGAAAAAAAAAAAAAAAACACTCGTCCCGTACAATTGACTTGCGTTTATTTTTTTCATCCAGTAACCATGATTAAATTTGGTACCGGTCGAATATCGAATGAAAAAAAAAAATCTAAATAACGATTCCGCCTCATATTTAGTTTTTTTTTTTTTTGTCTATAATTTTTTATGGTTTATAATTAACTCGCAGACGGATATACTATATACACACACGATTTGTTTACTTCAATGAAAAATTCAAAAAAAACCCCAAACAAATAATAGTTTATTAATGATTTATTTCGCTTATAATGTGTATTGCGACAATGATAATAATATTCTCTAATTTGTTTTATTTTTGATTATTATATTGACATAATTAATGTATCGTATTATTTTACAATCAAGCTATCGTATTTCGATCGCCTATAATATACCGGAACCCGACACGGAACTATTGGTGTTTGAAATTTAATACTATCAGTAAGGTGATTGGACTTAAACCGGTGATTGTTAACGATTAACAACAATTATAATCAATTAGTTGATGAAAAAAAAAAAAAAAATTATCGAATTAACTAATAACCGCGTACAAAATAATCTCTTAGACAAACAACAATAATAGAGAGGAAAAAAAAAAAAAATACCGTAAACGTATAAACGACGCCACGTGATACCGCGTTATACCGTGGTATAACCTATAGGCGGTGAACAATTATTAAATCGCAGTAACAATTTTTTTTTCTCTTCCTAATTCCCTTGTTGTTTTATTCTTTTTACATCAACAGATAATAATATGATTAAGATATCACCGTGGAAAATCTCCGTCTCCTTTGTTTTTGTCCATCACGGCTTTAGAAATACCACACATATACCTACGATGTCCTTGACGGGAAACCGATATTTTGAGACCTCGGTTCACGATAATAATTATTCGTGTTATTGTTATTATAATATCAACTCGATTAGGATTTCGTATTTCTTTGGGCGTGACAAAAAAAAAATTCGCATATGGGCTCATTAACGTTGAGCGTCGAATGCAATATTTGTCGCAGCCAATTTCCGATTTAAAATATTATTTAAGAAACCCGTACGGATATTCCGCAGAGGACTTCCGGTTACGAACGGAATCATTGGGATTCTTGTTTTTTTTTTTTGAGATCTTCAAAACGAATTTTTGCGTTTAACCCGTGTCGAACGGCAATACGCTGCGGCACATAAATTCATACAAACACATCCGCAAGTGTGGTCCATGTGTGCACACACACACACGGTCGGAAATTGTTTTAAAACTTTTACCCGCGTCACTCGGCATTTACATTATTATAATATAATGAAAACCACCCGAGAAAGTATATCTATACAATTGTCGCAAGACAACAGCCGTTTCGAACCATATACAATAAACATGACGCTATGCGTGAAACTGGGTGAGATATATTTTTTTTTTTTTTTTTTATCAAACTTTCTTATTATTTTTTTTATTATTGAGATATAGTGTATACGTTGCACTGGGTTTTTTTTTCTCACCCCCAACATTAATATTATTATTATTATTATTATTATTTATGTCTGGCGGCACCATTGGTTTCAATGTGACGTCCGCCTAATAGTAATACGTCCATAAATCTATGTAATCTTAGTCGACAAAAATGCCCGCGTTCGAAAATCGAAAATGTGTATTGTATCGTGTTAAGTTATTAACAATAAGTTAATGCACTACAAAACGCACAAATAAGCATGCACTTGTGCACTGAAAACATGTAAATTATGCAAGTAAAATAATTATAATCATTAAAATCATAATCAAAAGAAATAATATATAATTTTTCAATAAACATTGAGTTTTTTTGCAATGCATATTTTTCGAATTTTAGTGCACACAAATGCGCGTTTCCGGACTTTTAGAAAATACGCATTTATATGTACTAGAATTCGAAAAATATGCATTGGAAAAAATGCGTAAAAACTCAGTTTATTGAAAAATTAGTTTTTAAAAGTTATATATTATTTCTTTTGATTTTTATTTTAACGATTATAATTATTTTACTAGTCATCAAGCTTTCTCATCTTTACCAATCTTGATTTTTTTTGCAAACCGGAAAACTCATATAACCCATATCATACAGGAATACAAATAAACCAAAACAAAACCCGTAACTTTCACCGAATACTTATATCCGCGGTAAAATATTTAAAACATTCTGGCGAGTATTTTTTATTATTAATCTTTATTCGGTATTAAGCGAATAAAACGTATTCGGCCCATCGAAAATGCTCAAAAATTCGACACAATAAGGTTCGCTGAGAGAATTTTAGATTTATTTCGATAGTGAAAGGGTTAATATTTTATGCATTTTAACAAATGATTACGGTTATATTATTTCTATTTAACGTTAATAGCGTCGTGTGTTTTTAATAAAACGCAAATACACTGAGATTACAGTGTTGTTTACCGCGGCCAACTCGGAGTTTTGTCGAAAATTATTATTATTATTATTATTTCAATGCGCAAAACGAGTGCCTGCGTATAATAGCTACGGGTTAGGAAGTGTGCAATAACATTTAAGTAATCGCCGCTGGATAATACCGCATCTGGGAGCCATTTGTATACTTAAATATATATATATATATATATATTCACATTTTTTAAATAAATAAATAAAATACACAAATTTAACATACGACTGAAATATTTACGGGTGCACAATAGCAATGACAAATGCACATGCCAGTGGTGGTATTCAATTTTTCAAAATTCCGGTGTAACGAATAATAACAGTGTATAGATGTAAACCGTGTTGTGAATAGTGTTTTTTTCGCATCCATTATATATATATATATATATATATACAGATAGGTAGGTAGATATTATGATATTTAATGCATTACAGACGAATACAGGCGATTTCCAACAACAAAAAAAACCGCAGACAAGCCGGTTTTTAATTTAATTTAATTTTTTTTTTTTTTTGTACGAAGGAAAAATACAGGAATTGTTATATATATATATAAAAAAAACAAAGCGTATTCGTTTCGCCAGTGAAAATAATACACTAATGGTAATTAGGTAATTCGGTATATATTATGTATGTAAAGCGGTTAAAAATTTGTTCGGTTCGACTGTTGGCACTACAAACTGGGTTTGACGGTTCAATAAATTGCATTTTACCTCGCCGCGGCGTAAGTAATTTTCACGTGTTCAACTACATGTCTACAATACACGCGGAGTGCACACAATAGCCGCGTCAAATGAACAATTATAATATAGTTTTAGACTTAAGCCCGTTAAACCATTTATTAATATTTGTCGATTTTGTTCAACACACACGAGGCACTCCCCGCCCCCCCAAATACAACAGGTGTTGCGGGATTCGACGGGATTACTGCGGCGTTGGCGAAATGCAATTTGAACGTAACCCGGGGACATACTTGGGGCGCTACAAACTGCCAAAATAATTTTGCGGGGCCATTTTTATATTATCCTCTCCTTGTTGTGTCCACAAATAAGAGCGCTGATTCGAATACATTTTTCAGTGATAAAATTACATATTTATCAGAGGTGAAATATATCTAATACCGGTTAGGTAAACTATATATATATATATATATACACATATATCTCGGATACGCTATTAGTTATAATGGAAAAAGTATTATTATCGCAATGGCGATTAAGAACTTATAATTTATAAGTGAAACAAAATATTATTCGTAAATTGGTTATTTTGTTTCTCACTGTGCACGGTTATTATAGTTATTACTTTTTCTTCAAATTTCAACATATTTACACTCGAATTAATAATTCAAAAAATTTAATAAATGCATTTTTTTTTTTTTAAATTATCATTAGTTATATTAAATATTTATAATAATAAACGCAAATATATTGAACATAATAACAAATGATGTTCTACCGCACTCCAACAATCTCCCAACGAAGACAATACAGAAGTAATAAACCAATTTCCCCGGAATATAAATTTATTTAAAAAAAAATGTAAATAATTGTAACTTATGTATTTCATCTCTTATTATGCTGTTTAAGCCTTAACTTTGAATAATAAAAAAAAAAAAAAAAAATAATAATAATAACAAATTAAATTATAATATTAATGTGTTATTTTTGGTGTGTTGGCTGTATAATACCAGAGATACCCGAGCGTCGTAGCGCGTTCGATGTACGTAATTCGTATGTATAATTTCTATCCGTATCTGACTGATCAATCATAAATTAATGAATAACGACCAGTTCACGTAAATATAAAAAAATAATATGACCGACGTTATCTACATTAACCGTCATTAAATAGATTATATTTGAAAATTCGGCCAACAGTAACAAACACAGTATAGTTAATATGTCAATAAACAGTATAGATCATGAATACAGTTGGTACTCATCAACAATATATTCGTTTTTCCTCGAGTTACAACCGACAGCAGTTTATTAATATTCGAAGTTTGGTGTTAGAATTACGATTTACGAACACTGATGATATCACGGAACAATATTGTCAATATTATATGTAGCCTGTAAATAATATTTGTTCAACGGTAATAAAATTCTTCCGCGGGACTCCGTGCGGGTGTACCGGCTGTACCTGGCCCTTGGGCCGGCCCTGAATAGGCCACACTATTGCGTATGTTCGGTACGTATTGGTATATTAGAGTAATTTAGTTAATAATATAACGGAAAGCAACGGTAAATCATTGCAATTAAAAAAAAAAAGGATATTCCGTACGGAGTTCGTGTGGTGAACTAGCGAGGTTTTCTTCCCTCGTCGCTAAAGTAACACCTATAGAGATCGGCAAAGATAACACTGATGGAAACCGTTGGGTATCCAGACAACTTTTTTTTTTTTTAAATTAAACTACCGTCCATCGAAAAATCAATCTGCATATTTTAAGTTACGGCATGAGAGACGCACCATTTTTCCCTCAACGAAAAAGTGTTTTCCGAGATAATAAAATACACGCCTTTGTAAAAAATTAATACCTTCCTCGCTATATCCACCCGGAATATAAAATATAATTTTTCGGTATTATTCAAATGCGTTTTGAAGGTTTCACCCGACCACCGTAAACTATTTTAAAATGAAATATATTGCATTTTTTTTTTTTTTTTTTTCCTTAACTGTATTTATATCCAAGACGAAAATGCAAAATAATTGAATAATATGATGTTTTATTACATCATTTTTTTATTTTTTTTTTCAATAAAAAAAAAAAAAAAAACTTTAATCATGTATATATTATTACTCTTATAGACAAAAGGAATGCACACCGGACGCGAATCGAACGTGTGCACACGAATAATAAATGAAAAAATACTGTAAATATAATTAACTGTCAAAAGATAAATTCTTTGTACCGTTCTACGGATTACGTTTGGGGGTATTGACGTAGCGGAAAATAAAATAAAAACGGTTTCGGAATTAAATGAAAACGAAAGAAAAATAAACAATTTTCTATGCGCGGGCGTTCGACAATGGGTATGCTGCGATGTGTGGGTGTCGGTGTTTTTCCGGACACGGGACTTTGACTGTTTTTTTTTTTTTATTTTATTTTACGGACTACCTACTATATTCGAGAAATAAAATTGATCGTTAAATTCGTTTTATACAGTGTCCGACGGGATTATTATATTTTAAATTGGAAATGGAGGTAATTTGTGAAGGACTCGGACAAGGATGTTTGGGGGAGAAAAAAAAAAAATAATAAAAACACCGCCGAAAGGTCCGAGTAATAATAATATTTAATGGTGGTAATATTTTTTCGAGCGAAAATCGTATTCGTATTTCCGTTAAAACCAATACGACGAGTTGTCTTGTTTTACATATATTACATTAAATAAAAATATATCGTTAAAGTAGAGTGTACGGTGTAGTTGTTCGGAATGGTATGATAAAAAAAAAAAAAAAAAAATTGATTTGATAGAAAGTGAAATAGTGAAATATTATACCGTATAGAGAAACGACAATAATCGTTTTGGCCGGCGGCGGCAGCGCGAAGTGTTTTTACCTCGAATTACCAATTTATTAAACCACACCCGCCGATATTTGTGTTTTTACTTATTCTATATCAATGTTTATCTCTTTTTTTTTTTTTATACCCGTTTTAGACAAACCCACCGATTTTGTTTGACGTTTTTTTTTTTGTTTTATAAATCACGCGAGACTCAAATATACAAAAATACGGTTTTAGCAATACGAAATAGGAACAATCATAGGTAATATATAATACTTAATATTTTGCTTAAATAATCGGTCGTATGTTGACAGAATAAAAAGGGGATGGGGGCTCAGTATAATCGCGAGGTATCTGCGCAAAAGTAGATTTAGTCATACATTTTAAAAGCATTACAAATTTGCATAATATTGTACATGTATAGTGTTTAGTACACAGGACGATAAATTAGGTTTTCGTAATTTCCCAGATATTTATATACCTATAGAGAATCGTTTCCATGATCTTATTTTAAAATATTAAAAGGCACGCGCAAAAACAAGACACGGTTCCACTATTTTAATTTCATATTTTTCGAAATGTTCCGGACCAAAAATACGGCAACTCCAAACATTTTAGTCTGTAAACAGCTCTTGGTCATAATGAAAGTGTAATATTTAATCACGTAAATCTGGATCATTTTTCATCCTGGTCTGACGTTGCTGAATTTGTTTTAAAATATAATATTTTTCAACCGTTTGTTTTTGTTTCCAGAGAAGTTTCGAAAAATGCAAGGTGGCTATTTAAAATTCAAACGCTGGCGTATTGTATGGCGTTTATGGTATAAGGGTAAAAAACAAGATAAGATCATTGAACGCAATACTGCAATGGCTGAACAATATAAAAACAACAGAATATTAATTTTAAAATATTCGTGGATAATACTGGACTGGTACACGACGAATAAATAAAACATAGCTTGTATATAATTATCGACTAATTTCAATTGATAAAACCACCGCTCTCGTTATTATACCGCCTACAGGGATTATGGATTCGAGCATAATACGATTATAATTCCAAATACCGCGGCGTAGGTATTAACGTCGTGTTATTGATGATCACGATATGTTAAAAAAAAAAAAAAAACACCCAACATAATCGTAAATTGATCGACCGGGGGGAAAAAAAATTATCTACTTTATTGGCTGCCTTTTTACCGCCTGTAAAAATCTATTTTGAATTACGTCTTTGCGTTTAAAACGGTGTTGCTGAAACTTGTGGAACTTCTAAGACCACTTACAAAGTTTCGACATAGACCACTTCGATTTTAGCGACTACTTCATTGGTTTACACGTAAACCGCAATCCTTTGACTGCCTTATCCGAAAATTCCTGTACGGGCCTTTTAGATTCTGAGCAAAGTATTGGTTTTATAATAGTGTTTGCGGGGTGTGTGTGTGTGTGTGGTGGGGGGAGGCGGTCAATTATTGATTTTACTTTTATTAACAATAACTAAAACTGGAAAAATATCGGTAAAACTTGCCCAGCTTAGAATCGCAGTTGCCATTTGAAAATCCGATGTTAATATACTCGTTGAAGGTGGTCTAGGTGTAGTTATAGTAGGGGTGGTATTTTTGAAAATAGCTTCTCTACAAAACTCAAACAATAAAAGTTCTATAACGGTTGATAAGAGCAGAGATAAAATTTGCTAAATATCGCCGTATAAAAATAATATTCACTGGATTTTCTTTTCCCCCCCCCCTCGGTTTTTGCCAATAATTTAGTCTCGCCGACTAACTTGCGATACAATTGTTTTAAAATAATAATAATATATTATATTTATATGGTCGGATGATACAGCTTAACCGCACTGTATAATTCGATCGAAACGTTGGCGTCCTCGTTTAGTGGCGGCGGCGGCGGCGGCGCCAGGATTTGTTTCTGGGTACGTGGCCAGTAGGAGGCCAACAATTATAAGTAGGCCATGGATTACTGAGATTACAGCCCCTGAAAACAATACGAACTAATTACGTATAGGGTAATTCAAATTCGTCTATATTACCGCTAGCATTTTGTTTTACGACAATAATGTTTACACACAAACACGCACACACACACACAAAAAAAAAAAAAAACAAACTAAAAACTACTTTAAAACACACGTAACTATGCGATTTTCACGAGCGTCCGCAAAATTATACTGTTAATTATTTATCTATAGATTGTGCACCTGCGGTGACGGACTATTAAAATTTGTTTTGTTTTTTTACCTTACGAAACACGAGAAAATCACTATGATTTATGTCGGGCCACGCCACCGTCCTTGTTCCCGGAAGCACTGCACAAGTACCTAACTAATATATTATATTATATGCAATTTTTTTTTGTAATATACTTCATGACGGTGCTTATAATTTTTTATTTCCTCAGCCACCGCGTCCATCATTTTTCGTATTTATATTTAATACGGATGTGCTTCGTCGTATTGAGCAAGTTTTGCTATTGTACGAGTTTGAAGTTTACAAATGTCGCCGGGCTCCGTGAAAAAATGACAAATTGTAAATTATTATTTTGTAGTTTAAAATTTCAATTTAAATCTATCAGGAAAAAAAATTGAAAATGTTTTAACCTAGTTCCACTCGGGATAATTGAAAACCGTATAAATTTTTTCTTGATTTATCGTTGCATATTCGGTATTTCAACTATAAATTATTATTATACCCTAGATATAACTTTGCAAAGGTATAACGCTGTCTCGTATACGCGACGGACTCAATATAAAAAAAGGACAAAGTACAAACATCTATACCGTCCGGAGTGTCGCCAGTTTTTTTTTTTTTTTTTTTTTTTAATAATTCATTGTATATATAACTTATAAAGAGGACCACCAGACACCAAAAGCGCTCGTATTTTACGCGAACACATTTTAACAGAGCTATAACAGTTCTAGAGATTCGAAATTAGTTCAATGGAGGGAATTTTATCTTCGACATAGCATTATATATACATATATTTTTTTTCTATGATAAAAATTTTAAAACTTAAACCCCCAAATGTGTTTTTCAAACGCTTATATAATCGACTTTTGGAATGAAAAAAAAAACGCCGGGTCACTGATAATGTTCTCGTCGATATAATAACGAACGTTTCGTGTATTTTGTTTGATTGCAGCCCGTGTTTTTTATGTTCGCGTAAACCATGTTTACCTCGTAACACGAGCATTTTATTAAAACGTCGCGATTTCGTCTTGGCGATCGTCAAATCACGGGATCAATTTATTCGAAAACGAATTCGTATACTAGCTAATTTTGAACATTGACGAATTTTCCAAAATGTCTACAAAACAGCCTAATACAGGCCTAACCACATAGGTATATACCTATGACTTCTAAAATATTGGGTGTGACAATCGGCAAGCGTTCAATGAAGAAAATGTTTAAAAAAAAAAAAAATACAACACGTTGTTGTCATCAAGCACGTCAAGTTGTACAATGACAAAAAAAAAAAAAAATATATATATAATAGTATAAAATATTTATGTTTTTAAAATCGTTTTACTATAAACAATTGACACAATTATACAATAGTAGGCGGGTTTAACATAAATTTCGGATTTTTCCGTTTTGTTTTAAACGCATATTTTATTGGTACGAACGCATATTTTCGATTTCCGTGTGCGTATTTTGCCAATTTCACCTTTACAACGTTACCACTGTAGGGATAGTAGTATTAGTCGTGGCAATAATTAATACTCGTGTATTATACGCACGCGATATAATCAAATATCTGAAGACATTAGACAATGCGTCTTGCAGCGGCTATTATATTAGGTAGGTGCCGTTGGTTTTAGAGAAAAAAAAAAAAAAGAATAGACGTCGTAGTGGTGGCGACGCGGCACCGCGACTTATAGCGTCACAGAGAATCACATTTCACCGTACACTTTCTCGCGCGTTCTGCTCGTCCGGTCGTCCGCAGTACGGTTGCACGTCGCCGTCCGATTTTCATCCGACCGCGGAAACCACCGCCGCCACCGTCGTCGTCGTCGTCGTCGCCGTCGCCGTCGCCGTCGTCGCCGCCACCGTCGCCGCCGCCGCCGCCGCCACCGATCAACCGGCACGCGCTCACTCGCCAGCGGTACCGCTTCCGACGCAGAGGGTGTTTGACAGTTTGCGTTTATTATTCGATTCGTCGTACCCCCCGGCCGAAAAGTATTATAAACGGGGAATAAAAAAAAAAAAAAAAATTAATTAATTAATTTGAATCGTTCGTTAATATATATATACGAGGTGGTTTTATTTCATCATCCGCAACCCGCGGGCGACACGTCCCTTTCCGCGGGTCCGTCACACTCGCGCCGTTTCGAAAATCACCGCCGTCCGCTCCATCGACACCGGCCCGGAGGTACGTAAACACAATTGTTAAAAAACAGTATTTTTTTTTTTTTTTTTTTTTTTTTTTACGAAATAATAATTATTTATATTGTTTTATTTTGTACATATTATTACACCTACACACACACACGCACACGCACACGCACACGCGCGCGGTCGGTTTTCCTCGAATCATTATTAACGTTATTCAGCTTGAGGAAAACTACGATTACATCCGGGGGCCGTATTTGTCATTTTCCCCGTCCACCCGGTCTAATTACCACAATAACCGACACCGTGTTACGCTTATAGTTCACCGTCGACGACCCGGCGGCACTCTTCGATGTATTTCCTACTAAAAATCTAACGATTCGTAAACGGGACGATGCGGTGCCCGGGGAGTCGAACCGGCGGTCGCGGGCAACGTTTGGCCGCCCCACATCGCCTAGGCCCGTCAGAGCCGCGCGACGATACCGAACATTAAATCAACGGACGAAAACCGTTAAACCGTAGCCGTCATCGTGTAACGAATTCGCCTAAATAGAGTACAATTTTACATTCCGTGTTTAAAAGGGAAAAAAAAAAAAAAAAAAACCTTGTATTCCGTCTGCAACGTCCCGTTCCGATTTCCAAGCGTACGTTTCTGCAAAATTGCGATTGGCGTTGTGGTTTTCGTGAAAACCGGGACGGTTTAACCGTTTCGTTGTATTCGTTATTTTCGATTTTTATTGCAACTCGGTGACAATGTCCGTTTGTTTTTCACCGTATATTTATATTTGCCCTTCTTTCTAGACGCGGACAAATTTCCCAAGACATTCGAGCAACAGTTAGGCGCACGAAAATTCGACCCGAGGTTCATCATAAATTGTATTGAAAAGAATATATATATATATATTTTTTTTTTTTTTTTATAAGCGTGTAGAATGGTTATTTTGATGAATATTATGAAAATTAAGTAATTTCAAAACACGATTAATCGAACTCCGTTCTAAATCGTTTTTCGTTTACAATGGTTTGCAACAGATGATTTAAATTATATTTAACCCACTATATCCTAGCTTTCAAACACGGTACCGTCTTTCTATTTTTTTTCATCGCGTTCATTATTATTTTACTCGTGCCCTTTTAAATACGGCCCCGATTACGCCCAGTTCTTGTAATTAATACGCCTTCGTCGAGGGTCGGCGGCTTTCTACGTTCATTAAGCGTAATAAATATTTGCCAAAGGTCGCTGCCTATACGTACTCGAAACGGTACAAAACCGATTTAAAGAAACGAAATTTCTAATCAAAAACAATATTAATATTTTTTCTCTCCCTCTGTGCAATTTATTATTACAGTGATTTTGCGGGCGAGACGTGTCCGTTTTATATTTCCCTCCCCCCTGTAAATTTTCGTATTACACGCCATTTGAATTATGCAAATAAATTCGCATTACACACGCCACCATGCACACCGCACTGCACCACTTTGTTCGGTAATTTAAAAAAAAAAAAATTATACGAAAAAAATATTAACTTAGATCCGCCATCACCGTCAATAATTGCGTTTTTCGCAAATCCGAACGAAATACGAGAAAAATGGACTACGAGGCCCGATATTTAAACAGATTTCAATTTATACCCTACACTTGAATTCTGGACGAATTAAATTTTTCATTTTATTTTAATGATTTCTGGGTTTTATCGATTGAAGACGCTCGTCGTTGACGCCTTTTGACTCGCCATATATTTCTATATACACTTACGACTTATCGTATTTAATTTGAAACGATATTTCTAAAAAAAAAAAAAATAGGGCAAACATGTGTCAGGCGTGTTTCTCAGCTTTCGAATTTGTAATATTACTATAGGTTTACCAGTTCAGCTGTGGACGGGGATTGCGAAAATGTAGAATTATAAAAACAATACGTCCATTTCGACGTAGCCATCAAAGAGTACAGAGATATATTTGTACGTGCTGTACAATTTATTGAAAATTATTATTTCAACTCCCGATTCACTTCGAATTACAATTCGTATTTATTTTTTTCGTCCTACGTTGGCCTACTGGAAATAGTCGAGAGTCTACCCTTATCCATCCCAACCGTAAACAGTTTATATCTACGCCCGCCCGACACTTGTTGTGTACGGTTGAATCGCGGATAGTTTTTCTTGTCGTGGAAAATTGACGCGCGATGCTCGGTGTTTATTGACACGCCTCATTTGGAAATAGACGAGAATTTTTTTATCAACGAGTTGTCGGCGTGGGTATATACGGGTATGCTATATTGCGGTTGTTCTTGCCCGGCCGATAACGATGATTTGTCGGGAATACAATATAATAATATACAGCGGCTGAAACACTATTTCGGTACATCCGGCACCTCGGACTCGTGATTGTCCCGATAATCGCCCGTCATTTTAACTGTGTACCGACGGCAGTTTTACAACAGTTTCTATAAACCTATTCGAACATTACAGCGGGAAAATCGATTTTCGCACCTCGCATCGTTCCGTATACTGCGTACATATATATATATATATATATATATATATATATATAAATGATTGGTATTGCACCAACAGTGAGTCCCGTATTGCATACAAAACAGACGTTTATTAAGTACAACAGGACTCGGTCGTTATTTTTGATAGCGTTCCAATAAAATTAATAATGCCGTATACAATAATATTCGCAGTCGTCGTCGGTTCGTTTGCGATTTCTAATCGACACAAAGACGGGCGCAGACGTCTGAATAGGTGCCGTTTAACAGCAACGCTCTTGTCCGGCCTAATCTAACCCGACCGGTGGGTAGGCGACATGACTAATTATTACGCGATTTAATACGTGTGATGGACACGATATCTTTACACACACACACACACACACACACATATAAAAACAGTTACCATTATTATTGCGCGAGTAAACGATTTATTTACATATTGTCCTCTATAATATTTGTATATAAAAAGTCACGACTCACAGTCGGTCGGCGCCCAGCCCGAATCCTTGGAACATAGAAAGCTGACATTTCGCACAGAGGTGTGTGACGACGCGGACGAGGAACCAAGCCCGCGGATTCCTTTGATATTCCCGCGGAATAAAGAGCATTTATATTTTCGTCTGTTAGAGTTGCCTACATTTTTCCCGTAACTTCAGTAACTGTTTTCAGGATTTTTCGATTTTTAACGATACATTTAACGCGTTACTCATAAAGCTAAAATTAAAACGAGATACTCACCGGCTGACCCGCTGGTCTATTAACGCACGACTTATACCATAAAGATTACCGTCCCTGATATACGCCATGGACCGCATATACACTTTCTTTAAAAAAAAAAAATTATATGTTCAGCAACACCTTATTAACAAGACAGACGTCAAATTTATTTATTCGAATAACCCGAAATGTGATTTTAGCTATTAATGTAAATAAAAAAAAAAAAAAAAACAATATTTCAATAAAAAAAATATAAATAACGAAATTAATTATTAATTGCATTGATTTCAATAAAACAAAATTATCAATTATAATATTTTGTCGCAATTTCATGAATATGGTATAAAACACTATTACGTGAATTTGACATGGTGTAATTTTTTGACAATGTAATCGATCACTTAGTGTTTTAAAATAAAATATTAACAAAACTTTTGTAGAAACTTAAAATTTCGACGGTAGATACCTTTTATACCGTAGGCGCTGAGGAAGGATTTTTGAAAATCCCATCTCCATATGGGGTAACATAGGGGATGAAAGTTTGTACGAAAATCCGTAGTTTTCTAAGTTAAGTTCATAAAATGATAAAACGGCTGACAAAGATATTTACGAGGAAAAAACGGAACTGGATGTGGGTTACTGGGTCCCAGGGGGGAAGATCTATGGTTAGCAACACGTATTTCGGGATTTTTGAAAATTCAAAAGAAGGTCGAAAGAAAAACAGTACGTGAACGGTGTGTCACGGGTAACAGCTAGTAAAATGTAAAAATCGATCTGCAACAAAATATCGCGTCGTCCGGCCGTTTTATTATACTTTTTACTTTTTTATTACCCATCGCACGATTAGGAGGTACACACCGGATTTGGCGATTAAATCGTATTTTAACACGTTTTTTCCCCGTCTGCGTATCGAAATTCGCGAACAATGTCCCGAATACCGTACACTCTTATCTCCTTTTGGTTTTCGAATATGTATTTCTAATCGTCTTTAAACATTAAGGTGGCCGGAGCATAATCGATTCTTTCTGTTACTAAATAAAGAAAATTAATCATAGATAATTTTATTAGTTTGTAATTACAAAATAAATTATAATAATTCCAAATTGTAACAATACTTATTGTTCGTGTTTTAACGAATTTCATTATAAATCTGGTTAGGTCTTATGATGTGGACCTTTTGTTAAATTTTTGAGCACTTTCAATGGACTGAAAAAAAAAATAGTGCGCCGTGGTTATTACGGTTTTCGTCAAAATTTAAACTTCAAACACTCATAACAATAACTAAACAACATGAATTGCTTTTTGTAACCGTCCATAAAGTTGATGATCTTCTGGTCATAAAGACCACCCCGGTTTTAATAAACAAAAAAAAAGTACAAGGAAATTGTTGAAAATAATCCGTATAAATCCGTTTAAATATTGAAATTTATTACTTATCGTGTATACAGGTGCCTGACTTGAAACGATTTGTTTTATAGAAAATCGTACGTACACGATGAATATATAGCGACTGAGACTCGAATGTTGTAGAAATCGTAAGTGGCACGTACACATTTTCCAAAATATGTACAATTATGTAGTCTGTTTATTCGTTCAAAAACACATATTGATAAAAAAAAAAAAACCAAAAAAACAAAACAAAAAAAAAAATAAATAAATAAAGTGGGCGTACTTCAAAGGGATTTTTGAGAGAAAACTACCTTTAGTAAAATGCCTAGATGACGACGATATTTTTGAAGCAACTTGGGCCACGGCGTTTTATGATTTTCTAAATATTTATTCAATTTATTACTGAAGGTGCACGCATCATGGAAAACAATATTTTCAAAATAACCAGACTTGTAAAGTATTTGATTAAAGGTATTTAAATACAAATATTAGACAGTTTATTCAGTATTCGAGTACGTATTTAAAATTATTATTATATGAAATAATAACTCGGTATTGTATTTTAAATATATTTCAAAGGTATTTGAAATCTAATACTTATTTTATACACTTTTATTATCATTTTCAAAACTATTTTTCACATATTTAATTGAAACGCGTCGCGTCACACCAAGTGCCGTTCAACTGGCATTGGTATTAAATAAGCATTAAAAAAAAAAAAAATCGAATATTAACTGAACCTGTCTATGAGATAATACGTAAAAAAAAAAAAAAATAATGATTGGAAAGTATTTATATAAATACATTTCAAAAGTATCCGCATTCTTACTAAAATATTTCTTTTTTTTTTTTTATTAATGCATCCAAATACGTATTATAAATATCTTTTCAATTAATATCTGTATTCAATAATATGATATTTTTTTTTACCAAAGATACATTTAAAATGTATCCTTGACATGTCTGCACGCTAGTAATTCTTTTTTATAATATTCATAAAAAAAAAAAAAAAAAACAGCGGACACGATGGTCTCATAAATATAATATCGTTTTCAATATAGGACGGCTGTAATGCGATGGAAATAAATTAATTCGAATATAAATATTCAGAAAATAATTTGTTTGAAAATAAACCCGAGGAAACCTTATTTAGCGGATGGGGGGGGGATATAAAGTTATGGAATATAATTAATGTGGAAAACTAATAGATGGAAAATGAAAATATACAGGAATAGCAAATCGGAGGAAAATAATTGGAATGCAAATAATATATTTTGAATATTAACATTTTGGAATACTAAAATAACGGACTATAAACATTTTGGAACCCTATACAAACCCGATTCGGAACGCTAAAATTTTTAGGATACGCGAGGACTAAGAAAGTTTTAGACAATTTTCTTTTTGTTGAAAATCGGTCCGGTAGTTTTTTTTTTTTTTTTTTCGATTAGCGATAACAACGAATAATCCCTTTACATATAATCCGTACGATATAATTATTTTTTTCAAACAAATTAGCATTTTTTTTTTTTTGTCATATAAAATAGTATTGGTGTTATATGTGGGGATTATTTGTTTATGATTATGTTTACTAATCCTATTGTTGTTTGTTTCTATCATATTCACTTATTGTACCGTACGCGTACGACAATTTTACTATATTAATAAAATAAAAAAAAAAAAAATTACCATTCTGATAGTTTAGATTTCCAAACGGTTTATTGTCCGCATCTTTTGTTTTTTTTTTTTGGAATAATAATAATTTATACGGCCGATTATTATTGTTCCCGTCACTATTGATATCTAATCGTGTTATTAATTTTACGTTACAAATTCAAATTACGTTCCGAACAATCGGACAATCGGAAACGCTGTGCGTTTGACCCGCGACCGTTTCCGACAATCGCGGTAACGGTCCCCGCCGGTTGAACGGCGGCGTTTAGTATTCGAATGTCCGGGAAATCCGTTTGCGCGCCGCGGCCGCGACCCGGGCAACGGGGCGCAGCCCGAGCACGGCGGCAAAGGATTTTGGCGCGCGGTCGTCGCCCAGCGGTCCATAATATTTCGAGTACGCCGCCGGCGGATCCGTACGCCGTCCCGTCACTCTCGTCGTCCCCATCATCGATTCACAGTATATTTCGTTAAACAAATATTAGGCATTTCGGGGATTATATTAAGAGGACCGTGCCGATCCGTGTTTTTCCTCTTTTTTTTTTTTTTTTTTTTTTTAATAATCGAATTTTAATTGTCCACCGGTAGTCACACGCACCTCGCTCCGACCGAAATCCGCCGAGCCAAACCGCCGGCGGCCGTACCGGAATGTTTACGGCGGTAACGATTATTTTTTCGATTTCGTTCTCGACCTGTAATTTTTATTATTATTATTTTTTTTTTTTCTGAAACATTCCGGGGCGTTGTAGCCGTTTTCCGTGCACAGTGTCGCATTATGCGGATTACATTTTTTTTTTTTTTTTGTCGGCCCGATAGAAGTACACGAAAAGTCGGCTCAAGGTTTATCATAAGTTGTACTCAACGGGTAAATAGAACAAATGTCGAGCGCAACATAAGTTATTATTAGTATTTTTTTTTTTATAAGTGTTTTTAAATTGCAAATTCCGACGAATCGTGTCGTTTTAAACCACGATTGACCGAAGTTCGCTAAGAATCGTTTTTTCATTAGCAATAACATCGTCGTATACGGTATAAATTAAATGACATTTTCTTTTTTTTTTTATGCCCACGGCCACTTTCATACGGTCAGTAAACAAATCCTCTGGCGGTATTTTTAATATATTCGTAGGATCCCGAGAGTTTTCTACAAAAAAAAAAAAACCAAAATAAAAATATGCAATTTTGAACGTTACAGACGAACAGATGGCAACCGGATTTTCCAATTCCTTTACGGGGACTCATCGCACATGACGTTCGGACTTTTTTTCCTCGTCGATTCACTCAGTATTGTAATTTTTATGATTTATCATTGCATTCGGCATTTATAAAAAAAAAATATTCCAGCTATCCACCCGCGACAGTGGCCTAGCCGTGATCCTCCAGTTTTTTTTTGTTTTGTTTACTGCGGTAACGGATAGTAGTAAATTGTCACACACGAATTTCCAAACAGTTGTGAATCGTAAACAAGGAATAAATATTAGTTAAAAACTAGAATGTAACAATTAACAGCAGTAGAAATACGATCCTTTGCAATTGGCCCCAGAAACTGCCGTGTCACTCGATTCTCCGAGTACCACATTTTTTTTCAACCCCGTTAAATCGAGCACTTGAATTCCATAAATAATTTTTTAATTATAGATCGGGTTATAACTATGATAATATTTTTTTGTTTGTTTCGTAGCTAATACAATAATAATATTTCGTTTAACACGAGGCTGGACATTTTTTTGCTCGAACATTTGGATAATTTTATACTCCGTGGATTAATTAAATACACGAGCGTGTGCTTTTTTTTTTTTTTTTTTTTACTCTACCCGGTTGTATTACAGAGAAAGAGAGAGAGAGAAAGAGAGAGAAAACAACAACTGACAAACAAACTATTTTTCGCCACGTAATTGATTTATTTTGCGTACGTAATAGTTTTCTTTTAATTAAAAACACAATTTCGAAAAAAAAAAACATAAATATGTTTGCAAACAATTTCTAAATGAATAGTACGCACTAGTAACGCTATACATGGAATATATGGTACTATTAAGCGCAAAGTAACGTCTAGTTTTAAATGGGGGGGTTTTTTTTTTTCACTTTGAAAGACCATACTGTATCGGATCGATGTTTCCAGAAAATAATTACTAAGGGACACGAGTATTGAAATTATTACACGTTAAAGGTCCGTAACCATACAAACACGAATGGCTTTAATTTTCATTACAATCATGTTGGGTTGTGCCCAGTCCTCACGACGATAGTTACTGCCGCGATAGTTACGGCCGCGATAGTTACTGCCGCGATAGTAGACGGTGTGGTTAACTAGTAAAAGACATCAGTGACGGTTACTATCGATGTTTCGTTGTCACTACACCAAGCCGATTACCGACTGTGTTCTACTTTTGTTCGTGAAATTAGCGAGATGGTTGATGATGACGAATTCAAGAGAAATTCATTTTTTTTTTTATAACGCCTTCTTCGCAAAATTATGTATAAAAAAAAAAAAAAAAATAGGACCAGCATTGGTCACCGATAATGACCGACACGCAGAAGCGATATATTATCGATTTACTGGTGTCCTATCGTTGTATCGTTGTTTAACTTATTTGTAATAATATCGCCGACGTAAAAAAAAAATTCTAAAATCTTTAACTACCGGTACTTATATTCTAAAATCAACGATAGTACCACTACTCGAGATTGGCTCTGCTATGCGCAACAAAAAAAAAAAAAAAATGTAATCCATTTCAAAAATAGATCAAAATTATAATAAATATTGATAAATCTCTTTTTTTTTTTTTTTTTTGTTGTCCGAATCGCAGAAAGTATACGCGGTGCACCCGTAATTATTTTTTAATAAACACTCGTGAGTATACGGGCGTATAATACCTACCCTATGGGGAAAACAGAATGAATTCCGACAGGATTTGCGAACGAATGTTTATGAATGGAATACTGTAAGTAAAAAAAGAACGACAGTATATGTGTATCGCGATTGTTACTATTACTCTCGAGATAGTATATAGCTATCGACTATAGTTTATGCACGACAATGCGATTGCGGCATTCCCGTTATTACTGTTGCCCAGACATCGTGGAAAATTCGAAAACGAGAAATATATGTAAGACGACTGGTAATATTAACGTCGAGCTGAAAGCCACTTTGGTTTACATTATTAATAATACGATATTTCAGACGTTAATATTTTACATTGTCCGGAATTCCGGAAGACGACGACGACGACGACGACGACGACGATGACGAGACGTATACATTTTGTCCTATTTATATATAAATCCTCTTCCCCGTCGCAAATAATATTTTAACAGCGAGTGGAAATAATATCGTATTTTGTAGGTATCCAGACGAAAACTTTTTTTTTTTTCCCCTTAATACGTTCCTATATTAAAAAAAAAAAAAAAAAAAATTCTTTTGAATTGCCGTCGTCTATATACTAACGATTCGTCATGTCCGACATAATAATATTATATTATTACTGCACCGCGGTTTTTAAAATCACATTGATCCTATCCCGTCCTACTTTTATCCTACCCATATGAATTATTATTTATTGTTTTTTTTTTTTTTGTGGAATATTTCCGAGTACACCGCGGATCCGATGGAAACCGGGAATACACTAGCGGCAAAATTAATTAACAGATTCACGTGTGTGCGCTCATTTAAGGGTAGGGTCTCCGAAATTCCGCTATAATATACAGGGTGCGGCAGAGCCGACTGACGAGTTTTGATGGGCTATAAATAACGAACAGTAGAACTTAGAGAAAAGGTTTTTGTTTTTATTTAAATCGGTATTCAATCCCATTTTTAAAAATTATTTTCTGAAAATTATATCTCCAAGATGGCGGCCGTTGGCATTGATATACTGTTGTAGACGATCTCTGAAGCTCTCGTATGATTTTCGCCACATTTCGACTGGTAATGCCTCGACTTTCACGTGGAGAGGTCTTTCATGGAGCTGCCGTGGGTTATTTGTAGCCCAGTATCGAACATTTTGTTTATTGACAGTTGCCGAAAGATGTTAATGGGCCTCATCGCTACGGAAAATAGTTGTTATCGGAGGAATTTGCATAAGAATTTGCTGACAGAGATTTTTACGGTTGCCGTAGTCAGTAGCATTTAACTCTTGGACAAACATTAGTTTATAGGGATGGAATGATAAATCTTCGTGAAGAATTCTCCTCAAAGAACGGTCTGAGATTCCCAAAGCTACAGCGTGTTTCCGGGCCGAGCGTCTTGGTGACTGCTCAATCGAATCTCTGACCAACTGCACATTTTCGGGGGTTCTTACCGTTCCGGGTGCTCCGTGTCCAAGTCTACTTAGGGTACTTCCAGTTTCTTCCGAATGCCGTATCCGCAATTATATGATAGCGTTAGCAGACGGAACAGATTCAGCACGTGGAATGCCGCCGAAGTGTATACGAAAAGTGACCCGTTGTGTAGCGATCAAAAGAACGATTATTTTCGTAATACGCGCGCACGTCGAAACCACGGCGTACACCTGTCCAGACCGCGATTACGAACAAAAACGGCATTACCGTACAATTCAAAACTGACCACTCATTAAGGCCTGCTCTTATCTTATCACAGGCCAATGATGACATCATTAAACCCGTCAGTCGGCTCTGTATTAAAAAAAAAAAAAAAAAATGTCGAGCTTCTACGTCCAGTCTATGTTCGTTGGAACACGGCGATGAGTCACGGCGAGCGGTGAATGGCGTTCGGTAAAATTTACAAATATATTTTTAGATAATATTATGGACGGATCGAAATGTAGGTTGTTCCCCCGAACACTTACGCCTTCGAACGATTCGAACGTCCGGAAGATTACGTGATATCCTCTCCCATTGCCGGACGCGCGCGTAACATGTCGTAAAACTGGTTAACAGCGTACGTCCGACGATTGCGTTACGTCGCCCGGCACCGTGTGTTACGTTTCGACCGCGGGTCGAACTTTAAACGTATTACGTAACCCGAATACACTGTACGAGCAATAATAATAATAATAATAATAAATTATACTTATACTATTTTCGAAAAAAGAAAAAAAAAAAAACAAAAAACATGTCGATATTCGAGCATAAAAAAAAAATGGTAGAGCCGGACGTAGAAAATTGAAACCCCCACGAGACGGACCGTTATACTAACATAGCGGCGGGGACCAACTGTGACCCGCGATCATTTATTAACCGGGCCTGCCCATGTATTAAATATATATGACTTTACATTTATCGTAAAAAAAAAAAAAAAAAAAAAATGTAACGCATGTTACATAAAATAATATATTTACGTATTTTTCTTCTTTTCCAATTGCTTATCGACTATCGGTCTCAATTGTGTTGCTGGACATGAATATGGGCCGATAAATAATTCGATACGTTACTCTATAGTAAGATGTACAATAGAAATTGTGATTAAATATTATGTTTAAATGCCTAAATACTCCGTTCGTTTTTAGGAAAAATTTATAACTCTTGGGACTGTTTTGAAGAAAATTTTTTTTTGTTTTCACGGTCCTCGGTAAAAAAAAAAAAAAAAAAACTGTCGGTCGGCCAACTGTACAGACGGATATTCGAAATTGTATCATCTAGCTTCGTCCGGGAGGATTTTAGGGGTGATTTTGAAGCCGAATAAACCGCCATCCTTCCCGCAACAACGTGTTGAAATTTATACTGCAATTTAGCCAGACCGCCGAAAACCGATAAGACAAATTTGAATTTCCCGAATTGGAACTCGTTCGGTCCAGGGGGCAACCGCTAAAGATGTCTGAAAATAGTCCGGAAAATAGTCTTTATTTACGGGACGAATTCGTCTACTCGAGTTCACCTAACCTGCGTTTAAACGTCTTTACATAAAGTGATTTTCGTTAAATGCGGAATCCCCCTATGGACAAATGCAACTCTAATTATTATATAGGAAAAATTAAACGTTAGCATTCTACGAATGAAATTATAATTCACTTCAATTCCCGTAATGTTTTCGGTAAGCAGTAATAATATTTTTGGGATTTCGCAGCCCGAATTTCCAGGCGTTTTTTTTTTTTTGTTACCGATTTTAGCCTTTTTTTTATTTTCAATAAAAATAAAATTGTAATTTTTTAAAAAAAAAAAAAATAAAAAATGTGTACACAACTCCTACATAGAACATAAATATATATATATATAAATTGTCGATTTAAAATACAATATTGTTGTATACTCGTACGATAATATTTCGATTGCACATAATAATTTGTAATTTATTACATCAGAATAATATTTTCAACGAGTGTCGCGTTCGTTTATTTCTTTTCTTTTCTTTTCTCCTAAGCGTTGCCCGTGCCAATAGAAAAATGATCATTGTGCGATAGTTAGACGCCAATTGCTAATTTTTATCTTTCAGACTCGAAACCTACCCCCCCACCCCCCAGTTATTTATTTTTTTCGTTTTGTTCGTTATAACGTTTTTTTTTCTTCTTTTTTTCATCCGGTATCACCAGAGTAATCCATAAAAAACAAACAATAGCAATTCGATTTTCGTACTGAAAATACCAACGACCCCATGTCAGCCCCCCTTTTAGAGATTGAATTCGGTAGGAGTAACCTATATGTTTTTCTGGTTCAGAATTACATCTTTGCAAAGTTTCAGTTCAATCCGTACAGCAGTTTTGGCGTGAAACATTAACACAAATCCAAACATACTTTCTCATTTATAATATTACATCACCCCCTGCCCGTATAATATTTTCAACGCGTGTCGAGTTCATTTATATCTTTTCTTGTATTTCGCCTTGTTCTTAAAGGTTCACGTACATATATACAGGGTGTCCCGTTGCAATTTATCCTGAGATAAAGAAGATAATCAAATTATGTGTTTTTTTTTTTTTTGGTTCTTATAAGACTCACAGGGATGAGGACTACAAATATTCATATATCAATTATATTTATATGGTTTTTGATAAACATTTTTAAAAATAATTTTTTATTTTCATTATTATTATTATTATTATTATTCTAATATCGTAGTTAGTAGTTCATTTCTCAGTTCGTTTTCCGATAACTTTTGTTAATTAACGCCCTATTGGTATGTAATAACAAAATGCTATTACGTGTAATACGTTATTTATTTGTAAACTAAAAAAAAAAGAAAAAAAGTTGTATTAAACATCGCGAGGTCAATTGAAATAAAAAAAAAAATCGAAAGGACAACATTTCCAGAAGAATAAACTCTTCGAAATTAATAAAAGGCAAACAATTATTGTTTTACCAAAACCATATAAGTATAATCGATACACGAACACTCGTATTATTTATACCCGCGAGTCATATATGTCTTCTTCATTATCTCAGAAAATATCGCAACATAGATATATGTATATATATATATATATATATATATATATACGCCCGTCTAAAACCGCAAATTCCGATTTTGAATTCGACACGCGATACCCATCTCGTATCACATCCGAACGCCGTTCCCGTCACTTTTATTTATTGTTTTCTTTTATCTTTCTTACTTTTTTTTTAGTTTTCTCCCCGCAAATAGTTGCACGGTCACCTCGTCGTCGTACACAACCGTACACCCACATATATATATATATATATTACTAATAACGCGTTTCATTTTGATTTCGCCACAGGAGAAAATGCGGCGTGACAAAGTGCCGTTGATTCAAACGTGATATTTTATGTATATATACCTGTATAAATCATCGGTATATATATATATATATATATATATATGTTACCGGAAATGTTAACAATCAGGAAATGATGACAATACCTAATACGGCGAGAAAACGGTATCATTGCCTAGTACATGTTATCATTTCCTAACGATAGCGGCCAATGATACACGTCGCACAGTAATATTACAGGAATTCCTGTTCAATTATCTAAATAAAATATAAAAAAAAAAAAAAAAACAGTTTCATTGTTTTTGGTTTTTTTTTTTTACATATTTAAATTTTTAATATTGCATTACTTTCTTGGCATCACAAACTTCCGTGACATTCAGAATAACATATTCTGTATGGTGATCTGCATTGCATACCTGTTTGTCTTGAATTTTGTTTTACAATGATATCGGGTATACCCTTGTGCCCTTGTAATATAATTTCATCGTATATCACGAACCTTCCGATGCATTTATTTTAGGGCATATTACCAGGTCTGAGGTTAAAACATTGAAGTAAAGTGTTCCTTATTCCAAAACAAATATATATATAATCATTATAATCGAATTGTCACGCGAGCCATGAGTGTTTTTTTTTTTCCCGTAAGGCATTCTCGAGAATATTAGTAAAAATGCCTTTTTGCAGGCTTTATCAGACGCAGAACAAAAATTATTTCACCGTTTCAAAGACGACCGCACTTCCTGTGTTTTCAAACGCAGATATTTCGATGCATATTTCCCGGACAATCTGTTCATACTTCAAACTTTCGGAGAAAATAAATACAGTAGAATCCGCTTATAACGATCTTCAAGGTACCTAGAGAATCGGATCGTTATATCCGGATGACAAAAAAACCTTAATTTTATTGAAAAATTGATTTGTTAAACACATTTTTATATTAAAAATTGAATATTATACAATCCATATTATCATATATTTGAATAAAAAAAAAAAGTACTTATTATATATATAATTTTTGAAAAATAATCAATAATTATAGTCTATGACTGAAACAGTACGTTTTTTTTTAAACATAATTAGCAATATTTTGTAATGTCATTGATATTGCTTATTGCTGTTTAACGAAACAAAAACACGTACTTGATCAATTGAAAAATACACTTCCGAAATAGACAGAAGCGCCTTTACAATTTCTTCGGTCCCGTTGTCAGCGTGTTCAATTTTATCCTTATTTGTATTTAAAATAGAATTGACAATTTTTTCTTCATTCGGTTCTTCATTGGTCAGAGCAGCGTCAATTTCGACGAAATCGTGTAGGTTATGTTCAGGAAAGTACTGTGTCCAAAGTTTCCTTATAATACCTTGATCCATAGGTTAAAGTACAGAGGTCGTGTTTGGAGGGAGAAAAACCAACTTTATGAAGTTAAGATTTCGTACAGAAGTAAGAAAAAGTGGCTCCAGTCATCCATGCTTTTTTTTATTGCTTCTACAGTCAACAGTAAAGTTTTTAATATTTTAAAAATATCTCGGAGTTTTAGACTTTCCAATTACCAGCAGTTTTTTTTTTTTTTTTATCAGAACCGTTCATATTAGAGGCCATAAGAACCGTGAGTCGCTCTTTAGATAATTCACCTCCACTGTAAGTTTTCACTTTAATACGTAATGTTTGGGACGGTGTAAGACGAAAAAATAATCCGGTTTCATCAGCATCATAAATATTACAATCTGTATAATGTTTAGACAAATTAGGCTAGGTGCTGCAGCCAATTTTCTGAAACTCCAACGGGAATGCTTGCTGAATGTCCACTTATTTTTCCAAAAAAGATGTATCTTTGGCGAAAACGGATTATCCAAGAATAAGAGCATTGCAAATCTGCTTTATTTAAAACGCTTCCCGAATTTAGTGGCTTTTTCTCGGAGTATCGGACCATTTATTGGAATGTTTTAGAAAAACGGTTTTTATTTGGTCCTTTTTCTTCCATATGGTAGATGAGGTTGATTGTCTGATTCCCAATTCTCGGCAAATATCATTATTAGACAAACCACTTTCTAAACGTTCAATTATTTTCATTTTTTCAGCGATAGAAAAACAACGATAGGTCTTTTATTCGACATTTTTAAGAACGGAACGTGTCTAAACGAATAGAAATCGAAATAGTGTGAGACATATCGTACCGCATAATACGGTATACGTATTACAGATGAGATAACGAATTATCGCACCGTACGTAGTCAAATTTATTATTATTGGCGAACGAAGAAACCAATTTTAATATCAAAATAACATCGTTATATATGAATTATCGTTGTAACCGATATGGTTATATCCGATCAAAATTACTGCACGTGAAATATAAAACCAACCCCAAGTACATGACTGGGAATCATTTTGTCCGGAATATCGTTATGTACGACACCGTAAATAAGCAGATTCTACTGTGTACTGTATATATATATATATTTTAATCATAATAGGTAAAACCGTAGAACGAAAATATCGAGAAAAAAATTCCCTCTTTGGTAGTGAAAATACGTTGTCATCGTCGATTTGGTGAAATACAAATTTGTTGTTTTAAGTGCATTATTCGATCTTGAGTACTATACGTACTCGGTATATATATATATATATATACACGGGCGTAACTAGGATTCAATAGTCACAGAGTACATATATTAATACCTAATATGTATATATATATATATATATATATATATATTTACTAAAGGAATCGGATTAAAAGTTTTGACCGGGTGGGAACGAAAATTAAAAAAAAAACGTATACGGGGACTAAACCTCCTCGCCCTCGCCGGATATGCCGGTGGTTATGCGTCTATCTACCGGTGCAACGAAAACACAATTTCGCTTTATTTGCTCGTTAAACAGACAGCAGTGACGGCACTCTATCAATGATTTATTATTGTATCTATTATATATTATTATACGGTGGAAAATATTTATCGTTGTTTTCATCAAATCGGAAGCGATCGTGCTGGTTTGCGTTCGAAACACACGCGGGCACACAGACGAAGCCGTCCCGTGCCAAATTAAAACGAATAGAAAACCGATACGGAATATACCGCAGCGGCACTCGGAGGCGTTTTTGACCTATATCGGGCACAGAACACGTATATACTAGCGTATAAATTTACGTTGTTTTTTTTTTTATCTAGACACAGAGATATATATATATATATATATTTTTTTTTTTGTATCTTTTATCGTTTACACAATAGAAATCTCAGATATATCATTAGCATCGTCGTCTAGAATACAACTTGCTACGGTTTAAACGATTCGAACGATGCGCGAACGGTAGGCATTATTATTTCGACAATCGATTCATATTGTTCCCATTGTAATTACGTCGGTTTAATGTATTAATTATATTTAATCACTTAAATTATTTACAATAACGTTCAAGTTCTTTGATTTGTACATAACAATTAACAATGACGTCTGCATTTGCATTTTTTCATAGCACCTCTTTAATGGCTTACAGAGGTAAATTTTACACTCACCTAATCGGTTCAACCACTCACTATATAGTCAAATATACATAAATCATATCGAGTTTGGCCTTACACGTATTGGATTTCTGTTAAATAAATATAGATTCGGTTGATGCTTCTCATTTGTCAAAAAGTAGACAGAATATTAGGCGAGAGTCAAATTTAATATTCGTCGTCCATAACAACAACCATGGTGCGTATTAAATTTAACTAGCCAATAACGGAAGGTTTTTAAAATTTATTATCAAACGAAATTACAATGTAAGGTGATATTTAAATAAGACGCACGGGACAGTCAACTTGTTAAACAAGATTACAGTTTTATAAATAAAATAAATCATTTTTTTTTTGTCTGTAAGGGGGGGGGAGTTCAGTTACTATTTGTTTATTTTGTGTTACTACACAATATTGGTAATTATTTAATTTTTATTTTATTATTATGATTTTTTTTTTTTTTTTAGTTATATTAATTCAAGGTTTAAAATATCCAACCACGAAGGATACAATACGATTTCATTGTAGAGACTTCAGAATAATGTTACTGTAAAAAGTCAGCGGTTAAAGTGGGAGGAGGACAGAGTACCGATGAAATGATAAATCATTGCGAACACAAAACGATTCTGAGCGTAATTCAATTAAATATTTGTCGATAATTTTAAAATGAAAATTGCACGCAAATGTAGAAAATAAATTGCAACTGTTCGTGTTTTAAGCACATTTAATCCTTAATTTAAACCTAAAAAGTTCAAACGCAACGTTAACAAACAAACATAACAACATTTTCCCGCACGTGAAATCAATTAATTAAAAAAAAAAACATAAATAAGAACACGTTATTTTTTTTTTTATTCGTTGGGTGGGCAGGTGGTTTGGTGAATGATAACAAATCAATTCAATTGTACTTATAATTTAATCTTTAACAATAATTACTCAAAGAGTTTATTATATTTAAATGAGTTTCATGAACAAATTACGTTATTATATAAGTCAGTAATGCAAAGTTTTGTGGCTAGGTAATTCTTTTTTTTTTTTTTTCTTAATTGTCTATTGTGACCATTCTTCTCCAAATAATGCAAACGGTATAGCAATTTCGAGTTTTGAACTAAAAGTATAACGTTTACTTTTTAATGTTGTTTTTTTTGTTGTTGTTCTTTGTTTAGATATATTTTATCCGAATAATAAATATCACAAAAAAAAAAAAAACGATTATTAATTTTCTATCTTAGATAAATATTAGAATTTTCGTGTAGACGAGAAAAAAAAAAAAAATATATATATATATTATCTAGACGGATAAATCTTGACACCGCGGACGACGGATAGTGGGCGGTATACAATTTATATTTACGTCTGTACGTACGAACGGGTATTTCTTATATTGTTAAACAAAATAAAAACGTGTAAAAAAAAAAAAAAAAAAAAACGGTAGTGAAAAGAACAAAAAGAAAAAAAAAAGCGTATTATATACACATATATTTTATCGAGTGTTAATTTCTAAAAGAAATTTTTTTTTTTTTTTTTTATTTTTCTTTTTGTTTCATACAAAGTACAAAGTTTACCGAGCGTCATTGTTTCATATTTTAATATTATTATTACTATTATTATTATTATTATTACTATTTTATTATAATATCGTCGGCGGACGGACGTCAACCTGTCTATTGCATTTATATAGGGCGTTTTTTTACCCCCCTACTTCCGTGTGTCCCGACTCCGCGCATAGTAATAATATATGCATTATTATTATTATTATTATTATTATTATTATCGGTCGGCGTTTTTTTTTTTTTTTTGTTCGCATATCACTTTCACGGCGTTCGTCGTACAATAATAATATATAAATACGTATATAATATAATTTTTATAGACGTATAGATACGCGGCGGCGGTGACACCGTTCTGGTTTGACGCGATAATTTCCAACGGCGGCGGCCCGCGTTTAATATAATACCTAAAACCTATAGAGTTTTCCGACGAGTAAGAGTATATACGTATATATATATATATATATAAATACGCTTCTATAATGAAATATTATTTGCCAGCCGGGGAGCGTAAATATTATAATACCGGGCCGACGGTTCGGTTTGTAAAAGACTTGCGAATTTTCTATACCGCCGCCGCCGCCGCCGCCGCCGCTTTTGTGAAGAGAATTTCCATCATCGAGGACGATCATTACGGTGAGACGGGGAGCGAAATAATAATAATAATAATATCCGTGCAAGACGCAGCGACGACAAGAGCGAGAGATAGAGAGATTAGAGAGAGAGAGAGAGAGCGAGAGCGAGAGAGAGAGAGCGAGAGCGAGAGAGAGAGAGCAGAGGTTGTTAGGTTTTAGTCGCGGAGAGATTTAAATTTCTTTTTCCCGCCGCCGTCGCCGCCGTCGTCGAAGTCGTCGATTGTAATAAATACGCCGCGAAAATACCAATAATACGCGCACCACGTAGACAATTAATAATTATCGGGGTATTTTTTTACGAGAATATTTCGTATTGGTTTTACTGTGACGCGCGTGCGTGTTTTTGAAAAACTGAAATTGTGCTCCCCAATCAAAAATTTCGTTACGATTCAAAGGCCGTTTTTTTCTTTTTTTCGTTTTACCTCAGCAACGTGAGAAGGGGGAGCATTTTTACGTTACTTTGGATTTCTGTTATTTTTCTACTTGTTATACAGACGAAAATATATAACGCAATTACATGCAAATTTCATCGAATACACCTGTTTAGACATCGATTGTAATAAATACGCCGCGAAAATACCAATAATACGCGCACGACGTAGACATTTAATAATTATCGGGGTATTTTTTTACGAGAATATTTCGTATTGGTTTTACTGTGACGCGCGTGCGTGTTTTTGAAAAACAGAAATCGTGCTCCCCAATGGAAAATTTCATTACGATTCAAAGGCCGTTTTATTTTTTATTTTTCGTTTTTTGTTTTACCTCAGCAACGGGAGGAGGGGGAGCATTTTTACGTTACTTCGGATTTCTGTTATTTTTCTACTTGGTCGAATAGATTACACGCAATCACATGCAAATTTCATCGAATGGTTTAGACACCTGTTTAGACGTGGTACAATTTCCGTAACCGTTTATATATAGCCTTCTGAAATTGTCGAATTTTTTTAGATCCTGAGATTGGCGAAAACCAGTGGTTTTACTATGATACGTGTTTTGTTCCCGTACGTAAAGAACTTATCTATGAGAAATCTCGGTTTGATTTACAAGCGTGCCTCATTTTCTGAATAAATTTCAGGTCGAATCCGCAGTGTACCTTACCAATTATATTATACCGATGGGAAATTAAAAGAAAAAAATCCGAAATACCGTTGAGCAAACGACAACAATGGCTTCATAATTTTTAATATTGTTTTATTTTGTTAATATTTCGCATAATATTAATTCCCAGATGCGTCTGACGTAGTAGTACGTCATAATATTACGGTGCCGGTCCGGGCAATCTGCACCACGATCTCTTGGACAATCTTGAACCTTCGGTATTATATTTCCCAGCGGTGCCTACCGCCTACGTCTTGCGTCTTCAAGATTATTTTATGTAAAATTGTGACGTCAGAGCATAGCGAAATCATTACTATTCGGCACCGGGGGTAAACGCGGAGGGCGGGCAGGACGATAAAAGATTTTTTTCCTCCCCCCCTCGTCTTTTTTATATATTTTTTTTTTTTTATTGCGACCGTGAACCTGAGGGATCGGTACGGGGAACGGCCGTATACGCCGCACGTGTTTTACGGGCATTTTTTAACGACTACGTTACCTGTAAAACTATTATTATTTATTGTTCGTCGCGCCCGACGATATTGTCCGATGACACGGAATTGCGTTTTCGGGGGACGCGCTCTCGTTGTGTTGTAGACGAAAACTATCTGTCCACATCAGTTACATCGGACAATACTTTTTTTTTTTATTTAAAATATAATATATTTACAATCTATACACACAAAGTATAATGAGTAAGTGTAGTAGCTATTTCAACAATGACATTTATATTAAGAGTAGGAAGGCTCCCAGCAGTGCCACCTGACATGAGTTGGACAACACTAAAATCAAAAAATCAAAAAAATACATATCTAGATAAAGGATAAGGTTGAAATATTCAGATATAAAACAAACAAAAAAAAAAAAAACGGGCATTGGTCCGTGAAATATTCAACTATAATTGTCGTTCACCGATGTATTACCAATTCGGTTTAATATTGAATTTGATTTATGTCTGACCATCGTAATTTATTGATCAATTTGACCATTGGAAATTAGTGATAAACAATCATATATAAATCGTAATATACAGTACGGATCGTTTATGAATTTATATAAACCGTAGATTAGTACAGTCTAATACAATAGATAAATTATTATTCATTTTTTTCTTTTTAACTTAAAATAGTAAAAAAGAAAACTAGATCAGTTTTTAATATATAGTACGACGGATCGCCCATTATCAGTGGCATTTACTTTAACGTTTTACTCGGCTAATGCAAAAAAAAAAAAAAAAAAACACATCACGCCCCCTTAATAAAATTATTCGGGCGACGGGCGTAATTTGTTAATTTTCCGCATCGTCAATATCGTTTAACTACTATTACGGTGCGCAAAAGAAACTTTTTTTTTTTTTTTTCTCTCCGAGACAATCGCGCAACCCGGCGGGTTACACTTTTCTAATTTCGATTATTACCTATACCGTTACAGGTATTGTTAACAAAAAAAAAAAAAAAAATAAAAAATAATTAACAATGAAAACATATTACTGGAAAACTACTGCTGGTATCGTAATAATTTTTTATTATTAATCTCGTGTAGTAACAAAATAAGACATTGTCATTGTGATGTTTCTTTTTTTTTTTTTTTAATTTTCAACGCATAAATATTTTTACTAATGACAAAAATACAAAAATAATAACAATAAAAACAACAAACAGTATTCTGAAAAGGCATAAGGGCCCCCTAGATTAGATTTAGAGCCGTAACGCAGCCGTATTCCCTGCAACCCACTACTTACGCTACTGGACTCAAATGTTGACTAATCGAGAACTTAATTTTCTAAAATCGAGGCTTTACAAGTTGTTGAGGCCTAAGTCTGCATCCGTGCAGCGGCGCGGTTTTCGCGAGCGGACGGCCGGAGACATGGGCGCAAGAGTCTTGGGGAAATTTCGGGTAGGTCAGGTAGCAAATATATATGACCAAAACCAACAAAAATAAAAATAATATCGTTCAATATAAAATTCGATTGAGTTGTTTATAAATTAATTTTTTAAGGAGGCCGGGGGAGAGGCCAGTGGCCCGTATTGCTCACCACCCATGCCACGAAGTCTTTGTAATTACATACGGTGTTATTTTTAATTATATACCGGCACAATTAACTTCTCATTACGACGGCCTAGAAGTTCATATGTTGTTTTTTACGTGTGCACATTTAATGAGCACATCATAACCAATCACAAACAGGTGTTGATTATACGTTGTTTTTTAAAGCTCTCACACACTCCTTCCACTTCTCCCATTAAAACAATAAGTAACAGTTGTACAACTTTACAATAAGAATATATTATTGTTCTGTCGGGCTAAAAAATAGTCAGTCCCGCCATCGTTGCCACCGTAGTTGTTACTTGTCTATAATGTACGTATATTACAATATAATAAATAATCTATACTCTAAATACGAATGATTTTCATTTTTACATAAATTATCATTTGCGGTGTAAACGTAATGTTTTTTAATATCCAGTGTTCAAATAGATAAATAAAGTGCGACGGTGTCTTCGTGATACATAGGAACCGTAATCGAATTGGTTATACATAGGAATCGTCAAAACCCCGAAATACTAAACGATAATTATCCTGTTGGTTTTATCGTTTATCTAGGTACAAATTTTTTTTTTTTGTGTTATCCTGTATCTAATCCAGACTATTTTATTAGCGTTTTGTTGTGTCATTGGTGGCCGGCCAGTGTAGCTGTAAAACGTGTGTCTAATATCGTTTCGTGTTATTATTGTTATTGTGACGGATGCGTAGGTTAGGATATTGTTCAAAGAACAGTTAGTCAATTGTAATTATGGTCAACTTATCATAAAGTAACGGCTCTGGCAGTGACTGGTTGCACAGGTCTCGGGATCGATACTAAATACCGATTCTAGTCTCACTGTTGTGTAAATATAATTCTTGTTTTTTTTTTTTTTTTTTTTTTAGTAGGTTTTTGCATTTAGCGCAGTTCCCAATTGTTTTTCGTCTCGTTGCGCATAGCACGCCAGTCACGGGGCCTAATCTAACAGTTTTAATTTATCGTATTTTCTGGCCGACCCGGGGAAAGGCTAATATCTCTTTGCTCTCGTCGTCTACCTTCATTTTCACCGATCACTGTGAATTATTTGTTATTTGTTTATTATATCCTTTGTCACCGGCAATACATACCAATCGGTTGTATAGTTACTGGACAAGACTTATAAGAGGCCGGTCCGGCCCGTACTGAAATTGGATCCCGGTCAGGTCTTAGAAACAGCGAACGGACTGGACCGGGCCGGACTTTGAATAATTAACCAAGGCTTTTTGAAGTCTTGCAAATTATTATTCGGGACCGGGCCTGGGATTTATTTTCGTACAATTTTTGGCTGGGTGCTTGAATATTTATGATAAATGAATAATAATAGTCATAATTTTAAATAAAATCTGATTAGATAAAATAGTAAGGATAATTTGGATATTTGCAAAGAAAATATATTGCGTTTAACTTTTACGACCATTCACATGGCTGCGTCTGGCGCATCTCACTCAAAACATTCTTGTTCAACTTAACATTTATAAAGTTTGTATTAAACATTCAACGAGAATGGAAGTGTCAGGCGCTGCGCGTTTGTGGGCCGTATATACCGAAGGATGAGAAGACGAAGACAAAACAATATTGGGTTCATCCAATTTAAAAAAAAAAACCAGACTTTCTTCAAGTCATATTTGTAGACTGAACGGATATGTTTGTTTATCCAAAATTGTTTGTCTCTCTCTTCCGTATCTTCAATATCGCCAAACACGAAAACCAACTCTTAAGGGTGCCCTTCGAATATTCGCTTGACGTCGTATCCCCGCACATGGCCGGCCTTTTTTTTCTTTCTTTCTATTTCGCTAATAAATTAATCACTTTCGATTTCGGTTTTTAATAGAAATATTTTATTGCACAACGACGGATCGCGTGTAAACCGAACTGCCCGGTACAATAATGAGTCGTATGTTTCAATTCGCGGTGTTGCGCGTCGGAAATATAACCTTGCGCCGTTACCGCGAACGGCGCGCGTGTACGTCCGATTCCGGGCATCTCGCGAACCACTAAATACTAAAAAACTAAATAAAATACTGTTACTGTTCTTGTACTGGACGTCATTCGTGCCCTTACGGTAAATAATTTCGGTTCCGGAAATTATTGTCCGCCGGCAAAAACTGCGCACTACAAATTGACGTTCGTCGGTGTTATACTGAATTGGTAATTGACGGTCTTTACTAAAACACTCATGTCTATAAAAATATTATATTTATATAGACAATAAGTGTAATGCCGTGTATATACGTGTATCGCCTTATGGTGGATACGTTTAGGACGAATATTTTTTTTTTTTTTGAAATATTTAAAAAAAAAAAATTCGTTTGTAATAATTTCTAAAGCACTACGATTACTTGCGCTACGGTCCTTGAATTTCTTTTTACTAATTCCCAGATAGGCGTTTTAACGGTTAAGGTTTTAAGACGACATTTCGAGATACGTTCACTTACGACGGAGTCGTTCATCGCCTTCAATTTGTTTAAGGTAATCTACTAAAACGTAAATTATTCGGCCACCGAAATCGATAAACATAATTGTACGAATACGTACATAATCTGGGAACAGTAGTTTTTTTTTTTTTTTTTTTTTTTTTAATATGTACATATTAATTAAACACATTGCGAAACTGTAATTAAAACCGTACCAGCGCATTAATTCAGTATTCGTTATTGGCATCAATAAAAAGTTAATTTAATTACAGTTCATATTTTACAATAGGCCTACCAGATACTTTCTCATGTTGATTATAGATAATAATATACATATTAATTTTTGATGTACCCGTCAGATAATTTTATGTTTAGTACAATTTGTTATTGCTATACGCACAACACGCGTTTGTTCAGATGCGAAGGTTAAACAATAGACACCCATTTGGAATCTATTATTTATAACAATGGGAATTGGTTTTTTTTTTTTTTCCATAAATACACAAAACATTTTTATACTTAAACCATATTTAGGTATAAACGCGTATTTTACAATAATTAATATATATATATATATATATATATATATATTTTATTCATTTTTTTTTTTCCCGTCAAATTTAAATTGGAAGTTACTTATTGTTTTAGTTTTTACACATTACACGAAACTACTTGGTTGTTCGCAATAATAACCACTAAACATTATCGTGGTGTTTTTTTTTTTTTTTTTTTTGTGTCAATTGGTATTAAACCATTAAACAAATATAACAATACAAATCAAAATCTTCGTCGTGATATTTGAAATGTACGGAATAATTAATAACGCGACGTACTATACTCGGATTTATTCGGTATTACGGATTCCGGTGATACGGACCGAAAATCTGTAACGTAGCCGTGTGTAGTTTTCTCTCGGGAAACACTTCTCGAGACATTATATTATGAACGCCGGAAAAGTATTGGCCGACAATTTACTCTGTGTATAAAATGGAAAATTGCAGAGGTAAATTTGTTTGATTTTCATTCTTTCTTTCCGTTTTCCATATTATTATTATTATTATACTCTTCAGTTTTTTTTTAATAACATACGTTTTGTCCCGTACGAAAATCGAAGGGTCTTTGATATCTCACGGGACAACTCCGAGCACGCGATTATTAGTTTTTCAAATGCTATTACATACAACGACAAACCCCGCAACAAATTTGAAACTAATATTGAAATAATTCAATTTTTAACCCGAGAAACTCGCCGAAAACGTTTTTCAAAAATAATTACACGTATCCGTATAATATAATACAATAGTACCAATAACTCGGCCAATTTATTGGGTAGTATAAAACCGTAGAATCGATAAAATTTTTTTTTTTTTTTTTTAATTATTATTGGAAAACTGTGTAGACAAGGCATAAAAAAAAACCGTCTCGTACAAAGTGAATCGCCGAAAAAAATCTCGTATCTTTCGAGGCGCTTGTGGAGCATTTCTTACTAATCGAAAAATCGTTTACGATTAAAAAAAAAATATATAAAAATAGTAAATCGAATTAATTTTTTAAAATTAAAGTAAATGTAAAATGTGTATAAAATAAAATAAAAACAAAATAAAATCATCATCAGATGGTAATCTCATCTCATTTTACAACCGTTTATAAAAAAAATACTTCATTTTAGGATTTTTTTTTCAGTTTTATTTAATTTTGTCTTTAATTATACTGCGATTACTTTGCTGTTATCCGGATGTCGATTTTTTTTTTTATTTTTTTTTAATGGGAATCGATCGTGAATACACATAACCTATAAAATACTAGCAGCCAATTTTTTTTTCACGCATATTTACATTACTCAAACATTACATGCGCATTGTTTTTATTTTTTACAATTATTTCATCGATTATCTCGATATCTACCTCTAAAACAATGTTTGTTTTTTTAGTTGGATTTTTTTTTTTTTTTTTTTGCTTAATCGTTCCGTACAATACGAGCACAACCGAATGGAATAATAATAAAAATAAAAATAAAAAAATTCTCGAACATTCACTCACCGTATATTGTACACAGTAACGTGTAACGTTTACATTTCATACACGCAAGCACTTCGGTGCAGTTCCGTTTTCGCTGCGTGTGCGTTTTAGTGTTACGAGGGTCGCGCCGTGCATTTAATGCATCTGCAGTTCACTGAATTGACGTAAAAAGTAATGCAAATAAATAGAGTAAAACTCGTATTATAATATCAGTATAGTCGCGTATATTTTATAAATTCGTATTTACCTCTAAATCCAACCCATATCGTAAAACCGTATTTACCAGACATTTGAAGAAACCCACGAGAAGACATCATCCGATCTATACACTCCCTACACTGTATCCGGTAGTAAATTTTGTCTAGTCGGTACTTTAGCGAGGTCGTTTATCGATATTTATCTATTGGTTTTTTTAAGAAGAAAATCGTTAACTTTTTGCCAGCCTTTTGCCCGGTTATCCCGTGTAAATTTCGGAATCGTACGTGGCGACGCGTAGGTCTCGGCGAATAGAACCGCTTGGTTGTCAATAGGTTTCGAATGGTCACGGTACTATATTACCGTAAAGAGTTTCTAAAAAAAAACTCACTTCTTTCTAAATCAAATTGAAAAATCTGATTTTGAATGTTGTGTAACTTTAAAAAGAAATGATGGTCGTAGTGTAAGCTTGTCTGATTGTTTGAAAATCTTTTTAACGCGGGACCAGAACATATTGAAACTTCTTTACAATCAGAATCGATTGAACTCCAATCTAATAACAATTAAATACACTCGATTTAAAAATTGTTCAAACTCCGTAAACCTTGTTGAATTGTATTCGAATCCAAGTATAGGAGATTTTCTAAACGTTCGGCAACTTGCAGCCAATATATTCATATTTCAATATGTATATCATGTATATTCGGTTCGACATATATTTGTTGGCAAATATTTTCAACGACGAAAATCGATAAAAGTAAAACTCGGTCTCGCATGACAAATGGACATCTTCATGCACCGTTCTCGGTGCGAGTTCTAGCAAATTAGAACCTAATATTGATGTTCTCTGTAAAAAAAAAAAAAAAAAAGAAAAAAGAAAAAAAGGTTGGTCACCGCTGGCATAGACGATTAAAATTCGATTTTTATAATAATGAGATATTGCACGCGCAGTTACAAATTAACAATCTCAACAGTTACAATAATATTATTGTCGTGTGCATGGAGACTATATTAAATTATGACAACGGGGGCTTAAAAGCTATTATAATAATACTATACAAGGTACTGACACACTGCTGCAGCACGCAAACAACAATAATACCTACCTAACCTACCCTAAAAAAAAAAAAAATACTGACAAAGTAAAAAAAAAAAAAATTAAAAAGTAAAATACATTTTACCGCGCCAGGAGGGATATACGCGAACAAAGAACACATTATGCGAAATAGCCCAAAGGTTTTCAGTGTGTATACCTACGGTTGGTACGGAAAACGTATTACCTCCAATCTCTTTGCCACGCAGAAATATCAAAAAAAAAAAAAAGTAATAATAATAATAATAATAATAAAAACGTACTGTGCGCGTTAATAGAACGGCGGGTGTACGTCGTCGTAGTCGTTTTCTTGACGTACGATTATTTTGTTGATTTCTTTTAGAAGAAAACTATATACGTTTAATATTGAATACGCGTGATTACTTTATACTGTGTTGTAGTTTCATACGGATTGGCGTATGAAAGTTTTCCGTTTTGTCTAGTTTTCAATACAAGAAAATCAATATTCGATAAACGCCGCGATTGATAATTAAGGGTGCGCATATACCCTCCCCCGTCCGCAAAACATTTTAGATTGCGAGGCGTGTAATTGGTTTATTTTCATCTTCGCCGTCTGTTTCGCAATACCTTTCCTACCAGAAATCGTGCTCCGATTCAACTTAGATTAGATTAGGTTAGGTCAATTAGATATATTCTGGTAGACGATTTTATCTAGTTGATGCGTTTAAGCGGTCGTTGTATTTATTTCCCTTGTAGCTTCCATACGGATAAAGTTCATTAAGAACACGAACAGTTATTACCTAATTTCTCGGGTCCCGAATCCATACGGTTTTCAATTTATATTTAACAAATTACATTATTTAACCAGACCTTGTCCAGAATCGTTTTTCGTTTTTATTGGCGCATCGTAATGCAATTACCTTATAATCCTACTTCCTATTTACAACAAAGAATATCGCCTATGGTCCCTTTTATATGTCGTCTTTATGTATAATTAGTATTTCATCGTAACAAAATGTTGTAAATATCGAACAGTTACAAGAAAATTGGACTTGAGCCGGTTTTATTTTAACAATTTTATCACTTTTGGACTTAAATCGGTTACGACCCATGACTTAGGCCTTTTATATTCTATACATTTAGACCTAGTGTAACCTAATGTTATTATAGCTAACCAAAATTAAATATTAAATAGTAATAATTAAAAAAAAAAAAATAAAAAATAAAAATGGTTAGGCTTTCGCCTTGTTTATTTTTTTTTTTTAAAAAAAAAGTTCTATTAAGATAATTTCAGTTTTTTAGACGTTTCTATTTTTTAATTTTTACTTACTTTACTCTTTCCAAGATTTTTAGTCGAATAAAGCTGACGGGTTTGAAATTGTTATTATTTTATTTGAATTCAAGTTGTCTAACATATGTTGTCTGAACATGTCAGAAACAGTGCAAAACATAAAACTTCTTGTACCAAACCGGCAGCGGCGTACGAAAAACACGCGGAGAAAAGTTGCCGAAATTCACTATAATTTTAATTTTATGGTTCCGTTTTACAGTCGGTGAATTTTTTATCCAAATGAATTACGCCCGTTATGCATGCATAAAAAAATATTATCATTACATACGAATACAATTGATCTCGCATAAAACACCAGCTCGTACATATTAACGACGTGCGCTTATCGTTAAACCGACACCAGTATATAATCACCACGTGGTGATTGACGAATAAGCGATTTTGAGTAAGTTTTAATTTTGATTTTTTCAGAATAGAAAAATCGTCGTTGTTAAACGAGTGTATACGACGCTCGACGTTGCCCGTGTCGCGTAATTTTAATTCCCCCATTGTTTTTAACAATTCCAAAGCAGAATATTGTTAGGAAAACCCGAGATCGTAAATGAAAATTCAATTCCACATATTTTCTTATTGCACGAGAAAAATATATCTGTGAAAAAGCCGGTGTTCCGACAGACGAAAAAAAAAAATCGAATTATTATTCGTTATGAAGTCGTTAAGACATAATAGACAACAAATCTGTAGTAAAAAAAAAAAAAAAAAAAAAAATTAAAATTGTCACGAGCAGTACCCTTAATACGGTTTTTTTTTTAATCTTTATTTTATTACAGTATGCTGACGAGTTTGACCGCAGTGGACTTCAGTGTTTGACCGTGCAGCAAACGCACAGCCGATAAAATCTGTGACGTGCAGTACACGACAGCGTGTAATTTTACGATAAATTGCCTTGCCCGTATTTTACGCGTTTCCGGATAATTTGCTCGAGCACCATGGCCATGGCTGACAACAACAACGAGTTCATGTGCCAGGACTGGAACGTGCCGGCAGCACCGGGCGGAGTGATGGACTTCTACGACGGGTCCACCGTGTTCGTCACCGGCGGCACGGGGTTCGTGGGCAAGGCGCTCATCGAAAAGCTGCTCAGGTCGTGCCCGGGCATCAAAACATTGTACCTGTTGATCAGACCGAAACGCGGCAAGGACATACAGTGCCGGTACGAAGAGCTGCTGGAAAACCCGGTAAAAGTCGTTATTTAATTAAAATTATATTACAATTTAATCATATAATAATCACGAGTAACCGACTCTCTGACCCGGCGTTTCTCGACATATTTTTTTTTTTTTTCTTTCGCGTACCCTCAGACCTCTGACGCCACTGTTTTACGTACCATTCCCACACCCCTTACTGAAAATTTATCCGTCAATAGCTGATGAACGGTTAACGTTTAAAAATTGACCATTTGGAAATATGCATTTATTTCAATAATCAGCATACGCCATACGATATAAGTAATAATATAAATAGCGAAAATTTAATTTGAATGCAATCATCGAGGTTGTTTGGTCGCACTTAATTTTTTGAAATCACAGGATTCGCTGACAATAAGTAAACCCGTATGTTTGAACTTACAGAGATAATAACTTAATATCGTCTATTACGATATTTATTTTTAATGAACGCGTGTGGAAAAAAAGCCCTATCCGCCAATACGGTGGTCGTGAACGGCAGTAGTGAAACGGTGAATACTTTGTGTGAGACCTATACGGCTATTCTTATTTCACGTCAGCCCAGCAAGTGGAATCCCTTTTCAGTACGACCAATTTCTCTTACTCTCGGACTGATAAAGCTGCAGATTAGAAATGGTTTACACTGAAATAAGAGAACGCAATCCAGTGGTTTCCAGAAATATTTTTTTAATGCTGTCCCGAGTCCATTCAACTGTTGAATAATTTGTTCTATAATATTTTGTAATAAGATAAGATCGGCCTCTGAGAGAAAATCATGCAGCGATTAAAACACATCCGATTAATTTTACATATACAAGACTTCCAAAACACTATTTTTTTTTCCTGTTCTGAAGGATCAAATTTAGATGGTTTATCAATAGGTGTCGAGTGACGCCACGACAATCACAATATGATAAGATAAAATAAAATCCAACAAACCGAGTCACCACCAACCCATTGTACAACAATTATACATGTAAATATTTTACGAAGAACAGACATTTTATTTTTTATGACCAAAAACCACTAAATTATTAAAATTACTTCATAAATAACAAACCATTTCAAATACATCAAATTATACATTTTCTGCCATTACAATTATTTTTTTGCGTACTCCCGGGGGGTGGGGTGGGGTTAGTAAAGGGGCAGTATAAGCAGCTACCTTTAACGGAGAGATCTGCGACCCGCGGTCTATTAAATTTGACCGGCTCTCGTAGACCAGATTCCGGAAATTGTACTAAATTATTGATGTAGTGTGTACGGTAATTCCGCAAACGAGTGTATACTGGTGGACCGGGCCCGATGGTACGAGCAATACAATATACACGACGAAATCGCGTTGAACGGTTTTGAAAATAAATAATAAAACTGTCGATGTTGAAACGTAGTTTTTTTTATTTACCGAGACTTGGACGGCCAGCCCCTTGGGGGGTGGGGGTGGGGGGCTGCGCTGGTACGAACAAACGTAAAAGGTACCCGCGCAGCCGACGGTCCGTCGTCACAATACTCGGAGTGAAATAACGGCCCGTACACGGTAGCGGCGTAATTAAAAAATTTTATACGACAGTTTTACGACAAACCCGTGGGCTCCAACACAATAATTGTTCACAAAATTAATAAAATGTAATACTAAACGTAAGCGCGTGCACACGGTACAAAATATACGTGTACTATAGTCTAACGGACCGTACAGAATGTTATAACGAAATGTCTAGTTTTTTTTTGTTGGCTATTGCGTAAATTCGTCAAGATAGACTCTTCGTTATTTTACATTCGACTTGAACGTACGGCCAACATTAACAGACAATTTTTAGACGATAAGCTCTAGGATTAGCAAACGATTTGTTGGGTTTTTCGCTACGCCGCTGTTGAAAAGTACGTAAATTGAGTTTAGAAGCGTGGACGGACAGTAGCGGGCACGAATCCAGATTACATACACGAGCTAAAATATAAGTTTCGTTAAAACTAAACTGGGAAACACAATGCAATACAAGACCACTCGGACGGACTTATCGACAATATTTATTGAACAAGAATCGGCTTATTGTATTCGATATTAACGACGGTATCGAAACATTCCTAAATCATACAATGATTGGCCCGGGATTTTGTAGTAGACTACGGCTTTTATTTTTCACATTATCCACGATTCGTAGTAGATAAATTCCCTATGTGTTTATATGCGTTTTAGTCGAGTAAAATCATTCGAGAATACATATTACTTATGCAGTATACAGTTTTAATAATAAGTAACTTTTTTTTTTTTTGAAAAAGTAAAACAATTTATAATGTTAATAACAATTATAGTCTGGATAACGGGAGAATTTATACGGTTAAAAATTTAAATTTTGTCTTCCCGGCCACGAAGGTCTAGGACACGCCTATGATTGGTGCCATCTATTCGAATTGCTGTGTCCGAGTCGGGTCCCGGACCCTAGTGGTTCTGACAGGTAATATACAAGAATTTTTTTTTCCCCTATTTTTTAACGGTTTATGAAACAATGCATATTATCTGTATAACCGTCAACCGAGAGCGCATCCAAGGGAATCTGGAGCTAATGGGCTTAAACCCCCCAAAAACGGTCAACCTCCAAACGTTTTTTTTTTTTTTTTAAAAAAAACGTTTGTTTAGGTGCCAGACTTTAAGTATTATATTTCGTTAAACTTAACCATTTCATAAGTTCACCTTCACCGCGCCTATTATTTTTGTTTTCTCGAATTTAATCATATAATATCACATATCCAGAGTGCCCGGAGCCTTTGTTGCAATTTTATATTTCCTCGAACGCAATGCCCCCCGAAAGTGACTCCAGACCCGAATTTCGGACAAGACAATCGCCACCGTCGTTTTCGTTATTTAAAATATTTAATTTAAAATACAATTGTTACGATCATGCGCGCGGCCCCGTCCAGTCGGTGTCCGACGACCTCGAATCCATCATCGCGGCACGTGCGCGAGGTTCACTATAAAAAAAAACTTTTGACGTGCATTTAGGCGGGCACTGCGTGCGTCAGTTATTATTACTGTTTACGATTTCTCCTCGTCCCGTTCGGAAGGCACGGAATAATTTTGACGAATCGACACGAGCGCGCGCGTAAACATTTGCGTTAACAAAATACATTCGTACAATATCATTGCTTGAACTTTCAATTCCTGTCGGTCGTCCGCGTACAAATCATGACGTTTTTGTATCAGTCGCAGGCGCGACCAGAGTCCAAATATCAGGGGTACCGAATTTATGTAACGCTCGCAGATTTATCCCGAATTTAGTAATAATCAAAATGACTTTTATTCACCGCGCGATAATCGTCGCTACGCCACTGTTGGTAAGCAGATCCCCTGATATGGTAGGACACAGAGAGGATTTCGATTTATATATGTGCGCAACGATAAACCCGGACAGACCATTGGGTCCGAGGGAAAACGATACTGAGCGAAGTTTGATTAATTGCGTTTTGAAATGCCGGTTGAATTATACGGTTTTAATCGAAATTTGAACATTTAACGACTACCATGAAGTATTGCAATTTGTGTCAAATTGCCGAGCGTTTTTGCTGTGTAAGGATAGAAACGGCTATTTTTTTTTGGTTTTTTAGGACTTATGGTGCTGAATCAGACCCTAGGGGGGGAACTGAATTAGAACTATATCGTAATGAAATAATTGAGTTAAGACAGAAATTATAACGCTGCGATAAACACAGTCATATCATTCGGTCGAAAATATATCGGCCGTTTGCATAAAAACCCGAGTTCGTAATAAACACTGTGAGCGTTATAATCATAGATAATATTATTTTTAAAAAACTAGTCAAAACTAATTTACACAAATCCTTGTCGTCACAACTGTTATTGGCTAGTTATAACTAGAATCGACACGGACTCTCAACGTTGGAACTAGTTGCAACTTCTAGTGGACATTTATACGTCATAGTCACAAATAAATTAAGTCAGAATTTCATGTCAAACAAATATTAATTAATTTTTTTTTTTTTTTGCTTTGACATAGTCATTTTGTTCATTGCAATGCTTTATGATATACGACGTTTTTTTTTTTTTGTTTTGTTGTCTAGCGCGTAAACAAACGAAGCTGACGGTTTTACGTTTTTTCGTTTATTACTATAGACGCCAGCACAGCACAGGGATTGCACTAGAATAATTAATAATAGATTATTTTTTTTTCATCCGTGTTACCAAGGTAACCCAACAAAAATAAACAAATACAATTAGATTAGTGTACAGAAAATACCTAAAAACCTTTGAATTTTAGGAGGATGGTATTTAATCGGGGGGGGGGGTGGATTTCAATAGCTACCCTCTCCGGACAACGCGGGAAATAATGCGAAAAACCGCGTAAAAAACGTTCCACTAGTTGTTTAGTCTATTAATCTTATACGGACTGACATCCATTTATATATATATATATATACAGTCGATTCCGCTTTATTGGGACACATCGGTTACATGTTATTTTGTCCCAATAATCCGAAATGAAAAAAAACATAAATTTATTGAAAAGTTGATTTTTTATGTTTTTTATTGTTACAAATACACAATTATAGAAATTATTTAATTATACAACAAGAAAACCATAGTATTATAATCTAAATATTTATAAAAGTACATATACATATATATATATATATATATATATATGTATATATTTTATCTTATTTAAAAAAATTATGAATATTACTTTGTTTTTTTTTTTACATATTATTGTTTATTGGCGAATGTAGTCCGAACAAGTATCCAAAGCACTTATCGGGCTTCCCTCATTTCCTCGTTGAAGAAAAAAAAATAATCTCAATGTTTCCAAAGATTTCGTCGCCTCCTGAAGTCGGATTGGTGGATCTGGTTCCTCGTCCGTGTCTTCGTCTGAATTATGTTGATCTTGTATGGATTGAATAATTTACATCATCAACCGTCGGTGGCTTTGAATGCGTCATTACCAAGTTTCCTTGCAAGGTTTTCGGATTTAGCTTTTAATATACGACCCAACGACACTTGAACGCCCCTTGACTAGTAGCCATTGTAAACCATTGCCTCGTCTACATCTGCATCATTACCATCTCTCGTTTCCTTTTCCGGGTTGTCACTTGGCTAAGAGTTTGTTCTCGCAAAAACTGTACTTGTAGTTGAATTCGCGGGATTGTCGATTTCGATAGTTCAAAAATTTCCGAAAGACGACGAGTACTACAAGACTGGTGGCTGTAATTTAATTTAATTTAATCTAATAATCGATTACGCGAGCCAGTCGCGATTGTCTTGATCTGTCAATAATTACTATTATACTCGATAAAAATGTCCCAATTATCCGGATGTTCGCGGCCCGGACTTTTACATTACAAATACACATTTGTTCTCGTAATTATAGAGTTGTGTCGATTAAGCGGTGTCTCTATTAAACGGAATCGACTGTATATTTATATATACTCGTATATATATATATATATATATTACGAATAAAGGTAGTCCGGGACCGCGAAATCGTAGCGGCCAAATCCGGCGACGTCTAATTCCCATCCGGATTTCCATTATCTACAATCATAGGGTAATGTATTGTGACCGTTGGCGGGTCCCCGGGCCGTCTTGTTTCCCCTAGGCTTAGGCCCGAATTTCAACGGAAAAATTTCTCCTGTTGTGTACGCGAAAACTCGTAATTAAATGGTCTTGACGTCGAACACGTATTATCGGAACCGTGTTGTTTTTTTTTTAATATGTTTACCTCGCAGTCAGTCGGCCACTGCGATAATACGCGTAGATAAATAAATAAAAAAGTAGTCGGGACCGTTACCGAGGGTTTTTAAAAAAAAATTTTTTGTTTTTTTTGTAAGCCCGCGAGAAACCCGCTCGATCGGGTCAGGTTAGTAAAACCGCTGTGAAGTTTTTTGTCGAGTATTGCCGTTGTAATTTAAATCGCTTCCCCCCCAACGATATTGTATTAGGAGACGTATAGAATTATAATTATTAAATAGAAATCGAACTACGAGCCCGAGATACCCAAACCGACAGCAAAACTATTATTCCATGTAAGCACATCTGTCGATTCGACAATATAATTTGATTAATCGATCCCGTGTCCGGGTCGTCTCACGCGTGACGCGCAATCAGACGCGTAAACCGTTCGGGCAGATGCGTTTCGTTTAAATAAACATAATCGTATACGATCGGTTTTTTTTTTTTTTTTTTTTTATCGCTATTCGAACACGTCCTTTAAACACCTATAGGTATAATTATACTCATACGATAATTTTCCGAGTGTTGTATTTTAAATGTTTCGTTCACATCGGTACCGGCGGCGTACCTAATGCAACGCGGCGGCGGGGTGGTTGTTTATTTATATTTTTTTTTTTTTTTAGTAAGTACACAAATACGTTTTCGATAATTATCTTTCACTAGTCCGCGCCCGGTATTATTATTGAATTGTAAAAACAACACCCGGATGAAACGATTTCTGAACATTACGTATAAAGCGTTTTTACTGAAAATAACGCGATTAAATAATTTAAATTTATTACAGAAACATATACGAGGTCTGTTCAAAAAGTATTATATATATATATTTAATGATTACAAAAATGTAATTACATATTATTTAAAGATATCTCGTTCAAAAATACCCTCCTCCGGACGATATGCAGTGATCCCGGCGATCTTGCCATTTTTCAAACGTCCTTCTTCAAAACTGTTCCAAAGTTAAAGCTACGGGTTCTGTTGTCGCGTTGGCTTTAATTCCCTCTACATCTTGAAACCGTTGTCCTTTAAGCGCAGATTGTGGTCTTGGGAATAGAAAAAAAAAAAAAGAAAAAAATCACATAGGTCCTAATCAGAAGAATAGGGAGTTTTTATCAGCCAAAAACGCACGAATCGACAGCGCTAAATGTGCCGGTGCATTGTCGTGGTGAACAATCGCGGAACGAATTTAGCAGCGAGACCTTCTTCATCTGTACATTTTCCTGTAAAATTGCACGACAAGACTCAATTTAGATTCGCTTTTTTAACTCACGAACGGTTAATCGGCGGCCATTACGCAAATCGTCGTCACATCTTCGTTTCTGGACGACGTCGACGGTCTTCCAGAACGTGGATCGTATTCAGTTGATCGCCGACTGTCCTTAAAACGTTTGAAAAACTCGAAAGTCACGGAAACACTTAACGAATCATCCCCAAAAGCGGTTTTAATCATTTCCGTACGTTTCCGTTGCATCATTTTTACCAAGTTTCAAGCGAATCCTTGATGCACACGCGTTTTTCGTTAATTTCGGACATGTCGAATACGGCGAACGAAACAGACTGACCGGATTCAACCACGTATAATATCAATCTGAGATAAGATAGCGACTTTGGATTTTGTTTAAAATATTCACTAATTCGCGGGGAATATATCTATTTACAATTTGATACGTAATCGTGTGTAGGTTGGCCGTAATAACATTTGTCCTGGTACTTTTTGAACATACCTCGTATGTAGGATTCTTTTAGTGAATAATTGAATGTAAATATATTGAAAATGCTCTTATAAAATAATAAAATTTATTTATTTTATTTCATATTGTTCCGATTTATTCGTCGACGATTGTTTTCAAATCGTTCGTCCGTATTGTTTAGAACGCCATCGGTTATTCGATTGTTTCGAGTTCCGTTTCAATATTCAACATACAAATCACGGGGGACGACTGAAACATATATATTTTGTTAGGATAGGTTAGCGACGCTGTGACGAATAAAAAAAAAAAAAAAAATACAATTTTTATAAATACAATAATTGCGAAGCGAACCGGGGAATTGAATATTTTGTATATTAGTTTTACTGCGGATGTGTTATTTTTTCGTCTGTAAAACATTCTTCGGTCGGTAATCTCGCTCCAATCATCAACTACTACACGGGTGCGTTATTGCGATGAATCGAGAACGTCGTTTATTGATTTTGTACTTTTTGTTAATAATTGGACGGAATATTTAGAAAATATTTACGCGATAACGGAAATCCGGAAATGCTGGTTTTAAGTACCGATTTACGATAAATTTTGTTAAATTTACAGGGACGTTGTAATTTATTTCGTCGTAGTTATACATGATAATTGTACCGTCCGAAAATGTGCCGGTTCAATGCAACGGTGGCCTACTTACCGACACATACACCGATTTTGTACGATTGTTTGTTTGTTTTTTTTTTTTTTATGTTTTCTATTCCCAACGGGTATTTTAGTGAAATCGTAGCGGGCGTAGAGGAGAGGGAAAAAAATGTCTCGCCAGTTGACGACAACGACGCGCGACAAGCGCATCACCGGAATCTGACATAGAATAAAACATTCCGACGGTATATATATATATATATATATATATACGTGCAGTGTATAACGTCAAAGTGAACTCAGTTTACTGCAGTGCACGGCAGAGAGAGGACAAAAAAAAAAAAAATAAATAAATAAATAAAAAATTGTTCCATTCGATTACGAAATAGGCTGTAGTCTCGTACAACGCACGCGACCGTGTATATACAGAGAGTGCCCCGCGAAGACAAACCCATTGTGACCACCACTCCCGGGTGTCTTGTGATAACCAAGATAATCAAATTAGTACTACGAACGTTCATATTTCAATAAAATTTGTATGTTTTGGTGAACAATTTGAAAATAACCGTTTTATGTTCTTCCCGAATATGCTGGACGTTTAGTATTTATTTTTTTTTTTGATTTCCATCTTTTTTGAATTCATTCACTTCGTGGCATTTAATATTTGTTTCTAGTTTACAGAAAAATAATGTATACAGACATAACGGTGTTTCGATACACAAAACTTATCAGCCAACCTTTCTATGGCATTGAATTATACATTATTTGTCTGTAAACTAAAAAAAAAAATAAAAAAATATTTAAACTTCTTGAAAAAAAAAAAAAAAATAAACGAAACGTCAAAAATGTTTATAAGAAGAGTATAAACGTCTATAAAACGGCAATATTATCAAATCAGTAAAAATTGTCGTCTCATATTCGGCAGGGAACTGATCTAGTGATATGGCGAGATGTCTCTAACAGGGTTTCAAACGGGGGAAAAAAACCATAAAAGTTTTTACGCATAACGAACGTAATCAATGTTACTGATATAAATGAGTGGTAAAACTATATTTAGTTTACGAGCCAATATGCGAGAAAATAGTTTCTTTTTCCAACAAATAACCCGATTTATATTACGCAATTGTATTGCGTAACATAATTTTGTCGTATTCGTTGAATTATTACGCCTGTCAGTTGGTCTGAGGCTGATGCGGGTGTGCCACGTATTTTTACCAATAAATAAAAACTAATTTTCCGCAAACAGGGGCGAACAAGAAATATCAAGTAAAATTTAAAAAATAATTTACACGGTCTATAATTTGAATAATTACATCAAAGTTTCCCCACGAGATTTACAAATCAAATCGATTAATATGTATGCTGACATAAGTCCGAAATATCCGAAAATCTAATAAATCCGATTTTCAAAATCCCAAATACGGTTTTTTTGGATTTTGTATTGCCAATTTTGGCAAAATTTGGGTTTGACCGTACAGATTTCTGTTTTTTTTTTTTTGGATCTTAAAATAAAATCCTTATATAATTTTTTTTACATGATCAAATGAATTAAAAAAAATTTCACACACACATTTATTCTAAAATATTCTATTGTTGGTCAAACATATATTTGTCTGCGTGGTTCTGTTAGTGAGCAGTACACATTGTTTTATTTAATAAAAAAATCATTTAAATATAAAAAATAATGTAATTTTTTAAATAAAACGTATTTACCTTAAACAATTTCTGTATTGGTTACTGTCTAAGCAAATTGAAATACCCAGCGACACTAGTTTTATGAGAAATGAATTAAAAGAATATCATTTAACAATTTTAAACATTGAAATTTTGATACGGATAAAATTCCGGGTTTTAGAATCCGAAATCCGGATTTACAGTAAACGTCGGATAACAAAATTTCGAAATCCGAAAATCCGGATATTCGAACTTCGGCAAATCCGTATTTTTTTCCCGCAGCACTTATACAAATAATACCGGTATCTAAAAAGTAATAAAATCTACGATATTTCTGACAATTTTACATTTTAAATTTTTTTTTCAAATATCGCCACCGCTCACCCCCCTTTCGAAATTTTTTCCCTCGTTCGGCCCCGTCCGCGAACAGCTAAATCGAACGCGTTATTTTTGAAAAACTCAAATATTCGTTTTGCCATACGTACGCAAACATTATATTCCACTACTATTGTGCGTTGTATTTCGTATATATAATTACATAAAAATTGTAATCGCGGAACAAAAAAAGCGTCCGACCGCACCAGACGTCGTTCGTCCCCTCCACCAGCCGTCCGTAAAAAAAAAAAAAAAAAGTCGTCGTTATGGTACATCAAAAAAAAAAAAAAAAAAAATTAATAATAATGCGAAATGATTTATTATGCGGACTTATCGGCAGCATAACGGTTCGGTAAATTCGATAAATCGCTAGTAAAACGCAACCGTTTTCGCAATTATGGGTATTGTGTCATTTTTTTTTTTAATCTCGCATCGACAATATCGGATATCCGCGTTCGTTATACAGTCCGGATACCACCGTCGGTGACTATTTTTAATATTATAGAGTCGGACCGCCGTCTAAATCAGCAGATCGTCTCGGAAAAGGGTGGAAAAAGATGCGGCGAACGACAAAAAAAAAAAAAAAAAATAAAAATAATCCATAATATTTTAAACGTACATACCTACCTATATATATATATATAACGTAAAATAGTCGATTCCGCCGCCGTCTCGTCTCTTTGAACCGCCGGGATGATTGGATTTTTTTCATCATTTAGAGGAAAAACGAGCGGCGGAGAAAAAAAAAATATATAATCATAAACGCAGTACGCCGCATTACCGAGCTCCGTCGGCGGTGTAATTTTTATTTTGTCACCGCCTCTTATCCTACGTTTTTCTCCGAGATATTCGTCTCTCACTTTTTCACACGGTCTCGACCAGATGAATTTCATCGCATCCGTCGGTATTTTCTAAAGTCGTTGTTTATTTTTTTTTTTATTAATAGCGGATAAATATCGGCGTGGCGGTAGGATGGGGCCTTTAAATCCATATTAATTTTTTTTTGTTTTTGTTATGTTTTGTCATTCAATAAGAAATAATCATCGTCTTAAATTAATATATTCGAATTCGTTAAACAATTTATTAGTTTGTTTTTTTTGGTTTTTTGGTTTTGTGAAACGTCTGGTTAGATTAGGCTTTTATATCCCCTAGTGACTTAAATGGGAGAGCTGGAGGACGACCATAAACGATTTTTAGACAAACAATATAGTTAATATATATATATATATATATATATATATATATATATATATATATATATATATATAAAAAAAAAAAAAAAACAATATAATAACCATTGTTACCAATGGTGTTCATACAATCCCGCGGAAGTCCGGGTCATAGAATTATTTATCGAAACAATATTTTTTAATAAAAGAAATTAATTGGTTACAGTCGCCCAGTCGGTGCCGGGCCGTAAATTATTCCGAATTCGTTTATTCAAAACGATTAGCGAATTATTACTTTTTTTTTTTCGAACCGAACGGTTTCTTTTAAAATATATATTTTTTTTAAAAATTATTTTCGCACGCTCGGTCAATAAAACCGCGATTATCGAACGGCTAAACAAGACGAAAAATTCGTTAAAACATCACGATGCGTCGGATTTTTTTTTTTTGCTTTATCGCGAACACGTTTATAAACCGATTAGAGGTGTACTCGTATATAAAACGGTTGTAAAAAGAGAAATAATAAAAAAAATATTGATTTATTTATACAGGGCATGTATATAATGTATATAATACCGCGATGCGCACGATATAAACATTTTTATTTCGCACTTTTGTAATCACGGCGTACGCGACCGCCAGCAAACAATATTTTCTGTCGTTTTTTTTTTTTTTTTTTTTTTTTGTTTTGTTTTGTTTTTTTTACGAACCTTTCGATCTACGCAATGTGCTCTCCGGCCGAAAGTTATAAAAATATTATTATTTACCGTACACATTGCACTGTGCAGGTACTATTACGAACAGTCTGTCACGTTACCGTTCTGTTTAATATATACGGAAAATTTACCACATGCGATTCCTACACCGTTTTTACGATATTGCCTCTACACGGGTAACGAACTCCGGACGGGACATAAAAAATCGTAAAAACCGTTATGCGGTTGTAAGGGGGGGGGGTGAGGATAAAATAGAAACCCCCTCGGGATTCGACGTTCGGTGTTTTCGAAAATCGTTTGTCCCGGGGAGTACGATTCAAAAAATACTGTTACGGATATTAAGAAAAAAAAAAAAATAAGAAAAAAAAATAAGAAAAAAAAAAACGAAACGTCCTACCTCCTGAAGGGTTTAAGCCCAGCCCTTTAATATTAAACACCCTAATTTTTTAGACGTTTTCGAAAAGAAAAAAACTATCGGGAGAGTTTACCAATTCGAAAGTATTCGAATACGTTTTAAAACGCGTTTACGAGTAGTCTATACTGTTTAACAGTGAAATAAAAAAAATAATAAATAAAAAAGAAGATCTGGCACTGTGCGCAATGTCAGTTGAAAATAATAAAATAATTATATTTCAATACACAATAGCAACTTGTTTTCTATTTTTAGTATCGAAATAATTATACCAACATTGTCACGGTGCATGTAATTTTTTTGTTTTTATGGTTTTTTTGTAGGTCTATAATTATAGATTCTAGTCGCAGTTTTCGCTCGCGCAAAACCATTTTTACCAGTCGAATATTATTAGCGATGGCACGCCCACGGGTTGTATTAAAGAATATTTCGTAATTCGTAATTCCGTAGGAAAAAAAAAAAAAATGAAACAAAATTATGATTATTCCGCCGGGAAGACTTGCTCCGTTTCAGCACATCGCTAGTTGTTTCTGATACGAGTTAGAGCTGTTAGAACCTTTAATCAGTAAGAGACCGGTCAACCTTATAACGTGCGCTGATTGGTTAATCTGTTATCAATATCCATAGACCATCATTTTGTTCGAATGTCTAAAAATAATCTGCGTCTACGTTTCTGCTATCCATAGATACGTCATAAATTTTATCTCGATAATACTATAACATCACAATACTACAGTTTATAATATTTCGAATATTAAAATAATTTAACGTTTTGTCAGCGTTGATAAGAAATTCACTAGGCCGTGCACCGTCTGCGGAGATAAAATGGCGGTCAACTGAACACTGATAAGCTGATTTCAGTGGCACGACCCGGATTTTTTTTTAAGTGGGCGTCCGCCAGTGGTGTATACGGCAGTACAATTATTCAATTACCATTTAATATCTATGAATCTATTTATCTTGTTCACACCTACCGCAGTTGAACGTTAAACATTTAAAAAAAAAAAATAATAATAATAGAAATTTCTTTCAATTGAAATGTCTATAAATACGGTTCTAGGGGGGGTGGGGTATCCAGACACCCGATACCCCTGCTCTTGGTTTGCGCCACTAGCTGAATCGCCGGCTCTCTTACTATATAGGACAACTCGAAGATTCACAAAAAAAAATATATAGAGTTGAAAAATGTTACAAGATAACAAATGAGGTAACATTTTTTTTTTTTTTTACATTACATTAATCATAGGTACATACAAACCTCGCATATACTTGGCAGTGTTTAAGGTACTCGTCGTAAAGAATATAAATGCACCGTTACATAGTCGCAGTGCCACTACCGCGTTATGGGTGTGTATTATGGGTTTTTTTTTTTTTTTCGTACATTCTACCGATAGCCAATTTTTTTAACGAATACTTTTCCTACTGATTTTATGGATCTTCGTAAGTGACGTATTCTGTAACAATATTTATGGTCATGGGAACAATTACGGTTTTAATCTCGGGAGCTGATAAACGCTGACAATACGCAGACCCACACTGGTGGGTATACCATGGTACACCTTAAAATCTCTTCTGGATTAAATACATTTAAAAAAAAAACCTTTCTATTTATTGCCCTAACTATACGTTTTATTATTATATTAATATATATAAAAAAAAACAATTGGATCGTGTAAAACCATCATTACTCGCAGTCTATTTCGATTTTTAAACCGTTTAACTATGGCAAAAATGACGCTTTTGACAATATACGAATTTACCCGTACAAAATTATCGCAAATAAAACCTAATCTAAAAATACACGAAACAGACGATTAAATCCGTATTCGACGTGTTGATACACCGAAATATTTACAATAAAACTAGTATTTAAATTTAGTTTAGTGGAAAATTGCGTATTTCTGCAGCGTTGCGGCATTTATTAAACGGCGATGACTCCACATTTTTTGTTATTTTTTTTGTTTTTTTGGTTTGTGTTACGGGGGAGTGTTACGACTAGCACAACGAAACGCGTTTTTCGACGGAAATTTGGACGATATTAATTTAGAGAAGCCGTATCGTAATATTATGTACGGGAATATTAATTAAATTCGTCTGCGCGACAGGAATAATAACGACGGCGACAAAAATATATACACTGACCGCGACAACTGCAACAGCAATATTATCACTACCTATATAATATTCGGTGATATTAAAATATGTTTTTCAGTCGCCCGTAATGCGTTTTTCAAATAAACACGAGAGGATAAATTTATTCGTTTAGCGAATACGAGATGAGTGCTTTCGCGATGCATACATACCGAATATGAATATTTAATGCGCTTTTCACAGGGCGTACAAATCCTCGTTCTAAGCGATACGCGTTGTGTTCTTTCGACACGGATTAAAATTACATCTGAACAGTCCGAAATGTGTTGTCGGCCGAATAATGTCACACTTAATCAAGGGGTTGCTCGTGGGCAATTTTAACGAAACAAATGCGAATTGACCTACCCGCGAATATGTTTTGCTTACAGATCGATTTGTCTTCGAAGACGTGCCCGCGTAAATCTGAGTAGAAAATTCGGGCGGTACACATTTTAATGTGATTTTAGAACCCTATGAATATTCATGACAACAACGTGATCAGGTAGGGCCTATGATGACCGGTGTTGAGACACGGATAATTCAAATTTATTCCGATAAAAATAATGATTATATACAAAAAAAAAAATCTATCTAGATAACGATAAAATAAGGCGGAGGCCCCAGTATTATTAATCTACATTTATAATCTGTGCACAAAGAGCTACATTAAAAATGTGCTAGGTGTATACTATAAATAAATAATATTAAAAAAAATCATTAATAATTGTATTTTAAATACTATAATAATACTAATATTATAATATAGTATTGTAGTATTATACTTCCATTGAACTAGGGTAAATACGGTAAAACATTTCTTTTACGTGGCCTTATAAAATCTACAATATTTAAAACTATGTTTCGTGTTCGGAAAAAACTACAAGGAAAAAAATATTCACAATACGTATTTGAATATTTTTTTTCAAAATTATTTAAAACAGTATTCGGATACAAAAAAAAGTATTTGAAACACTTGTATTCTAAATATTCGTTGATGACCGTTATTTTTGAAGTTGAAAACTTTGGAGAATACCGGCCAGAAATTTGTTCCAATACATCTGAAAATAGGGTCCGCAAAATTTGAGCTCGGTTAGACCTAATTAACAAGGCATCGCGGCCTCTCGTTATTATTTAATAATAACTGAACTAAAAGTATTTAGATAATTGATAAGAAATACTTTTAATCAATATAGATTAAAAAAAAAAAAAAAAAACTAGATCAATTAATTAATATCGTTCCGTTATATTATAATAATGGGTACCATATTAATAATATATACTTCATATCGATCTTTGCGTTCATATGACGGGGTTATCTAAATCGTGCATTCGGATAAATTATTTAAAAAAAAAAATCACACCATCACATACAACGGTAATTGAGCGCAATAAATTACTAACAAAAAAAAAAACATTTTTTACACACATTATAAGTTTTGCGGACTTAAAAATTAAATTTTCGTCGAATTTCCGATTGGGTAGTCCAAATGTCGAGATTAGGAGCGATTTTTGACCGCACCCGACCACGGCCCGACGGGAATCGTATTGGGAAATTTGTATTTGTCAAGCCATAAAATGAAAAATTAAAAAAAATGGGATAAAATATATTTTAGATATTCTGACGTTATTCGAGTGTTTGTGATTTAAAATAACTATTTTTTTTGTTTTTGTCGTTTGATTTCGATGGATATACTTTTTGTAGTTTCGAAATTACGTACAATTTATGTCTATCAAAAAATGTTTAATTAAACTCCGCTCGGAATCACCTAGGATAGTTAGGTTTTTTTTTAATTTACACTTCTAAAAATTTACGTTCTTCGGGTACTGATTTTCAGTTTTGACCGCGGACATAGATTTCATACGTTTTCCGTGTTTCAACATTTTCCACATTTCGGCGACCGTCATAAACGAAAATATGCTTCACGGGGCCTTTTTTATACTGCAGTCTGTGGAAAAAATATTTATTATAGATTCGAGTTTTTAATCGCTTGTACGCGGCCGTGTTCGAGTACGACACAATCGATTCTGACGATGTCAGCGCGAACGTTTCTGAACATAAAATAATATCGTGTCGAAAAATCTCGATACGGATGTAATATATGATTTAGCGTAAAACTATTTTAATTATCTTTTACTTATCTAGATAAATGATGATCTAAATATTTATCATAGATAACAATTTCCACTTGTCTAGATGAATTGTTCAGTATGAATGTACTTTTTTCAAGGCATTTACGAGTTGAGTATTTAAAATTAAATTAAAAAATTAGGTTATTTAAAATTAAATTTCATTTCGATTGCCGGTTAGGAGTTTGACAATTGATATATTTTTAATATATCGTTATTTTCGAAAAATTGATCTAGTTTTTTTTTTTGTTTTTAATCTAGATAAAGTATTTCTTTATCTATTATCTAAATACTTTAAGTTCAGGTATTATATTATCGTTATCTAGATAGATTTTTTTTTGTATATTATCATTATTTTTATCGGAATAAATTTGAATTATCCGTGTCTCAACACCGGTCATCATAGGCCCTACCTGATCACGTTGTTGTCATGAATATTCATAGGGTTCTAAAATCACATTAAAATGTGTACCGCCCGAATTTTCTACTCAGATTTACGCGGGCACGTCTTCGAAGACAAATCGATCTGTAAGCAAAACATATTCGCGGGTAGGTCAATTCGCATTTGTTTCGTTAAAATTGCCCACGAGCAACCCCTTGGTTAAGTGTGACATTATTCGGCCGACAACACATTTCGGACTGTTCAGATGTAATTTTAATCCGTGTCGAAAGAACACAACGCGTATTAACGCAGGGAAAATAATACAATATAAAAATATTATCGTTAGAATCGCTTAGAACGAGGATTTGTACGCCCTGTGAAAAACGCATTAAATATTCATATTCGGTATGCATGCATCGCGAAAGCACTCATCTCGCATTCGCTAAACAAATAATTTTATCCTCTCGGGTTTATTTGAAAAACGCATTACAGGTGACTGAAAAATATGTTTTTATAATTAAAAAAAAAAAACACTTTACCATATACATGTATTGTTATTGATATAGCTTATAAATATATTTTTTTTCAATACATATATATTACAATTTTATTAAATTACGAAAGTCCTTTAACGGTTGTACCGGTTGTTTATTAATCTTTTTTAATTTTTATTTTTACACACCGTCAAAAAAAAAAAATGATTATATTCTAGAATAAACGTACATTGCGATGTCGATAGATATTGGAAATACGTCCTCGGAATCGCAATTATATTATAATATTACGTTCAATACTCAAAAGTCGCGCTAAAAAGTTTTCACTATGATTTATCGTACTTTCAAAACGGAATAAATAATGGTGGTGCGTAGAGAATTTGTCGCCATACGTGTGGCAGCGTACATACGTATAGTTTATAATCTGATTATTATTAAAATGCGGCAAACTACCGAGGCCGACGATTTGATTAGAATTTATGCGTTCGAGTGTGGTTGTTGTGGACGGGGCCCGTTCTACCCGACACCGGCGGTGTTGAAAAAAAAAAAAAATAAAAAAAAATGCTTATGATTTCAATAGTCGAAATATTCGAGAGGACAACAAAAATCGCTCGGAATAAAACGTTGAAAACCGGCCCGGAGCAGCGAGATTTAGATTTTTAGTCGGATTTAATATGTTGGCGAATATAATAATATTGCGTTCTATTACATATTTTGTGACTAGATAAAAAACAAAAAAAAAAAAAAAAAACAGAATCGCGGTGACGGCAATTATCGCTCGTTCCCGGGGTGTGGGTGCCGGACGACGAATTCGATTAAATTATTTTTATTCTATTAGACCGAATCGATTGTGACCGCCGGATCGAAATATCTGTCGTTTCCGTAGGATTTTTTTTTCTTTTGTCATTTGGCGACCGAGAGGAAATATCACTTGTCCTCCGTCCCGCATTATATATAGACGAATATCTCGGGTTTTTTTTTTTCCTTTCTTTCGGTACATTAGAAACCCGCCGCTAATCACAAACCGAAATCGTCGCCGATTTATGAACAATAATAATAACAACGCAATATTCGCGAGATAATCCGTTTATTTTTGAACCTTCTCGCCCGTCAGTTATCGTAAAGTAATCGTTTGGTTTGCTGACGACTGTCTGTCGGGCACGCCCGTATTACTGCAAAACGTGGGGGAGCGGGGGAAAAAAAAACGTTTTTTTTTTTTTTTGTATTCAAAGGGCATACGCGGGCTAAATAATTCATATTTCGATTAACATATTTATGCTCGCGGCGGCGTTTTCGCGCGCGGATGCGATTAAGTCCGCGGCAAACGTTTGACGGACATTTGTTGTCTGGGTTTAGTCGCGAAATCGGCAGACACATTCGCGACCGTCGTTTATTGCGCGCCCCGAATATTTCTAGTCCGGCGTGTTTCGTATTAAACGGTACGATTACAAAATCTAACGCCGTAACCGTAATAATAATTATTTAACCGGCGTGTACGAATGTTTACCGAGTTTTAGTCAAACAACACGAAGTTTAAATTCGACACCCGACGGCCGCGCTGCGGTGGATATATTAATTTAAATTTTAAATTTTACCCACAATGAAATATTAATACGAAATTTCCAAGCACGGCGTTTCGTATATGCAATTCGCGTACAGCGCTGTGCGCAATACGAAAGTTTCCGACATGCCAACGTCGTCGTTTCGCCTCTACATTATATATATGTATACCAAGTTTGCCTCGTTCCCCCGAAATACCGATTATATTCGAATATTATTACAATGGGGTAGTTATGATAATAACCGCGCGCTCTCAATATTTACCTTATGGTTCAACCGATGTCCCCGGCATATTCCGTAATATGTATGAGCTCAAATGAGCATTGACGAGGTGGACCGATAAAAAAAACTGGTGGATTGGTTGGTCGTGAGCCGAATAAGCAAAAAATAAAAAAAATAAATAGAAAATTGTATAAAATTTGAAAATATTTTTCCTATTTTCATCTCGGTTTTTGTGTCATCTAAAATGTCCGAATGCCACGGAATACGCGGCAAATAATTATCACTATAGAAACCGGCATTTTTTTTAGGATTTTTACAACTCTCAATATTTACCTTAACGTTCAACCGATGTCCCCGGTATATTCCGTAATATGTATGAGCTCAAATAAGCATTGACGAGGTGGACCGATAAAAAAAACTGGAGGTTGGTCGTGAGCCGAATAAGCAAAAAAAAAAAAAAAATAAATAGAAAATTGTATAAAATCCGAAAATAGTTTTCCTATTTTCACTTCGGTTTTTGTGTCATCTAAAATCGAAATAATTTTCTATAGGTTATGAAAATAACCGCGCGCGCCGAATGCCATAGGATACGCACAGGATACACAATTATTATTAAACAAACCGGCATTTTTTTTTAGGTTTTCAACAATTTCCATTATTTCCCCTAACGTTCGACCTATGTTCGGTAAAATTTAAGCTCAAATAAGCATTGACGTGCTGGACCGAGTTTGAAGGTTTTCACGACTCCGAAATATAGTTGGAGTATTGGTCGTATGACGGTAAGGGGCGATATGCAAAGAATAAAATAATAACAAATATAAAACGTACGGGATTTGAAAATATATTTTTCTACATTCATTTAGGTTTTTGTGCCGTCCAAAATCGAAATAATTTTATTACTGTTCGCTCCGGATAATCCAAACTGATTGGCGTTCAAATCGAATTGCAGACATGTCGTTCGGATTGTCTAATAGAATCGAAAGAGAAAAAAAAAAACTTAAAACGTTTTTCGTTATTCGCGGACGGACGTTATTTCTATTTCCGTAGGAATATTTGTAATGCGTAAATATTATGAACGTTGTTACTCGATGGGATAATATTTTTATTTTTTTTTTTTTAGAAAATCATTTTCCGAAAACCTCGACGTGTTATAACGTGACTGTTGTAACATTTTAATAGCGTGTAAAATTAGAAATAAATTATCACCGGATGAAAAAAAAAAGAAAAAAAAAACGTTCGTTCGGATCGGTTCTCCGCGGTTCCTATTTTTCGGTGTGGGCCGGATTATCGCGTGCGCACCGAATACATTTAAAATTCAATTGCTTATTTATACGATCGGATGGGCGGGTCTCTCCGGCCGACGGGTGAACAAACCTTTTTCTGTTTTTTTTTTTTTTTTTATCCCATTAGATTTTCGTTTTATTACAGAAAATTAGAGCAATTGCCACCCACACCGCACGCCTAGCCGCCGCAAACGTGGCGTGCGACGGCCGTGTCGATATGAATAATAACGCGCGACTGCCGTGTCGGACGCGGCCGTACGCACGCCGATGCCACGTGATTGTCGTCTGTGAATTTTTTTTTTTTTTATTCCGGAAACGTTTTTTTTTTTTTTGTTTTTCTACGGTATTATTAAATCCGGTAATTTTACACGCCGACCAGAGGACATTACGCGGATTTAATGCAATGCGTATAGTCGACACTTCGATACCGTAACGCGCGTAACAGTTACGTATTGAGACGGAAATCGTATTTTCATTGTTTTATATCGACTATAAAAAAAAAAAAAAAAAAAAACAATAACGATATTGCTAAAACGTACTCTAAAACGACTTAAACGAACCAATCGGTCGTAAACACAGCCGGACAGTTCAAGATAACATAAAACCACGGTCACGGAATGTAATAATGCGAACCAAACGAGATGTCTTTGATATCCGCGATGATAAATTTTTTTTCGTCGTAGAGAAATATCATTTTCGTATAAATTCGCGTGTGTGTCACGGTTCTCGAAAAAATATCGTTAAACGGAAAATTCGCGTGTGAAAAACCCATATTTGAATTTCGGAAACTTAATCAAATGGAAAACGATCAACGCGAAATATTACGTGAATAATAATTACAACCTATTTTAATATTCTAAAAATAGTAAAAAACAAAAATATGGAATAAATTCTTTCAGTTTATTTTAATTGATACTTTTTACATTTTTTTTTTTTTTGTTTACCACCTATTAATACATTATACATCTTTTTAGTATTTGCGATTGACATTCGTTTCTGTCCGCTGTATATGATCCAATATTTATAAGACGAGTTATATTTTTTTTAATTTTTTTTTTTTATTATAGTTATAAAATGTTTCGGCACGCCTAGTGCTATTACAACTTTTTAATTTTTACAATTTTATTTGTTACAAATTTAAATGATTATAAATGTATTAATGACATAATTATTAATAGTGAGAGTGATATAATAATGTGTTACATATATGAATATAATAATAACGATGAGGTCTAGTATATTAATAATGATCTTCATTTTTCTGATGATGAGAGTCTTGTGTGTCTGTAAAAAGAATGTCCTGGGGAAGTCATGGCCGCAGTCGTCTATTGAGTGTTTTTTTTTTCCTATATTGTAATGACGAGCACTGTCCAAGTTTTTTAGTTTGGCGTGGAAAAGTTATATTTTAATGCTGATCAAATGAAATAAAATGCGTCCTGGCCACTGTACGGTGTATATATATAAAAAAAAAACTACAATTCAAATAGCGCGAAACGCAAAGAGTCTTGGAACGGTTTAAAACAAATTAACGAAAAACGAACCGTTTTCCCCAGACGCAAATCCACCGATTTCGAGTGTAACGATAAAACAGATATACTAGTATTATAAAAAAATTTGTTTCATTCACCGTACACGCCTTAAAATACGGAAATACGGAATTTCCGGCCGGCAACGGTACGAAAGTCGATCGATTTTGATATTGATAAACGTCGTGTCGTCGAGCCGTAATATTATTCTTGTACGCGAACGTAAAAAACGAAAAAAAAACAAAAAAAACCCCATTATAATTGGAAAACGTTGAATAATCCCACTTGTCGAAATATAATAATAATAATAACAACAACAACAACAGAGGTTGTAAGGGTTAACCTCTTTTAACATAATAAACGGCGATTTCGGCACGAGGCGTTTTACGAAAAACGCACTAAATAAACGGGAAACCTCCCCCGAATCGGCCCCCACCGGCGACGGGTCTCTTGTGGTGTTATGGACGCCACCGGGTTGTTTTTTTTTTTCCATCTGGATTTTGTGCCCTTAATGACGGACACGTGTGGTTTTTTTTCCGCAGGTTTTCGACCGGATACGGTCGGCAGAGAACGCGGACAGCGTGTTCGCTAAAATAGTGTGCATTGCCGGCGACGTGTCCGACCCCAACTTGGGCCTGAGCGTCGAAGACAAGCAGAGACTGTGCGACGAGGTGACGGTCGTCTTCCATTCCGCGGCCACCGTAAAGTTCAACGAGACCCTCCGCACGGCCGTCACGCTCAACACGCTGGGCACCAGACGCATCGTCGACCTGTGCCGGGCTATGACCAAACTTAAGGTGAGCCCGCAATAACAATTATTATTCGAGTTTTGGTTTTTCCGAAATCGAGCCGAGTCGAGTAATCATTTTTTTTACGAGTCGAGTGAATACACACACACACACACAAAATAAAAAAAAAAAATGCAAACGGTTACCGATCAGTAAAAGAAATGGGAAAATGTATTAGTATTACAATTTTCGTACATTCTTATCGGATATATCATCCGGGTTTGAAGAAACGTATATGCCTAGTTGTTACGTGTTGTTATGATTTTTTTATTTTAATAAAACAGTCGAGCATTCGACCAACTCTAATAACATTGGATACAAATAGGTAAAAATATAAGACTCTAAAGCAACTAAGCTACACCAGGGAGGTATTGGAGGTAACAAATTAATTTTAGGGCTATCAAAACGAAAAAGATAATGCTAAGAATTAGTTCTGCTACTTGAGTTTGTACGCGGTTTTTTTTGCTTATATTAGCAATTGCCTTGGATTGTTGCGTATTTTTTTGTGGATATATATATATATATATATATATAATTTTTGCGTATTTAGTTGATTTATTTTTCGTTCAAATGTGGATAATTTATTAAGAACCGGCTGCTGCAGGACGGACAAATTGGGTAAATAATTCTTTTTAATTTTATTGTCAAAAACGACGACGATTAGCAAAAAAAACGTATTTATTTTTTTTTGATTATTTTACGACTGCCCGTTATCTGTGGCACGACAAACGACGTTAATTTAATCGTGAATTATCACTGCCAATAAGCAGTTCCCGTGTTTATACTGCGGTTTTGTCATTTTACATTGAATTTTCGCCGCTATTTTATGCGATTTAGTGATTTGTTTATCACGGGACAAATTAATACATTTTCTACGGCAAACATTACACACGTAATAACTGAAAATGTTGTCTATTAGAAGCGATTTAAATGGATCGACGATGTTGTGTCGGTTGACAAAAACACATGCCCGTAGATCCAGATGATGTTTTAAATGAACCGACACTAAAACCAAGAAAGTCGAGTTTATTGCGGTAAAGTTTTTAAAATAAAATGGATTAATTACTTGGCAAAACTATTGCGTACACGCAAAACGCGTTGGAAACGGGTCATGACGGTATTGTTTTTTTTTATATATGTTTATTCGTACTCACGGCGACGACCTAGTGGAAATTACGGCACTGCGAACTCGCGTACGTTCGTTTCAAGACGATATTTCCGATTACTTTACACGAGTTTTCTTCACGACTGGCGTAATTGATATTATTATTGGTGGACGGGCCAAAGATCGGCGATTATTGCGAAGACCCGGCGGAGGTTTTGCGTTCGTAAGACCGTTTGGTGGCCGATCAAAGAGCGCTCCGGAGTGTTCAAACGCAAAACGCATTTTCCGCCCGCGGCGTCGCGAACAAATCGAATCCGGCAACCAGGCCCGGCGGGTGTACATTCGAATTTACCGAAGAAAAAAAAAGAAAAATAAATAATGTTTTTACTTAATACACCGGATTGTTTGGATCGCTCGTTTAACACGGTCGTTTGATGTTCGACATTATTACAAAACACGCAACGCCGTAACACGTGATTATGTATTTTACGATTGGTTTTTTTTCCGGAAAACCGACAACACAAGGGCGAAAAGATATCAAACAAAACCTGTAAACTGTGTGTACATCTATCGAATATCTTTCGATACGACCGCCAATGTACGAGGTCTGTTCAAAATGTTCCCTATAATTCCTAAAAAATAGAAAACTTATAGAGTAAATGTTATTAGATTAAAATAAAATAGAGATTGAACGCGCACGGTTAATGGTTAGATACCAATAAATATGTGAGATTTAATTGAAAAGCTAGCTGCTATGTTCACATGAGTCGTGTGCATTGTGCGAGTTTTAAGATGAATAACATTCACGAACAACGTATTAATATTAAATTTTATGTTAAACTTTGTAAATCTTTTACTGAGACTCATGAAATGTTGCGAAACGCTTATGGTGATCACTGTTTAGGACGTACTCACTGTCGGGAAACGGTTGATGACGACCCACGTTCAGGACGTCCGTCGACATCGCCAGACTACGCTCGCGTGACAAAAATCAATGAAATTGTGCGGTCTATTAGACGTTTAACTGTTCGAGAAATTACGGAAAATTGTAACATATCGGTTGGTCCATGTCACGAAATCCTGGTAGAAAAACTTGGAATGCACCGCGTTGCAGCAAAATTTGTCCCTCGGTTGATGTCGCAAGATCATAAAGACAACCGCGTAACCATCTGTCAGGGATTGTTAGATTGCGCAAATGACGATACGAGTATGTTCATGGAGCAAATCATAACGGGTGATAAGAAATGGGTCTATGGCCATGATATTGAGACAAAAGTCCAATCATCACAGAGGGTCGGTAAATTTTCTCCAAGATCAAAAAAAGCTCGTCAGGTCAGATCAAACGTCAAAGTCCTGCTAACGGTTTTTTTTTTGACAACCTGGTAGTTATTCATCACGAATTTCTACCTGCAGGACAAACTGTTAACCGATGGTACTATCTAGAAGTATTAAAACGTATTCGAGAAAAAGTGCGGAGGAAAAGGCCTGACGAGTGGAAGAAAAATTCATGGTTTCTCCATCACGACAATGCTCCGGCACACGCTTCCCTGTTAATTCGAGATTTTTGCGTGAAAAATCACACGACCGTGCTTCCTCATCCACCATATTCTCCCGACTTGGCACCAGCAGAATTCCAAAACTAAAATCTCAATTAAAAGGGCAAAGATTTACTACGATAGACGAAATAAAAGACAATACGCTAACGGAGCTACGAGCAATTGCAGAAACCGCTATCCAGGATTGCTTTCCAACAATGGAAACGTCGTTGGCAAAAGTGTGTAAACCAAAAGGGAGAATACTTCGAGGGTGATAAGTCTAAATAGCTTGTAGGCAAGCACTATAAATAAAAAATCGAAAAATTCGGGAACTTTTTGAACAGGCCTCGTACGAGCGTTTTACCGTTCAAATAAACGCAACAAACTCTTTTTGTGGCGATCTAACTACGAACTTGTATACTTTGTAACTTTGTATAACTCGTTGCTTGATTTAAAACTATACAATAGTCATACGATGGTTGCACGGTTATTTTTTTATTTTATAATGAACGTTAAGACAATCGATATTTCCGCCCCCGACCCCACCTGCGTCCAATTTATAACCGAAAACGGTCGATTTTTAATAAAATACATTTCGGACGGAAATACAATTTAATATACGCATATGAGAATATAAAAAATAATACGATACCATACGAATTATCGAATTATCTTTATCGATGTCCTCTCATATTGAACTTGTTTTTATATCTACAAATATTTTAACAATAGCCTAATGATAATGTATTCTTCGAGATTACAATAATCTTTACTCAACTTCACAATAGAACCATAACCAACTCAAGGGATATTCTTACTTTGCTTTTTTTTTTTTTTTTTTGAAAGCTTTTACAATAATTATTTTCATAATACTATTTTTTTTAAATAAATTGAACAAATGAAAAAATGTCCAGGAATTATAAACTGCGTAAAATCCTTTTTTACAGAAACAATTTTCGGACATTTTTTATTTGTTTTTCATTCGATTATTATTTAAATAACTATACTAAAAAATTACGAAAAATATGCTATTTTTGTAAAATATACATATTTAGAATACATCAGATCTTTTGGCGGCACAAGTTAACATTGTCCAATTCTTTTAAAACATTTTTTACATAAGTTTTAAATATATATATTCAAACACAGTTATACAGTATAATTCAAGAAAAGTGAGCATTTGAAAATCGTACCTTATAGACTAGGACCACCATAATATTTAAATATATACGAGATATATGTGATTTGGGTACCGTAAAAAAGTTTTATCGATAGTAATATATGGCGTATTCTTTTATTGTTTTTTACACGCGAATGAGTTATAACTTTAATACGAGCCGTCCATTACTCGTACAAAACAGTATTTTTTCGTTTTTCATTTTTCTTACGAATAAATTGGCGAATTATTTGAATTATTTGTAAAAATTGTAAAAAAAAAAAAAAAAAACCGATTATCTCGCCCGGAATTTAACAAAAAAATTTTTTTTGGAAAATATTTCGTATGGATCCGAACCCTCGCCCAGCTTAACTACACAATAAAGATCGAATGTCTCTTTTTTTTTTTTTGTATAATGCATTTTTTTTATCGTTATATCGGTTATTTTTATTGGGAATTTCTTAGATACTTTTTACACATATTGCTTGTAATTACCAAAGGAAATAATTGAAAAACTGCGCAATATTTAATTTAGGACTGCGCATTAGGCACGGACAAATAATTATTCCGCTCAACGTGTACTATATTATTAATGTGGTTTTTTTTTTTTAAATTTTATTTTATAAATTATTTTCTTCAAAGTGACCCCACGAGTTACATTTATACGCTCCGAGTGTATCGTCTTAACTTTCTATACGGCAATCCGTGAGTTGGTAACCGAATTTAAATTACAACATCGTATTAAATTTCTATGTATATACGTATATATGGATATAACGAGTGGGATTTTGAAACTTTTAAGAATTTCCGAAAGTGATACATTCCAATGTTAAAAAAAAAAAAGGAAAAAAACGGTAGTCGGTTCGTGAACAAAATGCATTTTTCACGTTCACTAACAAAAATATAATCTACATTTATAAGCATCGTGAAATGAATAATAATAAAAAAAAAAAAAAAAAAAAAAAAAAACACTTTGTTGTCCGTATACTGTTCCGTAGAATAGAACCGTATAATAAAATATTTACTCCGACGAATTACCGAGCGTCAAATTGCTATTCGACTTCCATATTTTCTTCGTTTATTCAAAAACGCTTTGTTGCGTCTTCGTGATTTTCACGCCGATGGAATTCAATTTTAAATTATAACTTTACGAAACGAATGTTAATGCGTGCAATTCATGTTTCTGTCACGAATAGAAAAAAAAAAAAAAAAAAGCGTTTGCTATAAAACCCGATAACAAATCACAAACTATTTCAACAAATTAATAATAGTCTATGTGCTGGGGGATTTTTGTTTTTATATTTAAAATTAGGACTAGGAAATCGCCTAATAAACTACGGAATCGATAACGTTTACTAGGCAATATGATAGCGTTGCCTAGGCCGTATTAGGAATCGGTCCAAAAATACAAATAATTTATTGCGGCCAACCGAACTATTACTCGAAAACTCGATCCGGCCGTGATATTTTATTTCATTAAGGCGCCTGCAAACTGCATGCAATTCCCGTCAAAGAATTAGCTACTTTCTGCGGTTCGATTTTTAAAAAAAAAAACGTAACGGTTTATGAGTTTATAACCGAGTTAACATTATTGCATCGGCCGAAGCGTATTTTTCGTATTTGTTTTTTTTTTTTTTTTAAATTTAATTATTTACCGTTGCCAATTGACGAATCTATACGAAAATTTGATATAATTGTAAAGAAAAAAAGTGCCCCCCCATGCAATGTAAACCCGTTTACGAATTCAAACATATATTTTCATATTTAAACGTCTCGCCTAGCTATTTATTAGATTAGGAAGTACATTCGGTCTATATCCGTAGATCGTAATATTATTATGTTGTTGCAGGCCATGATTCACGTGTCAACGGCGTACTCGAACGCGGACAAGCCGACAATCCAAGAGTCCGTGTACAAACCGCCCGGGGATCCGGAGTTTGTGATCAACTGCTGCCAGAAGATGTCGGAAGACGACCTCCGGGTGATGGGCGGGAGGTTGCAGGGCAAACACCCGAACACTTACACCATGACCAAAGCCATGGCCGAATGGGTAGTGGCCGAACAAGCCGACGACATACCCGCGGCCATCATCCGGCCCAGCATCGGTAATTCAATTGTCAATTTCATTTTTTTTTTTTTTTTTTTCGTGAGAGAGAGAGAGGGTTGGTAGGTGGTACTCGTTGTGCGGCGTTTAACTTGAACCGGCGACACTGCTCCGGCGGACGGGAAAAGAAAACACAATGCAATTATACAATTTTTAATTGGAGGCAAAGGAACGCCCTTCGTTATTTGACATTTAAAAGTGAAAAAAAAAAAAAAAAAACACCCGCCACCGCGACGAATCGCCATATTATTTTACGGGGGCAAGGTTCGTCATTGTTAAGTCACGCCAAAACTTACCGTATAATAATATTCAAGTGACTATACGCGCTCGCTGGATTGACCCCATTAACCCAATTTAATTAATATTCGCCCGAAAATCTAGGTACTTACTTCTTAAACCCAACCGAACCTAACCGGGCCTCGTAACTTAAATTATAAACGTGCTCGTCAACTAGTTCAACAATTGAATTAACCCACACGGGCTGGTTTATAGTATTTTTTTTTTTTTTTTTTTTTTTTACCAACTCGATAAGTCCAGGCGAACGCCCGTAAACGTACTGAAAATTACAATTTACCATTGATTTTCTCTACGTTTTTCATTTTGGGCCCGGTTTAAATTCTCGTACCAATAACATTTGTTTAAAAGTGTTTCAAGAAATACTACGACAGTATAGAAATTTAAAAAAAAAAAAACAACCATTCCGTGGTTATTTGTCCTACAGACACGCTGAGTTAGACGTGTATTATATTACATTTGGACGAAACACGAAGCTTCTCGAAATCAATATTTAAATTACAAGCGATTTGAATTTATACCACAGGTTCTCAAAGTTATTATGAAATAATAACCACTTTGAAAATTAAAAATTTTCCATTGCCCCCTCCCCCCCCCAAAAAAAAATGTTTTAAGTTTACCATCTGCAGTGTATCTAAAAAAAAAAAACAGTAGTTATTGTAAATATATATTAAAACATACCTGTATCTTATATCTGACTTCAAACTTATATTTTAAATGAAAGCACTACAAATATAATTAAAACGCATACTTGATCATATTTAAAAAATATTTTTATTAAAATTAAATTTAAACTGAATCCGCGGTCAAATTGACAAGCCTTCAGATAATTGCATAGTGAAACTTCGATGTTTTCAGCCATCTCATCAATTCGTCTTTGTGCAGAGCTCAAAGGAATTTTTCGTATAATATCTGCCACTGGTTTATGGAGCACAGTGGTTATAACTTTTTTTTTTAATGCCGCTAAAATTATGTGGTTTACCTGATTTAACAATTAACAAAGAGATATTGTACGAAGCACAAAGTCCGTCATCGTCTTGCTTAAGAAGCTGTGAAAAAAAAGTTTTGATATTATTGACTAAGTTACGTACTAAGCTTCTGTTCCATGTCTTGAAAATATGCCGCACCTTTGTCTTTCTTATCCGAGTGCGTTTTATTAAAATTATCGTATAGTCTAGTAGGTTTTATCGCTTCATTTGAAAATGTTTTTTTGACAAATAAGGCACATTGGTACCGATGGATTTGTTGAATTTTCGATAAATCCGTAAATTGAATATAATCCGCACTGTATTGCCGTTTTTTATTATTCGCTTCTGACATAGTCTTGCCCCCAGAATTTCTCCGGGTCCTGTACTATCTCTCCATTCCTGAAGACTATCGATCGCCCACTTTGAGAAAGACTGTATACATTTTATACGAATCACCGGGTAAAATATTTTTTAATTATAATAATCTTTCCGAGATCCAGAGCGCGTATGAAATCATCAAGCATATTATGAGATTAATAGGTTTTTTTTTTTTCTCATAACCTTTGCGTTACGCGAGATCCAGAAATATCGCTACGGGATTCATTCGAATAGAAAATATTACTCGGAATTTTCGATATACCGAACAAGAAATAAAATATAAAATTATGAAAATTTGCCACCAACTACGAAAATTGAACTCGACTCCAAACGTACAAAACTAATTCGAAGTTTACGCAAAAAAAAGTAACTCGTACAATTCAATTGAATACGCACTTAATACATTAAAACCAACACATAAATATATGTGGTGTACGGCAACTGACACACGAATGATATAATTGGAATTGAAAAAACAATGAAAACCATTTAAATTGAATTGTTAGTGCGACATAAACGAATTCGCATGGGTCGCGGGCGGGGGCGAAACGAAGTAATTATTTATTTATTTATTTTTTTTTTTTTTTTGTTTCTTCGCATCAGTCGAGTTGATTTCGGTAAGCAACGACTGCACACGAATGCACATTTTAAATTCCCGACTCATTAACAGTTAAAAAGTTTAATCCACACGGGCGCAGCTGTTTTTCTAAGGAGTAAAACATCGGCAATGCAATTACTGTATTCATTGCGCAATGTGAGATATTATTTTTATTTATTTTTTTTTTTTTTACATCTACACGGTATACATGAACCATTTAGGTGGGCAGAATATTTAATAGTTTTCTTTCATATCAGTTTAAAATAACGAACGCGGCGGAGAATATTTCCCTACGTTATTGTGTCCGTGAACGAGTTTTCGACCGACAGACTTGCTGGAATTATAAAAAAAAAAAAAAAAAAATATATAAGAATAACTCACTGGGGGATGGAGGGACGTTGGAAAAACGGAAATACGTATACGCATGGCACTGTGGCTTTTGTCGATTTTATTATAATAATTATACAAGAAATAACCGGAGAGACTGGTGAAACGTCACCGTATATTTATTTCTACACGCACCATACGAGGCCTGTTCAAAATGTTCCCGAATTTTTCGATTTTTTATTTATAGTGCTTGCCTACAAGCTATTCAGACTTATCACCCTCGAAGTATTCTCCCTCTTGGTTTATACACTTTTGCCAACGACGTTTCCATTGTTGAAAGCAATCCTGGAAAGCAATTTCTGGAATTGCTCGTAGCTCCGTCAGCGAATTTTCTTTTATTTCGTCTATCGTAGGAAATCCTTGTCCTTTTAACGGAGATTTTAATTTTGGAAATAAAAAAAAGTCTGCTGGTGCCAAGTCGGGAGAATATGGTGGATGAGGAAGCACGGTCGTGTGATTTTTCACGCAAAAATCTCGAATTAACAGGGAAGTGTGTGCCGGAGCATTGTCGTAATGGAGAAACCATGAGTTTTTCTTCCACACTTCAAGCCTTTTCCTCCGCACTTTTTCTCGAAGACGTTTTAATACTTCTAGATAGTACCATCGGTTAACAGTATGTCCTGCAGGTAGAAATTCGTGATGAATAACTCCCAGGTTGTCAAAAAAAAAAAACCGCACAATTTCATTGGCTTTTGTCATATGAGCATTGTCTGACGATGTCGACTGACGTCCTGAACGTGGGTCGTCATCAACTGATTTCCGACCGTCTTTAAAACGTTTAAACCAGTCGTCACACTGAGTACATCACTAAACACTGATCACAATAAGCTTTTTACAACATTTTATGTGTCTCAGTACAATATTTACAAAGTTTATCACAAAATTTAATATAAATACGTTGTTCGTGAATGTTATTCGTCTTAAAACACGACTCGTGTGAACTTTAAACGCGCACAATTAATGGTTAGATAGCAATAAATATTTGAGATTTAATTGAAAAGCTAACTGCTTACCTCTATTTTATTTTAATCTAATAACATTTACGATACTATAAATTTTCTATTTTTAGGAATTATAGTTCAGGAACTTTTTGAACAGACCTCGTATATATATATATATATATATATTATCCGGTGTTTTTTGAGTTACATATATGGCATTTTAAAATTGTTCGGGGTGTTTTTTTTTTTCCAATTTTTGTGTATATTTCATACACGCTGTAATTCGTCAAAAACGGGTCTCCACAAAATGGGTTTCGACTAGTTTTAATTGGCTTTTGTTTAGTTCAAATTCGTTGTGTCTAAAATATATTGGTAAAAACTAGAACTAACCAGTGAAAAAGACCCGGTTTGCATATCGTTAGTTTAAATAGGTTTCAACTAAGCAAAAGTGTATACAAGTACACATAGGATAATGATTATAGAAATTTATTATATCAATTGTTCTGGCAGGAAATATTCAGTTCGCGGCGTTTAAAATTGCATAGTGTTCCTTTTTTTTTTTTTTTTCTTTTTCTGGGGCTCGGCCGAAGGAGTATATCATATAATAATTATTGTTAGACATATAGTCGGTCGAAGTAATCTTATCGGGTAACATTACAAGGAAAAGGAAAAAACTCGTTGTTACTTTGTTTGGTATGTACAGTAAAAGCGTTTCGAAAAATAAATTATCTCTATTTCAAGAAAACGATTTTTCTTTTTTCGGCCCTCGGTAAAAAAAATAAAGAGTTTGTCACCGCTGTCTTACCCAATTCAATTGATAGACGGCCGGTCGAATTTATCAATCAACATTTATAAATCGTGCATTTTACCGTATTCGAATCGGCGCCGACGACTTTTGTACAGACTCTTCTAGTAATCAGATAAAACTTCTAAAAACATGATTGAATTCGTCAAAGTTTAATTGAAAATGAACATTTGAAATTGAACGTCATATAGAGTGAATAATAATAATCAACAATAGGGTTTATTATTGTCGACAAACATATGTTTTGTTGGTAGTTTTATTACAAAAAAAATAAAAATAAAAATTCCTAATCAACAATAGGCAATGCTATTTGAAACTGTGCAACTCTTATTTTATAATTTTAAGAACCGAACCGGAACCAGAACCGATAAAACCGTTAAGATTCCAATCGCTGGTGGCCGGACATCCAAAACACTGCTCCCCTTTGGTAGCGTCACTGATCGTAACATAAATACTGTATACGCATTGGGCAACTAGGGTGCAGGGGGGTGCTTTGGGCCCTCAGTGCCCCCTAAAAAAAAAAATCGTTTTAAAATAACGGTATGATGGGAGGAGGGTTGGTGATAGAGATGGTCCAGGCCTGACGAGTTACGAAAAAAACCCGGAGCTCAAGAACTACCCTTGGCCAAATGTCCAGTTGCGGCCTATGCGAATACGCAGGACCGGCTTTAGCTTTTTCAGCGCTCATTGCAAGATTTCTTTTTCGCGCCCCTCCCTCTTAAACGACTTAAACAGACGAAATTAGTGTAGCTGGAGGGGCTGAGCCCCATCCGTAATGAAAAATGCCCACAATAATTTTTCTGTTAATAATTAATAAAATTTACTTCATTATCCATTAAATACTTCGTTACAGAGGTACTAAATTATATATATATATAAAAAAAACAAAAAACTGATAAAATTCACTTTGTTCGCTTTTTTATCCGCAAATATTTTAATTAGTACCGAGAAATCCAAATTTTGGCCAATGGCATTTCCGATACTTAGCGTAGCTAGGGATGACAAAATGTGTCTTGTGGTGGACCTTAGGTAAGATTTATTAACTTGAGTTTAGAGAAACTTCTTTCTCCGTTTGCAACAGTTACCGGGCATAACGGTCAATATTATTCTCATATACTGGGGGGGGGGGTATAAATCCTCGAATTGATTTTTTGAATACTTTTAGTACGTCAAGGTGTGTATTACAATTATGGGTTTTGGTGAAGTGTTGTATACAACAACAACAAATTAGTTCATTACTGAGTTAAAGTGCTTCAATATCACATTTTTATTCAACAGTCAAACTAGACGTTTTACTGGAATTATTAAGATTAAATCCCCGCGTTTCCGTATGTTCTGGTGATATTTCGAATCCGTCATTAAAAATAAATAACACGGTCACACGCCCACGCACGCCGATATAGCGTTAAGTAAAAATGTGAAGCGAAAAAAAAACAATAATAAAAAAAAAAAGCCAAATTTATTTAAAAAAAAAAAAAAAAAATTATTGTTCACCTATAGTAGACAATTAGAGTAGCGGACTTGTGACGGAATTCCAATTGTAATTTTGACGTGTGTCGTGCGGCCTTTTGATTTTGGCGCGGTACGCGTACCTACGCCTGTACGTTGGTCGGGTCTTAAGCCGGCCCGGCCCGTACCGTTATTGCGTGTATATAATCGTTTTGTGTTGGCACGTTCGCAGTTACCGCGGCGTGGAAGGAACCGTTCGAAGGATGGGTGGACAACATGAGCGGCATCACGGGCATAATGATGGAAATCGGCCGGGGCACGATAAGGAGCATCGTGTGCGACCAAAAGCTCCGCGTGGACATCATACCGGTGGACATTCTGGTCAACACGCTGATAACGTCCGCCTGGCACACGGCCACGCACAGGTAAACGACGACAAGAACAACGGTGAGAGGAATAAAAAAAAAAAAAAAAAACCGTAGGCCGGCCGACCGACAACGTAGGAAATAAACGGCGGCGTTCCCGCGGGGCATGGGGATGGGCGTGCCTCTTATGTCTCGGGCCCGTGACACGTTTTCGAATTACTACGGAAACCATCGGTGCACCTTTCGACCTAGTGGAATACCTCTTTTACCTTTTTAATACGGTCGGTATTTTTAATGGCTGGGCGACACACGATTTTTAATTATTCCGTGTAAAAATTATCAAAATAAACAACAATGATTGCAATCACATTTGTAGGCGCGTATAATAACGATGTCACGGTGTCGGTATTAAATACAAAATGCATTTGTAATTGAGAACATTTCATTGTCGCCCTGTGAAAATTCCTTAAAAAAAAAAAAAAAAATACACCGCTACAAACAATATTACGAATATTTACAATTATTTTTTTTGTGAAATCCGCGGTTTCATTTTCCGTGTTGCGGTGTTATAAAAACACATTCGGACGATGAGTTTCGTTTTTTTTACGTTGCACATTATCCATCCACTTGGACGATTTTATTGTAGATTTCCAAAGACGAGTTGATCTCGTGCGTGTTCGAATACATTTGTTTAATAATCTCATAGGAGTTGAAATTGAAAAGCTAGAGATGTTTCGATTAGAATTTTATGAGTTTCAAAACAGATCCGTTTTATCTGGAAAACAGAGTGCGTGCGCTTTTGGAAAAAAAATGATTTATTTTTTTTTTATTTATTTAATTATTTTTAATGACATTTGATTTCTACGCTCTGTAAAGTCACATTAAACAAGATGTAAAAATTACACAAATTAAATGCTAATTATAAATGGTTATTTTGAACGAACTTTTTTCGTTTTTTTTTCATTACTCTTTCATGCTCTGGCTCGCTGGATATTTATGTTCTAAATATCGGTCCTCCAGTAACTTTGAGTTACTGTAAATCTCCGTTTTATTTTTGTTTTTTTTGTAACGTCACGATGAATTCGCGTAAAAAAATACTAAACAAAATAGTAATTGTATTTGTAGTGGACGGCGTTCGTGGCTTTATAGAAAACCGAATAATATAATATTTTTGGTTTCGGAAATTATTATCCGCCGGCGGAAAACCGTGCACTACGATCACGTTCGTCAGTGTTATCTGGACGACGTTGTGATACTGAATAGCTGAAGCCCGACAGTTGTACTAAAATATTCAATTCGATAAAAATATTATATTTATATTGATAAAAAGTATAATGGTGTGCACCAGGCCTATTATTACATGGAACAATTGAGAGAAAACCGTATGGTGGATGGGTTTAGAACGTGTAGGAATACCAAGTGTTATATATTTTTTTTTTTTTTTTTCGAAATAAATAAAACTAATGAAAATACAAACATAATTGTTTTTTTATCATTAACACTACTATTATACTCTGGTACTTCATATAATGGTATATATGAAAGAGACTTTTATTCTTTTTTTTATTTATTTTTTTCAACACCATACACTTTTATACTTTTTCATTGAATTTCTAAAAATTTTGTGCTGAGTGTACCCTCAACAAATTTGATCGGAACGTCACTGGAAATAAATCTGTACGGGACGAACGGTGCTAACGATACCGATACGAAGTTCGGTTGATATCACGCGGTTCGGAAATGCTGATTTCCAATTTAATATAAAAAAAAAAAAAACTCGATAATTCCCAAATGGCGATAAATAGTTTTCGACATTACCGCCAGAATGTTTTCAAACATTTTTACTGCATCCAGGCGGGGCTAATATAGGTGTTTGGTGGAATTTGCCGGTGTCTGCGATTATTTTAAACCGCGATATAGAAGAAAAGAACAGAAAAGAAAACAAAAACGTAGAAACCGTTACCGCGTACGTTTTCCCGTTTTCTCGGCGGTTTTTTTCTCCTAATTATTTAAGGAAACTACAAAGAAAATTAAAATTTGGCCAACGCACCAACTAGACAAAATCGTCTCCCAGTCTAACCGTCCCTGATGTTGATAATCGGAGTAATATTTCTGGTAAATTAGTTTTTTACAGATATCGAATTAGACGAATTCTCTGTGGCCGGCGATTGGGGTGAGAGGGGACGGAGAAGTTTTAAAATACTGAATCGGCAACTCGACAATAAACGAATTTAATAGTCAGCGAAACTAATAATTTCTTCGGTTTTCGTTCGTAATTTGTTACGCGATTACTCTTAAAACAATAATATACAATCGTAAAATGATATTATTTATGATTTCGTTTTCTTTCTTTTTTTTCGATGGACGAAATAAAAACTTTTCTCCTTCTGCGTAAATCGGAAAATGTTTAATCACACTCGTCCGTCAATTTTCGTTAGCCTCTGACTTCCCGGTCCCCCGAGAAAACCTCTACATTTATGTATTAGGTAGAAAACCAATGGATTCCGGTCCAATCTACGTCATAAACCGTAATTGTTAGGGTTTTATTATCCGCATTTATTGCGCGTTTATTTTATTCGTTTATGGCTGTTTATACCTACCGGCTGCTTTAACCTTCAAAAATAAATATATAAAAATATTGTAATGTTGCGTACGTCCAATGAAATAATAATATTAAAACAATAAGCTCGTCGTCAATTATTGATATCGGTATCAAAATACTAACCCGTCCAGTCGCATTAAATCGCATTAGAATATTAATCGTCCGTGTATTAATTAAAATAAAACCGATTTTACACATTGCGGCACGTAATGCGCATTATATACCGCGTGTTAAAAAAAAAAAAAAAAAAAATAATAACAATAAAAAAGCAAATTAATATTGCTGTATATTTAATTCCAAGCGATTGAAATCTTGATTTTAATAACGTGCGTTTAGTGAAACCGTTTAGACAAACTACGGTGAATTGTTTTATTAAAATTATCGATTAGTTTTCGCCATTAACAAACTAAATGACCCATTAAAAAAAAAAAAATTAATAATCATCGGCTATTCCGGTCCTAAATCTACACGGTTTCCCCTTCATCGTCGTATTAAAAATCGATAACGATTTTCCAGTTAGCTTTGTAAATTCTGTGTAAATTTGTATTAATTTCTTCGACGATATTTGAGTTTAATAAATCCTCTTACCCAATATAATAATCGTTTTCTAAATATACCGACGTACACGTCAGTTCTAGATAAAAAATAATAAACTATTTGTAGTCGGGTGAATTTCCATTCAATTCTATTTGTCTATGATCAATCTTCAGTTTCCCAGATTATTGGGCATAAAGTCCATCGTTGCTCTACACAGTCTCCTCCGTTCTTCTGGAGATACGTCTGTCCATATTTTTTCCCAATCGGCCCAGTTTGCTTCCTTGTCTTCCGTTCTTGTGGAACTTTAATCGCGCTATTCGCGACCTCCACACGCGGCTTATGGCCTACAGCTCGTTCTCCATTTCGTTTAAATATCTGGATTATTATTACGCGCCCTTTTTCGGATAGTTCTTTCGTTCTCATTTCATATTATTCATCCGTTTGTTCGGTTTTTTTTTATCGGTTCAAATACGCGCAAAAAGAATTGTCTTTCCAGAACCGCCAATCCTATTTCTCGGGATTGTTGTTTCGGGGCCATCCTGACTAAAACTCTGTGCGATGTTATTATTATTATTATTATTTTTTTTTTTTTTTAAACAACACCCGTTCCCGGCGCTTAATTCGTAATCGTATTTCCTCGGGGCGAACACTTTGTTATAAAATACAAATACAAACACAAGTGTAGTATTTAGAGCACCACGGGTTTAAGACAATTCGATTCCGCTGTTGTACGAGCATAATAGTGTATTTTATAGTTTCAACAATTCCCTAGATGTATCTAAGCGAAAATTACCCGACACGGAAATCGAAAAAATAAAAAAAATGTAAAAAGAGTAATACGAGTATAACGGTATACCTAATAATAATTATTATACGTATGCCACGGCACTCTGTTTCATCCGACTCGTGTTGTTGTTGATGTTGTTATTTTTCGTCTTGTCGACAAACGGCAAGAACAATAATAACTACTACAACAGCCCCGTCTACAATAATAATAAAAAAAATAATAATAATTGTAATTTGTTAGTGTACTTGTCCTTGTTATAAAAACGTTACAGTTGTCTCGCGTTATCATTTATTCTCGTATATATATATATATATATATATATACATTTTTAATAGGATATTATTACAACTTCACGTTATTTTTAACGACTGTTTCTCGGGGAATGACGTATAATGATTTCCGTGTAACCCTGGTGCCAAGTGTACAACGAATGCATTACTCACCGTGGATAGCAGCGGTGAAAATCCGGAAAATAAGTTTGATGTGTTTGTTTTAAGTTGATTTTTTTTTTTATATATATAAATACTGACTTAGAAACACATAGATAGAAAATAGGAAACGTTTTGTCGTACGTTGATTTCGATTTCTTTCTCGTGTCTTCTGCTTCTCATATTCAATCCATACGGTTGGCGGTTTGCTAGAGATCTACGCACATACGGTGTGTGTCACCATCTCGTAACTCGATTTCTTTAAATCCCTGTAACTGTAATATACTTGTCCGCGTAAATCGTCGATTAATATATAACTCCAACCCTTGGTCTGCGTCTTCCAATAAGGCTTTCGTACGTCCCTTCCTGCGACGTTTCTCGTCAGACTACCGTAACGCAGTAGTTGCCTACCCTATCCGCATTCGGTCCCTTCTGACTGCTTCCTCCATTTAATCCCGTCAATACTTTTTGGACTATTACTCTTTCCGTCCGTCCGTTTAGGAACCCAAAGCGTTTCCCGACCAAATTACAAAAACCTCAACAATTTTCTTTCTCTTCTGCCTCGATTGTCCATGTTTTGCCATCGCGTATACATTCAGGAACTCCAATCATATCCGCGTGGTCACGCTATTCGTGTTCAGTAAATGATTTTCATCCTGACAAGTGTCTTTACTAACCATTATGTCAGTTTTACGTCGACGACCAGCTTCTGTTATTTTATACTTCCTATAAATAGACAAGTTATTGTATCTACGAATAATAATAATGAAAAAAGTGTTTCGCTAATTTGAACATTTTTATCGCGTTGGAGCACGCACTAGAATCGTTCGCATGAATACTCGCTTTTGATATTAGATATTGAGCGTTGGTTTCAAATCGATAACAATATTTATTTTTATGGCATGGCATGGTTACAAAAACATGTATCAGTCATGCGGCGATTTTCGTAATGGAAACAATAGAAGAACAACGTGTGTGCGTACAATTTTGTTTTAAATTAAGGAAAATATGGTATTTCAACTTCATACCCTGTAAATCCAAAATTCATCACCTGTTATAATATTTTTTAAAAAGTTTAGGTCAAAACTCTGCACTTTCGAAAAGTTCTTCGGAGATGGTCATTCGGTTTTTGTTTTTGTTCGTCGGTTTACGAGACGAGGAACAAATTTGGCGGCGATTCAGCTCATGCCCAATTCGTTGGTTAATATTTCTTGGCGAAAACCATAAGATATTTCGACGTCTTCTGCAACTTCTCTGCTAGTTAATCGACGATTATTTTAGGAATAATTTCACGAACACGAGCAACAGTTTCATTTGTTTTACCGGTCGTGGGTCTACCTAAACCACTCAAAACACCTTGTCCGAGACAGAACGTCATCTCCAAAAGCTTGCTGCAAAAGTTCAAAAGAACTTCACTAGAACTTTTCCCTAATTAAAAACAAAACGCGCGTTGTTCTTGTATTGTTTCCACTACGAAAATCGCCTCATGACTGAAACATGTTTTCGTAAAAATGCCATAAAATACAAATAAATATTGTTATCGGATTGAAACCAACGCTCAAATTCTCGTAAAAAGTTACTTTTTTTCGAATGACATTATCGGGGGTTTCGTTAATATGAATATTATTAACACAGTCCGGGTATTTTTTGATCACACCTCGTATATATATATATATATTTATAATGTACGTATATGATTGCCTAGTCGATAATAACTGCATATAAAATAATGAATTTCTTGATGCGTACATAATGCCATTGATAATACAATTGCATAACCGACGATAACACCGATTTCCCATATGTAAATATGCGTGAATAAGTATTTTAAAGATATCCGGTCTATAGTATGGTGACCATACGTCCCGTATTTCAACTTTGTTGCCCGTTACCCCGACAAAAGTCATACGGGACCCATTTGTCCCGTTTTCTTCAAGTCTGTCCTGTATAGATCCCGTTTGTTTCCCCTTACCGTTAATTTATAAATTCATTAATACATCAGCAACCATAGAATATTCTTTGGCAATGGCCTGTACAAATGTGACAGTAGCACAGATGTTTTCAACCATTAATGTGTTGCGGACAGACGAAAAAAATCGTTTTTTTTTTTTATTTTTTTTTTCATTGAAAATATCAAATCAATTATCAATTGCGAAAACGCATTTTAAAAACTATTCTTGTAATGGGTTTTATAATATTTCATTAAAAGAAACTACTCGATGCAATTAGTTTGGCACAAAAGTACACACAAATATCAGAAGAAGAAATTTACCAGTCATCGTCATAAAAATAAATTCGTTTTGTATTTTTATGAACATATTAATATTTTATTTGTTTTACAATGCACCGCTTATTTAATTTGTTTTTTTAAATTATTATATTCCGTTAGGTAACTATAGTGTCACGTATTTTTATGGTCACTGCCTAGCCTAGAGCCAAAATTCAAGTGTTGTCATAATATTTGTAGCCTAAATTTAACAATAATGAAAATATATATATCGGTTTATTTATTTTTTTCAATAAGACGAAGTGTAAATTTATTAATAATAATTACTCACTTGTTACGTATTGAGATCGTGACGGGTTCCCTGTCCATACTAACAGACATAGATTATTGTAAAACCTAATGATTAGATAACGAGGGGAAACGAAATTTCAGAATCCAAACAATAAATATTGCGAAACTATCAGGCGTCCACGACGCAGTTGAACAAACAATAATATTAATCTATCCTTATTATCCTATACGTGTAATTTTTTATTTTTTTTTTTATAATTCTATTTCTGTCGGAATATATACTAATTATAATATTACATCAATAATCTAAAAGTTTCAAATAGAAAAAAATTAATCATGTTTTTTAATTGGATTTTTAAATTATATACATATAAAAAAAAAAAAAAACACTCTACAGGAGCCTGTATAAAAATAGTATTATTATTATTATTATTGTCGTCTACGGCAGAGTTATTCGTATAATTGACTTTGATTATATTTAAAAATAAATACATTTCAGATAGACTACAGTGGCCGAAAGAATACCAATTGGTCTCTACCGAGATATTCTATACGCGTGTAAATCAAATTTATGAATTCCATCATCGTCTGTTTTTATTCCCTACATAGTCGACAACTTTAATGTAAAAAACGCGATTCATGCGAGACGTTTTTGCCGATGTGTGAACCGGTAATTTTACTCTCCCGATAATTGTGTCCGGGGTGAGTGATGTACTCGTAATTAATTTCGATGCATAAATATTTAGGTAATCGTAGGAGGATTTGTTTTGCAGATATAAAAAATATAAAACGCCCTCGCTTCCAATTAGGGTCCTCTATAATCAATTTTTTTTTTCCTACTAATGGGTTGACAAGAAAATAAATTGATTATTAAAGTATGATTTTTATCTCTTTTTTTTGTGCGTTATGTATTAGCAAGGGGGGCGAGTAATCTCAACTGACGGGTTGTAATGGTTTTTAGTATTTTGTTTACATTTTTTTTTTTTTTTTTTTTAATTATCCTCTTTTTTTGAAGTGAAGACTACCCCTTAACCCCTTGGTGGAAATTCCCGAGAACGCCACTGATTACACACAAACTATACAGTGTGTTTGAAAATGATTCGTACGATTTTAGTAGACTATAAATATTGTTCCTGTAGTTTGTGGTAAACGAATCAGCAACCATCTGAACGGTAGGTCTGTGATAAAGTTGCGATAAAGTGCACCTTAGCCGAGAGGCGTGATTTAATTAGTTGTTATCGGAATGTCGACCGAGCAACAAAAAGCGTTTTGTGCACTCGGTTTCGAACAGTTCGAATCTGTTATTACCCTGCAGCGTGGTTTTCGACAAAAGTTTAACATTGAACCTCCAACAGCTCGAAGTATTCGAAGATGGCATAAAACTTTCCAAGAAACCTGTTGCTTATGTAGGGGAGAGTCATCCTGATGGTCGACCAAGAACTTCGAATGAAAATGTTGAACAAATTGCAAGCGTTTCATACCTACAAATGATTAAGGATTGACTATTCCCACAACTACAAGCCGACGGAGATGATTTTATCTTACAACAAGATGGGGCACAACCACATTGGTCCCTAAAAGTCCACAAATTTCTTAACGATCAGCTACCACCACAGCGATGGATCAGTCGCTGTAGTGCTAATAACGCTACATTTTGTTCTTGGACCACCGGACCATATAATCTGTGATTTTTTTTTTTTTGTTTGGAGTTACATCAAAAGCAATGTTTATGTACCTCTTCCACTTCCAAAAGATCTTGATGAATTGAAAAGTCGCATTACAGATGCCATCATCTTGATTACAGTCGACATGGCCTCAACAGGGTTATGAACACATTTGAATATCGCTTATAAGTGTGCCATGCTAGTAAGGGAGCATTTGTAAATATTATATCTAAGACTTAATATAATCGACTAACTTGTAAAAGTTATCCTAACCTGATTATTCAAATTTTACTTTTTTTAAATCACTTTTTAACACACTGTATCATACAATTTATGTATTCGTATTATATGAAATAGTTCACATACCTCACGATTCTCGACTCAGTTTTCGTTTCCCTGCAATCAACGTACTCGTTAGCTGACAGAAGGGTCCGGGCAAATTTATGTTTTCTATGGGAATTATGCTTAACGATCACAGTTCCAAGTGTACATTTCGATGAAATCTTAAAAATTACGAAATTTCCAAACACGATTTACTGAACTTTGCGCTCAGAATCGTTTACGAGTCGCGTACAGATATAAAATAAATTCACAACCATACCCTACCGTCCCAGGTTCCCATCTACGAAAGTTTTAGATTCCGAGCAGAGTGAGAGGTCTTGCGGTTATACAAAAAAAAATGACAATAAAACGATTTCGTCGAACTCGAGAAATATTATTTCTTTTTTTTATTTATGTTGATTTCTGGGTTACCGAGGCATAAATGAAAAAAACGCCACTAATAAAACGAAGTACTTCGTCCGGAATAGTTTTTCGTTTGCAATTGATCGTTGCATACAGATATGAATCGAATTCCTACTACCCTCCCGACATCGCATCCACAACAGTAGCCCACCTGTAGTGCAAAGTGTGTACGCCTCCTTTTTTTTCCTTTCTATTTCTTTTATGTTTCTACGCGTTTTTACGTTTGTTTGACTGCGATTTGCCCGAGTATTATTATCTCTCCGAAACAGTTTTGCACGTTTGTTTTTTTATTGTTTCCCGACTATATTGCGTATGTCCTAATCTTTTTTTTTTTTTCCTTTTTTGTCGAAACTGAGACCTTGTCGATTTGGTAAACACGTACGCTAATGGATATTATATACCGCACGTTATCGCATCAGCCACTATATCGTATTATATAAAATACGGTTCACTCTCGGGAGCTTTTCGTTTACCGCAAACACCAATATCGATATCGCAAGCGCACTTTTATTACTTATGGCCTTAGCGACGATTTTTTTTATATATATATAATAGATTTAATATATATAAACGGGTCACTGTCGAACAACATTAGATACCGCGATATATTATAAATAAACGCTATTTCAACTGTGCTCGGGGGCGGGCGAGCCGGCCGATTTTATCGTTAATAACCCGTGTAAAACCGTCAACGATATTGTACAGAAGACGTTTTAAGTTATCTTCCACAAAAACCACAGCCGGTCACAGGCCAACGAAAATATTACGAATCAATTGCGCGGGTAGTATATTTATCCATTTAAAAAAAAAAAAAAAGATATTGCGGAAAATTTCGATTGGACAACATTTTTAAATGAATTTGCGCTGATGATTGTACGTAAAACGTTCCACTAAAGTTATGAATATCGTGCAAATTGACGATATAAACATGCCTGTTATATGTATATGTAAAAAACGAATTCACTTTGAATTTATTACAGCGATAACAATTTATTGAAAACAATTTTTTTTTTTCACTTTTTTTCACGTAAAAAAATACGTGACCTTTCACTAAACAGGACGCTAATCAAAACTATAAAATCGAATATAGTTAAAACTAACTTCCCCGAGACCGACCCCGTCTGTGCTGGGAATATCAAGAGGAACTCCAACAGTGCCCGTCGAACGACGTCGGAAATTCAATCCGAAAATGTTGGCGTTTGTACACCGAGTGCTCGGCCGGCCCGATGTAAAATATATCGCCGTTGTTTTTTACTTTAAATTCACGAATCGACATATTATCCCCGGTCGAACATGACTCGTGAAATCATACCCTTCTGGTAAAACGATGTCGGAGATGGGGAGGGGGCAGTTGTCACAAAAAAAAAAAAAAAACCCCCCGATGAAATTTCCCCTCTTTACAACAGATTAAAACGACCTGTATTGTATTACCGGGGTACCTTGTAGAATCGATAAAAAAAAAAAAAAAATATATATATATATAAAATCAGTAATATTATACCTACCGTTTTGTTATCGTTTTTCGTGGACGCGGTTTTCGTCGTTTAACGGCGAATCGGATTACTCGGTTTTGCGAGTACTTAAATGTTACACGAACGTAATCGGAACTTTATGATCTTTTTCGATAATTATTTTATTCGCTTGTCCGTTTTTAAGTCGGGGCCTTGTCGCCGTCGGTCGTTTTCGTCGCGGTAGAGCAGTTTTTTCCATCTTTTATTTTGCCGCCAGCCACGAGAGTGTTGAAATATTGATTTTAATTTTTTTTTTTTTTTTTTTGTTTTATGTAATAATTACACTACAGACTCGAAACAAAACCGGCCAAGTGTCCCCCTTATGATCGAATATCGTTTTTTCTCGGAAGAATTTATTTTTTTTCATTTATTATTAAGTACTTATCTATATACCAACTGCGCAACATTGAAGTTCGACAGTTATAAATACGCGTTACGTCATCATATTAAAATTCGGTACTTATCTCAACGCACAAACCGTGCCAATTGTTAAATAAATTCAGGGGTGGAAAAAAAATGTATACAAATAACACAGTAAAGTAAATAATTTAATGAATAAATTAAATCAGGACGAATAGCCGTATAATAAATATATCGGTTACGTTGGAGGAGGGGGCTCTGAGTGGAACGGTAATCGAAACAAATAAAAAATGTATATATAAATATAACAAGTTATTATCGGAAAATGAGTATAGTAAAAGATATAATATTCGAGATTCTATGAGACTAGGAGCAGGAAACAAAACGATTGACAGGACTTGGCTCAGAATCGCTCTTCGTTGTCGGGTGGCATTCTGTATTTTCGATGTATGGTTTAACTAGGTATCATGTGGTGACGTGCATACTGATTGAAAATAGCTTTGACCGGATATTATTCAGACGGGCGATCGTTGTATCGGTCACGTAAAAAATTAACTCCATATTTTGGACTATTGGAATAAAGTTGTAACAAACTCAGCGCAAGGTCGTAAATACAATATTACAGTAATTGTGTGAAAATAATTATAATACTAACGTCAGTATGTTTGCCCTAGGAGTAAGCACTGGAAACTCATGGATAATAGTGGTGCGGCCATAATTGTACTTGTTTTTTTATAAGATTAGGAACATAAGACAAAACGATTGACTGGACTTGGCTCAAAAACGTTTTTCGTTGCGTACGATAATAAATTAAAACTCCCCTCTGTATATCCTAACTTCTTAAACTTCTCGACTATAACAGTGACCCCCCCCCAACCTCCAACAGCGGTGCAAAGTATGTCTGTAAACGGCTTGTCTGCCGGAAAAATAAAATTGAAACTTACTCCGTTCACACAAACGACAAGAGAACACTTGTTCTTTTTTTATTTATATTACGTCTAGTCCGAGGGATATCGTGCGTTGTGGTCTCCTTATAATTATGAAGGAAAAAAAAATATCAGGTTAGGTTAGGTTTACCGTTGTATTTCGTTTAAAAATAATCGTAAACTACAATCGTTCTAAAAATTTCCGAATTTCGATAGAAAAATTTATGTTTCGAATTCCAAAATCCGTAATTTTGTATTTCCATGAGTAAAACTACGTTTGGCCGGGTCATCCATAGTAATATACGAGGCCTGTTCAAAAAGTACCAGGATTTTCTATTTAATAATAACAAAAATGAAATTGCATATTATTTAAAGATATCTCCTTCAAAATACTCTCTTCCGGACGATATGCAGTGATCCCGGCGATCTTGCCATTTTTCAAAAGTTCTCCTTCAAAACTTTTCCAAAGTTATAACTATGAGTTCTGTTGCCGCGTTCGCTTTATTTTCTTTTACATCTTGAAATCGTTGTCCTTTAAGCGCAGATTTTAGTATTGGGAAAAGATTCAATCACATGGGTTCTAATCAGGAGAATAGGGAGAGTCCGCGGGACCACAGTAATTTTTTTATCAGCCAAAAATTCACGAATTGACAGCGGTTACGTTGAGTGTTTTTCGGTTAAAAACAATCGTATACTACAATCGTTCCAAAATTTTTATAACATTTCATTATAATAAATTTTTCAATATAAATTAAAACTCCCCTCTATAGATTCTAACCTATCAAATTTCCCCCCTAAAACAGTGACACTCTCGCCCACAGTTAGTCCCCTAAACTAACTCCCAACCACAAGTACGTCTGTAAACGACTTGCTTGGTTTTTTTTTTTTTAAATCTTATTAAATTTTTTTTTTTTCTGCGTCTAGTCGACGGGTTATCGTGCCTTGTAGTTTCCTTATAATAACGTGGGGTGGGACAAATAAATTTAGGAGGTTAGATTAGGTTTTCTGTTATATTCGATACTGTTGTACTTCGGTTAAAAACAATTGTATAGATTTTCCATTTTTTTTCTAGACGTGACGAAATCGTTTTTCGAGTTATGCCCATAGCTGTTTTATTTATATACGACACGATAGTGCATTTTATTAAATCGTGATATTTCGATAAATCATTAGACAGAAGAACGTTTTTTTCTTCATTCTTATTTCATTTAATATTATTAAAAAAAAAAAAAAAAAGTAAAGATTTGTCGGATTGTAGGAAAATCTAATAAATTCGGATATCGAATTTCGGTAATTTCGTATAATTTATAATTATGGAGGAAAAATAATATTAGGTTAGGTTAGGTTTACCGTTGTATTTCGGTTAAAAACAATCGTATGGATTTTCCCTTTTCTACCTAGACGTGATCGAATCGTTTTTCAAATTATGCGCATAATGCTGTTTTATTTCTATGCGATACGGATACATTACATTATACTAAATTGTGATATTTAGACAAATCAATAGACATTAATAACTAAAAAAAAAAAAAAAAAAAAAAAAAAAATGACTATTCGGATTTGGCATATGGACGTGTGGGAGATAGGTATTTGATATGAATCCGGATTATCCGAAAATCTAATAAATCCGGATTTCGAATTTCGATAGAAAAATTTATGTTTCGAATTCCAAAATCCGTAATTTTGTATTTCCATGAGTAAAACTACGTTTGCCCGGTCATCCATAGTAATATACGAGGTCTGTTCAAAAAGTACCAGGTTTCAAGTACCAGGTACCAAAATGTTTCTATTTAATAATAACAAAAATGAAATTTCATATTATTTAAAGATATCTCCTTCAAAATACTCTCCTCCGGACGATATGCAGTGATCCTGGCTATCTTGCCATTTTTCAAAAGTCCTTCTTCAAAACTATTCCAAAGTTAAAGCTATGTGTTCTGTTACCACGTTCGCCTTAATATCCTCATCATCCTGAAATCGTTGTCATTTAAGCGAATATTTGAGTCTTGGGGAAAGATTAAATCAAATGGGTTCTGATCAGGAGAATAGGGAGAGTCCGCGGGACCACAGTAATATTTTTTCATCAGCCAAAAATGCACAAATCGACAGCTCTAAATATGCCGGTGCATTTTCGCAGTGAACAATCGCGGTTTTTACAGCACTACCCTTCTCATCTGTACATTTTCCTGTAAAATTGCACGACAAGACTCAATTGAGATTCGCCTTGTTAACTCAGGAAGGGTTAATAGGCGGCCATTTCGCATTTTTTCCGCAAATTTTCACCACACCATCGTTTCCGGATGACTTCGACGGTCTTCCAGAACGTGAATTCGTCTTCAGTTGACCGTCGACTGTCCTTGAAAACTTTAAAAAAAACGGGAAAGTCACTCGGACCACTTAACGAATCATCCCCAAAAGCGGTTTTAATCGTTTCCGTTGCCTTATTTTTACCAAGTTTCAAGCAAAACTTGATGCACGCGCGTTGTTCGTTAATTTCGGACATGTCGATAACGGCGAACGAAAAAAAACTGACTAGATTTAACCACGTGTAAAATTAAACTGAAATAAGATAGCGACTTTGGGTTTGGTTAAAAAAATTCCACTGATTCGCGGGGAATACATTTACAATTTGAAACGTTATCGTGTGTAGATTGGCCGTAATAACATTTGTCCTGATACTTTTTGTACAGACCTCGTATTATATAAATTAGAGTGTCATACGTATGATTTTTATTTTTTTTTTTTTTTGTTGTACTTGTTTTTTTTTTATTTTTAATAAATTTCTATTTGTGATATTTTGGAGAATTGTAAAAAACGTATTTAATATGTAAAACATTACATTGTTTTACCACCAGATTATTACATTAGTTATATTTTGAGGAAAATAAAATCACAATTTCAAAAACCGATATTTGGATTCGGACAGGAATCCTGGGATTTCCGATCCGTAATGCGGATTTAAGAACCCGAAATCCGGATTAGCAACCGACGTGGGATTTTGAATTTCGGAATGGCGAGTGCGTATGCGTACGGGCGGAGAATGGTTTTTTTTTTTAATTTTTTTTTTTAATTTCCTAATAGTAGGGCGGCTCCGGTCGGGAAAAAACCTATAGCTCGGCCGTACAATACATTTTTTTAAATTTGATTACGCGGGTAGTTTAACCGTATAGCGTATAAATGCATTTTGCTACTGGTTTGTCGACGGTATTAGTTTCGTTCGCTTGTCGCCGTGTACGAATCGAAGTGATGCCGTGGAATCGGACGTCTCCGCATGTCTGTTGTACAATAACCACGGTATATAACTCGTATACCGCAACGGCATATTCGCGGTCTTTTTTTTTTTTTTTTTTTTGTTATACACGAGTTTTTAGAAAATTAGAAAAAAAAAAGAGAGAGAGAGAGAGACATTTATCTCTACCTCGACTCCTCCGGGGCCCGCATCGTGCGCGTCGCTTTGACAATGCGATACGATTCGATTCAATTCGATTTATTTTTTTCCCCAATGTTTTTCAACACACCGCTACGGGCCGGCTACGACGAGATTTCGGGCCATATCGAAAACCTATTTTTCGATTATACACAGACAAACAAGAATCTACTTTTATAAAACGGGTAAATTGCGTTCTATTTATCTATTTAACGTACGCATTCGGCAGTTTTAGACGCTGGACGGCGTCGATTTATAGTAAATGATTACGCCTCGAAAATACATTTTCAAATAACTTGATAAAGATAAACGATAATTGATAGAATATCCGTCTGCGGACGGAGATAAAAGCAATTCAATTGTCTAGATAAATAAAAATAAATATATTAACGTTTACATTTTTTTTTTTTTTTTTGTCCATTATCGACGATCACACGGAATCGCTAAACGTCAAAAGCGTACCAGATAATTCGTAACTCGGTATAACAAATATTTTATTACCAAATATTTCTAATAAATAATATATTAATTACGATTAAAAAAAAAAATATATTCGTTTGGATAATCGAATGATTTTAATTCTTTTTACCTTGTTTCCCGTTTATATCCGAATAATAAAATACGAATAAGAATAAAAAAAAAAAAAAAATGAACTATTTTGTGAGATTTATCTAGATAAAACACAACACGTCGATAATTATTGTTTCGCTGTGATTTTCAGATCCACCCGACAAATGAAAAAACGGTGGTATGACATCTCTAGTATATTTTCAGTAGTTTTACAATTAAAATTACAATTTTTTACCTATTTGTATCCGTTTATTACAACGAATTTTGGAAATAGACTGTTATTTTTTTTTTTTTTTTTTTTTGTACAATATAATAATATATACTCAGCTATTTTAAAGCATACACGCCGTTGTCTAGTTGAGATGTATATACTTTTTAACCTATATGCAGTGCTGAGTATTGTGTAGATAAATCTATATAGACAATATTTTTTTATCTTTTATCTTATCTAGAGACGTATATTTTGATATTTATCCGAAGATTTTTTTTTTATCTGAAATAAAAGATAATGAACTTTTTTTGGCAATTATCTAGTTAAAATTTAAAAGTAAATGTTTTATTAATTGTCCATAGTATAAAATATCAAATAAGGTACCTAATATATTCCGTACACGTGTGTTTTATAATTTTAGCTAAAAATTCAAAGTTACTAGCTATACACTCGCAGTATTTATAGTCATTTGGATTTACAGAGTTATTCGAATCGTTTACGTTAATTTTTCATTTCCCTACCATAACGCTCTTAACAATGAACAACAATAGACGATAATTCTCCGTCCACGGTATTCTGACAGATTTCGAGGGGGTCTGTAAAAAAAAATTGTGTCCAGAGTAAAACTACGGGATCGTTTAGTTTTTCCGGTCATAGTGTTTTTAAAAATACATTTTTTTTCTTTTTTATTAATATTAAGGATTTAATTACAAAGATGTATTTATTAGCCTAGAGAAACATTTGCATACTATATGAGAATTATTACATTCCTAGAGATTACTGTGAGATATGTACAGTTTAATTACAGAATTTTTTTTTTTTTTTTTTTTTTTTATCTAAGATACTCTTTATTTGAAAAATTTAAAAAAATCGGCGGTGTTGGATTGTTGAAGAAATGACGCGAAGTTGACTATTTAGGACAGTGAATGAGTATGCGTGCAATTGTAAGTGGAGTTTTATATATGTGGCACAAAAAAATTGGTTTCCTTGGTTATCGAATAGGACTGGGATGAGATGGGATTGGTTGGATCAGTGACTGGAATCGGAATAGGATCCCGAAGAAAATTTAAGAACCGAAATCATTATTGGGACCCGTATTTCTCAATCCAAGAAACCGGAACCGGAATCGGAGCATCTTAAATAAAATACTAATATTTTTGGTTCTCGTAGGTCCTTAGAAATAACCGAACACGCATGCACAGTCACACGTACGAGTAATCATGTTAATTATTCTGTGGATTGTCTTTGGACATTTTTTTTTTTCTTTTGTAGTTTTATTATTTTTGAGAAAAAAATTCGCATAGGAAACGCTTTTTGAAACTATGTTGTTGTGTTTAAGAACCGGAACCAAAACCCAAAAAAAATCATTAATGTTCCAGTCGCCGGTGTGGACATGCTGCCCGTTTGATTGTGGATTTTTTTTTTTTTACGTTTGTTGGCGTTTCTGGGCCCGTCGATGGCCAAATAATATTATATTGCGATGTTTTTTATTTAACTTTAAATAGATCGTCGTTTTCGACCTTACCAAAACGTAATTCGGTCGTTCTCGTGGAGTTCAAATTCGTCACAGCCAGACACACTGCGATTACGTCATACAAGAAGAAGTGGAGGTACATACAGGGTGCGGCAGTGCCGACTGACGAGTTTAATGAGGTCATTAGCCTGTGATATGATAACAGCAGGCCTTAATGAGTGGTCAGTTTTGAATTGTACGGTAATGCCGTTTTTATTCGTAATCGTGGTCTGGACAGGTGTACGTCGTGGTTTCGTCGTATTACGAAAAAAATCATTCTGTGATCGCTACACAAAGGGCTTTTCGTATACACTTCGGCGGCATTCCACGTGCTGAATCTGTTCCGTCTGCTAACGCTATCGAATTGTGGATACGGCATCCGGAAGAAACTGGAAGTACCCCAAGTAGACTTGGACGCGGAGCACCCGGAACGGCAAGAACCCCCGAAAATGTGCAGTTGGTCAGAGAGTCGATTGAGCAGTCACCAAGACGCGCAGCCCGGAAACACGCTGCAGCTTTGGGAATCTCAGACCGTTCTTTGAGGAGAATTCTTCACGGAGATTTATCGTTCCATCCCTATAAATTAATGCTAGTCCAAGAGTGACTGACTACGGCAACCGTAAAAATCTCTGTCAGCAAATTCTTCTGCAAATTCCTCTGGTATCAACTTTTTTCTGTAGCGATGAGGCCCATTTTCATCTTTCTGCAACTGTAAATAAACAAAATGTTCGATACTGGGCGACAAATAACCCACGGCAGCTCCGTGAAAGACCACTCCACGTGGAAGTCGAGGCCATACCAGTCGAAATGTGCCGAAAATCATACGAGAGCTTCAGAGATCGTCTACAACAGTGTATCAATACTGTCGGCCGCCATCTTGGAGATATAATTTTCAAAAAATAATTTTTAAAAATGGGATTGAATACTGATTTAAATTTAAAAAAAACCCCGTTTTCTCTAAGTTTTTACTGTTCGTTATTTATAGCCCATCGAGACTCATCAGTCGGCTCAGCCGCACCCTGTATTGTATTATCGTTATCGTGTCGTAATAACGTTAACGTCTTGCCGGTTTTTTTTTTTTTTTTTGTTATATCATCCGACTCGCGTCGTTTATTTTCGCACGCGTGGCGGCATTGTTGTCGCGTATATATTTTTTATTATTATTATTATTATTATAACAGTCGTGCGGTGGTATTAGCGAGGTACAGCCGTTCGTCAGTGTAAAACAAGACGTTTTCCGAATAATAATTATTAAAAATGCTCTTGGAGGGCCGTTGATAAAACGGCGAAACGGTCCTGTACATAAAATACACCTATATTTTTTTTTTAGCGTAATACGCGTTTGATCTCCGCGGCCTCGTCTGCCCCGAGACACGTTAATCCTCGACGCCAAAGAATACTGACCGCCACCGTGCGATAATATTATAATACAACGGGGGTGGGGGGAAAGGCTTTTTTTTGTTTTTTTAAACACTTTATTATAACGCGCGTAGATTTTTTTTTTGTTGTTTTGTCTTCAAATATGATTTCGTATACGGTTACGAAAACGGGAAAATGGCAATAGTCTCCCGGGATCAAATAGTAGCGGGAATCGACATGTCTCTAAAGCGGAACATCCGATAAACGGTAACGGGAATTATTTTCGTAATTTTATTATTAAAAAAAAAAAAAAAAAAAAAAAAAACACCTTCTACGACGGAAAATAAAACTTTTCATATACGAATATTATATGTAATGTTTTGGAAATAACGTAAACTGATCGTTATCATTACCTCGCGTTTAGACGAATTACAAAAGTTTTCGGCCAACATTTCAAAATTCAAAGCTATTAGAATTAACGAGAACGCGCCCCTTAGTCACACAAAACAGTCAAATATTCCAAATGATTTTTCTTAATTATAAAATTATGTTTGTTTTGTATTAGTGTTGAGTTTTAATTTTTTATTATTACACACAAAACACATTTAAATATAAATTCATACGTTACAGTCGTAATGTATAAATTTACGTTGTACGAAATTTTTACGTACCTAAAATATCATTTTTTTTTTTTTTTTTGTTTTGTTTTAATACGCATATAGATTCTGGAAACTTGATTATTATTTTTTTTTTTCATCATCTGTATAACGGAAAAATGTGTTGGTCCCAAGCGAATTCGTTATAAATAGGTTTTTCTGCATTTATTAAAAAAAAAAAAACTATTATAATGTTTCGAGGGCGTTATTATATTAATAGGAACTATAACACAGAGAAAAGTTACCAGAGGGCCGATTTTTAGAACTTTAAAACCTAGCAGACCAGAGCATAGAGAGCAAAAAAATAAATAAATAATAACTTTATATATTAAAAAATAACCATTTATATAAATTAGCAATTATTTTGCATAATTTGTACGAGTTGTTTAATGTGAGTTTTGTGGATATGTAGGGTAGTGGAAACACGAATTAGGTAACCTAATGTTTCGTCTGTAAAACGATTTCTTTGGTTTTTTTTTTTTTATACTATTCGTAATGAAATATATTTTTCAATATTCGCAAATGGCAGTCGTTCCAGACATAGATACAATTTCGAATGCATAATCTCGTTAAAATTTATATTTTTTGGAAATATCCAAAATGAAGCACGGGCCGGATAAAAACTATACGTGGGCCATCAGTCGCCCACCCCGGCTGTATATTATTATTACAGTAATGCATAAAGTATGCATTTGTGGCCGTTTATACAAAAAAAAAAAAAAAATGCATATACACCGGAAATATCACCGTTGTTTACGCGGGGTCCACGAATTAATTTGTTTCGACAAGAGATTGTAAAAAGAGACGACACGGTGGCGTAGATTTGCCTGTAAGATTTGTACTTGATATTTAAAAAAAAAAAAAAAAAATTTGCAGTGTCGAGCAATGATCTTGATAAATAATTGATCGTATTTCCTCTTGACTGGATAATTGTCAAAATTAAATCTTAAACGAATAATTGCATTGTATCTAAAGCAAATGTATTGCATTTCGTCAGTACGCTAGCGGTATTTTTTTGTCAAGAAATATAATGTGATAACGGACAAACCTAGTATCGTTTATTCTGGCGTAGGCGGCTATGCCGATAAATGATTTAAATTAAAATTGTTAGGTAATCTTAACATCGTATCTAAATAATTTAGATTTTTATCTGTATCTAGATTCATTTTTTTTTTTAAATCGCCGTTTGTATTCATCTTGAAGAATATGTAGTTATGTTTGCGCAACACGAAATATCGGTACATTATCAAAATCTGTCTGTAGTACGTTCGAATGGGATTTTTTTTTAAAATTATTTCCCTCGGTCTCGCTACAAATATGCAATTCTTGCAACATACGTACAGAACTAACGTAGACAACGTTATTCCGTCTTGGCTACGAAAAATCCCTAAGTAATCATCTCACATTCATAAAACAAATCGACGGTCATCAATATAGATTAAAATAAAACCGACGACCGGCCCGAACCCTTGGACACGAAAAGCTGGAATTTCGTACAGAGTTTCCCATTATGATGCGGACAAAGAATCGTTTTTCGCAATTCCCACCGGACACTGAACAAAGAGGATTTATATTTACGCTCTAAAGTTGCCTATTTCATTTCGTAACTATAATTATTAGATACTTGAAATGCGGCATGTAAGTAGGTAAACTATTATCACTAGCGTTTGGCTATTGCATATTCTTCAAAAATGGCTGTAGAATAATCTGAGTAAGGTATAAATTTGTTTGAAGGCCATACCCGGCTAAAATACAAACATTTGAATTGTATATTTTTGCATATTTTGCAGGTTTTTTTTTTTTTTATAGACAAAACGCATATTTGATCGTTATTTATATTTTTATATCAAATTGTTTGCTTGAAAATAAAAATTTAGTTGCATATTTCGATTATTTTACTATTATTATGTACCCATTTATATTTGAGTTTTGTATTTCTAAAATCCCAATATGCTTTATAGATATTTTCAAAAAAATTAGCAGCATATTTTGATGGTTATTAGTGCGGCAGGTCCCGAACTCTAAATAAATCACTAGTGATAAATTTACTGTAAGAAGCGTAGTTTTACAGTTTAAAAAGCTGAAATTAGGCTTCCATTACTATCGAAAAAACCAAAGATCAAGACAATCAAAAAATATATAACCATATCCCCCTGCGAATATAAGTAATTTCACCCTGAGTTTCCGGATTATACAATATCATTTGATATTTGGGGGAAGTCATTAAAAAAAAAAAATAAAAAATAGTCAAAACGCAATCAAAGTCCCCGGTATATATATATATACACGTGTGTATATTAATTTGAGTGTTATTTCATCGAGTATAATATTAATCTCAAAATAATAAGTATGTTTTTGTGGTGTACATATAATGAAAAAATTGAAAAAAAAAAAAAAAATGAGTAATATTCTACAACATTTGTGACGCTGTTACAGACAAAACGCCGTCAGGGTGTACAACTGCACGTCGGGCGCACTGAACCCGCTCCGCTGGGAAGAGCTCGGCAACCTGTGCCAGTTCCACTCGCTGACCGCGCCGTCCAAATACTTGCAGTGGTACCCGGGCTTCTCGTTCCGCACCAACCGCATGGTGCACAGACTGTGCGAGATCCTGTTCCATTTCGTGCCCGCATTCGTCTTGGACATCGTTCTCCGGCTCACCGGATCCAAACCCATGTGAGTATACTTGTTCCGGCACAGCCCACGCACCAGGGCGCATAAAAAGATTCGGCTTGTCGTCCGGTAAAACGAACGGTAAACCGTAGAACCGTCGGTAAACGACAGGGTACGACGACCGTACGTCCGGTTTTAAAAAGGATTGTCCTGTTATTCAGCTTGGTGTACTGTGTTTTTTTTTTTCTTTATATTTTCAATCGGAATTTAACAGGACGCATTTAGTCCAGTGTTTTAATCCGGTTTTTTTACTATTTATCCATCAAAAAGCGATTAATTGAGCGAAAACATCTGCTTTAGATAGTTTTATCTATGAAATCTTAACATTTCAAAAATGTCTAATCGTGTAGCATTCTGTATTTTCGATGTATGGTTTAACTGGATGTCATGTGGTGACGTGCATACTGATTTAAAATAGCTTTGACCGGATATTATTCAGACGGGCGATTGTTTTATCGGTCACGTAAAAAATTATCTCCATATTTTGGACTTACTTACACGCGTCCGAATATCCCGACTAGTCGTCAGTATGTTTGTCCAAGGAGTAAGCACTGGAAACGCATGGATAGTAGTGGTGCGGCTATAATTGTACTTGTTTTTATACGAGACAAAACGATTGACAGGACTTGGCTCAGAATCGTTTTTCGTTGCGTACGATAATAAATTGAAACTCCCCTCTGTATATCCTAACTTCTTAAACTTCTCGACTATAACAGTGACCCCCCCATCCTCCAACAGCGGTGCAAAGTATGTCTGTAAACGGCTTGTCTACCGGAAAAATAAAATTGAAACTTGCTCCATTCGCACAAACGACAGGAGGACACTTTTTTTATTCTTTATGTTACGTCTAGTCCGCGAGATTTCGTGCGTTGTAGTCTCCTTATAATAATAGAGGAAAAAATATATTAGATTAGGTTAGGTTTACCGTTGTATTTCGTTTAAAAACAATCGTATACTACAATCGTACCAAAATTTTTATAACATTTCGTTATAATAAATTTTTCGATATAAATTAAAACTCCCCTTTATATATTCTAACTTCTCAAATTTCCCCCCCCTGAAACTCACTCTGACACTCTCGACCCCAGTTAGTACCCCCAACCACAAGTACGTCTGTAAACGACTTGCTTGGTTTTTTTTTTAAAAATTATATTAATTTTTTTTTTTTTATTTCTGCGTCTTGTCGACGGGTTGTCGTGCCTTGTAGTTTCCTTATAATAACGGGGGGGATGGGGCAAATAAAGTTAGGAGGTTAGATTAGGTTTTCCGTTATATTCGATTCTGTTGTATTTCGGTTAAAAACAATCGTATAGGTTTTCCACTTTTTTTTCTAGACGTGACCAAATCGTTTTTCGGGTTAAGCGCGCATAGCTGTTTTATTTCTACACCACACGATATTATATTTCATTAAATTTCGACAAATCATTAGTCAGAAGAACGTTTTTTTTTTTTTCATTCTTATTTCATTTAATATTATTAAAAAAAAAAAAAAGGTAAAGATTTTTCGGATTGTACGAAAATATAATAAATTCGGATATCGAATTTCGGCAATTTCGAGTAAAACAACGTTTGCCGGATCAGCTATAGTAATTTATTATATAAATTATAGTGTTTTATGTATGAATTTTTTTTTTTGTACTTGTTCTTTTGAAAAAAAATTAGATTTCTATTTGTGTTATTTTTTGAACGGTTATTACGTATTTAATGCTATTCACAAGAAGATGATAATAATAATAATAATAGTTTTATGAGAATATAATTAAAGAATATAAAATCACAATTTTCCAATCTAAAGTCCGGATTATGATTAATGTCGGAATTTAAATTTTCGAATCCAATAATCCAGATTTTTCCATATCTCTATTAGGTACATTAGGATGGTCCTTATTCATTGACGAAAATAATAAAATTTACTTTTTTAATTTCTTCCTCCCCTCCTTTCCCGTTATGTTACGTGATATAAGAAAAAAAATGTGTGAAAAAAATTTGGCTATTAAAACTCCCACAATGGATTGTCACGAGCCGGTTGAAAAATTACCAAAAGTTTAGTTTTCAGGATTTTTTTTCTATCTATTTAAAAATGATTGCATTTATAAAGGAAATTTATTGAATGCAAATTATTAATTCTACAAATGTTTATTAAAAAAAAAAAAATCTGTTTGTTGTAATTGTTTAAAATTCGTTGAAAATTATAATTAAACGATTTTTTTTTTTTATGTTATGACTAGACACAGACAAACGGTTTTTTTTAACGTATTTATCGCACCTGTGTATGTTCAAGAGGCCCGATTTAGAGTGTTTGAGCTTTGCCCGAAATTTTTTTGCAAAAATTCAAGTAAAGTGCACTACAATAAGTACTTCCGCAGTAGTAAAACGGTATATTTATTTATGATTCTTGTGCCTAAACGGTTTTTTAATTCCTAGACGTACCAGTGGGCGTGACGTTTGGAAGGCACAAGACGGAAAATGATAATTTAATTTATGCACCGACACCGACGATTTAATCATTACGGTCGAAATACGATTCTGAACGGATCTGTATTGGTAGGCCGGGTCATTTTTGTGCCTTTGTGACCGAAATCGCCCACACTAATCAACAAAAAATTATCGAGAAAAACACACCCGCAGCCCGATAAAGTATATGAGAAATATAAGGTGTTTACAATATGAAAAATGAATAGTCAATGTAAACTGCGATCAAATATTTTTCAATTGAATTCATTGATATTTGTTTAGAGTTAAAAGCCATAGAAAAATGGTCAACGGGTTTCGATATTAAAAACAGACTATGATTCTTTATGTTCTCTTTAATATGTTGGAATTATTTTTTTTTAATTCTAATTCTAATTATCATAGGCGGTCAAAGACAAATGTACATTATGTAAATTTTCGAAAATATAATTATTTTTATTTCACGATTTCCAGTAAAATAATTACGTTTCTAATTCCAACGTATTCTAGTAAAGAACCTAAATAATCGTTATCCGTTTTCGAAATTGAAATCCGCCGAACACGATTCCCGCAGTTTTCTCTGGCTTTTAGGTGTAAACCGACTGAAATACGTACCATAATCCACAAAAGAAATGATTAGTCAGTAAAAACGGTTCCGGTTTCTCGGGTTAAACAAAACGTGTATGTTCCGGTGCCGAAATTTTCTTTTGAAATTAGGTACATTCGGTTCCGGTTCCATTACCCGGTTTGTACGTGCCTCGTAAAACCGTAAAAATACGGTTATAATTTTTGTATTTGATACATTATACAGGACTGATAGGTATGCATTCCTATGCGTTTTAAATGACCAGGCAGAGTTTTTATGATATTTTACAAATACCATTCAGACGTTAAGACGATTAACACCGGCGATTTATATTCGTGACCGGTGAATTTATGCACATAAAACAACCAAACCGACGAATATTTTGACAGTATAACATTTTTTTTCAAATCGTCGTCAATCGTATACCGATTTACTGGAATTCGAATGATTATTCGGAATACGTTTTACACCAATACTGCAGATAATTGTTTAGTGAAATTCGAGTGGGTAACGTGGGTATTGAAAATATCGAATTACGTGTTCGTCGGAGAACGAGACAAACAATGATTTTTTACCGACTTCGTTATCCGCGTAGTATTTAGATTTGCTCGGTACTATGGAGATTGCATTCTGTTCCGCCGTTGTGTAGAAAATCGTATTTTTACGAATCTCGGTACGAACGAAACGGGTCTTGTAGGAGATTGGGTTTTTTTTTTTTTTTTTTTTTGTCGAAACAACAATTTTTTTGCAGATAGACGGTGAAATTATTTACATAACGGAAATTGCCAATAACTGCAACGGACGGGCACGAGTTGGTAGTGGGGTGGACGGGCGATTGCTCGGAATGAGTATCGTGTGTTTTATTAGAACGCAGAAAGTGTGTGAATCAGGAACGGTGTGCTTTACAATTTAGGAGAGAAAAAAAAAACCAGTTTTTTTTTTTTTTCCAAATTTCCGGCAAGAATTTATCGTTTCTATTCTGTCGGCACCGGCTATTTATTAATGAGCAAAGTATAGGCAGTTTAATTTACACGTTGGCGGCCGTTAAAGACAATAATATGGGGGTGGAGGGGCTAGTCAAAAAAAAATAAAACGTTTTTTGTTTCGCCCACCCAGAACGCGTGTTCCCGTGTCTCGTTTTTCGTCTGTTCGGTCTGATTTCAATAAAACAATTTTCGGATTAAAACGACTTGTACAGTTCGCATTGGATTCCGCTTTTTTTTTTTTTCCAAAAAGATAATAATTTTCTCAAGATTAATAATTCCGTCAATTCGACAAGGCGGGCGAATTACAAACGTATATTTAAAAAATTTATATATTCTATAATAAAACAGTTTATTCAACTGAATTTAGGAAAGAAAATTTTAAAACTATATAAATATAAATTGCTTACATTTAGGATTAACATAACATATTATATTAATTATAAGAATATTTTTAATTATTTAACGCTTCAAAATAAATACTTCACAGTTCACATCGTGGACGTGTCACTATTGTAGATGGTAGTTTGGAATGTCAGACAATTTGATATCAATCATTGCTCACGACAAACGATTCTGGCAAAATATAGTTAAACATTTTTTTGATTTACAAGAATAATAACATTGTGTTCAATATATATTTATTTCACTATAATTTATTAATATGACATATATAGTGTTGAAAAAGCAATACTATTAACCGAGCTCCGCTCAGAATCCTTTTTCGTTAGCAATGATTTATCGTTGCATACATATATTAATTAAATTACCCTTAATACCCTACCTACCCAATTTCTCACTTACAACAGTGGTCCACCCATGAGCAGTATCTTACCTTTTTTTTATTATACTATCCCAAAACATCTGTCTTGCCGACTGACACCACTACTGGTGAGTTACAAACGTATATTTAAAAAATTTATATATTCTATAATAAAACAGTTTTTTTTTTTGTAAGTAATACAGGGGAAAAAACAAAAAAATCAAAAACGTATCAATAGTAAATAGAAAAATAATTGTAATATATTTCACCTAGGAGTGTATTAGTAATTTGCAGTTGGGTCAATTTCGAATGTGATAGAAGTATTTAATTTTAAATTCATTAAATTCGTATAGGAAATTAATTTACACTGATAACTCGCTCGATTTAAACCGTGAAACGATAGTAAGTAATGCAAGTTCTACACGATTTATCTATTTATTGAAATAAATAAACGAAAGCAATAAAATATATTTCGAAATGTTAAAACCGTAGAACCATCCCAGTGCGCAATGGAATTACACCGTATTGAACCGTACCCGTAACTAACGGCAGTCGTTTTTGTTTTTTTGTTCTCGGGCAGGATGTTGAAAATCTACAGGCGTTTCAAGATGGCCGCGCGTACCGGCGAGTTCTTCGCCCTGCACCAATGGGACTTTATCAGCAAGAACGTCCAGGAACTGAACAGGGACACTAGCGCGGCGGACAGGACCACGTTCCCCGTGGACATCACGCAGGTGGTCTGGGACACGTACGTCAGGGACTACGTTTTCGGCATCCGGAACTTTGTGCTCAAGGACCCGCCATCCACAATACCGCAGGCCTTGTCCAAACTCCAAAGGTTTGCCGATTTTAAATTAAAATTATTCGTCCTGCCCGACCACGCCGGGCTTTTCGACTAACTCGCGGCTGTTCGATTTTTTTATATTTTTGTTGTTGTTGTTGCAGATTCTACTGGATGCACAGGATGGCGCAGTGCGCCTTTGTCGGCCTAATAATTCACGTTCTCAAATCAAAGTAATTGACGACGGCGTTTTCATTATTTTTTTTTTTCTCTTTTTGTTTAATTTTTAGGCATACAACTATACGTCACAGTTATGTATAAGAGTTGTTAGTACTACGAAGGTGTTATGGAGTATTAGATATAGATAGTAAAAAGTCGTGCGGTGGGCGTGGGAGGTTAGGTTAGGTTAGGAGTAATTGTTTTTTTTAATTTTTTTTTTTTTTGTTCGCACCTCCGCCCACTCGTCACACGGTAGGTTAGGTAGGTACTTAGACAACAATAATAATAAAAACTTTAGGCATATAAACGTTGGTAATTGAAAAATCTATTAAATCGGTACAATGAGAAAAGAAAAATAAAAAATACATATACATACATACATATAATGATTAAAACATATGTGCGTAGGCGTGCGTTTACATTTTAATTACTTATACTTCTGATAGGAGATAGATACATTTTTCGTGAAAATGAAAAAAAAAAAAAAAAAAAAAAGTATAATAATAACAACGATAACTTGAGGGGGGTATTTTTTTAAAAATAAAAATAAACAATTTATTATGTAAGTTCAAGTTCTACGATAAATGTTCAACAGTTAGGATAAAAAGAATAATTTACCGATATATATATATAGATGGGTAAACTATCAACTATTATTTCAATAAAATTAATCATAATTATATTATACGTAGAATACAAAAAATAATCCAACTTGATATGTCACATTAAACAAGACTTTAAAAATTATAATCCTATTGGTATCATAATATCATACCAGTGAGCATCAGTATACATAAACGTTACAAGATCACAATAATTACATAATATTGTATAAAAGAAAAAAAAAAGGTGTATAATGTCTTGTCGATGGATACAATATCAAATTGTTAATCTTTTGGGGAAAACAAAAAAAAAAAAATAAATAATAATTTTAAACAAACATAAATAACACACTAGTGTGTAAAAAAAAAAAAAAAAATAATAATAATAATAATATAATAATAATAATGGTAGTAATTAAGTTGAAACAATTTTAAAATTTCTAGGTGATAAAAATGGAAAGAAGAACTTAATATTTAATACTTAAATGGCTAAGATATGCACTACAACCCTACAAAAAATGTACTCCTAGAATATTAATATTATTGAATTTTTATCTTACTACTAACTGTATGACAACAACGGAAATTTACTAACTAAAATTTTCCATTTTTAACATAAGTCTTATTAGAGTTATAGTATTTTTTTTATTTTTTTCTTTATCCCTCGGATCTAGCCAACATTTTGCAGTTCACGTTTCACTAATCTTGTTAGCAACTGAAAATTAAAAATTACAATATTAAAATATGTATGTTGATCCAAACTACACAAATACAATTATTCCGAAATATTTATATGTTCTCATGTTATTAGATTTTTACAAATTATTTCGGATTAGTCGGTGAAAATGTGAACATCTGAATGCAAAGTAACTTAATTTTAAAAGAATTTGGTTTTTATGCGTTACATTCTCACCAGACAATCCGAACAAAATCCATACTTAACTCGTACCTACCTAAATGGTTGTAATTATTATTATTATTTTTTAAATTGTAAAATATAAGTAGGTTTAAATAATTAAATTACATTTAATACTACTATTACACTATCCTAATGCATATTTTTAAATTCAGTTTTACATCAACATATACCATGTATTGTTCTTGCTGAAAATTCGGAGGAAAAAAAAAAACTGAGATTGGCCTCGCTTGTACGCCCCCACCATTAATGTTTTTTTTTTTTTTTTCATTATAAAATTTGATTAGCAATAACGTTTTGCGTTTTAGTTGACGGTAAAATTAATATTATAATAGAATGTTTTAAAAACAAATTAATTATTGGACGACCTTTCACATAGGGGAACAGAATAGTAATTTACTGTTCGGTAAATATTACAAATTTATAATATTATAATATTACAACATAAACGTATTAAATGCGATTCTTGGTCTCTATACGTAGATAGTTGACGCCAAAGTAATATTATTTATTATTAATACATTTTATTGTTATGATCGCTTTTACAATTTTTTAATACTATCGCGTGCAGTAATCATCGTCTTCGTCATCATAGTCGTATTGAAAAATGTAAGATGTGTCTTTCGCGTTTATATAGCTGTTTTTTTTTTTTTTTTTTTATTTTAATTGTAATTTATTTAGTATTATCGTTATAATATTATTAATTTCCGCTAGTAATCGTTTTTAATATATAATATTAGTCTAAGCTGAGAATTACGTTTTCCATTAATAATTATTGATTAGGTTTTATTGTATTTTATTATCATTATAAACAATAGAAATCCCCGCTATTGGAATATTATTGTCGATTAAAAAAAAAAAAAAAAAAAAATGTATAATCAATAATATTTTAAGTCTCCCCACCACCACCTTTCCTATTTCTTATACTATTTACCATACAATAAATAATTATTATATAATCAATAAATGCTATTTACATCGTACATACCGTTTACCTAGTTATAATATTTCACATAGAACAATTATCTATGATTGTTGTGTTATAAACGAATAACGTTAAACCGTTACAAATTATGATATTGTTGGCTCTGGCCAAAATAACGAATGGCATATAAATATGGTTCCTTATAAAATCGGCCCTCCAATTCATTCGGTTAATCGCGTGCATTTATTCATCAATAAACACACTACAAGCCGACTAAATAAAAATATTCAGGCTTTTTAATCCTCCTAAACAAAACGACTCCTCCTCCCCACAAGTTTAAAATAAATACACGAGATCACCCCTTCCTCCTCCACCAATCACAGAGAGAGAGTCAAATTTTTACGCGTTTGGCGTTCTAAAAAACAAAAATACATTGTAAACTCTTTGAAAATTCGTATTAATATCACGGCTTTAATTTTTACTCTCTATTCTTTCGTTTTTCACATTTCGCTTTCGAAAGAGAAAAAACACACACATCATAGTAAAACTTCCCCCCCCAAGTTTAAAATAAATACACGAGATCCCCCCCCCCCTTCCTCCTCCACCAATCTCAGAGAGAGAGTCAAATTTTTACATGTTTGGCGTTCTAAAAAACAAAAATACATTGTTAACTCTTTGAAAATTCGTATTAATATCACGGCTTTAACTTTTACTCTATTCTTTCGTTTTTCACATTTCGCTTTCGAAAGAGAAAACGCACAAACACATCATAGTAAAACTTCCTCGACATAATGCTTTTTTGTAGTAACGTTTATTGGAAAATTATTTTTACCCGGGCTAGACAAATGAACAAAACAAATTAAAAAATGACACTACAACAAGTATTTGTAGACGATTGTATGTAACACAACAATCCACGTGCGCTTACCAATATGGCGAGCACGTTGGAAGCCATCAGCATGTAAAAAACGCTTGTCCAGCCGAACACGTCGGACGTGTAAGCCGCTACCAACGGTCCAACAGCCGCTCCTGATTAAAATGAAAAAAAATAAAAAAAAAAACCATCCGAATAATAATTATCAATAATCGCCGTAACGGTAACATTTCTCGAGTTTTTACCAATGGATCCTGTGCCGTCGATAATGGACGTAACGGTGGCCAGGGCTTTGGCGTTTCCTTTCAAGCAGTCGTGCGTGCCCAGTTCCGCGGACACGGCGGTGGTGATCAGCGCGTACGGCCCGTTGACCAGACCGCCGACGACCAACAACAAGGCGATGCTTAAGTACAAATTAATCGAAGCCATCAAATTGTACGCGTACAACTGAAAAACACGACAACCCCGGTAAGTAACGTCAATCAAATAATTTCATCGACGGGGCACAAAAACGATTATACGTCAGTGGCGTATGAACGCTAAAACTTTATTAAAAAAAAAAAATTGTTCAACATTTCAAAATATGCCTGCCGTTAGACCGTTCAACTACTAATTCCCGTTTTAAACTGGTTAAACGTAATTATATAATATGCCGCCGTACACTATATTCGAAATTTTATTTCCATTATAGTATTTTTTTTTTTTTTTTTTTTTTGAGTATTTATTTATAACGAGCTAAACATACTTTTGCCGCACCACTACAGCCCCGATACTGATTAGTTTTTTTTTTTTATTATTTAAACGACGACGGTCTTTATAAATATGTGTCTTACATACTAGATGTTAATATATAAATATATACGTTGCGCTTCCAATAGAGTGGGCTCCCGGCCGTAATTTAAGATCTTATAAACCAAACCCGGCGCTTAAGACGTCTAATGTCCACGCGGAGTTGTCCAGTAATTGGATAGACACGGCGATCAAGAGTGGTTAGAGAGGTGGTCACGTGTTTCCGAGCAAATGTTTGGATTTAGGCACTGCAATCGCGGTGAATTGCGTCGTTTCGCTCAAACCGGGGTTGACGGTCCGAAGGCCGAGGTGTTTTTTTTTTTTTTTATCAAGGGTTTTTATTATATCAATTTTAGACTTACTCTCACGACCGCGCGCAGTTGAATGCCGTAGGTCCAAATCGGTTTTATAATAGCTGTGTAGCTGCAGCAGACGTCTGTTTTATACGGTTAACTCGGAATGGGATTAAATGCCTAGACGTACACCGGTGGGCGTGACGACGTTTGGAAGGCACAAGACGGAAAATGATAATTTAATTTATGCACCGACACCGACGATTTAATCGTTGCGGTCGAAATACGATTCTGAACGGGACTGTATTGGTTAGGTTAGGTCATTTTTGTGCCTTTGTGACCGAAATCGCCCGCACAAATCAACAAAAAATTATCGAGAAAAAAACACCCCCACCCCCCGATAAAGTATATGAGAAATAGAATTGAAATCATTGATATTTAGAGTTAAAAGCCAGAGAAAAATGGTCAACGGATTTCGATATTAAGAACAGATTATGATTCTTTATGTTCTCTTTAATAGGATATGTTGGAATTATTTTTTTTTAATTTTAATTCTAATCATCATAGGCGGTAAAAGACGAACGTACATTATGTAAATTTTCGAAAATATAATTATTTTTATTTCACGATTTCCAGTAAAATAATTACATTTCTAATTCCAACGTATTCTAGTAAAGAACCTTAACTCGGAATGGGATCGGACAATAGAGCAGCAATAGAGCTTTTGCATTTTTTTCTCTCATTTTTTTTTTCCTGACGCACGTGGTGTTTCCAGTTTAAACGACAACCAACTCGCATTCCCAAGGTATTTCGCTGAATCTTCTTGTGGGGGATTGGGGTTTGATTGGGTACGGTTTGGATGTTTTCGATTTTACGTAACGTAAAAACCGCAACGTGTACCGACCGATTTGTCGCATTGCTAATTAATGAGTGGGGGAAAACTCGGTGTTTCAATTACTGAACGGATCAAACGGATATTGAAAATGTTTCTCACCGTTTGAATAAAAAACGAGGCTTTCGCGATAAGACATAACATAAGACGTATTACACGCCGGCGGACACAAGGTGTAAAAGTGTTTTTTTTTTTTTTTTTGTTCGTCCCGTGGTCAATGCTCTCGCAAACCGTTTCAAACCGCGGTGGTCGTAGTCAAAAAAAAAAAAAAAAAATTAAACAAAATACCTAACGTAAATTATTTGTTCCCCGTCGGGTATTTGTAGTGGCGCGCGACCAGTATCCACGGGGTGGGCTCGGCGCGATTTAGACGGGAATTTTCCCGGCCGATTTACTAACTGTAGCCTAGCGAATACGCCACCGGATCGTCAATATTGTTTTATTTTTATTTATTTATTTATTATTTTTTTTTGCAAAACTCACAGACGGAATGGCGAGGAACAACATCACAGCGCACGTGCACGCGCTCTTTCCGTACATGTCGCTGAATATGCCCGCGGCGATCCCTCCGAAAATGCCGCCCACGTCGAACAAGGTCGATAAGTCTGCGCTCTGCGACGCGCTGTATGTAGCTGTAAAACGATATCAACACCGACGTATTATTTAACGAACGATATATATATATATCTACATAAAAGAAAAAAAATATTAAGTACATGGGCGCTGGTTAAGGTATCAATTGGGAAATTGAATTATTACACTATGATCTCGGAATTACGACGTTGCTCTTGAAACGTATCTTGAAACCTACGAGAAATAAACGCGTGCGTTCGGCAATCGACAAGTGGCAAATTGTGCCGTTTGTAAAACGGTATACAGTCGGTTCTTTATACATTCGTTTAACAGAGACACGCCGGTTAATAAGGACGATTCCATAATTACGAAAACAACAAATACTATACTTGTAATGTAAAACGTATGTACGCCGCCGATTGTCTGGGCCGCGAATCCGGATATTCGGGACATTTGTATCGAGTATAATATTAAATATTAATAGTCCGACGGAAATAGGGAAAATGCAACGAACCGCGTTGTTTTCAAACGATTTCTTTACGAAAATTACCGGTCGGGTATCATGCAAATAAAATGACTTCGGCCGTTTTTACCAAATGGGTTGCAACGTTCGGATAGCGAATTGAACAAAACAAAAAAAATGTCTTCATGCCTCGTCTTGGACAACTGTACTGCCCGATTCTAATATACATGTATCTTTGAAAAACGTCAAGCTTGAGTTCTTACCACCTAATACAACGTCACTAATTCAGCCTTTAGACATGGGTGTTATCAAAAATTTAAAGGTTAAGTATAGAGCAACACTGGTCAATTATATTTTAGAAAAAGATTGAAGACAATTTACTTGAACCGAAATCGACGGCAACAGATATCAGTAAAAAAAAAAAAAAATTAATATCCTACAAGCAATTCAATTCATTTCATCAGACAGCTGGCGTGATGTGTAAGTAGTCAGACAATAAAAAATTGTTTTCGCGAGTGTGATTTTTTTTTTTTTTTTTGGAGGAAAGTCGATCGAAGAGCGTCGATCAACAGTTGGAACCTAATTCCGAAGAATACGATAACGTAAGAGTACTAAACAACGTAGAATTTGAACTGCTGGATTCAAATGTGCAATGCTATGAACAAAATGAATGCGTTGACGATGTAATTATTCAATCCATACAAGATCGACATAATTCGGATGAAGACACGGACGAGGGACCAGATCCACCAATCCGACTAGCAGGAGGCAAAGAAATCTTCGGAAACATTGAGATTATTTTTTATCTTCAACAAGGAAATGAAGGAAGGCCCGATAAGTGCTTCGGATACTTGTTCGGACTACATTCGTCAACAAACAATAATATGTAAAAAAACAAAGTAATATTCATAATTTTTTTAAATAAGATAAAATAATAAAAATACATACATATATATGTATATGTACTTTTATAAATATTTACATTATAATACTATGGTTTTCTTGTTGTATAATTAAATAATTTCTATATTTGTGTATTTGTAACAATAAAAAACATAAAAAATCAACTTTTCAATAAATTTATATGTTTTTTTTTTTTTATTTTTAATTTCGGATTATTTGGTACAAAATAACACGCAACCGGTGTGTCCCAATAAAGCGGAATCGACTGTAATTAAAACGATTTTTTTTTTCTTTTCCTTTCTTTGTATTCTACACGTCGATATGAAATAGTCCGAGAAAAACAAACGTACATCAGATTTATCAATCGTATTATAGGCAGATTAAATACATATACTCACATGAAGCCTTGATATAGTTTGGCAACCAGTACAGGAAAGTGTAACTGACTAGTTTCGCGAAGAACAGGCACATGGAGAACTCGACCACGCCCTAAATGATGATGATGATAACAATAATAATAATAATAATAATGTTTTTACCGGCTGAAATAAAAATTCTATTCAAATATATACGCGTACGGGAATTTTGATGGCACCGATAAATCCGACAGCCTTGTGCGGCGAATCGTCCAAAGACGAAAGGATGGGACTCCCTTCGGTTCTCTCTTTCATTTCGTCCTAAAAAGTTACAAACACCAAATATAATACATTCGAAATGATTCACTAGAGTAACAAAGAGAAAAAAAAAAAAAAAAAAAAAAAATAGAAACACCATCACCTGTGTATTAAAAACTAAATCGAAATTAAAATTATTGAAAAAATAATGATTATACTAAATACTTATTGTGTATCTAAAATTATAAAAACAAAAAAAAAATAAATAAATAAATAAATATATATATATATAATAATAATCGTAAACTTATATAATATCAAACCAACAGTATTGACTTAAAAATAATATATTTTTTTATCGAAAATACATATAAGACGTGTATAATAAAATAAAAATCGATTGGGTAAAATATTAATACGTTACATTTTCAGTTTCGCGATCGTTTTATTTAAATTTAATATTTTCGCATACGGCGTGTTCGCCGGTTTATATATTAATTTAGTTTTATATTAATAAAAAAATATACGACAAAAATATCATTTTTTATATTCGTATTATCGCGGTGTGTGGGACGTTTTGCACAATAATAAAAATATCGAATATCATTTTTTTTTTTTTTTTTTTTTTGTTCACAGACACATATAAACAAAATAATATAATACGTTCAATACGTATGGTAAACAAAATTAATTAATTAATTAAAAAAAAAAAAAAAAAAAAACCGTTTACGGTATTAATTCAGCGAGAGTCAGGTACGTGTTTTACATTGATTAAGCTAAGATTGGTGGCGGCCACAGCCGTGAAAGAAGAAACAAACAAAAAAAAAATAATAAATACATTTGAACACAACCCATCACATCGTTAATCTATAAAAAAAAAAAAGTGTTCTCTAGGATAACGAATTTTCTGTGTGTGTTTTTTTAAATTTTATATTCCTAACCTATAATTATTATTCGTAAAAAGCTTGTAATTTTGTTTAGTGTTAAATTGTTAAAATGTACGACAAGGTATGTAAGATTTTAGTCATTTTATAATAATAAATATATTAAATCCCTCCACAATATAATAAAAAAATAAAATTAAAAATTAAACATTGTGCATATTTATGTGCAAACACCAACAAAGTTTTTTGTACACGTAAATTTTTGTATTTTTGCGACTTACGATTATTTACAACAGGCGTCTTTTGGATAATATTCTGAAAGCAATGTAGGAATGTGCGACAGGCACGAGTACTAATAACAATTTATTTTTTTTTTTTTCGGACATCACTGGGCAGAATACGAATAACATAATATTATTAATTACAATATAATAATACAGGTGTATATTTTTTTTTTTTAGCTAATCGTAGAAAGTTTTGTTCGCTCAAATTAACAATATTAATCGTATCAATGTATTATTATTATTATTTTTTTTTTTTTTTTGATAATCAGTACAGTCGGTGCTTGAATGGACACCAAGTAGAATGGGGAAGGGGCGCAAAAGTATAAAAAAAAAAAAAAAAAAAAAAACAGATATTAAGTGCCTGAAGACGTCTTTATGTCCACTGTGAAATATTAGTGTAGGGGTGTACGTTAAAATATTTTTATGAAATATGATTTTTTTTTTTTTGTTTGTTCACAGACACATATAAACAGAATAATATAATACGGTATATAAAATTAATTTAAAAAAAAAAAAAAAAGTTTACGGTATTAATACGGCGAGAGTCCGGTGGTGTAACGTGTTTTACATTGATTAAGCAAAGATTGGTGGCGGCAGCCACGGCCGTGCGAGAAGAGACAAAAAACGCTGAAATATTTTGAAAAAAATTTTTAAAAAAAAAATAAGAAGTGCACTTGGCCCTCCCGCCCAATTCAAGCGCCGAATATAATTATTAAGATTTGAGCAAACAAAATACTCGTTACAGTAAAACGTATTACGTAATATAACAAAAAAATTATATTATAACGATATTATTACTAAGACAAAAACAGTAACGAGCGATATTTATTATTATTATTATTATTATAATAATATTAAGAACGTTTTCCCAAAAATGCATACTTGCATGATTACACGTTACGATGCCGTACAATATTTGAGTACAATTTACAAGCAGATTTTTTTTTTTCAAATCCATTCATTGGAGTTAAATTCATTCATTTCGGTTATAAATGTATACGGTTGAACTTAATTATTGTGTATTATTGGCAATTTTAGTTGCACAGTATGCACAAACGAATTGTTTTAACTGTAAACGATAAGAAATTTGCGAAAACGTACTATTATTATACTAATAATAAAGTAGGTACTAAACAACAATAAATATGTTTAAAAAAAAAAAAAAAAAAATTACAAAATGTTTGAAAACAAAAAAATGTAATAATTAAAAATTATTGAATTTAAAGTTATTAAACAGCAACGGAAAAACTTTACCTTGACAGAAGGTAACAACGACAACTCCTTAGATGATTTATCGTCAAGAGGTATAGAGACCTCCTGTGGGGAAGTGCTGGGTTTTTTCTAATGAAAACAAGCATAACAAAAGCATCAGAATGTTGTAAATATGTATTATTAATATTATTAATATTATTTATATGTTACTCCGATACATGCTGTTTTAGCAAATGTAGAGTAAAGAGAGAGAGAGAGAGAGAAAAAAAAAAAAAAAAAAAAAAAAGCTACAGACACAAATACACTTTTTCAGAATCAGTGGCGGCGTGAACGCGCTATGACCGCCGATTTATGACCGAATTAGATTGGCGGGTAGGAATGATGTACCCACCCACCCATCATTAGATATGCGATGTACGAAATAGATCACTGTACAGAAATCGAGACACGGGGATTCCAAATAGCCACGGTTACAGTTACTGCCGGTTCTCCTGGGCTCGGGTGGTACGAGGATATCTTTGGCAATATCGCTGAAACCGCCGTTCGGCGACATAGAGAAAAGAAAGGGGGAAAAAAAACCGCCGCGTCGCCACTGTTTCGGAGTTGATGTTAACGGGAAAATATTATTTAACGATAGTAAAAATTGTAACTGGTAAACAAATGAAAATATATAACCGGTGATATTATACTGCAAATATTACTATATAGAACAACTTGCTAAAATAATAATATTCGATTAGCACATACATTAATTGATCAGAACATATATATATATATATATATATATATATATATATTAGTTACAGTTGAATGATTCCGTTTTTGTACTAGTGAGAAAAGCAGATTGAGTTTTTTTTTTCTTTTTTTTAAATAATATCTATTCGTTAAAATAATCACTCCATATTGTTACAATTATTGTTAGTGTGCAACATGCCATGATTTAAACAAGTTCCCGTTAACAGTAAACCACCAACCATGTTGTTTATACGTTATCAACAGTCGGTTATTTTTTTTCTCCATAAGACCACCAAAGTTTGTGAAAGTTAGAAATTGTATTAATCCACCAATACCAGTTCATTTGGTTTATCAACTAAAATATGTAAACTGGTTTTTTTTTTTTTTTTTTAAAAACACCGACATACTTCGCAAGGATGTTGTAGGTGGGAAATTGGGGATATTTAACATAGACAATGTATATCTGTACGCAACGACAAATCATTGCTAACAAAAAACCGATTCCGAGCATAGTTCAGTTAATGGCCAGTTTTTGCGGAAATAACCAAAAAAAAAAAAAAAAATTATACGAAAACGTAATGGATTTTAATGAAAATCGATTTTTTTTTTTTTTTTTTTTTAACAAACAGCGAATAATTTAATAATTAAATAATACGCAATCGATTCGTCGCGCGAGTATTTATTAACTTATAATATTCAAGCTTCTAAATCTTAATTTAAATTATAAACGCCAATGCATTAACCGAATATGAACACGAGTAAAGTAATATTATTAAGCATTGAGCTAAACCAAAAGCTTATTTGTAGCGTAAAGCGTAAACATTATTAATCACAATACCTTGGGTTTTCTCGAAAAAAATACGCCGACGGGAATCGACGACACGGACACCATAAATTGGTGACAAAAATGTGTATATTATTATATTTAATACCATGGGCAGATTATTAAAGTTAAATATAAAAAGCCTCGACTATGTTAAATAGGAAACAAATTAATAATAAAACAAAAAAAAAAAAAAAAAACGAAATACCAAAAATAATCAAACTATTAATTTGGTTTTATAAAACATTTTCGTAATAAACGCACAATAATCCATAATATTAAAAACAAAACTATTTCGTTTTGCAATAGCAATTAATTTAGAATAAAAACTATTCGGTTAGGTTGTCAATAACATTATAAAAAGAAAATGTACGAGAATTGATGTGTTAAGGTTTAAACTGTTTAAGACAAATTCGTAACGATTTTCGTTAGTAAAAAAAAAAAAAAAAAATTCAATTTAGTATTTAACACTTTTCATGTTTCGTATTAATGATTTGTTTCCAGATTTACATAGTGAATTGTATAAAACCGACCCAATTTAAAAAAAATAAATATATAAATGTTATACGCGAAACGTCACGCTATGATAATGAACTAATAAAATAAAACTATAATCATTTTTATTATTACCCAATATTACTGTTTTTTTAACAATAACAGTTAAAACAAACCGACTAAAATATAAATTGTCGTCATTTTTCACTTATAAATACAACTCTTATATTATAATGTGAACTTGGACAATAAAACATAATAATGATAATTATTGTTATTGCTGTAATCATTATGAATACAAATTATTTTAAAATATGAAAGAAATAATTGTTTGAAATACATTTTTGAAATTAAGATATACCATGCGATTATAATGTCTATTTTGGAATTTCCCGATAATTTTTAAATAATGGTAAAATGTAATCCTCTCTATAGTGGACGAGAAATGTTTCTCGGTTTAAAAAATATATATATAGCTAGAAAGTTATAAATTAAATAATTTTAATAATATATTCAAAAAAAAAAAAAATAATAAATAAATTATGTATACAAAATGTCCTCCCATAACATCTATTTTTTTTTTTTCAAAATTAAAATGCATCCAAGGAATGAAAAACAAAAAAAATATATTATCTGATCATAAAATGTAGAGAAAAAAATCAACGTTCTCCTATCACTCTCGAGTTCTTAATAAATATTAATCAAACAAATCCTTAATAAATATTAATCAAACAAATCCTTAATAATTATATTATCTGATCATAAAATGTAGAGAAAAAAAATCAACGTTCTCCCATCACTCTCTAGTTCTTAATAATAATAATCAAACAAATCCTTAATAAATTATCTATCGTTAGTATATTAATATACTATACTGTATGATATTATTAATAACCTAATATAAAAACTCCCGATTAAATATGTTTAAAATATATTAATGTAGGAAAAAATGTTCAACATAAAAACAAATGCCATTAATAAAATTAAAAATAGCAAGATCACATTATTGTTTTATCATTATTTCCACATTGATATTCATCAGACATTTGTTTAAAATACAACCGTTAATTAAATATAAATGTATGTTGTTCTATGAATAAATAATATAAAAATATCCATTAATTTTCATAAAAGCACAAACCCAAAAACACAAAGCAAAACGCTAACATACCTCTTCTGAGCTGTCCTTCAAAATTTCATTTTCTTCCGGTACATTGCAATCGTGACGAGAGGACTGTCTTCGTATTCCGTTTCGGTCTAAGGTCTAAACCGTGTGTTGTAATAGGACAAAAACAAAGCCCAAATAAAGCATTAAGAGATGACAGTTTTGAATAAGGTACAAAAAGTTTTAAGAAAAAAAAAAATAAAAATGTTAAATTTATATTTTATATATGCATTGTGTAATATTGTTATAGAATGTTACTGATTAAAATTGTTTTTCTTTTTTAAGGTGGTATTCGTTATTATACTGTTCAAATATTAAACAACGAAGTGAGTAGTTTTAAAATATTAATTATACCAGGTGCTATATTTGTTGGGAGAAAATTCCAATATGTTAATGTGTGTTGAACACAATAAAAACCAAATATATCATTAAGATTACTTTTTTAAATTATTATTCATCATTGATATTGTCAATAATAATTCCTTTCGTTAAAGCGTGTGTTAGTAGTTTATCATAACTCTGATAAAATAGTTAATTAAATAATTTGAAATTGTAAATAGTTTGAAATGTAAATAATATTTACATTAAATGTAAATAAAATCAAAGTACATGAATGGTTTTTTTTTTTTTTTCTACTATTAGTATAGTATATTTTATTTTGGTCGAACAAAGAAATTATTATGGCAATCATAAAAAATAATTATTAGTAGGTAACAAAATGAATGATGTTTTTTTACAAGTTACCCATATGCATACATAGTATGGAAATATCTAAAAGCATACAACATTTTAAACATTAATAGGGATTTGGATTTTTTTTTGTTTTAGTTATTAATGCGTGTAGTAGAAAATATGAACACATGTGAACATTAAGTGAGTTTTCGGCACCCAGATAATCACAACAAAAATAAGTCTTAAGCCTAAGTGTCTTAAGTGACTAAAATTACATAGAAATGATACCATGGATTATTTTCTTTATATTATACAAATATTTTAACCAATTACTATGAACTATAATAATACACTTGAGTACTTTTACAATTTTATAGTTGACAATATTATTATTAAAAATTATACATGGTATCTAAAATAAATATTTCATTAACTGACTAGCAACAGTCAGACAAAACTAACGCAAACCTTACCTTATGACCACCGCCGTTCTGGGTTTTTTCAGTTGTGTCGATCATTATATCAGATGGATGGACCACGAGGAACAGAAATATACAAATTCCCGAAATTATTATAAACAACCCAGGAGCAATAAAGGATAATCCCCAATTGGTCTCCACGTACCAACTGGCCAGTAATGTACCGATGATATTTCCAATGGATGTGTGAGAGTTCCAAATTCCAAATATGAATCCTTAAAAATACATTTTACATTTAACAACTTGGAAATACAACTGTAGCAATACACAAATTCATTAACCAACATTCTCACCAATGCATGAACTAAGGTTTTATCTGATTTTTAAACAGAGTTTATAGCTGATAACCGGCCACCAATGGTCGGTTATCAGCTATAAACTCTGTTTAAAAATCAACGCTTACATTGGTGCGAATGGCATTTAATCAGATTAATGATCACAATTGTTTTTGATTATACCTCTGTTTCCTTTGCCAAACCAATTTCCCATTGCGGTCACAACACCTGGCCATCCAGTAGTTTGACAAATACCTCCGAACACCTAAAATGATTTAATTGTTCAATTAATAATTCAATAATTACAGTACAGTAAACCAATCAAAGCTATGAGTAATCAAGTGTCACACAAATATTTCAAAAAGGGAAATTATTAGACTTCATACCTGAATGGCAATGAAATACCACATGGAATGTATACTGTAGTAATATGCCAATCCAAACATGGAACAAGCTACACCGGATAAAATCATTCCGACGGTCAGGAATATTCTTATGTTGACATGCTCTGCGATCAAACCACTAGAATGTAATAAAATCTTTATTACAAATCAATAAGATTTATTATAAACAAATAAAATATCACCAAACTAATCAAAATCAAAAATAATTTTGTTTGTGTACCTAAGAACTATAATATATTATATAATATAATCAACAATATAAATATACTAAACCATCAAGGTTATTAGATACTAAAATCATTTAATCATAAAATATATTTGTTATATTAATGTAAATATATATTGTAGAAATGATATACTATAAATAATGTACAGACCAAGCAAGATAAACACAAAAGTTAATTAAAAATCTAAAAAGATATCTTTTATAATACATTAATTTAACTCAATATCTATTATGTAGGACAAATCATCCAAAAAATATTATTCTTTTACTAATACTCTATGAAATACTTAATTATTATTATCATGTGTAATTATTGGATGGCTCGTTTACCTAAAGAACATAGCAATTGCATAAGAAAACAGGAATGCTGAATCCAATGTGCCGAACAAAGCGCTATGGTTCTCTGAGTCTGTAAAATAATCATTCATAAATTAAATCGATTAGAACAATTCAAAATTGCATTAACAATCATTTAACTTACTGAAAGGTTTCCAGTTGCACCAATCAGGATCAGTATTATTGACAGGACCTGGCCCAACGATAGTACAGTTTTGGTAGAGAACATTTTTCACGACGCTAATAGGTTTTCGAGATGCGTGGTAAGCAGAGTATGTGATGAATGTTAAAATGAGAACGCTGTACTTGAACCTAGAACAAATACAAAAAACCCTATTAATAAATGGTAAATAAAAAATAAAAATAAATATACAAGAAACTATGGGTGATAGATATTAATATTAATATATATATATATATATTTTTTTAAATGATCCAAAAAATAAATTCATAAGTAATAATAATATACTATATCTGTATTCTTTCTTTTTTTTTTTTTTTTTTTACCACTCAATTATTAATTGCTTATAATTAATTGCTAGGTATTTATTTAATAATAAATAATAATACATATGTATATAATGTTTGCCATCGGAGAATTAATTATCATTCAAAGCATCTGAACAAAGTTGTATTCTGTAAAAGTATTATAATCCATTAAGACGCCTGAACACAGTATCTTTGTAGACTGGCTTAAATGAGAACTGATAAATAATATAAGAACAATAGTTTGTTCAATGATATTAAAAAAATGTTTTTTTACTAAAACCGCAGAAAAAGTTTTTAATAATTTACCGGCAATATTTTAATCGATTATTCACAATTGAATGTACTCGAATGTTTTTTTATTATTTTTTTTTTAATTTGTTTATTAAGGTAATTTCTCAACAGGTTTAAACCCTTTTAAGTTATAGTGCGTTATTCTATTTAAAATGTATCATGATGCATATGATGTAATTTTATCATTTTTGATGCCAAAAAAAAAAAATAAAATAAATGAAAAAATACATTTGTGCTCAATAATGAAATGAAAAAAAAATATGTTTTCAAATAAATAAACTGTACAGCAGCAACAACTATTTGGGGATATCTGCAGTTGTGGTAGAGGTCATAATCCTTATCTTTGACTCAATAAAACGCTCTGTATCATTTTTAAAAAAAAAATATTATTTACAATGTAAACAAGTGGAAAATGAAATAGTAAAATTAGGCATCTGATATTATTATAACTGCGCGTTCTTAACAAATTGTTAAAAACAATATGTTCCTGTAATTCGTGTAGATGATTCTATGGAAAATGACTCTATAATTATTTTAAATAATTTTTATACTTGATTAAAACAATAACTGGACTGTGGATTATTTATCTGAAACGGACAATATTACCTACTACAAATAATTTAGTATTGTGAGTTTATTTATTATTTTGAAAACTACTATTATTATATTATAATGAAATCATTTGTTTTTTTTTTTTGCATTAAGTAATCACTTTTTTTGTTTAACCTGTATATTCACACAATATTATGTATTCCTTTAATAATAATTACTATAGAACTATTATAAATTAGATATAAATTATAGGCAATTAAAATGAATAAACTATTAACCGTCTGGTTATTGGATAATATCAAATATATTAGGTTATTGGTGCAGAAACAAAATCATCGAGAAAATTGGTCGCCATTAGAAACATTTAATAGCCACGGTAAAAACACAATCAATAAAAAGTATTGGCGAACACCCGTTCAAAAATAACAAACAATATCTAGGCATAATGTTTTACGATTCGTTTGTTTTAAAAAATTATTGCTATGCCTATAGACCAGAGCTGTCAAAAAAAATTTATCTATAAAACATATTGCTAAAGAATGTTCGATAAAATAAAATAATCTGTCACGTGTAGTGGCGATTCAAACATGGTGGGTATTTGTATAGTAAATACCTTTCTACCGAAGTATTCAATTTTAGGTTACGATAAAACCCCCGATAGAAATGAACGGCCGTTGCATGTGTTTATCTGGGTAGGTAACCGAGCGGTTAAATGTTTCTAAAAAAAATTAATTCCATACCGACCCAACCGATATGATTAATCGTGCACAATTTAATGCCACACGAACCTATGAAAATATAGTAATTGTTGGCTTCTGGAGATGTCTGTGGAATCAACAAGTAGACACTTATATAACTTACATGCACATGCGATTGTAGATCATGCCGAGACAGGGAAACTTGTCGGACATCTTTTGCAGGAATTGTACACCGTAGGGGACGGGGTTGATCGGCGACGGCATGATGGCGGCAGCGGAGACGACGGGTGTCGGCAGGGTATCCTTGAGAATATTACTTTGGCGGCTTGCGGCGGCTGCGGCGTTCCAAAAAAATTAACGTCCGTAGTAAAGCGAAAACAACAAATACAAACAAAAAAAAAACGTGTCTTTTTTCTAGTAGAAATAGATCACTGCGCCGGTGTGACGACTACTGTTACAGGCGGTAAACGACGACATTGCTGTAGGAACTGAATTGAGCGGACGACTTGACGTTGGATGGCGGTTGCACGACGATGACGACGGGCTACGGTGAGTACAGGACGTTAGTTGTTCGCTGCTTTCTAAAGAAGTCACTGGATGGGTAGAACACGAAATTAAAATAATATGTATGAGAACGGACGTCCGAGGGGTACACTATGCGGTACAACCGGTTCGACTATGCCTACAGACCTGCGGATACCGTGTGCCGGGGTGAGGGTTAAAAGAAAGAAAAGAAAAAAACGAAAAGAAAAATAACGGGACAAATAAAAAGACTAAAAACTATAAAAAAAAAAAAAAAAAAAAAAAAAAAAAATTGGCGGACCGCGGCGCTGGACGAGTGCGTTTACTGTGTCATGCGGGAACCATGAGTTATCAGCGGCGGCGCGGCGGGAGATAACGGTGACGGCAAAATGGGGCCGCGACACTTGTACCGGTGCGTTTGGCGCGTTCCTGCGTCGCGGGACGCGGTACGAGTGTGCGGACGCGCAAATTGTACGAAAAACAAACGCAGAGACGAAAATTCGCAATCAAACATTTTGGCGCGCGCTTGTAAATTGTTATTTGTTTCGTTTTATAAACTCAACCCGCGGCCGCCGGAGTACAACAACAATACGACTGGCTGGTACATAATTTTTTTACGACAAAAATATAAAATAACATAGCGTAATAACCTATTGAAAACCGGTCGATTGGTCAAGTGGTCAGTGGCGGCAGTGGCGGTACCGTGGGTCCGATTGTTGACGAGAGGCCGCCGTTTAGGATCGATAAAGAATTATTTTATTATTTGTCGACAACTTCGAATAAAAAAAAAAAAAAAAAAAAAAAAAAATAATAAAAAGAATTCTCTAGGCGTACCGTACAAAAACCGTGCCCACGGGCGGGCACCGAGCGCGTTCCCGCCCGTGGGCCGTGGGCTTCCACTCGCCCGCCCCTAAACCCGCCGCCGGGAACGAACGAACGAATGGGCGGGACGAGACACGTTGGGAAAAGTATTACAGGGAGAAAAAAATGAATAAAAAAAAATCATTTTTTTCGAATCGCTTCACCGTAATATTATATAATGCGGTCGTACCGGTGTAACAGGCGATTATCATGTGACCTCACGTGCGCTATTAATTCAACGACAAACTAACAACGTTAAACGCGCCCGGTTTTTGTTGTTTTTTTTTTTTTTTTTTTTTATCATTATAATTAACGTAATTTTATAAATTTAATATTTCTTCTGCGGATTGTTATTATTGTCGTTTAATATATTTTTTTTTTTTTTTTTTGTTTTATATACTCGCCCGACGCGCGTGTCCGTACGTTAAACCGTTTTAAAATAAAACGTTCTGTTGTGCACGATTCATTTTTATTATATATTTTTTTCTTGTCGCCAACACGTTACGCGACCGACGAACAGTTTGGTTACGACATTAGTTTTTATGGTCCAAGCTAATCCCTCCCCCACCCCCCGTGTACATGTCGTCTAAAAAACTTCTAAAAAAAAAAAAACCACACCCGGTTTTGGGATTCGGACGTTAAACAATGGTCGGTGGTGAACATCGGCCGGACACCGAACGAGAGAAAATCGCACGAAGAACCGGAGGAGAGGGGCTCGGTTTTGGTCTTAAACGGACCAAAAACAAAAAAAAAAAAACCGTATTTGCAGCTAACCTACAAATTCGGGCCGAACAGTTTTTTTTTCTTTTTTTTTTTTTTTAATAATAATTATTGTGTTTTAAAATAAAACGTTCTGTTGTACACGATTCATTTTTATTATATATTTTTTTTTGTCGCCAACACGTTACGCGACCGACGAACAGTTTAGTTACGACGTAAGTTTTTATGGTCCAAGCTAATCCATCCTCCCCCCACCCCCGTGTACATGTCGTCTAAAAAACTTCTAAAAAACAACCACACCCGGTTTTGGAGTTCGGACATTAAACCAGTGGACGGTGGTGAATATCGGCCGGACACTGAACGAGAGAAAATCGCACGAAGAGCCGGAGGAGAGGGGCTTGGTTTTGGTCTTAAACGGACCAAAAAAAAAAAACCCCGTATTTTGTGCAGTTAACCTACAAATGCGGGCCGAACAGTTTTTTTTTTCTTTTTTTTTTTTAATAATAAAAATTATTCAACACGTAATAGTGGGATTTATTAAATATGTTTATTTGCACGCCGCACCAGTGCCGGGCAAGGTGCCTGGGTATAGTACCGCCTATGCAAACAGTATACGCGACTGTAACGTGCGCTAATTTATTTATCGTTTAAATATTAAACCGACGGCGAAAAAACTAGAAACGGACGGTAACGCGAAACGTAAAGTTCGAAAAATAATCAAACATTTTTTTTTTTTTTTTTATTCGACGGAAAACAATACAATACGGATCGGTATTATTTTACCCGACGGCATAATAACGGACGCCCGCCAGAGAGCCGATAGATAATCGCCTGTTGCACTCGTAAACCTCCGGGCGATTTTTACCCACCCGGGTGATAATATTACGCCGGGTATTGTTTTTAAAAAAAAACACCACCGGCCAAATATCGTAAATACCTAAAAAAAAAATGTCTACTATACCAGTAGTCTGATGGCGGAACTCGCTAGATTTCGGATTCAAAAATTTTCAATGATGATGGGTGGGGAAAAAAAATTAATTTAATTTTTCCACGAGGTCACCGGAGACCGTTTAAAAAAATGTCGACAAAGTCCCGAAATATTATCGTATTTAAAAACCAGATGATTTGACTGTAAAACCGAAATCTAACGGGTTCAACACAGTTAAAAACTAACAATATCATATAATCGTAATATTAAAAAAAAAAAAAAAAAACAGTAGAAAAAATTACAAGTGTGTGCAAAAAAAAAAAAAAATTTGTTAAAAAAAAAAAAATGTATTATTACCGCAATTCGTTCCGAGTTCGGGATCTGTTGTGCGAGCGGCGCGGACGACTACCGGGACCGGGACCGGGACTGCGGCGGCTGCGGCTGCGGCGGCGGCGGCGGCGGCGGCGGCGACGACGGCGACGGCGGCGACGACTGTGTCGAGACTACGGTGCTGCTGCTGCGGTTGCCGTTGATGCTGTCGCGCGCGGCTGTTGCTGCTGCTGCTGCTGCTGTGCCGTCGCGAGTTGCGCTTTCGACTGCGCGCGGCGAGTTGATAATACGACTGCGGTCGACTGGCCGAGCGCGAAACTGACGGACGCCTCACCGCAGACTGACGGACGGCCACACTGCGGGCGGCACACCGCGGTGCTGAATTATAATATTATAATATTATAATATACGGACGCCAATTTGGAAAACGATACGGAACGCGTGCCGCTTATATATATTTTTTTTGTCCTTATTTTTTTTTTTTTTTTTACTTTTTCTCTATTTCTTATATTTTCCCTCTTATAGCGCGCCGCCTTCCCCCCGCCCGACGACGGCGTTTAAATCGCGCGCGCACCGCGACGTCGACGACGCCGCCGCCGTGCGCGCGCTCGACGGCGACGTCATAACTCGCCGTCCGCCGTCGTCTCGCCAGGCCCGGGCGGCGTACACACACACGCGGCCGCTTACATAATAACAACAACAACAACAACAACAACAACAATACTATTGGCCGTACGGGCTAACCGGGCCCCCGGGCCAAGTACGCCGCGTGCCCGTCCGACGACAATACAAATAAATATAATAATACAATTTACTATTGTTAATAAGGACAACGTGTCAATAAGCACTTAATGCGCAGAATAAGAGACGTAAACAGTAAATTAAATCAAATCAAATCGGTATTGCACACGCTCAAGCGGTCCGCGGCGGGCCCCGAGACGAAAAGGCCCGGGGCGCGGACAATTTCGAAGGCCGTGTATTGGTAGTAAATTAAAATAAAAATAGTTTATTTTATTTATTTAAAACTACAGTTTTACCTAAACAATTGTCGTCATAAATTCTCAATTTGTCTTTATTATAATTGATTTATTATTGAGTCGAGTAAATATTATTTTTTAAATAAAAAAAAAATAAATAAAATAAAATATTTATTGAGTCGAGGCTGCGCCCAATGGCGGCTTTACGTCAGGTGCTCACTTGAGATTAATTGCTGCTATAGCACTCTATGTCCCACTATAGTACCCGTCGCCAAAAACGAATTAACTTTTTAAGTACTACTGTACGACATGGTCGCCAGTGCGCACGCTCGATTTTTTTTTCTTTTTTTTTTTTTTACTATTTTACCGCCGAGCACGATACTTATACGACGGACCTTGCGACGAATTCCAGTTCGGCCGAAAATTAATTGAATTCGAGTAATTCGAAAATTAGTAGGCCAACGTGATTTCTAGTAGAAAAGCTGCATACGGGCCGGAAAATAAAAAAATACCTGCCTTTTCAAATGCCGGAAGAAAAACACCTAAACGAGATAAAGTTTGTAAAATTCGATATTTTAAAACGTTCGCTCAGTTTTAAAAGTTAAAATCGTTTTAAAAACCGTCGTGTTAAGTGTGCTGCTCGTTGATATTAACAGACTCTTGTTAAACATTTTAATCGGTTTTAATTTGTGTATCGAGGGACCCGCACGTGATTTTTTTTTTAAGGTTTATGGAGTGGGGAAGGGGTCACCTAATATTATTAGAGATTATACACGTATTCGTGGGTGGGTATATCAAACGAAAATCCAATCCGATTTAGCGTACTTGAACGGTCAACGGCGGGTCAAAAAATATCACACGTGTTAAAAAAAATAAGAAAATAAAAATCTGTACATAACTTGTTAGACTTGTACTCAGCTTGAAATCAGAAATAAATAAGATAAAACAATTTGTGGGTGTTTGCTCGTGGACGGGCAAAATTATTGTATTTGGTTTTCATCAGCATTTGCACTTTACGCGCGGTTAAATAAAATATAATAATAACTAAATTACGAACAATTTATTTTTCTCTATATCGCTATGTACAACCTTGTTTGAAATTTTCGATCATTTTTTTTATTATTTTCCACATGCGATCAAATAAAAATTTGACAATTTAAAACAGCCAGAACGCCAGTACGTTTTGGAAATCGTATCACGTCTTAAAATGACGTGTATAAAGTATTCAGCGACAGTTTCGGGTCTCTAGGATTATTATTAATTGAATAAATAAATACGAATATATAATTAAGACGAAATAACAGAAAATTGAGTGTTTTTCAATTTTTTTGCCCCATTATCAAGGAAAATAAAAAAAACGTCTGTCCTAACGGACCGAATTCACATTCAAAATACTATAAACAAGCATTCTTTTCTTTTTTTTTTTTTTTGATTGGAACGAGATTTCTGTCCGAAAAATTGTTTTTCAGACAAAAAAATATACACAACAAAATAATTAAATGGGATTCGTTGTACAAAACACGGGGGGTATGAAATCGGGGGAGGGGTGTCACTTCAAAAAAGTCGGAAATATTAAAGTTGTATTTCACGACATTTAATTCAATTTATATTATGCAATGTTTAAATAAAAAAAAAAATATATATATATATATATATATAATATATATAAAAAAAAACGTCATTTGGTATTTATACCGGTTTTTTTTTTTTTTTTTGGCGTTTTTCCGAACCGTTCGGAAAGTAAAAAAAAAAAAAAAAAATATCAAAAAATGACCTCCAAATAAATCTATCGGCACGACAAAATTTACTACTAGAAAAGTTGTTCGCAAAAATAAAAAACACAATAATAGTAAACCAATCAACACGCTCAGAATTTAAAATGCTCAATTAGTATACTTATTGAAATATTCGAGTGACCGAGACATAACCAATTAGTTTTATTTACTGCAAACAAGTTATCGGACATTTTGTAACTATCGTTGGTTTTTTTATTATTTTTTTTTTTTATTTTTATTATTACTATTGTAATAGTATACATATTGCAAACGAATTGTTGAATTCTAATCTTGTAAATGAACAGATATGGTGCAACATTCTCAAATATTATATGCAAAACTCGTTAAATATTATCCTCGTGTAATATTACTGGGGTTCTAAAAATGCAACAAAAAAAAAATCACTTATTTTATTATTATTTTTATTTTTTTTTTTTAATATTTCATGAAACATTTAATTTTGACGAAAAATATAAACAAAAAAAAAAAAAAAAAATTGATAAAATTAGTTTTTCGATTTAAAACTGTAATAGTGTGTAACGGCGGAAATTTACTTTGGTTACTATTATACTATGAAAATAGTTAATTATTTATTTGTTATATGCAAATTACGAAATTTAATTAAAAACAAAAAAAAAAAAAAAAAAAAAATGCATCACAAATTAATGTTTCAAACGTATTATTAGATAAAAAAAATATTATTAATTGCATAATACACTCGTATATTCATTCATTCTGCAATTAACATATTATCAAGAGAGATTTTTCTACTATATAGGTAGCAGTTATTGTAGTTATTTTCTATAAATTGATATAGTGTTCTATTACTTGAGTTGAGAATTTATGATTTATATTATAAAAATACGTTACGGTGATTGTAGTTTTACGTTAAAAAAAATCACATATATTGTCTAAATACAATGTCCAGTTAATTAAACAGTACAAAAATAATGATTGATATTTATTGATACGACGTGAAATCGGTCAATCGGCGTGGCCACATCGTTATGACTCTATAAAACACATTACAAAACCGATAGACAAATATTTGAACGAAAAATGTATTTTTAAATACATCTCATAGTACAAAACAAATTTATGTCTATACGGAAATTGACGCATTAGACAAACTTTAATTTAATTTTTTTTTTTTGTTTGGAAAAATTGTTGGCAATTTCCAAATCCAATGTGCGATAAATCTGCACAGTGTATGGATACGATATGAAAAATCAGCGCGTTTCATTTACTAAACAGAAATGTGGTTTTTTTTTTTTTTTGTTTTGTTTTTTTTAGCCTGAAGTTGGGAAAGTAGGATCTAGAGCAGAGGTTATCAACCCGTGGTACGCGAAGAATTTTCTTTTATTACTATTTGCATTCAATATTATATAGTTGAGTTTAGTTTATTTGATATTAGCTAATTTTATAAAATTATTATTTTATCAAAATAATATTTAATATCGATGACATGCGATTTGTAATCGTAGCAATTTAGAATTTTAGATAATGATAAACTCTATAGTTTATAACAGTTCTTATCGATAAATTCTTATTTGAAAAACAAGTACAGAAGTAGGCTCGGTATTCAAAGTGACTTAAGAGTGAAAATTAGTTCCATTCAGCCTGATATTGTGATGTCCTTGTACAAAATAAAAATTTGACTCCTAATTTAGTTTTAGAATTGAGATGGTACGCGTATTGATTATAAAAGTGTCTGGTGGTACTCCGTGATAAAACGGTTGGGAACCCCTGATCTAGAGGATATAATTTATATCCGTGTACGCTACCATAAACGGTTCTGAGCGAAGTTCGGTTAAAACTTTAGGTTTTAATACATTTTATATTATAAAAATTGTAATGAATTTGTAACTCTAGATAGAAAATTCCACATGTTCGTGTTCACAATTCGATTATCGCAGGGATCCGGGAACGAAGTTTAAACGTCTCTAACTCACTAACTCCCTAACTTCAGCGGTTCACAAACTTTTTACACATTTACACGCACCACTTGCACATTTTTAAATTTTTCACCGGCTTAAAAACTATTTCTCCGGAGCAGAATTATTCGGACCAAATTTTACAACAAATTCGAATCCGATAGGTAACTATCGCCATGCGTAATTACGATTTGGTTGTATTTTTTGTTTTTTTTTTTTTTTTTTTTTTTTGTAATTTCAACTTCCGGTTCCCAAATATCTCTTCGTTATTAATTACAGTAAAAGGACGATAAAAAATTATTTTATAAAATAGGATAAAATCGTAATATGAAATTTACGTCGTTCGCGAACTGATAAATACTATCAATAATATTTGATATTTATAAATAATCAGCTGCCATCACCCGGACTTGCTCGGGTAAAGTGTGTTGTCCAGAATTGTCTAGTTGCTCCACGAAACAATGCCCGTGCACAGTATTGAACAAAAAACCTTTTTTAAATTCAAAGCAAAGCGTGGAATGTGATTGGTTTTATTATGATGTGTGCTCTTTTTACATTTTTATTTTTTTTTCAAATTCCAAATATAACTTTTAAATTTTAAATTTCAATTGGCCTTAATGCGTTAAATATTTCTAGATACAGCACGTTTAGTGTCTCGCCTTTTTGGGGCCAGCACGAATAGATTTTGTTTGCACGAGACACGTGACAGAACCGCGTACAATTGACCATGGGAAAAACATTGGACGGTTAGGTGTAAGCCTAACCTAACCACGTTCGACTGTATAGACGAGGTTTGATAAAAAAAAAAAAAAATACCCGGATTTCTCAAATAAAATTTGATAAAAAAAAACACAATATTATTGTTAATACACGTTATCACCTTCGAATAATCTCCCTGGGAAGCGATACACCGCTGCCGTCTTCTTTTCCACTTTTGAAAACATTCCTGGAAGGCACTAATTGGAATATCCTTAAGATCGATTTCCGTATTTTGTTTAATGTCATCAATCGTTTGTAAACGACGTCCTTTGAGCGTGTATTTTAACTTCGGAAATAAAAAAAGAGTTGCACGGGGCTAGATCGGGTGAACACGGTGCTTGTGGAACTACTGGTGTATGATTTTTATGAACCGCTTTTCCAACTTTCTGGCCTTTTTTTCCGTAATATTTTCACGTAATCTTTTCATGACTTCCAAATAAAAATGCTGTTTGTCCTTGAGGCACTCATTCACGATGAACTATACTACGAAAATCAAAAAAATGTGATTAACATGGCTTTCACATTTGAGCTCACCTGCATTGCTTTTTTTGGTCTAGGAGAATTTGCTGATTTTCACTGTGATGATTGACGCTTTGTTTCAACATCACACCCGTAAATCCAAAATTCATCACCTGTTATAATATTTTAAAAAAAGTCTAGGTCGGTTTCTGCTCTTTCAAAAAGTTCTTCGGAGAGATGGTCTTTCGGTTTTTGATTTTGTACATCGGTTGACGAGACGAGGAACAAATTTGGCTGCGATTCGGCTCGTGCCCAATTCGTTGGTTAATATTTCTTGGCAAGAACTATAAGATATTCCGACGTCTTCTGCAACTTCTCTGCTAGTTAATCGACGACAATTATTTCAGGAATAATTTCACGAACACGAGCAACAGTTTCATTTGTTTTGCCGGTCGAGGGTCTACCGGGTCGTTGGTTATCCTCAACGGACGTTCTACCTTCGTTAAACCGTTTAAACCACTCAAAACACCTTGTCCGAGACAGAATATCATCTCCAAAAGCTTGTTGCAAATGTTCAAAAGAACTTCACTAGAACTATTCCATAATTAAAAACAAAATATTACGCATACGCGCGTTGTTCTTCTATTGCTTCCATTACGAAAATCGCCGCATGACCGAAACATGTTTTCGTAAAAATGCCCAAAAATACAAACAAATATCGATTTGAAACCAACGCTAAAATTCTCGTAAAAAGTTACTTTTTTTCGAACGATATTATCGGGGGGGGGGGTTTCGTTATCTTAATTGATATAAATATTATTAATACAGTCCCCGGGTATTTTATGATCACACCTCGTGTGTATATATATCTCTCTCTCTCTCTCTCCCTCGGAGAATTTTTTTATTTTTAAACGAAATTTACAATCCGTGCCCAGTGGCACCCATGAGTGGTAAACGCCATACGGGAATACGTATACGTCCAAGGTCATAAACAAGCAAAACAAATAAAAAGTTTACAATTACTCGAACGTAACACACGAGAATAGTTTTGTGGAGAGCAGCCGCCCATATCCCCATTAGTGACACTATCGTCTGGAAGAATTTTTTTTGGAAATTAAATTTGCCGGGGCTACCACCGGGTAATCGTTGGAGTACCGAGGTGTCCGGCAAGCGGATTGCAACGGAAACGGAAACGTTTTTATTAGAGAAAAAAAAAAAAAAAAAACGCCCGGTTAGCGTTCGGAAATACGCCACGACGACGCACTACGGGCACTTCGGATCGTCAATATAAAATATATTACGATGCGCACATATGAACGTATAGGTATTGTTAAAAAAAAAAAAAAATAATAATCATTGTTATAACCAGTCGTTATATTATAATAATATTATATGTGTGTGTGTGTGTGTGTGTGTGCGTGCACGACGTGTTTTTTACCGTACAAGTCGTCGGTATTTGCACACTCTGTACGGCGTTTGCGTCATAATACGGTAACCGAGTCCGAGATAACCGACCGCCGCCCGCCCGAAATGGCCACCCGCGGGTGGGTTTCTCTGTTTTTCTTTCTCTCGTTCGCTGTCTCTTTCTCTCTCTTTCTCTGTCACTCGGCTCGAGAGCGTACGCGATAAGTATGTAAACGTGACGACGACGAATTTTTTTATATATATACATTATATTGAAGAAAAAAAAAAAATGATTGCCTATATTAATCTAAAGCAAATAATTAATTATCATTAAAAACGTACGAGACGCGCGAATATTGTGCGTGTGTGTTTTTTTAAATTTTTTTTTAATTTTTTTCTTTACACCACCGTCTCGACAAGCGCGTGTGCGTCTTGTACGTGAATTTCATTTTATTTCTCTCTCTCTCTCTCTCTATATATATATATATATATTTCTTTTTAGCTGTTACTATTTATTTATCTATTTACGCACCGCAGTTATTCAACTATATATTTGTACGATAACAAACGCACACGGCGAGTTTCCTATTACCTGTATCGTACGAACTGTACGACTGGCTGATAAAAAAACGAAAAAACGCACGTAAAACCTTAACACCTCGACCCGCACGCGCGCGAATTTTCGCTTTTATATTTTTATTTAGAGAATATTCGCCGGCAGACGGTCGACGCCGTGGCCAGTCGGTGGCGGTGGTTTTCGAAAGGAGAACGGGAATATTATTATCTTATTTTTATTTTTTATTTTTTTTTATTTTTTTTTTTTTTTACGAAAAACGTACGTTTTCGTTTTCAATCGATTTTTTTTTTTTTTTCATCGGCTTCGTCCTGTAAGCACACGCGTTATTACAGTAACTACGTTTGCTAGTCGACTTGTATACCGTTTTTTTTTTTTTTTTTTTTTATATTTATTGCAACCGCGTAAATCAATTTTAGTATAAACATTTTTTTATTTTTTTTAAAAACGGTATACAAGTTTATCGATATATATATATATGTTATGCGCATTTTACAATTTTCTCTTTCGTCTTATTCTTTACGATAGTCGATTATTTTTCAAATATTAAACTATTATAACGAAATATATCTTATCGAAATCAACTCAAATAATACCGACATTTTTTAACGGTTTTTTTTTTGTTAATTTTATAGAATATCTGTTAAGAATCTAGACAATTATTATTATTATTATAATTTTTTTTTTTTTTTTGTTTCAAGCTTAGCGGGAAATCTGCATATTTTGAGGTACTATGCGAGAAAATCCGAGGATTTCCGATTAAAACGGGGTTTCACGTAGAAAATGATAAAAAAGAATTGTTGTGGAATGTGTTTCGAACGCATAGCGTTAAGCGGAAAACCCGAATTTTACAAGGTGAACAAAACGGAAGCCAGTTTTACTAACCGGAAAGGTTAGGTTTTTGATATTTAAAATTATGCGAAATATATTACCATACGCAATAGTCAACCGTCGTAGAATAAAAAAATAAAAAAAAAAAATGTTTTATTTATTCGTGTGGCAATTGAAACGTGTACAACGAAACGCCGGAGTAGTGGGGAGGGAAAAACGCCGAAGGATATTCGTCTGAAATTCGGCGCCCCGCAAAATTGAGACGCCCTAGGGCAGTAGTTGCTCCAATTTTCCCCTTTCTGTATTTTATTCGTTTACCTTTTTTTTTTTTATTTATTTATTTTTTGTTTTGCGTGCGACAATGTGCGCGATTAGTGCGATTCCGCAACGATATAATATAAACCGTAGCCGGTATATGCCGGCGATTTGTTTCAATTTCCTCGTCGTCGGTTCGAAATCGCGAAATCGGATATCCGCCTCCGGAATCCTGTACACGTACTGGATAGACAAGATTTATATACTGCGGCGCTATATCCCCAAATGTATACAACAAAAAGAGAGAAAGAGAGAAAAAGAGAGAGAGAGAGAGAGACAAGAGGATATGTGGATTTGATCGTGCGGTATCGCACGTCTGCGGAATATGTATTTTTAGTAAAAAAAAAAAAAAAAAAACCGTTTGATCCGCGTTTAAATATTATTATATTTACCATACAGTCGGTATCGATACGTAAAAAAAAAAAAAAAAAAAGAAAAAATTAATAATTCTACGAGCGAATAATGAACGAGAGCGAGACCTACCGTCGTCTATCAATGGGTATTAATTAAAAATTGCATTAACGGCAGTCGCGCGTCAATAATAGTCCGGCAAATATAATTAATCGTACCATGCAGTATTATCTATAGTTGAAAAAAAAAAAATTAAATTATGCATTTAGCCCTGTAATTGATAATATTATAATTTTGGAAAAGTGCATTCGATAATCATAAAAAAAAAAAAAATTCACCGTTGTGCCGTTGTATAATATACAGAGCGCCCTGCCCCTGTCCGTGGGTGGTAATCGCCAGCAAGCGTAAATAATCACGTGGGTTTTGCTGTTCGGACGAGAAAATTTGTGATTAAACTATATTAATTATTATACATTTTTTTTTTTTTTTTTTTTTTATATACCGTTAAAATTCTATAGAGACTTTTTAAATATAAAAAAACCCGCGTAGGTCACGTTTGTAGGAGAAAGCCGGGGGGCGTGCGGCAGCCCATAGGATACATTGCACAGTCAGTGATTTAATAATCTACACAACGATAAACCGTAACAAACGAAAAACGATTCTGGGCGGTTAAAACCGTGTTTTGAACAGATTTTTTTTGTTTTTTTTTTTTAATTTCACAATTTCCATACACAATCTATACAAATTAACCGGCAATAAACGTACTGGACAAGATACTATACATAACAGAAATTTATTTCAGTAAGAAGCCACCAATTAATGACACTAATGGCTTGGCATAAATATTATTTATTGATGGATTTTTTTATTTTAAACGGTCACGACACCATTTCCGTTTTGAGTCTGCGTTGTGGATTTACAGGCGGTGTGAACGTGTGTAACTCCCGAATTAGTGCGTTGGGGTTGGGATTTTCTAGTTTGACGAAAAACCGTTTGTAGAATAATTCCGCTTCCGCGGATAAAAAATTTGATGCCTAGATGTTCGCGGAGAGTTCGATTAGAAACAAAGAATGGGAGCGTTAGTGATTTTTCTTAAAGTAATATTCTGAAAGACATGAATTGTATTTAAATGAGATTTTTTTGCCGGTCCCCAGAGTTGTATTCCACGTGTTCATATAGGCTTTAGGAGAGTTTTGATCAGATTTAAATTGAAAACAATCGTAACTACGGAATTCCCAATTTACAATTATTCGTGTTTTTTTTTAACAGGTGAATTTTTTGAATTGGTTCGAACTTAAAACACTGATGAGAGAGAGAAGAAATTAAAAATTACAAAAGCGGGTTTTAATACATGAAAGTTTCGGGTTTCGAAACCGACAGACGTAATGCCCCGAGTGCCCTGAATTTTACGATTTCCGTCAAAGCCTGAGATTTCAAACGCTTATGTAAAACAAAAATCATTACAATAAAAATCGTCCCCGTGGGTTTTCGATTAAATCGCACGGGGCGTATTAGTGTATAATGTTCGGTTGTATTTTCAAATCCTTGGACATTTACCCTTCAAGACCGAATTCTCTCGCGTTATTCCGTTATTCGCGCGCTATAAAATAAAATTATAATTATATTGTAGGTAGGGGCACATTTGTTTTTGTCGTACATCGATTATTATATACCCGCCGCAAACACCAGTACATTTTTATTTGTTAATCGTATACGATGGTGTTTTATACGGGCGTTACGATAACGGTAAAATATTTTCCTAAGCACACAAAACGGTCGGCTGGTCGCGGCGCACGTCTAAAACGGAAATGTCGGAAACGCGCGCCGGCGGTAATAACACAACACGTCGAAAACACCAAACTCGATACGACCACTAAGCGTACGAATACGAAATTGGCAAATGGAAAATAAAACATACAAAAAATGTACAAAAAATTACAATATTTCGGCTACCCCCCCCCTCCCTTCCGGACATTGACCGAACACCACATAGGTCTAAAAATTAACCACTACACTACGCTCGGCTTTTTTTTTATTTATTTTTTGTTGATTTTTTCAAGCATTTTTCCCTCGGCCAAGCCAGTATTGACTCTACACATAAAACCAAACGCAAACTCGACAATTTAAAACGCCAAAGTGTTTTCGAAAATTCACCCACGACTAGAAAGGATTGGGATATTCCGACTCACAACTGATTGACAACTTGGCTGATAAAAAAAAATTCCTGCGGTCCCGCGGACTATCCCTATTCTCCAGGTCAGGAGGCCCCGTGTGATTATTTTTTCTTTTCCCAAAGACTAAAATCTGCGCTTAAACGATTTCAAGATGTAGAGGAAATTGAAACGAACGCGGCAACAGAACTATAAGTTTTAACTACGGAACAGTTTTGAAGAAGGACTTTTGAAAAATGGCATGGTCGCCGGGATCACTGCATATCGTCCGGAGGAGAGTATTTTGAAGAGGATATCTTTAAATGATATGTAACTTCATGTTTGTAATTATTAAATATAAATTTGAAAATTCTTCCACGACTAGATTGGATTAATATCGGGATATTTCGATTTACAACGACAACGACAATATAAAATCGAAAATAAACGAAACCGCTATGTTGCGGTACATTTTACCGTTTTTCTCGACGTTTTATCCCGGTGGTTCTCAATTATTTGGACACCTACAACGAAAATGGAAATATGACCCAACCACACTCCGACTAGATCAGAAATGCTTTCCGAACACTTGAAAATCAGACCGAGATTTCTGGTAGAAAAGCGATTCACAGACGTCATCGTCACTGTAAAAAACCGATACGCTCAGGTTCTAAAGAAAACAACTACTATTAATTATTCTAGTAACATTTTTAGTTACGATTTATACGACAGTATGAACTAATGATAATTATCAAATTTTTTTTTTTTTTTTGTCTATACAATAGCCAACGAATATGTATTTTTCCGATTAGATATATTATAATAATATCAATGCATTAACGCTCGCATTGTATAAATAATGATTTTTTTTTTTTTTTTTGTGCCTGCTTTTAATATCTTTTTAATATCGTCTGTTCACGTCTGGTGCGGCTGACATAACATTAAATTCCAATTATTAGAACTACAGTCCGTATAATACGAAGTCTGTTCAAAAAGTATCAGCACAAATGTCATTACGGCTAATTTACATACGATTTCGTTTCGAATTATAAATAAATGTATTCCCCGCGAACAAGTGGATTTTTTAAACAAAACCCGAAGTCACTATTTTATCTTGGTTCAATTTTACACGTGATTAAATCCAGTCAGTTTTTTTTTCGTTCGCCGTTTTCGACGTGTCCGAAATTGCGTGGTGCATAAAGTTGTGCTTGAAACTTGGTGAAAATGATGCAACGGAAACGATTAAAACCGCTTTTGGGGATGATTTGTCAAGGGGTTCCAGTGACTTTCGAGTGTTTTTAACGTTTCAAAGACAGTCGGCGGTCAACTGAAGACGGATCCACGTTTCGGAAGACCGTCGAAGTCATCTGGAAACGATAGTGTGGCGACAATTTGCGAGAAATAAAAATGCGAAATGGCCGCCGATTAACCGTTCGTGAGTTAACAAAGCGAATCTCAATTGAGTCTTGTCGTGCATTTTTACAGGAAAATGTACAGATGAGAAGGGTAGCGCTGCAAAATCCGCAATTGTTCACCTCGACAATGCACCGGCACATTTATCGCTGTCGGTTCGTGAATTTATGGCCGATAAAAAAATTGCTGGACTCTCGCGGATTCTCCCTATTCTCCAAATCCAGATTCCCCGTGTGATTTTTTTTTTCTTTTCCCAAGACTGAAATCTGCGCTTAAAGGACAACGATTTCAAGATTAAAGCGAACGCGGCAACAGAACTCATAGCTTTAACTTTGGAACGGTTCCATAGGACTTTTGGGAAATGGCAAGATCGCCGGGATCACTGCATATCGTCCGGAGGAGAGTATTTTGAAGGAGACATCTTTAAATCATATGTAACTTCATTTTTGTAATTGTTCAAAATAAAATCCTGATACTTTATGAACAGACCTCGTATGACTAATCTATGTACGTTTAAAACTATAAAAACCGATATGGAACGCTATTAGTTCAATATTATTAGAATATGTGCACTTTTATTACGTTTCTAACTAAGCGAAACGTTAGCTCTGAATCGCCTTACGATTGCAATCGACGATTTTTCGTTAGGTTTAAACATAAACTACGAATAACCCTGATCTTTAAACTCCCCTCCACTGGGGGTTTTCTTTCATTTAAACTATTTAGGGGGACTGGTGACGGTTTTACACATTTACTCCAATTTTGTAAAAATTTAAATTTTTTTTACATTTTTCACCTTATGATACGAATTTTACCTATACTCATTATACGTGAAAGGGTTTTAAACTGTAAAGCCAGGCGTAACTGTAGGAATTGAGTTTGCCGGATTTCAATTTTGAAAACGATTTATGATTATTCGTGTTCTTCACTGGGATACGTTGACATTTTTTATATTAATTTTAATTCTCTTCGTCGTAAATATAAAGCGAAATACTTTAATTGCGTTTTTAACAAGCACAATAAATTTCGTCCGTGTTCTCCGGTAAAAACAATTCAAAATCTATTTCCACCATATCCTCCTAGTGAAGAATCTAAATAATTTTAATCCGTTTTCAAAATTATAATCCATCAAACGCGATTTCCAATACGGTTTTGTCAGCTTTTAGGTAGGTCCAAATCGATTAAAATGTACACATCACCTCCAATCCCCTCAACTAGTTTACTTATTCAATATTATATATTAAATAAACGTAAAAAAAAAAAAAAAAAATAAGAATAATATTAGAATTAAAAAAAAAAACTTGTTTTTCCTGATACGTCGTTTTATTTTTTATTCATTAATTTTGATTGTTTGTATAGTTGCACGCACTGCGGTGACCGGTAACTTTGGCGTGTTTCGATTGTTGAATAATTTGAAGAAAAAAAAACAAAAACATTTCTGGTTCATGCCAAGTACAACAATAACAATAATAATGATTGAAAAAAAAAAAAAAAAACCGAATTTGGCACATAAAAACATACGTTATTCCGTAGTCGTATTATCGTATTAAGAGGCCGCCACAGTGGAACATTTGACGCCTCTGCAGTCTTTCTAACGGTCAGTATGGCGAAAATGTATTCGCGTAAAACAAATGGCAAAGATCTTTAAAATCGGTTTTAGAGATAAAACACACCGTGTGCTTTAAGTATTGTAGACTACAATCTCGTCGATGGTTTTTTTTTTTTTTTTTTTTTTTCGAAATTTTAGTTCGTAAAAAGAGTTTCCGTTATTTGTAACATTTATAGTAAATTTACCTATTCAGAATTGTATCAAACTCCATTCATTGTAATATTGTAAACTAACAGCATAAGATCAATCCAGCTCAGCGGCGTTCAACGTGAAGAGATAATAACAATCATAAATAAATCGCATAGAGTCTTCTTTCATACCTAACCCTGCCTAATGGGAATTCATTAGCCCATTAAAATCCCGTGAAATCCGTTTTTTATTCAATAAATCAATCTGAAAATGTATAATTATCGAGACGAAATTACTACGAGTGCAAATACGCATAGTTGTTGTATTTTTAAGCCATTTGCGAGGTGGGATATAACCCCTAACCTCATCCCCATTGCGTACGCCACTGGCCCTACCCTACCGAACGCGAGCTGTCGTGTACATTTGTAAGACGGCACGTCCTCTTTAAGGGGGTTGGAAATTATTTTTTTTTACATTTTAACGATGATGCTTTAACACTGCCCGACACCCGTTTAAAGGGAAGTGATACGGCCGTTTTTACGTTATTTGTGAACGTAAATTTCGGTACTCGATTTAAAAAACGAAAATATGTTCGAATTCATAAACAAGTTTACTTTGCGTCGCGACAAACACTTTTCGTAATTTCATCATGTTATTGACGAGAATAAAACGTTTGTAATTCGTATAGATTTATCAGTTCTCAAATGTACGTCGACCAATTGCAAAGTGCACTTGTCTTGAAACTCTTCTTTACGATTTTTAAAACCAGGCCACGTGATGGAGTAACCTCAACTTTTGTCTGGCGTTTAGGTCTTTCTGGCGGAAATTTCGCGGAGTTTGCAGGGGAACCACAAGATTTAAAGTATAATAGGTCAATTCCTGTAATACTCGTATACTGTTTATTATTTATTTTAATAAGTACGAGACGTGATAATTCCGTTGGCATGGTATTCGTACCTATATAACAACACGACGATTGTATTCATGTAAATATATTATTTATTATTATGTATTATATAGTAAAACATTATAAAAACATCCGAGTAAAATTTTATCGCGTATCAAAATAATATTAGAAAAGTGCGCGGAGGTTATCGTTCGTGTAGGTATTCATTTGTTTTTTTTCTTCCAAACGCGAATATCAAAGGTCACGATTGGAAACGTGCAACTTTATTCGCCGGCAAAACGAAATCATGCAATAATAATAATAGCAAAAATAATTATTCTAATGTACTTAATAAATTATTATTATTATTATTATTATCGTATCGCAACGGTTTTTACACCGATGTATATTACTAATTTAAAAAAGCGTCGGAAAAAATAAATATATATATATATATATATATATGCAAAACGCATTACGGGAATACTTTTTTTTTTTTCAGTTTTTTAACTGACAGCGGTGGAGAATCCGTGTGGACATTACTACCCAACTGCTGTCAATTACGCGAATGCCTACGGTACCCTACCTGCATAATAATAAATTCACGGTTAAATAATTGTCACCTATTTTTTTTTTTTCTATTTTTTCGGTTTTAACGCCCCCGGCAAATAATTGAAATAATCCCGAACGCGATTTTATTTTAATGCGCGGGTTTAATTTAACACGACCGTAACAAAATACAATATTTATTGTTTACTCGTGTACGATAAAATAGTATACCGTAACGGGTCGCCGACGCTGAACAAAAAAAAAAAAAAGAAATAATAATAATAAAAAGAAACGCCCGGATTTCAATAATTATTTTAATAATAAATATTCCGTTTCGAAAACGTTATTTTATTCGTGATTTAATTCGGCGCGGCCAGTACCGATAATATCAACGGAACCCCATCGTTTTCGCCGATAAAAAAATTTCCGTTGTCCCTGTACGCCGTGTCATAACGTACGTACATCGTCGAATACGTAAATTATTATATTTATTTGATAATAACCGATAGTAATATTTTAGTATAACGTTGTTCGTTTTTTGTCGTCGTCGTCTTAACTCGAATAATATTACCCCGCGTTCGTATAAAAAAAAATCAACAGGTATGGCCATGGCCCGGATTTAGAGGTACGGGGGGGCCTAATACCGCCCCTGCCCCTCCAACACAAATTCGTTTAATTTCGGGTGGCAAATCTGAAATTTTGACACGGTAATCGTCTTTAATCGGCGTTTTGCGAATCGTCAGTTGTTGTTTCAACTATCAGTGTTGGACAGGAACGAAGCTTAACAAATATAGAAACGAGGAACGGGAAAGAGTTCCTTTATATGAGGAACGTGAATGCAATTGTCCGTTCTTTCTATAAAAAAAAATAAAAATAAAATTAAGAAAAAATGTATCAGTAGACATCACAGTGATGCGACATAAATCCGGGTTATCCTAAAATACAATAAGTCCGGAACAAAATGTATATTTCACTATTTATTGAATCGCGAACGAATACTCTATTAGTATTTCTTTTATTATTGTCTCGACAATTTCTTTTTTTCTTATTAATATACCTTATTCTGTTGACGATTGATAAACATAATCGTTTGGAATCGATCGTTATTTTTCGTTTGAGTGTAATAATACATAAGGATTTAATAAATAAACCAATCGGAAAGACATAGGCCACTACAAGAAACGGTTTTAGTAGACCCCCGCCGGCGATGACCCGACAGAGTAAATATTGATTAAGAAAGCCTATTGGAATTGAGGAACTTCAGATGCGATATTGGAAATCAATCTCGTCTTCCCAGCAATTTAATTAACCATTACTTTTAAATTCCATTTCTATATATTTTACATTCTTCTAAAACGCGTTTTTTTTTCTTTTTTTCTATATATATATATATTATGTCTAGTCAAAGTATGGAATATACACTTTGCCTAGATGTATTGGGAATATATACAGAGTAAATATTGCAAGTAATACGCGTATCTAACTATTTTAATATCAATAACTTCGAAAGTTTACCGGAGTTTGAAGTACAAGTACCAATAATGTATATATATATATACCTATGCATCGTTATGATTATGAAAGTTTTTAATAAAATAACCGCGGCACGATATCGGTAAGAAATTTAAAAAAAAAAAAAAAAAGACGATATATGCCGGTGGACGGGTCACAGTTATGGGTGCTGGGAAGTCGTGAAGACGGGAAGTGTCGTGTGATTTCGAATTAAATAAAATTATATAAATAAAATGATGGAAAACGAGATACATTTACTTTTCGTCGCGGTTATATCTTAAAAGGTTATTTTCGCACTTGTAATAATACCGTATAATCATATTTCAAGAAAAAAAAATAATCAAATTCTCCGTTTGCGACCAGTGATTTTAGATGAACAACAAAAGTTTTAATTATTTGTATTTATTTGTTTACGGTTTAAATGGTCGTCGCACACAAAAGAACACAAACTATGAAATAAGGACAAAAATTAAGTCCTATAGTCGATAAGCAAAGAAAAAAAATCAATATTGACGAAGCTAGGGAATGCCACGAAACATACAAATATACATAATGTTTATTGTGTTGAATCAACATCCGGAACTTCCTTTAGAAATTTTTTATACGTTTACGTTCCGCGGCTAACAACTCTGTCAGTATTAATTTTATTCATATCAACTATTAGACGTTATTTGTTCCTATTTTCATCCTGATAATTTACTATTACGTTGTTTCAAACCGTAAAAATAAATAAACTACATAAAAATTGTGTTGTTTATTTAAAATCGGTGCTCGCAAACTGGACAAGTTTTTTTTTTTTATTTGTTAATAATTGATATTTATTTATTTTATATTCATACTTGCTACAAAACCGTCCTCAAGCCAATTTGGTTATACGGAATCCAATTGTGGGGAGCAGCGAAAAAATCTAATACTTACAAAATCCAAAACATTCCAATCGACCTCACTACGAATGATTACATGCGCTCCTCCGTACGTTTCAGTCCACTAACTAGCATTCAGACTTGACAATTTTAACTGTTCAAGAAGAAGCCAAAATTGCGTATAAGTTATTCCGTGCCCTAAACTCTGAATCCAGTCCAGAAAATCCGCCTAGAAGGTTAAAACGAAATTGGAACCGTGGCCTGAAATAACCCTCTCTCCCTTGTTTTTATGTAAATCCCCAAACATGCTTATTGTAAAACTGTATTTACAGATTGTATGTATTAAAAATAAAAAATTATTCATACTCCGTATATAATTTAGATTCGGATCGAAGCGAAAAATGTATTCGTTTCGCTGTGATGTTTGTCCGCAAACAACTTTTTTGCCAGAAATCCTGCTCCGATCATTTCTGAAATCGTTTTGAGTCAAGTCGGAGCACTGGGCGGGCGTCATATTTCGTTGTAGTTTACTTAATAGTTGGGAAACACCGGGAAAAAACGTAGGAAAAAACGGGAATATTATCGGCTAAAAATTAGCGTGTTAATATTAGCTCTTTTTAGACGTGATACAATGTTCAAAATTACATTTTGCCAATTTTTCAACTGCTTTTAGACATTTGAAATGTATATCTAATTGTTTTTATGTGGGTAAAATTGTTTTAGCCGAGCAGAAATACATGGGCATTTCAAACGAGGTTCATTTTAAATTCTACTCTGTAGCCGGAAGAAAAAAAAAAAGCTGAGCGACTAGTGGTGGTGTAATCGGCTTGTGTTTTACGTTCAAGTTTTGACGAAAATCGTAAAAATCACGGCACTAAAAACCGTGTCTAACCGGACTTCCCTAAAAATCGTATTTTGTTTAGTAATAAAGACGATTGATCGTTACGTACGATAGATATAAATGCGATTTCTCATCTTATGAGACGCATCCTATCTTTCCCGACTTCCCGCCTACAGCGGGCGCAGTTTTTTTTTTTTTGTCTCTGTCGTTTACATTTTTTATCTATAATATTACACACTGATTCGATTCGTGTTCAAACAATAGTGTTCGAAAATGTTGTTTTACAGTGTAGACGAATCGCACCAACGACAGACGTGGAAACCGTGGAAACCGTTGCACGTAAAACCAATCGTCCGATTTAATAAAAACTGACGAAGAATAGAATACGAGTTTAAATAACAACACATTTATATTTATATTGATGTTTTTAATTATTTCTAAACTGCATCTTGTTAAAAAAAAAAAAAACATACGGTCATCCCCGTCAATAAATAACGAGACCAGTAATTTATACGAATTTATTCTCGTAACAATTTGTTTTTTTTTAAATATTATTAACGCGATTAATATTACGCAACTATGCGTATATTCGTATATATATATTTATTCATATTTTTAACCAATTCGTGTCACCAATAAACAATAATAATTGATCAATCGATAACATTACACTACTACAATGTAGTGTTATATAAAAAAAAAAAACTGTCGCGTTTAAAATGATAAATCGAATGCACAGACACACCCGCGTATAGTAACCGATATGTACACGACGGGAAAATTATGCGCGTTCCTAACTGCGGTTCGACGTCGTTTAAAATTATTAGGTAAAATTACGTAAAGTTATCCGCAGTTATCCCGTTCGCCTTGTTCGCCGGACAAATGGCGTACGAGACGATATTCTACAGTACCGTACTGTCGTAAATCATATTTTTTTTTTTTTATTATCTCAATAATTACACGGACGCGAAAAATCGCCTTTAAAATATTGTATCTTGACGTGTTTTTTTTTTTTTTGTTCGTATAACATTTAAATTTTATTTATCGACATGTACGTTGAATATATTATTATTATTATTATAGTTGATTTTATTCGACGTGCACCGAGGTAAACTATTTGAATCGTTGCGTTTATCGCGAAAAATCATTTGTTTTCCCTCCACGATTACTGTAAATCCGGTAGGCCACACATATACACCGTGCAACGATAACGAACATTCTTTAGTACTGATTGTATTTACAATCAGTGGCGGCTCGAAGACGGTACCTTTTGAATCACGTGGTTCACAAAAATAGTAGTCCTGCGGTTTGGAACAATTTTTAAACGTTGATAATTAAATATTGTAATTAACGTAATAAACATGCATGAACAGCGTAAGTAGCAAGTCGTATATGCCTTAGGCTAAAACGCGGTGAAGAGTTGAATAGAATTTTTAAATTTTAGTGTTAGTCATCGATTAACAGTGTGTAGTTTATTCTTTGGTGACCGTAGTGGTTGAAAAAAAACTAATTTTTTATAATATTCGCTAAATTTGAATAATTCGCTTTGAATTATTCGAATTAATATTACTAAAATAATTAATCATCTTCAAATACTACGTAAAATAAACATTTAATTAATTTTAATTTGAAATACATTTAAAAATCAACGTCATTAAAATGGAATTCTTACTATAGATTACTATTGAAGAAAATCACGTTTAAATAATAATTTATTGTTGATTTGATCCCATGACTTACCGTAAATACCTTCACCCCAATAAATTATTCACCACTACGAAGTCACTTGGAGTTAGTACTTGGAGTGTAGTGAGTAAAATGTTTGGGCTGTATAAAAATGTTATATATGAGTCAAGGGAAACAAAGTTCAAGCCGCTAACTTTCTACAATCGTTTCTACTAACCACGATATTAATTTCGTGATCAGCACAAATCGGACGTGTTTTTATTTTATATATACGAATTTGTCGCATTTATCCGATGCCGATAAAACGAGTTCTAAAAAGTGTTTGTCGACTATATATCGTGCTCGACCTCCGGATTTCCGTATCCTTGTCGTCGATTTTATAATTCCAGTAGAGTAGGTATAGAATATAAATTAGCCGTATATCATAAAAACAATGTAGTAATAGTACAGTGTCGAATTTAAACAATTTATTATTATTATTTTTTTTTTTTTTTTTTATTCCGTAAAAAGTCATTCTGATATTTATCTGATACGGAACGGCAGTTTCTATACTAAAACCAGCGTCCGCGCTTATTTGTGCCCCTCCCAATTCGAGCATTGCCCGGTGGTTTTTGGTAATTTTGTAACGAGAATCGATTTTTTTGGGACCAAATAAAAATACTTGTTATCGAGGAGACACGCTTGATTGAATTTCTTTTATCGATTTCGGTTACAATATTAATCGATATTATTATTATTATTGATGAACAATATTGTATACGAACTTTTTTTTGTAAAGATATACGAGCGTCACAAACGGTTTTAAAAATCATCTACAACTATTTTAAAAACCAAACTATTAATAATACAAAACTCTCCTAAAGCCTATATGGACATATGGAATACGAATGTCGAAGGATTTGGAAATACAATCGAACATTATACACTAATACGCCCCGTGCGATTTAATCGAAAATCCACAGGGACGATTTTTATTGTAATGATTTTTGTCTTACATAAGCGTTTGAAATTTCAGGCTTTGACGGAAATCGTAAAATTCAGGGCACTCGGGGCATTACGTCTGTCGATTTCGAAACCCGAAACTTTCATATATTAAAACCAGCTTTTGTAATTTTTAATTTCTTCAAAATTGTTCCGTAGTTAAAACTATAAGTTTTGTTGCCGCGTTCGTTTCAATTTCCTCTACATCTTGAAATCGTTTAAGCGCAGATTTTAATCTTTGGGAAAAGAAAAAAAAATCACACGGGGCCTCCTGACCTGGAGAATAGGGATTGTCCGCGGGACCGCAGGAATTTTTTTTATCAGCCAAGTTGTCAATCAGTTGTGAGTCGGAATATCCCAATCCTTTCTAGTCGTGGGTGAATTTTCGAAAACACTTTGGCGTTTTAAATTGTCGAGTTTGCGTTTGGTTTTATGTGTAGAGTCAATACTGGCTTGGCCGAGGGAAAAATGCTTGAAAAAATCAACAAAAAATAAATAAAAAAAAAAGCCGAGCGTAGTGTAGTACTTAATTTTTAAACCTATGTGGTGTTCGGTCAATGTCCGGAAGGGAGGGGGGGGGGTAGCCGAAATATTGTAATTTTTTGTACATTTTTTGTATGTTTTATTTTCCATTTGCCAATTTCGTATTCGTACGCTTAGTGGTCGTATCGAGTTTGGTGTTTTCGACGTGTTGTGTTATTACCGCCGGCGCGCGCTTCCGACATTTCCGTTTTAGACGTGCGCCGCGACCAGCCGACCGTTTTGTGTGCTTAGGAAAATATTTTACCGTTATCGTAACGCCCGTATAAAACACCATCGTATACGATTAACAAATAAAAATGTACTGGTGTTTGCGGCGGGTATATAATAATCGATGTACGACAAAAACAAATGTGCCCCTACCTACAATATAATTATAATTTTATTTTATAGCGTGCGAATAACGGAATAACGCGAGAGAATTCGGTCTTGAAGGGTAAATGTCCAAGGATTTGAAAATACAACCGAACATTATACACTAATACGCCCCGTGCGATTTAATCGAAAACCCACGGGGACGATTTTTATTGTAATGATTTTTGTTTTACATAAGCGTTTGAAATTTCAGGCTTTGACGGAAATCGTAAAATTCAGGGCACTCGGGGCATTACGTCTGTCGGTTTCGAAACCCGAAACTTTCATGTATTAAAACCCGCTTTTGTAATTTTTAATTTCTTCTCTCTCTCATCAGTGTTTTAAGTTCGAACCAATTCAAAAAATTCACCTGTTAAAAAAAAACACGAATAATTGTAAATTGGGAATTCCGTAGTTACGATTGTTTTCAATTTAAATCTGATCAAAACTCTCCTAAAGCCTATATGAACACGTGGAATACAACTCTGGGGACCGGCAAAAAAATCTCATTTAAATACAATTCATGTCTTTCAGAATATTACTTTAAGAAAAATCACTAACGCTCCCATTCTTTGTTTCTAATCGAACTCTCCGCGAACATCTAGGCATCAAATTTTTTATCCGAATTATTCTACAAACGGTTTTTCGTCAAACTAGAAAATCCCAACCCCAACGCACTAATTCGGGAGTTACACACGTTCACACCGCCTGTAAATCCACAACGCAGTCTCAAATCGGCAATGGTGTCGTGACCGTTTAAAATAAAAAATCTATCAATAAATAATATTTATGCCTAGCCAAGTGTCATTAATTGGCGACTTCTTATTCAAACAAATTCATGTGCATATAGTCAATTATCTTATACACTTATTGCGCATTTATTTGTATTGATCGCGTGATTGTTTAATTGTGATAATAAAAAATGTCTACAACCATTTTACAACTATTATTGTGATACTAAGCTAAGTTCGTTCTGCTGCGGATAGAACACGGAACGATAAGAAAAAAAAAAAATAAAAATAATTAAATTTTGTTTCTACGGATTACAGTTCTGTGAAATATATTATTATGTAATTCCCGGGAAAAAAATAAAAAACGAAAACGAAAAAAAAAAAAAAAAAAAAACATTCGAGTTAATTATATTTTTAATGCGTATTCGTTCTGTTGTAAAGACGTATTGCCCAGCCGTGGTAATTAGAAGCGGGTTTATCAATGATATAAATATTAAAGTCCGGAAATAGGCATACTTATATTTTTTTAATCTTATTTTTTTCGTTGTTGTTTTCGTTCAGTGCTGGAAACTTTTTTGTCGCTGTTTTACTACCACCGCGTTAATTTTCCTTCTCTTGGACTTTTATTTTTTTTTTTTTTTATTGAATATCCGGTTTTTTTACCGACCCAAACAATGAAAAATACAATTAAACGGATTTTTTTAGTTTTATAAATCAAAATCTTCATCGTCCCAAGTGGGATTTCAAAACAAAAACAATTGCATGAATTTCTATCCGGATTTTGGTTTTCGAAAATCCCTTTTTGGAAAGATCATTGTCGATTTGGATCATTTGGATTTTTATGGGTATTTCGCCCGTTTGTGCCTTAGGTGTGTGTGCCTGGTGTGCGAGTCACGATAGTTACAACATGATTGTGGTATTAAAAAAAAAAAAAAATGTCTAACAGAGCTTCACTCAGAATCCATATCTCTATAATATTCTTCCTCGGCCACCTATATTCGCGTAAACGACTGACCTAAATTTGTATTTATTTATTTATTTATTTTTTTTATTTATCTATTTATTTATTTCTCCGTTGGATCGTTTCGTTTCACAATATCGCGCGGATATTTTGCGCTGCGCAATTATTATTTTTCTGTTTTTCACTTAAATCCCGCGCCAACGACGGACGACGATGCACATTTTTTTTTTAATTTTTTTTTTCCCCTTCCATTTCAAACTTTTATTACTGTTGTCCGACGCTTAATATTATTATTATTATTATTATTATTATTATAATCGTTTTACTACAATTATATAATATATACATATTGTCTACCATAAAGGTGTTGCGATTGTCGGCTGTTAACGTGCACCGCGTTATTGTCTACGATTGTTTCAATAATGCGATCGGTGTCATTCATGGTTTTACGTTGTAATAATATTGTAGCGTACGTGGTACGGTTTACCGTTAAACTGATACCAATAATACAATTTACATGACCAGCTGCCCCAGTTTTAAGAGAAATATAATTATTGTTCAAATCTTTTTTTTTTTTTTTTTTTTAATTGCGATCTACACATCTATACCGCTTGGGCACAATAAGAAGATGTGATACAGATTGGTTATGTACAAATTATTTTTAAAAAAAAAATACATCATATCCTTAATAACATTTACACATAATACGTGACGTTTTTGAGTAAAGCAGCCACCCGTTAGTAACACTTTCGTTTGTAATTTTAATTATATATATATATATATATATATATTTTTTTTTTCTAATTAATATTAATATTTGGTGCCAACAGGTCACGACACGGCCATTTCGGGTTAGCAAGGTTTTTGACAAGAGGATTGGGATGAGTTAAAGTGCGAACATGGAAACGTTTATAATATGTTTTAGCTTCTTCTGAAACTGAAGGCATTTTTAGGTCAGTATGTATAGTGAAGTTAGAGACACAGGGAGGGGCATTTAATAATTTGCGATGTGCGGTGTTTTGGAATGTTTGAATTTTTTTAATGTTAGTTTTTTTTTATTGCGTTTCCCCAAAGCTGAAGGCCGTATGTCCAAGAAGGCTTTAGTAGTGATTTATAAATAAATAATTTAGTATTGATGTGAGTATATTTATTATTGTTCATGAGGTTTTTTAGTAGGCGTAGGCGTAGGTTTAGATTTATTCTTTTGGTCCTAATATGCTGGGCCCAGGTCAGTCTTTTATCTAGGGTCAAGCCAAGATATTTAACATTCAAAGTACTTGGAATTAGAATGTTATAAATAAAGTTCAAATCTATACAATTGTATTCAACACGGATCTTTAGGTTATGAACTGTAATTTTTACCATATAATATATCATATCATATAGACTTTCTGCACGTATACTGGCATTTTTTTTTTAAATTGTTAATAGCTATTTGAAATATTTTTTTTTGTTTGTAATTTATTTTTATCAGCGTTTCAAGTTCAAATTTATGTAGAAATTCGTTCAATACACCAACGATCGTAATAGTATAGTATAGTTACAAATGCGTTTAACCGAACTCTGCTCAGAATCGTTTTTCATTAGTTTTAATGATTTTATCGTTGCGTACAGATGAAAATTAAATTTACCTGTATATATATATACAGGCCCCGCCTTTTCAATCAGTCCGGGGATTATTTTATTTTAGTTTTTGGTTTTACACCGAAGGGCGGTGCTAGAGATTATGCCTGGTAGAAGATTTTTGAGTCAGTTAAAACACTATTATTATAAATAAATTCAATTGAACGTGAAAATACCTCTAAAGTCGATATTCTTTGAAACGCAAGGAATTTAATATAATACTCTGATCTCTATTGTGTAACCTTTATTTTTTTTTTTTCGTTCCTTTAGATGATTCTTTTAAAATTTTGTTTTCATCTTCCTGCTTTGTTGGTTTAGTAATGATGATACACTATATCAGTTTATAAAAAGAAGAAAGAAAAAAAAACTCTTCGTTTAATAATAATAAAAAAAAAATAAAAATAATACAACAAACATAAACGTTACATAAATGATACAACAAATGAATAATTGTATCAGTGTGCGTTTTGACACTGAAAGTATACCTACGGCTTGTTTGCTCTACGAATTGTCTACGAATATTACGAATGTATGTGACGGTATACATGACGGTACGATTATTTTGCAAACAAATTTATGACTTCACGTGAATGCGTATACGGCGGTGGGGTGGAAAAAAACGTTTTCGACATTACAACACGTCATAATATCGTTGTACAAACACGTTTTATGAACACGCAAATCCAATTCGCATACACATGTACGGTTATAACAATAATAAAAAAAGAATAATAGTAATAATAAGAATAATAATAATAATAATAAGAAGAAGAAGAACAAGAAGAATACAACGGGCACTTGTTGAACACGAGTTGTATATACGAGCGATTCGGAATTATTTTACGTATTCAAGCGTTTGGGATTAAATTTTTAATCTTCCCAATACACCGCTCTGTATAGTATTGAATTTATTCGGTTGTTGTCCTCGTATTTATCGAGAATCCGACTATTATCACGATGCTATTCGGTCGTTATAGTTTTAACCTATATATGCATATAAATACCTATAATACATGGTCAATATTAATTATTGTAATACGATATTAATTTAATACTACGTAGATAAAAATTAATAAATTCTATTACAGTATTAATATTTACTGTGTATTATTTAAAATAAATTAAAATTATACAAGACAATAATTATACATTTATATATATACGAGTTAAGTACATTAGCATTTATATATCTTTTTTTTCTTTTTTTGTACGAATGTAAGTGTACGTCGTACTTAAACGAGTTCGACCGATGGTCCGATTTGAAGTTTTGATTGACAGCGTTCAATCGTGTTTTATGTTGTCCGAATCGTCGAATAGCTGAAAATTGAATAATTCACACCAAAACAAATGGGCTGGTCGCTGTTTTAGGCGAAACGTATGGGCAAGGGTAATCGAATACGCTGTACGTGTGGCTGGTTTTTGCGAAAATTCCAATATTCACACGTGAGCCTCTCACTCGGCGTATCGAATAATAAATCGAAATGTTTAAAAATCCCCGGCTTCTCGTAAGAACACCGGACGGCGAACCCGATCGTCGATCTTGTCCATCACTAGGTCCAAAATATCAAATAGTTGCTCACGCTCTGTGTCTTGTGTTGTTAATGTTTCGGAGGGTTTTCGTAAAAGAAAAAAAAAAATAAGACGCACTACGCACGGAGGGTTCGCTCCGCACGACGGGTGTCTATATCGCGGAAGACACTTCGCCCGTTGTATAGATTGCCCTCGGTGGATGTATTTGAATTTGAAAGAAATGATAAATCGCTTCTCACAATAAAACTATTCCGAGTTGAGCTTCAGTGTAATATATACGACTATTATTGTCAATTTCGTCTAAACCGGTGTCAATGGATCCATTAATGATCTTTAGATTGTATAGTTACTCGGTGGTCCACAAAGTGGTTGTAGTTTTTTATTTTAAATAACCAAAAGATAAGTATTTTATTTTTTAATACAATGGCTAAGCTTTCGCTCTCAAAACATTTTGATAATATTGATTTTACATCTATGTTTAGCCATTCGGACGAAGTAAATACATTGATTTAAGGACGAGACGTGACAATTACGGACGCGTCCGAAAAAACAAATGCATTTGTAAATAAAATTTCCCTGTAGAAAAGAAGATTTCATTTGGAAAATTTAGCAGTTATTCAAACACTTGAACATGAACTTTCAAAAAATAAATATTGCTTTGTCCGGTTCCATACAAATCTTGACGTACATTAAATTTAATTTGGCGATTATTTCGATTCTACATAGTCAAAAGCAAAAATATGGTTTCGCAGTCCTTTGCTTGTGGAATTTAAATACTATTGATGATGCAGACCTCGTCAACGATGAATAAATCGATTTAAGATCAAAAGAAATGGCACACCATACTATGCTCTGTATCCAGAGCAATTCAATTTTTTATTCCCTTCACCGCTACATATCTGTTCGAGTTTGGATTTTCTATAATGGACACAGTTTAAACGAAATCAAGAAACCGATTGGACAATACTGCAATCAAAACAACAAGCGAACGTCAATACTAAAATCCATATGTATAATAAAATTGATTATTCGCAATAATTTAATGATGCATTGAATAAGTCTTATCGTTAAAAAATAAAAAACCGTATTGTTTTATTGTTGTTTTTTTTTTTTTTGGAAGGAGGGGGAATGTAGTTCTGTGGTTATACTTAATATTTGAAAGGTGTCCATGACTCAGAAAGAGTTAAGAACCAATGAAATATAGTATGGTTTACAAAACGGTGTAGTATACGACGAAATTATAAAAAATTTATTTTAATTAATTATGACGTACGATTTCGACAATATTGTTAAACTAGACATTTTATAAACGGCTATAAAAAAAAAAATTGTGACTACCGAGTTCGGAGATTTTTGAACATATTTAGAACAAAGTAAATTAAATTTTACAAAAAAATATGGTCAGGTCACAAAATTTAAAATTGTTCACATAAAATCTTGAAAAACTTAAAATGTCTACACATAGCCCTAAAGTGAAATAAAGTTTTTGAAATTCCGTTCGCGTCGTTATATTACAAAGGTGCATTTTATTTCAAAAATTTCATGTCTCTAGAACAATTATTTTCGGAATTACAAAGAAATAATAAGAGTTTGACGAAGTCGCGGTTTTTTTTGGTAGTTTTTTCTGCCGCGTTAAAAGACGAATTTTTAGATGAAAAAAAAAAATGACTTCTTTCAAGTGCCAACTAGACGAAATTCCCTACCTGGAAACGGAACAGGAAAGGTGTAAAGGTCGGTTGAAGTTTTCCGGTAGAAAAAGTGTTTAGAGAAAAAAAAAAAAATAATAATAATCGATCATCGTTGTGGGGGGTCTTCTCGTAATGTAAAAAAAAAAAAAAAAAAAAAAAACGTTTTCGGTAAAACTATACCGCGTGACTACTTCGCAAACACTCGGATCACTAAAACCGAACGGCTCAATATTGTAATATTATTATAATTGAAGGCTATTCAATAAGCTCGTGTATGCTCGTGTTATACGTATAGCTACTGCAACTTTTCAATAATAGAAATATTAAAATCATCTATGCAATAATCTTTTCTTATCGTCTTTTTTATATGTTTATATATATATATATATATTTACTAATTAAATAATACGATGTTATTTAACGAGTGACGAAAGATTATAAATAATAAAAAGATATTGGGGATTGGAATATTTTTTTTTTTTTTTTTGCAACGACCGCGATAGCCCGTCTATCTAATCGCGCGCCGTACCACTTATTACGCACAGACAATATTTTAATATATTTTTTCTTCTTCTTTTTTTTTTTTTTTCTAACTTTATATTATTGATTACATTTTAACTGTTGTACTGTATAAGTAATAATAATAATCGCTCTTATTTGAGTGCGACAACAATATTTATACAATTTCAATCAAATATGAATAATTAATCGGTTGTACTTCCATGCGCGATACCGAGTGGTTTTATAGTGTTAAAAAATAAATAAATAAAACACCACCGTGTATAATATTCTACACCGGTATTGTACGGATTTCGCCACGTCTAGAAAATGGTGAAATATAAGGTTTTTGATTACGTTTCACTGAATTACAATAAAAAAAAAAAATAATAATCAATAAACGTTATAGTGTCGATATTTCCCTAACGTATTTGCCAGGGAATTGACGCGACGACTGCGAGTAAAATCGGAATACTGATGTTTTGTAGATTGTGATTACTGTTAATATACGATAATACACTTAAAAAAAAAAAAAAAAATACGATTCGTGATACAACTGACGCAAAAGGTTAACCGGAAAAAGAGCCGACCAAGGGAGTTTCCCCGTTTAAGAACAATGGCGCGATCAAGTTAGGCGGTAAAACATTCCCCGTCGGTGGTATTTTTAATCAAGGAGCAAACCAAAAGTTATGTCGAAACGCTTCGGCCAGCGAGACTCTCAGATTTCACTGCCATTCGCGGCTGATTGTCTAGTTTTTTTTTAAACGCGTCGTAGGGGGAAATCTGTGGTGAATCGATGGCGAATTAATCGACGACGATTTGGCCGTGCGGTTCACAATGCGAACAACCGAACAAAGCTGACGACGAAGTGGAATCTACTGAGGGGGACCATCCGTAACCCCCCGAAGGGAGCGAAATCGGTTCATAAAGTCACACGCAGAGACATAATGACGACGAATGTGTTTTCTAGCATATTAAATTTGTACAACGGTATCGGCCGGGCAAGCGGCTACACACAACAAAAAATAATTAATGATTTTTTTTATAAAATAAAAATAAATATAACGACTCGCGTGTATTTTACGCATATGCAACACGATTTTATTACGGTGTATACATTTTTATACGTATGAAAATATTATTAAATGATATCGAATACGTATTTGCAGTGTGTCGGTTTAAATTTCGAATTTTCCTTTTTTAATCTCGAGGCATAACGAGTTGTTTTTTTTTCTTTTCTGTGGTTTACGCTCTTAGTGGTGTAACGAACTGTTTTTCATCGGTCTTAAAATATAAATTTGTTTTTTGTTTTTTTTTTTTTTTTTTTGTAATCTACTTTTTGTACTTCTAATACGCGCATAAGCGTCTTTGTACAATTCAAACGAATCGATAATATTTTCGTGTTTCGTAATAAATACTACGATAAAAAAAAAAATGCATATTGTTTTTCAAGCATATACTACTGTTGTTTATATCCAGGCACACGTATTAATATCTAAAACGCGGCGCATCCGATGCGAATACAAAATCCGTTCTCTATAATTACGAGCGCGCGTGTGGTTATTATTTTATAATAATAATTGCCCGTACAGAATAGATAAATATATTGTTTTTTTTTTTTTTTTTTTTTAATTATTACTTACGAGTTTACGTATGACGAAACACCTGCGGATGCGTCCGGTGTGTTACCTTGTCAATATATTATCATTATTATTATTATTATCGCGTTTAAACCGTTAGGACTCGTCGGTTAGGATTATTGGCCATATAATATTTGTAATTTTTTTATTTATTTTTTACCGTCCGGTCCGATAAAATACGATAATATTTTCGAATATCGCGTCGCGGACAATTCTGTCAACATTAGTCCCGCAAAATATTTGAAAGGTTTAAAAATGATTTACTTTGCACACAAATCGCCGGGCATAACACATCCAGTAATGCCTAACGATACTGTAACCGGATAAAAACAAAACGTTCCGCCAACTCGTACCGGGGGGGGAGTTTTTTTTTATCGTATTCGAGGAGCGCGCGCTGAAATTATTTCGTATTAGGCGCGTTCGTTACACCCGCTTTCGAACTGTGCGCAACGCATCGATTTCGATATACGGATTTTTTCGCCGACGCAATTTAAAATCACAATTACAATGCCCTTTTTTTTATATATATATAACATATTCCTGTAGAGTTTCCTATTTTCAACTGCGTATAATAAAACAACGGGTTTTCTACCAGAATGTCAAGCGTACCGCCTTTTCCGAAAGGCATTCGATTTTCGTTGTAGTTTTCGTAACAATTGCCGAATCCGGTGAAATGTACGGTTAGGCTAATTTCGACAAATTCACTATTTTCGAATAAATTTGTTTTCTTTTTATTGCAAGACCCGGCCAAAATAATCACAGACACGTGAAATTCGCACGGAATATTAGACCGTTCCCAACGGTGTCACTCGGTCGGACGAATGTTCGAAACATTGTTGGACTATTTATCGGGATTTCAAGCAAATTCCCGAGTTAACCGTATAGTGTGCAATTTCGAAAATAGCCCGATTAACAACACTTTGCTCAGAATCGTTTTTCGTTAGCGATGATCTCAATCGTTGCGTACGGATATGAGTTGAATTCCCCGTCTAGATCCAATATCTTCGACTTTGCATCTGGGCCCGGCCAGGCCACGGTGCGAAGTGTATGTCTTGGTATTATTATTATTTTTTTTTTTTTCGTTCTCTATAATTAGTCGGTAAATGTAAATGAAACAACAATGATAATTACCGATTATTGGTTATCTATTGAGGAGTATAACCGTGATGGTTTTCTTGTGCCGTACCGACGGGGCCAACAACTATTACGTATTAATCGATTTCGTAAACCGCGGTTTATAAACGTATTATAACGAGGTAAAAACGAAAAGGAAAAAAAAAAAAATAAAACCGTATCGGTATTTCAGACTTCAGACACTATAATAACCAGTACCGGTGTACGGTGATTACAATTATTACAATTATTATTGAACATTTTACCGGTAAACGTGCTGCGAAACGCCGTCGTAGTCTGCGGGCTATCTGTCGATAATTATTGTTCAGACGACGTCGTCTGTATAAAACCGAAATACTTCCGATCGGTTAAACACGAAGAGCGTAGTAACCGATTTCGATTGCGTTTGCCGAGCTGTCACGCGCGTCTCGCGTTCTCGTACGACCCGTGAACACAATACGATATTAAAAAAAAAAAAAAAAAAAAAAAAAAAAAATACATATATGTCGTATAATACGTTTCGCGCTTTTGGATATATTAATATTATATTTATACTTTTATATATGTATAGAGAGAGTGAGAGAGAGATAGAGAAAATGTCTACGTTAATAACGTACACGAGCAAGAGGGTATTACACTCTGTACGACAGTACAGTAAGACGTTTTATAATCGACCGGCTCCAAGAGCTCGGAGAGTGCCGGCGGTCGTCGCGAAATCCTAATATTATATTATTTCCCGACAACACAACGGCGGGCGAGTAGTTTTCGAATGCTTTACAGCCCCGTTATATTATTATTTTTATTATGACATTTTATTGGACGGAATTCGAGTGGGTTTTTGTTTGTTTTTTTTTTTTTTTTTTTTCCTTTTTAAATATTATTTCTATTTTGAATATCGCGTGTTCGAGTATTTTCCACGTTTCCGTACGTTTCGAAATAGCGCGTATAACGATCCGGATAACAAATACAGACGAACCGTGTGTTCGCCAGATTCCGTCCGTCTCATAGGTGACGGGTTTTCGTTTTTCGAACGGCGAAAAAAACCTTCGAACAATATTAAATTATTATTCTATTGCAATTGACCCGCTCGGGACCCGTAAAGTGACGACACCGTTGAAATGCGTTGGGGAAAAAAAAAAAAAAAAATAATAAAATAATATTATCCACTGCATAATAATTACTAATATAAACAATAAAAAAAAAAAAAAAAAAAACAGTAATTGTTGTACCACTGTACGCGTAGTAACACAATAATGACCACTTCAATTGATCTGACCCATTAAAGAAAACCGTATTGGTTTTCGATAAATCGAACGTCACAAACTTGTTGAATGTTAACACATTCATTTACTTGGACAAGTCGAGTTACGATAAAAAAAAATATCGGGATCCCATTTGTATTTTATTATATTTTCGAAATTTCTGCAGTTTCGTACTCTCTGCGTGAATATTTAATAGGGGGCCTAGTCGTTTTTATCGGAACAAGTCTGTCTTGACCCATTCGCGACCGCGACCACGTTTCTTAATCGAGTGTACAGCCATTGAACAATAATAACCGTGACTGTGGAGCACGACCTCCACGGCGGTGGATTTATTATTGATAACTTCGATATTTAAAAAACAAAAAAAATTTAAACCGTTGAAAAACGCATAATAGTTCACGATTCAACGGAAACGGGTAACGCCGAGTAATGGCGACCTAAATTTCTAGTGGAGAGCGTGCCGCTCAGGACAAAACGCAACCAAATATTATCCGTGTAGATCTGCGAATACAGTATAAATCGCCACGGCGAGTAAACCCGCAAACATTCAAAAAAGTATATCCGTCAATGTGTGTATTTATGTAATATTTAAATGAAGAAAAACACCACCATATGACGAAACAAGAACGAAATATGTCTTGGCGTAACTCGTGTTCGTACCACTCGGGTCACGCATCGGTTTTTGGGATGGTACGAGTATTTCTGTACCCGTTGCCGTCTCCGTTTTCGTATTGCGGATTAGGCCCTGAGTATGCGTAATCGTCACGAAGACGTCCGGCGTGTATTTCAGCAGTTCCGATTATCGTTCCTTCGGCGAAACTTCAAGTCCACCGAGTGGCGGGACCGTCTCCGGCGACAATCGATTGAATCCTGTAAAACGAGAGCGTCCCGGGTCCGCTCGCCAGACTTTTTCATTGAATCGTATTCCGCGGTATAAACGAATACCGATGGACGACAAATGTTATTATTAGACTTGAGTTGCGATAAAAACAAACGTTTTTGATCACGAAAACGTCAAATCTTTAAGTGATATGTAGACTTTTTTTTTAATTTTTAATTTTTTTTTTTATAGCGATCTAAAGATCGTTGACGTTTATGCGTTTAACACCCGCCAAACGAATTTCGATTCGTACAGAGATTAGTCAAATTAGAAAATCGGTATGCACACAAAATAAGCACGATCCACGAGTGGGGGTATTGCCCACTCAGACCGAGCAGCCGGGTATGGTGCAATCGTAATTTTTTGACGACTTACATAATATTAGAACATAGTCAACATAATTATATCACTTTGAACGGTTTTTATCTTGCTTTTTATATACGTGCTCGTTACATAACCGCCTCTGTATATACCACAGCACAATATAACTACCAGAGTAGTCTCTAGTTGGGTTCGGTTTTTCGATTCTAATATCTGCATATTGATTGTCGTTGTTAAGAGTTTGGAAAGTCTGAAATGCCGAATAATTATTATTCTCGATTTTATTCAACCGAAGATTAATATTGCATACAAATGCACGAATTATATCTTCAAAAATAAAATTATTTGCTCTAAATTCCAAGGTTTTGTTTCCCGGACCATGAAGTTGCAAATTAAGGTTATTTAAGTGTTCAATAATATCTACTAAATAAGCAAGATGTAATTCGAATTTCAAATCACAAAATTTTTTAAAATTTAAAAAAATTAATTTGTAACAGAAATCGAAGAAAAATCTATGGGGACCGCGGACCACCGGTTGGGAAATACTGATCTAAATGTACGGTCGTTATTTCTTTTTTTTAATTTGAAATTATTTAATTTCTGATCGTGCTTAATTTTTTATAAATAAATATGCTTCTTTTTCGCTTTTTTCAAGCAGCTGTAAGCTTTTTTCGTTATTAATTGTGCTTTATAATCCAAGCCTCACTGAAAATAATGAGTTAAATATAATATTAGTCCGCGGATAAACTCTTATTGTCTCATTTATTAGTTAACGACATGTAAGTTTAAAATATCATTTTACAGGGCCATTATTAAGGCGGAGGACTTTTAACATTTGCGTCATTATGTGATTAGTTTTCCCTACTCCAGATAGAAATAGAATTTTCGCACACATATTCGCTGCATGCCATTCCGATTCTACATAAATCAATTTTTTCGTAACTATTCTTTGGTTTTTTTTCTTTCGTTTTTAGTCTAGTGTTTCCCAAAGTATTTTATTTCACGCCCTGCCTTGTGAATTTTTAAAATCTCCCCCTCCTCGCCAACCCATAAATTTTAAATACAGTTATATGAGATGATTTATATAATGTTAATTACAAAATTATCAATGTGGTAATAATTTTTTTATTTTTTATTTGTAATATCAAAACACATTTTAAACATTTTTAAAATCGAAACAATACAATACGATTGTTACTATTACAATATTATGGGTACTATATAAAAAAAAAAAAAAAAGTATTCTATTTTATGTAAGATGTGTAATTGTTTGTTTCCCATCGATCCTCGGGGAAATCGTTAATAACGCGCAACGAATATAATTTTCCACGTCCAACCGATTTCTTTGTTTGGTTTCTATTTGCTAAAATGTAGAAATTCCACAAGGATACAACCGGGATTAATGTGCGTAGAGATTTCAAAAGAGATAATTCGTCATAAAAATCTTTTGCGCTTTAAGCTCGAAAAATTCATCCCGATTGTCGTCCGGAACGTTTTCAGCTGACAATCCGGACGGGCTTCGCACCAAGTCCAATTCATCACCATCGAGGGTCTTGGATAGTAACGTTTAGGTTCGCCCGCCAGACAATTGAACGACAACTGTTTTCTGTTGCTTGTAAATTTGCAAATTTTATATTTATTGATAAAGAGAAAAAAAAAAAATGTAATTTTCTCAATTGCCCTGTAGGGAGGTTAGTAATTTCTCTGTTCGCCCCCGCCCCCACATTCGTAGAGGAAATAATGATTTTGACCTCGCGAGAATTAAACGGACGATAATAATTTCATATAATATACGCTCACGCGTTGTAATAACATCATTTTTTTTTTTTTTTTTATTGTTCGTCTATTGTATTAATATTGTTGTTCGATTAATCGCAGTAGAATCCTAACCAAACATATTTTATACAGATCGATAACATTATTTGAATAGGTACACGTCTGCACGCGGGGTTACGTTATAATATTTATCGCTTAAAACGCGACAAAACCGTAGAAGTTATGTCGTTATTATCGTCGTATTTGCTTTTGTTTTATTAGTCATACCGTAGAAAACGAAAAGTTTTTTTTTGAAATTTTTTTATTTTTTAATGAACTACTATGATAACGACGACGATATAATGGACGTAGGTATGCCGAATATACGTACAAAAGAGACGAAAACGGTACCTAAAACACGTACGAACTGAAACGAATTAAACGCGGGCAACAAAAAAAAAAAAAAAATTTTAAAATAAAATAATAGTTAATTATTATAGTAGTCGCCCGTGCGCGTAAATTTGTATACACCGTTAATTTATTATTTATAAGTACTAATTATAATTTGTAATCTAAAAAGATAATTCACCTCGTGTCCCCTCAATGCGCGGCGGTGAAATATTCGACGCAGTAACCGTACGACTACGCCAATGTAGAAATATTTTCGAAATATCCGCAAATCTACGATAAAATAGATCGGTAAAAATACCACGTGATTGCACAGGCCGATAAAAAAAAAAAAAAAAACGTCGCCGCAACCCGCAAGCGTTTAAAATACTAATTAAAAACCGACAACGCGTCGCAATTTTTTTTTTTTATTAAAATGCCATTTGGATTTGCACCCGATTTGCAGCCTTCAGGCGAATTTCGCCAAACGCCACCCCGACAGTTTTCTAATAAAATAGGATATTCGATATTAGTCTCTTAAGTTTAGACTCTATATAAACCGTGTTTGCAGTCAGACATACAACCGTCTCACGATAAAAATAAAAAAAAATACTTCTTTTTTTTTTTTTTTTAAATCATTTTATCAAAAGTTTTTTCAATCAATATATATATATATATATATATATTTTGAGCAAGGTACAAAAAATTAAAAAGCTATAAGTATACATTAAATTTAATATGATACAACTGAACGATTGCGAAAACTCTAAATATCACCTTTTTTTTTTTTTTTTTTTTTTTATTGAAAGCCCGTAAAAAAAATGAAATATATTCAGAAAAAAAAAAAATGACATTCGACCGAGCATAACCGTGAGGTATTAGTACTTTTATTTAAATTCAAAAATCGAATACGAATTATTTATGATTCTTAGCGTAACGACAAATGTACCTATTGATTTTACGATTTAATTTTTAATTTTTTTTGTATCCGTAAACAAGTTTTTGACCGAAAATATCGCTCCGATAAAGAAACTTTATATAAACACTATCGAATAAAAAAAATGTTGTCTCGTCGGTGCATTGGTGCAGGGTTTACGGTTTCTGTTATTTTCGATTTTGGTTTTTTTTTTTTTTCTATAATTCGGTTAAAAACAATCGTGGAGAGACCTGTAACTGCCGCTGAATACTTATAAACCAACACTTCCTAGACGTGGTGCGGTTTTCAAAATAATCTAGCGGTTATTGTTTTTTTTTTTTTTTTTTAGTTTTAGTTTTTGGATAGCTATTTGAAATTGTCGAGTTTTTTATTATGTTTTACGCGGATAGAAATATTGTAATTTATTTTTATCGCCGTTTTAAGTTTAAATTCATGTTGTAATCCGTTAAAAACACGAACGCGAAATTATAATTTATTCCGTAGACGCGATTTAATAAAATTTTAAAATTTCATTTTACACCAAAGCACACGTTTAACCGAACCCTGAACCGTTTTTCGTTTGCGTTTACGTTGTCTGCAGGGGTACAAATTAATTTGCCCTTTATATTTCCAAACTTTCAAATTTCCCACCTACATCAGTGGCGTCTACCGGTGGTGCGAAGTATGTCCCCGTGTCCTTTTTAAACTTAATATTACTGGTTCAGTCACGAATCGTTAACGTCAATTTTTATATTATTGCGCGGACATATGGAAATTGTAATTTTTTTTTTTCTCTCGAAAATAAGAAACTGTTTTATAACAAATAAAATAAATGGCTTATCCCGCAGAAGTGTTGTAAAAAATGAAATATTTAATTATGTATAAAAAGCGATGTATGGGGGGGTTGTAGGGATTGAAGCCGGTGTGAGGGGGGGAGACCGACGTTTGAAGTTCAACGTTTGCGTGTCTCGTGGTCTTTATTTTAATTTTATTTTTTCAGTTGGAGCACTGGCCAAGTCGGTATGTGAGGGGGGTCCCAGGGGGTCCGGAATGTCTTCAAATGTTTCAAAAATTAGTATTTTTTTTCCACACCAACCTAAATGTTTTCAGCCGTAAATTAGTTTATTAGTTTATTACCGAAGTATTTATTGTTTTATATCATACGAAATGTCGAAATTTAAATACGGTATTGACTAAAACTGCAATAAAAACGTTCTGCCCCCGTCCCACCGTACCTAGGAAAAAAAATGTCTGGATACGGACCTGACGGCACTGGCGGTATATCGTGACGGATTATCCACTTGAAAAAAAAAAAAAAAAGGAATAAATTATATAATTTAATATATTATATTGTTATCGCCGCGTACTAACAAATGTGACTATAATATATATATATATATATATATATATATATATATATATATTATTACAGACGATACAATCGCGTGGCTTTGTACCGCTCCGGATATTTTTTTTTTGTCTCGTATCGCGTCTGTAAACGATATTATTGTATAATATTTTTTTTATCGTGTATATTATTTGTGCACGGTAGAGAAATTTCCGTTTGATATTTCGCGAACGTCAGCGACGATGTTAAGTTGTCGATATTAATAAAAATCGACGGTTTATTAACATTATGCGTCTGGTTATCGGGAGGCTGTTAAACACCACAATTCGGGATCGTTTTTTCATTTTTTTATTTTTTTTTTGTTACCGCGTACAAACGAAACGGTAGTTTTTTATTGTAATATACGTGTGTGTGTGTGCGTGAGCAGTTTACACGGTTATAATCGAAACGCAAGTCGGAATTAACTGTCTAAAACAGGCGCGCGCGTTTATTAAATCGTCTCTCCCCGGTCTCGCCCCGCCAGTTTCGCTGCAGGATAAAACGATATTGCGCATTAGAAGATCATCAAAGGATTAAAATACAATGTGCGACTCCGGTGCGACTCCGCGAACGGAATTCGGTGCTTCGGCGCCGCTGCAGCCAAACAATTTCCCTCTGTTGGGGGCTAATTCAACGTAAATAATACGTGCCCGAATGCCTCATGTAATAGGCCCCTTTTGAATCCCGGCGTTTCTGGAAAATTTAACAAACGAAATTTTCCCCTTTGTATTAAGAACACGAATCCGACCGGAATACGTTTATGACGTAACAATATTATCCGGGCGTATATATATATATATATAAGTATGCAAATTTAAACGCCGCAAATGTCGGGGATAATACGTACGGAAAAAAATAAATAATAATAACATATTTTCCGCTAATCAAATAATTCCTATGCAAACTACACGTACAGGCACGTGCATAGGGGCAAGGCAATGGCCACGGACCATTTTCTTTTCTTTTCCTTTGTCATTGAAATGTATATTAAATAATACAATTTTGTATCCTATACATTCATAAAATTCAAATTGCTCGGTGTCGATTTTGAGCATTTATCGAATTGATTTACTCGTTACGTCCACGTCCGTGACACCGGCCACAGAATATCTATACGCGTTCGGTATGCTTATTACATTCCTATGGCATTATTACGACTAATAGTCAAACTATAAATCGGTAGAATCCGGCTAAATGGAAATCCAAAAATGATCACCAGGATTACATAGTTGGAAATGGAAATGGGTGGGTATACACGAAAAATAGATTGTGAATGTATTCAAGTTGGAAAAATTTGGTAATTTACCGAGATAACCTGACAAAAGACTATTAAAAAAAATAAAATAAAACAAAACGCGCCTAGGGCTATTCTTGGGATATAATCTGGCATTGGCTATATGTAATGATTATGCGGCCGACCTTTGCTTACGGCTTTGAAACGTGGACAACAACAACCAGTCAGACTGAAAGAAAACCGAATACGTTCGAAAACAGAATATAAAGAAGGATGTTTGGCCCCATTTATGATGAAACGAAAAACAACCGGCGAAGAATGGAGAACAAAAAGTGACACCATTGCCCGGATTAACTATTTAAGTGCAAAGGCTAGGCCATACAATGCGAACAGAAGCGAGCGGTTCTGTCGGAGATGCACCGGCAACCTCGGGGAAACAGGCCTCGTGGTCGGCCTAGGAAAAGGTAAGCTGACGTGGTTGAAGAGAATTTAAGGAGCGTGCGAGGCGGACGAATGGACAGAGATAATCCACGACGGAGAAATATGGCGTGATGTTGTGTTGGCAGCGAAAGAGATTAGAGAGAGTTATGAAGGCCACGAGAAGAAGAATAAATATATATATATTATTTAAGTTATGACAAACCGCATTTAGATAACAATAACAATTCTTCAGCAGTACCTAAGAATGATTCAACGAATAATGCATTTTAAAAACCGCTAGTAACCATTACTTTAAGTTTATTATTTTATACGTAAATATTTAGTACTCAGCAGGTAAGTTATAAAATAATAAATATAGTTACATAAATAGAAATACTAGTTTTGTATGTTTTTTTTTTTTTTTATAATATAGGAGGATCATTAATATTTTCATATTTAACTTTCAATATTTTATCTTAGTATTATCTCAATGTTTAACCCGTACGTTTTTATGCGAACTTGTTCCTACTGTGCCCATGGCAATCGGGCGTTTGTCGTACGAATGTATCGCAATAAAACTATTTAAGAAATAGTAAAACATTCAGCAGCCGCGACGACCTTGAAATTTATTCACTAATTTTTTTAAATATAGTAAACCCTCCTCGAAATTTTAATAATTTGAACGTGTCTGCAGTGACGTCATACAGAAACGGAGTTATAGTTTTAGAGGGATGTTAGAAATTCCGAATTTTTGATTACGAATTATTTTGGATTAGTTACTAATTTTTAACATAAATTTCAATCGAAATTTCAAGGTAGTGGTATCGGGATAAGAGGGCTAAAACATTCTCATGTTTTGTTTGAATTTAGTGTCATAAAAATTTTCATATGAAATTTGTCCGTCGCGGTACATTAATTTATCCTGATGGTTTTTTTTTTATTTTTTTTTTTTTTTAATATGGAATTCGAGTAAGAGCCAAAAGGCGCTACACATGTCTCTCGAAAGATATTTACAAAGGGAGTGCAACGGCAATCGATTAACTCGGTGAATTCTTTCTGGCATTTTGGCGTGTCGTCAAATATTGATCCGTCGTTAACTGTGCGTTATTTTCAAATTGATTATGAGATTAATTTCAACGAAACAGTACATAGGTGAATTGGTGGTATACAAAAAATTCCTCGCATACTTCATACTGTATAGTAGGTCACTGTTGTGGATGGGAATTCGGTAAGGTATAAGAACTACGGTTGAAATCGTGTGGTTTATGTACGGGAATCGACGATAAATGATTGCAATCAAAAAACATATTCACTGCGAGAAGCTCTGTAAACTGGTTAGAGATTATCGTATTAATCGTGTTTCTTGCCTTGTAGCTATTGGTAACCAATAAATCAATAAACCAATGTATCGAGAATTTGTTAGGTTTTTTTTTTTTTTTTTTTAATGTTTGAAAAACTGTTGCGAATCCAGAAATTTTTTCCCAAACAAAGTACCAATGGCCCGGACATTTTTTATTCCATTTACATTTAAATATAATAATATAATATTAAGCATTTTCCACCATCCGAACAAGTATTTTACGAGAGAAAAAAAAACCACATCTTCATAAAATGAATGGCTTTATAGCTACTCTCGGAATGTAAAACCATATAAGCTAAGAAACCGTTTTAATAAATCGATTATTAATGCGAGTTTTTAATATTATAAACTATATCAAATTGTTATAACTATTGATTAATATTAAACGAAATCGAACACCGTAAAGCAATCAGATACAAATCGCACGTAGAGGCGGCAACTATAGTACTAAACGAAGAGCAATTCGATTAAATTCGATTAACATTTATATGCCAATCGATTTTTCATAATTTATATAGTCTCTTTATAACGGTGAATTATTTTTACCGAACGTCTAAGACAACTAGACTCCTGACAATATTATTATTTGTATTTGTATTATTATTTTTTTTCGAAAATAAATTTTGCCCTAAGTATGTCTGCGAACATACAAATTACACAAACACACGAAGAAAAACGGCATGATTTGCTGTTAACGGGCCCGTTACATTAGATTTAGAATTATTTATTACTGTTTCATCGTGACGCACAAAAAACGATTCTCTCGTTTTTGAAATTGTCATCAAAAGTTTGTAAATAAAATATTTTAAAATCAAAAGTCGACATTTGTTCATACAATTGTATTCAATTAATACAATTTAGATGACAATATTGTAAATGTCGAATTATTGTCAACGGTTTTAATACGATTTATACTTTTATTTTGAGCATAAATATTTATTGGACGTATTATGACGTAGGTACCTCATGACAATTCGATAAAAAAAAATTGATTAAGTTTTTAGTATTATTAATCGTGTTGCATCGTGTTACGGGTTTTCGATCGGCGAGTGTTTTAAAAAATTAATATTACGTTCAATTTTATGCGCTATTAAAAGAAAAATCAAGATTGATTAATATATATATAAATATATATATTTTCTTTTTTTAAAATTAATTAGTGTCAATTTACTTGCACATTCTCGAGTGACAAAATATTTCCTATTCGAGATATCTAATAATAATTTCGGGCTGCCGTCGGTCGTATTACGGCGATTTAAATTTTTATTTACTATTATAAAAAAATATTCATATACACTGTCATATGGCGACACGTATCGATGTTTAGTGATCACCTGTATGTTGACGGGCAAAAATAATGGTGAGACGGGAAGCTAAGCAGACAAAACTCCCCAGAGGTTTTCAACAACCCATCGACAATTCCGTGTGTTAATATTAACTGTTAATTATTATTATTTTTGAATGAAACCTAGTGAAAATCTCTCATCACGTTTTTACACTATTTTTTTTTATTATTTTTATTTTTTTTCAATCTAAAAAGCCTAGAATTTCTGAGTATATTTTATGTAATGTAATAAAATAATAAACGAATATATTAACCGGTGGTTTCAGCTATTCAAAATGTTTTTTTTTTAGTGCAAAGTAAACGGATCGAGTAATTTTTTCGTACGAGCGTACGCAACAGTGTTTATATCGGGGGGCGACCGGGGGGTTTAAATCCCTCACCTCTCGGAAGAAAATCGCGTACCCACAGAAAAAAAATGTATGCCATTTTTATACGTAAACTACACGGTGTTTTAGGGGTGGGTTAAATGAGTTATCGGCCGATTGCAAGTCGATAAATAATCAATTAATGTGTACCGATAATTTTCATAATTTTCATAATTTTGTATTGTAATGTTAAAATGTAATTTCGTAAAGTTTTAGGCCGTAATGGCCTAATTTAGGAACGTAGACTAATACGCAGTCGTTTCTTACTGTGAACAAAAACTACGACAAACATTTTTTATTTTTTGTTTCTACGCAATTTAGTGTTATGGCGAATATTTTCTATTTACATCCGTCGCCGATTAGTTATTTACTCCTTATAATCGCGTCGTTGTTAGCTTGTTAACGGACAGTAAAATTATGTACTTGCGCAGAGTGTTTTTTTTTTTTTTTAAATACATTAATGCAATTTTTGTTCTATATTGAACTGAACAGCCCACGTAGGTACGTCCACGGTAATCGGTTAACGCCAGGTGCAAAATATGTGTAACAGAAGTCTATAAAAAAAAAAAAAAAAACCATAGAAAATGTTATGAAAAAAATGACATTAATTTGTTTACTTCGAGTCATATGTATTTTATTACGTGTAATACACGTTGACCATTGGTCTTCGACTTGTTTGACTCCGTGGCATCCACTTTTGTTTACTTTTAGCATTATTAGCCGTGAAAATTAAAAAAAAAAACAAAACCTAAAATCGCTTGATGCCTTGAAATATGCCATTGTAGAAGTACTGTTATAGTTAAATAAATACAAGTTTAATTTATTTTTAACTATTATTATTATTATTGGTAATGGTAGAAAAAAAAAAAAATGGACTGTGATGTTTGACCGTTTTCACATAATAAACTCGATTTTAAACAGTGCAATCCGCAAATATCGTTCGGTTTAATGGCTATTTCTTTTTATTACTCGTAAATTATTGTAACCGATTTTGTACTTTGTACAATTCGTTTAAACTGTATTCCATTTATTGATTTAGTTTGCTAAGTAAAATTCGTATACCTATTACTATTATAATCTTTATAATCTTAATTCTTTTTTTGAAAAGAACTCAACGCGACTTATCGCGATCCAATTCTAAAGCCACCGGTTGATTTGCAATAAAAAAAAAAAGCCGGGGGAGAGAGGTGGATCTATCCTCCATGTTCCCCCGCCCTCTGTAATTGATATATTATGGCAAGGAAAATTAATTGCTCTTTTTTAGCATCGTATTTTGTCAACCATTTTTAGCTGTTGTTTGTACAAAACTATTTTATAATAATGAAATTATATTGTTGCCCACTTGTGTGCTCGCACACCCGGTAATAGCTGCTTTTATTCATTTTTTTTTTTTTTTTTGTCATCTAATATTTCAATTCGACGATTTTATTTTAAATTTTCATATACAAAGCGAGACTACGCCTTTGCGGTCACGATTACAGCGGGATTTTAAATTTAATTAATTAATTTTTTTTTTCAACGAGACGTCGCGACTTGTCAAGAGAGAGAGAGAGAGAGAAAGAGAGAGTATAAAATAAAACGCACACAAGCACCAGGCGCCTACGCCAAAAACCGGGCAAATTAAATTTCAATCGTTACGAAATTATTAAACGTGGGTGTGTTCTAGTGATTTTTTCAGTACATTTTTATCGTAATTAGCTGTCTATTTTTTTTTTTTTTTTTTGCTTTTGTTTTTCAAAAAATTATCGGGAATCCAGATGAATTATTCTTCAAATCAAAAGTACTACCGGATGAAAAATCCGCATAATATTTTAATCATAATCTAAAAAATGCGAAATAAATGTTTCGCTTTTATCTGTCACGTGATATGAATAAGTACTCGACTGTACTCGGAAACGCTGTCTTAGTGCACCAGAAAAAAAAAAAAAAAACTAACGCATTTCGCATTGAAATCCGGCCTTTGTGTAATAATATATTATTCAGTTTGTATATTTAATCGGACGGAGGTACAATATAAATAAATATATCGTACTTTCAGAAATGTCGAAAGTCATCCCCGTACAAAAGAACATTAAATACACAAACTACTAAACACTATGAATGTTTGTGGTTTTTTTTGTTTTCTTTCTTTTTTTTTTTTTTTCATGTCCCTAATGTTTATTTACCATATTGTTTGGCGTGCCGATGACTTACGAGTTATAATATTGGGTACGACTCTTTAAAAAAATGAACTCGTATTCTATGTTTGTAATATATTATGTTTTTTTTTACCATAAAACAGAACGAAAAAAAAAACGCAATAATAGATATAGTGTACCTAGTGATTATTTGGAAACAAACTTGGACGACGATAATGTAGTTGTTCCGTTTAATTAGGTAGGTTACCTGATTAAAAAAATTCGACTACTGAAATTCCGTAGTGGAAATGAAACCAGTGTATATCAAAAAACGTAATACGATACATTTTTCAAAGAACATTTTCGTTTGATAATTGTAAAATAAAACCAAAAAAAAAAAAAACAGTAAACGTACCCTCTACGCTGTAATGTCTGTCTGTAATTTGTGGAATTTTCATATTAGGTAAAGAATTTCGATAAAATTAGTTAGTGAAACAGTATTGTTGCAGTGGACAGTACCCAATATCAAACCGATTCCGTTTATTTCCATGACAATTTTGTGATCGAAATTTGATATTTCAAACGAATTAAAAAAATATCGAAATTATTTAGAAATGTTAATTCGCATTTTGAACGCCTGTTTAAGAATTTGAATCGCTATTTGAAAAAAAAAAAAATTCGATATATGACACGTTTATACGGTATACGATATAACGAGTGGTACAATTTTCGCAATGGAATCGTCACGATTCCACATTATTATAATTCCCGAAGAAGAAAAATAATTTAAAAAACTAAAAATGCATTTTCCTACAGCTAGTTGACTCGTGATAAAATAGTAAATAATGTCTAGGGCGGAGAATGTGTAACTGTAAAAAATCGCTAAACATCATTTAAAAATCCTTAAACAAACAATACAAATCTGCTCTAAAATTTTTCATCTAAAACAAGAAAACCAATTACACGTTATAATTATATGTGCCGCGCCACGACTAAAATTAAAAAGCAACTTTTTTTTTTTTTTTTCTTATAGTAACGTTTAGTATTATTTTTTATCGATTTAATTATTACATTACAGCGTTAGTGTATTACATTTATTGATTGTATTTATATTCAGTCATTTAAAAAAAAAAAAAATAATATTTTTAATATTTCAGTAAGAATTATTAAAACCTACCTTCGACAGTCGAATTTAATATTATTTTTACGAAATTAAGCAGAAAAATCGGTCGAAAAGTGAAAAAAAAAATAAAAAAAAAAATAAAAAAAAATACTGAAATACGCAACATAACATTACGGATTTGGCTTTGTCGTAACAAATTTCATTCTAGGTGGCCTATTTTTACGGCTACACAAAACATAATGACGCAAATGTTAAGAGTCCGCCGCCTTAATAATGGCCCTGTAAAATGATATTTTAAACTTAAATGTCATTAACTCATAAATGAGACAATAAGAGTTTATCCGCGGACTAATTTTATATTTAATTCCTTATTACTTCCAGTGAGGCTCGGATTATAAAGCACAATAAATAACGAAAAAAAAACTTACAGCTGCTTGAAAAAAGCGAAAAAGAAGCATATTTATTTATAAAAAATTAAGAACGATCAGAAATTAAATAATTTCAAATTACAAAAAATGAAATAACGACCGTACATTTAGATACACGATAACAACAATAACCGTAGTCCATATTCCGTGTTTTACATAAATAAATCGAGACCCAATTGTCGTACATAAGTAAAAATCGTATTTTTTCATTTCTCATTAAATCAATTGGCATTGTTTTATTATTGCGGCACAACGAACTGGGCTAATCTAAACGTTACCATCCATGACCCTCGATGGTGATGAATTGGACTTAGTGCGGAGCCCGTTCGGATTGTCAGCTGAAAACGTTCCGGATGACAATCGGGATGAATTTTTCGAGCTTAAAGCGGATTAAAGCGCAAAGGATTTATTTGACGAATAACCTCTTTTGATGGTCGTTTCTCGCCCAAAAATAACAGGGAAATCTCTACGCACATTAATCCCATTTGTAACGACGCAAATCCTTGTGGCATTTCTACATTTTAGCAAATAAAAACCAAACAAAGAAATCGGTTGGACGTGGAAAATTATATTCGTTGCGAGTTATTAACAATTTCCCCGAGGATCGATGGGAAACAAACAATTACACATCTTACATAAAATAGAATACTTTTTTTTTTTTTTATATATAGTACCTTTAATATTATAATAGTAACAATCGTATTGTATTGTTTCGAATTTAAAAATGTTTAAAATGTGTTTTGATATTACAAATAAAAAATAAAAAAATTATTACCACATTGATAATTTTGTAATTAACATTATATAAATCATCTCATATAACTGTATTTAAAATTTATGGGTTGGCGAGGAGGGGGAGATTTTAAAAATTCACAAGGCAGGGCGTGAAATAAAATACTTTGGGAAACACTAGACTAAAAACGAAAGAAAAAAAACCAAAGAATAGTTACGAAAAAATTGATTTATGTAGAATCGGAATGGCATGCAGCGAATATGTGTGCGAAAATTCTATTTCTATCTGGTGTAGGGAAAACTAATCACATAATGACGCAAATGTTAAAAGTCCGCCGCCTTAATAATGGCTCTGTAAAATGATATTTTAAACTTACATGTCGTTAACTCATAAATGAGACAATAAGAGTTTATCCGCGGACTAATTTTATATTTGACTTATTATTTTCAGTGAGGCTCGGATTATAAAGCACAATAAATAACGAAAAAACCTTACAGCTGCTTGAAAAAAGCGAAAAAGAAGCATATTTATTTATAAAAAATTAAACACGATCAGAAATTAAATAATTTCAAATTAAAAAAAAGAAATAACGACCGTACATTTAGATCAGTATTTCCCAACCGGTGGTCCGCGGTCCCCATAGATTTTTCTTCGATTTCTGTTACAAATTAATTTTTTTTTTTTTAAATTTTAAAAAATTTTGTAATTTAAAATTCGAATTGCATCTTGCTTATTTAGTAGATATTATTGAACACTTAAATAACCTTAATTTGCAACTTCGTGGTCCGGGAAACAAAACCTTGGAATTTAGAGCAAATAATTTTATTTTTGAAGATAAAATTCGTGCATTTGTATGCAAAATTAATCTTCGGTTGAATAAAATCGAGAATAATAATTATTCGGCATTTCAGACTCTCCAAACTCTTAACAACGACAATCAATATGCAGATATTAGAATCGAAATTCAACATAACATAAAAAATCATATGGAAAAATTTAAATCTGAATTTACTGGCTACTTTCCGGGATGGAACGATGTTAATTAGTGCTCAAAAAATAATTCGAAACCCTTTTTGTACAAAAGTTGAAGAAGTCCCAGAATATCTTCAAGAAGTCGTTATTGTACTGCAAAACGACTCTGAGTGCGAATATATTTTTGATTCTGGTATGGACCTTGAGGAATTTCGGTGCAGAAGCGGGACATGACATATTCAACTCCGGGAAATCGTCTAACGTTATTTACTAGTATTTTCAACTACATATTTGTGTGAACAATTATGGATTTTCTAGTCTACTTGTAATCAAAAATAAACAGAGGAATCGATTGGACGTAAGTGACGAGAATGGATGTCACTCCATTCATCCGAGAATTGAAAAACTGGTCAAAGAAATGTAGTCACAAAAATCGCACTAATTATATATTAGTAAAGTATAGTGATAAAATGTAATGTAAAATAATAAAAATTATACATTTTTCGATAAATTTTGTGTATAATTTGATATATTCTATAAAATATTGTCGAAATGGTCCGTGGTGGTAAAAAAGTTGGGTGAAACACTGATTTAGATACACGATAACAATAAAAACCGTAGTCCATATTCCGCGTTTGACGTAAATAAATTGAGACCCGACTGTCATACGTAAGTAAAAAGCGTATTTTTTTCATTTCTCAATTGGTATTGTTTTATTATTACGGCACAACGGACCTGACGAAACGCCATAACGGGACTAAATAGCGAAAAAACCATTGATTTTTGTAGACTGGGAATGGCGTGCAACGAATTCGTGTGCGAAAATCGCATTTCTATCTGGTGTAGGGAAAACGAACCACGGGCTTTAAAATCCGAGCCCTGATTATGAGTGTTTGCCGGGCCCGCCGCGTGTGTAGAGGGCCCGGTGGCGGTCCATCGGGGGCAGACCGGGGGCTATATAATCGCCGCTTGAACTCGATTCCCCGCACAATATTTATATTTAAAAAAAAAATGAATAATAGTTGTAAAAAAAAAAAATCTGTTTTATCCCCGGCGGTTGAATTATAATAACCACGAAACGCGTATACAATCGTACAGGTACGCGTACGGGATTAATTACCACCTACTCGGCGCAACGACGACCTTAACCCGATAACAATACGAGTACGTTATAAACCTCGAATGTTTTAATATGTTTTTTTTTTTCTTTCTTTTTTTTTTTTATAATATTAATCGCCTCTACAGTGTGATGCGCCAATAATAAGCCTATAAAATTATTATATATTTCCTCTGCGCACGCGCACACGGTGGGGCAAGGCCGGATTAAGAGTCCAGTGGTCCATAACATGTTCTGACGTACATTTCGTATTATACCACACGGTGCAATAGTAAATTGTCGTCATTTTACAGTTTACAGAGTTCACGTGTTACCCACCTCCTAGTTTAAAAAAAAGAAAAAAAAACAATATATTTTAATATTACAATTTTGTTTTTTTTTTTTTTTTTTTAAAGAAAAATCCCCGACAAGTGCTGTTGGCCGGCGGTGCCGCCGAGGAATTCAATTAATTTTATCCGTTTACGATTTCCGTTAAAATGTGTTTTTTTTTTTTTTAATGAACGTCGTGTACGATTTTCGAACACTGTTGCTCGGCCATAACGATGTTGTGTCCGCATAAATCCAAACAAAAACGGTAATAAAAAAAAAAAAAAAACCTCGACAATTTCAAATGTCTATAAATACAGCCCGGAAATCGCTCGAAGGTTTTGAAAACCGTACCTCGTTTTACGGCGGGCTAACAGCATGAAAACGATCACTGCGATTATTGATAAAACTACAACGGACATCGTGAAACGGCGGATTTGAGAAGAGACGGTACACTTGAAAACCGTCGTAGGGTAGGTCCGGTACGGAAAAAGTTGCAGACATCGTCGGGGTTAATAAAAAAAAAAAACGTGTGGGCACCGGGATGACAGTGGTCCGTAACTTTTCCCGAGTGCCCGACTGCAGATTCGTGCCAACTGTGTACAATTGTAAATATCGAAGGGAAACGAAATGGATGCGCCAACGGGTTCGGATAGAAAATTAAAACCGAATTATCCGGGAACGACGGTCAACGTTTATAGTTGAGTTGAATAGCAGTTAAGCAATCGTTGTTTGCCGTATCGGTGTACGCGAAAATAATCAACATTGACGCAATCGTTTCGTTTGTCTCGGTGATTCGCCGGGAACATTTGTGTCGCCGGGCGACGGCGAACGCGTATAATAATAAATATCACTGCGATTGTAGACACGCCGAACGCGCGCATTTCCGACAGATACGCCGTCGTGTTTGTATGTTTGTACTTAGACGGCAATGAGCAAACAAAACACAATATCGTAACAATAATATTAATATATCAATAAATACACAATGTGCACAATGTTTTATCGGGGAAATATCGAGTTGAACACGACGAGCACGTTAAAACACACACGTGCGTGTAAACTAAAAGAGATTACTGCGTGCCGCGTCTCTCTGGGTTTTTTTTTTCTTTCTATTTGCATTGTTCGTACGGTATAACAATTTATGTTATTTATACGATTCATAATTGCTGGATCGGGAGCTTGCCATTGACCGCGGGGCTTAACGGCCGAAAGCTTCCCCATCATCCTCCTCTCACCGCACTATCTGACCGTGTACGCGTACGACTGGCAATGACTGACAATCGAATTTTATGACTGACGGAATTCAAACATGTTTGAATTTCCATCATCAGTCAAGACGGTTGACATTCATCACATTGTCCTCCGTGTATGTCTGTGAATGTACGATTTGCCAGTCGATCGTGCGTCGTCGTGTCTTTTGTGAATTCTATATCTTCGTCAGGAAATGACGAACAAGTAAAATAATGAAGAATTTTTGCGCGATTTTATACATTCATACCGGTAGTATACCTGCTACGTGGAAAATAAACAATTGATCCAACTGCTGACATAAATACAACTAAAAAAAAAAAAAAAAAATAATAAAAATTAACACATTGAGATCGAATCGCCGTCGTGAGTTACAGAACGTTTTAGCTAGTGAAAAAGTTTCTATAATCAAAAGGAGAAAATAGTCGATAATGTGTTTCTCTTTTTGAACCATTCTTTCATCCGAAATGTTTTTTCCATTTGGTTTTTTTTTTTGTTTTATCACACGCAAATAACAATACCAACAATACCTTCTTCATTCATTTTAATGCAAAGTTTAATTTTAAATTTAACATATATGAAAATTGTTTTTTTTTTTTTTTTTCTCAATAAATATCGAATGACAACAACACGTAACGCGACACTTTCAATAGTAACAATTGTGTTGACTATAAAAATAAAATAATCGAACGACTGAAGATTGTCAGTCACGATTGACCGTATATGGTGATTATCAATCGTCAATCTTGACTGCCAATCACGTTGATTGCCATTCACGACTGACCGTGTGTGTGGGGGCCATCATTCTTCGCGCTCCGTACAGCCGACGGACGAATCCGGAAATCGATAAGAAAATTGTTCGAAATTCATGCGGACAACAAATTCACGCGGATCGGATTTCTATAATTTCTACTGAATTTTGTTCTTCTGTTTTTTTTTATTTTTTTTTTTATTACTTTTATGTAAACGCCGAAAGGGAAACGTTTCGAATAAAAACGGTTTTCACACTATAACCGAGTGCCGAACCGTCGCACTGGCATATAGTTGCTCGCACACGAGTTTATTTCACTTGTTTATCGAATCGAAATGCAATATCGATTGCGTTCTAAATATCAAAATACCAGTATCGATATTTACTTTTATTGATAAACAAAAAAAATAAAAAAAAAATCGAAAATGTATAATCGTAGAATAAAAAAAACCGGTCAGACGTCAGTTAATTGGGAAAACTAAGGCCCCGGTTTTTTAATCACATTTATTCGTTGAATAACACGAGTTATTCGACAGATAAGAGAATAGGGATAATTGCCGGTTTTTCAATGTCGGAATAAGGCTATTCGATGAATAAAATGTCGAATAACTTATTGGGTACTTTTAGTATCGAATAAGAATTTATCTGACGAATAAGTATTGAAAATTGATAACAATAAATGATAACAGTTCCTTGTCCATATTTTCATTTAATATTTGTACCTCTTTAATGTCTAATCATATTTTATATTTAATAAACCCTTGATAATAATGGGTTAGGTTTTTTTGAAACATTCCACGATGATGATATGGAAATTGTCGAGTTATGGAATTATAAACGACGAGTGTACGCTGTTCGTGTACGAATTGACCGCGTGACATTTTGGGACGATCGCGAGTTTGGGTAGGTAGGCATGAGCATTGAGCACAGAATAAGTAACGAGTAACGAAAAACGCAAAAAAAAAAAAAAAATATATATAATGAATGCCTGTCATATAATTTTGTCCGATCACTGATAAGACAGTAAGGATTTCGACCAATCGTAATGAACCGGGTCATTGCAACTTGTAGCATAATAAACTATTGCTATTTACAATCATTTCCACTATCTACCGAATAACTATTATTCGCCGAATTATTATCTGGAAGATAAAAGATTTTATTGAAAAAACTATTCATCACTTTATTGAGGAATTTATTGGCCAAATAATTATATTCGACGAATGATTGTCGAGCGAATAAATGCGTTATTGAACAACCGGGCATCGGTCAATTATTTATTGAAAGATTACGAATATATTTCAACTGTATTGTTCTTTATTATATCACAAGTTTTTTTTTTGTTTTTTTGTTTAATAATAATTGTAACTAGCAACCGTATAATAGTAATTACATTAGATATAAACTCAGGTGCCGACAGTCAATTTAATGTCAATTGATAAATGTAAACCAACATTCGTTAGGCATGTGACCCAGGAACAACAATTTTACTAGACGAGAAACAGTAGGTTTCTGGGCTGATTTTTAGTTTTAGAACCTAATATTTCGCATGGAACTAATTGTGGCGACGGTGGAAAAACGAATCGTTGCCTGTTGATATAAAGCTGGAAAAATACTCATCGTCGATGTTCCGGACGATCAAGAAAGAGTTTAACGAGATACTCGATTAGCCAGATACAAATCTAACAAGTGGCCGATATGTTGTTATCTTTTTCTTTTTTTTTGATATAAATCCAAGCGTCACGCCATCAGTTTATTGAGAACTATACAATAAGTAAATCGTAATAAACGTACGACCTACACAAAAATTACATAATAATAAAACTAGAAATTCAACAATTAATCGGCAATTAATGGCAAATGACAATAATAATCGATAATTTTCAGCTGATAACCAAGGTTAAAAAGCAAAAAAAAAAAAAAAAAATTGTATACGCGATTCGATTCGAGTAAAATAGCGGAACATGCATACGTATCGGTACCGAAAAGTACTCGCGTCCAAATAACGTATAAATATTTTATTATTTATACCGATAGCGTCGTGGTTAGGTTAGGTTAGGTTACCTAAAAACCTCGTGGTTTAACACTAAAAATCGCGTTAATTTTAATAAACGTTTTTCGTCCTCTCGGGCTTTGCATCGGCACCGCGATAACGCACACCTGTCGTACCAATCAGCTACACGTCCGCGTGGCCAAAAACAATCGGATATAATTATTATTATTTTTTTTTTTTAATTTAATTTTTTTTTTTTTTTTTTTTCGGTACGTGCAAAATACGTCCGGTTTTTCTTAATCGCCCGGCCACATACAGAAGATAACTCGGCGGGCTCGCGTAATAAACACGATCGTTTTCGGTAAGCGTAACACCGCGTAATATGACGCGGAATAATTTATCGGTATATAGGTATTTGATATTTTTGACAATTTTTTAATAATTTTCGAGGAAAAAAAAAATAAAAATCGAAAATACCGACAACGAATAATAACAAAATCTATAGGACGCAGAGATCGAGAGTCGTTTGAACACGTCTCGATAACGTATCGAGGCGGTACGTTAGGATTTCAATTTCAATTTTAACGCAGCGGTTAAACGACATCATTTCGGAATCGATTTTTTTTCTTTAACTTTCTCAGTAATAAATATGTATAAAAAAAATAATATATTTATTCGTATACGAGTAATAAAATATACGACCGGGCGAAATTAAAAAAAAAATAATAATAATAATAATAACAATTATGTTTGTAATATTATTTTTACACGAATTCGGCATATTGTTAAAATATTTTACGCGCGTACGTTAACATTAAGATATATTATTACAAAATTACACTACATTTCATTTTCGGATCGGTTTTTATGTTGAATATATTATGATACGAATCTTGACCACAACGTCCCCATTAAGTCAGACGTATAATTAATAATAATGATAAAAAACAAATGATAACAATACCTAACGGAAACATAATTGTATAGGTACGCTGGCCGAGTGATCGTTGCGTAGGCTCAACTAGAGCGCGAATATCGGAGAGGTGCTGGAATTGAGTAATGCTCACAGACAGCGTTTTATTATAAACGATTTGTGCCGTTGTCTAGACACGGATGTCTATAACACATTATAAAATATTCATTTATCTAACTAACTAATATAATATATTATAGATATCCGTGGTATTTACGAGTCACGGCCGTTTTAAGGACAGATAGCGTATAGGTACTAACTGAAAGGGCTGCGAATTGTAACGATGCGACCACGAACCACGATACTTTTCGATAAAAACGTCAAATTAAAAAAAAAAAAAACCAGCAGGAAACGGCATCAAATTGTTCTCGGTTTGTTAGACATACGCTTTTAATTATATACATTTTCGAATAATCGGACATTATCAGTGGTTAAAACGGGACAATTTTTTTTTTTTTTTTCCATTGGTTATTTTATCATCCCGATAAAAGTAGATACCTAATGATAAAAAAATATTAGCGTCCTCACGCCTCACCCCAAACTTTTTTCTCCGATAATCCGAAATAAGTAAAATATATAAGTAGTGCCTGTAATATAGCAACAAATTAGGGAAATAATAATAAAAAAAAATTGATTTTAATATAAATTAAAAAAAAAAAAAAAACACGTGGTTTACACTGAATCAGTGGCGTATCCGCCCACCCCGGGGCTGGTTTTTTTTCCTTATTAATTTAATTCGTTTTAAAAGAAAATCGTAAATTGCCGAGATTCATTATGTTAAACGTGTGCTGGCCGTTGCCGGTTGATAACTGATCAGACGTATTGTGAGATAACAATAATATATTGAAATGAAAATTGACTAATTAAATTAAACAGTAAATTTATATCTCTTATTATACAATCGTTACCCACTCCACCCTAAACTCGCGGAGAAAAAAAAAAAAAAGAAAAAAAATGTTACACTACTGCACCGAATAGATAATAATATTATCAATCACGATGTAACTCTCTACGTCGTCGTGTTATCAATGAATGTTTGGCACGCCACGAATGTCTTGTATCATAAACTACTTATCGTTTCATAATATTTCCCTTCTAATAAAACCGTTGCATAATTGTTCGGCCTCGGCTTCATTGTTTTATCTAATAACACTTTGGTGATAAATAGCTAAAGCGTTCGCCCGGAATTTCGACGACTCAAACTAAACGCCGCGGGTGCATTAAATAAGAAAAATAACACCTCCCCGTGCACTTAAACCACTGTAAATAATTCGAGAAAAAACTAATTACTGTTTCCCACTGTCAAACACATTCGGTTTTTTTTCCCTGAGCCGAACGAGTCATTCGAGATCTCTGTTTTTCGGGGGGGAAAAAAAAACTACATTTTTACAACACACAATATTGTTATAAATATATTTTGTTTCTTCTCCATAACAATTCTATTGGATTTTCACAATTCTTCGTGGATCCAAAGGGGTTTAAGCTATAGAGGGACTTCGGGAAAGATATCGTTACAAAATTTATATTTCCAAAATAATTATATTTAAACGTTATTTAAATATACTCTCCGAAATAGCATTTCCGGATTTCAGAGTATTTAAACTATTTGCACGTTTGAAATTAATGAAATAGAACATTATCGGTCTCGACGACAAAACAGTTAAAATTGTGTTTTTTTTTCTTTTTTCTTTTGTTTCCTGCACTTTTTACATCGCGGCCGGCAGATTATAAATATTACAAAGACAGTGCGAAAAAATACAACACGGCGAATAAGACTCCATACGACGGAATTCGTCTCGAGTGCGACAAATGTTTGAGAACAGTTGAGAATTTCTATAAGATACCGTATATTATGTTTAACGAATCATGTAACATAATCCAAATGTTGCGAATCCGCGATTGAAATCGTTACCGCGATAACAGTGGCCATGAATGGTAGGAACAAATAAAATCATAAAACGATTCTGAGCGGAGTCCGGTAAACCCTTGGGCGGCAAGGTTACGATGTTTTATTCCCACGTATGGCCAAGGCGACCGGGAAATCGATACGACTAAAACCGATGTAACGTAATCGTTTAAAGTCGATTTTTTTTTAACTTTTTGGAAATCTGGAAAAGTTTATTATTCAAATAAAGTACAACGAAAATCAGTATAAGAATTATTTATTATGTTATAGGAAAATGTTCCTAGACGGATAGGAATTATTATAATATTTTATTAAACAAAAAGATATTTGTAATTTTTATTTTTTTTTTTTTTAGGTTATTAATATTTATTTATTTTCAAAGTGATATGAGTTATTGTACAAATAGCTGTTGTACATATAGTTATTGTACAAATAGCTGTTGTACAAATGGTCGTTGCGCATTATCAAAATACGACAAAAAAATAAATAAATAGTTTACATTAAAAATAATAATGTTGAGATTTACAAAACTAAAAATAAAAAAAAATGTTTATAATACGATTAATTACATACATTACATTACATACATTACTATACATTACCATATAATAATAATAATGTATAGTAATTATAATTCAGCGTGATCGGAAACGAATAATACGGAAATGATCGCAAAAGGAGGAACGAGTTGCAAATAAATAAGTACTTCGAGCACCTACATCCCCCCCCGAGTGAAAAACTCGAGAGGTTTTTTTGGTTTTTTTTTTTTTTTTGTTAGTTATCCCGCATCAAACAACCCGATCACACTGCACAAAAAAAAAAAATAATAATAATAATAATAAATAAATATAAAAAAATTAATCATAAAAAAAAAGGTAATGTACATATATATATTGAGTATTTATAATGTTACGTTAGAAAAAAAAAAAAAAATGTATTATTAATAATATAGTCAGTACGAAAAAAAAAAAAATAAAAAAAAATTATCTTTTACAAGTGGTTGTGTGTTCCGGGTTAATTTACAGTCAAAATATTTATGTTAATGAATAATGTATTTTTCGACTAGAAACTAAATAGTGAGTATAATTGTTTGGTTTTTTTTTTTTTTTTTTTAAATTTTATTTTTCGGTTGAAAAAAAAAAATTCCATATTGCAGCTGGGGTGGTGGGTCATACCTGAAACAAAAAACAATATTAATTAGTTTTAATTTTTAAAAACAAAAAAAAAAAACTAACTTCACCGGTTAATATTTGAAAAAATTGTATAAATATCAAAAAATCCGAGTATATATTTCGCACCATACATAATGGTAGGTCGCCGCTGTTGGCGGGAAGTCGGGAAGTTATTGGATAACGTATTTGTTTTGGTATAAATAATCAAAAAACGATTCTGAGCGGGGATTTACAGAGGTGGAAATAGCATACAGTATAAGAGTCGCGGTTTTTTTTTTTGTCTTCTCATCACCAAATAAGATAACCCAGGAATCGGCAAAAATTAAACCGACCTTTTTAAAAAAAAAAATACAATCGGCAGTCTAGAAATATCGTTCAAATTATGTACCGCCAGGGAGAAATCATAAATCCCGCATTTTTTTAGGCGCAGCACGAAAAAGTGTTTCCCCGAGAAAAAAACACACACGTATTAGGAAAACTAGGCATTAGATTCTGCGTTACACTCAAAATATAAAATTAACAATATTCCCGGCTGGTGTTTCTCGCGTTTTCCGAAATATATTATACGATTGGAAGCAAGTTAAATGAGCGTTCAACTCATTTGACAAACGAACATTGTGCCCAATGATAGTGAAAATGAAAATATTGGTACGCCCGCGAGAATTTCCGTAATTTGATATTAGCTAATATTTTGTTTAACAGTGTTTTGAAAGTTAAAATAAAAAACCTACTTTTAAATGTGACGGCGCCGTTTTACCATATACGAATTAGATATTATAATATCGTAGAGACCCGGTTTAATAATATTACAGTAAACATTTATCGTGTCCGGTGAGTTCGGAGTACTTGCGGAGTACTCTAAAACTTTTTTAAAAATAAAAAAAAAATATTTTTAATTAATTAGCCAGTTTGTTTTAGAGAAAATATTATATATATTATTCGAGTTAGGTATTTATATATGTATATAAGAAAAAAACTCGTAATGAAAAATGTTGCACAAGTTTAGCCAATACCTACGTTTTAAACGCGATTATAATTATTATTATTATTATATATATATATATTTTTTTTTTTTTTTTCATAAATTCCCGGTCTATCAAAATATTTTTTTTTTTTTTTTTATCTACGCGCGCAGCAGTGATAAAACAATTATTAATAACGATTAAAAAACTTGTAGGTATTACGTGTTCCGGCTATATTTATGCGCGTGTTTGCCGAACGAATATAATAATAAGCGCAGTATCTATTCATACGTTTGTATAATATACAGGGTGGTCATTTTGTCCGCGAGACAAGTACGGATATTTTAAAATTGTTTTCAAGTTTCTTCTATTCGGGAATCGAAATTAGGTGTTATTTAGTTTGACGGCAAACGTACACGACAACGTAGTCTGGTTAAAGAAAGTAAAAAAAAAAAAAAAAAAAAAGGAAGAAAACCGAATCGTCTCTGAGAAATACCAATCTTAAAAGCTAACAGTTTCACTGGCTTTTCGTTGTGCATTCGAATTTGATTTATTAAACAGTTGAACGTGGGAGGAAGCGAACACGATATAACATTTTTTTACAATATATTATATACATTATGGTAATTGTACGTTTTAAAATTAGTGGTTCCATCAATCACGCCTATTACTAATATTAACAATATACGATGTGTACGCCTTAATCGATAGCGATAAATCGAGGTGTAAACGGGTACGATTTGCGATGACATTTTCGTCGCGAAACGTGGGAAAAAAAAAACAGATCGTATTGTTTCGCATGTACATACAAATATTCAGGAGACATTTTCCATAATTTTCCTTAGAACAGCCGCTGTTAATCGGCGATAAGGTAGGCACGGTTAGATTGAACGTTCCAACAAAATGGATTAATGGAATTTTTACCGTCGGGTGTGTCTATCTATCGAATGACATTGAATTCAACGTCGCGTTTATTTGGCGATTATATTTGAACATTGGTACTCAAAATGGAAAATTAAAATCAACCACGAAAAATCGTCACATCTGACTTTTACCATAAAACGAGGAATAGTTCCTCTCTAGATAATCAAAACATTCCAAAAGTCACCAAAGCTCGCTATTTAGGTTTAATATTAGACCAACGTCTAACCTGGGCAGATCATATAAAAAGCAAACGAATTATATTAAATGCTAGGCGGAAATCTCTCTCCTATTTACTTGGCAAACACTCCAAAATGAGTATAAGAACTAAATTGCTCCTTTATAAAACTCTTTTAATAATGCCTATCTGGACATATGGCATCCAGCTGTGGGGGGCAGCCAAAAAATCTAATATACATAGAATCCAAACATTCCAATCTACAACTTTTAGAATAATTACAAACGCCCCTTTTTATATTTCAAACAATACTCTTCATACCGACCTTAAGATTAACTCTGTAAACGACACTGTTGAAATATTATACAAAAGATTCCGCTCACGATTAACGAACCACCCGAATACTCTAATTTCAGCTTTAAATTCCGACGTTATTCCTGGCAATCCACCTAGACGCCTTAAACGCAGCTGGTGCCGTGACCTTCTTGATCCCCCCCATATAAATTCAGGTAATAATAATAGCAATATAAAATAAAAAATAGATTCTCTTTAAAGGAAAATTAAAAAATAAATATAAATTAATAGTGAGTGTCATTAGTGGATGGCTTCTCATATCACGTGTGTCATGTAAATATATGTATTTATATTTTAGTTCTCTATTTTTAGATATATTAATGTATAATGCGTATATGTATTTTTTTTTTTTTTTTTTTTTTTACCCTTATCACATTTACTTATTGTGCCTATTAGGTATAGATTGTTTATTCCAAATAAAGAAAAAAAAAAAAATATTTGAACATTCAACACGAATATTCGGATGGGTCTGTGAGCAAGGTCCCATTATAATGCCTTCCGGGGCTACCAGGCCGTGCCGGCGCGACCGGATCAAAGCCGGCTAGCCGATTTACTATGCGATATTTTACTTTAACAATTGCCGTTTTTTTTTTTGAAAATCCAAAAAATCCGATAGATGAAGGGACGGTTCATTTGATCGAGGCGCGTATACGAGTTTTGATGGGCTATAAATAACGAACAGTAAAACTTAGAGAAAAGGTTTTTTTTTTTTTTATTTAAATCAGTATTCAATCTCATTTTTAAACATTATTTTTTGAAAATTATATCTCCAAGATGGCGGCCGTCAGCAATGATACACTGTTGTAGACGATCTCTGTAGCTCTCATATGATTTTCGGTACATTTCGACTGGTATGGCCTCGACTTCCACGTGGAGTGGTCTTTCATGGAGCTGCCGTGGGTTATTTGTAGCCCAGCATCGAAAATTTTGGTTATTTACAGTTCCAGAAAGATGAAAATGGGCCTCATGGGTACAGAAAAAAGTTGATACCGGAGGAATTTGCAGAAGGATTTGCTGACAGAGATTTTTACGGTTGCCGTAGTCAGTAGCATTTAACTCTTGGACAAACATTAGTTTATAGGGGTGGAATGATAAATCTTCGTGAAGAATTCTCCTCAAAGAACGGTCTGAGATTCCCAAAGCTACAGCGTCTTGGTGACTGCTCAATCGACTCTCTGACATTTTCGGGGGTTCTCACCGTTCCGGGTGCTCCGTGTCCAAGTCTACTTAGGGTACTTGCAGTTTCTTCCGAATGCCGTATCCGCAATTCGATAGCGTTAGCAGAAGGAACAGATTCAGCACGTGGAATGCCGAAGTGTATACGGAAAGTGACCCTTTGTGTAACGATCACAGAATGATTATTTTCGTAATACGCGCGCACGACGAAACGACGACGTACCTAACTGTTCAGACCACTTATTAAGGCCTGCTCTTATCTTCTTATCGCAGGCTAATGACCTCATTAAACCCGTCGGTCGGCTGTGCCGCACCCTGTACAAGCAACAGATATTGTTATAACGCTGTCAGGTGCCGCTCGTCAACGGGATTACCGGTGGAAAAAACGGATCTACCGAATACTACCCCGCACAGATGTCTCCGAAACTCGGTGACGGCACGCCGCACGTCCTTCGTTAATATATAAAACACGTATCGGCTTGCGCCGTATTATTACGGTGCGCGGCGAAACTAAAAGACAATTTGCAACTCATCGGACGGTCGAAAAGGGGCTGGTGTGGTAATAAAGACCGGACGGTCGAAAAGGGGCTGGGTTGGTAATAAAGACCGGACGCGGGCCACGCAACCCGCGGGGATCAGTGACGTGCGCCGCCGCCGCCGCCGCCGCACGACATTTCGTCCTGTACGCCCGAAATTCGATTTTTATTTACCGCCGACGTCAGTTCCGGCCCGGATCATTTATTTTAGTAGGAAACCCGCCGATTTTTATTACAACAAAATCAATCGCCCCTCCTCGCCCTCCGCTAATTCCACGGACCGTGTTTTTATTTATTTCTCGGTTGTTATTCAAAATCACAAGTGGGTTAGCATTACTAATCGTCCATGCGGACGTAGGCGTAAGTACGGAATATTTCTAACTTGACATTTCACACAGCCCCGAAATATTTCAATGATTTATTGAAAAACACATTCAGTCTTCAGATAATTGTTTGGTTTGGTTTTTTTTTTTTTTTTTCTAATCGTACAACCAAAATCGCCTTATAATACAACGATAAATTCTTGACTCGAGTAATACGACCGTATCGGTTTACGGAAAATCGTGAAACCACTGTAATAGCGAAATCTCTGTTGATAATATTTTTTTTTATTTTTATTTTAAATATACGAGCGTATTCGGCAATTAATAATATTGTTATCAAAATATTTTCAATAATATATTGTACTCGTTAATTTTTTTTTTAAAATTAAAATTATTGTAATTTGCGTGTATAATGAATATAAATAAAAATTTAAAAAAAAAAAAAAAAAAAATACAGGATAATTAAAAACAAAAACGCAATAACGGTCGGTATATATACTCGACATCTATAATATTATTTCGCAGAGGTTATTTTTGTCGTGTGTAGTCGAGTTTGTCTAGTCGGGCCAATGTGTGACCCGAACGGAAAATTACAATACGTGTACATACAGAGCGATTCTTTTAGCACATAACACACTGGCTGTGGCGATAATAAATATTATCGCTAGGAGATTTTAAATCGATTTGATTTCGGGTTTTCTTTTCTTTTATTTTATTTTTTTTTTTCATTCACTCGGCTAGATTTGCAAATCCAGATCATATATTTGCGACCCGTATTTTTCCACGCACTCACATTGGAAAACAGTTGGGCGCCCAATGCGATTTTCGAAAATTGAAATTGTAATATTTCAAAGTCAAGTCCTCGCACTAAATATGTCGTTCTTCACCGTGCGTGTATATTTATTTACTCGGGTTCTCTCGGTACGTGATTTATTTAATTCGTCGTCTATTGTCGTGCGAGCACGTAAGTGTAACTCGTTAAGGCACTTAACTACGAAATATTCTCCAAATGTCGCACGTTTTTGATGTCCGTCCGTCGCGAGTGCACTAAAAAATGTTCTCTCGAAAATCAAGACAAGGCAGTATAGTCGTTCGAACGTACGTATACGAATTTGTTTTTCGTATTGTTTACTGTTTACAGTAAATATTTGAAAAACTCACGGTCAGTGGAGTATTAGAAGACGTTGGGCAGCACTTTTTTTTGGATTTTCGTTGTGTTGCAATTATTTTGGCGTTTATACGGTTCGCCTTCAGACGAATATATCGTACATCGATTCGTATTGTTGAACGCGTTCTACGATATTATTATCGTATGTATGCCCCGGTAATATTGTCGGTGCTGCTTTCCGGCTTGGTAATATGTACTCGCGCGCATTATACACGTGTGCGATTTACAAAGCGGACTACACAACGACACAGGACCCGCGGGAGGTCGGAAAGAGGAGGCGAAGAAGAAATAAATGCGCACTGAAATCCAGAGGACGCCGGACACCGGATGCCGTCTTTACCGGTCAGAGCCGACGTCCGACGGTAGAAAACGCGCTGTCATCGAATTTTCCTTTTTTTTTTTTTTTTTTTTTTTTTTTTTTTTTTTTTTTTTTTTTTTTTTTTTTTTTTTTTTTACTCGGTAATTTCGCCCGGACAGTAACAATGGCGACAGAAAAAAAAAAATCGTAAAAAAATATTAAAACGCTCTGTATACGTTATAAACGCGCCGGGGTACAACAACTATAGGTATACAATATTGTACGGATTTCTACGACCAGTCTCGGACGCGCTGCCAACAATTCATCGGTCCCTCCTCAGACATTAATACGCTTTATCGTACACGTCTACGAAGAGACGGTTTTAATAATAATGTTTTACCGAAAACGACATTCGATACACGCACGCCGCGCACAAATAAAAAAAATAAAAAAAAAAAATTACCCGTGCCCGTATAATATTTATCATTATTATACGATATTAATAGTTATATAATACGACGTACACTTTATGAATCGAACGACCGCGAGAAATACGAGCGCGTGTCCGACAATGACCGTAAATACTGTGTTCATTTACAGCGCTTTGACGTTTCTTTTTTTTTTTTCCACCGTAAAAAAAAAAAAATTCATTCCGGAACGAAGCTGGGGGGCAGTTAAACAGAAAAAAATAATAACGATAATACAATAAAACCTCCATATAACGAAGTCTCATGGGGAACAAAAAAATTCGCAATACAGAGAAATTCGTTAATTAGGATTACATGTTTTTTTTTTTTTTTTTTTTTTCATATGTATCATTTTTTTTTTTATTTCGTATTCTATATTTTATATTACAAATAAACGTAACATATCATATTATACCTACACACATATTATTATTTTTTTTAATTTAATTACATATTATGTAGTTTTTATTCTTAATTTAAAAGAAATAATCAGTGAGTTTCAATTGTTTATTATTTTTATAAATTGTACTGTTTTCGTAAAATGTTTCGATTTCGTTGAGTTTAAAAAAAATTCCATCCAAAACGTTTGCTTGTTGTCTAAAACCGTTTTTTTTTTTTTTCCACAACAGATAAGGCGTTTAGTATCTCTTTTTCTGTGAGTTTAGGTAATTCAAATTAACCGGCTTGCCTATCAATGCCCTCTTATCTTTATTGGAAACAATAGGTGTTTTCGAACAATATTTAACAATCGATAGTGACAAAGTTTACAAAAACGGGTTTAAACAAACGAATAAAAACATATTCGTTATGCAGAAACGTCAGATTCGTTATACAGAGATCGATTTACGCATGATTAACAACGTAGGTCATGTAGTTCTCAAAAATAATTCGTTAAACAGAAAATTTCGTTAAATGGAAGTTCGTTATATAGAAGTTTTACTGTAATAATAAAACCACCGTATTGCTTTTAAGTTACGCACATTCGAGTGGTAGTCGACAAATTGATAAAAAAAAAAAAAAAAAAATTCGACCGTGTTCAAAACGTTAATATATTATAATATTTCGTCTGTCTACCAAGATCTATAAATATATATATATATATATATTATTTTTTTCTCTTTCGAAATTACCGTTTCGCGAACACCCGATAATATATCAAAATTGTGACTAAAAAACAAATTACATAAGCGTGTTCGAATACGAGAACTGTTTGGGTATTTTTGTTTTTCTTTTAGTAGGTGAGATTGCAGAATGTTTTTACCGTCCCGTAAACCACCAGTAGTAACTCGGAAAATACATATCCATTGACATTTAAACTGTCTATAGAATTATCGCTCATAATATGCGTGTCGTGTAGATCTCGTCGTTTTTGTTGTACCCGCCAAAATATTTATGTTAATAAAATAATTACATTTTTCAAAACAACACCGCGCAATATCAAAAATATTATATTATTATTACGTGCCTAACAATACATAAAACTATTTTTTTTTTTCTTTCTTTCTTTTTTTCATCGTCGATTATAGAATAGTACCTATATTAGAAATTTATACTATTTATAATCGATAATAATATCGTTCATTTAAATAGATATATCTCAATAAAAGTTATAATAAAATTAAACCACCCCCCCCACCAAATCATTATTGATATTAAACTAAATGGTAATTGTTGTTACTGCATGAAAAAACTATAACTACGTGGTCGGTTTTTATAAAAAAAATCCTGTTCTTGTACGCTTTTTACTGGGTAAAAAACTAGGAGGAGCGGCTGAGGAAAATAATTTGTTCATCAAAATCGAAACCGTGAGCGGAGCGGTGTAAATTTACTTTTATTCTATGTATACAAGACCAATGTAATAATAAACTTTATAGCTCGATTAAACGAAACTTAAAAAAAATAAACGAAATAATCAACATCATTGTTTTATGTTAGTTTTCTTATTTTCGTAGCCCAGGGCAATGCGATAAAAATACATCAACATATAATAAAACGGGAGAAACGTGAATTTTATGAAATAATTAGATGAAAACAATATTGTTACCTTAATAAAAAAAAAAATTAATAATTGCATTGAATTTTTCCTTTGTTTTAGACGATTCAGATAATTGTACTGTTGTCGTACAACTCCTGGGTTGGGCAAAATCATCTTGGTGAGAAGTTGGGAATGTAGGAATTTAATTTTTATCTGTATGCAACGATAAATTGCAAACGAAAAACGATTCTAAGCAAAGTAGTATTAGTCGTGTTTTTTCGTTGTTGCCATGGGTAACATAAATAAAAGAAATATAATTAAATTCGTGTTTGACGAAATCGTGTATTTTCGTTGTTTTATGGTAGTTCTTTCCGTCCGTTAAACAACTAGTAAGTATATCGAAACCCGGCCTCTTTAAAGTACTAACTAGAAACGATTTGCTACCGGATGAAGTCTTCTGGTAGAAAAAGTGTTTACAGAACAATAAAAAAAAAAAAAAAAAACAAATCTAAAAATGTAACACACAGAGCGTTTTAGCAAAATACCAGAACGGCATGTAAAAAATTATGAATTTCAACGCGACGGCTTCACTTCACCTAAATTCCGGTAATTTTCGAAATCAAATCTCGCCGTCGCCCCGCGATTAGAGACGTATAATATATTGCGCAAAAATTGAAAATACCGACAAACAAAATATAAAAAAAAAAAAAAAAAAAAAAAAAAACTCGATACGTATTTTGCCAAATGTACAAGTAAGTACGTCTTACGAGGGAGGAGAAATCGTTCTGTATAATATTATGGTACCGCAATAATAAACGCGAACAGGTGTGTGTATAAACACTTACATGCTCGTATCATTATACAATTTTATACCGTTTTAACCTCCCCCCCCGGAACGGTTCGTTTGTCGTACCGGCACCTATACAAACTCGAATCGCGTATAACGTAGATGATGTATTTTTAAACGTATTATCGCGACGGAAAGGATTTTTTTTTTTTTTTTTTTTTTTTTTCCCCCGTACGTTTTATACATACGAATATGTTGTATTAAAATCGAGACCCCGGCGGTCGGTGCTGCCATTCACGCGGCCACCGCGACAATTTATTAGTTCGGCACCGCCGGTCCACGCTCACTGTTATTATTCGTACCCCGTCATCGGCCGAACCCGTCCAGAGTTCAATCGGGACAAGAAAAAAAAAAAAAAAAATACCCCATTATTTAGTGCCCGTGCGGCGTAGGATGAGTGTCCCCCGGGACTGGGCCGTCGTCGAGATTCGAGCGCACAAAAAGCGATTATTTTTGATAATATTATATTTTAAGGTTTACTAAATCGACATTTCGACATTTTCGAGTCCGGGGCAATGATATTGTATTCGAGGCGGAAAACATAAAATTAGAAAAAAAAATATTTTTCGTAATCCGAAACCACCGTGAACATGTACAAGCATAATTATATCGAACGACAAAAAAACAACAATTTTATCGTTCCCCGCGCTAAATCAAACAAAAAACAAAACAAAAAAAAAAAACCCAAAAACATCGCCGCTGGGGGGCTAGCTCTAAAACAAAAGCTACCGTCGTATGGTTTTTTTTTCAAAATTTCTTACGATATTTTCGATGAAACTAACCTTAGTCGTATCGGCGGGGCTTATGACGGTTTTACATTCTGTATGAGCTTGATTTCTTTCTTCAATTGCACGTATGTAACCTCCAACTTGCGTTTTTGAGCGGATATTTCAATTTCAGCTTCCTTCTTCTTGAAACGGCTGTTCCTGGCCGCCTCGTTGTTTTTCTGCCTCATCTGATGATAATATTCAGTGTTTTTCGCTTGGCAATTTGACGAAGACATCTTTTCGTCTATACATTATCAAATCAAATACATACAAATCAATTATTTTTATCCGCATATTTCGACTACAGATGGGCATATAAATTTCTATGGTTTTTCGCGAATTTCACCTTCGCAAACGTTCGTATTGTAGAACGATATAAAAACGCGTCGCGTTATGTGTACGATTTTCGTTTACTAGTTTAAACGGTATCGGAAAAATAGTATCCACATCAGAAAAAAAAAAAACCATAAAAACTCAACAATTTCGAATAACCACTCGGTGACACATAAAAGAAACCGACAAAATATTTTGGAAAACGAACGTAATAATATTATTTCAATATATCGTATTGGGGTCTATTCCCGAACGTATCGAAACCGGGTTTTAATAATAAAAAAAAAAAAACTGATACTTTTTTGATATCCAGCAGAAATTGTATTTCAAAAACGATTTTCGACTGGTTTTTCGATCGTTTACTTCGGCCGGTATTTTAACATCGAACACGGTTGATCGATTTCAATTGCTTATTCGACCGAAATGGTAAAAAGTATTATTTTTTTTTTCTTTTCCTTGTGCTGCGGCGGCACAGCGTTGTAACGCGAAATCGATGATGAATTTATAAACGCATAATCTATTAATGTGTTTTACGATCATTTTACCCCACAAATTATCAATTGTGTTTATCACAAACGGTCGTTAACCGATCATACTCTGTGCTTTTTGATTTTGTATGTTAACATTAAATATGGCTGATGACTGATGTTATTTGAATATCGTTCGAAATAATATTGTAATCGACGAAATAATAAATGAATATGAACCAAGGCGAACGATAATGGTACAAAAAGATCAGTTCGACGGTGAGTTGACAAATATATCCAATGTAATTATGAATTAATTCTGGTTTTTTTTTTTTTTTTAAATACTATTTTTTAGTTTATCGTGTAAAACGTAAACGGTCGAACGATAGAACGGGACAGTAACTTTTTGTTAGAGCGATTCGATTGACGAATTTTCGATCACTGTCCTTGGAGACATTCTAGATTTATTTGATCGACATTTTCGATTGATTCGAGAACAGTAACACATCCAGTGTTAAAAAAACAAAGACAAAATGCGTGAATATTTCAATCTCTCTCGATTTATCCCCCGTTGTTCGGAAATGAGTAACATATAGGAAATAAGGAATAAAAAAAATGACTATTCCCCTTTTCTCTCACACCGCCCGGTTTACAGACTATGATATATAAAAAATATCATGCCGGAACGCTACGAAAAACATATTTCTCAACCGGAACGCAAGAAGTATAATCAAAAATTTAAATTTCCAATAGGAAATGTCAACGAATATCAACGTTATCGTGTAGACGGCACACAAATCCTATAATAATTTAAAGATACCAAATTAAACACGGTCGAAATAAAAAAAATGTTAATAATTTCACGAGATTTTGTAATAAATAATGCAGTAAAGTTATTATATTCAACAAAAAAATTCGCATAATTAATCGCGTTATTGCATTATAATATGTCGAGAATTGTATAGAAAAATGTATATACAACTTGTTTAAACGGATTGATTTTCGGCATTTTTTACAGACGAAATAGACGCGAGACAGTGTTAATGAACCACTAAATGACGTCAATGTCACAAATTACAACGATATCGGAACATGACTACTTATTTAACTGATTATTAATGTCGACAATATATATCGATGATATTGTTTATTGAAGGACAAGTAAATGTAAAAAAAACTATGTAATATTATAAATATTTTTCACTGGTATTTACATTTTTTTTACATTGCCTACTACGTATATATATATATATCAAGTAAAATATTCTTAAAATTATATGGAAATGATGAGAAAAACGGTGCGAATCGCACTGAAACGAAAATAATTGTCAAAATTGGCGTGTTGTAATCGCAATAAATAAAGAAAAGAAATTGTATCTTTAAACGAAACACAATGGCACGTGAAGAAAAATAAACGAAAAAACCGTAAATGCAACTTCACTGTCCCAGTGTTATGTGTCGTCGAAAACTCGTAAACAACCGCCGGGGTGCATTGAAAAAAAAAACCAAACAACAATATAAATACAGGGTTTGACTACAAAGGCGTCTAAACCGTTTTTGATATATTTATATATATATATATATATAATATATCGTCGGCCACCGATATATTAATGAAAAAAATTATTGCTAGTGTACCACTCGTATTACGGCACTCGTATATCATATGTATCGGTACACAATTTATTTGAAAATACCATCGTTATATTTTTGTATTTTTTTTTTTTTTTTTTGTCATATTTATTTTCATTAAATTAGTCTCGTTATCCGAACAGTACAATGCAGTTCTAATGTCACGATGACCGATGATGTTTTTTTTTTTTACCCCCGACAATAGGAGTATAATTTATATCATTTCAATTACCCCCACACACCTCCAACACGCACGGATTTGCACCTTTTTTTTTTTTTTTTTTTTTACTTCAAATATAGCGATAAAAACGTAGGCGTATAATATTATAATATATATATATTTTTTTTTTTTTTCAGCGCACGTTTAATAAACGCGACGACAATGCGTATATTTGGCGTATGACTCAAAATACAATTATGACGTGATAATATTATACACGGCCGGCGCGGCATTTGGGCCAAGGCAAAAAAAAAACGTACCTGTTACACGCGAATAACAAAACGTATTTTTTTTTATAATAGATTCCCACCCCGCCACCCGCCACCGCCGGCGCAGTGCTAGTGATGTTTTTTGAGTTTGATGGTAAAAAAAAAAAAGAAAAAAAAAATAATAAAATAAAATAATAATAGTGAAATTCGGTCAGAAACCGGAACTATTAGGGGTTTCGTTGGATATTCGGACGGGCAAACTCGACAGACGGTGTGGACGCGACCGTGTTATGTTCTATACCATTGTATTAGAATCGGCGGCGTACGCTGCGGTCGGGTGTTCTTATAGAGTGGTTTGTGTACTCCCTAAAACCCAAGCCGATAATTTATTTCAACAACCCACGAATTTTTTTTATTGTTATTATTATTATTATTATTATTATTGGCCACCACGCCGACGCGGTCCCGTGATTATAACCGTTTTATCTTGTTGGACAAATAGAACGAAAGGAATAAAATTAAAAAAAAAAAAAAAAAAATACAACAAATTCGGTACTGCCTATATTGTATTTTGATGTCTGTGTCCTGATAAATCCGGTCGGGCTGTATTGTGTGCGCCCACAAATGTTACGGTTAATACCTATATAGACGTATGCTACCGTACAGAACGCACGAATAGAAAAAAAAAATACCCATTTGAGAAATTTTCGTCGTCTGACTTGACCTTTGACCGAATATAATACCCGTACGTTTGTATTTCGTGCCGTATTATATATTTTTTATATATAAATATAATCCTAAATATTCAAATATTTAACGGAATCAAAGTGAATATTGAAAAGATAGAAAAAGCCATAGCGCGCAATACGATTTCTATCGTCCACGGCCGTGTGCGATTTGAATAAATAAATAATAACGGCAAACCAACAAGTGTAAAAAATTACGCCTAATAAAAATATTAGATCGCCGTCCAAATAATATAAATACGATATTATTATTCGGTTTGCTTTGATTTGCTTGTACGAACAAATCGTGTGTTATTGAGCACGGTTAGTGAGACACCACCAATCGTTTAAATCGATTTATTGTTTCGCCGAGTTAGGTTGGAACATTTTTTTTTTTCAAACAAATCAATGCGTAATCGGTTAAAAAGCTGTAGTAATGAACTGTGAAATTAACTTATTTAACTTATTATCGGATAATGAATACTACTAGTAAGGTTATGCATTACGATTATTATACTAAATTATCAATAAAAAAAAAAAAAAAAAATAAAAACCATAAAGTAATGCTGTTTTATTGCAAATTATTACTACTTTATAAACGATCGTTTAAAACGATAATTTATTCGCATAAAAAATTATTATCCGGTCGTAAACGTAACAAATACCATTACGTCAGGGTACATCATTAAATACAACTTTATGAATGAACATCCGGAGAATACATAAAACACCCGTAGCCATAAACAATGTAGGTACACACCGTTGCAAATGATAGTAATTTTTACAATAATCACGGGAGAGAGACGAATTAATAAAAATGAAAATCGACCAGATAAGTATAGACGGGTACACATAATCGGCAACGGCGTGATTCGCGATTGGTGTTCAGATGTTGTTGCGCGGTAAAAAAAAAAAAAAAGAAAAAAAAATTAGAACCAACTGATTGCTGGACAATTGCACTAAACCGCAAAAATCGTAATTGAAAAATGTGGGCGAAAAAAAAAAAGTTGCCATACTTCGCAGGGGGGGGTGGGCCACACGCTGTTGTCGTAGGTGCGATGAAATTTAATTTAGATCCGTACGCACGGATAAATCGTTGCAAACGAAAAACGATTCCGGGACAAAGGTCCCGGTTAAAGATATTTTTTAATTTTACAAAAATCTTTTAACACAATTTGTGTCCGTTAAATTTCAAACAAAACAAATAAACCCACAAATTTCCGAATAGCTAATTAAAACCGTTAATTCATAAGTGTTCGGCGAAAGTCTCGGATCTCTACGGTTACGTGAAACCGAATTAAAATTCTATAAAAATAAAACCAAAACCGAAATAAATAACAGAACCCGGTATTGCGCATGAAAATATTCCAGTTTTTTTTTTTTAATATATTGTCGCCGTTATTATAAAAAAAAAAAAAAAATACTGGAAAAATAGAAAAACTGCCTCCTCGCGCGCCTACTAGATCAAATTTATTACTAGAAATCATCGCTAAAATTTTTTTGATCGAAACGGACGCAGAACAAAAAAAAAAACCATCTAAAATTGCACTTGAAATACAGAAGGGATATTGGCATAAGATTTTCGTTTTATTTAGAGGGTAGGTGCTAATAGGTGAGATAATTCCTAATAAAATATTCTTTTTTTTTTTTTTTACGGAAAAATAGTGTAATTATTAAAACGCTTACGTTAAATACGTGCAACGAGGTCAATTGTGTTAAAAACGGAAATGAGCCGAAAGAAAAAAACCGTCGTCGCGGTGAAAAAAAAAGCAATCGTTTTTTTTTTTTTTGTTGGTTTTTTGAAATTGCATACGTCTGCGGCCGAAACGATTGTTAAAACTTAAACCGTACTAAAAAAAAAATAGTGACAATTTGTTGCCCGAGTTGCGAAAATAATTTTCGCCTATTCAATTCAATTGGCGACTCGTTGTCGTCGTTGTCGGTACGCTAGCATATAGGACAAAAAAAAAAAAAGTGTTGTAATTATAACGCGGAAAAAGACTGTAAAAAAAAAAAAAATCGCGACTATAAGAGTTATGATGAAAATAATAATAATTTTTTACCTCGTGTGGATGCCGCAAACCGACTGGACGAAATCCGACAACAGGATGACAGTGGACTGCGACTGTATAATGTTGCTGCGACGAAGGCTCGCGAACGAGTTTCTCGCAGGGTGGCTGAGCAGAGTGTAACTGTAGTGACACCAATAAGACATCGGGCCGATGACACTACCGGTTTTTATACGGCAGGCCATCCTGAGCGGCGGCGGTGATGGTGGCGGTGACGGTGGCGGACGCGCGTAATTGAGCCTAAAAACCCCCGCAGAAGCCATCCCTTCCACCGCCCCGATCGCTCCACCCTTTCGGTCCGGCTCCGTCCGTGTTAATTCTCCGCGCCAAAACGTGACCGGCCGGACTGCACCCGAGAGACGACGGTTGCGGAAACGATGATTTTATTATGATTGTAGTGCGCTCTCTCTTGCTCTCTTTTCTCTCTCTCTTTTTTCTCACTCACAACTCACTCTCTCGCTCGTTTTCGTTTTCACTTCTTCTTCTTTTTTTTTTTTTTTTTTTTTTTTGGGGGGGGGGTTCTGGCTCTTCCATCCCCCCATCGCTCCCCGTGTTCGACCGACGTAATCCCGAAAACGCGCGCGCACGCGCACGCACGCACACACACACACACACACACACACACACACACACGCCGCACGCACGCACGCACGCACGCACGCACGGACGTAATTATTGTACACAAGCGGCGCATAACGCACCGCGTTACGGTTCCCCAAATCGTAACCACAAACTTACGTATTACTACGCGCCATAGAGTATAATTACATTATCCGTTACTAGGGGTGGTGGGCGGGTGGACGGAGGGAGAGTTTGCAGAGCATCCAACTGCCCCCCCCCACCGCGCCACTGTACATCAACGTATTTACATTTTATGCATTCTAAACGTGTAATCAAACGTCCCGTTCGGTGTTTTAACTTGGATAAAAAAATGTTTAACCGTTGACTACTAATCGGTAAACATCAGTGTGGTCAAGTGTGTGTGTTTCTTCGATCACGACTTGTGATAGCGTTATACAAAAAAAATGTTGATAAGACGCCAAAATGTTACGTTTTTTTTTTTATCTGGTTGATTATTATCAATGTTTATTATCAATTGACGAATCACAGACGATTGCCTATTTTTCGTATTCCCGTAGTCCTCGATTCTGGACCTTCCGAAATGTCCGGATGAATCTATACTGAATATTAATATAAACCAAAGTGAGAAAAACAAAAAAAAAAAATGAAAACTTTGTATGACTTTTTTTATTCCCAAACCAGCAAAACTTACTTCCGGTAAGTTAATATAGTATATTCTGTGTTATGTTGGTATTCTACTTAGTCGAAACTTGTTATTGATCAATTATTAGTGACGTTAATCCAATCAGTCCAAACGATCCGATATCAATAGTATCATTAAAAAAAAGTGTACAGGTGATACTGTACACTGATACTGATACTGTTGCGTAATCTAAAACTGATAATGATACTCGGTCAAATAATATCCATGAGCCCTGAATAGGTATTATGAATTGTTTTATCTGTGATCTATGTTGGCTGTTTCTGTCCCAGTCGTTTAATATTATAAGGTGCTCCAAATTCCAAATTATTTATGTGCGAAAATGTGTTATATTTAATAATACTAATTACGAGGGGGGGGGGGGCTCAAGAAGAGTCCTGGAAAATGAATTTGCATATTTGTTCGGGAAATATATAGGAGAAATCTGATTCGATACAAATGTGTTTTGTGATACGAGGATTTCAAATTTATTCGTTTTTATTGCATATTCTATACTTTTTTATTATTATTATTATTTAATTAATACAAATAATGAAATTTATAAACTACCTATGTAAAATTATCATTTGTCATGCGTTATAAAAATGTTCAGAAATAAAATGTAATGGTACCTATGTTGTTCATTCTAAATCTATTTTATCTAAATGATTTCGTAATAACGCCGATAAGTAATAGCACGACTCCGTACTATACGGTATTCCGTATTTTATTTATGGGTCTGAAGACAATATTATTTTTATTTATCCGTCGTGTCCGTATTTGTATTCGTCTTCACGACTGTTAAGTGCTCGTATTCGAGGTGTCATTTTCTTCAATTAATAAATATGCGGCAAGAAAAACAATCACAAACGAGTCGGTTTCATTTCGGAATTTAGGGATATTGTTTATTCCGCAGATGGAAGGATTTTTGTTTGCAAAGTATGCGCACATAAAGTAGAGTATGAACGGCGATCTAGTGTAACACAACATGTAAAAACAGAAAAACATTTGAAAATGATTAAACGTAGGGAAATGTTCAAGACAAGGACCCAACAAAGTAATACAACACAAACGAATGCAACTAAAATGTCGACTTTTAATATGAACTTATGTAAAGCGTTGCGGTCGGCTAATAATCCACTGAATAAACTATCGAACCAATTATTTCGAAATTTTTTAGAATCTTGCACAGGAAAAGTGATACCATACGAAACAACTTTAAGAAAATGCTATATTTATGATAAAACTATACAAAAAAATAAGAGAATATATTTCTGATCAAAAATTTACATATCTATCGACGAAACTTCAACGAATGTTGAAGGTCGATTTATTGTAAATGTCATTATAGGTACTTTGGAAGCTGAACAATTTGGAAAAATATTTCTTTTAAACACTGATGAACTGGAAAAAGCTAACCATTCTACAGTTAGTAAGCTATTTAACAAATCCCTTTCTATATTATAGCCAGATGGTATAAAACATGATAATGTTTTACTATTTGTGTCGGACTCAGCACCTTACATGGTAAAATATGGTCAAAAATTAAATGTTTTATATTCAAAAATGATCCACGTTAATTGCACTGCTCGTGGACTACATAGAGTGGCTGAAAAAATACGAAGCCAATATGATTCTGTTGATCAGTTTATTTCGAATATAAAAAAAAAATATTTAGAAAAGTTCCATCTCGCCTCTTTCTTGTTAAAACTGAGGCACCGGATTTACCTTTACCTCCAGAGTCAATGATATCACGATATTACTGTGAAAACTTTGAGATAATTTTTAATATTGTAAACAAATTGGATTCAGAGGATGCGTTGAGTATAAAAAATGCAAACAAATAATTGGCAAAACTTCACATAAAAATCGATTTAGTCTACATAAAATCAAATTTTAATTCTCTTCCTGCATCAATTACAAAATTACAAACTGAAGGTGTTTTTTTTTTTTTTTAGCTGATTCAATTGAAATTATTGACAATTTAAGTGTTGCGATGAAACGTTTTACTGGGACAACTGGGGAAAAATATTTGTGTAAAGATGGAAAATGTATTGAAGAAAAATGATGGTCTTGTTCTGCTAAAGAAAATTAAAAGCATTATTAATGGTGAATTAATTGACATAGAAGATTTACCAGAAGACTTGGATATTAACGATCCGACATATTTTAAATATGCCCCCCATCACATCGGTAAACGTAGAAAGTTAATTTCCTTCTACAAAACATCACTAACAAATATTAGAAGATCTTTCAAAGTCGAGAACATCAAAAAACATTTAATAATCCGGTGTGACATAAGTAGGCATAATTATAATTAAATATAATGATTATTTTTGAATACACAAAAATATAACTAATTGTGAAAATTAATTAAATTAATATAATTAATAGCTAGGTATAGAAGGAGATGTTAAAAAAATTCCCACTAAACAGTTTAGCCATTTTTTAATATAGTATGTATAAGATATATTATTTTTAAAATTTAATTTGTAAAAATACATTTTTTTTTTTGTATATATATTTTTATGATTTTAAGCCCTGCTAATTAGTAATTATAATTATCATTTAAACGTGTCAGTTTTATGTTGAATTTAGTTTTCTACAAACATTGTTGGTAACATTAATTGCGTTAATTCTCATTCCAATGTGTGAATAATTGTTGAAAATAATAATACCATATGCAATAGCTTTAATAACTAACAAATACAAAAAAAAAAAAAAAATTATATTTATTATTGAAATTTAATATTAGATATATTAAACGTACCAATTTCGGTTAATACGAAAACGTTTTTTTTTTTCCCCCCCCCCCCAATAATATATAACCCGGCGGCTATCCTAAAAATGCGGACAAAACAGTATTAATCATTTACTTAAAATATTGTCTGGCCCCCCTGCCAAGAGGGTCTAGTACCGCCTATGATAACATGGCGTAAAATGTCGTAAAATGGCGTATCGAGGGTGGTACAGCAGAGGGGTATTCGGCCTACCATAATGATTTTAGCAACCATTTTCGTCGTGAACGTGGTTTGGTATTCGAGCGTTTTTTAACGATCCGGAACTATTAGACGCGGTGCAAAATGAACGACAAACCGTGTCGGTCGTATTTTATTCGGACGTATCTAGATCGGCCGTCGTCAACCCACGCATTTATACGTTTTTCGATCAATTTTGAACGAACAACAATAATAAACGTGAAAGAATACATTATTATTGAATGGCATGCCAGTGCCATTTCTAGTTTTACTATTATAATGTATCAATTATTTTATCGTTAAATTTTCAAATAAAAATATATAATTTTTTTTTTTTTTTTTCTTTAGGGAAGCCGATGAACGGATGAACGAGTGCTCGTACGAGAAATTACAATACGAAGTTTGAGTTTGTTTATTAGTCCGCCGCCGTGTACCGTTGGCGGATAATTGCGATGAACACACAATTATTGCCTATACTTTGGACTGGCGGAGACGGCGGAAAACGCCAAAAAAAAAAAAAAATGAAAAAAAAACCGTGAACCTCGGATCGAATGCGATTAAAAAAGGCGCTCCGCCCACGGACTCGGCTAAAACTTTTTAAAACACGATCAGGATTTCAGCGGTATATTTTATATATTAGTATTCATAATAACCCATTAACGTGTATCCGATTGCGATATCCGATTGCGAAACGACACTTGGACTTGGCCGACGTCCACTCAGCCGCAATACGGTTTTACCCCCGTCGACGGACGGGCGCGATTAAACGACATGGCGTATTTTTTTTTTTTTTTTATTAATTGTATCGCGTATTTTCATAAACGCCAGGAAAAACAAATTTATATAATTATTTTGCGTTTAATTTATACTGTCGGTTCGCACGTAGAACCCTCGTCGACATGGCTGTAATAGTATAAGCCCGTATTTCGGTGGGCAAGCGGTGTCCTCCATATCCGGACACTTCTCGACTTATAAAAAAAAAAAAAAAAAATGAATGGCCCAATGTACTAGTATTTCCATTTGACGTGCCTCTTGAAATATTTATACCCAAACTGTAAGCTCAATGTCACATTTTATCAGTAAATGACCGGGCTCCTTAAAGGTTCCTAAAAATGTTGTCTACATAAAACCGAAGAAAAACTAAAAAAAAACATAAAATGCCCATAAACAGTTTTAAACTGATCAAAACGATTTGTGTCGACTCTTAGGCCCTCCTCACACGGGGATACTCAAAAGAAACTGTAATTGCTTAGGTACTAGGAGACTGGGTGACTAAGCAACTACAGTTGCCGGTTATCTTCACACACAGTATACTAAATTTTTGTTTCTAGTTTTTTAAACTAGTGTCGCCCTACTATTTTGACAATACAGTTCAGTTTTTCGTATTATATGAGTACATTGATATTTATACAGGAAATAAATCAAAATAAATACATTTTTTATAATGTCTAGTAGTGATTCGAGTAGCGATGAAGAAATTATTCTTTATCATTACTATAAACACCACTTAAACAAACGCAGAAGAAAATATTGGATCAATCCTTATATTGAAAAAAATGTTAACTGCAGATTATTTGTTGCTGCTAAGGAATTACAGGAAAGTGACTCCCGATTTCTTGCATTCTACAGAATGAGAAAAGAAACTTACCTTCAATTAAAAGAAATTATTTGTCCTGCTCTTCATTACACAGACACTAATATGAGGGAATGTGTGTGCCCGGAAGAAAGACTATTGATAACACTAAGGTAAGAATAATATTTAAATGATGTATTTGTTTTATATATTAATATATAATGTATAATTATATAGCTCGGGATACTTTTCAATTTGTTGCACAAATTTTATATTAAAATTTTGATCCATGTTATATTATTTTATTATAGACGAAATAAAAATTACCAAGCAACTCGATCAACCAAAGTAGCGAGGAGACCGGCATGTCTAGTCGCCAGTTGACTAGTCGCGTCAGTTTATCAGTAAAGCGGCGACTTTAGTAGCGCTGTCTGAACGACGCCATTCAAACACACATGCGCAGTTGCCTAGTCGCCTAGTCTCCTAGTATCTAGGCGATTGTAGTTTCTTTTGAGTATCCCCGTGTGAGGAGGGCCTTAGTGAAACAGTTGATGTTAATATCGTGTGAGAAAAAAATCTAACATTAAAACCGATATCATATTTTGTAATAACGCGTAAAACAGCAATTAAAAAAAAAAAAAAAAACCATAAAGTTTATATTATACAGTCGGTGAGTATCAAAAGTGAAATAATATTCGAACATAGTAGGCACTATAAAAATATATAATAAAAAAAAAAAGGTCTTTTTTACTACAAATTCACAGCCGTCGTTGAAATCGTTACGCTATCATGTGTAATATTTGCAACAAAAAAAAAAATAATAATAATAATAAATTCTCATTGTACAGGCACGTCGAAAAATTGTGCCGGGATTTTCATATACCGTACGTATCCGACGTCGTTAAAATCCAATGACGTTTGTTGGCAACACAACGTGTGAACATTTTTACATAAAAACCAGCCCGAGTTCTTTAAACCGTCGGCAGTTAATTATTACGGATAGTCGCGGCTTTTTATTGCGGTACGGCCCGGATTTGCGGATGCGGGGGAAAAAAAACATTATTTTTTCTTATTTTTTACAAAAAAATCGTCACGGTATACGGATTTATAGTAAAAATATTACACCGATCCGTCTAAATAAACGTATTTAAAAAAAAAAAAAAAAACCATAATCGTTATGGATTATAATTATAACGGCATTGTTTCTGAAGAAAAAAAAAAAAAAACACAACTAATATTATTTATATGAAATTATTGCGCGCCAGCACTAGGTAATAAAAATCGATTTCGAGTATTCGAATTGAATACTCCGACGGTTATCTCGAAGCATAACGTTTTTATCGGGAAAAACTTCATTGGACGTCGCATTCACTTAACTCACTGTTGGCTACATACTATTTATTCTATCGATTTTTATCCGTTTAGAATATCCACGGTTTTTTTTACGTCCGGCGAAAAATCTATCCCCCGGCCCACATTCTTCTAGCGTACTTTTAATGTTTTGCCTCGCGGTAAGTCGTTTTTATTACCGAATTTCAGGTTTCCATAGTGATCGGCGGATTTTAAAATTTTCCCCTTTTTATGGAATGTTTTAAATTATACAACATGTCCACGACCAACCAGAAAAATGCAAACAAAAACAGAATATTATTTTTATTTAATCTAAAATATGACCGAGTTTGATTCAAAAACAGATAATAATGCAAAAATATCTCAAAAAGACCGAAAATAGTGTTAAAAACTAAAAAAAAAATCGCAGATTAAATTTTAAATTTTACTTCTCCGAGTCGTAAAACAAATGTTACGAATTTTTTAAGAAATATGAAAATGCTATAAAATCCCAACCCCGGTTAATAGTTTTTCTTTCCGTAAATCGTTTATTATTCGATACAATTATATTGACTACCCGGTCCGATTTTCGGTTTTTCAGACTACACGCACTATAGTCATATAATACTAGAGCAACGGTGTTATTGAAAAATGTACAAAAAAAAAAAAAATAAAAAAAAAAAATGATATATTTAGTGTACCGGGTATAATAATGGTTCACCATTGTCGTTTTTTTTTTTTCTTCTTTTTTTTTTGCACTCTTATGAAATAACGATCGAATATATTGCAGCGTTCCCACGCGACATTTTCTTCCGTCCCGACGTTATTGTGCACGCGTCGCGTCGTATTATATTCTCATAATAAAACCCGTATATGTAAAACGATTATTTAGCAATTAAATAAACCCGCGAAAAATGTATTACGCGAAATAGCATCTTTTTTCCTCTTTTTTTTTTCTTTTTTTTTTTTGTCAATACTTTAAGGACAACCGCCATTAATTACGTATTAGTGGCGGACCGACGACGCATTTAGTCGTATAACGACAATAATACAATACAATATAATAATTCGGGACGGCAGTAAAAATACTTTTAATAATTACCTACTCGCCATTAGTTACACTCGAAAATATACCGAATTGCCCATTTCTCGGTAGGTGGTGGTGAATTACGATTATTTAATTGTCAATATGATCGACACCGGCGCCGTGTCTGAAATTTTGCAATCCGTTGAAATTGCACTGTACAGTTTTTATTATTATTTTTTTTTTCCCCCCCCCCATCTTCAAATCAACACGAAATTCAACTGAACGAATTGAGAAATCCGTTAAATTTTTCTTATTTTTTCAAAATGAAATAATTTTCTTTTTTTTTTACTATTATTTTATGGTGTATATATATATATTATATTATCGATTATGAATTAGGCGACAACCGAAATACGCAAATTTGTGTAATTGTCTTCGTCCCCCGGTAGTCGTGGTTATCAATTCGAAATCAACGGAAAATGCCCACCGCCCACTGCGTCGATTTTTCCCGCCGGTCGGGTAACTCGATCCACCCGACCCAACGGAATTCCCACTGATTCGGACACGGTGACAGTAATCAGGCTTCGGCCGGAATCCGGGGCGTACAAATGGGGAAAAAAAAAAAAAAAAAAAACCCCCCGTTGTTGTATTAAAAATAATAACTCGGTTTGAAAATGTATGACAAAAAAAAAAAAAACTAAGAGTATCTACACTACATACAGATACATCGGTACATGAATATGTCTTGTTTCTACTGAATATAGTTGACATAAGAATGTCGATGTCAATTTGGTATTAGATACGAGGATTAAACTGTAGGTAACTTTTTTTAACACGTGTAAAAAATAGACAAGTTTCAAAGACAGGAATTATTTATTTATTTTTCAAAGTCAGCAATTATTTTTATCGAGTATACATTTTTCTAAATTTTTAAATGGAAGACGCGGTGACACTAATCGTTCAGAGATAGGATCAGCAGGCGGTAAATCAGACGGAAATGGAGGATAACAAAAACCGTTAATCGTAGCAAAACGGGGAACTTTGTTACTGAGCAGAGTTTTATAACAAGTATTGCACACGCTCATATTATGAGAATCTAAGTCTGGGTATTTTTCGAGCGAAAAACCTACGGCTTTCTGGAGAAAGTGCTTCATATCTTTCTCGAACCAAAGGCGATCGCAAACAGCGCAGGAAACACCGAATTTGTTCGATAATCTTGGATAAAACGAAAATTGAATTCGTTATCAGCGACGGGAAATTCGGCAATACAGACATTTCGCGGCGGTTCGGTTATCGGAATAGCGATTTTGAGCTTGTTCTTTAAACGAGCGTCGCGGTAACATTCTCGGTGTCGGACAAATTAACAGAATGACCCCCAGCCATAAGACATATACATGTCAAAAAAAAAAAAAAAAAACCCCGTACAGATTGTGATAATGACAGGCTTTCGTGCGTTTAGACGGGCGATAATACACCACTTGTAGATCGTAAATACGTGTTCGATACCCGCTTTGGAACGCGCCTTTATGGCACATTTAATAGACGAAATATTATGCAAATTAACCGTTGTTTCGATATGACAGCCGGCGGTATTTTACGGTATTGTGGCGCGTGTACACTGGCAAAACGGGGTATACCCCGAACAATAGGAATCGGCGTGAATAAAACGCACCAAATGGAGGCCCTACGCAATTTGCGTAAATATCGCCGGGCGATCGGTCTCCGTTCCAGGACTCGTCCTGTATATTTCCCGGGGAAATTGACTTACGAATTGCGATTTTGCGCTTACAAACCGACCGGAGGCGTTGAAACGGCACGTCTAATGAACGTGCACTAATGGCCTTTGTCGGTTGTACTCAGAACTGTTCAAATTAAATTCTAATACGGACGACGGCCAATGCGATTGACTTGTAAACTCCACCGCGCCACAAACCGTTCATCTCATAATGACGACAATATTTATACCGGCCCGTAGTATTGAATGTCATAAAAGTCAACACACGTGTTTTTTTCTTTTTTTTTTTTTTTTTGTAAACCACACCCGGACGTGATTTTATTGTTCAAAAACAACTTAAACAATAGCGAACGCAAGAACAATTTTTATCGTTCACTGGACAACATCCCATAGCGATGCATAAAACTTACCGCCTCCTAATCCTCGTGCGCATTTGTAGGATCACTTTTATTTTGTAATTCGACTTTAAGACGCGTTTAAACGAACGGCTAACGCAACAGGCGCAGATTCTGAACGAAGTTCGGTATTATTTTAAAAATTAAAACAATATAAACGCTTAATAGGGGGAACGAAAAAAAAAAAAAACGCTAATATTATTTGTTATTTTTTTTTTTTTGTCCGCCGTGTAAACATTTTACTATATCACAAACACCCGGTAATATATCGTAAATCATTTTTATGTACCTTCAAACGGATTGATTTGTCTTTTTTTTATTCTGTATTTCTATTATACAACCCGATCGTACTCGAGTAGTTTTACTATACATACACTCGTGTATGTCAATGTAAACGTCGGGCTATGCTCAGTGGGGCCCAGTATTGCTTTCTGAAACAAAAAAAAAATATTCTAATTTTCGTACGCAAAAAGAATACGGAACATAATAGATAAGAGGGGGCAGTCGGCACACTGAAGAACCTAAAGAAAAAACAAAAAGATATGAGATAATTCGATTGAAAGTTTATTTGTACTTGTATACGCATAATATTTGTAATAATAATAATAATACTACAGGAAGAACTTGGAAAAATGTAAATTATAGCCGCGTATTATAACCTCGTGAACGTGATTTCGATTGCGATAATGGAGTATTTGCAACGCACGCTACACTTTTGATTGTATTTTTTTCTTTTCTTTTCTGACAATATAATAATAATTACATACATACACAAGGACGATAAAGAACTCTTATCGCACGGATTTTCCGTACATTTTTAACGTTTGATTCGTGAAATACATATACGAGTATATTGATAGAGTTTTGAAAAGATAAAAAAAAAAAAAAAGAATCCGAATTTCCATTACAGTCGGAGGTAAAATATTATATAGAGAAGAAAAAAAAACACACACACACGCACGGTTGAATATTATTACTATAAAGAGTCCAGTCATCGATTTTAGAAATAATATTTTTAAGAGTCCAATTATTTTACGGTCGTTTTATTTATTATAAAATAAATACAGACGAAATTTTTGTTGCGTTTTGTTATTACTATTTTTATTATGGATTTATACAATACGTCGTACTGCCCGCAGTTGTAAGTCCGAATTACGGAAGACAAAAAAAAAAAAAAATAAAAAAAAAAAAACACGAAATCATTGTCGAACCGGCAATTTCCGTCCATCCATGTCAGTCTATAATAACGGACATGGTTGCAAAAATGTGTTTTCGTGCTTTCAATTATTGTACTCGGGCCCCGTTAGTCATGTAATTTATTGATTTTTTTTTATGTCAAAATGAACACGAGCAATTTTCACCGAACGTGCAGAAATCCGTTTTTTCAAGAAAACATTCGTTCAAACCGACTTCTATTCCCCTATGGAATTATCCCATTTTTTTTTTTAACAACGCGTGTTAACTAAAAACATCTTGATCGTGGATAGATAATCATAACAAAAATGTATTTTTATGATATTTATTATTATTATTTTACCGAACAGTGAGTTTTATGTGTGTAATGTGTAAAAAAAATATTGCACGTTTCCGACTAAAAAAATAGATTATTATTATTATCCGTAGACGGTCACGTACTATGCCACTCTGTCGACTCGCGGTTTAAACCGTTGAGGATTCGAATGGTCCCTTAAAAAAAATTGTATTAAAAAATCGTACGAACACATATTTGTGCTACAATATTGCCCGTTTGATAGACGGATACGGTAAATACCGCTGGATCGACGACGACGTCCTCTTAATCATTTTTTTTTTTTTTTTTTTTTTTTTATCAATTGTCCAATCGAACTTATACGTGACGTAAAAATCATATTAAATAGGAAATAATAATAATAATAATAATAATATATATATATGTGGTTTTAAAAGTATCACGAGTATCACCTACTTGGTTTGTGTATTTGTCGGAAAAATTATTTCTAGTCCGTTCATTAAATACAAACCACTAATAAAATACCGCATTAATGAAAATACTCTAGTATCAGTTTCATTGTTATAAGAGACACCGTCTTGTACCGATGTTATAAGAGAAATTGAATACTATAAGTTAATTATGCATTATTGGACATCATTCAGATATAAAGAATTACAGAAATTGTTTAAAGTCTACTCTAACTCCAACTATTTCAATTGATGCAACAGGGTCAATAGTAAAAAAATTCAATATTTTTTCAGGTCGACAAATTTACAATATTTTTTTTTTTGTATCAAATTGCTCTATTCAATCGAAATAATAAAAACCAATTTGCTGCTGGACATGTGTTATCAGAAAAACACGATAATATTAGTTATTGGTTAACTGAATGGCTTCGAAAAAAAAGAAATCGATGCGAGCTCCTCGGGACTGGGACGGACAAAAAAAAAAAAAAATGACACCTGGTATTCGTGATGGGCAGTGAAAAATGCATACGATTGTGCCGGCTTAAACATTTGTTTGCCGAGTTTACATTTAATCGTATTGTATAAATTACAATTCATACGTTTTACGAAATTCGTAAAAATTTAACTCGCGGAGCAAATCAGTTGCGAGCGTTTATGCGAATCGGACAAAACGTTGACAACGATTTCCAATCAATTTCGTGCGATTCGAATAGCTATAAATTATTATAGACCGAAAAAAAGTATTAAAATTGTAAAATATTTTACTACGGCTAGAAAATGCAGCTGATTATAAGTAGTAAATTTCGGGATTTGATCGGTCTTTTATTAAAAAAATTCTATTGGTATGTCGAAAAATGACCGTCTCGGCTATAGACAACGTGCTTCTAGAAACTATCCTTCGAGTTGACGAACGGAGCGAGTTTTCCGGCCGAAAAATTGTTTGCGTGCCGAGAAAAATTGACAAAAATCCAAAATTTCCCCACGCATACAAAAAGTATCTTAAATATTTTGTGAACGGTCTGTGATTTATAACACAGAGTTATACATAATTTTTTTGTCGGTGATTTCTGTACCTAGCCCACCAGTCGAAGGCCGTTCGTTACACGACTACCACATACGCTGGTGTGGTACCTATAGTGCCTATGGTATCCTAGGTCGATGTTGAATTTCGTTCCGTTATTAATTTTTCGCCTTTGTTTGAATTCAGTTAAAACACTGCGGATAAGCGCCTGTTAATTATCCAAGACAAATTATTTACTGCGGAAAAACGCCAAAATATAAGTGTATCGAGTTAGTTAAGTACATTATGCGGACATAATACTACAAATCGGTTCCGTAAATTAATGAAAACTTGAAAAAGTGTTCAATTTTTCATTACTTTTTATCATTTTTTTTTTTTTTCAAACAAAACTATACATTATTGATGTTTGAAGTGATGAACGCATTGGATTAACATTTCCGTGATTTCTACTTAAATTTACAATATATGTATATATATATATATATATATGATAAAAACAGTAACCGAAGACTCCCTTTTGGACGGGAAGAATGTAAAAAAAAAGACATAACTGCCGGGACAATGTGGGTATTTATTTCAGTTATACACAAAAGAACAAAAAAAAATGTATTTCTAAAATAATTTTGAAATTATTAAATTACGTCGTTAGCTAACGAATAACGGTCCCGAGCGAAATTAATAGTCGACACAAGAGACGTATCGGTGAATATCGCAGGTTTCATTGCTGCAAAGTTACGAAAAATAAAAAACTATCAATTTTGACAAAAACCAGTGCCGTTGCGAATTCCTCGTTGTTTCAGTTTGCTCCGCCGTTACAATAGGAAAAGTACAAGGAATATAATAATAATAAAAAAAACCTACGTCCTCGTCTAGACAAAAAAATATTCTATTTAAGAAAGTCTCCGGAGTTAGGGGAGTTTTTCACTGAAACAGATCGAATATTCGTTCACGTAAACGGATAAAAAAAAAAATACTACCAGAAAAACTCTCGGACGGTCAGGTTATGGTTTCCGAATTCTCTTTTGATTATGCTCGTTGTGGAAAGAGGATGACTACGATTCCCCCCGACCCGCGTTTAAGTCCGTTTTTCGATATTTTAACCACAAAATTAATAATATTATACGTCCGAAAAAAACCCAAGCTACTTTTTTTTTTATATATACGAGGTATGACAATAAAATAACGAGACTTTTTGAATAAAAGTTGTTTATTTTAAAAATGTTATAATTTAATGATTATCACCTTCAAAGTACCTTCCCTCAGCATCAATACACTGTTGCATACGTCGCTGCCATTCTTGAAAACAGTGTTGCCAATTGCTTTCATTCAGCCCTTTTAGAAGTTCTGCCGTTTTCATTTTTACGTCATCAACTGTTTGAAAATGGGAAAAGAAATACGAAGGAAATAAGAAGAAGTCACAAGGAGCAAGGTCTGGCGAGTACGGGGGATGTTGAAGTACAGAAATTTTTTTTTCAGTTAAAAAACGTTGAATTGAAAATGCACTGTGAGCTGGAGCATTGTCTTGGTGAAGAACCTAGCCATTTTTCCATAGATCTGGTCGCTTCTTTCTGACACGTTCTCTTAATTTAATTAATACCTCTTTATAATAATATTGATTAATTAATTTTGTCGATTTTTTCAACGTTTTCGTTTGTTGAAGACGTGGTAGGACGTCCAGAACGATCATCGTCTTCGACGTCCTCCCTTCCACTACAAAACCGTTTGTGCCATTCAAAAACACGAGTTCTTGATAAACATTCTTCACCATAAACTTCACATAACATACGAAACGATTCCGCGGCAGTTTTTTTTAATTTAACAAGAAATTTAATGTTAACACATGTTGTTCGATTTTTATATCTAACATTTTCCGGCAGTATAGTCGAACTCGCACTAATAACAAGGCTACTAACGTATAAGAAAATGAATCGATGCCATCAGTGTTCGTAGTACTTTTAGATAAGTGTTTTCTAATCATATTTCAATAATCGTTTTATAGATAACGTTAATAGTTTAGGTTATATTTAGAAAGTCTCGTTATTTTATTGTCATACCTCGTATATATATACTAACATTTGAAATGAAATTAAAAAAAAAAAATACGATATATTTGACAATGAATGTTTTCTGTGTTCCGCCGTCCGTAAAAAAACGACCTAACCAAACGGGTATCGGGCGGCAGATCGGTGGGAAAGGGAAGCCGTACGGTTGTCGCGGTCGTCGGAACGTTGAAAATAATAATAATTCAACGAACCGGAAACGAAAATCGGAGAAAATTCGGAAAACGAGCACCCGAGCCACTAGAAACCACGTGCGCACAAATAATCGAGCGAACGTAAACTGTCGCGATATTACAGTATTTTACCGGACGTACAAGTACCAGATCGATTATTTCGAAATAAATGGGAAACATAATAATAATAATAATAATAATAATATCCGTATAATAGACGGAATGCGAAACCCGGTGGATATCGACGGACGGTAACGGGCAAAGGGGAACACGAAAATATACTTGTAAAACCGTGTCTGCTCGTTATAGTGAAATGTTTGTCGTGTTTTGAACTTTTTAACAAATAACAACGTACATATATATGTATATATAGATGCACGCCGCAGTGTCCTTCAATTGCAGACGTTTTTTTTTTTTTTTTTATCGGATTTCGCAATGATATCCCGTCATTATCGTATTCGATATCGGAATTTATTGTTACGCAGTAAAACGCGCGGTGTGCAATTTGTTGAGGAGACACGGGGATTCGCGTTCGGCGCGATCGATTTCGGGCCCGTTCGTTTCAATTTTCGAGCAAACCCACCGCAATTCTCACGACGACATAATAACACGCTGTTCGCCCGGAATACGGATACTATTTATATTTTTTTTTTTCTTTTTTTTCTTTCTCTATCCGCGAGATATTACAATTTACAACAGAAAAACAACACTCGTATATGCCGTTAAAAAAATTAAAATACCGACAAAAACCAACGTGCAAACGCACACACCAGTGTTCTGCCGTTTGATCAGAACTTTGTCGACGCCGATACACACCGCCGATATTTGTAACTACAAGAAATTATTTATAAATATCTACAGAAACCAGCCTTTTTTCTTTTCTTTTCTTCTTTTTGTGATATCGGCAACTCTACCCGACAGGGCAATCCATACCCCTATAGGCGCATCATTTATTAAAGAATCAAATTCTCAACGTATTTTATGTTCTTACTTACTAAGGCTTACAAACTAGTGGTCTTAATTCTACGGTTTATTTGCATTTTACAGCTTGCAATAGTGTATACACGAAATTTACAACTTGGTTTTAGTTTTATAGCCTAGGTCTCCGGTCTCCGGCGTTGGCGTTCCTCTTCCTCTCCCGTCTTCAGCATCCCCTTGATGAACTGAATCGTCGTTTCCCAGTTCGCCGGGCTCGCCAGCATTGTTTCCACCGACGTTTCCCGGTTGAAGGCGTTGCCGTTGTTCGCCACCAGCTCCATTCGTTGCATCCACCGTCGGTCGCAAGTGGAAGAAGACCGTGGTCCACGATAGAAACCGGCCTAAAAGCGCATTTGCGCACGAGCTCGCACTCGGTCGTTTACGAAACAAATTGCAATCAATAATGGATAATATCAGCAGAAAGAAAAACTGTGTAAACCATAGTGTTCCGACAATGAAAATTGCATTGCCCGTAACTTAAATTCATTTTAATATTAACTTCGGCGCTTTGGGTTTTTGTCCAGTCGCGGTCATGTTACACCTATACAATATTACAATTTAAATATATACATACACCGGCCGCCGTGGCCCGGCCTTGTTCGGGTCAAGTGTGTATTGATTATTTTTTTTATCTTTTTAAAATTCAGAGCAAAGTGTGAAATGTATTGGTTTTATTATGATGTGTGCTATATTTATTATTATTATTTTTTTTTTTTTTTTTGTTTGTCTAAAACACTGGTTCCCAAACTGGGTGACGTGAACGCATTGCTGGGGGAGGCGCAAGCGGTTATTACGAAATACAATTTTTATTGATTACTTTATTTTTATTTTAAAACGTAGAGTAAAAAAATTAATTCACCGGTTCTCTTTATCCATTATCGGGTATCAGTAACGGATAACCGATAAAGCCTATAAGTGTTTGGCCGCAGCGTGTAACTGAATCATTTTTTTGATTAATTTTATTAATATTTTATACTAATTTATTACTACGTATAATATTCCATCTTAATCGATTGTTACATTTTACTATTTACTATTATTTATATTTTATAATCGATAAAACAGCAGACATTCCGAATATTGTATGGTTTGTTTGTTAAGTACACAAAAAAAGGTGATCGTTTTTTTTCCAATTTATAGGAAGGGGGCGCGAGATTTTCGAAAATCTACATGTGGGGCGTAGAATAGAAGAGGTTGGGAACCACTGGTCTAAAACTAATTACATTTTATTTTTTAAATTTTAACTTTCAATTGGCCGTACGCATTAAATATTTCTGGAACCAGCACACATAGATTTGGTTTGCACAAGGCACGTGACAGAGCCACGTACAATTGACCGTGGGAAAAACATTGGACGGTTAGGTTTACACCTATGCAACGTTTAATGTTTGGCCCTGTGCCTTATTTATAACCATTGAAAAGCATAAATTTATGTGAAATCGGAGCCGTCTAAACTGGAATGGTAGATTGATTGGTATCATTGGTATTCAGTGGATCAAGACCGTTTCTCTAGCTCCACAGCCAGCAAGGGTCGTACACTCAAGCGGACAGTTTTTTTTTTTTTTTTTTTTTAAGATTTTATTCCTCCAATTCCCTTGCAATGGACATCGGACGTTCGATCACATGACGTAACATTCTTAAGTTTTTTTTTTTTTTTATGCCTTGGGGCTTTATTATTTAAACGACCTGACGGTCTTTATAAATATGTTTAACAGGATATACCTTGCATACTAGATGTTAATATATACATTACACATTGATGAAGTCTCACTTCCAATAAAGTGGCCCCTGTACTTAATCTAAACACTTAAACTTATGGTTTCAGACGCTTGAGCCGTCTAATGTCTTTGGAGTTGTCCAACAGTTGGATGGCCATTGGATTGATTTGGTGATCTAATCACTCATCTGGTGTTTGCGAGCAAACTTTTGGACTTCTTCTGCTATTGTAGGCAGCAATCATATCACGGGCAATGGCATCGTTTCTTTCAAACCGGTAGGCTGCAGTGATGGTCCGAAGAGCGATGGTTTGGCGGCGTTGTATAATATCAATGTTAGACTTACTGGCACAGCCCCACAGTCGAATGCCATAGGTCCAAATTGGTTTTATAATAGTTACATATAGTAGACGTTTGTTTTCTATATTCAACTATAACAACTCGGAGAGGGATCCAACCAACCAGTAGAGCTTCCGCATTTTCCCTTTAATCTGTATTTTTTTTTTCTGACGGACACGATGTTTCCAGTTTAAACGACAGTCAAGATGCATTCCAAGATATTTTGCTGAATCTTTTTGTGGGATTAAAGTTTAATTCAAAAAAAAAATTGGATGTTTTTAGTTTTACGTAACGTATAGTTGACGTGTACCGATTTATCGCCATTTATCTTAATTTTCCAACGTCTCGTCCAGGCACATTCTTAAGTAAAAACATTCACCGTTATTCGGATGAACTAAATATAAACTGCCAAGTTACTATAGCCAGCCGTTTTATTTTGTATAAGTATTTATACTATTTGGTTTCCATGGTAAACTAACAAATGTTCTTCATTCTATCTTGAATTTAGTATCTATATACATAAAAGCTATCTATATTATTATTAATTTTTTCGGACTAAACGCATGTCTAAAACCCGTTCCGTGATGTCTTCTTTAATTTAAAAGAAAAACCGCATTGGATAAGTAGCAAAGAAATGTAACAAAGATTTCCATATTCGTTTAGCTATTCGCTTAAAGATATCTTTAATCGAGATATAAATATACTTAATATTAATATGCTTTAATTTTAATAGTTGATAATTTTCGTATGGAAATACAAACTTGGTACCTAATAAAATTATAAAAAATGTTAGGCAGTTAACCATTTTAAGAGGGGGAGGGGAGACTAAAGCCTTTTCGACGAGGTGTCCAGCCCCCGTCGGGGACAGCACGCGCGGGTAGCCCGGATTAAGAGGTCCAATGAGGCATCTTTTAACTTAAATTTCAAAAAAAATGTGTTAATACATTTTCACGGTTGTAAATAATTGTATAATTTTGCACCGTACAAATAAAAAATTAAAAAAAAAAAAAAAAAACAAACTAACAAGATCGATAGATTAATATTTATGTTATACTATACGCAATACAAAAATCATACAATAGTGTATATTATGATTTTTTTTTTTTTTTTTGAAAATTGTTTTGAACGTATGCATTGAAAAAAATCAAAGAAACTCCCCGGGGCCACCCGTCGATCGCTCGTCCTCTCGTGTGAGACTGACATTTTCGATAAGATTAATCGATTCAAATATTTAGTATTTGATATTATTGCAATTGTTGTGCAACCGTGACATTGTTAGCGAAGACCGGAAAAAATGATTTCAGAAATAATTGACTTCGTTTAAAATAAACGAAAAGACATGCCTAATATGGTTCAAAATTATCATATTAAAATATGATTTTTTTTTTTTTTTTTTTTTTTAGCACAACCATTAGTCAGATAAAACAGGCACAGAGATAAAAAAAAAAAAAAAAATGATTCGAACGGTATTTTTATATTTAAAATTATAAATTTTATCGTAAAGGTACATAAATAATACTGATATTCAACGAGTCGGTTAGTCAGTCGAATTGACGGACGGTAAAATAACGTTAGTTGCGTGTTAGTATTTAATGTAATTGCAACTGCATTTTATTTACGAGTAATGCTAATGCGTAACTTGGTTAGATACTCGTTAATAATAATTCCGACAACAGTAACGAGACTAGGTTACTTAAAACACCACTATTGATTATTTACCGGGTTTTAATCGTTATTGAAACAATCGTGTCTGTTACAACACGACCAATATAAATAGTGTTGAATAACCGTCAGATACTCTTTTAAAACGTTTGCGTATACGAGGTCTGTTCAAATAGTACCGGGACAAATGTTATTGCGGCTAATCTACACACGATAACGTTTCAAATAGTAAATAGACGCGAGTTGATATTTTAGACAAAACCCGAAGTGGCCATCTCAACTCGGTTTCATATTACACGTGGTTAAGTCCAGTCGGTTTTTTTCGTTCGCCGTTACCGACATGTCCGAAATTAACGAACAAACGGCGGTGTGCATCAAGTTTTACTCGGAACTTGGTAAAAACGATGCGATGGAAACGATAAAAAAAAAAAAAAAAAAAAAAAAAACCATTTTTGACGATGATTCATTGAGTGGTTCCCCGTGACTGTCGAGCGTTTTAAACGTTTCGAGAATGGTCGACAGTCAACTGAAGACCGTCGACGTCATCCGGAAACGATAGTTTGGCGACAATTTGCGAAAAACATGCGAAATAGCCGCCGATTCGTGAGTAAACAAAGGGAATCTCAATTGAGAATTGTCGCGCATTTTTACAGGGAAATTTACAGATGAAAAGGGCCGAATGCGTTCCGCGATTGTTCACCGCGACAATGTTTCGTGAATTTTTTGCCGATAAAAAAATGTCTGTGGTCCCGCGGACTCTCGCTATTCTCCAGATCAGGTCCTATGTGATTTTTTTGTTTTCTTTTCCCAAGACTAAAATCTGCGCCTAAAGGACAACGGTTTCGAGATGCAGAGGAAATTAAAGCGAACGCGGCAACAGAACTCATAACTTTAACTTTGGAACAGTTCCAATGGCCTATTGAAAAATGTCAAAATCGCCGGGACCACTGCATATCGTCCGGAGGAGAGTATTTTTAAGGAGATATCTTTAAATAATGTGTAATTTCATTTTTGTAATTATTAAATATAAAATCCTGGTACTTTTTAAACAGATCTCGTATAGCAGGGGGTCCAAACTGCGGCTCTCGTCATATACTCGTGCGGTTTTTTTTTTTTTTTTATTTAATATTTATATAAAAATACGTATTTGAAAATGTAATTATTATTAATATACATCATTTTAATTCTATCGCAATTAATAAAAATATAAAAAAAAAAAAAAACTGTAGTGTTTTCCAAACCTAAATTGCCATAGTTGAAAACGGTTTTTTTTTTTTTTTTTTTTTCTTGCACTCGGTTCTCAGATATTATTTGTAATTTTATTGGTCGGCTCGCCAGTGTCTTCTAGTTGGCCACCACTGCAATATAATACAGTATGTATTTTATAGTAAAACGTTAACTAATTAATTTCATCGGGTACCTGCATTGTATACTCGACCGTCTAGAAATTAATTTTAAAAAAAAAGAAATTTTTTTTTTTTTTTTTTTTCTGAAATAAGAGAGCGTAACAAAATTAATATTCAAACACTAACGAGATACTTTCGAGTTTTAGAAGTGATGTAACTTAATATTACGCGGAAATGCGTACAGATTGCAGGCAGTGATGAAACTTAGGGCGGGATTTTAATACAAAGTGCATTTGTTTTTGTTTTTTTTTTTTTTTTTTTTTAGTGATCCCAGACAATGTTATCCCCGAGTACATAATTCGATTCGTGTAACAGTTACTTCAATAGGGAAACAATTATAATTTTTTTTTTGCATTTTTGAGTCATTATGTTCGTTTTAATGCATATTTGTACATTATACGAATTAAACATTTTCACTGAGCTGATTTAAAATATTATTCTAAAGACATTTTTAACAAAGATATAAAGAGAAATTTAGAAACTGTACTACAAACAAATTACAATATTATATTTGTCGCTGTATATAAGTGCAATAATGTAATTCTATTACTTTTGATACCAAGTTACTAGTCCGACACAGCGATATTAGCATTACGTTATTTTTTACTAAAACTCTATTACAACAATGACGTTGAATTAAATCGTTGAAAATCACTTTAATCTGTCGTATTTGTTCCGCAATCGGTTAGGCAGTTTTCCTAACCAGATTATTAATTTATAGATTAAAATTAATAACGTATTCATTTTATTACTTATGACTGCCGACTGATAAAGAACTTCGAAGGTTTTTTTTTTTTTTTGTATCATATATGTAAGCAGTCTGCGTACGGCACGTGGCAATCGGGCGACTTTATAATCAAATAAACTGTTCTTAAGTAGTTTTATTAAAAAAAAATGTCCGTCTCTGTTATGTATTTATTTGATTTTTTTACGTGCCAGTATATTTTCGTTTGAATATTTAATTTGTTTTTTTTTTTTTTAAGATGTAATAGGGGAAAGGGGTGGCTTAGAAGCTTACGAGTAGGTTTTTTATAATAAATTTATATTGATTTATATTTACAATAAAAACACAAAATAAAAAATTGGTTTTACGGTTATTCGGTATTCGAAATATAATAATATATAAATATAAAATATATATATATATATATATGAAAAGATTGTAAAAAGAGAGACGAGAAGAGCGTATTTAAACTCAAGACGTTTTTTATTTATTTGTTATTATCTAAAATATTATATCGATATAAAGAATATTATTTTTAAAATCTGTCTGTACATTTAAGACATTTTTAAAATTACATTCATTTCATTATATCATATTATGTCGTCTTTGAATAATCGATAAATACGTATATATTAGGATGTTTCAGACACCGTTTTTTTATTATTATTAGATTTGTTTTCTTATTGTGATATTATGTTCCTTGGCGTTTAATTATGTTCCCGAACTGTTTTCACATTACTAACCACTCATTCGGGTCTTCAAAGTTAATTTTTTTTTTGTGGATTTCGATAAATCAACCCTTGAAATCCACTTTTATAGGCCCGAAATCGAAGAAGGAACAAAAAAAAAAACAGTGTATTTGTTTATTTATTTTGATAATTTTCAATTGAGAACTCCACATTTCTTTTCTAAAAACGCTGCTCGTGATTTTCAAAAGTCGTATAAATAATGTGGGTAAAAAACCGGGGAAACGCTGTCAAACTCCGAGGAACACAAAGCAACGAGAAGAAGAAAATCTGATAAAAAAAAAAAAAATCGCTGAAACAACCTAATACCCAGATATGTAAATATCTGTGCATTTTTATTCGTGTTTATTTATTAAATATATATTTGGCGATATACTACTGGCCTCCGCGATATTCCATCGTTCGGGGGGCACGTGTAAAACTTGACCGATATAATTCGTTTACGGGTCGGTTTTTTTTTTTTTTTGGTTGTTGCTGATTTTCGATTTTCGTCGGACCGCAGGCACGGTGTCATGTCTCGGATTTCGGGTTAAATATCTTTTAATGTCGGATTTATCGTTGGTGTACACCGTATTAGTCGACTACACTATTTGGTGGTAATTATCATAATATTATACAGGGTGCGGCAGAGCCGACTGACGAGTTTTGATGGGCTATAAATAACGAACAGTAAAACTTAGAGAAAATAATTTTTTTTTTTTTATTTAAATCAGTATTCAATCACATTTTTAAACATTATTTTTTGAAAATTATATCTCCAAGATGGCGGCCGTCAGCATTGATACACTGTTGTGGACAATCTCTGAAGCTCTCATATGATTTTCGGCACATTTCGACTGGTATGGCCTCGACTTTCACGTGGAGTGGTCTTCCATGGAGCTGCCGTGAGTTATTTGTAGCCCAGTATCGAACATTTTGTTTATTTACAGTGCCAGAAAGATGAAAATGGGCCTCATTGCTACAGAAAAAAAGTTGATATCGGAGGAATTTGCAGAAGGATTTGCTGACAGAGATTTTTACGGTTGCCGTAGTCAGTAGCATTTCACTATTGGACAAGCATTAATTTATAGGGATGGAATGGTAAATCTTCGTGAAGAATTCTCCTCAAAGAACGGTTTGAGATTCCCAAAGCTACAGCGTGTTTCCGGGCCGAGCGTCTTGGTAACTGCTCAGTCGACTCTCTGATCAACTGCACATTTTCGGGGGTTCTTACCGTTCTGGGTGCTCCGTGTCCAAGTCTACTTAGGGTACTTGCAGTTTCTTCCGAATGCCGTATCCGCAATTCGATAGCGTTAGCAAAAAGAACAGATTCAGCACGTGGAATGAAACCACGGACGAAACCACGACGTACACCTGTCCAGACTATGGTTAGGAATAAAAACGGCATTACCGTACAATTCAAAACTGACTACTTATTAAGGCCTGCTCTTATCTTATCACAGGCTAATGACCTCATTAAACTCGTCAGTCGGCTCTGCCGCACCCTGTATTATAATCAGATCGGATCGGACGAAAACGTACGGGGGGGGCGACCAAGACCACTGCCTACGAGCGAATACAAAACGCGGCGATAAATTCTAAAACTCGTGTCGTGATAGAATCACGATAACCGATCGGTCAGTATTGTCGCTTCGAAATAAAATCGAATCCGACCGGAAAATCAAATGTAAAATAATAATCGACATCCGGCTGATAGAAACGACGACGACGACACTATAAATTTGATTGTTTTTTAATGTTTTTATTACAGGCCATCGCGGATTTTTCAGGCCTAGGTCAGTGACCGGTGTTGAAAGACGGATCGTCACGCCCTCCCCGGCCCCTGCCCCACTGTAGTTTTCTAAATAATGTTTTACGAATTTTAAAACCCGGATTCATCATAACAATCGTCTTGTCCGGATAGCGTCGTCCATTTAATACGAGTATAATTTTTATTTTTTTTTTATATTTTATTTCAAACGTGTAACATAAGAGGTGTGATCAAAAAATACCCGGGCTGTGTTAATTATATTTCATTAATATAATTCATCAATTACTTCACCGGATCGGGCGAGCTCCGCACCCCGGGTGTTCTCACTGCGGTTTTCCCGGCGAGCAGAATGAGGAGGATGACGACGCTCTCCATACCCTCATGCGCAGCGAGGCGTTTGACGGGGACAGGGAGCGCCTGGTCCGGAGGATCGGTCCTTTCGAACCGGGCGACTTGGTGACGCTCATGTCGGAATCCCCAGACCGCTGGAAAGCCGTGGTCGACTTCGCCGAGACGGTCGTCGCGGAAAAGGAGTCGGCAGAACGGCAGCCCCAAGCCCTCGACCGCCGCCGTCGTTGATCGGGGCCCCGTAGCAGATGGACCGCCGACCGTGGGGCCAGGAAGTGTCCCCCCCCTACAAGTGTAAGGGCAGCAAGTGGGCTACGGCCCGGCTACTGCCCATTCCCCGGTAGGGACGCGAAGCTTTGTACGCTAATAATGTGACCCCGTCCCGTCGAAGGGGAAAACGGGATTTTATTTTGTGTATCATTTGTACGGTATGGCGACCCGCGTCCCGAAGTAGTGCCACACGGCGTTTCCGGGAGGCGGAGGTATTGCCGGTTTAAAAAAAAAAAAAAAGGATTGCTAGGGGTTTAAGTTATGTTTTTGTATTTTCGCCAGCCCCTTTGCGCCCACACGCGCACACATTGAACGTCGAGTATAACCGTTACGGATAATAGTGGCGGGCTCGTCTTACCGCAAATATTATACGGAGACTTACGTGTAGCCGCCCGGGGACCCGCGGGACGCCGACCGCGACCACCACCGGCGGCGTGTGTACCGTAACGCGTTTACAGGTGAAAAACTACGGGACGGCAGCCGGTCACGGCCGCGGGGACGTCGTCGTCGGCGACGGACGACGTTTACGAACAATGTATACACACACACACGCGCGCGCGCATACATATAGTTGCTGTTGTGGATTTTGTTGGTGTTTTTGTTGTTGTTGTTGTTGCTGCTGCTGCTGTTGCTGTTGCTGTTATACTTTTGGCACGAGTCTCACCCCCTTTGCCGGCCGTCTTTTAATAACATAATACAGGCCTGCTCCGCGCAATCGTTTTAACCCCATCGACGACGACGACGACGCCGACGCCGACGCCGCCGCACCGCTCGCAAAATAATATTAATAGGCATTCGGCGGGTACCGGGGCCCCACACCGGGCTACGCAGCACGACACGTCGCCGCCGCAAATACTTCCTAGCACCTGTCCGCAGCTGGCCGCACCGGGCGCGCGCGCCCAAACCGACTCGACACCGTTAGTGGGTTAGTAGTGCACGGCGATAATATAAAACGGGCGCGTGTATAGCGGCTCTTATAACGTATAATAATAATAATAATAATATCGAGGGCTGGGTGTTCGGACGACCGCCGCGGCGACGGCCGTATAAACATCAAACATAATATTGTGCGTGACGACGGCGGGGGTGGCCGCGCGCAGCTGCCGCGAGCATATTGAGCACCGTGGCGGCGGCGGCGGGACATTGCGCGCCCGCGCTGACACAATGCTCCGGGCCGGGGCGAACGCGGAAAAAAAAAAAAAAAAAAAAGAGTTACGCCGCCGCCGCTCTTTATAATACATAATACGGACGTACACCGGGTCGTAGGCGTGTAACCGTTGTCGCAGGAACTCGGCGCGGGCCGTCGTCGGACGTGTTAATACAATACGATATTTCTATATTATAATAATATACATTTACACGACGTGTAGAGATAGGTACCGTATACCGGCGGCGGCGTTACGGTTGTACAAGGTAACCCGCATTATTATTATTATTATTATTATTATTATTACGCGTAACCCGTAACCCGGTAACACGAATCGTCGTGGTGCAGGACGAAAATATTACAAAATGCCTACAACCGCATTGTAATAACAATAATAATAATCTATTACTATTGTCGTTGGAAAAACCATTATCGGCCGGTCGCCCGCGACAACTCAATTCGCGGTGCGCAATCGCGCCCGACATCAACCGGTACACCCGTCGCCCGGCACCCGTTGAGAGGACGCCCCGCGACCGCATTCGCCGCCGCCCCTCGCCGTGCCCGCCTAACGGGGGCGACACGGGCCCGCTTGCCCGGGGACTCGACTACCGAGGTTCTCTTTCGATTCGTCGACATATTTTATTGGTCGTTTAATTCATACCCATCGACGTTATTTTAGACAATATCTAAGCTTCGACTGTTGTTGTTGTTGTTGTTGAAAAAATAATATAATAGTCTATAGTCTATAAAAATCGGCTATACACGAGCTCTTCAGTACATTCCGTGTGGTGTGACCACACCGTTTCGACATCAGTTAATCTGTTATAGTTAACTCTGTAAACTGGTGTAAATTGACTAGGTACCTAATCGCTGTTGGTTTCAAAACCGTCTGATATCCGACGGTTTGTGTTTCAAAACGTGTCATGTTTTTTTTTTTTTTTTTTTTTCATCAAGAACACCCCTCTTATGTATAGGGTTTACTCGTGGGCGTAACTACGATTCAATAGTTACAGGGGCTAGAGTCCTGGATAACCAAAGTTCAAAAATATATTATCATTAAATATTAATTGTTTTGCACAAAATATTAATTTTATAAATATACGGTGAGTAAATGTTGAGCATACGGTTGTAGGCTTTAGCCTTATAAATATTATTTGTAATGTACTTCGCACGAGATTAACTGTTGGACATATTACTCAATTGAAATAAATGGACCTCCGGTGTATCTTTGGAAACCAGAATTCTATGTGAAAGCATGGCCAATAGATGGTCATAGATCCGCAGACGATAAAACATCCAAAAAAGTTTAAAAAAAAAAAAAAAAATACAGAAATTCAAAGTATTCGGGATGTATTGCGATATATTGCAATATTTTAACAATCAAATTTTCAAATCGTTTTCAACATATTTATGGGTTTTATATTTTAAAAACTTGTTGGTTGATACTGAGGATTAAGTGAAAAAAAGTGATAAGTATGTTTTATTTGTGTATACTATTTTTTGAGCGGAGAAAAATGTCTGGTATGGATATAGACGTAAGTGTAGAACGTAGCGAGAACATTTTTTTTTTTTTTTGAGATTCATTCAAATAAATATTGCGCATACTCAAGACATTATTTACCAATGCATCCCAGCAGATTTTAAGTCTACAGTACCATATGGATTGTGTACATCTGGGTGGCACTATGGGCAAAGAGGAGGCTCCGTCTCAAGAAAAATGCCATTTATGATAAAGTATTTATTTTTGTTTTACGTTTAAATTTAACGAAAAAAAATAGTACGGATATTTTGCTCGGTTAATGAAAGGATTGAGCGTGGGCCGCCTGTTTTCCCGGATTATAATAAAAAATTATTATTAATTTTCGAGGGGATGTTCTTAATAATTGGGGCCGCGGTCCTTTACATAAATATCAAATTTTTTTTTTTTTTTTTTCTCAACGAGAGTGCCCGGCAAGATAAGCAAATATGTATAAGTTGTTCTAATGTTTTAGTTACTATTATACGCATTACAATATATAAAAAAAAAAAAAAATGTATTTATGTGATACACAGTGGCGACAGATTGCACACAAATCATGTGGCGTGGTGATTATTATAACGATCATCATATTCTCTGTTTCAACATTTCTATGCGTTTCATACGATTCGGACGTATACGGTTTTTTTTTTTTTATTGTTATTATTTAACTAGGACACGATGTCCGAACAACGGACAATGCAAAATATAATATAGATTTATACCATCCTACACTACCAAGTACTAACACGAAACACAGTTTAATATTTAAATATTCGTTTGGTAATAGATATTATGTATATTATATATCAACGGTTGTATGCCGAAATCCGGATAGTATCGTTCCGGAATCCGGGTTGTCCGCAAAACGATAACGGGATTTTAGAAATATATAACACATTATGTACACAGTCCAATAAGTTTCGACACAACCATTGTAAAACTAATACCATTATCGAAATTATTATGTGAGTCTAGGAAGTAATTACTATTAATCCTCGGTATCGTTTAGTACAAAGTTGCACATGTGTTGCAGATCATTTTCGGCAGTATAATCGCATCCAGTGTTCGTTATACCGCGGTTATGATTTAAATGTCGACACAAAACTCGAACAACGAATTGCGATCAAAATGTTGCTCGGCGTGGTCAAAAAACACATCGAATTATTTTAAAACAATAATTACGGGCGTTTCGCCCATGACCCGTGAACAAAACGGGAAAGTGGCCCAGCAAAAATTGCGGTTTCAAAAATACCAATATCAAGACCAATCGAAATCAAACGAATTTGTTTTTATTTTTTTGTTTTTTTTTTTTTACTACTACTAAGGGATTGTGCACGAAGAATTCGTGCCTCCCACGAAGTACAGCCAATGCCGGATTCTATAAAAAAAAAAGTTTTGGTTTGTCACTGTAAAAATATTGCACGCGTTAAGATGGGTTTTTTATTCTCGGTGCATAACAACGCTCCGGCGATTGTCACTCAATTTTTGGCCAAAAATATGATTCCAGTACTCCCCGTATTCGCCGGATTTAAGTCCTCCGGACTATTTCTATTTCCTGTTCCCAAAGCTGATGATGGAGCTCAAAGGGAATTATTTTGTCAACATTGAAACAATTCAAGAAGCTGTGACCGCGAAGCTCAAGACAACCCCACACAACTAAAATTGTCTTGACACGTGCCACGGGAAAACTGGATGACCGCGCAAGAAGTTCTATGGTTTGTAATGGTTTGTAATTACTCTGAACTTTGAAATTTGCTTAAAATGTATTTGCGACCTCTGCGGTTGTAGTCTCGGAAAACGTTTTGCGATGTTCACGTTCTGTATTTGCCGTTGTCCGTTGCTCGTGCGTGTACGGTGTTTTAGGTGTTGACCATTTGCTTCTAAGCAACCCCCGCCGGGGGGAAAATCGCCGAATTCCCAGGTGACGAATCCGTCCACCGGCATTACGCACCGTCCGTATAATATTATTCACCGGTACGTGTTTAGGTATTTTTTTTTTTTTGCCCGGGAGAATATTTCGCGCGCGTATATCATATAGAGACGTATTAGTACGCCTTAGACCGCTAATTCCACTCCGCTTGTCAAAACACCGTCGGGCCCGTACCCATTGAAAACGTACGTTATTGTCGCGCGTTTCGTTGTCGTGTTCTCGCACCGCCGTAGCGCCCCGGTACTACTAAATAATGCATTATTATTGTGTTGTATTTTATATATTTATTATAATACAGGTAAAAAAAAAAAAAAAAAAAAAAATATCTATATATACGGTTAACAGGTCAAAAGATTCGGCGTGCGGTCGGGAACCGGACGTGTGTGTGTGGGCCCCCGGGCAGGACTGGAACGGCGAAAACGGCACGTTCGGCAGATTATTTACGTTTCGCGGATCAAACACAATAACGACAATATTACATACCACAGGTATAAGCTGAACAGTAGTAGTAAATTATACGTATAAATAATGTGCATATATATATATATATACGTATATGTGTGTGTGTGTGTGTGTGTGTGATTGAATGCGCGGACGTGGTTGTCGTGTCACAGAGCAGACGAAGACGAAGGAGAAGAAAAATTAAGTCCACGCGTGGGTTAACTGGACGTGGGCCCCCGGCGGAAATGGTTTACCGCGTCGTTCATTACCCGGCAGGTAAATCCGCTATTATTGTAAGTGTTTCTGGTACGATTTTTAACACGATCCGGATCGATATTCTCCATTGTCGTTATTGTGTGTAGTGTATCGCATATTACGATGACGGGCGTGTTAGACCGGTGTCTCCGGGACGTTATTATTTTTCCGTCTATTTTCCCAATAAATACAAGCCGAGTTTAAACAACTATCGCCGTGCGTGCGGTAGGTACCTGGTCAGCAGGAGGACCTCCGCGAACTTTGGCGAACAACGCCCGGCCGAATGACAATAAGGTCGGCCGGGTGACGATTTGGAATACGATTTTTTTTTTTTTTTTTTTTTTTTTTTATTGCCAATTAACGTTTTATTATACTCCGGCCGTCCTGTGCACGTTGTCCGCGCGGATTTAAAACCAATCTAAAACGCAAAAGCACTACCGTACAAAACCCTCGTTGAACCGATTTGTTCGTACGGGATCCAGCAAAACAAAAATCTAACATCTACACAACCCAAACATTCCGATCGACTTTTTAGCGGACGATTGCGTGTTCGGCCCCGCCATTTTATTTCAAACCAACACTCGGACTTAGCAATTCACACGGTTCATCGAGCAGCAAACATTTCGTACATACTATTTCGTGTCCGTCTATTACGGATCGCACTAACTCACTGTTCCTCGCTCTAAACTCCGAATCTATTCCAGGATGTCCACCTGAAAGGCTAAAGCGGAACTGGAGCCTTGACCTGCAATATTTACTTCACCCACCGTTGCCGGTAAGTTTTGCCGCTGGACAATCGTTAAGTCGTGTCAATCACGTCTATAACATTGTATGTATAGAAATAAAAAAATAATCATTTATTTATGTGCGATAGTCATTGTTACAATTGTAGGCTATCTATCGTGTGCGACCCAACATTTTCCCCTCACACTCGCTGAAATTGGGAAGTAGGACGACGCGGGAATACTCTAACGAGTGTTCGGGACAACTCTGTGCAAAAAAAAAAAAATAAAAAATTGTAAAAAAAAGTCACCATCGTCGTCGGAAACGTGGAACGAATAAAAAAAATAATAAGTCTGTTCTTTATATATATATACAAAAGGAATGACATAACTAAATATGCAAAAGTTTGTTCCCACTATATGACGACATATATAATAGAAAAATATCCGAATGCGAATTTTCGGTTTACGAGCGACGGAGATATCGTATGTACATTAATAATTATTTACAACGAAACTGTTAAAAACTATTTCCAAATACAACTTTGGACGTTACAATCGGGGACGGTAAGTAATTTCAATTATAAATGCGTTTGAAATGCATTTTGCATTTTGAAGTATTTTGTGTGTTTTGACAATAACTCAATATAGAAAACGACACAATAACCGATAATAAAAATATTCCTCACGTTTGGATTTTCGCTCAGTAGTAATATAAGTTGGTTTGAGTTTTCCGATATCGCTACCACGTAATAAGTTACACGATTTAATTGATTTAGTTGAGATGCTCGGTCGGCACATTTACTTTTACTACTGCTATAGTATCGAATCTCAAAGTGTATTAAAAATTCATCCAATATTTAAACGGTAAATATAAAAAACATTTCTCGTCTAGGAAACTAAAACCCCGAAGTTCGCCGGTCGTTCATTAAAGATAATACAAATATATATAAATGTCAAGTGGTTTTCAATTTCACCGAATATATCATACAAAATACATAATTTTAATCATGTCAGGTGGATTAAAATTGCACGCATATATTTATCACTATTATGTCACTATACTCGTTTTATACTAAAGTACTTGGTAGTGATTTTATTTTTGGGAAAGGTATTCATTGGTGGACCAGGGTAATCTTTTTTTTTTTTAGTTTTACTCTTCTTATAGTATTATGTTCGGCTGGGTAAAACTAGACTAGAGTTGGCGAGCATCAATCGTTATCGAAAATTAGTTGTTTTATTAGTCATTTTTTTTTTTTTTTTTTTTTTTTTGATGAATCACCCTTCAAAACTATTCTCAACATTTCAATAGTTTAATATTCTAAGAGTTAAATAAGCGTCAAATTTTTATATGGCAAAAATAACAGTATATGTTTTTTTTTCGTGCTAATTATTTATGTTTTTATTGAGAAATGAGCATTTCAGACTGTAAAAAAAAAAAATAAATAAATAAAAACTAATAAAAGAACTTTTTTTATTTTTGATAAATTTGACGCTCGCGACCCCTAGGAATTGTTTTAATGATCTGCAAATTTGATCGAAACCTTTTTTTTACCCAGCCAAACATAATCTAACGAAAACTACAAAAAAAACATAATAATAATATTAATAGTGAATTATTTTACTACGGCACTACGGCCGATTCTGGCAATATTATTGTGTTAATGTGCTTATTTCACTGCGATTTTTATATTTTATTATCATTAATTACGTACGACTCGATATATATCGATGTGAAATTAAAAAAAAAAAAAAACATTTTTTAGCTCGTATATAACATGAGCTCCGTGACGTGCGTGTTGCCTGCAAGTGTAAAATATTTAAAAATTCCGTTCGGTCGGATAAATTTTTTTTTTTTTTTTTTTTTTTTCAATCGCCTACGCGTTATGGCGAATGTTATACAAGGTGTTTTGTTCTTTTGTTGGCACCGTACACAAAAAATTTATATTCATCCGGTGGTATATATCCCGTTAATGCGTTGTCATCGGGAATATTAAATATTTCCAATAAAAATTTCATCGATCTATGTAATTTGTACCGTAAAGGAGTTTACCGCCGTTAAAAGAAACAAAAAAAAAAAAATCGAAATTTAGTAGTGTTTTCAACATTTATTAAAGTAAGCAAAACGCAATGTTGTGAGTAAAAAAAAATTTAAAAAAAAAAATGTAATGAATATAAACGGCCCTATATGAAATTGAAAATATAATTAATTACAGGCAAACGACAAACCTATTAATTCTCAATTGTATTTGCAAAAATAAAAAATACACACGTTTTTGCAGAATCGTATATATATAAAAAAACGGTACACAAATGTTGGTAAGATAACAAGTTTATGCAAATATAATATATCGATTCCATTATTTGCACACACACACACACATTCAATGTAAACATGGCGATTGTCGTGACCTCCAAAAACTTGTCGCGTCGAATAAAAAAATAAAAAAATAAAAAATTACTTTTAATTAAACATTAAAACCATATTTTTCTCGCTGAATAAACTCGTCTTATAAACCGTATCGATTTACTCGAAATTACTCGAAACGTCTAGTTAATTATAAAAATGTAAAAAAAAAAAAAAAAATGAACCGATTGGGGAGCCTGTGTGTTTCAAATGTACAAAACGTACGACTTTTTAACGCCCGTTTCGCAACTCTTGGTTATTAAATAAATAAATTATCAAAACAATTTTTAAAAAAAAATGTATATTGTTAAATTTCGGTTGTTCGGTGTTGTCCGTACGCCCGGGTACCGATATCAATTGCGTTTTTATATCGAGGTAACTGCCTAACAAAACCGATGTTCTTTTAAAAAACGATGTGTTTGTAAAGATAGAAATGGGTTACACGCGGCCGTACTTTACAGCACGAATTAACACTGCGTTGGGTATTCATCACGGAATTTTTCCGTTTATTAATTTTATTTGTGTTTCATTTGAATTTCCAATCGAGTTTTACGATTATGTAAAAAAAAAAAAAAAAAAAAAAATGCACATCGTTCGTTATCGACATTAACGAACAACGACGGCCCATTCGAATCGCAGGTCGTCTCTGAACCAAGCTTAACTCGCCGAAATCTGCGGTTTTTACAAAACTTCAACTGCGGAATTAAACCGCAAGCGGTCAATTTTGAACACGGTATTTTCCCTCGGTTAAGTTAGAATATAAATATATATATATAATCTCACTCTCCTAAAACCCAATACATTAAATAATTCAACTAAATTGTTGGAAATGCAATCAAACGTAAAATAAATTTGGTTTTTTTTTTTCTTTCTTTCTTCTAAAAACTGTTTTTTTTTTTTTTTTTTTTGCTGCATTTGCTTATTTCCTTAACACGTGTTTCATAATTACAATATGTATATTATGTCACATATCGTATGTGTGTTGGCACATTTGAACGAAGAATACCCACCGAAAACTGAAAAACAGCCGGTCGCATTTGTCTTTATGACGCGTTAGACAAGTTAGATCGTTTTTATATTATTCGGGTTCCCGACACAACGCGCGCGTCTAGCTGGATTAGTGATTAGGAATTTAAACTAACCTATCAACAAAAGTAGCTGTTCAATATTGTTCTAACTTTCCAACTTTAGTGGAACTCGTTTACAATACAGTTAGAATGTCAGTTGGAAAATGATTACTATTATAGTTAATAATACGCACCTAGTGACAATTAACAATATCCACTGCAGCGTGACTACAACAGGTGGTTGATACCAGTGACGTGATAAGATGCAGATAACATGCAAAGGTTACGAACACCCATCGAAATATTTATGTAATTCGACTAAATCCTACGCTAAACGTATTTAGACGTTTATTTCGCTCCGCCAATAAGAATATTCTCTAAATTGCTGTAAAACATACACCACAAATACGGAAATTGCTTCAGAAACACATATTTCTTCTTTTTTTTTCTTTTTTTCTTTTTTTTTTTTTAGTGAACGGGTGAAATTTTATAAAAATTAATTTTTTACATATATATATATATATATCAACAAATATCTCATTTTGTACAATTTTAAAATAGGTTTTTTTTGCTGTATCTGCGACGATACATAACTTATCGATGGGCCCATACATGTAGTTGGGCAATGCCTTTGATTTAAAAGTTAGCGACCACTGCACCCAGACACCTTTACTGTGAAAAATTCAGGAACTACGGCCCTTGGAATATCCCTTCGCCACGCCCACTGGTCAATACACCAGTTTGCAATGTAATTTCACGTTCTATACATTTAAAATAATATTTTATAGTTTTTATAACTTTGGGTGTTCTTCAAATATTCCACAGACACGGATGATAATAGGGTAAGCTTGTGTATACCGAACAGTAAGATATACAATAAGCTAATATCGATATTATTTATTTTATCGATACATAAATTACCGAAAGGTCAACTGACTGCTGTTAATATTATGATAATATATTTTATGTATTTTCGTCCCGAGTTGTTTATCCTACCTATGGAAATATACAATCGTTCGCAGGGAATGATGAAATCATTCGTAAGAAAAAAATAATAATAATAAAAAAAAAAAAGCCTTCACGAATGCTTTCGAATAATATTATTATTAATATTATTGTCTTTATTGGATATTATTCCGAACCACGGTCATTGTCAAAATGCGTTTGGTTCGATGGATGTTGATTTTTATCGTAACAGACAACGAATCGTATGCTAATAAGCGTACGACATAACACTTATTATGCGATACATTAAAAAGTCTACGTACAAAAAACAATACATAGGTATTTTTTTAAAAAAAAAAAACGAAAGAAATTTATGCAGGCAAAGAACTATACGCGCACGTATTGTTTTACCCGCCGTCAAAAGAGCGAAAGCAAAACGCGTGGATGTGAACATCAATATCACTATAATACGAACGAAAACAATAATAAAGAATATTTTATAACCGGGCAAATATATACCGGGAATGTTATTAATTTGTTAAGGATTCAGCTGCTATTTCAACAAAAAAAAAAAAAAAAAAAAAAAAAAAAACCATAAAAAATAATAAACCGACATGGCTAGCTAACTTATTTCGTTCGACGATATTTATGAGAAAAACAACGACGTACTGCGCTCAGAAAAAAATTCTCTTTCTTTAAATTTAGTTACCCGTGTTTCAACTCTGTCATGTCGTTCAGAAAAGCTAAACGGCGCAATTTATGTACTACGCATGTAAAACACGTAATTGTCGGTACGGTACCCGTTTAGTTATACTGAGACGGTAAATGCGGGTGGCGTAGGTTTTATGACTTAGTGACGTACACAATAATTTAAAAATCATTCCGAAATTGACCGTATTGTGCTGTGTGTTTATTTATTTAGGGCATTGTTCAGAGTCACTAGTGAATTATTATAATGCGCAATTGCCTGGATAAATTAGGCATTGTAGTTGATATACTGTCTAGCAGTGGCGTGCCCGGCGTTTCCATATGGAAGAGGGGATATTGGAAACTGAATATAACTAGTTATAGGTATAAAAAAATCGATAAACATATTTTCAGATGGAAATTGGTACCTACTCGTTCGAACAATACGTCATTGAACAATAATAATATGTACAGCGTAATTATGTCGTTTCGTGAAATATGTTAATTTATCTATTCCCGTTTAAAACATTAAATAATAAACAGCTAAAGAACCAAATCAATTTGTTCAAATGTTGTTTTTTTTTTTTTTTTTCAAATTAAATGCGTTTGAAATGCATTTTGCATTTTTAAGTATTTTGTGTGTTTTGACAATAACTCAATATAGAAAACGACACAATAACCGATAATAAAAATATCCCTCACGTTTGGATTTTCGCTCAGTAGTAATATAAGTTGGTTTGAGTTTTCCAATAATGCTACCACGTAATAAGTTATACGAAAAAAAAAAGTTATACGATTTAATTGATTTAGTTGAGATGCTCGGTCGGCACATTTACTTTTACTACTGCTATAGTATCGAATCTCAAAGTGTATTAAAAATTCATCCAATATTTAAACGGTAAATATAAAAACATTTCTCGTCTAGGAAACTAAAACCCCGATATACAAAATATACGATAATACAAATATATATAAATATCAAGTGGTTTTCAATTTCACCGAAAATATCATAAATACATAATTTTAATCATGTGGATTAAAATTGCACTCATATATTTATCACTATTATGTCACTATACTCGTTTTATACTAAAGTACTTGGTAGTGATTTTATTTTTGGGATAGGTATTCATTGGTGGACCAGAGTAATCTTTTTTTTTTTAGTTTTACTCTTCTTGTGGTATTATGTTCGGCTGGGTAAAACTAGTCTAGAGATGGTGAGCATCAATCGTTATCGAAAATTAATTGATTTATTAGTCATATATTTTTTTTTTTTTTTTTTATGAATCCACCCTTCAAAACTATTCTCGACATTTCAATAGTTTAATATTCTACGAGTTAAATAAGCGGCAAATTTTTATATGGCAAAAATAACAGTATATGTTTTTTTTTTTCGTGCTAATTATTTATGTTTTTATTGAGAAATTAGTATTTCAGACTGTAAAAAAAAAAAATAAAAACTAATAAAAGAACTTTTTTATTTTTGATAAATTTGACGCTCGCGACATCTAGGAATTGTTTTAATGATCTGCAAATTTGATCGAAACCCTTTTTTTTACCCAGCCAAACATAATCTAACGAAAACTACAAAAAAACATAATAATAATAGTGAACTATTTTACTACAGCACTACGGCCGATTCTGGCAATATTATTGTGTTAATGTGCTTATTTCACTGCGATTTTTATATTTTATTATCATTAATTGCGTACGACTCGATTTATATCGATGTGAAATTAAAAAAAAAAAAAAACATTTTTTAGCTCGTATATAACATTGAGCTCCGTGACGTGTATTTGTAACGTTTTTTTTTTTTTCTTTTGCCATTTCATTGTGAGTACCTCTTCGTATAAGTAGTCGGCAAATCTTTACGGGCGACAATGATGAGCCATTAATAAAAAAAAAAAAAAAAAATCCAATACCGATAAAACAACAATTATTACAAGGAATTCAAAAATTATACATGAATGATTGAAAAAACAAAAAAATTATAAAAAATATCAAAAAGAGATTTGACACCCTAGCCTCCGCGAACAAGTTCCTGTTGCCCAGAATAATATTCAAGGACGATATAAAACGTATACAAAATAGATACCAAGTAAAAAGAAAATAGTCGGAATGAGTATTAACTATGGAAATTATAATTTTTATTAGATACCTAGGTGATTATATTAGTTATAACAGTATAATAAATTAAGAGCCGTTTTTATTTTTTTTTTTTTAAATATTTTATATTTTATTATGAACAGTATGTACCGCAGAGCATGGTATAAGACACGAGAGTACGACAGGCTTTTCAGAATGTTGTAATAATTGAATTCACTTTTCATATGAATAGTAATTAGTAAAATAATATTTTTTACGCAGGATCCCTCGCCGTATTTTTTTTTTTTTTCATTATCATGTAAAAGTAATATGTGTCGAATTTGTCAACGATAACTCACCCGCCCTTCCGGCGCCGTAAGAAGGTTGAAAAACAATAAAAATAAAAAAAAAAAGGGCACGGTTTTTTATTGTTTTCTGTACTTGATTCAATGACTATAGACACCAATCATAAAATGATCCTAAGAATTTTGGTAGCTCTTTTTAACGTCTATAAAATGTATTGCCGTACTAGAAAATCCGATTGAGACATTCAGTGTTATTATTGATTGTAAAAATGTAAATATCGTAAAAATCATAAATTTATAACGTTATACACGTATGTGTAGTAGTGATGGTGATATAAATCCGGATTTTGAAATCGGACATTTTGTATTTTTTATGAGTAAAACAACGTTACCGGGTCAGTTAGTAATATATAATTTAGAATGTAATGTGTATGGTTTTTTTTTTTTTTTTTTTTTGTCGTACTTGTTTTTAAAAATAAATTTCTATTGGTCATATTTTTTGAATTGTAAAACGGTATTTAATGTTTTAAACATTTAATGCTATTAGATAACGATGATTGTTGATGATGATAATTTTACGGGAAACAAATTAAAGCGTACAAAATCGACAATTTGAAAAACCGAAATTTGAATTCGGCTAAAAATCCTGGGGTTTTAGAATCCGAAATCCGGATTTTGAAATCGGAAATTTTGTTTTTTTATGAGTAAAACAACGTTGCCGGGTCAGCTAGTAAATATATAATTTAGAATGTATGGGTTTTTCTTTTTTTTTTTTGTCGTACTTGTTTTTAAAAATAAATTTCTATTGGTGATATTTTTTGAATTGTAAAACGGTATTTAATGTTTTACACATTTAATGCTATTAGATAACGATGATGATGATGATAATTTTACGGGAAACAAATTAAAGCGTACAAAATCGACAATTTGAAAAACCGAAATTTGAATTCGGCTAAATATCCTGGGGTTTTAGAATCCGAAATCCGGATTTTGAAATCGGAAATTTTGTTTTTTTATGAGTAAAACAACGTTGCCGGGTCAGCTAGTAAATATATAATTTAAAATGTATGGGTTTTTCTTTTTTTTTTTTGTCGTACTTGTTTTTAAAAATAAATTTCTATTGGTGATATTTTTTGAATTGTAAAACGGTGTTTAATGTTTTACACATTTAATGCTATTAGATAACGATGATTGTTGATGATGATAATTTTACGGGAAACAAATTAAAGCGTACAAAATCGACAATTTGAAAAACCGAAATTTGAATTCGGCTAAAAATCCTGGGGTTTTAGAATCCGGCATTTCCCGTGACTAATGTATATAACAGTGAGCCGGCCGAATTAAAAAAAAAACAAAAAAAACGAGCATAAAATTATTATGGCGTAGAATGACGAGTATATATATATATACATGCGAGTATAGTGATAATGCGTGAAAGTTTTTTGCACCACTCGTTCGTGTAACTGATGAATAATTTGTATAATATTTGAGTAAATTACGAATGTCGACAGTGCAAATACATACGGATTAAAAGTCTACACTGCGTCAGTGTATTTTTCGAGTCGAGTTCTCGAGATGCATATACCGACTTTATTATAATATATCGGCGGGTCTATTTGAACATTTCTTTTTACGGGAAACAAATTAAAGCGTACAAAATCGACAATTTGAAAAACCGAAATTTGAATTCGGCTAAAAATCCTGGGGTTTTAGAATCCGAAATCCGGATTTTTAAATCGGAAATTTTGTTTTTTTATAAGTAAAACAACGTTGCCGGGTCAGCTAGTAAATATATAATTTAGAATGTATGGGTTTTTCTTTTTTTTTTTTGTCGTACTTGTTTTTAAAAATAAATTTCTATTGGTGATATTTTTTGAATTGTAAAACGGTATTTAATGTTTTACACATTTAATGCTATTAGATAACGATGATTGATGATGATGATAATTTTACGGGAAACAAATTAAAGCGTACAAAATCGACAATTTGAAAAACCGAAATTTGAATTCGGCTAAAAATCCTGGGGTTTTAGAATCCGGCATTTCCCGTGACTAATGTATATAACAGTGCGCCGGCCGAATGTAATTGGCATCGGAAATTGGAACCGTGGGTTTTACGCAGACGCGGCGGGTAAATCGCCGGCGGAAATATTCGTGCACAACGACGTGTTCGATAATGACGGAAATCTTAGTGGAATGATATCCTCAGTAACAGTTTTGGAAATTGCGATACACCGGAATGATGAGTCTGGCCTGCACACAATAATAGCGATTCGTCAGCCCTCCGGCCTTAACGCGTCGTTACAAACCCTGCGAATATTAAACGCGGTCGTGTTGACAATGGACTAATTTCAATCGCCGACACAATACGTAATAGTACAACATTATATGCAGCTCTATATATATATTTTTTTTTTTTTTTTTATATATATATATATACACGCACGAGTTTATTATGCGCATAAATACCACCGTCGATAATATCGGTTCGTTTTAATATGTGCGTACTTGAACGAAAAAATATATAACAACCGTTCTCGATTATTATTCGGTTTTTTTTACACTGCCAATTTAATAATCGATTTGAACCCGCGCTCGTGACAGGATTGTAAAAAAAAAAAAAAAAAATTTTAATAATAAGCGTCGTATACGTCTTTCCGAGTACGTATATTGAAGGGACAAACAAAAAAAAATAAAATAAATACACGAGCATAAAATTATTATGGCGTAGAATGACGTGTATATATATATATATACATGCGAGTATAGTGATAATGCGTGAAAGTTTTTTGCACCACTCGTTCGTGTAACTGATGAATAATTTGTATAATATTTGAGTAAATTACGAATGTCGACAGTGCAAATACATACGGATTAAAAGTCTACACTGCGTCAGTGTATTTTTCGAGTCGAGTTCTCGAGATGCATATACCCACTTTATTATAATATATCGGCGGGTCTATTTGGACATTTCTTTTTACGGGAAACAAATTAAAGCGTACAAAATCGACAATTTGAAAAACCGAAATTTGAATTCGGCTAAAATTCTTGGGGTTTTAGAATCCGAAATCCGGATTTTGAAATCGGAAATTTTGTATTTTTTATGAGTAAAACAACGTTGCCGGGTCAGCTAGTAATATATAATTTAGAGTGTAATGTGTATGGTTTTTCTTTTTTTTTTGTCGTACTTGTTTTTAAAAATAAATTTCTTTTGGTGATATTTTTTGAATTGTAAAACGGTATTTAATGTTTTACACATCTAATGCTATTAGATAACGATAATGATAATGATAATTTTACGGGAAACAAATTAAAGCGTACAAAATCACAATTTGAAAAACCGAAATTTGAATTCGGATAAAAATCCTGGGGTTTTAGAATTCGGCATTTCCCGTGACTAATGTATATAACAGTATGCCGGCCAAATTAAAAAAAAAAAAAAAAAAAAACGAGCATAAAATTATTATGGCGTAGAATGACGTGTATATATATATATATATATACATGCGAGTATAGTGATAATGCGTGAAAGTTTTTTGCACCACTCGTTCGTGTAACTGATGAATTTAATAATAATTTAAAATAATTTGTATAATATTTGAGTAAATTACGAATGTCGACAGTAAAAATACATACGGATTTAAAAGTCTACACTGCGTCAGTGTATTTTTCGAGTCGAGTTCTCGAGATGCATATACCCACTTTATTATAATATATTGGCGGGTCTAATAAGAAAATTCTTCGGGGCGGGTGGTTATACATAATTATAATTTAAACATTTAAACATTTTTTTTATTTTTTTTTTATAAATTACAGTGTACAATAACACGTCGCTTGAAATTTGGCTTTTAAAAAGCATTTCGGGACGGGGAGGCTATAATTATTCAAAATACATTTCGTTAAAAAGAATTTCTTTTATCGGATACTTTATTTTATTGAATTAATTTTTTTAAAACTATTTCTCGTGTATTTCGCGAAGTCGTGAAAATTACATTAAAATGTAAATTTTTATTTTTTTTATTCGATTTTTATTATTTGACAACTTATTTGCATTTTTTTTTTTTTTTTTGTTCTTGTATGTTTTCTGGAATCACTTGTTGTTTTTTTTTTTTTTTTTTTTAATAAAGATGCTATAAAATCTGAAATATCTATTTAAAGTAGTTTTACTTCTATCTACTCGTAAAAATGTTTTATAAAACCGTAAAAAGAATTTCGTTTTACATATGAATGTATTTCAAATAAAAAAAACATTGCTTTTTATTACGTATTATACCTAACAGACTATTAGAACGAGAGTTTTTTTTTTTTTCCAATTTTCACGGTTTCAGTTATCGCTCACCAATATCGGGACAAAGCTACAAACTGCAGTAGGCGCAGGAAACAAATAATAATATACGAGGTCTAATCAAAAAGTATCGAGACTGATAATATAAATCGTAAACCGGTTTGAGTATGAACTTGCACGTGCTATATTAATCAAACTTTGTATGTTGGGAAAATATATTAGGCATAGAAGAGATTAAAATTGTCTCGGTCGGTTTCTAGGTGCGATTAAGTTAAGTGTGTTTTTACGTCCTGTCGGATTTCATTATGAGCGAAAATATGGAACAACGAGTGTGCATTACATTTTGCCATAAACTGGGAAAAACGGCTACTGAAACCTACCAAATGTTATTGTTAGCTTATGGAGATGAAACCATGTCCCGTGCTCGCGTTTTTGAATGGTTCAAACTAAATCGTTTAGATCAAGAGGGTAGAACAATTGTTGAAAGTGATGAACGTGAAGGACGTCCGTCAACAAGCCGCAATGAGTTTTTTTCGACTGTCAAGGTATTGTCCATCGTGAATATGCTCCAAAAGGACAAACCAGAACAAAGAAGTACTACATTGATATTCTTCGCCGTTTACGAGACGCTGTACGAAGAAAAATACCCGAGTTTAAAGAGTCAGGCGGTTGGAAATTGCATCACGATAATGCACCAGCCCATTCAACCCATGTTGTGCAGCAGTTTTTGGCCAAACATGATATCCCAGTTGTTTCTCAACCCCCCCTATTCACCAGCTCCATGTGATTTTTTTTTATTTCCAAAGATAAAAATAGCGCTTAAGGATAAACGTTTTCAAGATGTAGATGAAATAAAACAAAATGCGTCGGAGCAGCTGCGAGGAGTTTCTAAAAATGACTTCCAGAGGTGTTTTCAAAAATGGCATGAACGTTGGAGAACATGTATAGACTCAGAAGGAGCATATTTTGAAGGAAATTGAATGTAAATATCTTTATCTAATAAATATGTATATTTTTTATAAACAGTCTCGATACTTTTAGATTAGACCTCGTATGTATTATACGTTCGGATGCTAATAGTATTGTGTAACGAGCGTTGCTCGGTTATGGAAGATATTTTTTAGAGATGTTTATTCCTAAGATTATTCCAAATGTATTGACGATGATATTCGATTGGTAACAGCGGGACATAGAGGAATCCGAGAGCCCTACAGTTAAAAAAAAAAAAGAAAAGAAGTGTCCAGCAAACAGCTTTTCTTCTTTTTTTCTTTTTTTTACTAATACACCAGCGATCTGCATTTACCGCTCCGAGCGTACATGCATTTGGCATTACTTTTTAACTCGCCTGCACGTCACTGCTCGTATTAGTATATAACTAATGTCTTAAACCGAGTACCGTATCGGTTTGGTAAAAATTATATACGATAAAATCGTTTTTAATAACACGGCTCAATGATTAATTACACCGCTGTATAGAACGGATTATTGAACATGGACATTTTTTAATTCAAATTCAATATCGAACGGTTATATTAAACAAAAAACAATAATAATAAATAATAAACTTCTACTATCGTTTTTAATGAAAATCATCCGAGTTAATCCCGCAAATTTTATCGCGTTCAAATTGATTAATAGTAATACAAAATATATTTCGATAATCGTAATAAAACATTTCGGTACTTCAAACACACGCGTGTGTTTTTTTTTTTTTTTTACTATACTCAAGATAAATAATATTCATTTATACGTATTTTACTATTGCAGTGTACTCCAGAATATTATTATGAATTAAAGTCTCAACCGTTGATCAAATATTACTATATAATTACATATATAAAAAAAAAAAACCATTTTTTCTTTTATTTTTTAAAAATGATTTCGTTATTTTGTAATTTCGTAATTGTATATTTTACTATAGCAAATATTTAATGTGATCTAAGGATATTGATGTTAAATCGAAAATTATTAAAATCAAAACGCACGACAATGATATATATATATATATATATATGAATAGGTTATTATTGGATATTTCGCTCGATAGGTATGGAAACCTAAATAGGCACGTTATTCGATTTGATTTCGACGTTAAAAAATATACTGAGTGATTTTGAAATGATTAACCACGCTCGTCCGTTTTCCTCTTTGGACCCACGTTATACGTATACATTTTTTTGTTTAAGTCAAGTTCAAACGGTAAACGAACGAACTACATATATATTTGTACGAGCGTACAAATATATCAACGTGCATATTATTTCTTGTGCGATACTGCTTGAAAGAAAAAAAACCGAATAGAAACCGCCCTGTATATATTTACGAACAGTAGGACGGGTTGAATGTAACAACGGTGGTCAATCACACTGTAGTTTGCTCGTGTTTAACAAAAAAAAAAAAAGCGAAATATTAATTAATAAAATAATCTATAACCTTGCTCGTATATATTATATATATATATATGTATACGTACGTGGATTAAGCGAATTTACTTATTTGTATACACGTGGTTATTTTGCCACTACACACTTTCGTTATATGAGATAAATTAATCGCATGTACTATGATAACATCGTCGACTTCGATTCATTCATGTGCGGGTAGTGTAACGGATTGTTATCGTTAAATAAATTTGCAATCAAATTTAAGGTAAAAACCGACAGATGATGGTTGTATTGTACACTAGAGCTGTTACCATAAATCCGGATTATCCAAAAATCTAATATATCCGGATCTCGAAATCCGAACATTTATGTTTCGAACTACAAAATCCGAAATGCTGTATTTTTAAGACGGCGTAAGACAACGTTTGCCGGGATCACCTAGTAAATATATTATAAAAATTAGAACGTAAAATGTATGATTTTTTTTTTTTTGTTTTTTGTTGTACTTGTTTTTCAAAATAAATTTGTGATATTTGTTTGGAATTGTAAATACTCATTTAATACTATTAACAAATAGCGTAATAATAATAATAGTTTTGAGAAAAACCTAACTATAAAATTAGAAGAAGATAGGAAGACTATAAAATCGCAATTATAAAAACAGAAAATTGAATTCGGATGAAATTCCTGGGGGGGGGGTTTAGAATCCGAAATCCGGATTTACGATAAATGTCGGAATGCAAATAACGGAATCCGGCAAATCCGAATTCTGGAAATTCGGTAAATTTATTGTATATCGGCCGAATGTATTATAATGATATGCATTACGATATGCATTTACAACGTTAAACAACAGTGCATATAGTTATGAATACGAGAAATAAAATGTTTGATTAGCATAATATTAATAATCGTCCGCTAATGAATTATTAACGAGTTTAATCACACGAAACAATTCGATATTATACATTTATGGTTAAACTTCGGAATTTATTCAGCGGATCGTCCGTTTTGCACGCTATATAGTTACTGACGAATCTGTTTTTCTTGTTTTTTTTTTTTATATATATATATATAGATAAATAATATTAAAAAAATGTAGAATAAAATAGCTAACTACGCAATACATTTAGACTCGCGACGGGTAAAACTTACAAATCATCCGAAGAAAAAAAAAATATATATATATATACGCCTGTATATTTACTGCATATATGTGTACGGGAACAAATCAAATAATAAAAATCAAAAACCGCCGAAAAAAACACCGCGGGCGGAAAGTTGAGAGCGTAGAGCATTGTATGCGTGGTAATTTAATTTATATTTGTACGCAACGATCAATCGAATTGCAAACGAAAAGCATTTGTGACGCCGAAGTTCGGTTAAACGACGTGCGTTTTGACAGGATGTCAATTCCGGAAATTGTGTTGATTTTACAACTACAAAATAAATTGTTCGTGTATTTAACGAATTCTTTAACGTGAGTTACGCAATAAAACGCTTGGTCGGAATAAATTACAAAATGTTACAGTCGCATAAAACGAAAAGTAAAACTCGACCGGTTTCAAATGAATACCGAAAACGCATGAATATTTTTGAGATTTTCAAAACATTCAGCAAAGAAAGGTATTCGCGTAAATATTCTCGTTTTTCCGACAGTTCTCTGCGCCCGTTGTTGTAATTAAAAAAAACTACTAGACGACATTCGCCACCGGTAACCAACGTTGAAGTGGACAGACCGGCGGTGCAAGTGGATTTCTGGTAACAAAATTTGTCTTACATTGTAACCCATAGTATGAATACTTAATACCCAAGTAAATGTAAATTCACGCCAGAGTACCCTCACTGGATGGTTTTTCCCTCAAGACACCCAAGCCATTGCATTTTTTTTTACTTTATTTTAAAACATGCAATCTGTAATTTAAATCTACAATAAGTATGTGTGCGGAAATACATTAATTGGCATGCGACGCGCGAATAAAGATGCCACCCAAATAGCGACACTTTATAACAGAAGTTTGTGTAATTTATAGAATTTTTTATATATTTTCTTTTTAAAAATTTCTAATTATGGTTTAGATCGCGACACCGTCTTCTTTTTAGCCTACGAGGAGGATTTCCAGGAATGGAGTCGGAATTTAGTGCCGATATTAGGGGATTAGGGTGGTTGGTTAGTCGTGAACGAAATCGTTTATATAGTATCATTGCAGTTTCGTCTACTGTGTTAACTATTAGGTCGGTATGTAGAATGTGATTTGAAACATGAAATGGTGCATTCGTAATTAGGCGAAGAGTTATGGATTGGAAGGTTTGAATTTTATTTATATTGGTTTTTTTGGCAGCTCCCCGTTAACTGGACGCCGTAAGTCCAAATTAGGCATCAATAGAGTTTTATATAAAAGTAGTTTGGTATTGATGTTGAGTTTTCAGTGTTTACCGATTAAGCAGGGGAGAGATTTTCGTTTAGGGTTTAATCTTTTTTTTTTTTTTTAAATCATACTTTTTTCTTAGTATAGATTGTATAAAAAAAATTTAAAAAAAACCTTGGTTGATTGTAGAACAACATTTGTTTTTGTCTATCGAGTTAAGCCCGTAAACCGCCTAAATGTAATATTGCGTACGTGTCCTATTAAAAAAAAATTTATTATCTCGGCCATCCTATTGAATATTGTGTATTTGTTATACACCGGATAATATGCGTGTTCCCAATGGGAAGTATTAATTGGGTGTAGCCCTAATTAATTTTTTATTATTTTATTTTTTATCAAACGATACGTTACAACAGTCGAATACATGCAAAACACAAATATGTACGCGGTGGCGTGAAACAATCACGAATTTAATATTATAGTCGGCACGTTTTTTTTATCCTAACCCGACAACGAGAATTTTAAAACCGCATCCAAAAAATACAATTTTTATTTTAAAAAAAAAACCAAGCTTTACCTTATAACATTGTCGAAATACGTATCTATATATATATATATATATATTTCGGCATTAAATTACTAAAGAAATATTCGTAAATATTTTATTTTCAAGTCACTGGGGGGGGGGGGTAAGGATACAATCTCCAAGCCACACCAATCCCACCCCTAGGCACGTCACGGTACAAATTAATACGAAAACTATACGTAAAAAAAATAATAAGCCCGGAGTATTATATTTTTACACGTTACAAACATTTGATTGGAATGATATTTTTATTTTTTTTATTAAATAATACGTTACAACAGTCGAATACATGTAAAATATAAACATAAATATATTTATATATATATATATATATACGCGGTGGCGTGAAACAATCACGAATTTAATATTATAGTCAGCACGTTTTTTATCCTAACCTGACAACGAGAATTTTAAAACCGCATCCAAAAAATACAATATTTATTTAAAAAAACCAAGCTTTACCTTATAACATTGTCGAAATACGTATCTATATATATATATATATTTCGGCATTGAATTACTAAAGAAATACTCGTAAATATTTTATTTTCAAGTCACTGGGGGCGGGGGTAAGGATATAATCTCCAAGCCACACCAATCCCACCCCTAGGCACGTCACGGTACAAATTAATACGAAAACTATACGTAAAAAAAATAATAAGCCCGGAGTATTACATTTTTACACGTTACAAACATTCGATTGGAATGATATTTTAGTTGTACTATAGGACATAATATATTAGCGTACGTATTGGCATAAAAATATGTGTAAACTATTCGTCGAAATGATATTAATTAGATTGAAAAACGTAAAAGCGTACATATTGTTTTTGCAATATTACTTTTTTGCATTCGGCCAAATATTCGAGTTTTGTAAAAAGGACGCGTTATCTTTGACATTAGTATCTATTTGAGAGCTATGGTTTTGTTTCAAAACTATTATTATAATATGTTGCGTTTTGTGTTTTTATTTACCTATATACGAGCAAAATCCGAACATTGGTATAAATTATCGTACCAACTTTTTTTTTTTTTTTTACTGTCACGTTTCAAATAATATAATTCCGGAATTTATAAATTCTATAGGAAAACGACGCGCACAAACATTATTCGTCCGACACGTAATCAAATACATAATTATTTTGTTGCACGTTCGTGTTTGCACACACAAATTAGATCAAATCGTATGCATAATAATCGTAAATGTCTATAAGTATTTTATAGGTATTTTCATTTGTGCGTCGAATACAATATTCCGGATAATATTTATCTAGGTCAATTGAATTAAAATGGTTTATTTCTAGACACGTACCTACAAATAACAGCATAAACGTATTTAGCGTTATTAACAAAAAAAATATATTCCGTTAAAAACTAATCAGTAATCAATAATATTATGGTCATGGCCAGACTTCGATTTCCGGTTGTTATTTAAACAATTCGTTTTTTTTTTTTTTTTTGTTTTCTACATTTATCCATTATCTCTCGTAAATAACGAAAATAGATAAACTATTATTAATCACTCCGCTGTGTACACCTCTAAATATTATAGAAAATCGTAATGTAATTTGCTCGACACCACCGTGGAGTATCCCCGGCTATAGTTCGTGATTAAAGAATCGCAATTACGTAAAAACTATTATACCCGTTCAAAGCAATTTAACAAACTCAACGTATGTGATTATCGCTGATTTTGGCTGTGCCGTATGGTATTCAAACGCAATATTGTAGAAACGTCTCGTTTAATGTTATTATAATATCATATTTTTCACGACATGTCGTTATAACAATGACGAAAAGGATATTCTATAATACCTACGAAATGTCTCGTGCGTATTTATGTGGAAAGGTGATCGATTTCGGAATATAAACGAGTAAATGATAACTATTTAATTACTACACAATTACGATTATGGTATAATACAGTGACAATTTCTATACTGGAAAAAAAAAAAAAAAAAAAAAAAAAAAAAAAAAAAAAAATCCTAAAACTAAACCGAACAAACATCTGGTTTAGAAATCCAAATGTTCAATCTATTGATTATCCATTAAAGTATATATCGATACAATATTATCGTACTGAACTTTTGTTAAAACAATTGCACGCGTACGTATAAATATCATTTGTATTTCATTCGCTACACCGGAATTAGAAAATCGCATAACACACAACATATATCCAATAGCTTACCACTATTAACTATTAACATTTAGTTATTATATAATTTCGACATCAGTTTCAGATTATGTACACGTTATTTCACTTTGCAGCGACAAAACTTTGTTCGTTATCGACATGCAATTACTGTAGATACATGTAATAAAATATCTAACGTGTGCGTACTATTGTAATTTCAAATTTATAACCGAACGATCGACTGGAATTAAAAACCGTTGATATTGTACAATTACGTTTTATAGGAATATAATACGGGGAACGGATTCCTCCCACGAGCATTAATTTTTTTTTTTTTTTTTTTAACTAAGTTGGGTCCCGAGGAAATAATTCATGGTCATTGTTTTAGTAACGTACACAGGATTAATTTCGGGTGCGGTGGTGTTTACGTACTTACGAGGTGTGTTCAAAAACTTCCCGAACTATAATTCCTCAAAATAGAAAACTAATAGCATCGTAAATGTTATTAGATTAAAATAAAATAGAGATAAGCAGCTATCTTTTCAATTAAATCTCAAATGTTTATTGCTATCTAACCATTAACTGTGCGCGTTTAAAGTTCGCACGAGTCGTGTTTATTGTGCGATTTTTAAGATGAATAACATTCACGAACAACGTATTAATATTCAATTTTGTAAATCTTTTACTGAGACTCATAAAATGTTGCAAAATGCTTATGGTGATCAGTGTTTTAGGAAGTACTCAGTGTTACGACTGGTTTAAACGTTTTAAAGACGGTCGGGAATCAGTTGATGACGACCCAAGTTCAGGACAATCTGCGAGTTATTCATCACGAATTTCTACCTGCAGGACAAACTGTTAACCGATGGTACTGTCTAGAAGTATTAAAACGTTTTCGAGAAAAAGTGCGGAGGAAAAGGCCTGAAGTGTGGAAGAAAAACTCATAGTTTCTCCATCACGACAATGAACAGCTCCGGCACACATTTCCCTGTTAATTCGAGATTTTTGCGTGAAAAATCACATGACTGTGCTTCCTCATCCACCATATTCTCCCGACTTGGCGCCAGCAGACTTTTTTTTATTTCCAAAATTAAAATCTCCGTTAAAAGGACAAAGATTTTCTACGATAGACGAAATAAAAGAAAATTCGCTAACGGAGCTACGAGCAATTCCAGAAACCGCTTTCCAGGATTGCTTTCAACAATGGAAACGTCGTTGGCAAAAGTGTATAAACCAAGAGGGAGAATACTTCTGGGGGAGGGGGTGATAAGTCTCAATAGCTTGTAAGTAAGCACTATAAATAAAAAAAATTGAAAAATTCGGTAACTTTTTGAACAGGCGTCGTATATATTAAATTCAATATACTACAATAGTGGATGGATTTGGGTAACACAATTTGTATTTATCACGTGTTAATAAATTATTATAATTTAAGAAAATCTGGAGGCGGTGAGAGAAGATCGGAGCCAGTGGCCTCTGGCTATAAATCCATAATCACCCCCATCGCCACCCAAAGACAAAATCCTAAATACCTATTGTGTTAAAAACATCACGAAATCACGTTGAACCTTAACCAGCCACTATATGATATATTATACAGAGTGGTAGTAACAAAATCAATTGCATTGTGTTGTGCGATTATAATCGTAATATAGCGTATCTAATGCTACATTAGGGCCGAGCTGCTTTAATCTAAATAATTTAACATTAATTAGGCAATAATTGTCAATGTGCCTAACGGATGCAGAAGTTTGGACTTGGGCACTATGGTACGCGGACACGCAAATGCCAAATCTAAAACCAAGTATTCGAATAATTTTGCGGAATAACAATTTGAATCGTATTCTGCTCGTGATCATTTGGTTTACACAAAATATGTATTACACGATTATTGCGTTATCTACGCGTTAGAGTAAAAAGTGTGGTTGGTACTACGATCAAAATTAATGATAAAATACGAGAAATACGTATAACTATACGTATAATTGTTATAATTTTTACGTAGCGAGTAAATATTAATGTTATGCGAAGATATTTTAAAACGAGATAGATATAAGAAGATTTTTCTATTATCTAAACAATATTGGTCGGGAATATATCTTTACAAACAAATTTAGATTTTGAGCGAACTTTCACACAAATTTTTACACAACGTTCACCATAAGTTGTATGGTAAAATGGTAAAACATTTCGCTATTTTACAATTTTATGCGAATAAAACGTTTTTGGCTCCATACAACAATACACAATAAAATTAGAGACAAACAAAATACGGACGATTGTAGTTTGTTGTGCAGTTACAAATCGATAACATTTTCAATTTTTATTTATTAAATTAAATATAAATATAGTTTTAATTTAAGGCTAACCCGGAAATCGTTAAAATATCGAAATGTCCAGCCCTCCCAATTTCCCGCCTACGACAGTGGTTGTCGCCCCTATGATTGGTTTTTTTATTATTAATATTATTATTATTATAAATATCCATGGGTACCGAAGATATATCAGTACAGTGACGTATCCGGAGTTTAATCCAGGGGGTGGTGGGCTGTTAAAAAACTTGTAATACGCCTGAAAATACCGCGAGGGGTTTCACCGTCCGTCGGTAAGTCAACGGTCAACAGTTATAGTAAATGTATTTTTTATATATATATATATAACAATGTCGCGTATTAGGGATTAACGAGCATAAAAATCCAAGGGGCGAGGGGTCCACTCGTTCACTCATTACACCCCTCGCCATTATGTACGCCACTGGATATTTATAATCCATATATTTTCTGGAATCTTATTATTTATAATAATTTGCGATCGTCTCGTGTATATATACTTGGGCGTGCGAAGCCAACAACAGCGGCTCTCCTCTCCTTTTATAATAATATTATACACGTCGATTTCGTCTCCTCGATTTTCGTTGCCCGTCTCCTCGAAACGTAATAATAATAATAATCATTTTTTTGGTTATTTTTCACTATATCAAGCCCCGTGATAGGCGTGAACGTGGGCCTATCACGATTGTTCGGGAAAACGCGAAAAACGTTTTAAAAATCTTATATTTAATGGATTTTTTTTTTTTGTAACTTTCTACATTTTGATATGAAATAAGTTCAAATAAAAAAGAAAAATGTACAACTGATTCCGTTCCAGACCGTCCAGACAACTTTTAGAGCAAACCTAAGCCGTTTTTAGCGAAGTAGTCGTTCCTTACACATTTTTACCGTTGACGAAGCCGATTGTTCTGAATATTTTTATACCGAGAGGTTATTTTGGCCAAATGTGTTGCTTACGCCCTTCTATTGCCTGTTGAGGCTCGGTTTTAGGATTTTTCGATTTTATTCGATATCGAATCGCCGAAACACGCGTTGGCAACATTTTATTGTCCTATACAGTGCGGTTGGAAAAGCGAATATCGTAAATTTGGATTTGATCGCGGTCGCGTTAAATTACAACGAGAAAATAATCGTGTTGGAATAAAATCGTCGTTTTTTTTTTTTTTTTTCAATATGACGGGGCCCGTCGTACTCGCCGGACCCGGTAGCCTTTTGTCCGTCGCGCCACCCTATTGTTACGCCACTGGCCACGGCGTAAATAATATTAGTCGGATAGTTCGCGTATTGCTATTATACGTATACGTACGTGCCGGGGTGTAGGAAAGTATTTTCATTTATTTGCCGTTTTATACGACACAATAACAATAATAATAACAACGAACGCATTATATTATAACAATACGCCCCGTAGAATCTGGCGAATATTATAATATACTGTTCGGTGCGAAATAAGATTAAATCGCGTCGTACGCGATTGCCGAACGCAATATTGTAATTGTTTATTATTGAAATGCCGAGCGGGGAAAACAAAAAAAAAAATCGATAATAATCGTCCGCAATCGAAATGGGTAGTAATAGTCGAAAAAAATGTAAAAAATTATAAAAAGTATATCACGAGTGAAACCCGCCTTGCCCGGGCTTGTTCTCTCCGGGGGATATTATTTAATCGGAATTGTGGCGATTGATCTTAATGTGCACATTTAATAAGAGCAATGTAGTTTACTGTTTCTCCTGAAAATTTGTTGAAATGTAACAAACTCCATTCATATGTATACCTAACCGAAACGGTTTTATGGTAAACAATTGATCTTCCTATGTAAAAACAAATCGTTTTATGTTAAATCCGCCGTATGATTTTACTTGCGTGAAATTATTTTTGAAATACTCATAATCCGTTAAAAGGTACGCATGTTTGTGATATAGGTCCTTTTTGACAAACACCCGGTGATCATATTGTAAATGTTGATAGAGTTTTAAGATAAACGATTTTCGCCCGTATTATTCTTCTCCGATCCAGTTAATTATTTAAACACTAAATTAATGTACACGAGCTTTATAAAAAAAAAAAAAAAAAAAACATACCCGAATACAAAAGTCAACTATAGTATTTATTTTAACTATTTTAAGGAATACTTTAACTTGAGTTACGGGCAACCACAAGTGGTTGATTCTTGTAGTAAATGTGATGAGAAAACGTAAGTTAAGAATACACGATAGGATTTACAGTATTCATAAATTAACAGAATTTATTATTACAAGTAGTACTTTACAAGAAAATTGACCGTGAATGAAATGAGATTTTCTGAAGATCAAATATTAAATTTTGGAAAGTGGTCTACATTTTATAAACGAAATTGTGTTTCACTCGAAACTAGACTATCCAAAAGAAACGAAAATCAAAATTTTGCAATTTCTACTTTTAGCCAATTCATATATGACAATAATTTACCAAGGATATATTACAGCTCTTTCTTTTTTTGACGGTATTATAAAACATACTTTTCCATTACTGCATATTAAGTCAAATTTTAAAGTTCAACTACCAAATGATATATTATATCCAAACGGGAAAGTTCCTATTGAAAATGCTAAACTACATGACATAAAAAAACCTATGCCATATATTGATGAACAATACAAATAATTTTACAACGGCCTGTGATGAACTAAGTTTGTACTTATCTACTGAATTTTAGTTTTTTAAACATTATCGTATTTTATAATATATATTTTAATCTATTGTTCAAAGAGTGATAAAATCAAAGTGCTGTTATCAATTTCAATTGTTAAAATATTATTATTTATTAAGTTTATCACATAACATTACTTTTCATGAAATCATAATCTTATGCCTCGAATATTTTAGGAGTTATTATTTTACTTTGTGTATCATAACTTGGTAATAATTTGTTAATTAAAGACTAATTCAATTTGTTCAAAGAAGTTTGGTTTATTTTAAAAATAAAATAGAAAAAAAGTTTAAAGTTTCTTTATGTTAGAATGTTAATTAATTTGTTATTTGCTTCAAAAACCTTAGAAGTTATTATTTTAAATTTTTTATCATAATATGGTAATAATTTGTTAATCAAAGACTGATTCAATTTACTTAAAGAGATTTGTTTTATTTTAAATATAAAATAGAAAAAAAAATTGGTTTCTCTTTTTGTTAGAGTGTTATTAATTGGTTTAATATTCAAAGTTCGCTATTACTTTTTATTGTTATTCGTTTGATAAGATCTAATAAATTCAAATGTACAATATTATATTAAAAGGCAAGTGTTATATTATTTTTAAATTAAACATTATTAGAATATGTTAAAAGGGACTTATGTTGCTGGACAATATTCACGGCTATTCATAGAAACAGAATTTAAAAAAAAAAAATAAATAAATATGTTATTTGCTAATTATTTTTAGTCCGATATTATTTAATCGAAATTGTGATGATTACCTTTTTTAATGGGCAAATTTAATAAGTGCAAAGTAGTTTTTTGTTTCTCCTAGAAATGTGATAAAATGTAACATAGATCCATTTAAACAAACTCCATTCATATGTGTATATATATATATATATATATATATAATAATACAATTATAATTATTCATCGGTAGGTGTAATATAACTATAATATAATAGTATAGAATTACGTTAATTAAAACGTTTTATTGCAATAAGCGTCGGGGCGTATTCCAGTGAGCACGATAAATTTTATTTCGGAATATTTATTTTTCTTTCTTTTTTTTTTTTTTTTTTTTCATATTCATATACACGTGTGGGAGCTAGTCAAATAATCGTTTGATTGTCCAGTTCGCGCTACCGCCGAATAAAACCGCATTACATATTATATTACGTGTACGCGTCAATTTGACAATAAAAAAAAAAAAAAAATTAAAAAAAAAAAAGGAATTTGACGTTAAGCCCGGCTGAATCGCGAAACGTTTCCGGACGGAAATATTTAAAAAAAATAATATTTTTAAGGGTTAAATACTATTCGTAAATTTTTTCTCGGATATTTTACGGCCCCTTCGTTGGCGGCGACGTACGCGTTTTGGTTTTGGGCCGGAGTTTACGCAAATGTCGATGACGGACCGCATATTTTACCGCGTAAAAAATTAAAAAATACACACTGGTCTGGAATTTTCAGGGTGAACGAACCCCTGACCGTCTGATACGTCGGTATCAGTGGCGTAATTGTGTAAGGGGGAGAGCAAGGGGGGACACTGCGATTTTTTCTGTAGATGGCGAATGTAACTCTTTGTAACCCTCAAAGTATGACAACAGTACGAATCTCCGAATCGTCTAAAATAAAGAAACAACGCAATACATTTAGTTTACTTGTTACGTTCATAAGATAATAATATTTTTTTTCCCCTCGAATTATTGCATAAAAGTTTATATATATTTCACGTTTCTCCTGTTTTATGATAATATGTAGACGTATCGTCAACGTTATCTGAGTTACGAAAATAAGAAAACTAACATTAAAATAATGATGTTGATTCTTGTGTTTATTTTTATAAGTTTTTGTTTAATCATGCTGTTCGGTCTTTGATTATTTTTTTTTTTTAAATATATCGTAGTTTGTGGAAAATGGCATGCGATTCGCGACATCAAACATATCTCCGGGGATTATGGACTTGGTGAGAAAAACCAATCTCAACCAATCAAACTTAAATTCCTAATTTACAAATATCTCTAATTTTACTTATATTCAATTTTCTGTGTTTATGTCTTATAATTTGTCTGATGCGAGTAAGTTGATTTGTTCTTGAAAAACGATACAAAAAGTTTATCAGTTTAATCAATTTCAATTAAAAAAAAAAAAAAAAAAAAGGTCGTAGATTTTTAAAAATGTTTAATGGAGGAGTGAGATCATCGTAAATCTGCAAGGTGGCGGGGGCGTAGAATAAAGAAAATAATGGGATAACCGTTGCTCTAGGATATCTAGGCGTCTAATAGGCGCCTAACCGTTCGTAAACCGGGATTTTGTAGCACTTGAAATTGTCGAAATATACGCTATAATGTTACCTCAAAACGACGGGTAAATGTGCGCTAAAGTTTTTTTTGTTTTTAATTTTGAATGGAGGAGTGAGATTATCGTAAATCTACAAGGTGGCGGGGGCGTAGAATAAAAAAAAAATAATGGGATTTAACCGCTGCTCTAGGATCACTAGGCGTCAAATAGGCGTCAAATCCGCGACCCGACTATTAAATATGAAACGTCTATTAAAACGTACGGCCGCGTATTGCCCGTTACAAAACACGCGGACGACGAGGTCTCGTCCCGACCGGTTGCGTTCGGGTCCAACGTACATATTTATTTTGCGCTTCCGCGTGTAATACGAATACGGTTGTCGTTGTGAAATTATTATTTTAAAACCCCACGACCGGGGCACGTGTTGCGGATAGCCGGCGCGACCCTATAGGCGGTGCACGTGTGCCGCACACACAACGCACTCCGTCGTTTATATTCCATAAAATATTATACAAATGTACATATATACACGTTACACGATAATCAAAGAAAACCCTTTCGGCCGGTCCACGGAACACCGCCTCCGGGGCCCGTCACCGTTAATGGACCCCGCGCGCGCATTGTGTTTGCCGCCCGCGTCCTTTTCGATTTCCAATATCCGCGTGCCATCTGCACCGCCGCCGCCGCCGCCGCCGCTGGGGTGAGCCGTCGATGACGGCGCCTAATCGCCCGAAAACCCGACTCGCGCTATACCGTACAATAACGATATAATCACGGTCGAGCTTTTATAGCATTTCAAATTGCCGGAATACACCCTATAATATTACGTTAAAATTATGGCCAAATACGCGCGAAATATATTATGACCAAATATGCAAAAAAAAAAAAAAAAAGACAATTCATATTTATTAGTAATTTATCGGTTTGTACGTTCGGTTGATAATAATAATCGATCGTTATGAATTGCAATTGTTATATTAGATATGGAATATGACCGATTTTTATTGATAACACGTACGAATTGCAAAAACATCTCGTAATGTCCAGAAATGGCAAAAAATCGAATAAATCGCGAAATACACAAAAATATGCAAGATTAAATTTTAAATTGTAGTTCTCCGCTATTTCTTGGGGAATCTAATAAGAAATATTCAAATCGTACGAGGTACACTAATTGAATTCTAGCATAAACAATTCTTAATTTTTTTTTCATATTTTACCAATTTGAACACTCCTTATAAGCTTCTCAGCGCATTTTTACTAGTTATATAATTCATCAATAATTCTTAGGCGCAACAATAATTAACACAAAATCAATTATTATATAGCAATATAAATAGCGTGCATCGTACATATTTTCTAAAAAAAAAAATAATCATAGTACAAAATCGTCTCATCGATTGGATTTTGCAAATCCGTCTATTGCATAGTCGAAATTAATATTTACATTTTTGTAACAATGAATCAATGCAGGTTCATTTAAGCGCTCCTCGGACAATCCTTGATCGCAATCACGGGTTTTAACGGCAAAAAAAAAAGAAAAATCTCGTTCTGCCGTTGCTGAAGTGACGGGTAAAGTTAAGAGTATATGAAGTAAATCATGAACGATCTGGAACGATCCCATGGCCAGTATTAGCCACAGCTGCGTTTAAATTTGTCTTTCTATAGTAACAGAGACTATAGAGGAGAGTTGTAAAACAATACTAGTAAAAAGATTTAACCAGCGTCGATCGCCCATTGTCCCCCTCACCCGTGGATCCAAGCTTGGTACGATAGATGTTCGAGAAGTAATAGCCAATTATCACGGCTAATCTAGACGCGATAACGTTATAAATAAAATCCTAAGTTGTCGCTATCTCATCTCGGTTTATATATTACACACGGTCAGTGACGCAACTGTGATTTTTTCGAGGGGAATGTTCGCCTAGCACAACCCGGTAGACTGAAAATCGTTTCTGAAAATTATTTTTGTATATAAGCTTAACAAAAAAAAAAAAAAAAACAAAAAATGTTTAATTCCCATAAATACTGTTCGAGGGAGATGTCCAAACATGTAAAATCATCCCCCTTGGCTGTGCAACTGCGCACGGTAAATCGAGTCGGTTTATTTTGTTTGCTGACATTTTCCCCTCGGCCGAAAAATGTTCGCCAATCGAGGTCGAATGCCAAGACATTCAATCTAGCTTGCTTCATTCAAGACAATCGTTTTTTTTTTTTTTTTTTTTGTTGATATTGAAGATATTGTTCATCGCGAATTCGTACCCCGTGGACAAACAGTCAATTGGATATTCAAAAAAGGCGTGTTGATGCGTTTGCGGGAGAGGATTAGCAAAAAAAACCGTCCAGAAAAACGCCGAAGAGCAACCCAGTTTCTTCGCCGCGACAATGCGCCAACACATCCAACAGCGTTGTCGGTTAGTGGATTTTTAGCCGATAAAAAAATATCCGTAGGGTCACTGTTATCCTGACTTTCTCCCTGTGTGATTTATTTTCTCTTTTAAAGGAAAAATAAAAGCGAACAACAGAACTCAAAGCCTAAACTTCGGAACGGTTTCGAAAAATGGCAAGTTCGCCGGGGCCACTGCATATCGTCCGGAGGAGAAAAGTATTTCGAACGAGATATCTTTAAACAACGTGTAACTTAATTTTTTTTATTTATTATAAATACAATTCTGGTACAATTTGAACAGAAAAAAACGATTCTGAGCGAGAAACCACGCGCGTTTCGAAACGACCGCGATTTATATTCGATTCACATTTGAAATTCTTATGATGCCCTGGATTTGCCGATTCACGTGGGCACGGTAAAATTTAACATTTTCGGACCCCTCCTAATCGTCAATGCTTTAGATTACGTTTTTAAATCGTAAAATATCGTTGAGTATTGTTGAAACTCGAAAACATAATCGTTTAATGTACAAAAATACAATCAATTTTTAAGGAATATACTATAATCATTAAACAAATTAAGAAGTTATCATTTAAAAAAAAAAAAAAACGGTTTGTATTATTGATTTTATTAAAGCTAAATGTTTTCTAGTCAAGTTTCCTCGTTTTACGTTCTACAAAATATCGTCAAAACTCCGGTTTGCCGTAATATAAATTTCGATTGATAATATTCCCGGACCGTCAAGCAAAAGTAATTAAACTTTTATCGAATCGGATTTATTTTATTTGCTTTCCGGACAAACGGACAAACCGACGATGGATTTAAAAATATATTATAATTTGTTGTTTTTTTTATCCCGTATTTCTATTTTTTTTTTATTTTTTTTTTCTAGTCGGCCATAATATTATTTTTTTTTTCTCCAAAATTACGACAAATAAGGTAAAAACAGTAGCGTATTTATGGTGGGGAGGGGGCGTTGGAGGTTTCTCTCCCACTAAGAATGTTTGAAGACCTCAATTATTAAACACGTCAATAATATAACTGTAGTTTGTTTGTTTTGTCAATAATAATGAAGAAAAAAATAAAATATTTTAACATTTAATTGATGTATGTTTTGTTAGATTTCATTCATATTTTTTTATTTTTTTTTTTTATATTTAACAATGTATTTATTTTTCTATTGAAACCAGTGTATGATAATATCGGTGTTTTCGACTTGTGCATGGTTATATACTACTAATTTTCGAGACCGTTCACTCATGGTCAGTGCCTCGTTGGATCTTTATCTTTATTTCTATTGTTATTTATTCTATCGATTGTCTTTTTTGATTATCCAATTTTGCATGTTTATCGTGTTATTCTTGACGTCGTGAACGGCGACGGCACGGCGTACGGTCACGGGCATTCCGTACATGTTATAAGTTTACAATTTATGTACTTACCAGTTACAGTGTTATTGAACAATTGAGTGAAACGGAGCAAATAAAGAATAAAACAACATTGGATTCTTATTTTAAAATAAAATCAAACAAAGTCAAGGCCAGTATTACTATGAATTAAATTAAAATTATTTGTTACCCGCGCATCGATTACATAGGTATATTAAATTGTATAATTAATGGATAACAAATATCAAATGACAACAAATTATTAGACCGCTGCTACTTTGTTGTATTTTAAACGTAGGTAATAGTTTTGAACATTTTCAATTTATTCTATCGATTTTATATAATTATAATAATATAATTTGTAATTCTTCAGTTCGAATTCTTAAACAATTTGTTAATAATAATTAACACAAATCGAGTTTAAGCATTTTATACTGATTTATAAAATTGTTTCATTATTACGACACCCCGCCCTCCTCCTCACCAAAAAAAGTTTCTAAATACGTCACTGGGTAAAATGTGTACGAGACTAATTTCGTCCGCCCGATTCGAGTGGGCTCGGTTAGTATAAAATGACCCATTCCGCCCCGCTAATTGCCACCGGACCTCGCGAGATATCGAATTTTCGCGTATTACAGGGTTATTCAAAACGATTCATCCTATTTAAAATGCTTAAATAATTTTATTTTTTTTTTTTTTTTTGGTTTAGAACAATATATTATGCGTTGAAATAAAAATAAAACCATGTAAATGTTAAATTAATTGTAATCATCAGCATCATTGTTTCCTAATCGTGGAAGTTTATCTAGGTTAGGAACATTTCTAAAAAAGATCTATACTATCATTTACTGTGTTTTCAATAATAAAAAAAGGGGGAGCCATAAACACGTGTCTTTGATATGGCACAGAACACATGAGGGTTTTTCGTACCACAGATACGGACGTTATGACGCGGTTTACCTTAGCAAGTGCTACGTGTCTTATGTTGCTCCGTCACTGAAAACTAAACGAGCAGCAAAACTATAGCCTCCTGCATAAAAATACTAAATGAGATTCGTTTCGATTTAACAGTAGGCTACAATCGCAAACTATATGGTTTCATAGTTAAACGCCGTCTCAAAAAAAACGCCAAACAGTCGTTTATGGAATTTCCTGTAATCGACTTGTGCGGTTGGTTGACTTACTCGAAAACTCTCTCTCTCTCTCTCTCCAATTCTTTTCACATTATCATCGGATACGCCGGGTGGGCCTGTGCTTTTTTTTTTTTCTTTGCGCAAACACCCCGATTCTTCAAACCGATTACCGTCGACGTACGCTCTGAACAGTCGGCGCATCGATCCCGTAACGACGACGAAAATCGCGTTGCGCAGTTTTGTTACCGGACTCACATTTCGAAAATCGCACCACACAAAACGCTTTGTGCTGCCCGGTCGACATATTTGCGGAAACTAACCCACCCTCTATTAATCGGTATATAATTCGATAAGAAAAAAAAAAAAATTACAACTAACCATTTTATAGCTATTTTAAATCGGATGAATCATTCTGAATAATCTTCTATACACAATGCGTCCCAAAGTTTATGAGACATCCGTTATAAAATTAATACCATTAGCGAAATCATCGTGAAACTTTAGACAGTAATTACTATAACCCTCGCGATCATTCCTACAAAGTTTCGTGTGTATCAGACCATTTTCGGGGCGGTATAATCGCATCCAGTGTGTATGTTCGTTCGTTGCCGCGGTTATAATTCAATTAGGGCAAACATTCTTGAACAACGGGCCGCGATAAAATTTTCCTCGGAATGGTCGAAAATACATCAAATTGTCTTAAAACAATAATTACCTGGTGACGGGAGCTGGTGTTTTGACCAAGACGGTTGGTGGGTGACTTGCACGGACTGCGCAGGAGGGTTAGGTTCTTAGGTTAATCTTTAATTCTTCCCGCATTATCGTCGGATACACGAGGTCAGCGTATGCTTTTTTTTTTTTTTTTTTTTGCACCACCAAATGATAGATTTCTTCAAACCGATTACCGTCGACGTACGCTCTGAACAGTCGGCGCATCGATCCCGTAACGACGACGAAAATCGCGTTGCGCGGTTTTGTTACCGGACTCGCATTCCGAAAATCGCACCACACAAAACGCTTCGTGCTGTCCGGTCAGCATATTTGCCGATAGTCGTGAAAATCATTATTTAACGATTTCCTAAATCTTGGGAAACGATCTTGGTATATAATTTGTTAAGATAAAATGAATAACCGTTTCATAGCTATTTGAAATCGGCCGGATCGTTCTGAACAACCCTGTATAATAAACGCGTGTTATTGATTGGTCTCGTCGCCATTCTCGGGCTGACGACTCTGATGCCCTCAGAACACATCAGGAGGAATGCAAATAAAACAGGGTAATCCACGGTGACTTCGCAATATTATAATTGTTATATCAGTGAGTTACGCGGTGATAAACTGCTGGCCCGGTGCCGGAAAAATGTGATAACAAATAATAAAATATAATAATTATTGATATTTGATGGCACCACCCTCCCTGTAATTTCGATAAGTTTCCGGAGGGCACCGCTATGCGTCGGTTCCGTTTATTCCCGCGTGCACAACGATCAATAATTCGTCTGTTTCAACGTAATTTCCTACATTTTTTATTTTTTATTTTTCTTTTCAAACGCATTGCCGGAGGACACGGCGAATCGTCCCGTTTAAATTTTAATACAATACGTAAGGATTGTGCGCCGGGCCGCCGGCACAACGTTCGCGTTCGCTTTCAACCGACGAGCGAACGGAATTTCGCGTTTTCCCGCGATTCGTCTGTGGCGCTCCAGTCAATTTTTTTTTTTTTTGTTTTTTTTTTCTGTCGTTCGACGTCGGGAAAACGCCAGCGTGCCGAATATTGGATTTTTCCGGACGTCTCGGGAGGTTTCGTCGCCGCCCGTCGTCGTATTGCCGCCGAACCCCCAATCACCGTGGCCCGGGGATTCGCGTGCACACAACGTCTTCTCGGAACCTTTACGAGCTGGCATCTCGACGCGATAATAATAAATAATAATGCGGAATTACGCGCGTACGTTATACGGGCCGCGTCCATTATTATTCGTTCTTTTCCCGCGTCCGAAAACTGTCACGGCCCATATATATATAAAATATAAAATTATTAGTAAATGTTCTTATTACCGCGCGTCGACGACGCGTCGCCCGCGGCCTTCCGGCGACGCGCCCGAGTGCGCCAATCCCGGCGACCCCGTCCCGACGATTCCGATCCGGCATAGATCCGGCGAGCGCGCGCGCCGCACAAGTCCCCTGCACAATAAACGATAACAACAATGACGACGATGACGATGATGACGGTGATAACAATAACAATAATAAATGACAGTAATGACAATAATAATGGCAATAATGTCCGTGGGTTTTATACGGCCGAACGCACCCGAACGGCACACCGCGCGCCCCGGTTGACCGACTCGTTTTCGGCGACGCGTCCCAGTACAATGCGTACATAATAATATAATACTTGAATAATACGCGTTACCGCGAAACGCATCGAATCCGAGTGTATAATAATAAATAATACGCATTCCCCATAATAAACACATATATAAACCCGTGACCTTTTCGTTTTTCATTTTCTTTTCATTTTTTTTTTCCGTTTTCTCTCGCTGCGGCCACCTACTACCGGGGGATGCGCCTCGACGACGACGACACCGCCGCCGCAAGCGTCCGAGTAAATACTCTGGAAGAGAAAAAAAAAGAAAAAGAGAATATAATGCGAATTCTCGAGTCCCCGGCACACACACTCGTTCGGCAACCCCGACAAATATCTACACAATATCGCCGACAACAACGCGTAAACAATAACCGAACTAACACTTCGCGTCCGTTTTTTAGACATTATTAACATTTTTTTAATTGGTTTTTTTTTTTTTTTTTTTTTTTTTTTCATTCGAATCTACGTTGTACGTGCGCGGTTTGCCATTTGAAAATTAACATTTATACATTGGTTTCACGCGCGAGATGATTAATTTCGCTCAAAATATTTTCATACAATCGGTGGATCGTGATAAAATCAAAAAAAAAAAACCAAACGGGAATAATGCGAATTCTCAAGTCTTGGCACACACACACACACACACACCCCGAAATCGGTCGCCGACCTGATGTATAAATAATTAACAAATATCCAGTTTTAGATGATACGTGTGCGGTTTTATACATCAACATTTTTTTAAACATTTGTAAACCAAATGCCGACGTGTATTTATACGGTCTATGGTAACATTTGTACAAATGTTGCATACAAGATGATTCATTTCACTAAAAAACTGTTTTCGGCCCTGTGTTTATGGCGTAAACGCAGGGAAAAAAACGTTCAATGGAAAAAAAATAAAAGAAAAAAGTGCATACACTTACAGAGGCCGTCAACCGCCCGGTATTAAAAAGGGGCAGCGCGTAGACAATTTTAATGTCATTAAAAAATAATAATAAAATAACATTATTTATCAACTAGAAAATATTCAAAAAGACTAAGACACATACTTCGCGCCATGGGTGCACCACTGTTGTAGGGAATTTAATTTACAATATGTACGCAACGATAAATCGAATTTTTGCTAACGAAACACGATTCCGAGCAAAGTTCAATTAATTAAGTTTTAAAATGCCATCATTTTTACAATTTTCATAAAAAAAAAATTACACTTAACGTTTAAATAAACAGAATTATTGCATTATCGTCAATTTTTATTTTTCTTTTTCACTATTAAGTATACATAATTTATGATAAACCTCGTGTCAAATTTTCGTGCATTTCTGTCCGGCCAAAACAGTTTTAATCAATTAACTCAAAAGTTACTTAAAATGCCTGTTAAGTAGTTCTGCCACAATGGTTTGTCCCGCGCCTGGAAAAGCTTTATATTAATATTCTGTAAACATTTTTAACCGTGTTACAAAAAAAAAAAAAAAAAAACAAAAAATCGAAAATTATGAATGCCGTAAATGTCCTCGTTTTTCCTAGGTACGTTTTTTATTTTTAAATTATTAAAATAACTACAAAAAAAATCAAAATAACGGGCACCAACCAAATCCAAAATTCTTTCGGAGACAGTGCTGCACTTGAAAATCGGAACGACATATCTAGTGATAGAAAAATTGTTAGGTCTAAGGACAGAAAAAAAAAACAAAAAAAAACAAAAAATACACATCACAGTAAAACCAATACATTTTACGCTTCGCTCAGAATCTTTAAGTTCAATTTTTTTTTTCCCAACTAAATACACAATCTATACAAATAAATGCACAATAAGTGTATAAGATAATAGACAACATAACATGAATTTATTTGAATAAGAAGCCACCCATTAATGACACTTAGCTAGGCATAAATATTATATATTGATATATTTTTATATTAAATGGTCACGACACCATTTCCTTTTGAGTCTGCGTGGTGGATTTTCAAGAAGTGTGTAGGTATGTAACTCCCTAATTAGTAGGTTGGGTGATTTTTCTAGTTTGACAAAAAACCGATTGTAAAATAATTCCGCTTTCGCTATAGCCGGTTTGATACCTAGATGTTCGTGGAAAGTTAAATTAGAAACAAAGAAGGGAGCGTTAGTGATTTTTCTTAAAGTAATATCCTGAAAGACATGAATTTTTGTAAATGAGATTTTTTTGCCGATCCCCAGAGTTGTATTCCATATGTCTATATAGAGTCGGTTCAAAAGTTCAAATATAGGGTGCGGCAGAAGCGACTGACGAGTTTAATGAGGTCATTAGTTTGTGATAAGATAAGAGCAGGCCTTAACAAGCGGTCAGTTTTGAATTGTACGGTAATACCGTTTTTATTCGTAATCATGGTCTGGACAGGTGTACGTCGTGGTTTCGTCGTGCGCGCGTATTACGGAAATAATCATTCTGTGATCGCTGCACAAAGGGCTTTTCGTATACACTTCGGCATTCCACGTGCTGAATCTGTTCCTTCTGCTAACGCTATCGAATTGCGGATACGGCATTCGGAAGAAACTGGAAGTACCCTGAGTAGACTTGGACACGGAACACCCAGAACGCCTAAGAACCCCCGAAAATGTGCAGTTGGTTAGAGAGTCAATTGAGCAGTCACCAAGACGCTCAGCCCGGAAACACGCTGTAGCTTTGGGAATTTCAGACCGTTCTTTGAGGAGAATTCTTCACGAAGATTTATCATGGCTGAAGAACATGATTTGGGAGATGTATGGTTTCAGCAAGACGGAGCTACAGCGCACACAGCTAGAATTTCACTTGCTGTCTTGCGACAAATGTTCCCTGGGCGGTTAGTCTCTCTGAGAGAGGACATAGGCTGGCCAGCACGGTCCCCAGTTTTAAGCATGTGTCATTTTTTCCTATGGGGCTACCATAAAGATAAGGTTTTTAGACATCGCCCACATACCATAGAAGAAATTAAACAGAAAATCACCGTGGAAGTCGAGGCCATACCAGTCGAAATGTGCCGAAAATCATATGAGAGCTTCAGAGATCGTCTACAACAGTGTATCAATGCTGACGGCCGCCATCTTGGAGATATAATTTTCAAAAAATAATTTTTAAAAATGGGATTGAATACTGATTTAAATGAAAAAAAACCTTTTCTCTAAGTTTTACTGTTCGTTATTTATAGCCCATCAAAACTTGTCAGTCGGCTCTGCCACACCCTGTATAATAGTATATTGTATTGATATCGTTGTTGTTCTTCTGATAAATAATTATTTTGAATCAATTATTTCACAACGGTGAAATTACTTTAAAAATTTAAATACATATAAACAAAACTATTTACGTTTTCACGTATTTAATAATTATTACTCGTATTGTTATTTTCGTATGATAATAGATTGTGTCTAATAACAAAAATCAAAAGTCCAAAAAACTATAAATGTTCAGAGTTCAAACACGCGCCGTCGTACCATTCACACATCCGGCACCGCCGATAATTTCGAAACACGTCCTAAACTAAAAAAAAAAAAAAAAAAAAAAAAACAAAACAAAAAAACCCATTGTCTCGCCGACATCTCTACATAATTGCCTACGTTTCGGTTTGTTTTGAGTTTGCCATAATATATTTTTGTACTAGACTTGCCGTATTACTCGCGGAGACCTGTCATTTCGGAGCTCTGCGCTCTGTATTACTCTTTGACTTTTACGGCCGACAATGTATTATTTAAAAAATAAAAAAACTAATTTTAATTTTTTTTATTTTCAAGACCGGAAATTAGACGGCAAAAGACACTCGTGTTCAACGTTTCAGTACTCGACGCCCTCGGAAGTTTCTATAGACCAGTAGGCAGACGTACCTCTTTGTTCTATTAGTATAACAATATCATTACTATTCGTTTGATAAGGATCAAACAGTTTTTAACTACTTCAATGTATTAAGTACTCGACTGTTTAATTAAAACGGTGTAGGTATATTTAATTTTTTACGACGCTGAACGTTTCAAATTATGGACGCAATATAAAATGTTTTAATAAAATGTGTATTTTATAGGTGTATGATGAATTTTACTATATTTGGCATTTGCATACTTTGTCTTTCGGGTGGTACAAACACATCGCGCTTTATTAACTCCGCTATTCTTATGGTAGAGGTTCTTAAGGTTTGTTTTAATTTTATTTAAGTGATTTTAATTAAGTTTAGTTTGGGAATTTATAGAAATACAATGTAAACCCCTGGATACGATACGCATCATTTTTAAAATAACATAAAATATTATGAGCCAAGTTCTCTTGTAGTCGACAAGACAAAAATCAATATTGACAAAGTTATTAGCCACGTATCGTAAAAGTTTACAGATGTTAATAAATCACCGCCGGGACCATCCCTTACAAAATATTTTATAATACCCTAGGTCCTTAGTATAGTATCTTATTTGTTCCTTTTTTTCATCTATGATTATAATCATATATTTTTTTTTTTTTTTGTTCAGCCATCATTTAAACTGTAAAAAAAAAACTAAAATAAAATAATAGTACACAATAATAGGCGTTATTCACCACCTAAAATCGCTGCTCGCGTACTGGGCCTCGCGTTTTGCTTCTTGAAATAAAATTCTACGCCTGTAAAAATTACCTAAAAATATATATTTGGTCCGCCCTAATAACTTATCACGTGATTTTTGGAATATTTACAACCGGTCATTTAGACATACGGAATTAAAAATTAGTTTAATCATTTTACCCCCGTGTTGTTGGTTTGATCACCGTCGATTAAGAATTTTAATTAAAAATTAAAAAGGTAATGTCAATATGCGAATATTGCGGATCGTTTATTTATTCCGCTTTAAAACACAATTGCTCGTTCATTTACATGTATTTATAATATTATAATTTATGTAAATTTGTGTTTACACTCCGTTCACCGTTATACAGCGGAATTAGTATATATTAACAACTTGCTCATTAATGTTTCAAAATATTTTTTTTTTTTTTTTTCGATATTACTCAAGCAGCAAATATAAATTTCGTTTACAAAATTAAATTTAAATGAATAAAGAAAAATTGAATAATTCGAGTAGTATTAATATAGTAATTACAGCGCATGAACAAATAAGAAATAATAGAAGGCAGACAAATTCAGTGTGCGCTTCAAACCCAATTAAAACTTTAAACGGAATACGAACGTTCAGTTTAAACAAATATGAACTTACAAAGTATCACTGGATTATACTTGATAATTTATTACATTTTGACATTTATTAAACAAACAACGTATAGTTTTGAATATTAAATATTGTCCTGAGAACTTTTGTTCCCCTTTTCGAATACTTCTGAACAATGTGCAAAAAGAAAAACCACACGTAGGTATACATACAGCGTTTTTCACTCGTTAAATGGTAAAACGAAATATTTCGGTCGGATCGACTTGGATTTTAAAATGGGATTTTCCTTTGTTTAAGAAAATCGGTGGTAACAAAATATACGCGTTTTTCGAGTCTATTTTCAAAATTTAAACTCTTGTGGTGCGCGCGCGCGCAATAAAACTTTCGTTTTCTCAAATGTAATAACCTATTTTTAACACCAGAATAGTCATATTTTTTTATATTTTTTTTTAACCAACTTTGTGTACCAACAATTTTTTTCCATCTCAAAAATCGTCCAAGATTCAACCGTCTATAAAGTTAAACTAAAAAATATAATAATAATACAAAGATAATCATGAAATCACACACATTATAATTTCCTTAGCAGTATTTATTAATTAATACAAAAATCATTATTTATTTCTAGTGTAGGCTGTGAATTAAATTTAAATTTGAAATACAATTTTTTTTTTTTTTACATAGGCGCAATATTTTAAACCCGCGTGTATTGTTCAAAATGTATACAAGAGTATAAATTTTGATTTATGACATTTTATTAAGAAATTTAAAATATTCGTTAATATTATATTATTCGTATACGAGTGTTAGGACGTCGAAAATGTATAATATAGTACACACACTATATAAACTCGAAAAACTATTTAACAATAATTATTGTTAATAACATTCCATTATCATTTTGAACAGACATAATTAACTACAGCTATAAGCAAACGAAACAATGACCGATCTTTTAAAATCCGTTTACTCAAATAGAGTTTGTTATAATAATATCTATTTCCCGGGCAATCATTTCGTACTTAAAAATTTAAAAAAAAAATCGTATATATTTTGTTTTTACACTTAAAACAAAAAAAAACGTAGAATGAAAATATAAAAACAGAAAACATTCAGTGAAAACATCGTAAACGATGTTATAAATGACACTTACTAACGACACTAATTACTAACGACAAATAATTTTCGTTCCAAGTCTATTAAGTACAGGGCGGGGCGTGGTTACTTCCTTATCTGAAACTCTCGCAACTGAGCGGCTAATAATAGCAAAACGTTGGTTTATGGCTTGTTCGAAAGCACGTTATCTAAGGTTTTTGTTATAACTAGTACAGCCTTGACAATGCAGTGGTCAAAGCAAGAGCACGCGTTTGCCGTGGAGGCCTACATTTCTTTCAGCCGTTCGATCATCGCAGCTCAGCGTGCGGTTCAGAAACCATTTCGATATCGCACCTGCAGGTCGTGTGCCCGATCGGAAATCGATTTGTTTGTGGGTGGACACCGGTTCAGGGATACCGGTAGAGTGCAGAAGAAACACAATGGACCTTCCAGAACCTGTCAGGACGCCAGAAAACATCGAAAGGGTAAGGGCGGCAATTTTGTCGAATCCCCTAGGCGATCTGCACACAAACATTCGGCTGCTTTAGGCATGTCTAATCGCACGGTGAGACGAATTCTTCACGAGCAATTTCATTTTCACCCATACGAATTGGCAATGGTGCAACAACTTAATCCACGCGATTTTGTTGCGCGAAAAAACGCATGTGAAGCCTTCCTCGAAAACCTGCCTCAGGACGCCCTTGTTTTTCTTTAGTGACGAGACACATTTCCATATTTCAGGATGTGTGAACACACAAAACATGCGATGTTGGAGCCCCACTAACCCGAGAGAACTTCATGAGCAGCCTCTGCGTACAGATCGTGTGATTGTTTGGTGTGCAATATCCAGTATTTCAAATTCCTACTATCTCAGTGCATTGACGTGGCCACCTACAAGATGTAGTATTTAAAATCAAATAAAATAAAACCTTAAATGTACCTCTATACACAGAAATAATAACTAAAGAAATATTGCCAATACTTTTTGTGTTATGATTTTTTTTTAAAATAAGGAAGTAACCACGCCCCGCCCTGTATGTACAGAGTCCGTTAGGTAGACGGTTAGGTTAGGCTAACCAAACCAGAGACGGTCTCTTAACGTCGTGTTATTATTCCCGTGGGCGTAATAAACGAAATTCTACTAGTGGTCGCAAACACAAAAAAGAAATAAAAAAAAAAAAATGAGGTGTTTATGTTGAATTGTGTGCAATTGTATACACAGTATACGGTTTATCGTTATAAACGCACAATAAAATGATATGTATACCCATCGCCGTTAATAATGGAAATCCGTTGACAAAGAATACGGAAAAATATAATATACCAAACGATAATTTTACTCAAAATAAATTCCTTACAATTGCGATTTTCTAAAAAAAAAAAAACACCGTGCGTTTTTATTGGTATCCAATTTTTCATCGAATTGGCCGCGAAGGCCGGCCAATTTATAATAATTACGATAAGACAATTGTTTTGAACGAGACAGGAAGATGCGTCATGGTCTGTCCTGTCCCTGGCTAATAATCGTATTTCAATATTTCAAGTGTATACAGTATTAAAAATTATTGCATTGAGAATAATAATAATCGAAAAAAATTAAAAACACATCTTAGTAAAATTAATACAAACGCTCCACTCGGAATCTAATATTGACAATATTATAATTATTATTTACAAATGCCGTTATTGAGAAAAAAAAAAATTCGAAAACGTGTCCGCCTTACTGAAATTGGCTGAAAACTCCCGCTTAGAGGGAAAATGGAAAGCCACACTTGGATTACGACTAGTTTTTATAACTATAATTTAAAGTAGATAACGTCTTGGCGGATATCATTGGCGGATCTAAACTCAATTGTGGGGGGGAGGGCGGTTTAAAAATTATAATATTCCACAAAACACTGCGAGGAGTCGTACTTCAGCGCAAAAAAAAAATGGATATAATGATTTTTTTTTTTTTTTTTTTAAACAATTTTCCTCTCCTTTGCCGATTAAAATAAATAGTTTATAAATATAAACTGTAAACAATAAATATTATGAGAGAAAAAGAAATATTTACAACAATCGTTCAAAATATCGTATAGATCTTTTTATTTTTCTCCTAAGAACCGATATATGATTAATTGGACGTCCGCTTCGATAAAAATTTAGTAACCTTGGCCGCCCCACACACACAGCTACGCCGCTGCCAGACGGTCGATTTAATTTTGACCGTCGTATCGTCAATACCCGTAGATCAATAATGATCGATGCGTTTTTTATTTTTGTGAACCTCACCACAACGGAAACTCCGTTAAGACTGACAAATCGGACGGCCCCGAGCGATTCCCCGTCTTCGCGGACTTTTATCGTGTACGGCACTTAAAATTATGGTGACCAGATATAAAAATTGAATTACATTTTAAAACTTAGCTATTCTGTTATAAGAAAAAAAAAAAAAAAAACCCTCCCTTACGAGAATTGGCCAATGTGTATATTATTTTACCCGTTTTGCCCATAGATGGGTGTCCATCTATATAAATTATTTTTTTTCTGATTACTCTATTATTTCTATTTCTATTACCAACTATAAAAACGAATTATTTAAATTATAATTTCATTGCAATGTCAACTTATTAGGTGTGTATCTTTATGATGAAAAATTACTTTGACACTTTGATACATTGAAGAATAAAACTTTAAATACAAAACTGTATTAAAATGTGTCCTACATATTTAAAACATATTAGGATCTAAAACTTAGCATATGTTTAATAGTATGATAAGTTAAAGTTCCCGTTTTTGCGACAAGTTTCAAATAGTAGTAAGATCATCATTTAAAAAAAAAAAAAAAAATGATTTACCTTTTTACTAGACGAAAAAGCATTGTAGACATATGATTGACATGTTTTTTTTTTTTTTTATATTGCTGCGACCGCTAATTAATTTATCAAATTCATTTTTACATATTTCACTTATGAGGAAATATTCAAGATATTGAAGTCGGTTTTGTAATAGTAAACCCGCGGTGTAGATTTGAATTAAATACACATTTATTTATTGTACAAATAATTTAAAATGGCATTTATTTTATGGAGATTAGGACCGTCTGTTGGCTATCGACAGACTGTGGATTGTTATTTTCTGTAATGTTATAGTGACTAGAACTGATAGAACACAACGCCGGCACAACTTTCAAAACAAATTGAATTAGCCACGCTACCATATAATATTCTATTACTATCGGCTATTAACAATATTATCTGCTATCACCTAATTATATGTTGATCGATGAAACCATTATGTTATGTTTAATCGAGGCCCATACTAAAGTGGCGAAATATTATCTCGTATTATTATGCATTTGGTCAAACCATAAAATATATATGAATAATCAAATTAAAAAAAAAAAAAAATCGTAAACACGTATATTAGCCCGTAATATTTTCAAAGAAAAAAAAAAAAAAAAAAGAGTACAAAATGTATAACACTATTGTTACGGACAATAGGACAATTCATCAATAAAGAGTAGTGCCCTCTCCCCTACGAAAAATAATACGTCTGGTCACCATACTCATAATACGCACAGCTCGGCGACCGGGACTGAAGGCCTCGCCGTAGGTTAGAATAATAATAATAAAAAAAACGTATACAAATATTATAGTAGTATAGATCAGGGGTCTCCAACATACGGCCCGCCAAGTTCACCGTTGTGGTTTTGAGCGCATTCGAATTTTCGAAAATCCATCAGCCATAAGATTTTAAACTTTACCAACGGTGTTTCGGCTTGTAGTCATCGAGCTCAAAAACCGTTTCAAGGAAACCGGGCTGCAACAATTTATTATACGCCGTGTTGCCCGAGCACTCTTTTCCAAATCTCAAAAAATGTGCACGCCAAATGATTTCAATATTACTTAGTTCCACTTACCTATGTGAGCGGTCTTTTTCAAATATGAAATACGTCAAATCATTATGTTGAACCGACACGAGCGACGCTACCAGTTGGCACAACCAAGTTTGACCCAAACTACCGCGAAATTTTAATAGGCGGACAATGCCGAACTTCTCATTAAGTAACAGTAACTTATCGCAATAAAACAGTTTTTTCCTCTGTACAATGATAGTTCAATAAAACAATTCTTATTTATCTACTGTTTTCTGCTGGGTGTTATCAATGGATAACTTCCCATCCTTATTATTCACCGTCATTTTATATTCTCTTCTTTTCTTTTTTTTTTTATCAAATCTAATTATTGTACTAAGAATTATACAGATTATAGATGTAAATATTATAAATAAAAAAATCTACTGTTTCATTACCACTAATAAAGGTTGGAGACCCCTGGACTTACAGACAGTTTTGTGCGCTCGCACCGAATAAAAACTAAATCAACGAGAGATTATTTTTTTTTTTATTGTTGTTGGTGTTTTATTTTATTATTATTTTTTTTTTTCTCCCGTTCGTTGGTTAAAAACAATAAAAACCAATCGATATAATAACATTGCGTGGTAGATGCATATTGTAATGATGAAAATAATTATTACTTAACGGAACGTAAAATAAAACGTGTACGATCAACAGAATGTGCACAATACTATATAGATATATTATTATATAATATATCATTATTCTATGCGTGGGAATAATATAATATGGTTTTCCGAGGTTATGTATACTTATTATAGTGTCGGTATCGAGGAAGTTGCACAATGCGCCAAGAATTTATATTTCACACACGTGAATAATGCAGTATGTATTATATTCAATAACGTTTTGTTCCAAAAAAAAAAAAAAAAAAAAAATACCTGTGCACATTTGTTTAGGATTCCTAATGTTTTGGTTTTACTAAACCCTTTTTTCGGTTAGTAAAAATCATCCGATCTTATCATGACGTACCTTAAAACATCCGGATGTTTCGCGCGGCGGTACTTTATTCGAACGGTTTACCTAGTTCCCGAAAGTTTTCCGAAATATTTTGAAAATACAACGGTTTTATTTCTAATGTTTATTTCTCGGTTATACCATTGATTACAGAATAGTACATTTACAATAGTATATTCTAAAAACCAACGGTTGTACTACACATTTACCAGTTCACCGAGCTCTGCTCAAAATCATTTTTTGATTGCAATGATTTATCGTTGCCTTCGGTATATAAACATTAAATTACACTATATCCTATACCTTCCGGACTGTCCGCATACAACACAGTGGCCCACTGGCCAATCCATGTCCGGTATTTTTTTTTTTTTTAAATAACTATATGGAAAAAGTAGAAATTAAATCCGATTGTTTTCATATTTCATTAACCGTTAACGTAAACGTTTCATTAACGTTTGGAATAATTGAAAAAATAATTCGCTCTCGAATCGACAAATTCGTATTTTCAAAGTTTTCAAAATATTCTTATCAATATTCTTATCTTTTCGTCTATGTTATTATTTTTAAAACTGAACAAGCTGTTAACGCATTTGTTTAACTAGTTAAAACAAGTCAAGTTAACCTAAAAAAAAAAATAACACTCACTGATATGGTATCCGTCGTCGGATTGTCAATTTTTCTGTTTCTCTACCGCTTTACCCGGACCCTAAAGACAGAGCTGTTAACCTAAAATTGTATTTTTTTTTTCTCAATATTTTGTGTTTTAGCTGTTTAACACGGTAAATTTAATAGTGTTGTAGGTTTATTTTATGTATATTGATCGTTTTATCGTTGTACTCGATTTATTTCGTATGCAGGGGACGACGATTGGGATCACTGAAACATTTATCCGGTATGGGAACGACGGCTTCTAAACCAGAGGCGTATTGCGGTATTGCGGGGTATGCAAATGCAGAGCAAAATTGTTAACGTAAATGTGAAAGGTGTTATACAATGAAAAATATTTCAAATTTTAAAATTCAAAAACGTTATTTCGGTTATTCCATTAACAGCGTTAATGACGATAACAACGAACAACGTCTCTACCATAATCGAGTTTAGGTATTTACGCGCAAAAGTTAAAAATATTCATATCGCCGCTACTGCCCGGGCACACAATGCGTCGGCGACCCGATTAATATATTATTGTCGGCGGATATATCAAAAAAAAAAAAAAAAAAAACTGATATTAAGGCTCTGAAAAACTGCGTTTCCCCATCCGCCCACTTCAATACGAGCACTGGGCTAATAATAATAATTACGGGTAGATCGGACGCCGTTATTGCCGTGTGGTGTCGTAGGACCTAGGCGGACGTTCACGGCACCGGGGAGTGTGGTGCACGCGACCCCCGTCCTGTTTTTGCAGCGGCTGTCGTTGCGAATATATTTATACACACACATATATATATATATAAAATGGCAATAACATCGCGGAGAAACGGACGAAAATAATCCGAAAACCGCTGTTCGGCAGCGAAGGGTTACGTGACCGTATATATATATTTGTATACGTATTATTATATACGAGTAAATAGTGGACGATGGTCAGTGGCCCGGCGAAACGACAATGGACAGGCGGCAGCGGAGCAACACTGCAATACAATATTATAATATATCGGTGACGGCACAAAAGGGGTACGGAGTGCGTCCGCCGTACAATATGCGATTTTCGCACCGGATGAAAAAAAAAAAAAAAAAAAAAAAATCAAAAGAGAAAATACGCGCTAGCAGCAGCAGCGCATATTATAATGTTGTATATTGTTCCGGAGAATCGCCCTTAGGGGCCTTTAGAAAAAAAAAAAGAAAAAAATAATAATAATAATAATATAATCTCCGTCCTCTGGCGCGGAGTCCGGCGTGTCTTTATTATTATTGTTGTTGTTGTCGTGCCTATACCTGCGAGCGGGCGCGCGCGCGCGCGCGCCTCCGAACCAGCGGCCCGCTCTTATCGAGTGTCTCGTCCGTCGTCTCTTCTTTTGCGCCGTCGCCGGACCCGACGCCGATCGGTCACTACTGTGTATTGTATAATATATATATATATATATATATATATATATATATATATATATATATATATATCGTATACAGGGTGATTATTTAATCGTGCGTCTACTAAATTCCCTACCATTCGTACCAGGCCCGTATAAGCCGGGGGAGGGGAGATATTAGAGGTTAAACCCGATATTTTTAAAATTGTTGTACAACTACAGTGTATTTTATGTATTTGTACATTTCCCGGTTTCCCACTAGTCAGTCGTATCTTGAGTTTTACAAGTCAATTACAACCGGATATGTTATCGCAATTTTCGCGATTGAATCTTGTCTATTGTTCGCCTGTTATGAGTTCGGCCCGTTTTTCAGACACATTGAATAATTTTATGAATATATAACGTGCCATTCGTGTGATTTATAATACAATTACATTATTTCTGGTTCGCAAAACTTGCATGCAAGTTTTCTAATTAAATTAAATGCAAGTAGCCAATGACTGTAAAAAATGCATTGATTTTCACAAAAGCTTTTTACCGACTTATGACACTTTTGAATCGGAATTGAAGGCGACATAACTGGGCACTCCCAGTGTCGACTTTGTCAGCAAAACGTTCTTTTTCAACTTTAAGACGATTAAAAACCTATTTGAGGAATAGTTGTAGTGAAGATCGTCTAACAGGTTTAGCATTATTGTCACTCCGCCGAATTATCCCAATAAATATTGAAGAAATAATCAATACGTTTTCCAGCAGACCACGCAAGGTTGACTTTGTTTTATGATTTAAAATTGTATTTAACCATTTTATTCACTATTATATTATATTTTGTGCCACGTAATATTATCATTAAAATAATAATATAATTATGTACTTTTAGTTCATGTATTAAAAATATTTTAATCCCCACCCTCCCGAAAATTTATCCTGAATATATGCCTGACTCGTAATGGGATTGGACCCGGCCCGTTCCCGTATATTATGTATTTAAGTGCTCTCAGAACGTCCCCCTCCCACCTAGGCGATAAAAAACACTGTTGGCCCAAATCCAATATTGCTTCAGGGAATCTTGTGCCCCGAGTGCGAAACTAAAACGGCTAAAACCTAACCTAACCTACTACTACTATTACTCAGCCGGTGGTAAATGGAAAAACTTCGCCTACCCGTCGGTCCGAACCCGATAACGCTCCCAAGGAAGTCCGTGTCCCAAGTGTAAACCTAAAACCTAGTCGATGGGAAACTGTGACGCCAAAAAATGCCATTAGAAAATATATTATCTTATACGCAGTGACCCGTTCCTTACTCGAAACGAACCGTACGCGCAAATGTGGCATACTCTGATTGAGCAGATTTGACGTTTCAAGTATAGGCAATGTAGGTGTCATATCAAACATTTTGTGAGAAACATGTGATGTGCACAAATCTGAAATTGTTCATGAGACTGAATTAACTTGTCACGTTTTTCACAAAAAAATAATTCTTCTGTATTATTTTGCGTTTCCTCCCCCCCCCTCCGATTATCTTCGACTATAGATTTTAGGTTTACACTTCGGACACACGACCAACGTTCTTGGTGCAGTTTGGACCAACCGTGAAAAACACTTAACACAGTAGCATATTTATTATTGTTATCATTGAAATTGTATTATCGATATTTTACAATTTTTAAATCGTAAATCTTTAATAAGCAATTAAAGAGCCAATCAGAGAATTCCAATTGTATCTATGGATCATTTCAAGTAGGGAACACTAAAAACACGGGATACCGAAAAAAAAATGTCCAAAATAAATTTCTTTTGTATTTGATTATAGTATAAAGTTAATGAATTATTATTCGAGTTTTTTTTTATTCGTCTATATTTATAGACGAATGTAGGCGTTTAAGATTTGAAATGACGAAAGAAATGACGTCCGGAAAACACCGCGGTCAGAACCTCGCTCGGTATATCAAATTTTCACCATAAAAAATTAAAAAAATGGAGAACTTGCGTACGTTTTATTTTGTTCGTATAATATCACAAGTAAAAATTATTTGACAGAGTGACATTCGACATGTAATTATTTTCAGTTGGTAAATGTCCGTTCGTTAAATATTACCAATACGCTACCTATTATAAGAGAGCGTGCACCGCCCGTAATCCGACTGTGTAAAAATGATATTGTGTGAGCAAAAACTACTCTGGCTATAAATCAAATTTATACCCTTTTTTTTTTTTATGGTTTGAGTTGTGTACCTTAAATATAATACTTATGATAGCTTGGGTAGTTTTTATCCGCACGAAACGGTCTAGCGGTTTAAACGTTTTGTTTATTTCACGATTTACCAATGATAAATTTTCATTTTTTTTTTTTTTTCTTCTTCAAAAACGTAAAATAACCAATAGTTTTAAAACCGATAACTTTTATTATATTTATATTATAAAAAAAAAAAAAAAAAAAAAAATGGGCGACGCGCTACGACACAATTAAAGTTCTTCTGAATGTGCTATGCGATTTTGATGGTTCCGCTATGAATAACGAAAGAGATAAAAAGTTGTCTCGCGCGAAACGGTTTTTCGTATAAATTGTATTTTATATCGTAATCACACGAAGCGTACTTGTTATAACGACACGAGACTACATGTACATTTATCTGACAGTGAATTTGAATATTTATCTTCGAAATTGCCCATGAGCAACCGCTTAAATTCGGGTGGTACAACGTACTCATAGAATATACTCTGTGCCGGTGACGTATGTGGAGTTCAATCAGGGGATGGTCTCAAAAATTGTAATACGCACAACGTTGATTTTAGTTGTTCGATACCGCAAATACCAAAACAATTATTATTTATCCAAAGTCTGATAATTTCAAGTGTTTCAAACTCGAAAAACTAATAACATGGTGGCCATATCGAAAAACCAATACCGGACGTTGCACAGTGCAAGTTCGCGTTATATTTTTACGGTGAACATTTCATTTCATAATAATTTGGGGCCGGTACACTCGAGTATTGTTTCTAGTACGGTTACTCCGTAGACATTTTCGTTTATCACGCAATTGCACAATAAATACGTACATGTTTGATCGAGACCCGCGACCACTTGTAATATACATTTGGAAATGTGTATGAATTTGTTGTTGGAGCCGTTCGATGTTTCTTTATTTCGAAAACTGTCTAGACGATTGGCCCGTGCGCGAGCTTGGGATTTGGTAACCAAACTACGACCGGATAAACGAAATAAAAAATAATAATAATAATAAACGAGCGTAATCGAATTTCGCGAAATCTCCGTATTAGATATGATCGCCGGTTCGCGATAAATGCGATAATATCACCCTGTATAATATATGATAATATATTACCGCCGCCGTCGTGACTCGCCGACGGACATGTGCGAACAAAACCCTTTCGATAGGAGAGAAAAAAAAAAAGAAAAAAAAACGAACGGACGGACGGCGAAATATACAACAATGGTAATATCGAATCGCCGACGCCCGGTGTAAAACGGTCAGTGCCGGGCCACGGCGATATTATATAAATTTTATTATAACAATATTCTATCGTCCGAATGAAAATAGTCTCTCGTCATTGTACCCGTTATTATTATATCGGCCGTGTTCAGCGTACGCGTATTGTGTGTACGGTAATAATAATAATAATGATAATAATAAAAAAATAATATTAATAATTGCATGTCGGAAATCCTTGGTCTAAAATGCAATTTTAAGCGGCCAAAAGTACGGTTTCAAAGATATATATATTTTTTTTGTAAATGTCGGTAGTAATATATAATATTGTGGTTATACGCCTTAAGAATGTAAAAGGCAATAAGAAAATATAATTAAAAAGCCCTTATGTGCGGTATTTTCAATACCAAGATTCGTATCATTAGATACGTATTATTATACGAACGACGTGTATTTCAAATTATTTTTACAATGAAAGTCGACGCAGAATGTAAGTTCAATATTATATGTTCAATACATTTTTGGTAATTTATTTATAGATTCGAAAACTAAATCAAATTGGTAAACTTGAATTCTAACTTCATTATTAAACTTTTATGGGAGTTATATTACAAGTAACTATTTACGAGTTATCCTCCATTCATAGTATAACGTCCTAGCTTTAAAATGGTATAATTTTTATTCGCAGTTTTTCTTTCTTTTTTCTTTCTTTCTTTCTTTCAGCTAGTTCTAGTGTAGAGAAAAAAAAAATCAAAAATTATACTTTTGAAGATTTATTTAAATTTTTGCGTGATGGTGGCCCTTTAAACCCTCGAAGTATTAAATCCCGGCAATTTATTTTTGGTATATTAAAACAATTGTATTATTTTAAACCGAGTCTTCTTTCGAAACACGTTGCACGAAACTCATCGAAATTGGTCGAAATTAATACTAAACATGTTTCCATGTTGTAAAGAGTAGCAAAACTGCTTGGCCGTTCTTGTCCCGTCGTCGTCGGTCTAAGATATATTTCCAATATTTTAAAAACAGGAAAATGATTGGTAATTATTGGTACTTTATCTCAAACGTATTTATTTATACATATTTTTTATTAGTATTTCTCTCCCGATCCGATCAATAAAATCGCGTTCGGTCAGAGACGAGTGGCGGTTACGATACGCGAGATCGACAAACATCAAATATATATATATCTAACGTACACATTATAGATAGTGACAAAATTGGTTGCTAATATTTTAAACGTATATAAATTTTAAAAAAAATTGTTAAAAAAAACACACACGACAAACAGAGCTCGGATATGCGTGTGTTGTGTCGCATCCGCTGTTTAGTGGTGTAATCGATATTTCCATCACCGGTGCGGGGACGAACACGAACGACGAATCGTTACAAACGAATAAATGAAACCAAATTAATATTTATGAAATTCCGTTTTCGGGACCGGCAAATTAAAAGGTAAACGTCACGGGTATTGGGAATTTCAGAACTCTGCACCCGGACCAGACGGGCAGACTCTTCGGTTCGTTAGTATAGTTCGATTATTACGAGCAATGAGCGATGAGCCGCAGGATTTAATACACGTGCACGTCGTGTGCGATTGTAAGAAAAAAAGTAAAAAAGAAAGAAAAAAAAAAAAGTAGGACACTACCCGTAGTTCCGCTATAATGTTGACAAGTTTATGGGATAAAAGTGCCAGAAAGATAAGTAATTTGTATAAAAGTAATAAACAGTGGCTTGAAACAGAATTGATTATGCCAATTATTCAACCACTAGTTCCTTTCACTCTACATTTGGCAATTAGCCGGGCTCCTACAAAAATTTTCAGAATGAACCAACAGATCAAAAACTCTAAAAATTAAAGGTTTACTAAAATCATATTCGTCGCCTGTAATTTTGTATGGTATTCGTAGCAAATAGCTAAAGTCGGGTAAGAGAAACGCCGCCGTGTTATTAAAATGATCTTTGACTACATCGACCAAGTTCGAAAAAAATATAAAAAAAGTACACCAAATGAGGCATTGGCTTTTATATTAGATAATAATTTAACAAAATAACGGTATGTAAACATAGGGAAATCAGCAAAGTTACGGAAAGCCAATATTTATCCAAATTATAACAACATTTTAGATTCAAAAAATTATAAATTATGTAACCTAATAATTGCGCTTAACAAAAATTCCAACTTCAAAAATAAAATCTTAATTAAATTTGTTATCATTAGAAAATAATATAAACTTGTATATTATGTTTTATACGGGAAATATTAATTTTGTTCGCCTAAAATTGAATTTTAGACCACTGTAGGACGTCGCGGCTTTTTTTTATTTTTATCTCTCTGCCGCTACCGGCCGACGGAGTATAAATAATTCTGTCGCCGGGTCGGGGGGAGCGCGTAAAAACTCGGTACGTACAACGAGTTTTAAATGTACAAATCTGGACCGTATACCGGTGTGTTTTTGTATTCGAATCTACCAAATGGGTAAGGTAAGGTTTGTGTTAAAAAGCAAAATTGACTAAATGTTTTATGAGTTTGTTTTTGATCTGTGCGTAAACTCGTTTGTGGCGTGGTTACGAATAATGGGCCGGGGAGTGCGTGAAACTCCCAGTTTAAAATCGGTCACTCCCGGGACGTCTGTAACATCCGTTCGATCTGCGTTTGGTTACATTGTGTTGAATAGGAGTGTGAAGATGAACGTCGGGACTTGGTCATTCCCGTTGATTGAGAATACTACGACGGAAATCTTACGAATAAATGACTTCTCTAACGCACCAGTTAGACCCAGAAGACGAGGTGCTACATTCGAAAACCGGAACAGGACGTCTGGTGGAAACGTTGTCCGCGGACGGAAAATAAAACGCACATCGTAGTGAAACCAATACAGAAAGAAAGAAAAAACAATCTAAACCGACCTACGATTATCTTATCGCGGAAGTATTTATAAGTCATCGGTACTCGCGATGATATTCATAACACTTTTATAGTATTAAACTGTACACGAGAAACAAGAGTATTGTCATACTATTTAATATTATAGTGCGAGTACAAGTATAAGTAAGTAAAAGAGTGTCTTATTCTCGTCGCGCCAAGTACACGAACACGTATAAATATATTATCAACACGATTTCAAAATGTAATTGGAATTATAAAAAAAAATATATATATATATATATATATATATTTTTCATTGTCTTCTATTTAGATAGGACGAACGAGAAAAGAAAATTGCTAACAAACAGATTTCTTTTTGTAATTGATTTAATAATTTCTCTAATTTAATATCTGAAACATGAAGTGTTTTTAATTGTTTTTCAATACATTTTTTAAAAACAAAACCGCGAACAACATGTATTTCACGCGTTTATATTATATTAACCCTGGGCTACACAGACATGAAATAGTGAACAAATAAATAAACCACATAGTGAAACGTCGTTAGCGCAACATACGTGCCGAGAGAATTCTAAACTGTTCCCGTTTAGTGATGGTAATTTGTAATTTGTATCATATTCGTTACAAATAAATGACGTGCGATCGTTTTAACGAAATTTAATAATTTATAGAATTAATTAATTTCTATATTTTTTTTTTTTTTTATATTTTCCGTACCGAATCCGGAATCGTCCGCGTCGTATTATTATGTTATAGGGCTGTCGTTATATATTTACACAGACTTTGCGAGGCTAGCGAAACAATTAATTTTGGAATTTAAAATATTATTCACCAGCACCAACGTAAATCAGAACGTACGCGTTCGTTAGCGTTGCGTCCGTATACGTACTGTCTAGACCAGCGGTTCCCAAACTTTTTTGTCCGTCGTGGCACATAATAATTTGTTTCTATGTGTAACACTTTGGATAAATATTGAAAATAAAACAACTACAGATGTTTCCGTTAACAGCAGATATCGGTGCACGTGGAGAAGTAACGTCTGCTTGGATTATTAACCAGCTAATAATTTTAAAAAAAAAAAATGAAGAAATATTTCCCGTCGTTGTCTGTTGTATGCGGACATGATTGGGTATACGCGATCATTTTGCAGTAACGTCAGATGCAATATCTCATTTAAAATTAATCGAACAAGATCAACTTTTGGAACTTCGATCGGATCGTCCGTTGAAATTAAAATTTAATGGACATACATGGAGTATCCGATAGTTACAGACAAAAAAACAAAAAAAAATACGCTGTTACCAATTCCTACAACATACCTTTGCTAACCTCTGCTACCTTTTCCGTACTGACTAATATTAAAAATAAGAAACGTAAATAAGACTTCTATCAGTTGAACAAGAAAGGCGAGTGTGTTGATTCCTCCTCGAGTTTAACTATTATGCAACCAGCAATCAAGTACGCGTTTCACACTAAATTTGTACTTATTTAGATTTAGAATTGAAAATTTAAATATTTAGTTTAACATGTACACACATTTTTTTCTACATAATTAAATTTGTCAAAATAAACAATTCAAGTTTTCACGGCACACCCTTTGGGAAACACAGGTCTAGACCAGTTCGTGCACAAACTTTCAAAGTCGTGCGTTCATTTGCGTCCAATCGACGCAGTAACTGCACAATATATATTATGCAAAATTATAAAACTGCAATATTCGTAAAATTGATATTATTGTACGAATGTACACTGTCATCTAAGGAATAGAAAATATCCACGAGTACAAACGAACAATATTAATTAATTGTCGAACGCCCACGTTGTATTTTATTACTCGGGCTGTGGCATATTTTCGAGCAAATGGATTTTTGTTTGCCCCCCCCCACACACACACACATTATAATCGCGAGGTAAAACGTTAAAATAAAAAAATAACAATCGGTCATTTCTCTATGGCGAATTTTCGCCGCGCGTTCACCGCGAAAAACAGACAAATAAAAACCGTTAAAAATTCAATAAAAAAACGTAATTAAAATTTAACAATCAAGCTTGTCGTGCATTCCGATAAGGTATCTGATTATAAGAGTAGACTATAATATAGATCAACTAAATGTATAGATAACTATGAAGAATTGAACATTACACCCCATCCTAAAAACCTATCCGGCATTTTGGGGAACAAGTACAGATTTCGTAAATGCTAAACAAATAATTAATTCACTAACAACAGTCAACGGTACTCAGAGATGTTATTCAGAAATATGGCGCCCGGGTGCTAATGTTTCCCTCCCTCCCCTCCACCGATAATAAAATGTATTAAACTAGATAACGTGTTTTTTTTTTTTTTTTTTTTTTAAATTGTATAAAGTCATAATTATTTATTAACAAAATATTGGCCATGTAAAATAATACAGCCCGGGGCGATCGCCCCCTCTAACTCCACACTAATACCTCTCTGACAATACTGCAGAAAGAGCCGTTAAATATATGAAATATTTAAATGAAACGTTAACATTGGATGAGGAACAAAAACAGTTCATATTACAGTGTGTGCAAGAGCATCGATAAACGAATCCGGATTGTAAAAAAAGTACACTACAACAGCAATATGTTTAAAAGTATTTTATATTTATTATTTGTACAATTAATTTGTTCGATATTGTCCGAATGTTTTTGAATGTAAAGTCAATAAACCCCACGAGTAAAAGGTTCTATCGATAAATGTAATATTATAAAAGTTAAAAAAAAATTGATTTATTTAAAATGATGTATTATACAAAATAACAATTTTCCTAGCAATTTACGAACAAATATTTACGGAAATTTCAAACGTTTTTCTAAAAATATTGTAATATGTATTAAGTACTAGTCGGCTAGAGTTAACTTTATCTGATAGACCTAAAATGTCTTGTTGTTCATTTTTATACGGATACACGCTGATTTAGAGGGTGAGACCAAAAATATATTTTTTTGTTCATCTTATAGTTAAGGCATACATATATATATTTATTATAAACTATGTTTAGTAGAAAACTAGATATACAACGATATAAAAAACTCGAGTAAAATCAATCCCATCATATTATAAAACTAATTTAGATATGGCCAAGTGTAAATTTCGATTAAAACTGCATTTCTAAACACGATTAACTAAACTCCTCTGAGAATCATTTTTCGTTAACGATGTTTTATCATTGCGTACGGGTATAAATTAAATTCCCTTCTATGCACCACCTACCCGATTTCCAGCGTCCATCAGTAACCATGTCTTTATTAATTTTCCTTTTTTTCCTTTTTTTATTGTTACCAGCATTGCATCACGAAGTGGCTCAAAGGAGGTTTTGTGTTACAGTATTATTTTACTGCGACTGAAAAATGTAAAATTGACTGGAAACCGGGTAGGTAAGAGTAGGTGCCTACTGAATGTTTCCTGTAATTACTATAAAATGTAGATGTACAGTAATTATTGTACTAATCATTGACATCGAATTCTATAGATGTTAATAATCAGTCGTTTGTTTGATCATTTAAATTTATTCCCTCATACCACCGCGATCATTTTTATCACGAACGGAACACTTATCAGTGATTATCTCCGAATATGTTAATGACAATTGGATATAGTTTTTATTTTTCAGTTATTATATCGAATCAAGATAAGTATCTAAGAGCATGCGGAGGGCAGATTTTATTTGGTGACCACAAAATGTATGGCCTTAGTTAAAAAGCGTGTAATACGAAATATTATATAAAAAAAAATAATATACCCTGCGCTGTAGATAGTTGCCTGTAGGACATACGGTCAACCCTTCTTTATTTGACAGCAGGGGGCAATTTGTGAGTGGCTTTGAAGGCGCCACGTCGTAATAGATACGTCTTAAATATGGTTAGTTGGTTGCGTTAAAGCGTTAGTGGAGCCCGGCCGAAGTGCAACTATCTTCACGCGAAGGGTCACTTGTTTTGGTGCTAGCAAGTGAGTGAAAAAAAGCTACAAAAACACTTAAACAAAAACGTTTTGCCAGAGAGCATTTATCCCCTCCTTTAATTGGCCATCAAAGAACGAACAGATGATATTGGCCGATTCAAAAAACACTTTTCGCGGGTAACGCCGTTTCCGATCAGAGAGGAAAAGAAACGCTATAATGACCCTACTATTGGATAAATAAACCATTCTGGCTCGTGTAGTTTGTGTGATTAAATGATAAAACGCAACGCCCCGTTGTATTCAATAATAATATTTAATAACACAGTTTACACATAAAAATGTGTCTATAACATTTTATAGAAAGTTTTTAGAAAGTAAAATCCGAGTTTTCCGTTTCGAGTAAGTTTGTGTTTTAAAATACACACAATACGATAATTGTGTACGGTAAAATGATGACTTGCACACTTTTTACAAAAAACGATAAATGCATGATTTACAGGCAAGAACACATACAATGGGTCTTTAAACGATTTGCTAAGATTAATTAAATATTTAAAAAATAGTAATATCAAAATATTAGTTCGTAAATATTTTATTATTTAATTCATTTTTACGTACCTATTCATAAATACTATATTTTTTTTTTTTTTTTTTTTTTATGAATGAATATACATAAAATATCAATTATTATTAATTATATATTTTTTAGAAAAATGTTTATTAATTCGTAGAACTTAAGTACTTTTGTGTATGAAAAAAAAAAAAATTAAAAAAACACCAACTTATTATTTCCAATTGGCGAAAAAATTATTTTTTACAGTGTTAAAAATGATATATATTTATACGCGTTTAATAAAGTTAATAATTACAGAAACATTTTAAATCTTGTATAAAATGTTTAACAATTTGAAAAGTTTACTTTACGAGATTCAGATGTGTGGGACTGACACATTGTTAATTATAAATTCTTCATAAGAATTTCTGGAAGGATTTTTGAACCATAAGGGCTGAACATATATTTTCAAATGCTTACAAAAAATTGCGTAATTTAACGATACGCAATTATTTCAGAAATCATTTTTTTTTTTTTTTTTTTAGTACACAATCAGTATATTAAACTGTTAATGGAAGTATACAACGGTATACCAAACAAAAATCCTTTAATAAAACAAAAAACTTATTTTAACCTTGGAAAATCGTGTATCGAATTACCGAGCATTTCGCGTAACCAAAACATTTTTATCTACAGAAATTAAAAGAGAAAAACAACATCTCCAAGAAGAATAAAACAAAATTACACCACGTCGAGAAAATTCTATCATATTATGTGCTTATGGAAAACTTCAGGTGTCTGTGATTATTTCTTACCGCTTTAACAAAACAAAAAATCAATATTAACAAAAACCGTTTTTGATAAAATATTTTATTTTGGTTTTCCGACGTTCTTTCACATTATAAGGACAATGACAATAAATTTAAAAAAAAATATATATTAAAAATTACCTCATCACAATGGAACGGTTTACGGCAATGTATAACTATAAGACAACTTCTAAAAAGGTTTTGATCGGAGTAAGCCTCGTCGAAAACTTGTATAAAAAAAATTTAAAAAATCTAAACAAAATTAATGTCAACTTATTCACAATATTGTTTTATCCCGAGATGTTAATTTTTATCTGTCTACCAAGTCTAGGCGCCTATTGCGTACAATAATTCAGTGGCGTAAATTGGATAATTATAAAAATTTGTAAGTAACCCTATAATTTCTATTTTTAAAAGACACCACTTATTTATTAAACAAGTGCGTACAAAATTGTAATTGTCGTATAATATCTGTGATTGGCAAATATCTGACAAATTAGAAGCAAAACTAGAATATAATATAAAACAGAAGGGTTTCAAAAGGATTTTCCATTTAATAACTGAGTCAATAAAAATATTCTTAACCTTGCCAACCAACGCAGCAAGTTGTGAATGGCCATTTTTCTGTTTAAAGATATTGGAATATATCTATGGGACAAAAACGGCCAAGTAGTTTATCTACTCTTTACAATATGGAAATATGTTTTGCATTAATTTTGACCAATTTCGATGAGTTTTGTTTCGAAAAAAGACTCGGTTTAAAATAATAACATTTTTAATGGTTCTTTTTTATTATTATATATATATATATATATATAAATATTCGATTCGATCGGTAGAAAGAAAGTTAGGGGCCTTTAACATCCGATCAGAGAGAGAAAAAAAAACGCTACAATGACCCTACTATTGGATAAGTAAACCATTCTGGCTCGTGTAGTTTTTGTGATTAAATGATAAAACGCAACGCTCCGTTGTATTCAATAATAATATTTAATAACACAGTTTACACATAAAAATATGTCTATAACATTTTATAGAAAGTTTTTAGAAAGTAAAATCCGAGTTTTCCGTTTCAAGTAAGTTTGTGTTTTAAAATACACATAATACGATAATTGTGTACGGTAAAATGTTGACTTGCAAACTTATTACTAAAAAAGATAAATGCATGATTTACCGGCAAGAACACATAGTGTGTCTTTAAACGATTTGTTAAGATAAATTAAATATTTAAAAAAAGGTAATATCAAAAGATTAGTTCGTAAATATTTTATTATTTAATTCATTTTTACGTACCTATTAATAAATACTATTTTTTTTTTTTTATGTATGTATATACATAAAATATCAATTATTATTAATTTTATATTTTTTAGAAAAATGTTTATTAATTCATAGAACTTAAGTACTTTTGTGTATGAAAAAAAAAAAATTAAAAAAACACCAACTTATTATTTCCAATTAGCGAAAAAAATATTTTTTACAGTGTTAAAAATGATATATATTTATACGCGTTTAATAAAGTTAATAATTACAGAAACATTTTAAATCTTGTATAAAATGTTCAACAATTTGAAAAGTTTACTTTACGAGATTCAGATGTGTGGGACTGACACATTGTTAATTATAAATTCTTCATAAGAATTTCTGGAAGGATTTTTGAACCATAAGGGCTGAACATATATTTTCAAATGCTTACAAAAAATTGCGTAATTTAACGATACGCAATTATTTCAGAAATCATTTTTTTTTTTTTTTTTTTAGTACACAATCAGTATGTTAAACCGTTAATGGAGGTATACAACGGTATACCAAACAAAAAATCCTTTAATAAAACAATAAAACTTATTTTAACCCTGGTAAATCGTGTATCGAATTACCGAGCATTTCGCGTGACCAAAACATTTTTATCTACAGAAATCAAAAGAGAAAACAACATCTCCAAGAAGAATAAAACTTTTGAAGATTTATTTAAATTTTTGCGTGATGGTGGCCCTTTAAACCCTCGAAGTATTAAATCCCGGCAATTTATTTATGGTATATTAAAACAATTTTATTATTTTAAACCGAGTCTTCTTTCGAAACACGTTGCATGAAACTCATCGAAATTGGTCGAAATTAATACTAAACATGTTTCCATGTTGTAAAGAGTAGCAAAACTGCTTGGCCGTTCTTGTCCCACCGTCGTCGGTCTAAGATATATTTCCAATATTTTAAAAACAGGAAAATGATTGGTAATTATTGGTACTTTATCTCAAACGTATTTATTTATACATATTTTTTATTAGTATTTCTCTCCCGATCCGATCAATAAAATCGCGTTCGGTCAGAGACGAGTGGCGGTTACGATACGCGAGATCGACAAACATCAAATATATATATATATCTAACGTACACATTATAGATAGTGACAAAATTGGTTGCTAATATTTTAAACGTATATAAATTTTAAAAAAAATTGTTAAAAAAAACACACACAACAAACAGAGCTCGGATATGCGTGTGTTGTGTCGCATCCGCTGTTTAGTGGTGTAATCGATATTTCCATCACCGGTGCGGGGACGAACACGAACGACGAATCGTTACAAACGAATAAATGAAACCAAATTAATATTTTTGAAATTCCGTTTTCGGGACCGGCAAATTAAAAGGTAAACGTCACGGGTATTGGGAATTTCAGAACTCTGCACCCGGACCAGACGGGCAGACTCTTCGGTTCGTTAGTATAGTTCGATTATTACGAGCAATGAGCGATGAGCCGCAGGATTTAATACACGTGCACGTCGTGTGCGATTGTAAGAAAAAAAGTAAAAAAGAAAGAAAAAAAAAAAGTAGGACACTGCCGTGGGTGGGCCACTGTTGTAGGCGGGAAATCGAGAAGGTAGAATATATAGGGGGGAATTTATAATTTACATCTGTTACACAACGGTAACTCATTGCTAACGAAAAGCGATTTAGGTCAAAAACGTTTTGATAAATTTCAATTGAAAATGTTATTAGTTTGTTTATTTGTTTATTTTTTTTTTTTTCTTTCCCATTTTTCTAGAACCAGACAAATTTTATCCATAAAAACCGTATAATAATAATAGTAATGTGATTTTTACGATTTTCATTAAAATTTCTGATATTTTTTTTAGCGCTATAAGAACAACAATTTACGGGTAAACCGTGAATCAAATTGTCGAGCGTTTTTGAACAGTCGAAAAAATCAAATCAAATAATTCGACAATTTCAAATAGCTGTAAAAAAAAAAAAAATGCCCGACTATTTTGAAAACGGCACCGCGTCCAGATAATTATATTGAGTGTTAATTTTAAACGGGATTATAATGCAACATAACAAAATCATTTATTGTGTAATTATGAACGAATGTGGCGTTTAAGCCGGTGCGCCCGCCGTACTGACAGTAAACAACACGAATGCACGATGTACGGTCGACCCCTAGGCGCTCGGAAAGCATTTGTACAGAGTGCGGCAGAGCCGAATGACATGTTTAATGAGGTCATTAGCCTGTGATAAGATAAGAGCAGGCCTTAACAAGTGGTCAGTTTTGAATTGTACGGTAATGCCGTTTTAATTCCTAATCATAGTCTGGACAGGTGTACGTCGTGGTTTCGTCCGTGGTTTCATTCCACGTGCTGAATCTGTTCCTTTTGCTAACGCTATGGAATTGCGGATACGGCATTCGGAAGAAACTGGAAGTACCCTAAGTAGACTTGGACACGGAGCACCCAGAACGGTAAGAACCCCCGAAAATGTACAGTTGATCAGAGAGTCGATTGAGCAGTTACCAAGACGCTCGGCCCGGAAACACGCTGTAGCTTTGGGAATCTCAGACCGTTCTTTGAGGAGAATTCTTCACGATGATTTATCATTCCATACCTATAAATTAATGCTTGTCCAAGAGTTATATGCTACTGACTACGGCAACCGTAAAAATCTCTGTCAGCAAATCCTTCTGCAAATTCCTCCGATATCAACTTTTTTCTGTAGTGATGAGGTCCATTTTCATCTTTCTGGAACTGTAAATAAACAAAATTTTCGATACTGGGCTACAAATAACCCACGGCAGCTCCATGAAAGACCACTCCACGTTGAAGTCGAGGCGATACCAGTCGAAATGTGCCGAAAATCATATGAGAGCTTCAAAGATCGTCTACAACAGTGTATCAATGCTGACGGCCGCCATCTTGGAGATATAATTTTCAAAAAATAGTTTTTAAAAATGGGATTGAATACTAATTTAAATTAAAAAAAACCTTTTCTTTAAGTTTTTACTGTTCGTTATTTATAGCCCATCATAACTCGTCAGTCGGCTCTGCCGCAACCTGTATGTTGTAAACTAGAAACGTGCGGCGTGGTCCTAAAGACCGAGTTTTAAATTCGATAACAAAAAAAAAAAATACCGACAAAAACCAAAGAAAATGAATCGGATAAGCTTCCCTCGGCCTTGAAATTCGCGTGGGCGATTTTAGAAATAAATTTTATGCGACTGTATCGCGACGTGCATTGGCAACCGTAGGAATTATTATTTTTAATTATAACTTACCACCCGTCAGTTTGTGTGCACAACTACTTTTCGATAAATTATTCCCAGTGATTGTGACGCCAAAGTTAAACAACTCAAAATTAATATTCATCGTTCCCTAATGAATTCTCGCCTAAGATATTTTGTGTTGCGCATTTAATAATACCCCCCAGTCGCAAACAAAAAAGTTATCGTTTATAAATTGAAATATCCAATTAATTAATTTTAAATTAAAAAAAAATAAATATTACTCGAAAACCGTAGGTATTATCCACGCGACAATATTTTAAAAAATATTAAAATGCACTGAAATTATTCAAATTATTAAAACTTGGAAGCGTACGGTCGCGCGTTTATCAATACCGTTAGTGTATATACATTTGCCTAACCATATTAGATTTGTATCGCATTTGTACCGCTCGCTGATTGTACTCCGAGATAGTATTGCGACTAAATAAAAATTCAATTCAACGAAATTCCCACTAATTCCTTCAGCTAATCTGCAAAACCACCTTGATCGCATATGGAAAGTTGGTTAACCAAATTTCAAAGTTAACTAAAATAAATGACTATCCATACTATACATCCTTCCTTCGGAAGGCAGATCGCCATCATTTATTCAATGAACCTGTACAATTAACAACGAAAAAGTAAAAATCCCGTTTTTCCCTAAGTCGGGGCCGGGACGAGCCAGGCCGAAGCCCACATGCTGTCCTCACATAGTCCCCCCTGACTCTTCATACGGCCGGCGGTCTGGCGACTGCAACGCGCTTGAAGGCGCGCGCCGGCGACGTCGAGGGATTGGCGCTGCCGTTCTGCCGACTCCTTCTCCGCGATGACGGCATCGACCACCGCTTGCCATTGGTCTGGGGACTCCAACATGAGCGACACCAAGGCGCCCGGTTCGAACGGACCAATCCTCCGGACCGGGCGCTCCCATTCCCCGTCAAACGCCCCGCAGCGCATCAGGGTATGAAGAGCGTCGTCATCCACCTCGTTCTCCTCACTGGGAAATTCGCAGTGAGAACACCCGGGGGACGGAGCTCGCCCGATCCGGTGAAGGAATGAGTTGAAGCATCCGTGCCCCGTGAATAGCTTAGTGAGGCGGTGCGTCATCGAACCGTGCGGTCTTGTAACCGACCAGCGCGCCAGCGCGCGAGTGTTAACGCGCACCCACTCTCCTCCGGCGCTTCCGTGATTCGGATCCGACGCGCCCATCTGGTCGCGATGCGGAACTTCGTACGAAGCGCTGACGGGCGGGGTTCCTTCCGTCCACCACGAGTGTTAAATATCTAGGTCAAACTTTAGACCGTAGGTTAACCTGGGCCAATCATGTTGAAACCAAGAGACTGTCGCTAAACAATCGTCTACGTATGTGAAAACCTTTACTATGTAATAATAAATATATATCTGTGAAAACTAAACTCCTAATGTATAAAACTCAATATAGACCTACGGCCTTCAGTGGTGGGATAGTGCTAAAAAGTCGAATATTAAAATGATAAAAACTTTCCGAAACATTTCACTCGGGAAACTAACTAATGCTCCCTCCTGTGTATCTACTCGCACATTACGTCATGATTTAAAAATAAAATCAATAAACGAATAAGCGGCATGTGTTTATAAAAGATTTCATAATCGTTTAGCTTCGCATGGTAACCCTCTAATAAAAAACGTAGCCTCCATTTCAATACCCGGGGTAGTCCGCCTAGACGCTTGTTGCGTAAGTGGTGCGGGGATTTTTTACACGATTAAAACACATCTCTGAATAAAAAAAAAAAATAATAATAAAAAAAAAAATAGAAAGTGTCATCAAAACGGGTGGCTACTTTCCTCGCGCTCTTCTTTCGTGTACATTACGCTTAGCTCGTATTCGTATTGTGTCACATTGATACTGATTGTATATTGCTTTTAAAAATGAAAAAAAAATTAAACGAAATGTATTCAGTAGTATGGATTTTATGACAAATACAAATTCGCGTTGTAACTGTATTCGTGACGAAATGCGTCTGTATTAGTATTCTTAAGGCGTACACCTGTAAATATTGAATCGTTGAACCATCGTCGACATTAACCGACCGCTGTTCACCAGCAATTTGTTTTCTTATCGTCCGACATCTCATGGCGTTCATCGATAGTGAGGACAAAAAAATGCATCTACGGTCATGGGTGAACGTGTCCCGGTACACACGTGACCAAAAAAAGTCACTCTAATTTTGTGTTACAAGTGATGGTTACGAGTCAGATGGTAAGTGTCCTACATGGACAATGAGGTTATGTTAAAAAAATATCCGTTCAATTTTGCGGTGACCGTACGTCCCGTATTTCGACTTAGTGTCCCGACAAAAGTTATACGGGACGCGTTTTGTCCCGGTTTTTCAAGTCTGTCCCGTATTAATCCCGTTTCTCCCATCACTGTTGTTATAATTTATAACTTGAGAAATATATCAGCGATCGTAGAATAGCATTTGACATCGCCCGGGTACAAACACTGCAGTATACCAACAGATTTTCGTACCATCAGACGAAAGAAATAACCGTTTTTTTTTTACTTGAAACTATCACATCAATTACCATTGTGTGAAAACACATTTAAAAAAAAAAACTATTGTTGCAATGAGTTTTATAATATTTTACTAAATGAAACTGAATTACTCGGCGCAGGGTTAGTTCAGCACAAAAGTACACAAAAATAGCAGTAGAAGAAATTGATCGGCCATCGTCGTCGTTAAAATAAATTTTTTTTTTCATATTTTGTGTACATATTAATATTTGATTTGTATTTCAAAACTATTATACAGCACACATTTTAATTTGTTTTTTTTTATTATTATTATTATTATTATTATTATTACTATATACAGTAAGGTAATTAAAGTGTCCCGTATTTTTATTTTATTTTTTGATAGTCGCCCAAATTTAGTTTGCGATGGAAAATGTCACGTTGTCACGTAGTTGCCGATAGTCGTACTACGGTGAGAAAAGAGTTTTTACCATGTCCGCGCATATTAATTTTAAAATATTAACATAAATTATCGGTTTGTTAAATATTGTAAAATTAAAAATATCGAATATCCGGTTTTTTTGTCTAGTGTCGTGTGCTTCTACGTTACCCGTACGAAATCGTCTAAATAGTTACGTACACTCGCCTAGTTAATCGATTAGAAGATTTCAATTGTCGCCGTTTGTATTACTAAATAAAAATAATTCATAGGCACCAAAACCGATATAATAAAAACACGGATGTTTTAGGTTCGTTACTTGACTACGTCGTAACTTTACATTAAATTCAATTGAAATAATGTTGAGTAAACATACATTAATAATATTTGATCTCACGTTCATTTTGTCTCTTATTTTTTTTTTTTTTTATTTCTAGTGTTGGGAATTACATAGATAATAATATTTATATAAATTATTCATCTTTTACCTCTTATCTAGATAATTACAGATCATGAATATTGAAATCGGTGAAATTTAAAACTATTATCTTAAACATGTGTGCCATAATTTCAACGTCAAAATAATATCACATTAGATATTCGGTAAGTGCCTATACAATGTATGATGAGCTACTAGTATATCCAAATTATGATATTTAATCGCCAGTCGGAATGAAATAAAATAATTTATAATATAACTAAACCGAGTTATGATTGGAACAGAAATATCGTTGTATAGTTAATAGAATATGCAGAAAACTCGGGTTTATTGTACATTTACGGATATTTTTTTTTTTTTTTTTTTTAGGAAATCACTACTTTTGCGCACAAATATTTTAAATTTGTTCATGAAAAATAAAATGTTCAGTTGCAGAACAACGGTGGTAGGTGCAAAATTGCATAATAGCAATACGGTTCCAGAAGCCGGATAGGCAACATAACGTACAAAATAGTGTGATAGCCGCTAGAGTTTTTTTTTTATCAAAAACTGTTGTATGGGGCTATATCGGCACTATCGTTGATTAAATTGATGATTACGTTACCGTTTATAATCTTAAATATAATTTCGCGGTTTCTCGATTCGATTAAAATTAACCGTTTTCGAAATACAGACCCATGACCGCGGTAACTATTCGTGCCTACTATTTTAAAACGCACAATTTTGCAAGCTTTGGCGAATACACTTGGAAAAATAATCTGCTGTAAGTAAACGTCACTCTGTTATCTATCCACGCAAGTATACAATATGAGTTTATTTTCTTCGTTTGACCAGAGTTCGGTCGCTTAGTAATAGAATATTAAAATACCAGGGACAAACTCATGTGGTTTTTTTTTTTTTTTTTTTATGGAATATGGACACATAGGTACATCATGACGGTTAGCAAACCTTTAATTCCGTCTGGTTAAAATTATAAATCGTGGTTCAAACATTACGGAAAACATTCTACCCGTCTACTACTAGGTAAGAAATGATAATTTTCTACATCAGATAATCGAAAAAATAATTTAAGAATTACTTTTGATACTAAAGAAGTATTAATAAGTACACAACTCTTACTTGTATTTTAAACAAACGTTTGTATTTAATAATCAATTCATTTTAAATTTGGCAATGCGAATTCGTCAAATGTTTTAAATAATAATATTGAAATGCATTATTAAATAAATTGTGTTTAAAGCAGATGGAAAATATTTATGAACTATGGTAATAATTTTCAAATTATAAATCCTGCAGTCGTACAAAAATCATCTTATTTTATGACATTCCATATGAGGCATAACACTTGTGCTTCTCACATTTTCAAATATAACAATTTAAGTGAGTTAATTATTAAACTATGAGTAGATTTATGCACATGGGGATATTTTATTTTATTTAAATTGTATTCATTTTTTTTCAATGTTAGAACTCAATGACTCTGTAATGGCTGCATGAAGAGGAAGTTCAAATGTACAAGTATCCAGAGATGTTGGCCTTACATTTACCTTGCAAATAGGCCTTCGATAAAACATCAAATATTCAAAAAGAACGTGATGGTGTCCTGCTATCGACAGCTCCGCATGTACAATTAATAGGATTATTAGTTTAAATTTTGGTTCATGAACCTATTAACATATAATTTTAGTTTACACATCAAACTCTAGAAAAAAATTACTACTGTCGACATAAAAACAACCTTAATACAATTTATATTCATAAAAGTTTGTAATATTATTATCATGATAACTATTTTTTATTAACAGTTTTATTAGTCAAATACACATAATGTTTTTCTCGGGGTATGCCCAGAGAGCCTATATAATATATAGAATAATAAAAGAGATTGGCCAACTTACTAATGCCTTCCTATAAGTTATAATATGTTATTGTGGGTCACACCGTACTATGTCTGAATACTAAACAGTCTTGGTGAATATACTATTATTCTCCAATCATCAAAAATAAATTAATTGTGGTGTCGCTATAATTGTTTGTCTACCTACTGTCAACTTTTTTTAAAACTATTTAGAATTAATCTGGGTAATCTATTCATTTTTATTATTATTTAATTTTAAAATTCCACCAATCACTGCTGTGCTATGAAAAAATAATTTTGTAATAAAATTCTATCATGACTATATTATTGTTCTTAAGGAGTATACTGTAAATAATAAATCAATGAACATTGATATTTTAATCAAGTGCAGTTTAATCGCAATCACTTGTATAAGTGTTAACTTCGAAATTATTATAATCAAACTATAACATTAATTTGTAGTGAAGAAAAAAAATTACCTATGGGCCTTTTAAAATTCATCCAATAATTGTTCACATTTGTTTTATATTTTTACATTTATAGAATATTTTATGTTTTATATATCAGTTTTTTTTAATTGTATAATAATACTATTTATTACCCCTCACAACATTTGTTAATGTTTAACGTTTAGTAAATATTTAAAATTATTTAAAATATTTAAATGTTTAATTTACAAACTTAATTGAATACTTGTGTAATAATAAAAATTTGACATTTAAAAGGTATTAGGCAGTATTAAATTATTTTTTTTATATGTGTAAAATAAATTATTTGATTTTTCTGTCAACCAATACCCACACAGCAAGATAATATTCTAAAAATATTTACTCAATATTGAATTTTAAATGTTATGTATTTATTATAGGTGTGTATTAGTTGAACCACAATTAAATGTTAAATAGTATTTTATTAGAATTAACAATTATAGTGATAAAATAATCCAGTGATACATTGTAGAAATTGATGTGTTCAGTATAATAATGTTTTGAATTTGTTGAAAATATAATATTATCTATTGGTGGCTTATATATTATTATTATTATTATTACTATTGCCTGTGTTTGTCAATTTTAGTTGAAATTTAGACTATATAAGGGGTAAATATGACCCATTCTTTATTGTGTATAAATTAATTTCAATAAAATATTTGGTCATGTTACAGAGACAAAAACTGTAGTCTTACATAATAACTTCTTGACTTTTTTAGAACTGTTAAGAATTAATCTGGGTACTATATTTATTTTTATTACAATTTAATTTTCAAATTCTAACAGTCATTTTTGCTATGAAAAATTAATTTTGAACAACTTTTTTTTTGGAACATTTGGAATATTATTTTATATGTTAGGTTTTTTTTTTTTTTTAATCAGATTATCGGTGATTGGTATTTCATTAAGAGTGGATACTTAAACAGTATAGATACAAATACTATTTATTACCCCTCACACCATGTTTAATGTTTCATAAGTATTTTTATCTTTAAAATTGATTGTTTAAATTGCAAACTTAGTTAAACAATTACATATTTGGGATTAAATTAAATTATATAAAATTAATTTTTTTTTTTTTTTAAATGTGTTAAATTGTATTATTCTGCCAACTAATAACCACACAGCACTAAATACATTTACTCAATATTGAATTTTAAATGTTATATATTTATTATATGTTGGACATTTATTCACTAAATACAGATTATTATATATTCATTCAACACTGGGTGCATATCAGTTGAACTACTATTAAATTCTATATAGTAATTTATTAGAATTAATATTTATTCAGCGATACCTTGTATTGCTGTGTTCATTATAATAATATTTTGAATTTGTTGAATAATATAGTATTGTCTATAATTGGCTTATATATTATTATTATGATTGTTTATGATTTTATCAGTTCTAGTTGAAATACGAATTAATTTTATTAATTAGACAACATCTTACTTTAAATAATAAAGACTATAACATTTTCTTTCGGAATGTAATATTTTTAATAAAAACCAATATTTTAATTATTTTTCCTTATCCATAATTTTTCTTTTGGTTAGGCACTGAGTCAATAAAAAGTTTTAATATTGGTTTCCATATCATTTTACTAAAGTATTAAATTTTAAATTAATAACTTTAATAGATTTGTTGTACCTTTCGGGGTCCATACACATAATAGCAATACATCTTTTGACCAATGTGTAGTTGATCTTGAACTTGATAATAATAATTATTGTTGCGTTTTAAATAAAATTATCCGTCTTTAACTGAGCAACATTTAATTTTTCCACTTTTTATCGGTTTTTCTGGGGCGTAATAAGGCATATTTAAGGTTGCTGCAAATTCCTCAAGTTGAGCATATCCTTGACCAGTATTTACAATAGTAGAAACGACGGCCATACTAACATCCATATTTGTTTAACGGATTGATCTTCATTCAGTGTGAATATATTCTTTGATGCCGCATACTTGGCTAGTAAAACAAAAAGTACCAAAAGCTCCTTACCGCTTCTCTTTAGTAAATTCCAAATCACGAAATGCGCAATCGATGTACCCTGGTGTTTTATTGACTGGATAATTACAAAAGCATATCATATTGACAAATCGTCTTCCATTCATATCACCAAATGAGTTATTAATTTCTGCAGAACTATTTCGATTTTCCGGTGATGTTGGGATTTGAATGCAATGTTATCATACGACATTTATTTAATTCGATTTTAAATTATCAGTGACAGTAGTTGTTTCAGCGTTGGACAACTAATGATGCCATTAGTCTGTAATACACAGAAAATATAGTCAAAATACGAAATTTTTTTTTTTGTTTTGTGGTCTGGCACGCAAACACAACAGAGCTGATTTGGTTTTTCGCGTTTTCACTTATTACCCACACAGCACAGGGATCGCACTACAATAATTAATAACAGTTTATTTTTATTTTTTTTTTTTTTTATCCGTGTTACCAAGGTAACCCATAAATCAACATGAATAATTCGATTTTTGTACTAAAAATACTTAAAAACCTAATGTGGAGATGGATTTCAATAAACCTTCTCTGGACAACGCTGTGAACATTTTGCAAAAAAAAAACCGTTCCAGTAGTTTTTGAGTCTATTCGTCTCATACAGACAGACATCAATTTTTATATATATATATTTTATTTCGTATATAGACAAAAGCCAAATACCCCCCCCCCCATACACACATACTCATTCAGTCACGATCAATGCCAATAAAAAGATTAGCGAGAAGAAAGAATAAAAAAAACCACGATATAGTAAATAATATATTAGTATATATAGTATGTTATACTATTTAATTATATAGATTAAATATTATATCTCATCAATATCAGGTAGTTGTGTAATTTTAAAATATAACTTTTTTTTTTTAGCTAACCAATCAAATTTATTTTTACGTGATTTTTAAATACAATTACTACAGTCTACAGTGGTCATTTAATCTATTCTAAATAAAATAAAAATCAGATCTGACAAATTGTAAACCTCTAAATTTTAAACAGTTAAGTAAAACTTGTTTAATAATATCCAAATGTACAAATTAATATGTTTGGTCTCCATCGCCTACCTTTGTAGATTTTAATAGTGTGTGATGGCTAAAAGTGTAAAAAGAAAAAAAATACCTAGAGCAACAGAAAAAGTTTAACATTTTAATTCCCTCAAGCAATGAATCACTGGTGGGTGACTTCTTAATCAAGCATATCATGTTTTTCACAGTCTCTTTTCACATATACTTATTATGCTAAGCAACATTTATTGTATATTTATTATTATAATAAAAAAAAAAAAAATTAAAAAAATGTTAATTACTAATAGATTTTGTTTACAATTTAAAATACTTAAAAAATCAATAGTTTTTGTGGTTATACAATAATTATTTAAAGTAATAATACTAATTTTCTGTGTGAGTATGTAGAATAATTAGATACTAAATAACATTTGAATGGTGGGAAGGTACCTATTATGCATTTTTTTTTTTTTTTAAAAACAAGCAAAATATATTATATATAGTTTGCTGAGGATTGTAGATTGTATTAAATTAGATGTTAAACTGTTGAGATTTAATTTATAATATACATATTAATGTTGATTGGATATGCGAATTTAATCATTTATGTATACCGCATTTCTGAGCAGCAAAACAAAACAAAAAAATTCAATTATCCAATATGTGTACATCTGCTGAAAGATGTACATTACATTTTTGAGGGATATTAAAGCAGTTTATCGTTAAGGTTATTATATTTCACTTTGATACTTTTTTGACCATATGCCAATATACAAATATTATATTTTAATATATTTTTTATAATTTATAAAAGATGGCGCATTTATAATATACTATGCGGACTACATGTTTTTTTTTTATGAAGACCACATATCCGAGCAGCAAATATATGTTTATTATTCATTTTTTAAGATGGATTATTTATGTTTTCACGGAAATGTTTAGGAGCAGATCAGTAGGCAACGTAGGTATAGAATTGAAAAATAGCAATACGATTTCAGGAGCTGGAAGATAACGCACAAAAAAAAGCGGTAACCATTAGATTACCTTATCTAATATTGTTATCGGACCGTATAAAACAGTGGTAACCTCTAGGTTATATTATCAAATACTTTGCAGAACGTACTATCGATCGTGTTACCGTGGACCTACTGTACATACGACTCATTTTGTATGCGCCACCGCTTCATCGATTTTTCGAACAAAGCATTACCGCAGTAGCTGTTCGTGCCCACTGTACACTCGTCGTCGTCGTCGTCGTCGTAATACACCCGTTTAATGTTTTTTGCAGAATGACATTCTGGAAACGCACAATTTTGCAAGCTGGTGAATAGTTTTGTAAAAGTAATATACTGTGAGTTGAACGTCGCTTGTTACCAATCGATGTAAGTATGTTTCTTTATTCTTCCCGTTTGACCTATATTCGGTCGCTCGGTAATAGCTCATTAAAATACCAGGGTCTATTCATCTATTCAATCTATTTATTTGTATTACTATTTAGTTATGAAATTCTACCAATCACTGCTATGAAAAACTAATTCTGTAATATAATTCTATCATGACTATATTATTATTTAATTGGTAGTGAAGAAAAAATATTACTCATGTTTAGGGATGGGCCTTTTAAAATCCATCCAATAATTTTGCTACTGAAAACTAATTTTCACATTTGTTTTTTATTATTACATTTATGGAATATTATCTTATATTATTTATATTATTTATGTTGGTTTTTTTTTTTTAAAAAAATTTTTTTTTTTAAATTTTTTTTTAAAAAATTTTTTTTTTTTTTTTTTTTTTTTTTAAATTTTTTTTTTTTTAAATTTTTTTTTTTAATTTTTTTTTTTTTTTTTTTTTTTTTTTTTTTTTTTTTTTTTTTAATCCGCTATTAATACAATTTATTACCCCTCGCAACATTGACAATCTTTAATTAATAATTTAAAAATGGATGTTTAATTTACAAACTTAATTGAATACTTGTGTCATAATACAAATTAAAGGTATTCGGCAGTATTTAATTAATTTTTTTAAATGGTGTAAAATAAATTATTTGATTTTTCTGTCAACCTTGCCACACACAGCAAGATAATATTCTAAAAATATTTACTCAATATTGAATTTTAAATGTTATATATTCATTAGTGTCCTAACTATTATTGTACAATCGTTAACAAGACATCTACCGGTTTGATTCTAAAAATCTATGATTTTAACAAATCATTAACATCCAATTTTTTATCTTTTATTATTATTATTATTATTATTATTATTATTATTATTATTATTTTATATAAAATAATGATTTAACTAATAACTAATTACAATACCGTAATAACCGACCTTATATCAAATAATAAATATATTAAAACTATATAAGTAATGGTTCATTATAACACCTGTATTTAGGTGTTGTGCATATATTTTTGAAAGAAAAAAAAGTGAATTTTTCAACTTAAAAATACTCAAATTCAATATTAAATAAATGTACAAGTAGTCCCTATATCATTATCACAATTATTTTTTGTGTAATCGTGGTATAAAATAAAATGTATACTTTTTCCCTGTTCATAATGGAACTACCAAAATTGCATAGCATATTCAAAAAAACTGTATTGGTGTACTTATTTTTTTTTCTAATGATAACATAAATGCAATAAAAGTTAACACTTTTTTGAAAACTTTTGGTCATTTCGGTCCAGGTGTGGAAGCTGTCTGTTCAATGGGTTTATGTTGGCATATTAAATGTGTTCATCTGACAAAAAATAGCTCTGTAAATTAAAATCATTTTAGGTATATAAAGTAAGTAATTAATTTTAATATAACTTACTTGGTGCACAAGTTAATACTCAAAAAGTAACATATATTGGCCTAAAACAGTGGTTCCCAACCTTTTCGACACTACGGCCTACTTGGAGAACTTTAGATACGGTCACGGACCACCACAACTTTAGACCTTATATTTCTTATAAACAAGAATCAATTATTTTCACCATTTTAGAAGAATTTAGATTATGAATAAATAAAAACTAATGAAATTCCTTAGAGCAGGCTTATAATATTGTTTATAATTGATGAATTTTAAGTAAAAGTTTTATATTTATTTACAATTTAACGCAAATTACTATTATAAAAAAAATGTACACCATATTATTATATTTATTAAAGGTAAATTACAATTATAAAAACAATTTAATGTGATTTTTGGGCTTACATTTCCTTTACTAACAAAGATATCTTGGGGGAATACTGCTCAGATCTACATGCATGTCTTTAATGGCGTCCAACTGATTCTTTGTTTGTTTTGAATGTAGAGCAGCCCGGAAAATCCTTGTTGAAAACATAATGAATAGTCTATTGTATTCTACCGATGTAATCTAATCATGCTATACAAACAATATTTAATTATCAATTAAAATAATAAAATAAGTGGCATTAAGTAATTTAAATTTCTAAATAAACAACGTGCCATACACGATTGTCGGTATTTGTGTCACGCCCCAGAGGAAAAATGAAATATGAAATTTTGTAGATATGGCTCGCGGACCACTATACATTGTCTTGCGGACCATAGGTTGGGAACCTCTGGCCTAAAAGAACATGAACTTGATAATTTTCATTTGTCATATCATACCTTAAACAATTAATGCATAAATAAAAAGGTGTATTTTTTAAAAAGTATTATTTATTGTTATTATATACAATAGTTGAATTTATTGGTGTCTATGTACCTTTTTAATTATAATTTTAAATATTAGCTGCTCAGCAATACTAATTTTTGAAATGCCCAATTTTTGTTGTCACAAAATTTATTGGTTCGGGTGTCGAAGTGGTCTGTTCAATTGTTTTATTTAATGTGTTTGACTGACAAAAAATAGCTCTGTAAATTAGAATCATATTAAGTATAAGTAGTATAATTTAATAGTAATAAAACTTACTAAATATTAAATTTAATAATATATTTAATAATATTCTTAATTTCAAAATGTAGAATATTATGGTATTTTATTATTAATACATTTTGTTACTAATATATAACAACACTATACTAACAAGCTACACATTGTTCTGATAATAGAAATATAATATAGTTACACTCAAATATATTAATAATATAATATAATTATTTCTTTATGCAATAAAAAAAATTAAAATTTCAACTAACCTAGAAATTGAAAAACCCATTAACTTTTGTAAGCCAATTATCACAACAATATTAATATGTCCATATATATATATATATATATATATATATATAATAATAGTTGTATAAATTATAATATACATCATTTTCTTTTTTGTTACAATAGTACAAGGAATTGTTTAAATGTTTAAATTATTAAAAAAAGTATTACAATTTATTTTGCTACTAAAATACATTTATGTTATGAATATTATATTATCATGATTATTATTATAGGTAGGACTACATATTGGGAAATATCATGTCAAAATATTTTAATAAGGTAGTAAAACTATTTGAATCATATTATTCAGAAATATTCTAATGATTATTATAAAAGAGTTTAAAATTTCATGTATATATTTGAAAAATTTATAATTTTATGGTGTAGGCAATTGTAGATTTCAACAAGATTTTCCAGGAGTCCAATGCTGTTAGGTATAGTCAATTGTCAAAAGTTATAACTTATTATGTAATTACTATAACTGGGAATGTAATGCCCTTAAAAAAATGATTTTATTCTTTAAAATTCTAAATAAAAAATGCATTGAAAATGTGTGTTTTTTTTTTTTTTTAATTAATTAATTTTAATGAAGAATTGAACAAAAAAAAAAAAAACAAATTGTAATACATTTTAAATTTGATTCATTGAACTATGTCTTCTTTTAATCTGGTAAAAAATTATTGTCTAGATTTTTACATGACTATTGTCCGAAATATAACATTTATTATCAAAAAATGCAAAATAACCTTTCTTATTCTCATTCAGAAGTACATGAAACGGATTTGTGGCAATATGAACATCACACTGCAAGCTTTAGAAAATAAATGCAAAATGCATTGAAATCCCAGATTTTGTAATGGCTCCCTTTCGAGTAATACAAAATGTAATAAATATAATATCAAATTCATTTTGAAATATATAAGATATAAGTACTTATAAAGGTATTATGATTTTAAGAAGTTTTTTTTTTTTTTTTTCACTTATTATATTATACCATCAGACTAAAAATATTAAAGTACAAATATTCAATACCCATATATTATATAGTTATGAGACAGCTACTGAGCACCATGTATGGCCGTATCATCAATATTTCCCCGGGTTAGTGGTCGTGTTGAGAGCAGTACCTACTCGGAACACACTTATATCTTCGGATATTCTTTTGTAAGATTCAAAGGGAAAAATCAATTTTCCAAGTTGCAATGTTGTTTTGTCATGTATGATTAAAATTGTTTTATTTATATTATTTTAACCCCTTTTATGCCGCAACTAAGGGGGTGCTAAGGGGACTTTAACACTCCAGCCTCAAAAATTAGCGCCCCCTCAAAAAATCCACAAAAAACATTAATTATTTTATTTAGTTTTAGTTGATTTAAAACAACATCTACATCATTTAACTTACATCTGCATCTACACCAGACAGTATGGCTTTACAAATTTATCCGGCTAATAAAATACGAAAATTGTCTTCACCAATACCTGATGACACTGAAGCAAATTCTTCTAATGCTATAAACTGGTAACATATACATTTTATTAATATTTTTATGCTTAATATACGCATTTTTGCTTGTTAGTTTATAAATTTCCGTCGAAAATTTAATGCTAAATTAAGGGGTTGTTCCTTACGCTTCCTTCATAATCCTTCCTTCTTTCTCAATCAAACCATATACGTGAATAAATAAAAATATTTTATCATCATCAGATGGGAAAATTATGCACGGCTCTGATAGTGGTGAACCTGCAACTTTAATGCGTGCTCACTGTCTGGTCTACTATCATTCAGCCTGCCGCAATTTAAATGCTTTTAATAATATTGTACGCTAATCTTCTGGTGTTATATGAGGGGAAATTACTACATCAAAATGTGTATAAATTGTACATAGACCATTTTTTTGTATTAACTTTAGTGCAATGTACTAAGTTTCAGAAAACTGACTAACATTGTCTACATTAATCTTACTTGCGTTTTTTGTTTGTGCTTGAAGAAATAGTCTAGCAGCTTTAGGTGTTTTGGAATTTGAAAACTCTCTTAATCTTCGACTATACTAATAATTTAGAACAGAACAATCAAAATCTACTAACGACATTGTAAACTTTGAATTTAAAAATCTTTTACTTCTTTTTACATCTTTATTCTGGAGATTCTTTCTAGCTGGTAAAAATCTTAGAGCCTCGGCGGTTTTTATAGTATGAGAATGGTTCGAGTGAACCATTATAGAAGCCAATAACCCATCCTAATACAATTTTAAAATTTAATATTTTTTTTTATAGATTCATCCAATAAAAGAAAAAAAATGTAGATTATAAACCGGACTTTTATGTTAAAATTTATTTATTTTATTAATTTTTTTTTTTTTTTGTTAAATATGTAGGCAACAAAAAATTGATTCTCACATTGTATAATATATAATTAGAACTTTTTCTTAATTCATTGTTTTAAAAGCTTAATGCAAATAAAACAATTTAAAGTGTAGTCCGGTTTATAATCCACATTTTCTATGTAATTATTATTTCCTTTTGAACTATATTTTTTTTAATTTTTTTGGAAACACAATGGTTATGATTATAAATTAATACTGACATTTGTATTGAAGTTCAAAATATGCGGCTCAAATATTATTAATCGATATGTGATTAATCAGATTGTTGACAAATAATGTACTTTGCATAGTATTATTTTTTTTATAGGTAATTATGCAATGTATTAATATTATAAATTGTAAGAAAAAACTAATACATTTTTTTTATAAGACTACATAATTACTTCAAAAATTCAAATTTTATGAAAAATCATAATAAATCAAAATCGGATATTCAATAATCAAATAGTATTATTATTATAATTAGAGGCCGGAATAGTATTATCTTAAAATAGCCAAAAAAAATATGCAACAAATATGGTTTTTATGCAAGAAAAATAAATAAATCTAACTGTTGTTTAAAGGTCATTCAATATGATACAATTTATTAATTTAATAAAATATTTATTATTTTTTTTTTATTTTATTTACCAAAAAGTTTTTAAATATGCTGATATTATTGTTTGAAGATTTTACAAAAGAAACTGATATAAATAGTAACATACATAATATATATATATATACATATTAATATATAATATAGCTTTTAAAAAAACTATTATGTTTTGTTTCATGTACTACGGTGTCATTTTGGTATGACAGTTTGTTAAAATGTTTTTATAAGTACTAAATAATCCTTCTACATCAACCTAAATCCGATATATTTCCTAATAGTCCAAAAAGTAGAAGCATGCAGTAGTTGTAGGTGTTTCTGAACCAGAACAATTACGTGTTGATTTGATCTACAAATTTAATTTCCCTTCAACCCCTATATTTTTTTTTTATTATTATTATTTCATTCATGTTCCGAGACCTTTTTTTGTTGAATGTTTAAAGCTAGTATACTTTATATGTGACAGGTCAGGAACAAAAACAAAACAAAATGGCTTTTTCATTAAAAAAACCTGAAATTAATAATGAACTGACTTATTTTTATTAAATTATTACAGCATTCCTAAAAATAATGCTTTACAAAAAAGTCCACAAGTGTACATGCAATCATTTAATAACATGGCAAAAGCAATAATGTATGTTTTCGCATATTTAAACATAAAGGATCTTGTAATTGCATCAAGAGTGTGTATTTCTTGGAATATGATTTCAAATAATGAAGTTTTAGTAAGAAACTTGCATTTTTAATAGTTATTAATAGCGATCGGATTTAAATATCTATAAAAAAATTGTGACCTAAATTTCCAAATAATGAAGATAAATTTAATACAATTTTTTTTTTTTTTTCTGTAATAATAAAATAAAATAACAGTATTTTTTGAACTGAAACTGCTCTTTCTACATTACCTGAAGTTAAGATTAAACTACGGCTCGTTATATTCAAAAACTTGATTACATAATGTTGTTAATATATTTATTTTAAACTTTATCAAATTCATATTTTTTTTCGTATTTTTTAAAAAAAAATTTGAGAAATCGTTAGAAGAAAATAAGTAATGCAATTGTATTTAAATCCGAACGTTACATTTAAAGTAATTTCCAGTATTATTGTTATGTGTGATCTATCTATTGGTCTAGTGATCTACCGGCTACCTGTAAACAGTGTAATATTTTTTTCTTCTCAATATCACACTAGTACATGTCTTATACTAGGTATATATAATATAGTTCAAATAATGATGAAGGCTAAAAACTTCTTACCAAAACTATATATCTATAGTACCTATATAGCAATATTATTGTCTTTATAATTAAGAAGTCGGATTATTGATGTGTCCGATATAAAATATTGTCATATAATCATCGAATGATAATAATGTTGTTAACTTTCAGTGATTACAACTAGGTACGCGTTAATCAGTAATTAAGAAGTAGCATATTTATTTATTTATTATAAATGAATAAGAAGATAATATTAATATGATAAGATACCATGGTTTTTAATTATTAGTTTCAATTTTACTGGAGCATATTATTTAATATGTACTTTTTTTTCTAGTATTATGTTTTTGTTTAAATAATAAATCAAGTAACAAAAATTATTTAATTAGTACTACTAATTAAGTAATAATTACGATAAATTAATTAATACAAGGAAATATCTGTTCAAACTCAACCCACAGCAAAATATATCGCACACAGAGGTCCTTCCATACAGAAACGGATCCTAACAAGCAGGTACTCGTTATTGGTATTTGGTATTTTTAGAACGAAAATCAAAATTTTTATTTTGATTAAATGTTACCTCGGTGAAACGAACACAATCGTGTAGCCTCTCAGCTAAGAGTTTTGGCCGCTATTTGCCACCTACCTCCAATAATCATACTTCTGTATGGATACACCATACAGACGTTATTTCATTGGTCTGCCGCTGGGCCTTTTATTCGTATTTGACCGCCAAATCGATACCCTAACTTCATTAGTGTCTTTTCTTCTCATTGTGTGCCCAAACTACTGAATTTCCTGTCTCTTCACGAGACATTGTTATGCAAGTTACATTGGTAATTTCCTTTATTTTCGTCTTTTTCCTTCTACGCGCATTATATCTATACTTTGAGGACACTAATGTCACCATCACATACTAATAGAAAAGTGTATAATATCTACGGTTTTATTATCCATGTATAAGCTGCGTTTAATAAATTGCTGGTTTTTATGTATTGTGCCGTGTTCAGCTTTTCGTATGGGCTTTGTTTTAATACTGTACACAGGCTAAGCCATGCGGAGCAGCTAAATAATGTAAATATAATATATTGAATATTAGGTAGATCACACGTAACAATACCACCAAATTTTCTTAAAATTTAGCCATATTTTATTTTTATTTGTTAAATTGTTTTTTCTAGTGGCGATCTGTTAGTTTAAGAAATGTTATGGTTTATGACTGGGATAAATTTGTTAACACTTTAATAAGACAAGGTTCAACTGCATTAGACTCTAGGTTTATGTTAATACCGTTTGGACATCAAGATTTTAATAAATTTTGGACAAGTTTTACTATAGCGATAAAAAAAGCTACCAAATTAAGTGAACTTGAGTTATATAGATGTCCAATCAATGTAGTTCACGAGTGCATTCAAACATTACCTCAATTGACAGTATTTGATGCGTCTTCAATAAAGTAATATTGAGAATATGATCTTTTTATACTTTACAAATGTAGCTACAACGAATAATAATATTTATTAATTTTATTATTTCTCAGAAATCCAAATGCAAAAAAAGATGCTCAGTATGGTAACAACTTTAAGACTATTAAATTGAACTATGTAAACCAAATGCTTAATTTAACAAAACTAAGATTAAAAGCGCAAACAGGAATTCAACTGGAACCATTGCCTGTATTAACATTTGTAAACTTGAACAAATTACACACTTTGGTAAGTTAAATATAATATTTGTATTTTATAAGTTGCTTCCATTATAATTTGTACGTTTTTCTTAAATTGTAGAGAAGAAAGTTTTTAATGTTTTTATGTTATATATCAATGAATCTCAATTTTTTCTTAATTTAGTTACTCTCCTTCATAAATATATTATTAATTAATTAATTAAACTTGTATACAATTTTTCTATTTCAAAGTCTATAACATGCATGGGAGTTATGATTTCTACTTTTTACATTACATTTTCTTAATGTTTTTGATTTAACAATATGTGGTTTTCTTTTTCTAGTCATTGACCTCCATTAAATCATTCCCTAAAGATATATGCCGAGCTTTGGAACCAGTTACAGCTACCGTGGAACATTTTGAGATTGGAGACTGCGCATTCATTTCTAAAGATTTGCCTATATTAATCGGAAAATTTAACAATTTAAAATTGTTGAGATTGGAAAATTGTTCTGGTGAATGGGATAAATTTGCAAAAGAAGCTTTTGTTGCAATTAATTCACAGAAAAATCTCAAGATTTTGGAATTAGTGAATATAGAATTCATTAGCGACGTAGAAGAAGGGTTAAAACAATGCACTGCTATAGAAACTTTACTCATAATTCCCAGATATGTGAATCAAGTAAGTATTATACTTTTGTTATATTTTAATATGTTTATTGATTAATATTAAACAAATGCTTTAATACTGAATAATATTCTTTTAGTCTGCAACATGCAACCGTAACGTAATTGACTGTCTCAGAATCCTCTCTAATAAGTTAAAGTACGTTGTTTGGGGACTGACACATGAGTTACTTCGTGTAACAGATTTATTTATTAGTCAGTATCAAGGAAGTGATGAATCTCTGAACTACACTGTAGAAGTACCTCAAACAGTTATTCCTTTCAATAATGTTCCAATTTTGAAAGATAAAAACCAAATAGCCGAAGAAGATGAAGATGAAAAGTTTAGTAATGTTGAAATACATACAATACCAGACCTTAAACGCTTATTAGAAGAAATGATGGTAAATACAAAGATTAAATTGATTAAGATGTCCTTTCAAGGAACTACTCATATATATACACACGAATGCTTTAAAGAAATTAGTACTGTTTAAACATAAAATTAGTGTTTAAAAATAAAATTAGTGTTTAAAAATAAAATTAGTGTTTAAAAATAAAATTAGTGTTTAAAAATAAAATTAGTGTTTAAAAATGAAATTAGTGTTAAATGTAGTAGAGTATTCCTGTTTCTCTATTAACAAGAAATATACAAATATAATATTAAATACTATTTATATAATTATGATTAATATTAAACAAGTGTAAAACTAGTAATTTTACTTCATGGTGCAAAAATCACTGACAATTAATAATACTATTAAAAATGTATTTTTTTTGATTAAATACAGGGAGTAAATCCGGTTTTCCAGAAAAGTAATTGAAAACTATGATTTTTTACATTTGTTAACTGTAACTGATTGTATTTTAAAACTAAATCATAACTGATAGAACGAAATCAAATACTGTTCTTTGAAAAATCACAATTTTTTCAAACTGGATTTATTCCCTGATTAAGTGAAATCATGAATATACTGCATAGAGTAAAGTCAATCAATATTGTTCTATTGTATCAGTTTTTGACTAATTTAGTTTTAATTAATTAATTCTGTAATTAATACAGTTAGTGATAATAATTTATTTTAATTTTTGCACTTATCTCAATAATATATTTTAGCATTTGACATGCTATAGGATTAATTATTTTATTTATGTGTTTAGTGTTTCATATGTCTATTTAAGAGCATTATAATATTTTTGATTTTGTTTTAAGTAAACAAATTCAATAAAAAATCAACCATTTCTTGAATAACTAATTAAGTATTTCTAGCAATTGATTCCTAGATTTTAACTATTACTTAAATATGTAGGTATACTTAATTATTTATTTTATATTTTGCACTTATCTCAACGCAATATAGCATTTAACATGTTAGAAAATTAGTTAATTTATTTGTCTTTTAAATAATAAATAATACATATTTAATGCTTGAATAAAAAGTTTAATATATTGAATTGATGAATTATTTTATTTATTTATTTTTTTTTTTAAATTCTACTTCTGTAATATTTACTAGTTCCAATGTTTTTTAACCTGCATATTTCAAGACAAGTTTGTTAAAATGATCATATTACTTTAATTTAATTTTATCATTAGATTATATAAACCACAGAACTAAACCCAGAATAAGTGACAGCAAATTGAATTCTGTTTCTCTATTCGGTATCTAGGTTTACATATCTTCACACCATATTTTGTAATCTTTTTGATTTTACATATATTAAAATATCGCAATTGGATAAATTGATTGATAATTATAATTGATTTATCACAATTCATTATTACATAATTAACAGTATTTTTTTATTTATATTTACCAATATTTGTTGAAAGTATTCTACAGTCACAAATACGTTTGGTTTTGCTCTTTGTAATCTCAACTTATTGGCATTACTGCTATTATTTAACTAAAAACAAGAAGTTCCTTCATTGTTTACCCAATATGAAGGAATAGATTCCACAAAATTATCATTAAAATAATAAACGACTTACCATTACATGGCTATTGTACAAGATGAACAGTAACCAGTAGAGCATAGTTAAAAGAAAAGAAAATAATTTCTGACAAATATATACTAGTTCTAAACGTTTTAATAAATAATATAAATATAATGAAGAAAAAGAAAAAAGGAAATGAAAATGAATTATCCAATCATTAGTTATTGTAACAGCCTTTTTTTAAAAATAATACTTTTAAATTGGATTTTAGTAAAACCTAGTTTTAGTTGTTAAAATGAATAATTGGGTAAACTACCCAAAATTAATATCATTAGTTGATAAAACCATATATTCATCATTATATTTCCAATATTCCAAATACTTATTTGTTTTGAAAACCCCTAACTTTATAAATTCCAATTTGGTGGTCACACTTAATTGGTTTATCAAAAAAATTGTCAATTGTTTGAAATCGTCTACCTAGAGCAACATTAGTTTTTAATCTCTGGCTATAACAAATATTGACTGCTTTTATAAAAAAAATGAATCGGTATCTCAACTAATTTTAATTTTCTCCAATAGTAAAATGTTGTATTACGGTGAAGGTGTTTCTTCTATTAGAGGACCATCACAATATGTTAAGTGTTCAATATTTTGTGAAAGATAATTTTTTTTTTTTTTTTAACACGATCGTTGTTATCATTGTTACTGGCAACATGGATTTGTTAAATAAACTACCCAATTATCCGATGGTGTCAAAAACCTTATTCTTACTGGCGCATGCATTCTGCTCATAAAATCAAAAACTTTTACAATTTTTGTTCCGGCCTCGTATAAACGCGATCGATTTTTCAATAATGAAGGTTGTTCCTCGTATTATTATGTATGTGTTGGCGCATTATTTTATTTTAAACGCGTTTAAAGTCGAGATATTCAAGGAAATCGTCAAAAATTCCACACAAGGTTTTTTTGTATGTTCGTTATTATCAGTGGTAAAAATTCAAAACGACGATAAAAATCAGTAAAAAAAAAAAAAAATTTGTCAACTTATTTGGTTGTTACAAAATAAAGGCAATTCTCAATTAAAATGTATAATAAACTTTTCGTACGTCTGTGAAGTTGGCACCACCACGATGTGCTACAGACTTCAATCTATCACCAATATATTTGCAAATAATTTGCTAAAAAATGCTAAGTATTTATAAAAAGTACATATCCTCCAGTTTCGAAAAAAAAAAAAGTTTTCCTATTTGATGGTATGGTAATCCTTCAATTTTGTCCCAGCTACTCCGCGCTATTGTTATATATAAAGGGAAATTTTACGTTTTTTTTTTTTTTTTTACAATAGATATTTAATTTAATATATAGGAGAACTTGTCCCCGCCTCGTATCTCAAATCTTCCAATATTATCTGTTGTAGAATCGATAACTATAATATACAGGCAGTTGCCTTACAATATATACTAAAATGTTCCCGATAGAAATAATTTTATCAAATATTATAATAAACAAAGAATTAACATTCAAAAATAAATGACAAATACTAAAAGGCATAATACAGGACATTACGATAACTCATTATAAATTACGTTGCGTAACAGTATGTATTGGGATCTTTAAGATAGTTGGGAATCTGGTCGGTTTAACGGATATCGGTTTTACTTCGCACATACCATTCTTTACATATAATACAACCCATATATATCTTTAAAAAAAAAAAAAAATTGTTAAATACTAAAATTATATACTACATATTATATTACTACTAGACAAATATAATTAAATTAACGACTACCGATCAACGATGTTTTATAGAAGCTCGTTGAAAGGCACAAGAAATTTAACTTGGCATTGACACGACCGAACTTAAAAAATATTTTCATTTATTAATAAGAAAATTTTACAATCTGTACGCGTATGGTACAATAAGCATAAGTTTATGTAATAGGAATAAAACAATAGTATAAGTGATTAGTATTAAACGTATTTACAATAGTCCCTACTTAAATAATAACACTGATATGATTTTACTCGAAATGGATGGACTGAAGAGGCTGTCCAGCGACAGTACTACAGCTTTTTTTTATTATTGTAATTATTATTTATTTGTTTTACATTCGCTCGTGGACTATGCTTACCAGCTTGATTACCGACTAAGAAATCTTTGGGCCACATTCGCTTAAATCGCCTTGTACTATCGGGAAGGGAGTGAGTTTGAGGATAGTTCAAAATAATCGGATTGGATTGTAGAATTTATTTTTTTTAAAAATATAATCAATTTTAATGTCACAGAAAAGCATATTAACTATCGATCAATAGACCATAACCATGCAGTTTTATTGAATACCGGAAAAAAAAAATACAAAATACAAACTGTTATCTATGGTGCTGATTAACGGTTTAAATACAGTATTAAAACTGATTTTTGAATTTTATATTATATGTCGATTATATATAGTAGTTAAAATAAAATAGTCGACTAGTTTCCAAACACTACTCCAGATTCCATGAGAAATTATCAACACACAAAACCAATTAATTTCCGCATTATCACGGCAATTTCTTAATGGTACATTGGACAATTGTACATTAACTCATAACACATTGAAATAAAATTCACATTGTTCCAATAGAGTATGGTCCACATGAATTAATGAAATTCTTTAGTTACATTTGACTATTATGCAGAAAGTCAAAAAAATGTAAAAAAAAAAAAAAAGTAGAGGCTAGAATGCAGTCTGGGTAGATGTGTCCCGCCTACCGGAAACACCGTGAGGCACTACTTCGGGAGGAAAGTATTGCCAGCTTAAAAAAAAAAAAAGGTAGACGAGTGTCCGGCTGACAGAATAAGTGTTTATTAGATTGAAAGATATGTAGAGTATACAGCAGATAAACTGTCCATGGATTTTAATTATCACTAATTGTGTAGATGTTTATAGGATATAACAAAGACAGGTGAAATGAGAAACGTAGACATTTTTCAAGCTGGGTGGTCAATACAATATTGATTAAATATTATTGAATAATTATAATTGATTATAAACAATGCAAAAAAAAAAAGACATAACCTGTCTACAAATAGTTAGATATTTTTATAATTTTTAATTGAATACTATATATTATATTATATTAAATTATTCTGAATCTTAAATAAATAAATTTACAATATATGTATAAAAAATGGAAAATATTTAAATACGAGCAAATAATAAATCATGAAAAATAAAAAGTATAAATAAAGTAGCTGTTGTCTGGCAGTATCAGAGAATACCGGATGGTCCGCTTAACTTTATTTCTGGTTTCCTAAAAAAAAAAAAAAAAAACAGACTGTTCATATTTGAATAATTATTATTGCTGCAGTATTGTAATTATTATATTGTTATATAATGTAAAATAATATATCATGTAATGTTATTATTTTTCTTCATCAATGATGCATTATAGTAAGTTTATAATCATAAAAAATCATTTGCAAGTAAATGGTAATTGGTATTGTGTAGTAAACATCAATATCCAATTTAAATATCAGATATGGACATCAATTACTATAAATATATCATTGGTCAACACTACCATAAAATATAACAAGTATTTCAATTTTTAAAACAATACTTTTTTTTATTTTTCGCAACTTTTTCCGGCAGCTTCTTCAGTAGAAAGTTCACATTTCAACTGGCTAAAAATACAAAAGATGTAAATGTAAAAACATGAACAATAATAATTATGATTGAAGTGGGTTGGGGGGCAAGATTTCTAAATTTTTATTTTTTTTTTATAAAGCATTTTACATGGTAATACATATCATGATCAATACAGATCAATAAAGAATTTAAATATTGGAAGTAAAAAAAAAATAACATCTATTACTATAAATATATGACCAATACTACCACAAAATAAAACTATAAAGTGTTTTGATATTTTTTTTATTATTAAAACGTTACCTCTTTGGTTGTCTGCCTCTTTTTACAACAGGTTTTGTAACGAGTTCAGGTTCCAACTGGCTAAAAATACAAAAAAATTAATGTGAAAATGTGGAACAATATTAATTATTATTATTAAGGTGGTTGGAGCAAGTTATCAATATTAGACATTTTATATTCTAATGCATTTTACTACATGGTGATGTAAGGTAAGAATATTGGTAGAAAAAAAAATGACTACTATAAATGTATCAATGGTCAAAACTACAGCAAAATACAACAATAAAGTGTTTCGATTTTTATTATTATTAAAAATATTACCTTTTTTCATCAGATCCATCTGAAACAAGACCAGGTTCCTCCAACAGACTAAAAATACAAAAAAATATTAATGTGAAAATGTGGAACAATATTAATTATTATTAAGGTGGTTGTAACAAGATTTCAATATTAGACATTTATTTCAATTACTACATGGTAATGTGTATTGTATAGTACACATCAATATTGAATATGAATATCGGAAGTAAAAAAAGAAAGGTCATGGATTACTATAAATGTATCAATGGTCAAAACTACAGCAAAATACAATAAAAAGTGTGCTTTGATTTTTATTATTAAAATATTACCTTTTTGCCTCAGATCCCTCCTCTGTTACAAGACCAGGTTCCTCCAACAGACTAAAAATACAAAAAATGGTAATGTGAAAAAGTGAAGAATATTAATTACAATTAAGGTGGTTGGAGCAAGTTTTCAATATTATACATGTTTTATTCTAATGCATGTTACTACATGGAAATGTACATTGTATAGTACACATTAATATCGAAAGTAAAAAAAAATAAGATCTATTACTATAAATATATCAATGGTCAAAACTACCACGAAATACAACAATAAAGTGTTTTGATATTTTTTATTATTAAAACTTTATTATTATTACTTCTTTGGTTTTCTGCCTCTTTTTGCTGCAGGTTTTTTAAAGAGTTCAGGTTCCAACTGGCTAAAAATACAAAAAAAAGTAATGTGAAAACGTGAATATTAATTACTATTAAGGTGGTTGGATCGAGTTTTTAATATTAGAAATTTTTTATTCTAATAGGGTTCAATACATGTGTAGTGCACAACAATATCGAAAGTAAAAAAAACGACATCTACAAAATATAACTTTAAAAAGTGTTTTGATTTTTATTATTATTAAAACATTACCTTTTTTCGTCAGATCCCTCCTCTGTTACAAGACCAGGTTGCAACTGACTAAAAATACAAACAAATATTAATGTGAACAACAATTTTAATTATTATTAAGGTGGTTGGAGCAAGTTTTCAATATTATACATTTTTCATTCTAATGCATGTTTCTACATGAAAATGTATATTGTGTAGTACACATCAATATTGAATTTGAATATCGGAAGTAAAAAACAATAAAATCTATTACTATAAATATATCAATGGCCAATACTACCACAAAATAAAACTATAAAAAGTGTTTTGATATTTTTTTATTATTAAAACATTACCTCTTTGGTTTTCTGCCTCTTTTTACAACAGGTTTTGTATCGAGTTCAGGTTCCAACTGGCTAAAAATACAAAAAAAAAATGAATGTGAAAATGTGAACAATATTAATTATTTTAAGGTGATTGGAGCAAGTTTTCAATATTAGACATTTTATATTCTAATGAATTTTACTACATGGCGATGTAAGGTAAGAATATTGGTAGAAACAAAAATTACATCTATTATTACAAATTTTTCAATGGCCAACATTACCATAAAATACAACTATAAAACGTGTTTTGATATTTTATAATATTAAAACATTACCTTTTTGGTTTTCTGCCTCTTTTTGCAGCTACTCCAGGTGTCGAAGTGCTAAAAATACAACAAATAGTAATGTGAATCCATGAACAATATTAATAATTAAGGTTATTGGAAGAAGTTTTTTTATATTAGATATTCTTTATTCAATGCGGTTTACTACAAAATAGACATTGCGCCATTTAGTAGTACACATCAATATCAAATCTGAATGTGGTTAGTAAAAAAAGGTCATAGATTACTACAAATATACAAATGGTTAACAGTACCACAAAATATAATTATATAAGTGTTCTTTTATTCTTAAAAACATTACCTTCTAGGTTTACTGGCTTTTTTTCTAGCAGCTTTTGCAGCGAGATCACGTTCCAATTGCCTAAAATTACAAAATATATAAATGTGTATAATTTTAACACTTACACGCTTATATATTTTAAAGGACTTCATTTCAACAGTCTACCAATGCATTCGCACAATAGAATTGTACACATTTGAAACTGCTATAGTTAAGACATTTTCACTTTGATAAACCGTACATTGGCCATAGATAATCAATTAAATTTAATAGTTGGTTTAAGTTTTTGTTATCTTTAGATTAAGAAAATCTTTATTACTTGTTATTGCTGTCCTTCCAGTACAATGAGTATATAGGACATATTTTCCCCTAATACTTCATAATATACAAATTTATAAGGTATTAAATGATTAATATGCCTGTCATATATTTTTTAATTTTTTCGTATTTTATCTTAAGACATTTTATTTTTATTTTTGATATATAATATGTATCAACACATGTATTTATAATGTACAAGTATTCAATATAAAAAAGGGCTAACTAGGTATCTAAACAACTAGTAAAATATATAACAAAATGTAAAATACAATTTTATAATTTCCGTGTTAATTATTATTATGGTGTTTGGAGCAAAATTTCTAAATTTAAAACTTTTATTTAATGTGATTTACATTTTAATGTAAATTATATAGTACACATCAATATAAAAATTTGAATATCGGAAGTAAAAAAAACGAACTACTACAAAATCCATTAGCTACCACTACCACAAAATATATAACTATAACGAGTGTTTGATTTATTTACTATTAAAACATTACCTTTTAGCTTCAGCTTGTTCTATAACGCGTCTTTCTTCAAACTCGCTAAAAATTAAAAAAAAATAGTAATGTGAAAACTGGAACACAATATTAATTATTATTAAGGTGATTGGAGCAAGATTTCCAAATGTTCAATGTTGTTGTATATAAACAATAAAAAATTAGATAATGATAAATGTTTTAAACCAATAGTCCAAACACAAAATTGAGGGGTATAGAATAGACAAAAATATTAAAACATATTTTAATTTGTATCCAAATTTTCTCTGCAGTCTTACTATTATCTGTACACGCAACAGTAGGAATGTTCTTTAAGAAAATTAAAATTCAACATTGCCTTCAGGCTGCTGAGCTGGATAGCATATAGGAAGTCAAGAATTATTTTCATATTTGCACTGTTTTTATTTATCTGAACCTGTTGTGGTATTTCATAGACTAGGTTTCAGGTTTACACGTACAATACCAATTTCTTTGAAGCAGTATAGTTTATACAAAAATTAGTAGATATCAACTGTTATTATAATGGTGTTAACTGTTTCTGATGTACAGTTAATAAAAACTACTAGTTAATTTTAACTATTATGCTCACCAAATTCTTGCTACAAGATCTTCCGGTACACGATAATCTCCAACTGGAATCAAGTTGTCTAAATCCAACTTTACTGGTGAATCTTCTTCTGGTAAATCTTCTTCTGATGAAAGGCCTTCTGGTGGATTAGAATACCCATATACATCAATCACCAGTTGCTTTTGCTCCTCTAATGTGTATAGACGTTTAGGGTCTGGCATTTCATACTGTTGTTCATCACCTATTTTTGAGTCATCTTTCTTAGATTCTTGAACCGGTTCTTTATTATAGATGTTTGAACAACTACTTGTTGAAGGTAAATTGTTTTCTTGTGCCTAAGAATAACAACAATTTGTAGCACTTAATAACACAGTATGATAACTACTATAAAACTTACATGTTGTTCATAAACTTTTTTTGAATAATCTTTCTTAAATTCTTGAACCGGTTCTTTATTATAAGCGTTTGAACAACTACTTGTTGAAGGTAAATTGTTTTCTTGTGCCTAAGAACAACAACAATTTATAGCACTTAATAACACAGTATGATAACTACTATAAAACTTACAATTTCAGCAGGATCTTTAGTGGTGAAGTCTTCGTAATTTAATTCGTAAGTAGTACAAAAAAGTATTGATCGTTCATTTCTGAAATAGTTTTTTTTTTTTATAAAAATATAAACATATTTTATACACCTATTGGATTATGATTACACATTTCTTAACAGATTCTGATATTTTTACCTTTGGAGCTTCATTAATTCATTTGCTTCTTTCACAGCACCAGCCCATAAACGTCCTTCTGCGACATTTTTCTTTAATCCAATCTACAAAAAAAAAAACATTGAATTAAAATCAAAATATTTTTGGAAAAATTAGAAAATATAATTTTTTTTATCATGCAAAAATCTTGTTTAAAAACCAATATGGACAATATAAATATAACATAAATGCATAAGAGTAGGATAATAGTGAGTGGATGACAACAAGGATGTTAATATTAAAAATCGAATTACTGGTTTTACATAAACCACTGATTAATTACCAAATGACATAAATGCAAGAATTTAAAAATTGATTACAATGTTTAAGTAACTAATTTTTAAAGGACTTACCAAAAATTTTGGATGTTTTGCAATAAGTTCGGCCTTTGTACAAAATTGTTCAACAGACAATGACCAACCTCTCTGACCATAATAATTGCAAAATCGAACATGATATGTGACTGTTTGTTTTTCAGCTGAAAAATAAAAAAATGTCAAGTACATAATAACAACTTGTTGATTGGTAATATTATTATTATAACAGGAAATGGAAGCAATAATTGCTTTATTTATTTAAGTATCATATATTCAAATAAATAATCCTCTCATTAAATGTCTATTAAAACACTAATTTAAAGATTATCAGCAGTTTTTAATTTTTTAAAAATATTTTAGACAGGACATCACAACAAATTGGGCTAATTAATCTGAAAATGTATACATGTATAAAACTATTAAAATTAAATTTGTATATCGGATATAACTTTACTAACCTAACCTAAGCTACCTCATTAAGCACTTGTATTTACTTACCCGAATATTTATAATATAAATTATTTGTGGGATCGCAACAGATAATGCTGGGCCATAAGGGGCTACCTCTGATTTTAGCCCATACTATAGCACCAACTGAATATTCAAGTAGTGGAGGATTGGCGGATGCGGTTTTCCCGTTCTGTGACTGTCCTTCCATTTTTTTTTTTCTATTTAAATCTATAATGGAAAATAGTAGTTACAATAGCAATAAATATTTAATTTTAAATAGTAATTAATAACTTATTAAAAAGCTAAATTAAAATCTTCCTTAAATTATTTATTATAATACCGATAGTTGTATTTATTTTTCATCTAAGTGTTTTGTCTATGTCTGAAGAAACATTTTATCAGTAAAAATTCTTCAATCTTCAACTACAATTTTTTTGTGGTAGGAATATAAATCATGTCGGTTGAGGCAAAAGTGCATATTATTACAGTACTTCTGGGAAGGATTCAAACACCATGGAAGGCTAGTGTAGTCTGGATGCAAAGTGGTGGGGTATGTCCCATCACATATGTTTGGTATTGGTTAGGTATTATAAAATAACAGTAAGAAATTGAAATACCAAAATCATTGGAAATAATAATTACTATTTTATTATCACTGCCTCATTAATTGTTTACCATGCAACAGCCTACAACCCGCATTAAGTGGTTCTTGTATTGTGTCGACTGCATTTTAGAATTAACAATAAATTATGAATTATGTCTGGAATCAAGTGCTAATATTTGAATTGTGACAAATTAATGAAAATGTTTTTAAGTTTTTGTGTCGTTTTCCATATGACAAAAGAAAAGAAATTTGGATAATATGTTTAGGCAAAATTTTTCCATAGAAATGCGAATATTATTTTGTCACTACCTAATTAATAATTATTAATTACTTAATTTAATTTATTAAAAAGTATCTATTAATGATATATAGAATATGATTTATACAATTTAAATATATCATTTATAAACATTATTTATTATTTTATTTACACTTATTTTTGTATATCTACAAAGGAAACACAGGAAATACATTTATCAAGAACACCTTAGAGCTTTACACATTTGTTAGTAAAAATTATTTAATAAATACTACCAATCCCTATAATTATAATCTGGGACACAGCAATTTACATCAGGCTTTAACTAAAATGACAAATCCGAACTGGAGTATATTTTAACGTCAACACCAACTAAAACGTGTGCATTCTCTAAATCTAACACAATAGTTAGTTTTACAGACCTCCGAAAAAAAAAATTAATTTTACGCTACAAAAGACGCACAATGGCGACATTAACACCAATCAACAGAGCGGCAATCAAACTATATTTGATTTTTTTAAGGTTATTTTTTCGGAATATGAATATCGAGCGAATACCGACGACGGTTACGGTACAAAATGATCGCGTTGTAATAATAACAGACAAAATAAAAAAATAAAAAACCTCGTCGAAAGTTTCCTACAGATTTTCCGTGTTCGGAAAAATAGAGCGGTGGCTAGGGGGAGAAGACGAGAAATTCGTAAAAAATAAAACAATAACAGTGCGATTTGAAGGGAAAATGCATCATAATATAGTATTATTTTACACAAGAGTGTTGAAAACCATGTGGTTTCAGAAAGTTTCAGAAATTTTCAGAAAAATTAAATAAACTATTTTACCGCGCATGCCGGGCCGAATAATATTAACAAAATGAATAATAATTATAATAATATTAAAAATAATAGTAATACTCACCAAACGTTTAAAACAGTAAAACGACAGTATGTGTAGAAAAATTCCGGTTAAAGAAAATTTTTGAAACTGCCAATAACCGTAAAAGTCAGAATGCAAAAATGAAATAAGCCCAAGTCGAAATCCGCACACGGTAATATAACAAATCGACACCGTTGAGAGGGGTCGCGTTCAATGTACCACGCGACAGCCAATCGGGTGGCAAAGGAGAATCATGGAATGAAAAGATCGACGGAAACGACCGGGTTGCCGGCTATTGCGGCCGCCTTTGGTCATGGAATAAGAACAATTGTATTGTCCGTGTCCGTCGGCACCATATTGTCGTCCTATAATTGTGCGTCGAGCGGCAGGGTGCGAGGAGCGGCGGTTAAAATGGATGCACGCAACGGTGACGTGCGTTTTCACTTACGTATTGTTATGTTATTATTATTTCTGGCGGAGCCATTTTCCTTGGTTTCGACCGGTCTACGGCCTGTCGCACAAAATTACATAACTATATTGAATTATTCTCCATCTGAGACGCTATATTACGGTTTAGATTGGAAAAGACAATCGTTTATATTAAATTCAATCATCGTTTTTTTTTTTTTTTTGCTCTATGAACAATGGAATATCATTAAACAAATAATAACTGATCATTTTTGGTTTGTCATTTTTTTTTTTTCTCCGTATATGGTTGCGACGTTCAGTTTTATTTACGTCACGGCGAATTAGATGTATACATTTTTATATGTTATGTTCGAAAAGTAGATTTAGTACATATTAATAATCATAAACGACGATAGAAAAGCAATCACATTATCGCATATTGGCCAAATTAAATAAAGAATAAATACTTATATATATAAGTTACGGTAGACACAGTGGCACCAGAACGATTTTTGAACCGTGGGGCTGAAAAAATGGAAAATCATTTAATGCTTACCATTCGGGTTCCATCACTGGATGGCCTCCTTCCTTATATTATTATTTTTTAATAGTCTATAATTATTGAAAATTCTTTGTCATCACATTTTCCTAATATGTAGCCATAGATTGTTAATTTTTCTATTAAATGAAAAAAATAAATTTTACCGAAAATTACGTTATTTAATAATCTATAAATTACTTCGGATCATTATTTTTTTTAGTGGCTATTTGAAATAAATATATTAAAAATGTTCTTAAATATAATACAATGTTTTTTTTGTATATTGTTCCAATTCATTTGTCAGTATTTGTCAAAAAGTTTATTTTAATTGTTTTATTTTGTTAAAAGTCATTTGTCCATATCGTTTACAAATTTACGAATGTTACAACAGATGTCAATATAACTCGGTTAAACATTTGTTGATAAAGTTGTAAAATACTATCGAAATTTGTATTAATTTGTTAATTAACCAACTGCTACAAAATATTTAGTTTTTCGTGTTTTTAACGAATTTAATTACATATTTGAACTTTAAACGCCTAAAATTTACGGTATTAAGCTCAACATTTTTTATTACTTACCACCAGTTTATGATGAACAATTTTGATCAAGATATCTATTATAGCCTACAATATGATTTGTATAATTTAATTCAATTTAATTTTAAAAAACAGTCCACGCAATTCGGACTAAATAATGATTTTCGCATGTAATTCGCAAACACCGTGTATAATAATAATAATAAAATATAATAATATATGTATAATAGTGAAGATTACACTGGTGTACGTTGAAAAACAACCGTATTACGGCGCTTAAATGTACTAGGAATTTCATAAATTCTTGGGATTTTGAAAATTCATTCGAGGCACACTTTTTGGAAATCATGCCATGAGTGTTTAGCCAAAAGTTTTGAACGAAAAAAATGTCTCGCGTCGAAATTAACAGCGACGGAGTAGACCCGTGTAAGCACTTTTTTTTTTTTTTTCTTCTAGTCATCTTAAATTTTATTTAAAATTGGTTGGTTATACTTACTCTATTATAGTGATACAATAAAATATAAAAATTGTCGATGTTGCTGCGTATCGTTAAGAACCGCAGGTTGCCGAGTTTTGTCCTATAGTGTCGATAATACCTAGACAACGGGACACATTTGATGGGTGCATTATTAATTGATTAAAACGTAATAATACAATTAAAACGAAATCAAAAGGGACAGTAATACACACACAGGACGACGGATTTCGTATCATCGGACAAACATAGGAAACAGAATAGGACGAAAAGTACACGCTGGTTACCGACCGTAAAAACAAGTAAATGCTCAAACGGAAATTTTGACAAATAAACATTTTAGAGGTTCATAGGACCAATTGCGTATTTTTTTTTTTTTTTGTAGGAAATAATAATATTATTACACTTAATCCCATATTTTGTTTTACGAAATTTTCGAAACTCAAAATCATTGAGAATTAACAACGGATTTATGTTTTTCACTAAGAGCTTTGTTTAAAATCTTCCATAGTGTAACGTTAAATTATCACTAAACATCTATACAGCTAGTAATATTTTGTGCAACCAAACAAACAAGTCGATAAATATCTGACCAGTAGTAAAAACCTGTAATCGTATATCACTAAAATTCATACTCATTTACATAAATCTTACGTAATAATAATAATTACGTTCATTAAAAGTCTCGATAGAGTTATAAAATACGTAATCGGTGACTACAACCAATAATTAATTGATCAATAAGTAAGATTTAAATTGTCTATCGTTTCGAGTAAAAGTTCTACTATTCTAGTAAGAATGATGCAAGTTACAAAAACGTCATGTCGGTTTGTGAGAAGGCTGGGTGCACACCTAAAAGAGCAAAACTGCTCCGATCAGCTCCGAGCAGCTCGGAGCTGTTTGGACATCATTCGAACATGTGTAAAGTAATTGACGCGCGCACACTAATCAGTCAATACCAACACACGACAAGACAAAACAAAACATGTTCGGTCTTGATCGGTCCGGTTCTATTTTTGCTCCGAGCAAAATACGAATACCGAAGTTACTTGTTTATTTTACGACTAGTTCATTACCGAACACCGTGTGAACACGTTATTTTAATACAAAAATTATATCATATTAATTTAAAATGTCATGCGATCCAGAAAAATTAATAAATGTAGTATTTTTAAGAAAATCGATCTATGATTATTGCGAGTGAAATTTTTGAATTTAAACTCGTCTTCACGTAATTCGGCCAAAAAAATTAAAATCGTATTATTTTCTAACCGTTTTTTGTTTATTTTATGCATCCAAATTTTGCGTTTTTTTTTTTCTACTGCTTTCGCTATTTAATTAAAATTGCCACATAAGCGACACAATGACCGTGGTCTTCGTCAGAACTCATTTGACGACTGGTGTTTAATAACAAAAATTAATCCAGAATTATTGTGTCTTGTTCTGTTCTGTTTTGTCAGTGTGAATGGAATTTGTTCCGAGCTGTTTGGAACAAAATGTTCCGCGCAGCTCGGAGCAGTTTTGCTCTTTTGGTGTGTGCCCAGCCCAAATGAACGTTGGTGTGAGTGCGGTTCATCACGTGTACCACCGCCATCGCCATCGCCTTCTGCGCCGTGATAGCCGGCACTTGGTACCGTCGCGTTTCCTACGTAATCGCAATTATTTTTACGTTTATCATCCGGTTGATTGAAATATACCCAGTAATTAATTTTTCCAGACCATTTTGATTCGCCGTAGTAGATGTTGATTTGGATTTAGATGCAAAGTAATCATACGAAATTATCGACATTCATTTAATTCCATTTTAAATTTGTCAGATAATGTATTATATTTAAGTCCAGTCTGATAATAAGTAATAACAAGTAATTTTAGCCTATAACTCGTCAACCACTCAACTTGCAACCGAAATGTATAGAACCAAACATAAAGGACGTATAATCTACAATAAGAAGAATTTTAAACAAGTTTGAACATTTAAAAACCCTAATTTTTTTAAGCCATAGACATAATATATTACGTAAAAATACTTATATACATAAAATTGTAGTAAATAATCCCTGATGGGTAGACCAAGATGTAAACAGAAATTTCAAATTTCAAGTAACAAATGGTCATGGTAAAATGAAATTAATTGTTGCCCCGTTTGGATTTTGTAGAAATTGTCGTCATGTAAAATCTTTTGGTAAGACATTCCTAAAAATGTAAATGAAAACGATAAATTAAATATAAAGTAAAACAAGCAATATTCGACTTGTATAAAATAATCCTTGTCAAAATGTGGCGGCAAAAATGTAATATGAGTACACAAATATTAAAAATACAAATAAATGTAAAAAAAAATACACTTTCGTGTAGTTATTAGCCACTTTACAATACGTAGTAAAAAATAAAATCATATAATTGGTATTGAAAATTTGTCTACTGATGGTAATAAATAATACCTAACAAATCCCTACTAAACTATTCTACAACACTAAATAAATGTAAATAAAATAATTACCAACGATATTTTTACTACAACATTTTTACGGGATTCCTATACAAAATTAAATACATAACTTGCATAATATTTAAAAAATGTACATATCTTTGAAAGCCCATACGACGAAATAACAGTAAGATCACTGTTATGTATAGTCATTATAGTTTTCATTTGAAATATTAAAATGATAAAAAATATATAGTCAAAATCAATGGATATTATACATAAAATAGGTATGCAATGTAGAAATAAAATGTATACTTTATTGTAATTTGTATACCATTACAAGATATTATTTGTAATAACACAAAAAAAAAATCATACATAGCTAAATATCGTTGATCTATAACGTTTTAGAATTTTTGGTATACAGATTTAAAAATTATAATCATTATTATTTTCCGTGGTGCCCATGATTTTATCATTATATTTAATTTATAGTTATTTGTAAATGCATAAAACAAACACGGATTACAGAGGGACGTTTGACAGTAACAATTAAATATAACACAATAAAATATCTAACATTATGAAATAAAATATAAAATTAGAAATACGAATTCCACAAACCAGAAATTATTTATTTATTAATAGATTGCTTAATCGCCCGGCAGCGAGCGGACGAGGCGGCTACGTCGTAGGCACACATACGCGCATGCACGAGTCATCGCAGGCACAGTCGAACATATTTTTGCCCTTCCACAACAAGCAATAATACAAATAAGCCAAGGAAAAATAAATATATTTTTAGTAGTCTGAATTTAATTTAGAAAAATGATTTGAATTCCTTAGCTTCTATTATATATTTTTTGTACCAAATAGATTTTCGATATTTCGAAAATTGTATGTACAATGGTTCTAAAAGAATTTACGTAATTTCTCAAAATGAACACTTTTAGATATGAATGCATGAAAAAGTTGCATCTCAGTTGCTTAGAGCCGCCGTAATACACTGATTGAAAATTACCTGTAGTTTCAATAACAGTAGAACTAAGTTAAATCACCTAAACTGGTACCAATATTGTAAACCATTCAAAATATGATTTTTTTGAATTTAATCGGACTTGAATGTTGGAAAAAATTCAAATTGACAGAATTAGGTAAATTTAGCGGGTCAAGCAAACCCACAACCCCACTCATAGTTTCACCATCGATCGCCAGCAATATCACTCTGTCTTGAGTTATCGTGTTATTTCGAATAAAACTAGTGTACAGTATAAGTAATTATGACACTCCAAGATAGTCAAGTTATTATTTGAAATAATCCAACAACAAAAAAAAAAAAAACCAATACAAAAATATCGATATACTCTAAAGTTTTAGAATTATATATATTCAAATTGTTCAAATTAAGCATTTATTTTTCCCGTTGCACAGATAATATTGGACACTTATTAATACTTATATGTCAATCTGGAAAACATTAATTTTATTTAATTTATAGTCATTAGTGAATGTGTAAAACAAACACAAATTACAGAGGGACGTTTGACAGTAACAATTAAATATCTATCGTTATAAGATAAAATATAAAATTAGAAATAGGAATTCCACAAACCAGAAATTATTTATTTATTAATAGATTGCTTATCGCCCGGCAGCGAGCGGACGAGGCGGCTACGTTCGTAGGCACACATACGCGCATGCACGAATCATCGCAGGCACAGTCGAAAATATTTTTGTTCTTCTCCCACAATGAATAACGCCAATAAGCCGAGAAAAAATCTATATATTTCTATAGTAAACGAGTTTTAATACACGGTATAATAATTACCTGTAGTCTCAATAACAGTAGAACTAAGTTAAACCGCTTAAACAGGTACCAATATTCTAAACAAATTATAAATATGATTTTGTTGAATTTAATCGGACATGAATGTTTAAAACAAATTCCAATTGACAGACTTAGGTAAATATAGTGGGTCAAGCACCCCCCACCCCCCCTAGTTTCGCCATCGATCGCAAAAATATCACTCCGGCGTGACTTCTCATGTTATTTCGTATAATACAAGTGTACAGTTGACATACTAATCACTAATAACTGAAGATTGTCGAATTATTTGTTGTAATAATGCAATAAAAAATTATCATAAACACCAGAATAACAATGTTCACTAAGGTTTTAAAATTGTTGGTATTATAATTGTTCAAATTATGCATTCATTTTTCCCGTCGCACAGATAATTTTGGACGCTTTTTTTACTAAAATGCCAATCGGGAAAATCACTCATTTTATTTAATTAATAGTTATTTGCCATTGCGTAAAACATACATAAATTACAAAGAGACGTTCCACAGTAACAATTAAATATAAGCCAATGAATTATCTAATATTATAAAATAAAATATAAAATTTATTTATTAATAGAATGCTTATCGCCCGGCAGTGAGCGGACGAGGCGACTACATTCTATAGCACACATACGCGCATGCACAAGTCACATAATTTACACTCGAAAATATTTTTTTTCTTCTGCAAAAATGAATAACGCCAATAAGTCTAAATAAAATCTATATATTTCTACAGTAGACCAGTTTTAATACACTGTACAAAAATTACCTGTAGTCTCAATTATTATAGTACGACTAAGTTAAATCGCCTAAACTGGTACCAATATTCTAAACAAATTATAAATATGATTTTGTTGAATTTATTGATAGACTTAGGTGAATTTAGTAGTGCAAGCAACCCAATCCTCCCCCTAGTTTTGCCATCAATCCCGAACAATATCACATTGGCATTAGTTTTTGTGTTATTTCGTATAATACAATTGTACAGTTAAAGTAATTATGCCATACTATACTCTCGAAGATAGACGAATTATTAATTATAATAATACGAACAAAAAAACACTTTATATACAAAAAATGTTTGAGAATAATTGGTATTCAAATTTTTTCAAATTATGCATTATTTTTTTCCATAGTGCAGATTATTTTGGACGCTTGTTTTACTGAAATGATAATCTGGAAAATCACTTATTTTATTTAATTTACGGTTGTTTGCAAATGCGTAAGACAAAAACAAATTACACAGGAACATTTGACAGTAACAATTAAATATAACCCAAAGAAATATCTAACATTATAAAATAAAATATAAAATTTCAAATAACAAGAAATTATTTATTTATTAATAGATTGTTTATCGCCCGGAAGCGAGCGGGTCTAACGACTCATTCTATAGCATACATACGCGCATGCACAAGTCACACCATTTACACTCGAAAATATTTTTGTTCTTCTGCGACAATGAATAACGCCAATAAGCCAAGGAAAAATAAATATATTTCTAGTAGTCTGATTTTAATTTAGAAAAGGATATGTCTCAAAGCACCGTGGTTTATGAGAAATCGCCAGATCCATAATGACACGAAAATACCCCTGATAAATACATGGATTATAACCCAATTTAAAAATGTCCACGCCAAACTAAAAAACTTGGACAGTGCTCGTCATTACAATATAGGAAAAAAAACACTCAATAGACGTCTGCGGCCTCGACTTCCCCAGGACATTCTTTTAACAGACACAGAAGACTCATCATCAGAAAATGAAGATCATTATTAATATACTAGACCTCATCGTTATTATTATATGCATATATGTAACACATTATTATTATACAATTATTAACATGTTATTGTATAGATCGTTAACCATATGATAATTCAAGATTATTGGAACTAATAAAACGTTAATATTAATTTCTATTTTAATTTTTTAATTTCTGGAAACAAGTATGAAATAACAAATATGTGTTGACCCGTTTTTGCTGTTATAACGGGGTGACACATATTCATATTCATACGCCGCGCGCTCAGTTTGCACTTACGACTGTAGAAGAGCATTTTTGTCTTATTTTAGCGCCCAAAATGACTGAAGGCACGTGTGAATGGCGTATAAATACGTATTTGAAAATAAGTTGATAAAATTATATCAATTTTACCGTGTCGACATGTTTTGGGCACTAATCGGGCACGTAACCAATATTTTTATAAGTGATGTGGGGGGGGATGTTTAAATTTTACAATTAAATACGATTTTTAAGTAACGGAGAGAGGGTTCATACAACCTAATCCATCTTTAATTTAAAAAATTCAAGAATTTTCAAGTCGATTATCAATAAAAAGATTAGTAGATAATTTTTACCATTTACAGTCAGTTTCATTTATCAGAACAAAAATAAATTGATTACTGAAGAAACTAAGTGAGGGGCGAATTTAGTTTTGATGTCTGTTCGTGCGACAACCAAATGTATTTATAACAATTTTCCAAAAGCCTTTAGAGTCAGCAGATTTAATATTATTTAATTTCTACCAATAACAGTGGCGCGCTCCTACGGATTTTATCGATAACTCAATAAGTAATTTCGTGAGCAAAGGTCGAAGCGAAGTAATTTTGTAGGGGGCTTGAAGTGCATTTGGCCGACAGACTTCAGAAAAAAAAAAAAATGTATAAATATGTCGACATTTTAAATTGTATACATTAAAATCATACGATTTATTCAGTGTTCCTAAGTTAACATTAAAATTATTTTTTTTTAGTAAAATTATTTTTTAGAGGATAGAATCACTACTAATAAATCAATGGATACCAGAAGTTTTTAAATTACAATTTTTATGGCAAACATTGTTTTTTACCATTAGACCTTAACGAATAATATATATTGCTTTTATAGAGATTTTCACATGAGCCGTTTTGAGAGTTCACCTTCCACCAAAATATCAGAAAAAATGTAAAAATATTATATTATTTTACATTTTTCAGTTTACATTATACATGTATTAACCATCTCCTTCCCTTTGAAATTCTAACCTGCGCTAACGCATTAATTTTGTTTTCGTTGTTCTGTCTCCATTCACGTGGAACATGTATTCGTTTAATTCAATTTTTGTTTTATCGATCTGGCCGACTTGAATGTTTAAACAAAATTTCAATTAACAGACTTATGTAAGATTAGTAGGTAAAGCAACCCCCCCTCTAGTTTCACCATCGATCGCAAAAATATCACACTGGTGTGAGTTCTCATGTAATTTCGTATAATACAAGTGTACAGTTGACATACTAATCACATAATTCTAATAATTTAGAATATTTTCCAAATTATTCATTTATTTTTCCCGTGGCGCAGATAATATTGGACACATATTTTTACTGATATGTCAATCTGGAAAAATCACTTATTTTATTTAATTTTTAGTTATTCGCAAATGTGTAAAACAAAAACAAATTACAGAGGGACGTTTGGAGATACATTTAATATAACCCAATAAAATATCTATTGTTATAAAATAAAAAATAATATTACAAATACAAATTCGAAAAACAAGAAATTATTTATTTATTAATAGATTGGTTTTTGTCTATCAGTGAGCGGACGAGGCGTCTACATTCTATAGTATAGGTAAGCAAACGTACAAGTCCTTACAGGCACAGCCGAAAATATTTTTGTACTTCTGGGACAATGAATTATGCCAATAAGCCAAGAAAAAATATATATAATTCTATAGTAGTCCAGTTTTAATACACTGAACGAAAATTACCTGTAGTCTTAATTATTATAGTAGGACTAAGTTAAACCACTAATATCGTTACTAATATTATAAACAATTATTATTATGATTTTGTTGAATTTAACATAATTTTTTTTTTAATTCTGTGTGTGGAATGGGACAAAAAATAATCAAGTGGTTTAGCCAAATGAATGTTAAAACAAAAGTGTAATGTTGTGATCACAGCATGTGATCCAGTGCAACTGGAAAGTCCCCTTTAAGCCCCCATTCCCCCCCAAAAAAAGTAAACAAATTTGACTATAGTAAATATTATCATTAGTTAAAAAATTGTGTATTATTTATATAAGTATATATTATGTTTCCATTTATACAAATATTTTGTGTAATATAATGAAAAGTAATATTTGTATAATAATTGTTTTATATACAAAATATATAAATATTATAAGTTTCTGAATTACGTGCGAAAATCGTTATTTATGTCATAGAACAGAGATGCTTGTGTCGAAAAAAAAAAGTTGTTTCAATTATGTTTCCAAATATACATATATTTTGTTTTATATAATGAAGAGTAATATTTATTTAATGTATGTTCAATATACAAAAAAATATAAATATTATAAGTTATAAGTTGCCAAATTACGTGTAAAAATCATTATTTATGTCGTCCTTTAATACGAATATGTGATAAGTGAGATTTATAACATAAACTAAGAGCAGGAAGAAGTTATCCAATAAAAGCACTACCTAATTGTTTTTTTTTTAAATTTGTTTAGTTACAGTTTAAACAAATTTTATTCAAATTAAAAAAAAATTATACAGAAAATATTATTTAAAAAATTTAAACAGAGAAGTTTTTATAAGGCAATTTTTCTATGAACTTCATACAGGTTATAATTTTATCTACATTATAAGGCATACCAAATTAATTATTACATACCTATTGTACGACACACGTGTGGATTAACGAAAACCTTTCGTCTGTTCAAACACTTTACAGACATAATTCAGATTTCACAAAAAATAGGCGTACGATACAAACAAATAACTATTATCGTTATGTTTGACATAGTATTATTTTATATTAATATTTTCAAATTTCATGGCCAAAAATATCGTTGAAGGTAATTAACAGTCTATAAATAGTCAATCAATATTCAAAAAATAGCCTATTTTGAAATATATGTAATTTTTCTTCAAGTAATTGGGGTTTAAAGTTAGGATTTTTCCTGAAAATTATGTTTATCAATTAATTTGTTTATAATCTATATACGAGATAAACCCTCCAACCCAATAGTTACACGTATAATACCATTTCTAATCATTTATAAATATTTTCGCAATGAATATCTGCTGATACCTTGCAGATTTAATATTATTTAATTACATCCGATAATAGTGGCATACTCTAACAGAGTTTATCGGTAACCTAATAGAATATTTCGTGAGTTACAGCCGTAGCTAAGTAATTTTTTTAAGGAAACGACTAGTTATAGCCACCGGTTATCAATTTCTGTAACTGTTTAGAAATAAAAATAACACTTCCAGTTACTGTTATTAGAAACTAAGCTGTACAGGGCCACGGTACTATGATTGTACCAAAAATTTAAGGGTAAAAATATTTTAAAAAAATTGAAATTGTTACATTAAAACTATTTCTCACCAGAAAAAACCGATAAGGCTACAGTTTTAATTAAGCAACCAAAATTCACAAAATAAAAAGTAGTTCTTTCACTGTGCAATATGGTTTTTATTTATTTCCCGTGCGAAATGATTTTTATTCATAAATAAATACTTGCCTGTTAATATTTTTTTTTTTTTTTTTAAATAATTCTTTATAACCCAAGCTCATTGTTAGATAAATGTGCTCATGCATTCTTAATGGTTTATTTTTTTTAATCAGAATTTAACGTTTACTTATGTTTAAAAACGTTCTAATACACTTTGCCACGATCATTTCGCCGACAGACATTTAAAATTCAAATATCATACTAAATTCGTTAAAAACACAAAAAACTAAATTTTTTGTAGCCGTTAGTTAATTAACAAATTAATATAAATTTCAATAGTTTTTCACAACTTTATCGACAATTGTTTTACCGAGCTACACTTACGTAACAACGTTGTTTTTTAAAAATTTGTGTTGCCTATATTTAATTTAATAATTACATGTTATAAGTAAAACAATGTTTAATATGCATATAATATTGTACTAGATGATACAACAAATGCCGCTAAAACCAATAGGAGTGGAAGGTGGATATGAAGATCATAGACCTATGTATAATAGTAAAAATTACACCAGTGTAGGTTAAAAAACAACGGCGCTAGGTTTTTAAACGAAAAAAATATCTTGCGGCGAAAAAATAAACCGTTAAGAATTAATAGCAGCAAAGTGTCAATGTTCCTGTGTTATTAAATAAAACAATTAAAATAAACTTATTGACAAATACTGACAAATGAATTGGAACAATAAACAAAAAAAAAATTGTATTATATTTAAGAATATTTTATATATATTAATTTCAATTATCCACTAAATAAAAGAAATGGTCTGAAGTAATTTATAGATTATTAAATAACGTAATTTTCGGTAAGAATTTTTTCTTTGATTTAATAGAACAATTAACAAACTATGCTACATACATAATAGGAAATTCGAAGATAATGAATTTTCTATAATTATTTTTTTTTATAATTTTCCTTATATTAGTATAGCCTATTATGATGAGGGAGGTCACCCGGTGATGTAATCCAAATGGTTATCATTAAATGATTTTTCATTTGTTCAACCTCACAGTTCAAAAATCGTTCTAGCGCCACTGCGTGTCTACTGTAACTCATATATTTATATATAAGTATTTATTCTTTATCTAATTTGGCCAATATGCGTAATGCGTTTGCTTTTCTATTGTCGTTTATGATTATTTATGTGTATTAAATCTGCTTTTAAATTAGTATTATTAACAACTCTACTTTTCATTGATAACATATAAAATGTATTATTCAAAAATCAATTTCGAGGTGATGTGAGTAAAATTGAGCTCTGCAATCATATTACGGGAAAAAATACCGACTACTGCCGAAAACACCGAAATGTATTTTCTAATATGAAAAATATAGAGTTAATATCTTTTATAATTGTTGATGAAGAATAATCAATATAACAACTGTATTTTTATGTGTTAGGCGGAGAACTGATAACCCCGGTGGGGGAGAAATGATAATAAACATCAAGGGAAAACACGACACCTCTTTGGTGCCGACGGACATGGACAATACGATTGTTCGTATGTCATGACCAACGGCGGCCGTAATGACCGGCATTCATTCCATGAGTCCTCCTCACCATCGGATTGGCTGCCGCGTGACAAAATGAACGCGACCCCTTTTCAACGGTGTCGGCTTGCTTCGGCACCTTCTGCCGATGTCGTAAGACGGTCATTTTGGTTTGAATTTTGTATTGTCCATGATTTTTGCATGTTCAGAAATATTCTTTCATCGGTATTTTTAATCAAACTGCCGTTTTTCTATTTTTTGTAAACGTAAATCGTTTGGTGTGTATAACTATCATTATTATTATTTTTGTTAATATTATTCGTTCCGGCATGTGCAGTAAGATAATTTATTTAATTTTTCACGGATACCCCAACCCACCGAAACAACTTGGTTTTCAACTCTTGCCCGTCAAATCACACTGTTATTATTTTATTGTTATTTTTACGAGTTGCTTGGGTTTTTGGTAGTGCGAAGGATGTTGTCGCGTACGGTCACTGTCTACAGATCTGTCGTCTTCACCTCTACTGATTTTGCCACCGCTCTATTTCCGAACACTAGGAAACTGTCGACGAGGTTTTTTTTTTATTTTGTCGGTTATTATTAATTACCAGGGGGTCATATTGTGCCGTCACCGCCATATTCGCTCGATATTCATATTACGATAAAATAACCAATAAAAAACATTTATATATTGTTCGACTGCCGTTATTTTGGTTCGGGTTAACGATGCCATTATGCGTCCTTAAATGGAAATTAATTGGCTGCTAACTTTTTATTGTAATACACAATACGTAGGTGTTCTAGGGTCGTAATGTTTTCGTTATGACGACTTATTAATGAGCTAACTAGACTTTCGGGGAGGTTTTTATATTATTTTGTCGATTATTATTAGAAGGAGCTTATTTTGGATTTTTCATGAAAATTATTTTTATCATTTTAATTAATTAATAATCAAAATACGAGGAAAACCCCCCTACACAGTAGTTATACATATAACACCATTTCGAATCATTTATCATAACTAGAATATATTGGTTATTAAACGATTCTTGAGAGACTAAGTTTTGGGTTTTTTACGTTTTGCTGTTATACCGTTTTGTCCATATCATTTATATTTATTTTCCCAAAGAAAAATCATTGGAATCAACAGAATAAATATTATTTAATTACAATCGATAACAGTGGTGCGCTATTACGGATTTTATAGATTACTCAATGGAATATTTCGTGTGTAATTTTTTTTAAATATCAGTGAAAAAATCAGTTATCGTTAATGTCATATAACAAAGTGGAGGGGCCAAATTCACTGACGTTTTATTTTGTATACTTTTAATGATTAATTTATAATGTATTATTTCTTAGATTTGGTATTTAATTTATATATTTAAGTACGTAAATGTATGCTTATTTTCAGTAAGTACCTACCTACAGTATAATGTTAAATACCAGTATTGTATTTTATTTATTCATTATGAGCTAGTCTAGGAGGTGAATAACTGCCTTTAATATTGTCGGATGGGAGGTAATCACGGTCGCGCTGGCGCGCATGAGGTTTCCGCCATACATCAGGCGGATGAACGGGTCGTATCTGAGCGGCCGAGTTCTGACTGTGCGCGACGACCCGTCGACCGGTCCCGAGACGGCTCCGGTAACCTGCCGGGTACCTCATGGATCCGTTCTCGGACCGCTCCTCTGGAACATCGCGTACGACGCCGTCCTCCGTCTAACCCTCCCAAGGGGCACGAAATCTATCGGCTACGTAGACGATACACTGAACGTGGCGGAGGGCGACACGGTGGAAGGCGCACAAAATCGGGCCAACGCCGCACTGGCGACCGTCTCCAAAGGTATCGTGAACCTGGGGCTACGGCTGGCCGTCCAGCGGTGTGCAGCTCTTCGGAGCGTGTGCGCCTACAGGACCGTCTCGCACGAGGCGGCGCTAATCGTAGTGGGACTGCCTCCCATCGATCTGTTGGCCTCTCGCAGGTGAAGGGCGTTTGACGCTCTGCGCGCGTTGGGGGCTGTACCGTGCGACGAACCCCGCCCGTCAGCACACCGTACGAGGAACCTACTCGCGACCAGCTGGCCGCGCCGGATCTGATCTACGGAAGCGCCGGAGGGGAGTGGGCGCGCGTTAACTCGTTCGCACATCCCCTCTGACGTGCTGGTGCTGTGGGTTACGAGACCGCACGGTTCAACGACGTACCGCCTCACTCAACTACTCACGGGTCACGGATGCTTCAACTCGTTCCTTTACCGGATCGGGCGAGCTCCGTCTCCCGGATGTTCTCACTACGGATTTCCCAGTGAGAAGAACGAGGTGGATGACGACGCTCTCCACTCCTTGATGCACTGCGAGGCGTTTGACGGGGACAGGGAGCGCCTGGTCTAGAGGTTCAGTCCGTTTGAACCAGGCGACTTGGTGCCGCTTATGCTGAGGTCCTCAGACCACTGGAATGCCGTGGTCAACTTCGCCGAAGCCGTCATCGCGGAGAAGGAGTCGGCAGAACGGCAGCGCCAAGCCCTCGACGTCGCTGGCGTGCGTCGCCTTCAGGCGCACCGCCACCGTCGCTGATCGGGGCCCCGTAGCCTCTGGACCGCCGGCCGGGAGGCCGGCAGGAAGAGTCCCTCCCCTCACCTTATAAGGCCAGCAAGTGGGCTTCGGCCCGGCGTCTGCCCATCCTCACGGTAGGGCATGAACGATGTAATTACTTATGTGAGCCCGCCCCGCCTTTGGGGAAAACGGGATTTTATTATTTATTTTATTGTTATTGATAATTTTCAATAAATGATGGCGACTCGCCTCCCGAAGTAGTGCCTCACGGCGTTTCCAGGAGGCGAGGGTATTGCCGGTTTAAAAAAAAAAAAAAAAATTATTTTCCCATTGAAAAACGTTTGGAATCGGAAGATTTAATATTATTTTTTTACAATCGATAACAGTGGCGCGAAAACAGTTGGGAAAATTATAAAGAGGTAACATAAACATATACATAAAAAACCTTTACATAAAATATAGTAATTTTTGTTTATGTACATACTATTAAGATGTACTTAGATCGATGAGGGTTTTTTTTTATTGTGTCGGTCCCGTGCTATTGGAACACGGACAATTGTAATCGATTTCATAGTCACAATCCGATACAATTTTCTCTATTAATTTATCAATATATTTTTAACTAAGCATTACTCAGGATAGTTTATTGTTATCCATGATTTATCCTTCCTCCCATTTTCCCACCCACAATAGTGGCCCGCACATGAGCAGTTTCCTAGCTTTTTTTTTTTATTGTTTGAAAAGGTTAATTTATCAATAGAAGATTATTGGAGATTACGGTAGAACGTTTAGGTCGTCATCAAGACCACTAAACTACGTGTACCGAACTAATATTCGGCGACAGTACAGTTTAAAAAAATAAAATAATATAAAATTCCTTCGATTCCTTTGTGCCTGTCTGGCATTGTCAGAGGTATCCAAACAACGCCTCTCGTCTCAGACACATTGAATACTGAGTATATTAACTCGTAAACAAAACGTAATAAACATTTTTTTTTTTTTTTTTTATCTCAACAAAAATAATAACCCTAATGTACTAATATATTAACCATCAATATTATTTGAACGACAGCAGAATATGTATGTGATATTGTATCGATTTATAAAAGAAAATTTACGAATTCTGATGTCTCTTATACTATTCAAAATTCAACGGATACTCGAATAGTTTTTATTTTATATTTATTATCATAAATAATATATAGGGGAACATATCATGAATAAATACCCGGCTATTGGCGTCGTTTCGATTACGCGCGGTTTTCCGACTCGATACGTTCATTATATTGTATTATATAAAAACAAAGCTGATGTGTTGATTATGAAGATATGAAGATATGAACAGGTTTATAGAACTTTTGATAAAAATTTATATCTTAACTATAGCCCCGGAGTAGATTGAGTATTTTATTAAATATGTCATGTGTGAAATTCAAGTAGTGGATGAAATGTTGGTCAAAGAGAAAATGCATTTTAAAATACTGGTTTTCGTTAATGGAATAATGCTAGTAAATGTTTTTAAAATCTTTATAAATATAATGCACGTACCAGCAACAATGTGACGTCTTATTGATCATTTTTAAATTTAAAATCAATTGCTCATGTTATAGATGAGAGTTATGCTCAACATACTCGGATATCTCAATGAGAAGAAATAAGAAAAAAAAACTTATAACATTATCGTTCAATTGAAATTGTGTTATGTTTGGCTGATGGTAGCAAAACTTTTCGAGGTCATAATGAAGACGATTCAAGTGCAGCTAATGGCTTCTTCTCCTTCTGCCTAATTATCCAATCTTTCGATTTGGTTGTCTGTGAGGCTCTCCACGCTTATTCGACAAAATCCGTCGTCTCTCGATTACTATTTTCATACCCGGTTATATTCTCCGTGCCCGACGTTGTTCTTCCGATTTTCCCTTCAATAACCTTTGATTACTTCACTTTACTCCTGCGCATATATATTTTTATAAATAGGCGATTACACGAGGAAAATATATTTAGTTGGAAGCGACTAGCTCGTTAGTAGTCTATACTCGTGTTTCGCGTGAACCTGCAGACTTTAGGGGGATAGTGTACACCCCAGCCCCCCAGTGATCATCGATGAATGTCTGTCTGTAAACCGATTCCCGTCAGTAATTAATAACCTCCGGCAGAGACTGATTGGCCTTTTAGGAAATCGGGAATGATCCCGATGGGCCGTGGGCGGGCTATAAAATGATTACAAATATTAATCAACACTGTTTATTCTTTTAAATGTTCTAGTGTTTTACGATAATATTAGAGAATTTAATATTATGTTCAGGTTTTTTTTTTAATAATAATTCGAATATATATTGTTGTATTAAATTTATTCACTATCCGGGCGTAAATTATTAACAATTTCAAAATTGTATCTACTAAAAGATGCTTTGTTTGTCGATGTCAAAAAGCAAACATTGATAATATATGTTTGTTTGTTTTTGTTATTCCGTGCAAAAAAGTCTGTAATTTTGTGGTTAGATGGTGCCCCTGCGGGGTCGGCCCGGCAACGCTCGGGGTTTAACGTCTACGAAAGTGCGTCGTGTACTATTGGCTTTCCGCGCCCCGGCGGCGATTGCGAATCGCGTCGGTTTTGTTGCGATTTTCGTAGACGCGGCCTGATGATTATTTAGGTGGTGGCTCTAAAAACAAAAAAAAAATAGTAATAATAAAATGTCAAGCGTAGTTTTTTAACCGGATACAACTCCCGAGCAACTACACTATATTATTATCATTATTTTGTTATCGTGAAAATAAAGCTAATATTTTGTGGAAATACGTGGCATATATGAATGATTTTTTAAATAAGAACCCTGGCGGACTGAGCCCCGTCTTGTAAATCTCACGGGTGTTCCCAGCCTATGGTCGTGTCTGAGATACAAATTCGATATCCTCGGTATCCTCAGTATCCTCGGTATCCTCTGTATCCTTGATATCATCGGTATCCTTGGTATCCTCTGTATCCTTGATATCCTTGGTATCCTCTGTATCCTTGATATCCTTGGTATCCTCTGTATCCTTGATATCATCGGTATCCTCGATATCCTCGGTATCTTCGATATCCTCGGTATCCTAAAACGAGTTATTTAAAAAAAAATTTTTTTCTTGAATACTGTGCTCGAGCAAAACCGTTCGGGGCATCTAGACGATTCTGGATGACCGACAAACTTGATTCGAGCGAGGTCTGATTGCAGACAGAAATATTATAAATTTTAAAAAACCACAGCAAGTGTATTGTGGTACGATACACACACACACACACACACATATAAAATTTAATAATATATATAAAATATAATATCAACTTCCTTGGCGTGGAAACGAATCCTATTCCTCCTCGACCAGGCCCTGAAACTCGACGACGCATTGTATTCTACAGGAATTTTCATGATGATTCATCCGATTTAAAATAGCTATAAAATGGTTGATTATAAATAATACCGTTCAAATTATATAACACTAAATAGAGGGCATTCCCGTGTTTTAGAATGTCATTAATTCATGATTTTATAATTATCGCTAACGACGGTAAGTTAGTTTCTGCTTATATGCTTAATATGTCGACCGTACAATACAAAGCGTTTCGTGTATTGCGATTTCGTCGTCGTTACGGGATCGACGTGCCGACTGTTCAGAGCATAAATCGTCAGTTTGAAGAATTCGGGTGTTTGTGCAAAGACAAAAAAAAAATATATTTTGACGAATATTTTTTATTAAAAAAACAAACACGGTCGGATTGTGTATCGAGACATGATAAAACGGTCTCTCTAAGTTGAATTCCTTAGAAGTAATGGGCAATCGAAAATTTGAGTAGGGGAGGGGTTGAAATTTTCAAATTCCTCTTTCGACTCTTTCGTCGTCTGGCAAAACTGTTGCCGTAATAGTTCTATTCAATTTCGAAATTTTCAATTATTTCTAGTTCATTAATGTTTATTTGGTCAATCGAGATGTCAATTATTCTTTTCTCGTCCTTATCTTTCTCATTCTAAAATAAATACCGAATAAGCTATACTTCATTCATTATGAAATTAATTACTTCGGACGTTTTAGCGGTAGGCACAAGCCACACAACCCTTGGGTGCTTTAATGTTCCTATTCACATTAGTCGCGTTCGGGGCTAAACCATTGTGCCGAGTATCGTATTTATTGCTTGCTATAGGTAGTTCTTTGTTCGAATATATTTTATAATATACAAGTATAGCCGACGCCGGCGAGTGTAAATTATATCTGTTGCAACATAATATTATATAAAGTTGTATACTTTATAAACTAAGTAGATTTTCGTTATATCGCGTAAAAAGGAATATTATTTTATACGAGGCGTAATATGTTTCTTTAATCATTAATACTTACTACGTTTTGGCGTCTAAACTATAAGTTTTAATATGATGTTTCTATTTTCTGGAGGAAACTTTTTCGGTTAGTAAAAATACACCAAATACGTCCAGATCGTACGTTAAATTTACTTGAATGATTTTTTTGTAGGTTTTTTTTTATAAACCGAAATTGTCGATATAGGTATATTGGAATTATTTTCCATATTATTTCCGTATTCAAAGCGATTTAACACACACCAAACTAGTATTAAACTAGTGTTGTACAAAAAAAAAACTTAATCTAACCTACCTATAAAATAATATGTAAAAAAAAAAAAAAATGGCAATTTGAAAGTATTTATAAATACATTTCAAAAGTATCTGTATCCGTACACAAACCATTTTATTTTTAGTGACGTACACAAATACGTTGGTATAATACATTTTACTAGAAATATTTTTAAAAGAATTTTAACATTTACAAGTCTGATCGCAGTGATTTAAACAGACCACAACATCTCGTCTGCTTAGATGATAGGAGTTCAATGGCCACATTGGCTTAAAAATTTATTTAAAAATGCAACACCTATGATTATATTTATTCAGTAAATGCTATATGTTTCGTTTGTAGTTCCAGGAGATTGTCGACTTATTATGACCGAAAGTGGGCATTTTTTTTGTTTTGTTTTATTCGGGGATTTCGGTATTCAATTTCTGTTTTCGGGCCGTTAAATATGGATGAACGATTTATTTATGATTATACAATTTAATACGTGGACTGCATACAGGGCAAGCCTCTGCGTACACACGGCGTACTCGTTAACTCCAATTAACGCCGGTGTACCTCAAGGAGCTATCCTTTCACCCTTAATCTTTAATATATATTCCTCTAATCAGTCCACAACTCCAAATACCACCCACCGATATAGACTATGCCGATGACAAAGTAATTTTTTCAATTCATAACGACCCAATTACGAGCCTTTGCTAATTTACAAACTCATCTAAATCTGCAATCCGAATGGTATGAAAAATGGCGTGTTAAAGTTAATCACAATAAATCTGCACATACAACGTTTATCCCGTAAACACGGTCTTTGCCCAAATGTTTCGGTCAATAATATACCTATCCCACCCCTCGATGCCGTTAAATATTTTGGTGTAATTTTTGACCAAAATATAACCTCGAACAAACATGTTTAATAACTTACAATAGGAATCCCTAAAATTCTACATTGAACAAATTTACAAATCACGTAAAATACGTAACATACGATGTAATCATTCCCTGCGGTGTTACGTACACTTTGGTAACTATCGGGGCTCGTTAGCACGTGGCATTCGCTTAGTTTTTTTTTTTTTTTGTAACAAATCCCAATATAATTTCTTCGGTAAATTATTTTACCGGTAAACCCTTTTGGGCCCACCAGAAACTCCGTCTAAATGTCTCTAAGGTTTTAGAATAATTGGTATTTAAATTTTTCAAATTATGCATTTATTTTTCCCGTGGAGCAGATAATATTGAACCCTTATTTTTACTAAAAAGTCAAATGGGAAAATTATATTTATTTTATAGTTATTTGCAAATGCGTAAGACAAACATAAATTACAGAGTGACGTTTGACAGTAACAATTAAGTATAAACCAATGAAATATTTAACGTTACAAAATAAAATATAATATTAGAAATACGAAAAGGAAAAACAAGACATTTTTTTTTTATTAATAGATAGCCAGGCAGCGAGCAGATAAGGCGACTATGTTCTATAGAACATATACGTGCAGGCATGAGTCATTTATATTTTTATTGGAAAATATTGTTGTACTTTAGTGACAATGAATAACGCCAATAAGCCAGGAAAAAAATCTAAATATTTCTATAGTAGTCCAGTTTTAATACACTAAACGAAAATTACCTGTAGTCACAATTATTATAGTATGACTAAGTTAAACCACAGAAATCATTACCAATATTATAAACAATTATTATCATGATTTTGTTGAATTTAACATAATTTTTTTTTTATTCCGTGTGTGGAAATAGAAAAAAAAGAATCAAGTGTTTCAGCCAAGAGAAAATTAAAACAAAAGTGTAATGATAAAATTCCAGCACTATTAGCGCAACTGGAAAGTCCACTTTAACCCCATCCCAAAAAATAAAATGTTCTTATCAAATTTGACTATAGTTAATATTATCATGAATTAAAAAATCGTGTACTATTTAAATAAGTACATATTATGTTTCCATCTTTACATATATTTTGTATAATATTTATTTAATATTTGTTCAATATACAAAAAAATTTAAATATTATTACTTATGAGTTTCTGAATTATGTGTGAAAAACGTTATTTATGTCGTCCTTTAATACGAATATGTGATAAGTGAGATTACGTAGGGGAATAATCTATCCAATAAAAGCACTACCGGATTGTTTTTTAATTCATTTGTATAGTATTTTAATAATTTTTATTCAAATTTAATACAAATTATGCAGAAAATATCATATAAAAAATTTAAACAGACAAGTTTTTGTACGCCATTTTCATTTACTCCTAAAGGGTTATAATTTTATAACGAAAATCTTTCGTCTGTTCAAACACTTTACGGACGTAATTCGGGTTTCACAAAAAATACGCGTACGATACAAACAAATAACTATAATCGTTATGTTTGACATAGTGTTATATTAATATCTTCAAATTTCATGACCAAAAAAATATCGTTGAAGGTAATTAACAAAGACATACATTGGCCGAATTTGAAATAAACGTATGTTTTTTATTCAAGTCATTGGGTTATAAAATAAGTATTTTCTTGAAAATTGTTTTTATCATTTCATTTCTTTAATAATCAAAATTTAAAATAAACCCCCCAACACAGTAGATACACGTGTAATACCATTTCGCGTTGTCGGTATAGTAAATAATAGTTATTAAAATTATTTGTTGAATATTACTGTGCCATATCAAAAGAAATCAGCAACTTTAATTTTAGTCGTTGAGTACCCTTATACCTATATTTGTATACTAAATTTAATAAAATTATAATACATTTATTAACATTTTAGTGTATAGATCGTTAAATATACGATAATTCAACGCTAATGAAATAAAAAACCGCTAATATTAATTTCTATTAAAATTTTTTATGTTCTCGAAACGAGTATGAAATTGCAAATTCGTGATGACCCGTTGTTGCTGTTATAACGGAGTGAAGCATATTCATACGCCGCGCGCTCAGTCTGCACTTACGACTGTAGAAGATCAGTTCTGTCTTATTCATAACGCCCAAAATGACTGGAGGCGCGTGCAAACGGCGTATAAATTCCTATTTGAAAATAAGTTGATATAATAATCACAATTTTACAGTGTTGACATTTTTCAACACTTATCGGGCACGTAACCAATATTTTTATAAGTGATGTGGGAGAGGGATGTTTAAATTTTACAATTGAATACGATTTGTAGGTAACGGAAAGGGGTTCACACAACCTAATCCACCTATAATTTAAAAAATTCAAGAATTTTCGAGTCGATTATCATTAAAAAGCAAGTAATTATTATCGTTATGTTTGACATAGTATTATTTTATATTAATATCTTCAAATTTCATGACCAAAAATATCATTAATGTAATTAACAAAGTCATTGGCCGATTTTGAAATATACTTATTTTTTTATTCAAGTCATTGGGGTATAAAGTTAGAATTTTCTTGAAAATAGTATTTATCATAACAATTTTTTTAATAATCAAAATAAGAGATAAACTCCCCCCCCCAACACAATAGTTACACGTATAATACTATTTCGAATCATTTATCAGAACAAGAATATTTTGATAATTGAATGATTCGTGAGGGACAACGTTTTGGTGTTTTTCGTATTGCTGCCGTTTTGACCGTATAATTTATAATTATTTTCCCAATGAAAAACCTTTAGAATCAGCAGATTTAATATTATTGAATTTTAATCGATAATAGTGGCGCGCTCTTACGGGTTTACTCGATAACTTAATGGAATATTTTCTAAATAAAGGCCTTAGCCAGTAATTTTATAATATTTTTTAAAAAGAATAGTTACAGTTAATGTCATATAACAAAGTGGAGTTAACTGACGTTATATTTTGTATATTTCAAATGACTATTCTATGATGAATATTCTATGATATTTCTTATGTTTGGTATTTATTTTATATATTAAATACGGAAATGTATGCTTATTTTCAGTAAGTACCTACATACAATATAATGTTAAATACCAATATTGTATTTGTATTTATTACTTAAGAGCGATTCTAGGGGGTGCCAGTGACCCGGTTGACATTGCGAGCAAGTGTTACTCACATGAGTGGTGAATGCGGAATCGAATCTATTCATTACGAAAATACGGATACGAATTATCGAATTTCAGTAAATCTTTATTTCCCCCATCATTAATTTAAATGTAATGGTACTTTTAAAAAGGTTAGGATTATTACGTTTTACTAGGAAAGTAGTTGAACAATCATGGTAAAATATTTTCTACACGGAAATATTATTTTTCAATAATTACAATTCTTTACAATGTTTGTTTATATACATATATGTACACAGTTAGAAATAACGTTGTCGGTGTAGGAATAATGGTTATTAAAATATTTGTTGAATATTACAGATAATTTTGGACGCTTTTTTTCTGGAATGCCATTTCGGAAAATCACTTTTTTTATTTAATTTATAATTCTTTGCAAATATGTAAAATGAACACATATTACAGAGGGACGTTTGACAGGAACATTTAAATATCTATTGTTATAAAATAAAATATAAAATTAGAATTACGAATTTGAAAAACAAGAAATTATTTATTTATTAATAGATTGGTTTTGGCCTGGTATTGAGCGGACAATGCGACTACGTTCTTTAGGACATATACGGGCATGCAGAAGTCATTGCATTTACACTTGAATAAACTTTTTGACATATACTGACAAATGAATTGGAACAATAAACAAAAAAAAATTGTATTATATTTAAGAATATTTTTAATATATTCATTTCAATTATCCACGAAATAAAAGAAATGGTCTGAAGTAATTTATAGATTATTAAATAACGTAATTTTCGGTAAGAATTTTTTCTTTCATTTAATAGAAAAATTAACAAACTATGCTACATACATAATAGGAAATTCGAAGATAATGAATTTTCTATAATTATTTTTTTTTTATAATTTTCCTTATATTAGTATAGCCTATTATGATGAGGGAGGTCACCCGGTGATGTAATCCAAATGGTTATCATTAAATGATTTTTCATTTGTTCAACCTCACAGTTCAAAAATCGTTCTAGCGCCACTGCGTGTCTACTGTAACTCATATATTTATATATAAGTATTTATTCTTTATCTAATTTGGCCAATATGCGTAATGCGTTTGCTTTTCTATTGTCGTTTATGATTATTTATGTGTATTAAATCTGCTTTTAAAGTAGTATTATTAACAACTCTACTTTTCATTGATAACATATAAAATGTATTATTCAAAAACCAATTTCGAGGTGATGTCAAATTATCTCCTTGCTAACTTAGGGTGTTTGATTGCATAAATGTTCAGTCGTTTTTTTTTTATTTTCGTAAAAAATAGATGATAACGTATAAGTGTTCTGTTATGTGCAAAATCGCCCATAACAGATAATATAATTATAATTGATGATTGTACGCCATTAAACATTAAATTCTAGAAAAGATCAAAATTATAATTATAAATACGTGTTTTTTTTTTTTTTTTAAATATGATTGTTTGTAAAACGAAACAAACGTACCCCGTCTAATGAGGAGTAGTTGAAAAAGAATAATAAAATATCAATAAGAGGGGATTTCTTTTCATTACCAAATTAGACAGTATTAAAAAGATATGAGGCGGCGATGGTGTCGCCGATCATAACGACCAAACGATACCACATGGTGGCAGATTACCGAAATTGTGCGCCGTTATCAAACGAGATGTAAGATCCATAAATCGCCACGTAATCATTATTTACATATAACAGAAGAAGAAACAACGGACGGAATTAATCCATTTGACCAATGTTTTTTCTTCTGGCGATAAAATTACAAGTTTAATAATATTACACACAAACTTCAACAAGATATCGATTACCGGCTGTTCTAATGCGCGTTACCATGTGTACAGTTAATAGCAATTAATAGTAATTGTAAACGCGCGTTCAACGCCTCTCGTGTGAACTAGCCCTAAAATCATTGGTGGAGGGGTCGATAAACGACACAAAAAACCATGCTCACCGGGTATACCCTTTCAGCAGTTCGCCGACTAGACGGCGACCGAAGAAATTTCTGACGATCGCGATAATGGGAATATTTCTATTTTTCGTCGATCGCGCGTACAAATCCGCCGTATACGATTTCGTTGGATTATGGAATACGAAACGTTCACAATAGTTTTATCAGTCGTTTCGATATGCACCCCGAACCGTCGTCTTGTAAACTTTTCACCGCGGCAAATGTAAATTACGAAATACGCCATCTAACGTCGGAATCTAGCGTTTTGCAGTATAACAGTATATCGGTTCACCAGATTGCGTACTGGGTAATCGCTACGCCTAATATTACAATACACATTTGTTTGATGTTGGTATAATAATTTGTTACGGGCCAGATCGTCTAACAAAACCGAGCAGTAACTAGGTAAAAAAAAATTTAAAGTTATTTTTTTAATTACATTTTTTTGATAACTTACAGCTTTTACTAGTAAAAATAAAATAGAATGTTAAAAAATAATTTTGTGTGTTTTTAAAAATTATTTAAAAATTTATAGATACGTTGACAGTTTTCTCGTTTCGTTATGGTTTGCGAGATGTGTGTCTATAATAGCACAGAAACCCGTATTTGCTCTTTGAGTAATATCGGGGTGTTTGGATTTTTGACATCCCGACACCGAATACCAAGTAATTTGTTATTTAACGCGTTATAACAGCAACAACGGGTCAACACGTATTTGTAATTTCTTACTCGTTTCGAGAAATTAAAAAATTTAAATAGAAACTAATATTAGCGTTTTTTTTATTCCACTAACGTTGAATTATCGTATGGTTAACGGTCTATACACTAAAATGTTAATAATTGTATTATAATTTTATTGAATTTAGAATACACAGATAGTCCATGGCATAAGGGCGTACTCGGCGAATAAAATTATAATTATGCTGATTTCCCGTAATATTGCAAAGTAGTGTTCAACAAATTATTTTAATAACTATTATTTACTATACCGACAACGTTATTTATAACTGGGTGTATATATGTATATTAATAAACTTTAGAAGGAATTGTAATATTTCAATAATTATATTTCCCAGTTGAAATTGTATTACCAAGATTGAACAACTATTTTTCTAGTAATATGCAATAATCCTAACCATTCTAGAGGTACTATAATTGCATTTAAACTAGAGATGGGTTAAATAAAGATTTGCCAAAGATCGATAATCCGTATCTATATTTTCGTAATGTATGCATTCGATTCCGCATTCAACCACTCACGGGGGTAACACTTGCCGCAATGTCAATCGGGTCACTGGGGGGCAAGTACTACACCCTCTAGACTCGCTCTTAATTAATAAATACAAACACAATATTGGTATTTAACATTATACTGTAGGTAGGTACTTACTGAAAATAGGTATACATTTCCATACTCAAATATATAAAATAAATACCAAATATAAGAAATAATACATCATAAAATGTTCATTTGAAATATACAAAATAAAACGTACGTGAAGTTGGACCCCCATTTTGTTATATGACATTAACGGTAACTGTTATTTTTAAAAAATGTTAAAAAATTACTTTGCTACGGCCTTTACTCACGAAATATTCCATTGGTTTTCGATTAAATCCGTAAAAGCGCGTCACTAATATCGATTGTTATTAAATAATAATAAATCTGCTGATTCCAAAGGTTTTTCATTGGGAAAATAATTATAAATGATACGGACAACACGGCAGCAAAACGAAATACACCAAACCATTGTCCTTCACGAATCGTTCAATAATCAAAATATTCTTATTCTGATAAATGATTCGAAATGTTATTATACGTGTAACTATTGTGTTGAAGCGTTAATCTCGTATTTTGATTATTAAAGAAATGAAACAATAAAAACAATTTTCAAGAAAAATCCTAACTTTAAACCACAATGACTTGAAGAAAAAAAATACGTATATTTCAAAATCAGCTAATGTATGACTTTGTTATTTATCTTCAACGATATTTTTGGTCATGCAATTTGAAGATATTAATATAATATATTATTATGTCAAACATAACGCTAATAGTTATTTGTTTGTATCATATGCGTATTTTTTGTGGCAGACCTCAATTGCGTCCGTAATGTGTTTGAACAGATGAATGGTTTTCGTACAATAGGTATGTTAGCTTGGTATTGTTTGTTTAATAATTTAACATTGTAAATACCACAGTACCAATTTTTGTCACTACTGTAATGTGATCCTTTATCCTTAACACTACAGTCTTTGGTAGTACAATTTTTTAATTAATGGCTACAATGTATTATTATTGATCAGTTATTTATAACTTAACTAATCCAAATATATAAATGAACAATAAAATACATATATGTAATTGTTTTGTAATTGTGTTTATTGTTGAATATTTTTATTTTATATAAAACAAAATGAACATTAATTTGTATAAAATCACTCTGAGGACCAAGTATCAAAATAGTAGGTATTATTGATATGCCAGATGTTGCTTTAATCTTTTGTAAGTAAATGAAGATGTGGGTTACGCGGAGATTCACTCTCTCTAAGTACAGGCCAATATATCAAACTGATTTAAACTAGGAATGTAAACAAATATTTAATAGGTTGAACAAGGTATCTAAATGCAAATAAACATGGTATATTTTCGAGAGTTCTATGTAGCTTTTTTCAAAAAGTTTTCAATAAAAAAATATTACATTTCATTAAAAAAAAAAAAAAAAAAACAATAACTAATATTTTTTTGTTTATAATTTTTTTTTTTTTCTAGAAGAAGGCTACTTTAGTAGTAGAAGCCTCGAAAATATACTCTTTTTATTAGCATTCAGACAAAAAATACAACCTAAACGCCACAATTTACAAGTTTAAAGAAATTTGATATATTGGCCTGTACCAAAAGAAGGTGAATGTTCAGGTAACATCACCTATTCATTTAGTTACATACCATTAAAGCAACATCATGCATATCAATAATACATACCATTTTGATACATGTAACCATGTTATATAAATCTTATGACAATAAATGTGATGTCTATAATAAAATTAAAATAGTTGTTTTTGATTGCTGGGCATAGAGGTATAGAGTTATTTGTATTTTCGGGAATCATTATTTTGAACAATTCTAGAATTCGTCATCATCATTAAGATCATCAAAATCTGAAACAATTTAAAAAAAAATACAAATTTTTGAATTAAATTCTCAAAAGTACTAAGAACAGTACAAACCTAAATGTGTATTTATTTTAATTATCATTTGTACTGACTTTAATACTAGAACTAATCTAATCTCTATTCGTGGTACTAAGTATCCAGCAAACTAAGAATAATTTAAACAATTATTTACCATTTTATTAATATAATACTTTCATAAAATAATGCTTATTTGAGTTTACATCAGTTGGTTATTTTGTTGAAAACAATAATTTTGAGCTTATGCCGCTTGGATAAAATATATCAGTACGCAACAAATTAATATTAGAAAAAAGTTGTTTAGCACGAATTTAAATGGCATACAAATAGTTTTATTAGTTCAATAAGTGGATAAAAAAATTTGTTCTGCTCTCAAAAATATTTGCAGAGTTACAGAGTGTTACACACTGTATAGTGTATATAATATAATATATTATATTAAATTGTATTACATAATCAATGCTCTTATTTAAAAGTGTCTCACAGCGTGAGGTTTTTTTATCTGGATTTTTTTTTTTAAGATTAAGCGAGGGGCAAATATAAAATGTTTTAAAAAAATTAAAACAGCAATTTTAATAAGAGCCACATCATATTGTATATCTGAGTGAGCCTATTCACCTTAGCTCTGTATAGGTTAAATAATTTGTATAATTAATTGAAAATACAGTAAGTAGTTTTAATATACTCAAGCACAGTACCTGTACACCTCTGTACCTATATAGCTAGGCATAAAATAAAAATATAAATTAATAGAAAGCAACTAGGTAACAGATCATTTCTCTTGGTTTAGTTTAAATTAATACCACTTTAAAAAAAATTAAGTTTGTATTATATTTAAGGATGGATGTAAAGAACTTAAATTATTTTAAACTAACTTAAACCTATAATCAAATGTCAAGATTAGTTGGTGCAAAAGGTCATACAAGTAAGTAATAAAATTTTGTTTAGAAAGTGTACCTAAAATAACTGAACAGTCATAACTATACTATAATAGAACCAATGAGATTATATTACAGTTGTGTTAAACTGTAATATAATATAATTTTTTTTTTCTGATAACAATGATTTATAATTTATTGCATGTTTCATTAGTTTTATTTAATTGAATAATAATATAGTAGTAATAATATAATATGGGAATATTAGAGAATATAGAACTATCAATATATACAAAAAATAAATAAAGTAACCCGCAAACTAGATTTGTTAAATTTCCATATATGCATACGATTACTAAATATGATAGAAAATTGATTTGAAAAAAAAAAAATGATTAACATTTTATGTTTTAATATTATTAAAAATACCATTACATACCATTGTAAAAATCATATTGAACAGCTTGATCCTTCTGTACCGATTCTTTGTCAGCATCCGTAGGTTTTTGTTTATTCCTGTTGGCCAGCCTTAACTAAAAACAATACAATTATTAAAACATTTAATCCTGTACCTTATACCATACAAGTGGGCAACATTTCAATTAATCATTATTCTTCAAAGTAAATCCATACAGTTTCCTCGGGATATATTTTTCAAACTAAAATGGAAATTAATTATATCTTCAACTAGTGGCCGTGACCATGTATGGCCCCTCCTTTATGATTTCATAGTATTTTTGCTTTGTATTCACATTTTAAAATTTATAGAAATACGTACAAATGTAAAAATCATAGTATTATCGTTTTAAATATAATAAATCTTGATTGTTTCCAAAATTTTGAGAATTTTTTTGTTAACCTGTAACCTTGTGACAATCCAATAAGCGATAGGTTAAGTAATTATATTTACGCCACTGGCCCTCCCTATAAAACAGTGACTCACACAGATAAAAATATTGTGGCGCCGCTACTGTCTTCAACATAAAATGCGAGTACACGCTTCTACTGTAGCAGAATTCTTTTCTCGTTATTCCCACTGGTTCTACTCATTATTGATTTTATAAACCTATATAGTAGCCTGTAGCGTATATAACCTACTCTATCTCTAAATGGGTATATATTTTTGACATTCTCTAATTTCTTTTATTTCCATACAATATAACTTTCTCTGCCACTATATAACCCAACTCACTATAGGTTTACGAAACACCCATTTAACTTAAGCATTTTAATTTAATATTATAAGCAATAAGTATTTAAATATCAAATTACATTTAATTCTCTGATGTCTTTATCCAGATCCAAAAAATCATTGAAAGCGGATTCAGACATTTGTGATATTTGTTCTTTGATAGCTTTCACCACCGTACTATTCATATTATCCATGCCGATTTTGTAACGATATTATCTATAAGAAAAATCCCAAACAATTGATAAATTATGCAAGTCAAACAACAGTATGCATAATTACAAATGTTTAAATGAATAATTACGTAAAAAATACTAAATGTATATACTTGCGACCTTGGTAAACTGTAGTAAATAGCCGCACAGGCGGGTGTGTTAAACGAGTCGGATGCGCAGAGTTCAAGAGAAAATGGTCGCAGCCAAACCATATAATCGATCAAAGGGACAGGATCAGCAGGACAACAGGAGCGCGTAAAGTCAAGACAAATAACTGTGGCATAGAATAACTAACACTGCGATTGGTACTACTGGTGTGTAGTGATATCAAACGAAACAATACCGAATAAAAAAGTTTATGGATAATATCAGCCGGTCGATTTCTAGGGTAGTTCGAATTTTTACTCCGAATACTATTCGAATATTAATATCGGACTGACCCTAATAAATATAGAAGAAAAAAAAAATATTTTTTTTTTTATGTAATATTTTATTATGAGTGGCTAATAGACGATATCACGACGTTCTTCGAAGATAATGTCGGACAATGCCGTTTCGCTCATAACATTGCACAAATAATGTATTTCACATAGTAATATAATGTGTTTACAATTCGTCCGCCATTTATTACGGTATTTTTTTTATTAAATATTCTTTGCTAGAACGTCATGTCGTCAACAATATTCCCCGAAAATTGAATGTTTAAATAACAAACTTTAGTGAACAATTAAGTAATTTTACAAATTTGATATTAAAAAAATCAGACATTAAGTTATATTATATTGAATTAATGTATAAAATTAGTTTTGTTTGAAGTTTGTAAAAAAAATTGTTGGATTATTATGTCAATTAATACCCACACAGTATGATGATATTCATAGAAATATTTTATATTTACCCAACACTGTAGGTGCTTATATGTTGAACTACAATTAAATGTTAAATAGCAATTTATTAGAATTATTATACTTATTTATGCATCAATACCTTCTAAAATTGATGTATTTAGTATAATAATGTTCTGAATTTGTTGAAAAATATTAGGTTATATTGTCTATTATTCCCTTAAAAATTATTGGCATATAGTATTATTTTATCAGAAAATTATAAATTAATCTAATTATAATATTTATTAATATAGTTAGAATTAAGGAGACTTTCATGTAAACTAAAAATTATAATAGTTTGGATGCAACAAAATACTAATTACAAAATTAATAATTCAAATAGAAATTTTAATATTAATTATTTTACATGTTTTATTTTCGTATTTTTTTATATTGTTTGCATTTCAATATTGAGGAATATTAACTTTTTTTTTTTAATAAAATACATTTTGTTACAATTAGTAGACATTATTCTCATAAAACAACATGATATCATTTCATTTGTTATTATCCAAATATTTTTACATTTTGGCATTGGACATTATTGTGTTTTACGAAAAGTTTGGACTTTATAATAGCAAGGAATTTGTAGCATCTGAATCATTCACCTCAATACTTCGGCAATACTTCGGCAATACTTCGGCACATAGCTTATCAAAAAAAAAATTCGAATCATACACCACAGAGTACAAAAATACAAATTTTGAATGAATTTTTTTTTTCTGCATTCTCTTGTAATTTTTACGAATCAATCCATTTTTTGGTACTTAGGTTGTCAGCTTATTATTTTTGTCTTAGTAACTGTATGCACATTCGACAGTTTAAAATTGTAAAAACAAGAATTTGTATTTAATTTTATTTCAACGAATTACTATACAATACAAGTAAAGTTATCATCATAAATTACGTTATTATAGACACGGTTATTTTGCGTACATGGTGAAATATAAATATAAATATTATCAATTCAATAAAACAGTTCTTCATTTATTGATTCACATAGATAATAAATTGTATTTAGGTGTTTTAAGAATTAATTTGTTTAATGTTTTATCAATTCAAGTTTAAATATTAATTAATTGTATTCATTATATAGGTTATTTAATTAAACAATTACTCACCTTTAAAGACGAAACTATGAGGGGAGTGTGAGATGTGTCCTTGATTGATTCTCGAATCGAACAAATACTAATTGTATAAATTAATTATATTTATTTCAATAAAAAAAAAACTCAGTGACAATGTCATTCTTATATAAAATAAACAAAATTATCATCTATTTAAATTTCTATTATTTAATTTATGAAAATTTTGGGTGAGAAACAAGTATGAAAACATTTTTAATTTTAATTATTTTATGAAACATAAATCATTATAAAATAATTAAATTATATTATTTGTCTTGTATTAACTACTAGTTTAAATTGTTAACTTTATTGAGCAAATGTATAATATGACAAATATGACATTTAAAAAATTAGACATTCAGTAGTATTGAATTAATGTATACATTTTTTTTTTAATTGTGTAAAAAAAATTGTTTGATTATTATGTCAATAAATATCCACACAGTATGATAATATACTAAACATATTTACTCAATACTGAATTTTAAATGTTATATATTTATTATAAGTTGAACATTTATTGACTATGTATAGGTTATTATATAAGAAAGCTCTGCGCGCGTTGGAGACTACGACGGCAGGCGACGTATCCCGCCTGTCAGCGCTCCGCACAAGGATCCGCGTCACGACCAGATGGGCGCACCGGATCCGTAGCGCGGAGGTGCATGCGGGGAGTGGGCGCGTGCTAACGCGCACGCTCATTCCCCCGAACTTGCTGGTGGCTTTGTGGGTTACAAGACCGCACGGTTCGATGACCTACCGCCTCACTCAACTTCTCACGGGGCACGGATGCTTTAACTCGTTCCTTCAGCTCCGGATGACGACACTCTCCATAACCTTTTTTTTTTTTTTTTATGAACCGGCAATACCCCCGCCTCCCGGAAACGCCGTGAGGCACTACTTCGGGAGACTTTCCATACCCTCATGCGCTGCAAGGCGTTTGATGGGGATAGGGAGCGCCTGGTCCGGATGATCGGTCTTTTCGAACCGGGCGACTTGGTGTCGCTCATGTTGGAATCCCCAGACCGTTGGAAAGCCGTGGTCGACTTCGCCGAGACGGTTGTCGCGGAAAAGGAGTCGGCCGAAGGGCAACGCCAAGCCCTCGACGCCGCCGGCGTACGCCTTCAAGCGCATCACCGCCGTCGTTGATCGCGGCCTCGCAGACGCCAGACCGCCGGCCGCGCGGGCGGTAGGAAGCGTCCCCCCTACAAGTGTAAGGGCAGCAAGTGGGCTTCGGCCCGGCTACTGCCCATTCCCCTGTAGGAACGTGAAGCTCTGTGTACCAACTTACGTGAGCCCGCCCCGTCGAAGGGGAAAACGGGTTTTTTATATTTTGTACTTATTTGTATGTGTTCATTTTATAAAATAAATTATGGCGACCTGCCTCCCGAAGTAGTGCCTCACGGTCATTCCGGGAGGCGGGGGTATTGCCGATTTTAAAAGGGAAAAAAAAATGTTATTATATAATCACCCAATACTGTAGGTGCTTATTAGTTGAACTACAATTAAATGTCAATTAGTAAATGATTAGAATTAATTATTTTTTGCCATTTTATTTTTCCCAAATACAAAAATTATCTCCTAACCACCATCTGAACGAAATAATTTCCTTTTAATTTCCTCTTTTCATATTTTGAATGTAGCAAGATTTTTGACAGGTTTACAATCACAAAAAAAAGAATACAAATAAATTAAAAACTAATACCATATTCGCTACTCTCAGAATCTAAAATATGACCAAGCAAAATAAATAATATACGAGGTGCGACAATAAAATAACGAGACTTTTTGAATAAAACCTAAACTATTAACGTTATCTATAAAACGATTATTGAAATATGATTAGAAAACACTTATCTAAAAGTACTATGAACACTGATGCCATCGATTCATTTTTTTATACGTTAGTAGCCTTGTTATTAGTGCGAGTTCGACTATTAAAAATTAAAAAAAACTGCCGCGGAATCGTTTCGTATGTTATGTGAAGTTTATGGTGAAGAATGTTTATTAAGAGCTCGTGTTTTTGAATGGCACAAACAGTTTTGTAGTGGAAGGGAGGACGTCGAAGACGATGATCGTTCTGGATGTCCTACCACGTCTTCAACAAACGAAAACGTTGAAAAAATCGACAAAATTAATTAATCAATATTATTATAAAGAGGTATTAATTAAATTAAGAGAACGTGTCAGAAAGAAGCGACCAGATCTATGGAAAAATGGCTGGGTTCTTCACCAAGACAATGCTCCAGCTCACAGTGCATTTTCAATTCAACGTTTTTTAACTGAAAAAAAAATTTCTGTACTTCAACATCCCCCGTACTCGCCAGACCTTGCTCCTTGTGACTTCTTCTTATTCCCAAAAATTAAAAGTTTATTAAAAGGAACCCATTTTCAAACAGTTGATGACGTAAACCCCGCTTCCACGCCATCATCGACGGAGATCACCGCCGCCACAGAGCGTTGGCCACCCTACACCACCACCACCACACACCCGATCGTTATCGATTGCCGCCGCCACACGTTTGTAGACCCGCTCTACCGCCACCACACGCCCGACCAACATATGTAAATTTACACATTTTACACTAAAGTTGAATTTTTTACAATAGATACCTACAATAATAATACAGTAATACATTTTAATATACATTTCTTGTCCTTCGTTTAAAACAGATTTAATGATTAATTGATATATAATTGTTTAGTGGCTCTAAGTTTCTTTTAGCATTATTTGATGCCGTTTAGTTTTAAAGAGGTGACTGTTATAATCTATAATAATTATTTAATTATTTATTTACATACTATTAACAGGTGGTAACCATTGAATACAAAATAATGAATTAATTTTAAATATTAGCTACAATACAAAATTATTTAGATGATTGTTTTACATAATTATTAATATTCAGGTACTTACCAAAACAAATTACTTAATTTCTCATAAGCAATTTTAATTAAAACAATTCAGTACCCAGTTAAATATTTATGTTTTCTTTTTACAGGTGACACCAAGAAAAGTGAATATTAATCAAACAATGTTACCAAATCAATATGTTGCACAATGTATTTATATATATACACAAAGTCAACAAGACTTCTTCTCGTGCCTGGGGACAATCTGGTTATAAATAACTGAGACCAGGGACCGCAGAAAGCGGCCCGGATCTAACAGAGAACACTCTCACACCAGTCTGTGTTATGATTTTATTCTATGGACTTTGACTAATATTCTGTAAAATACAATTAACCAATACTAATTCGAGTTTAATTTACATAATACCACAATATTAATGTAGAAAAAATCCTTTCCATTATTGAGCATTAAATTCTAAGAGTTATATTTTTTGTTACAACTTTGGTAAACATGAAACATATTTTACACATATAATTTTCATTTATTTCAAATATTGGTTTTAAACTGTGACAAATATTTTTTAATAGCAACAATACAATTAAATGTTTTTTTAAAAATTATTATAGGAAAATATACAATCTGTCCTCTTGGTAATAATAAGAATATGCCTTGCAGGACAAAGTTATATGGAAACGTGACTTATTGTAATATAATAAATAGTTTCAGAATATATTATAATGTATTATTTAAATGGTATTTCGATTATAAATTAAGTAATAAATTACAAAAATAAAATATATTAAAATAGTACGCAATATTCCGTGATTTTTACGATTTCCGTTAAAATTTCAAACTCTATGATAAAAAAAAGCACTAAGTTTTTCGATATATTTTTACGGTCATACAATTAAACTTAATGATAAACCTTCTGTTAAAACGATTTTAATTTTATACATAAATATGTTTTACGAATCTCCATTACGACAAATAGCACAATTTTATTATTTTTCTACGATATTTTGTTTAATTTTACTGCATGTTACCTTAATAATAAAAAAAAAATACACCATATTAAAATGATATGGGTTACAAACAACTTTAATTGTTGTTGGGTATTTGGTACCTATTTCAATTAAACACATACTAATAACAGTTATGAGGTTTCACAATTTTTTATCCCTGGTTGTATACCATCCTAACAAATTTCTGTAAAAGAAAAAAGTCGTTTTAATTTTACAATTTTCTGTTTTGGTTTTAAAACTAGAAGTCGTACCCGATAGTGATGCATTCGAATGTGTAGGTTCGTTTTCAACGTTTCTATACATGCCCGTTTCTTTATTTTTACGCCTTTCCATAGCCGATGACGGTGCTTTGTAAATAATTTTAACAATAGGCCTTATTATGTCTACTCAATAAAACAATAAAATAAAAAAATAACTCCCGTCTAGTTTTTGTTAGTAGACATAAATTAATATATTATACATAAACATTAAAACTATAATAGACGCTTGGAGTACAAAATAGATGATGTATATAATAATGTGGCCATTCGGGAAATTTGCCGTTTTGCGAATAACCTATATAGGCTCTTTTCAAAAAGGTGGCCCGTTTCAAATTATTTAATTGGCCTTAGAAATACTTTTTTAAAATAATAAAATTCCTAGTCACTAGACTCGTGTACAAACACATAATTTTTTGAGGGGGGGGAGTTGGCTATCAATATACCTAACATTAAAATAATAATAAAACCAAAATTGTATTTATCTTCTAAATAATTTTCCCGACATTTCTGAGAGGGGTGAACCCTTAAATTCTCCCTTGTACACGCGCCTGCTAGGCACCTATATTATACGGCAGATATTATTGATAATTATTTATTACCCATATGTGTTTGTTATATATTTGACGGTGGATATTATTCAATTTGATATTATAATATTACATACCTTATACCAATACTCCTATAATTATCTACGAATAATTAAAAATCCAAATATATTATACTATAAAATGTATTTTATTTGTTGATATATTACGAACAGTGATTTATTACACAATTGTACATGTGGAGTTTGTGATAAAGAATTATCACACTATACAATTAATTTATTAATATTAATTGTTAAATATCGGTATTGTATTGTAATTATTGATGTCCAGATTAAAAAATGTCTAATCAAAAAAAAAAAACTGAAATATATTATTATCCATTATTGTATTTTTTAAACTTGTATGAGTAAATGTACGAGAATGTAATATTTAAACGTTGTATAATAGCCAAAATTTGTTTTAACAAAAATAACTATTAACTAAAGTTAATTTATTTTATTATTGATATAATTCATTAAATCATTATTTTTTTAACAACAAAAATATTCGCATTATTTACATTATTTCATTATATTAAAATAGTATATCTAAAGAGCCCAACTAACCTAACCATAATAAATTTAAGTTTAAGATTTAACTTTGATAAGATCCCTTTGATTACCTTTCTGGACGATGATCACAATAATCATCGAGCATTTTCTTAACAACTGTGCAACCATCTATTAACAGAAATGAAATATATTTACACTACAGCAGATATTTATCATTGTCTATTTGAGAAATGTTTTAATGAAAAATTATAAAATATTTAGTAGATAAAGAATAAAACAATGTTCAGTTTGAATTTAGCCAAAAAAAATGCTTTTTGAATTCAATATCTCATACAAAAACAATTTAAGAAAATTTATTCTCCGCATTGATTCGAAAAAAAATACATTTTGTAATTAATAATTACAATATTCGGAAATTTCCGATTTTATTTTACTGTTAAACTTTTGAAAAATCGAATTTAAAAACGAATTTCGAGGTTAATTTTTAAGTGCACATTACTGAATTGAAAGGAATTGATACACGCCATTAAAAACACCGGTCACAGACCACTGTCAAAAAAATCCAAGTAAGGAATTGTTATAATGCTAGTATTTTTTTTTATATATACAGTTTTGAACAGAATATTCCCACGGATTTCCTCTATTAGTAAAAAAATAAACTTATACAAAGTTCTAACCTAAATATTCCATTTTGCGGATACACTCCTAATACATGGCATATCTAATCTGGTAGCTAATTATAGCAATATTATTAAATAGGACTTCCTTAATATTTCTGTACGCTACATATGTATTCTACAGCCAGACCGACTAGAACGAATACTAGTAGCAAACAATTCATGATTTCTGTAACACACTATTACTCAACTATGAGTAATATAATTCCAGCGAATAAAATTTATAACTTATTATGAGAACAGATAACCTAAAAACAAATATTACGTATGTAAGGGTATTGTTCATAAAATGTCCAAAATATGCTAAAAAAATTTAAAAAAATGAGATGTTTAATTCTAATACATAAAAGGGTATTAAAAATAAGGTAAATATATGTAAATACTCAAATATAAGTGAATATTACGTAATATTAGAACAGATATATTATACATCCTAAAAATAATCTTTTAAGAATAAAACAAATTATATCAAATATGCCTCAAAATTGTACGAAATCCTAAAATATGCTCTAAAAAGTGTATAAATCACAGAATGTGTAAATAAACAAATGAAATTATACATAATATCTTTAGTCCGTAAAACATTTTACCATAATTTATCTAAAGTTACTTTTATATCGTCAATTTAAATAAGGAAAAGTAGAAATAAGTACATATGTATGTAAGAGTTTATTCATACTATTTATTCAGAATAATCTAACATAATGTTATATTTGTAACCAAATATTTTCCTTAAGCCTATCTGATTATACAGTATACAGCATATATATTTATAATATGCAAAAGAAAAAGTGGCTGAAAAATAAGACACCAAACTAAAAAAGAAAAATGTTTTATTATAATAAAACTGAATTATGTGAAAAGGTGGTGTACTCACCTCAAACAATACCTTACCAACAAAACTTAAATTATAAAACCACAGGCAATGTAAAATCGAGTATCACAGATACCAATTGAAATTGTAGAAATTCGTGGATCGCATCCAGATACTGAAATAAAATAAACATTTAATTTTCTGAAAAAGGTATATATTTATTATATAAAACTGTGTTCTTGTTTAATAAAAATTAAATAACTTAAGTAATTAAATATGACTAATAAATTAAATTAATATAGTTAAAACGGGAAGAATGTGAATGTTTATCGATAATATCTGTGATTCTTAAAATAATAATTGTATGGAGTGTGTATAAATTGATTATTTTAAAATCAGAAAATATTTAAACCTTGAAACATAAAATTTTATCTAGAAATCTATGAAACAATTTCCCTAGGATATTATTTCAAATAATATACTTCTCATTTATCTTTCTAGATAAAATATATTTAAGTTATATATTTTATAGTAATAGTATAATTTATTATAAATTAAAAATTAATATTAAAACAGCAAAAGTTCATTTCGATCGATACTCGAGAACCCAGTTATATTATTAATATCGTTTTTCACCAATAATAATTTCTAAATATAGAATATACTGGTGTCAGCATACCTACGTGCTTGTTATCATACCTATTAACAATATGGCAATATATTTGTATAACATATTATTCCAATATTTGTCATTCGACTCATTTATTCCCCAGCTCTCTCCACGATTTATGAATTTTATTATGACAAGTGTTTTAATATTATTAAAATTCAATATGTCAGATTCTAAACGAAAACGCATTAAATTTGAGTGGCTTGATTGTGAAAGTGACCAATCACGTCTATAAACTAAAACACATGCGCGATATGAACGAGGGGAAAAAAATAGTACATAACACATTGGTGCTCCAACAAATCCATTTGAAGCTCAAAGACAAAAATGAAAAAGCAGTCGGTAAGTTTTTATAGTTCTAGTTGAGAAAAAAAAAAGAAAATTGAAAAAAACAAAGAGGAGCGAATTAATTACAACACATAACTGAGGGAAAATTCGATTTCCGGTGACCGGCGTTATGTGTCTGCGGCCGGTACAAGACGCGCGCTCTATCGGTGTTACGTTTACATATATGTTCCGTTTAGCCGTTGGATCGCTCTTTTCAGAGTTAATAAAATTCTCGCTAGTATACGTTATATTCAGAATGCACGGTATATATACAACCGAAACGGTACCGATTTCTCATGGGGCGCTCCGACCTGTCGTCGCCAATCCTAGCCGTACGGCTGTCACGGCGACGGCCCGTGAAACGTTTCAAGAACCGCGTCCACCCATCCCACGCTTCGATACCGCTTACATGTAGTATATGGGCTGTGCCCCCGCGCCGTTCGATACCAACCGATAGCTATTTAACATCATATAAGGTTTAATATAGAATTAACTTCTCCGGAGCGGGGCCCGCAGAGGAGCGCTTTTCCCGGTACGGGAAGGCTCAGGCGGTCCGCACTCGGCCAGGTACTTGTGTGTGTGACGGTCGTGCGATTGATTAGTTGAGCCCAGACTCCGGAGAATGTTCATCGCGTTCGACTGGGCGATGTCGCTCCAATAAAAAACATTTTTGTGATAATAAATCCGGAGAGCAACGACAAGTTTTTTTCTTTTTTTTCATATGTTACAGGTCGGTTTTTCTAATCGATTTTTATGAACGTTTGTTATAATGGAGAAAAAACGCATCATCTTGCGCTCCGGAGTATCGTGAAATCGCCACTAAGCATACTAAGATGGAACACTTATTCCATTAATAATCTGTGGTTTATTAAATCTTGGTGGCGGCGTCTAGAAAAAAAGCGCAGGCTTCCGGGCCGTGACACACATTGCAGATTCCATTTTGACATAACATAATTCCAGATTTTCATTAACACCTGTTTGAAACAAAATATTCGTACGTTTAGTATAAGTATCGTTAATTATACGTTTGATTTTATTACTTTTTAAAAAATAGATTTATTTATATTTAATCATTTTTTCTTTTTCATTCTCAATACACCCACCGATAAAATATTAACGGATAACGTGCACTCCGTCTACCCGGTACGTATTTTCCAATGTTTATCTGTCGAACTTATTCAGTTTACAATGGCAAAACAGCCGAACATAAAACGTGTAGATGGTAAAATATATATTAATTTTTACACTTCTCTAAGCTTCACAAGTCTGTTCCAGAATTCTTTTTTATTTTTTTGGAGTTGTTTTCATATATTCTTTTGTATACCCAATTAAGTATATATATATGTAGCTAGTTTAAGTAACTCTAAAAGGTAACATTTTGAATACCATTTTAAATTCCTACCCGCTCAGTCGACTAAAACGTTATTATTTATCATTTTCTATACTACAATATTATAGTGTCTAATAGAAATTCGTCTCGTGTCTGATGTCGTCTCCGAGTAATCTTTTGTCGTTACTCGTAGGACGTAAAATTGTCTTAAAAAAATTTATGCATTAAAGGAAGACGTAGAAACATAATAAAAAAAAAAAAACGGTAAGTTTCCGTCGACTAAAACGATTTTAAAACACATCGCTCTTATTCACTCCCCCGTTCGTTATATACGTAGGTCATACATATAGGCAGTGGCGTAATTGTGGTGGGGGTCAAGGGGAAGCACATGCCCACCAGAAATTTTTGCTGGAGGAAATGGTATCAATTTGCCTCTTGACCAAACCAGATGTATGACTACAGTACAAATCTCGAGATCTTCTAAAATAAAGAAAGAACACAATAGTAAGTAAATTAATCTTCATATTCATAAAATAAAAATAAAATTTTCCTGTTAAATTATTTTCTACAAATTTGTACATAATTCACGTTTCCAAAGCCGACTGTTGGCAGGTGGTTCGTTGCCGTTATCAGTTGTATTGGTGGGGATCGACGAGTTTTCATCCGCCGCACATTCATGGTCACAGGGCCAACACAGTATAGACAACCGGTGGTGGCACGCCCGTCGAAGTACGACCGCCAGCGATCCCTTCCTAATACCGTTCGGAGTCGGTTGACGTACGCCAATACGACACTCCTAATCAAACTCTAGCGACCACTCATTTTCTTATCGGATGTCAAAAACCCGATACCGCTAGGTAACCAACCGCACGCCGTTGGCAAACCGTATATATTGTTCCCGTGCCAGCAGCCGCCGGTCATTTCGTTTTCTGCGTCATACGCACTTCATGTTCTACGAAGTGCACAGGGTGTAACACTTGGGTTTCGTGGTGTCGATCATCGTTTTCGTGAGGGCCGATTTCTATTCTCGGCAGCAAAAGCACATTATGAAAATCTTCTACAGAACGACAACTTCTACTAGCATCAAAAAATCTTTGAAATAAGCTTGATCATTATAAACTTACAGAGGTATGGATTATGATAACTGCTACACTGATACTTTTGATACGAAATTAATAACAAAAACAAAAACCTTATATAATTGACAATTTCTAAAATTTAAAAATTGCATAATCCTGCATATTTTTAATCAGTAAGTTATAAATAAATACAATTTATTACGTTCAGTAGTCTTTCATTATATACATAGCTAATATATGACAATTTAATTGATTCTATCAAAAAGTTAGTATAACAACAGCAGCAGAAGGCCATGATGGAAATCTACAGCAGACAACATTGCTTGGCTTTAAAATTATTTTGAAATTAACTCGACTACAATAATCATCTAGAGGTATGGAATATGATGACTGCTACACTGATACTTTTGCTACAAAGTTAATAAGAAACATAATATCTTTATACAATTGATAAGTCTATTATTTGAAAGTTGTATAATCCTGCATTTTTATAATCGGTATGTTATATGTAAAAAAAAATGTCTGTTTTTTTATTATACTTTTGTTTTATACTTCATTAATATATTATTATTTAATTGACTCTTTTAAATAGGTAGTATAGCAACAGAAGCAGAAGGCCATATGTAATTCCTCTACAGCGGACAAGATTGGCTATCTTCAAAGTGTCCTTGATATATGCTTGATCATTATAACCATCCAGAGGTATGGAATATGATGACTGCTACACTGATACTTTTGCTACAAAGTTTATAAGAAACATAATATATTTATACAATTGATAAGTTCCATTATTTGAAAGTTGTATAATAATGCATTTTTATAATCGGTATGTTTTATAAAAAGAAAAATTGTCTGTTTTTTTATTATTCTTTTGTTATATACTTCATTTTAATATGATTATTTAATTGACTCTTTCGAATAGGTTGTATAACAACAGAAGGAAAAGATCATGATGAAATTCCTCTACAGCGGACAAGATTGGCTACCTTCAAAGTGTCCTTGATAAATGCTTGATCATTATAACCATCCAGAGGTTTGGAATATGATAACTGCTACCCTGATTCTTTTGCTACAAAGTTAATAAGAAACATAATATCTTTATACAATTGATAAGTTCCATTATTTGAAAGTGGTATAGTCCTGCATTTTTATAATCGGTATGTTATATAAAAAGAAAATTTGTCTGTTTTTTAAATAGTCATTGATATATACTTAATTAATATATGATTGATTAATTGACTCTTTCAAATAGGTAGTATAGCAACAGAAGCAGAAGGCCATATGTAATTTCTCTACAGCGGACAAGATTGGCTAGCTTTAAAATTATTTTGAAATTTACTGGACTATAATAATCATCCAGAGGTATGGAATATGATGACTGCTACACTGATACTTTTGCTACAAAGTTAATAAGAAACATAATATTTTTATACAATTGATAAGTTCCATTATTTGAAAGTTGTATAATCCTGCATTTTTATAATCGGTATGTTTTATAAAAAGAAAAATTGTCTGTTTTTTTATTATTCTTTTGTTATATACTTCATTTTAATATGATTATTTAATTGACTCTTTCGAATAGGTTGTATAACAACAGAAGGAAAAGATCATGATGAAATTCCTCTACAGCGGACAAGATTGGCTACCTTCAAAGTGTCCTTGATAAATGCTTGATCATTATAACCATCCAGAGGTTTGGAATATGATAACTGCTACACTGATTCTTTTGCTACAAAAATAATAAGAAACATAATATCTTTATACAATTGATAAGTTCCATTATTTGAAAGTGGTATAATCCTGCATTTTTATAATCGGTATGTTTTACAAAAAGAAAATTTGTCTGTTTTTTAAATAGTCATTGATATATACTTAATTAATATATGATTGATTAATTGACTCTTTCAAATAGGTAGTATAGCAACAGAAGCAGAAGGCCATATGTAATTCCTCTACAGCGGACAAGATTGGCTATCTTCAAAGTGTCCTTGATATATGCTTGATCATTATAACCATCCAGAGGTTTGGAATATGATACCTGCTACACTGATTCTTTTGCTACAAAATTAATAAGAATCGTAATATTTTTATACAATTGATATGTTCCATTATTTGAAAAATGTATAATCCTGCATATTTATAATCGGTATGTTATATATAAAAAAAAATTGTCTGTTTTTGGAGTATACTTTTGTTTTATACTTAGTTAATATATGACATTTTAATTGTTTCTATCATTTAGGTATTATAACATCAACAGCAGATTGCAATGAAGAGATTCTTCTACAGCGGACAACATTGGCTAACCTAACCTAATTTATCCAAAAGGATTGGAATATGATAACTGCTACACTGATTCTTTTGCTACAAAATTAATAAGAAACATAATATCTTTATACAATTGATAAGTTCCATTATTTGAAAGTTGTATAATAATGCATTTTTATAATCGGTATGTTTTATAAAAAGAAAAATTGTCTGTTTTTTTATTATTCTTTTGTTATATACTTCATTTTAATATGATTATTTAATTGACTCTTTCGAATAGGTTGTATAACAACAGAAGGAGAAGATCATGATGAAATTCCTCTACAGCGGACAAAATTGCCTAGCTTTAAAATAATTTTGAAATATGCTCGACTATTATAATCATCCAGAGGTCTGGAATATGATAACTGCTACACTGATACTTTTGATACGAAATTAATAACAAAAACAAAAACCTTATATAATTGACAATTTCTAAAATTTGAAAATTGCATAATCCTGCATATTTTTAATCAGTAAGTTATAAATAAATACAATTTATTACATTCAGTAGTCTTTCATTATATACATAGCTAATATATGACAATTTAATTGATTCTATCAAAAAGTTAGTTTAACAACAGCAGCAGAAGGCCATGATGGAAATCTACAGCAGACAACATTGCCTAGCTTTAAAATTATTTTGAAATTTACTCGACTACAATAATCATCCAGAGGTATGGAATATGATGAATGCTACACTGATACTTTTGCTACAAAGTTTATAAGAAACATAATATATTTATACAATTGATAAGTTCCATTATTTGAAAGTTGTATAATAATGCATTTTTATAATCGGTATGTTTTATAAAAAGAAAAATTATCTGTTTTTTTTATTATACTTTTGTTATATACTTTATTAATATATGATTATTTAATTGACTCTTTCGAATAGGTTGTATAACAACAGAAGGAGAAGATCATGATGAAATTCCTCTATAGCGGACAAGATTGGCTACCTTCAAAGTGTCCTTGATAAATGCTTGATCATTATAACCATCCAGAGGTTTGGAATATGATAACTGCTACCCTGATTCTTTTGCTACAAAGTTAATAAGAAACATAATATCTTTATACAATTGATAAGTTCCATTATTTGAAAGTGGTATAGTCCTGCATTTTTATAATCGGTATGTTATATAAAAAGAAAATTTGTCTGTTTTTTAAATAGTCATTGATATATACTTAATTAATATATGATTGATTAATTGACTCTTTCAAATAGGTAGTATAGCAACAGAAGCAGAAGGCCATATGTAATTTCTCTACAGCGGACAAGATTGGCTAGCTTTAAAATTATTTTGAAATTTACTGGACTATAATAATCATCCAGAGGTATGGAATATGATGACTGCTACACTGATACTTTTGCTACAAAGTTAATAAGAAACATAATATTTTTATACAATTGATAAGTTCCATTATTTGAAAGTTGTATAATCCTGCATTTTTATAATCGGTATGTTTTATAAAAAGAAAAATTGTCTGTTTTTTTATTATTCTTTTGTTATATACTTCATTTTAATATGATTATTTAATTGACTCTTTCGAATAGGTTGTATAACAACAGAAGGAAAAGATCATGATGAAATTCCTCTACAGCGGACAAGATTGGCTACCTTCAAAGTGTCCTTGATAAATGCTTGATCATTATAACCATCCAGAGGTTTGGAATATGATAACTGCTACACTGATTCTTTTGCTACAAAAATAATAAGAAACATAATATCTTTATACAATTGATATGTTCCATTATTTGAAAAATGTATAATCCTGCATATTTATAATCGGTATGTTATATATAAAAAAAAATTGTCTGTTTTTGGAGTATACTTTTGTTTTATACTTAGTTAATATATGACATTTTAATTGTTTCTATCATTTAGGTTGTTTGAATCACACTGTATACGAGTGTCATGTGAACTATTTGTAGTGCCGGCTGATCCTGTTCTTTGTTTTTGTTTTTGTTTTGAAATAGTTTGTGAAGAATTATGATTAATCTTGTTTTTGACTAGTGTATTTTTGTAATGATAATTGCTGCTTACAGTTTGATTGTTCATTATAAAAATATGATAATTGTCAGTGGATCAGAGTAATCGCCGATCCAAAGGTCACCGCTCCTGCAATGCCTTGGAGGGAAGATAAGGGAAATATGTATCATACACGAATGTATTTGTATATACTTAGGTTATTTTGTTTTTTCTTCCCCTCTATGAGGATTGTAGCCGCTCTAGGACATAGGGCCTATTTCAGTATTGGAAACTGAGACGAATGTTTGTTAGCACTAAATTTCCGATTGTATTGTGGCGATTATTTTTAACATGAGGATTAACGAAATTGCATGACCATACGGTTTGGCTGTTCACGTGGGACTAAAGAAAATTGATATAATACAGTCAAATTAAAAAATGGACAATATTGCCAGGTCAAATGAAGGTGATCGAATGCAGTATGAGGTGGAAGTGGACCAAACCACTGATTAACAGTTTAAACACAATTAAATGTTTTCTGCTGTTTTTAAATTTCAATCTAGAGTACAATATATAAAATAATATACAAGGTAAATGCAAAGCGATCATCTTTGGATCCTTATATGATTCGAACTTCGACTTCATCTCGTCATTAAAGTCATTGAATTCAAGAATTAAATAAAATGAATATAATTTAAATAAAGTAAAAAAAAATCTGTTATGCTGAAATCTACATATAGTTTAATAATTAACCCACTTATATTGTATTATTTTAAAATGTGAGAAGCATAAGTGGTTCTGCATCATACAGAATGACTTTCATAAATTATAAATGTTCCCATACCAGGATGCGAATCATAACCATATTATTTAACATTGGATTTCAATGATTGTCATAAGTGAAAAAACGAAAAAATCATAAGAATTAGACTTTAAAAAAATTTATTATTTATTTAAAATACAAGTAAAGGTAGTGTTATCGTTAGGTGACAACTTCCATTACATAAACATATAACTTTGATTAATAGACTGGTGCGAGTGATTTCCATTGGCTAGGCCATTCACATTCTTTAAGCCCCTCCTCTCAATGCTCTTAACCAAGGTTATGTCCTTGGGCATGCGAAGAATTATTGCTGACTGCATCAACCGTCTATTACCGGGTAAAAGTAAGAGCGTGTTTAAGTATAAATACTATTGTGTAACAATTTGATTCAGAACCCTCTTTTGATGATTATTAATTTTTCATGATGTCACCTGTAAAAGGAAATTAGAAATAAATACCCAATGAACTGTGTACTGAAATGTTTTTATTTAAATAGCATACTAGAAATTCAGTAATTTGTGTTAGTTAGTGCCTAAATATTAATAATTCATCTAGATAATAATGTATTGTTTCTTTTATTCGAAATGTATTAATTATTTTGTATTTAAAGGGTACCACCCATTAACAGTTAATAAATAAACAAATAAAAAAATATATATATATCATTTGGGTTATAAACAGAAAAAGAACAAGAAATGTTAGATGAAATGTATTGTTGTATTATTATTATTGTAAACAAAATTAACTTTAGCCTTAAATGTGTAAATTTACAAATATATTTTTATAATGAGCAGCTTACAAATGATGAAGTCAACAAAATATTGTTGTGATGTAGTCATGTAAAATCTATACTATGTCAGTACTGGAATTTGTATCAACCTTCATAAAAAAAATGCTATCACTATAGTCTATTGGGTAATTCATAATTATTTAATGTAAAAAAGTATTATTTCTTACCTAGTAGTGAGTGCTTGGTATCCATTGATTTCTGTAATGTTTGACCACGATTTATATTTGGAAATAGACGGAATTAAAATCTTGTTAATCTTCATGATGTACCGGTGTCCATATTTCATAAAAAAAAAAAAAAAGTTTAAAATTTGCATTTCAAAACTTCAATAACATTTAAAATTGACCGGACTCGAGACAAGAAAAGCAATTAAAATTACATTGTATACTTACATTGGTAGGTATCAAAGAAAACTATTGCTACTTCCAGAAAAAAATTGTTCTGCTTGCAAATTATGCTCTTCCGGAAAGTTGCCCTGCAAAACATTAAAAGAGTCAATAAGACAATGAAATTAACAGTAATCACAAATAGTTACCAGGGTTATACTGTGAATGTTTTGGTAATTTACTTGGAACACGGCCAATTCAAATCGACACAAGAAGTGGCAAAAAACATTTAAGAGTATGAACATAAAATACACATCTCAAAAATGGCCCTTCTTATCAATGATAGTACGGTCCGATAAGAAAATACAGTATCTAGCACTATATTGTTATTTAATATTTTACAATTTATTTAATTTGGAATGGTCATCATGTGAAATTCAGTCCGTGAGTATTTGTCTGGGTTCATTTTACTATTCACAACTCCAGTGTCGTTCTTGTTATTATTATAAAATAATCATAATAATAATAAATACATGATAATATAATTGACTCTATCAAATAGGTAGTATAACAACAGCTGCAGAAGGCCATGATGAAATTATTATACAGCGGACAACTGTGGCAAGCTTTAAAATTATTTTGAAATTTGTACATCTATTATAATCATCCAGAAGTTTGGAATATGATAACTGCAACACTGATACTTTTGCTACAAAATAAATAAGAAACGTAAAATCCTCATACAATTGATAAGTTCCCTAATTTGAAAATTGTATAATCCTGCATTATTTTAAACGGTATGTTATATATAAAATAAAATTGTCGGTTTTTAGTAGTCTTTGGTTATATACCTAATTAATATATGTTTTCTTTAATAGACACCATCAAATTGGTAGTATAACTACAGCAGCAGAAGGCCGTGATGAAATTCTTCTACAGCGGACAACTGAGGCTACCTTTAAAATTATTTTGAAATTTGCACATCTATTATAATCATCCAGAGGTTTGGAATATGATAACTGTTACACTGATACTTTTGCTACAATATTAATAAGAAACATTAGTCCAAATAATTGACATGTGTCCTAATTTGAAAATTGTATAATCCTGCATTATTTTAAGCGGTATGTTATATATAAAATTAAATTGTCGGTTTTTTAGTAGTCTTTGGTTATATATTTTATTAATATATGTATATGTTATCGACTCTATCAAATAGGTAGTATGACAACAGCTGCGAAAGCCATGATGAAATTATTCTATATCGGACCATATTGGCTACCTTCAAGGTGTCCTTGATATATGCTTGATCATTGTAAACATAAAAATGTCAAGAATATAATAACTGCTTCACTGTTCCTTTTGTAACAAAAATTAATAAGAAACATTGGTCCCAAATCAATTGACAAGTTTCCTAATTTGAAAATTGTATAATCCTGCATTATTTTAAACGGTATGTAATATATAAAATAAAATTGTCAGTTTTTTAGTAGTCTTTGGTTATATATTTTATTAATATATGTATATGTTATCGACTCTATCAAATAGGTAGTATGACAGCAGCAGAAGGCCATGATGAAATTCTTTTACAGCGGACAACTGAGGCTACCTTTAAAATTATTTTGAAATTTGCACATCTATTATAATCATCCAGAGGTTTGGAATATGATAACTGCTACACTGATACTTTTGCTACAATATTAATAAGAAACATTAGTCCAAATAATTGACATGTGTCCTAATTTGAAAATTGTATAATCCTGCATTATTTTAAACGGTATGTTATATATAAAATTAAATTGTCGGTTTTTTAGTAGTCTTTGGTTATATATTTTATTAATATATGTATATGTTATCGACTCTATCAAATAGGTAGTATGACAACAGCTGCGAAAGCCATGATGAAATTATTCTATAAGGACCATATTGGCTACCTTCAAAGTGTCCTTGATATATGCTTGATCATTGTAAACATAAAAATGTCAAGAATATAATAACTGCTTCACTGTTCCTTTTGTAACAAAAATTAATTAGAAACATTGGTCCCAAAACAATTGACAAGTTTCCTAATTTGAAAATTGTATAATCCTGCATTATTTTAAACGGTATGTAATATATAAAATAAAATTGTCAGTTTTTTAGTAGTCTTTGGTTATATATTTTATTAATATATGTATATGTTATCGACTTTATCAAATAGGTAGTATGACACCAGCAGAAGGCCATGATGAAATTCTTCTACAGCGGACAACTGAGGCTACCTTTAAAATTATTTTGAAATTTGCACATCTATTATAATCATCCAGAGGTTTGGAATATGATAACTGCTACACTGATACTTTTGCTACAATATTAATAAGAAACATTAGTCCATATAATTGACATGTGTCCTAATTTGAAAATTGTATAATCCTGCATTATTTTAAACGGTATGTTATATATAATATTAAATTGTCGGTTTTTTAGTAGTCTTTGGTTATATATTTTATTAATATATGTATATGTTATCGACTCTATCAAATAGGTAGTATGACAACAGCTGCGAAAGCCATGATGAAATTATTCTATAAGGACCATATTGGCTACCTTCAAAGTGTCCTTGATATATGCTTGATCATTGTAAACATAAAAATGTCAAGAATATAATAACTGCTTCACTGTTCCTTTTGTAACAAAAATTAATTAGAAACATTGGTCCCAAAACAATTGACAAGTTTCCTAATTTGAAAATTGTATAATCCTGCATTATTTTAAACGGTATGTAATATATAAAATAAAATTGTCAGTTTTTTAGTAGTCTTTGGTTATATATTTTATTAATATATGTATATGTTATCGACTTTATTAAATAGGTAGTATGACACCAGCAGAAGGCCATGATGAAATTCTTCTACAGCGGACAACTGAGGCTACCTTTAAAATTATTTTGAAATTTGTTCAACTATTATAATACTCCAGAGGTTTGGAATATGATAACTGTTACACTGATACTTTTGCTACAATATTAATAAGAAACATTAGTCCCAAAACAATTGACAAGTTCCCTAATTTGAAAATTGTATAATCCTGCATTATTTTAAACGGTATGTAATATATAAAATAAAATTGTCGGTTTTTTAGTAGTCTTTGGTTATATATTTTATTAATATATGTATATGTTATCGACTCTATCAAATAGGTAGTATGACAGCAGCAGAAGGCCATGATGAAATTCTTCTACAGCGGACAACTGAGGCTACCTTTAAAATTATTTTGAAATTTGCTCAACTATTATAATATTCCAGAGGTTTGGAATATAATAACTGCTACACTGATACTTATGCTACAATTTTAATAAGAAACATTAGTCCCAAAACAATTGACAAGTTCCCTAATTTGAAAATTGTATAATCCTGCATTATTTTAAACGGTATGTTATATATAAAATAAAATTGTCAGTTTTTTAGTAGTCTTTGGTTATATTTTTTATTAATATTTGTATATGTTATCGACTCTATCAAATAGGTAGTATGACAACAGCTGCGAAAGCCATGATGAAATTATTCTATATCGGACCATATTGGCTACCTTCAAAGTGTCCTTGATATATGCTTGATCATTGTAAACATAAAAATGTCAAGAATATAATAACTGCTTCACTGTTCCTTTTGTAACAAAAATTAATAAGAAACATTGGTCCCAAATCAATTGACAAGTTTCCTAATTTGAAAATTGTATAATCCTGCATTATTTTAAATGGTATGTAATATATAAAATAAAATTGTCGGTTTTTTAGTAGTCTTCGGTTATATATTTTATTAATATATGTATATGTTATCGACTCTATCAAATAGGTAGTATGACAGCAGCAGAAGGCAATGATGAAATTCTTCTACAGCGGACAACTGAGGCTACCTTTAAAATTATTTTGAAATTTGCTCAACTATTATAATATTCCAGAGGTTTGGAATATGATAACTGCTACACTGATACTTTTGCTACAATATTAATAAGAAACATTAGTCCCAAAACAATTGACAAGTTCCCTAATTTGAAAATTGTATAATCCTGCATTATTTTAAACGGTATGTAATATATAAAATAAAATTGTCGGTTTTTTAGTAGTCTTTGGTTATATATTTTATTAATATATGTATATGTTATCGACTCTATCAAATAGGTAGTATGACAACAGCTGCGAAAGCCATGATGAAATTATTCTATAAGGACCATATTGGCTACCTTCAAAGTGTCCTTGATATATGCTTGATCATTGTAAACATAAAAATGTCAAGAATATAATAACTGCTTCACTGTTCCTTTTGTAACAAAAATTAATTAGAAACATTGGTCCCAAAACAATTGACAAGTTTCCTAATTTGAAAATTGTATAATCCTGCATTATTTTAAACGGTATGTAATATATAAAATAAAATTGTCAGTTTTTTAGTAGTCTTTGGTTATATATTTTATTAATATATGTATATGTTATCGACTTTATCAAATAGGTAGTATGACACCAGCAGAAAGCCATGATGAAATTCTTCTACAGCGGACAACTGAGGCTACCTTTAAAATTATTTTGAAATTTGTTCAACTATTATAATATTCCAGAGGTTTGGAATATGATAACTGTTACACTGATACTTTTGCTACAATATTAATAAGAAACATTAGTCCCAAAACAATTGACAAGTTCCCTAATTTGAAAATTGTATAATCCTGCATTATTTTAAACGGTAGGTAATATATAAAATAAAATTGTCGGTTTTTTAGTAGTCTTTGGTTATATATTTTATTAATATATGTATATGTTATTGACTCTATCAAATAGGTAGTATGACAACAGCTGCGAAAGCCATGATGAAATTATTCTATAAGGACCATATTGGCTACCTTCAAAGTGTCCTTGATATATGCTTGATCATTGTAAACATAAAAATGTCAAGAATATAATAACTGCTTCACTGTTCCTTTTGTAACAAAAATTAATTAGAAACATTGGTCCCAAAACAATTGACAAGTTTCCTAATTTGAAAATTGTATAATCCTGCATTATTTTAAACGGTATGTAATATATAAAATAAAATTGTCAGTTCTTTAGTAGTCTTTGGTTATATATTTTATTAATATATGTATATGTTATCGACTTTATCAAATAGGTAGTATGACACCAGCAGAAGGCCATGATGAAATTCTTCTACAGCGGACAACTGAGGCTACCTTTAAAATTATTTTGAAATTTGTTCAACTATTATAATATTCCAGAGGTTTGGAATATGATAACTGTTACACTGATACTTTTGCTACAATATTAATAAGAAACATTAGTCCCAAAACAATTGACAAGTTCCCTAATTTGAAAATTGTATAATCCTGCATTATTTTAAACGGTATGTAATATATAAAATAAAATTGTCGGTTTTTTAGTAGTCTTTGGTTATATATTTTATTAATATATGTATATGTTATCGACTCTATCAAATAGGTAGTATGACAGCAGCAGAAGGCCATGATGAAATTCTTCTACAGCGGACAACTGAGGCTACCTTTAAAATTATTTTGAAATTTGCTCAACTATTATAATATTCCAGAGGTTTGGAATATAATAACTGCTACACTGATACTTATGCTACAATTTTAATAAGAAACATTAGTCCCAAAACAATTGACAAGTTCCCTAATTTGAAAATTGTATAATCCTGCATTATTTTAAACGGTATGTTATATATAAAATAAAATTGTCAGTTTTTAGTAGTCTTTGGTTATATTTTTTATTAATATTTGTATATGTTATCGACTCTATCAAATAGGTAGTATGACAACAGCTGCGAAAGCCATGATGAAATTATTCTATATCGGACCATATTGGCTACCTTCAAAGTGTCCTTGATATATGCTTGATCATTGTAAACATAAAAATGTCAAGAATATAATAACTGCTTCACTGTTCCTTTTGTAACAAAAATTAATAAGAAACATTGGTCCCAAATCAATTGACAAGTTTCCTAATTTGAAAATTGTATAATCCTGCATTATTTTAAATGGTATGTAATATATAAAATAAAATTGTCGGTTTTTTAGTAGTCTTCGGTTATATATTTTATTAATATATGTATATGTTATCGACTCTATCAAATAGGTAGTATGACAGCAGCAGAAGGCAATGATGAAATTCTTCTACAGCGGACAACTGAGGCTACCTTTAAAATTATTTTGAAATTTGCTCAACTATTATAATATTCCAGAGGTTTGGAATATGATAACTGCTACACTGATACTTTTGCTACAATATTAATAAGAAACATTAGTCCCAAAACAATTGACAAGTTCCCTAATTTGAAAATTGTATAATCCTGCATTATTTTAAACGGTATGTAATATATAAAATAAAATTGTCGGTTTTTTAGTAGTCTTTGGTTATATATTTTATTAATATATGTATATGTTATCGACTCTATCAAATAGGTAGTATGACAACAGCTGCGAAAGCCATGATGAAATTATTCTATAAGGACCATATTGGCTACCTTCAAAGTGTCCTTGATATATGCTTGATCATTGTAAACATAAAAATGTCAAGAATATAATAACTGCTTCACTGTTCCTTTTGTAACAAAAATTAATTAGAAACATTGGTCCCAAAACAATTGACAAGTTTCCTAATTTGAAAATTGTATAATCCTGCATTATTTTAAACGGTATGTAATATATAAAATAAAATTGTCAGTTTTTTAGTAGTCTTTGGTTATATATTTTATTAATATATGTATATGTTATCGACTTTATCAAATAGGTAGTATGACACCAGCAGAAGGCCATGATGAAATTCTTCTACAGCGGACAACTGAGGCTACCTTTAAAATTATTTTGAAATTTGTTCAACTATTATAATATTCCAGAGGTTTGGAATATGATAACTGTTACACTGATACTTTTGCTACAATATTAATAAGAAACATTAGTCCCAAAACAATTGACAAGTTCCCTAATTTGAAAATTGTATAATCCTGCATTATTTTAAACGGTAGGTAATATATAAAATAAAATTGTCGGTTTTTTAGTAGTCTTTGGTTATATATTTTATTAATATATGTATATGTTATTGACTCTATCAAATAGGTAGTATGACAACAGCTGCGAAAGCCATGATGAAATTATTCTATAAGGACCATATTGGCTACCTTCAAAGTGTCCTTGATATATGCTTGATCATTGTAAACATAAAAATGTCAAGAATATAATAACTGCTTCACTGTTCCTTTTGTAACAAAAATTAATTAGAAACATTGGTCCCAAAACAATTGACAAGTTTCCTAATTTGAAAATTGTATAATCCTGCATTATTTTAAACGGTATGTAATATATAAAATAAAATTGTCAGTTCTTTAGTAGTCTTTGGTTATATATTTTATTAATATATGTATATGTTATCGACTTTATCAAATAGGTAGTATGACACCAGCAGAAGGCCATGATGAAATTCTTCTACAGCGGACAACTGAGGCTACCTTTAAAATTATTTTGAAATTTGTTCAACTATTATAATATTCCAGAGGTTTGGAATATGATAACTGTTACACTGATACTTTTGCTACAATATTAATAAGAAACATTAGTCCCAAAACAATTGACAAGTTCCCTAATTTGAAAATTGTATAATCCTGCATTATTTTAAACGGTATGTAATAAATAAAATAAAATTGTCGGTTTTTTAGTAGTCTTTGATTATATATTTTATTAATATATGTATATGTTATCGACTCTATCAAATAGGTAGTATGACAGCAGCAGAAGGCCATGATGAAATTCTTCTACAGCGGACAACTGAGGCTACCTTTAAAATTATTTTGAAATTTGCTCAACTATTATAATATTCCAGAGGTTTGGAATATAATAACTGCTACACTGATACTTATGCTACAATTTTAATAAGAAACATTAGTCCCAAAACAATTGACATGTTCCCTAATTTGAAAATTGTATAATCCTGCATTATTTTAAACGGTAGGTTATATATAAAATTAAATTGTCGGTTTTTTAGTAGTCTTTGGTTATATATTCTATTAATATATGTATATGTTATCGACTCTATCAAATAGGTAGTATGACAACAGCTGCGAAAGCCATGATGAAATTATTCTATAAGGACCATATTGGCTACCTTCAAAGTGTCCTTGATATATGCTTGATCATTGTAAACATAAAAATGTCAAGAATATAATAACTGCTTCACTGTTCCTTTTGTAACAAAAATTAATTAGAAACATTGGTCCCAAAACAATTGACAAGTTTCCTAATTTGAAAATTGTATAATCCTGCATTATTTTAAACGGTATGTAATATATAAAATAAAATTGTCAGTTTTTTAGTAGTCTTTGGTTATATATTTTATTAATATATGTATATGTTATCGACTTTATCAAATAGGTAGTATGACACCAGCAGAAGGCCATGATGAAATTCTTCTACAGCGGACAACTGAGGCTACCTTTAAAATTATTTTGAAATTTGTTCAACTATTATAATATTCCAGAGGTTTGGAATAGGTTAACTGTTACACTGATACTTTTGCTACAATATTAATAAGAAACATTAGTCCCAAAACAATTGACAAGTTCCCTAATTTGAAAATTGTATAATCCTGCATTATTTTAAACGGTATGTAATATATAAAATAAAATTGTCGTTTTTTTAGTAGTCTTTGGTTATATATTTTATTAATATATGTATATGTTATCGACTCTATCAAATAGGTAGTATGACAACAGCTGCGAAAGTCATGATGAAATTATTCTATAAGGACCATATTGGCTACCTTCAAAGTGTCCTTGATATATGCTTGATCATTGTAAACATAAAAATGTCAAGAATATAATAACTGCTTCACTGTTCCTTTTGTAACAAAAATTAATTAGAAACATTGGTCCCAAAACAATTGACAAGTTTCCTAATTTGAAAATTGTATAATCCTGCATTATTTTAAACGGTATGTAATATATAAAATAAAATTGTCAGTTCTTTAGTAGTCTTTGGTTATATATTTTATTAATATATGTATATGTTATCGACTTTATCAAATAGGTAGTATGACACCAGCAGAAGGCCATGATGAAATTCTTCTACAGCGGACAACTGAGGCTACCTTTAAAATTATTTTGAAATTTGTTCAACTATTATAATATTCCAGAGGTTTGGAATATGATAACTGTTACACTGATACTTTTGCTACAATATTAATAAGAAACATTAGTCCCAAAACAATTGACAAGTTCCCTAATTTGAAAATTGTATAATCCTGCATTATTTTAAACGGTATGTAATAAATAAAATAAAATTGTCGGTTTTTTAGTAGTCTATGATTATATATTTTATTAATATATGTATATGTTATCGACTCTATCAAATAGGTAGTATGACAGCAGCAGAAGGCCATGATGAAATTCTTCTACAGCGGACAACTGAGGCTACCTTTAAAATTATTTTGAAATTTGTTCAACTATTATAATATTCCAGAGGTTTGGAATATGATAACTGTTACACTGATACTTTTGCTACAATATTAATAAGAAACATTAGTCCCAAAACAATTGACAAGTTCCCTAATTTGAAAATTGTATAATCCTGCATTATTTTAAACGGTAGGTAATATATAAAATAAAATTGTCGGTTTTTTAGTAGTCTTTGGTTATATATTTTATTAATATATGTATATGTTATCGACTCTATCAAATAGGTAGTATGACAACAGCTGCGAAAGCCATGATGAAATTATTCTATAAGGACCATATTGGCTACCTTCAAAGTGTCCTTGATATATGCTTGATCATTGTAAACATAAAAATGTCAAGAATATAATAACTGCTTCACTGTTCCTTTTGTAACAAAAATTAATTAGAAACATTGGTCCCAAAACAATTGACAAGTTTCCTAATTTGAAAATTGTATAATCCTGCATTATTTTAAACGGTATGTAATATATAAAATAAAATTGTCAGTTCTTTAGTAGTCTTTGGTTATATATTTTATTAATATATGTATATGTTATCGACTTTATCAAATAGGTAGTATGACACCAGCAGAAGGCCATGATGAAATTCTTCTACAGCGGACAACTGAGGCTACCTTTAAAATTATTTTGAAATTTGTTCAACTATTATAATATTCCAGAGGTTTGGAATATGATAACTGTTACACTGATACTTTTGCTACAATATTAATAAGAAACATTAGTCCCAAAACAATTGACAAGTTCCCTAATTTGAAAATTGTATAATCCTGCATTATTTTAAACGGTATGTAATATATAAAATAAAATTGTCGGTTTTTTAGTAGTCTTTGGTTATATATTTTATTAATATATGTATATGTTATCGACTTTATCAAATAGGTAGTATGACACCAGCAGAAGGCCATGATGAAATTCTTCTACAGCGGACAACTGAGGCTACCTTTAAAATTATTTTGAAATTTGTTCAACTATTATAATATTCCAGAGGTTTGGAATATGATAACTGTTACACTGATACTTTTGCTACAATATTAATAAGAAACATTAGTCCCAAAACAATTGACAAGTTCCCTAATTTGAAAATTGTATAATCCTGCATTATTTTAAACGGTAGGTAATATATAAAATAAAATTGTCGGTTTTTTAGTAGTCTTTGGTTATATTTTTTATTAATATTTGTATATGTTATCGACTCTATCAAATAGGTAGTATGACAACAGCTGCGAAAGCCATGATGAAATTATTCTATATCGGACCATATTGGCTACCTTCAAAGTGTCCTTGATATATGCTTGATCATTGTAAACATAAAAATGTCAAGAATATAATAACTGCTTCACTGTTCCTTTTGTAACAAAAATTAATAAGAAACATTGGTCCCAAATCAATTGACAAGTTTCCTAATTTGAAAATTGTATAATCCTGCATTATTTTAAATGGTATGTAATATATAAAATAAAATTGTCGGTTTTTTAGTAGTCTTCGGTTATATATTTTATTAATATATGTATATGTTATCGACTCTATCAAATAGGTAGTATGACAGCAGCAGAAGGCAATGATGAAATTCTTCTACAGCGGACAACTGAGGCTACCTTTAAAATTATTTTGAAATTTGCTCAACTATTATAATATTCCAGAGGTTTGGAATATGATAACTGCTACACTGATACTTTTGCTACAATATTAATAAGAAACATTAGTCCCAAAACAATTGACAAGTTCCCTAATTTGAAAATTGTATAATCCTGCATTATTTTAAACGGTATGTAATATATAAAATAAAATTGTCGGTTTTTTAGTAGTCTTTGGTTATATATTTTATTAATATATGTATATGTTATCGACTCTATCAAATAGGTAGTATGACAACAGCTGCGAAAGCCATGATGAAATTATTCTATAAGGACCATATTGGCTACCTTCAAAGTGTCCTTGATATATGCTTGATCATTGTAAACATAAAAATGTCAAGAATATAATAACTGCTTCACTGTTCCTTTTGTAACAAAAATTAATTAGAAACATTGGTCCCAAAACAATTGACAAGTTTCCTAATTTGAAAATTGTATAATCCTGCATTATTTTAAACGGTATGTTATATATAAAATAAAATTGTCAGTTTTTTAGTAGTCTTTGGTTATATATTTTATTAATATATGTATATGTTATCGACTTTATCAAATAGGTAGTATGACACCAGCAGAAGGCCATGATGAAATTCTTCTACAGCGGACAACTGAGGCTACCTTTAAAATTATTTTGAAATTTGTTCAACTATTATAATATTCCAGAGGTTTGGAATATGATAACTGTTACACTGATACTTTTGCTACAATATTAATAAGAAACATTAGTCCCAAAACAATTGACAAGTTCCCTAATTTGAAAATTGTATAATCCTGCATTATTTTAAACGGTAGGTAATATATAAAATAAAATTGTCGGTTTTTTAGTAGTCTTTGGTTATATATTTTATTAATATATGTATATGTTATTGACTCTATCAAATAGGTAGTATGACAACAGCTGCGAAAGCCATGATGAAATTATTCTATAAGGACCATATTGGCTACCTTCAAAGTGTCCTTGATATATGCTTGATCATTGTAAACATAAAAATGTCAAGAATATAATAACTGCTTCACTGTTCCTTTTGTAACAAAAATTAATTAGAAACATTGGTCCCAAAACAATTGACAAGTTTCCTAATTTGAATATTGTATAATCCTGCATTATTTTAAACGGTATGTAATATATAAAATAAAATTGTCAGTTCTTTAGTAGTCTTTGGTTATATATTTTATTAATATATGTATATGTTATCGACTTTATCAAATAGGTAGTATGACACCAGCAGAAGGCCATGATGAAATTCTTCTACAGCGGACAACTGAGGCTACCTTTAAAATTATTTTGAAATTTGTTCAACTATTATAATATTCCAGAGGTTTGGAATATGATAACTGTTACACTGATACTTTTGCTACAATATTAATAAGAAACATTAGTCCCAAAACAATTGACAAGTTCCCTAATTTGAAAATTGTATAATCCTGCATTATTTTAAACGGTATGTAATAAATAAAATAAAATTGTCGGTTTTTTAGTAGTCTTTGATTATATATTTTATTAATATATGTATATGTTATCGACTCTATCAAATAGGTAGTATAACAGCAGCAGAAGGCCATGATGAAATTCTTCTACAGCGGACAACTGAGGCTACCTTTAAAATTATTTTGAAATTTGCTCAACTATTATAATATTCCAGAGGTTTGGAATATAATAACTGCTACACTGATACTTATGCTACAATTTTAATGAGAAACATTAGTCCCAAAACAATTGACATGTTCCCTAATTTGAAAATTGTATAATCCTGCATTATTTTAAACGGTATGTTATATATAAAATTAAATTGTCGGTTTTTTAGTAGTCTTTGGTTATATATTTTATTAATATATGTATATGTTATCGACTCTATCAAATAGGTAGTATGACAACAGCTGCGAAAGCCATGATGAAATTATTCTATAAGGACCATATTGGCTACCTTCAAAGTGTCCTTGATATATGCTTGATCATTGTAAACATAAAAATGTCAAGAATATAATAACTGCTTCACTGTTCCTTTTGTAACAAAAATTAATTAGAAACATTGGTCCCAAAACAATTGACAAGTTTCCTAATTTGAAAATTGTATAATCCTGCATTATTTTAAACGGTATGTAATATATAAAATAAAATTGTCAGTTTTTTAGTAGTCTTTGGTTATATATTTTATTAATATATGTATATGTTATCGACTTTATCAAATAGGTAGTATGACACCAGCAGAAGGCCATGATGAAATTCTTCTACAGCGGACAACTGAGGCTACCTTTAAAATTATTTTGAAATTTGTTCAACTATTATAATATTCCAGAGGTTTGGAATATGATAACTGTTACACTGATACTTTTGCTACAATATTAATAAGAAACATTAGTCCCAAAACAATTGACAAGTTCCCTAATTTGAAAATTGTATAATCCTGCATTATTTTAAACGGTATGTAATATATAAAATAAAATTGTCGGTTTTTTAGTAGTCTTTGGTTATATATTTTATTAATATATGTATATGTTATCGACTCTATCAAATAGGTAGTATGACAGCAGCAGAAGGCCATGATGAAATTATTATACAGCGGACAACTGTGTCATGCTTTAAAATTATTTTGAAATTTGCACATCTATTATAATCATCCAGAGGTCTGGAATATGATAACTGTTACACTGATACTTTTGCTACAAAATGAATAAGAAACATTAGTACCAAAACAATTGACATGTTCCCTATTTTAAAAATGTATAATCCTGCATTATTTTAATCGGTATGTTATATATAAAAAAAATATTGTCTGTTTTTTTAATATTCTTTGTTATATACTTAATAAATATATGATTATTTAATTGACTAAATCAAATTGGTAGTATACCTACCTTTAACGTATTTTTGTTTTTTTGTAATATGAATTTATCATCGTTTTCGTCCGTTGAATAGGAAGAATTAAAGACGTTGTTTGAATCACAATGTATACGAGTGTCATGTGAACTATTTGTAGTGCTGGCTGATCCTGTTCTTTGTTTTTGTATTTGTTTAGAAATAGTTTGTGAGGAATTATGATTAATCTTGTTTTTGACTAGTGTATTTTTGTAATGATAATTGCTGCTTGCAGTTTGATTGTTCATTATAAAACTATGATAATTGTTGGTGAATCAGAGTAATCGCCGGTCCAAAGGTCACCGCTCCTGCAATGCCTTGGACGAGAGATAAGGGAAATATGTATCATACACTAATGTATTTGTATATTCTTATGTTATTTTGTTTTGTTATTTTTATTTTTCTTCCCCTCTATGAGGATTGTAGCCGATCTAGGACATAGGGCCTACTACAGTATTGGAAACTGAGACGAATGTTTGTTAGCACTAAATTTCCGATTGTATTGTGGCGATTATTTTTAACATGAGGATTAACGAAATTGCATGACCGTACGGTTTGACTGTTCGCGTGGGACTAAAAGAAAATTGATATAATATAGTCAAATCAAAAAATGGACAATATTGTCAGGTCAAATGAAGTTGATCGAATGCAGTATGAGGTGGAAGTGGACTAAACCTCTGATTAACAGTTTAAACACAATTAAATGTCTTTTAATTTTTTTAAATTTTAAACTAGTACAATATATAAAATAATATACTAGGTAAATGCAAAGCGATCATCTTTGGATCCTTATATGATTCGAACTTCCACTTCATTTCGCCATTAAATTCATTGAAATCTAAGAATTAAATAAAGTAAAAAAAAATAAAATCTGCTGTGCAGAAAACTACTTATAGTTTAATAATAAATCCACTTATATTGTTTTATTTTAAAATGTGAGAAGCATAAGGGTTCTGCATCATACAAAAAAGTCTACAGCCCCTGTGGCCTAATGGATAAGGCATCGGTCTCCTAAACCGGGGATTGTGGGTTCGAATCCCACCAGGGGTGCGGTAAAATTTTTGTATCCATCTAGTATGGTCTAGTTGTTAAATTACCTGGCTTTCACTCAGGAGGTTCGGGTTCGATTCCCGGTATCGGATTATATATTTTACATATTACATCAACCTCCATACCACGTTGAATACACCAGTTCTCGTCTGATCTTAGGTAGATACCCAAAACCCATGGACCAGTTAATTTCTTTTTATAATTCTAATTATTAAGATCGGAAACTTTCCCTTCATCATTTAAGTCATGCATATTTATATTGTCTACACAAATTGCACCAATGTACGTTTCTCTGAAGATATAACATTTCAGTCCTTCAAATGAATAATTAAATAAAACTCATTAGCCGACATGATTATGAATTGCTATGATTATACAATTACTATTAACTCGTACACAAAGATATTTTATTCTGAACTGAACGTCTGTCTAATAGACGATTCATACATTTTTTTTTTTTTTTTACAGTAAAATTGATAATAATCTACAATATACTATAATAAAATAAAACATAATAGACTATTATAAATTATATCTGTACTCAACGGTAAATCTGGTTTGCCAACCAAAAAACGATTCAGAGCTAAGTAATTTGAAATGTCATAGTTTTAATTTTTATATTTATTTTAATATTGCTGATAATAGAGTATATTATATACATACAAATTTATATATTTAGAAATATAAAACAAATTATAATAGTAATGTTATTTGTTCCATAGACTCTATTCAATGGAGTATTGTCCTTTAATTGGTTTATAATTCCTAATATAATGGTGTAATTGATTATTTATTTAGATAAAAGTGTTTATGAAGATGTAACGAAAAGACTGAAATTAGAAAATTAACACCAATAAGAACCTGTCATCCCTTAGCTCTGCATTCAATCGAGTCGTATATATATTTTGAAAAAATAAAATACAGACGTCCAAGCTGCTATCAAAGATGATGAATAATTATTTCATGCCGAAGAGTAAGGTTTTAAAATGTACTACATTAAATATCTTAGATTATTGATTTACGTTGTTATGTTTTTTGAATTCAACAGTGTAGTCTTGTTAAATGTGAACACAATAAGAAGTTCGTACACCTTGCAATTGGACATGTTAAAGCTATTAAACTGGAAATATCCAACAGTGTCCTATGCCGCACGACATTAAGGCGATCAAATGCTGTATGAGGTGGAAGTGGACGTAAACCACTGATTAACGGTTGAAACACAAACAAATGTCTTCTGCTGATTACAAACAAGGAGCTAGAGTACAAGATATAGATTTATACAAATTGTTAAACAAAAAACAAATAGAATTTATTTAAACCTTTTTATATGAAATAAATGTACAAGTAATCCCTTGTATCATTATTGCAATTATTTTTTGTGTAATTACGATTAAATAAAAAAAATGTATACTCCATCTGTGTTTGTCGTGAAACTACCATAATTGCATAGAATATTCAATAGAATTCTATTGGTGTCATAGCTACCTCTTTTTGTAAAAATGTTTGTTTTATGATAACATAAACACATTAAATGTTGTTTGAAAACTTCTAGCTATTTTGGTGTTTTCATTTCCATTAAAAATGTATTGGGTAGAGGTGTCAAAAAAAAAAAAAAACCGTACTATATGAAACAGATAGAGTCATCCTAAATGTGCTATGACCATTTTTGATATTTCTACTCGAAATACATTACGAGTATAATTCTCTCAAGCAGAATAGTTATTCACAATAAAATAACGACCTCTGTCGAGTTATCGACAAATACCGACAGAGCGCACCATTGTTATCGGTTGCAATTAAGTATTACCAGTGATGACTGTTTCAGACAGTTTTTAATTGAAAACCGAGTGTAGAATGAAAATTGATATAAAATTGTCAAATTAATGTGATCGAATGCAGTATGCGGTGGAAGTGGACCAAACCATTGATTAACAGTTTAAACACATTTAAATGTATTCTGCTGTTTTTAAATTTTAAGCTAGAGTACAATATATAAAATAATATACAAGGTAAATGCACAGCCAACATCTTTGGATCTTTATATGATTCGAACTGAAATCTACATATAGTTTAATAATTAACCCACTTATATTGTATTATTTTAAAATGTGAGAAGCATAAGTGGTTCTGCATCATACAGAATGACTTTCATAAATTATAAATGTTCCCATACCAGGATGCGAATCATAACCATATTATTTAACATTGGATTTCAATGATTGTCATAAGTGAAAAAACAAAAAAAATCATAAGAATTAGACTTTAAAAAAATTTATTATTTATTTAAAATACAAGTAAAGGTAGTGTTATCGTTGGGTGACAACTTCCATTACATAAACATATAACTTTGATTAATAGACTGGTGCGAGTGATTTCCATTGGCAAGGCCATTCACATTCTGTAAGCCCCTCCTCTCGATGCTCTTAACCAAGGTTATGTCCTTGGGCATGCGAAGAATTATTGCTGACTGCATCAACCGTCTATTACCGGGTAAAAGTAAGAGCGTGTTTAAGTATAAATATTATTGTGTAACAATTTGATTCAGAAACCTCTTTTGATGATTATTAATTTTTCATGATGTCACCTGTAAAAGGAAATTAGAAATAAATACCCAATGAACTGTGTACTGAATTGTTATTATTTAAATAGCATACTAGAAATTCAGTAATTTGTGTTAGTTAGTGCCTAAATATTAATAATTCATCTAGATAATTATGTATTGTTGCTTTTATTCGAAATGTACTAATTATTTTGTATTTAAAGGGTACCACCCATTAACAGTAAATAAATAAAAAAATAAATATATATATATATCAATTGGGTTATAAACAGAAAAAGAACAAGAAATGTTAGTTGAAATGTATTGTTGTATTATTATTATTGTGAACAAAATTAACAATAGCCTAAAATGTGTAAATTTACAAAGATATTTTTATATTGAGCAGCTTACAAATGATGAAGTAAACAAAATATTGTTGTGATGTAGTCATGTTAAATCTAAACTAGTATTTAGTACTAGTATTTGTATAAACCTTCATAAAAAAAATGCTATCACTATAGTCTATTGGGTAATTCATAACTATTTGACGTAAAAAAGTATTATTTCTTACATAGTAGTGAGTGCTTGGTGTCCATTGATTTCTGTAATGTTTGACCACGATTTATATTTGGCACTTGACGGAATTAAAATCATGTTAATCTTCATGATGTACCGGTGTCCATATTTTATAAAAAAAAAAAAAAGTTTAAAATTTGCATTTGAGAAAATCAACAACTTTTAACATTGACCAAACTCGGGACAAGCAAAGGAATTAAAATTACATTGTATACTTACATTGGTAGGTAACAAAGAAAACTATTGCTACTTCCAGAAAAAAATTGTTCTGCTTGCAAATTATGCTCATCCGGAACGTTGCCCTGCAAAACATTAAAAGAGTCAATAAGACAATGAAATTAACAGTAATCACAAATAGTTACCAGGGTATTACTGTGAATTTTTTGGTAATTTACTTCGAACACGGCCAATTCAAATCGATACTAGAAGTGGCAAAAAACATTTAAGAGTATGAACATAAAATACACATCTCAAAAATCGCCCTTCTTATCAATGATAGTACGTTCCGATAAGAAAATTCAGTATCTATACTCCGTGCCACGAGAGAAGTATCCCGTGTCCGATCAAAATGTGATCGTTTTCGCGCATCCCCACTTATTTGACATACAGACCTTGCACGATTGCAATCGTTAACGGTCGGGAACGTTGTATAGCCTGTATCGTTGTTATTACACTTAATATAGTTAGTCAATACGTTTGTATTACTACGTTTATGAACCCCACGATTACTTTCACTCCGTTTACTGTTTAATTTTTTTACTGTTACTTTGGACTGTTTATTTTTTTGAAATGAACACTTCAAACGAATTGCCATCAACTAATCAGCCTACCACATCTGCTGAGCCAAATGTGGAGTCTCAAAAAATATCTTCACCCATTAAAAAAAATCAAAAAGGACGGGTAAGAATTTTTTAATTATGATAATTATAATAATTTGATTTTATTTTTTATATTTTATACTTAATACCTAATATTTTATTCGTAGAAAAATCTTCTTATACTTATGTGTTACTTTATTCGTAGATTCTAAATTATGAACGAATCGAATAATTTTTATTTTTGAACGTTGCATAGTTTTTAAATAATTTAATAATTATTGTTTCAGTTTGTTGGAAAAAGGCAAAAACTGATGATTGTCAATCTGTACAAGGCGAAAAAGCAACTACAGCCCGACATTAAGTACAAAGAATTGATGGCGTCTATTTCACGTGATTCTGGGATTGGAATGCGTACAGTTATAAGTACAATAAGAGAATACAAAAACACGGGTGAATGTAAGTCACCACAAAAAACTAAAATCCATCCTACAGTTAATGATAAAATTGACGATTTTGATAAATATGCGATTCGACAAAAAATTCATAGGTTTTGGTTTAAAAATGAAATTCCCACATTAAAAAAAATTGTTCAAGCCATAAATGACGATTCACTTCTTCCAAATATTCCTTGTACATCTTTGCGGCGGGTATTAAAAGAATTAAATTTTAAATTAACAAAAAGAAACTGTAATAGCGCTTTAACAGAAAGAGCAGATCTTGTGGTGTGGCGACAAAAGTATATCGAGGACATAAGGCGTTATCGGGATGAAGGTCGTACGATATATTTTTTAGATGAGACATGGGTAAACGCAGGCGAGTGTAGCAGTAAAGTATGTATTGATACTTCTGTGAAATCTCATACAGATGCATTCCTGAAAGGACTGACTACAGGTCCAAAAAATCAGTCAGGTAAAGGGAAGTGGTTAATACTTGTCCATATCGGTTCAGCAGATGGTTTCGTCGATGGGTGTCTATTGTGTTTTGAGTCAGAAAACAACACAGTCGACTACCACGACGAAATGAATGGGGATACGTTTTATGATTGGTTTTGTGGAGTTTTGCCCCGATTGAAGGACAATGCCGTGATAGTCATGGACAATGCTTCCTACCATTCTGTCAAAAAGGATCCGGTTCCCACAAATGCATGGAAAAAAGAGGACATTAAAAATTGGTTGAAGTCAAAAGATGTGGTTTTAGACAAACCCTTGATAAAATTTCGATTACTTGACATGGTAAATGAAATTAGACCTCGCCATGATAAGTACGTAATCGACGAAGAAGCCTTGAAATCAAATAAACTTGTATTGCGTTTGCCACCTTACCACAGTGAACTGAATCCAATAGAACTTGCGTGGTCTGTTGTGAAAAATCACATCAAACAAAACAACACAACGTTTAAATTAAACGATGTTAAAAATTTATTGAACGAAGGAGTCCAGAAAGTGACTTCTGAAATGTGGGCCAATTTCGTTAGTCACACCATAAAAGAAGAGGACGAATTGTATGACATCGACATAATTTCTGATAGAATGATGAATGATAAATGATAAAGATGAGCATATAATGACAATAACTGGTGACACTTCGTCTGATTTTTCTGACGAGTAATATTTTTTGTTTTATATTTATATTTATGTAAAATATATTGTTTATATATATATTTTTTTTGGTTATTTATATAATTGTAAACTATGTTATTAGTCTTAACATACGTAAATTAGTTTTGAATATATAGAAGGACGATATTATTATAATTATATTTTGTTTAGTATTATTTGTTGACCAATGATTTTTGGACTTCCTAATTAGTTAGACGCCTACAATATAATTACGTACAATCAAATAAAGTAAATTCAAATTCAACAATTGTTTTTTATAAATAATAATACTTAAAAAAAAAATCGATTTAAATTAAGTTGTTGGTGTGTATGCGCAAAATATATGAGTTAAAGACATAAAATATAATATAATATAATCACTCTGTATAACACATTCCACGCTGTATGCACGCCACAGCGCGAACCGTAGAGGTCAAAGTGGGGGAAACTGAGTCGACTACCGCTAGCTACCGTCAGTCTGCATGCCCGAAACATGTTACTTCTCTCGTGGTGCGGAGTATAGCACTATATTGTTATTTAATATTTTGCAAATTATTTAATTTAGAATGGTCATCTTGTGAAATTCAGTCCGTGAGTATTTGTCTGGGTTTATTTTACTAACCACAACTCAGGTGTCGTTCTTGTTATTATTATAAAATAATCAAAACAATAATAAATATATGATTATTCTATTGACTCTATCAAATAGGTAGTATAACAACAGCAGCAGAAGGCCATGATGAAATTATTATACAGCGGACAACTGTGGCTAGCTTTAAAATTATTTTGAAATTTGCTCAACTATTATAATCATCCAGAGGTCTGGAATAAGATAACTGCTTCACTGTTCCTTTTGCTACAAAATTAATAAGAAACATAATATCCTTATACAATTGCAAAGTTGCCTAATTTGAAAATTGTATAATCCTGCAATATTTTAATCGGTATGTTATATATAAAAAAAAAATTGTCTGTTATTTTAATAGTCTTTGTTATATACTTAATAAATATATGATTATTTAATTGACTATATCAAATAGGTAGTATGCCAACCTTTAATGTATTTTTGTTTTTTTGTAATATGAATTTATCATCGTTTTCGTCCATTGAATAGGAAGAATTAAAGACGTTGTTTGAATCCCACTGTATACGAGTGTCATGTGAACTATTTGTAGTGCCGGCTGATCCTGTTCTTTGTTTTTGTTTTTGTTTAGAAATAGTTTGTGAAGAATTATGATTAATCTTGTTTTTGACTAGTGTATTTTTGTAACGATAATTGCTGCTTGCAGTTTGATTGTTCATTATAAAAATATGATAATTGTCGGTGGATCAGAGTAATCCAAAGGTCATCGTTCCTGCAATGCCTTGGAGGAAAGATAAGGGAAATATGTATCATACACGAATGTATTTGTATATAGTTATGTTATTTTGTTTTTTCTTCCCCTCTATGAGGATTGTAGCCGCTCTAGGACATAGGGCCTATTTCAGTATTGGAAACTGAGACGAATGTTTGTTAGCACTAAATTTCCGATTGTATTGTGGCGATTATTTTTAACATGAGGATTAACGAAATTGCATGACCGTACGGTTTGACTGTTCGCGTGGGACTAAAAGAAAATTGATATAATATAGTCAAATCAAAAAATGGACAATATTGTCAGGTCAAATGAAGTTGATCGAATGCAGTATGAGGTGGAAGTGGACTAAACCTCTGATTAACAGTTTAAACACAATTAAATGTCTTTTAATTTTTTTAAATTTTAAACTAGTACAATATATAAAATAATATACTAGGTAAATGCAAAGCGATCATCTTTGGATCCTTATATGATTCGAACTTCCACTTCATTTCGCCATTAAATTCATTGAAATCTAAGAATTAAATAAAGTAAAAAAAAATAAAATCTGCTGTGCAGAAAACTACTTATAGTTTAATAATAAATCCACTTATATTGTTTTATTTTAAAATGTGAGAAGCATAAGGGTTCTGCATCATACAAAAAAGTCTACAGCCCCTGTGGCCTAATGGATAAGGCATCGGTCTCCTAAACCGGGGATTGTGGGTTCGAATCCCACCAGGGGTGCGGTAAAATTTTTGTATCCATCTAGTATGGTCTAGTTGTTAAATTACCTGGCTTTCACTCAGGAGGTTCGGGTTCGATTCCCGGTATCGGATTATATATTTTACATATTACATCAACCTCCATACCACGTTGAATACACCAGTTCTCGTCTGATCTTAGGTAGATACCCAAAACCCATGGACCAGTTAATTTCTTTTTATAATTCTAATTATTAAGATCGGAAACTTTCCCTTCATCATTTAAGTCATGCATATTTATATTGTCTACACAAATTGCACCAATGTACGTTTCTCTGAAGATATAACATTTCAGTCCTTCAAATGAATAATTAAATAAAACTCATTAGCCGACATGATTATGAATTGCTATGATTATACAATTACTATTAACTCGTACACAAAGATATTTTATTCTGAACTGAACGTCTGTCTAATAGACGATTCATACATTTTTTTTTTTTTTTTACAGTAAAATTGATAATAATCTACAATATACTATAATAAAATAAAACATAATAGACTATTATAAATTATATCTGTACTCAACGGTAAATCTGGTTTGCCAACCAAAAAACGATTCAGAGCTAAGTAATTTGAAATGTCATAGTTTTAATTTTTATATTTATTTTAATATTGCTGATAATAGAGTATATTATATACATACAAATTTATATATTTAGAAATATAAAACAAATTATAATAGTAATGTTATTTGTTCCATAGACTCTATTCAATGGAGTATTGTCCTTTAATTGGTTTAAAATTCCTAATATAATGGTGTAATTGATTATTTATTTAGATAAAAGTGTTTATGAAGATGTAACGAAAAGACTGAAATTAGAAAATTAACACCAATAAGAACCTGTCATCCCTCAGCTCTGCATTCAATCGAGTCATATATATATTTTGAAAAAATAAAATACAGACGTCCAAGCTGCTATCAAAGATGATGAATAATTATTCCATGCCGAAGAGTAAGGTTTTAAAATGTACTACATTAAATATCTTAGATTATTGATTTACGTTGTTATGTTTTTTGAATTCAACAGTGTAGTCTTGTTAAATGTGAACACAATAAGAAGTTCGTACACCTTGCAATTGGACATGTTAAAGCTATTAAACTGGAAATATCCAACAGTGTCCTATGCCGCACGACATTAAGGCGATCAAATGCTGTATGAGGTGGAAGTGGACGTAAACCACTGATTAACGGTTGAAACACAAACAAATGTCTTCTGCTGATTACAAACAAGGAGCTAGAGTACAAGATATAGATTTATACAAATTGTTAATCAAAAAACAAATAGAATTTATTTAAACCTTTTTATATGAAATAAATGTACAAGTAATCCCTTGTATCATTATTGCTATTATTTTTTGTGTAATTACGATTAAAAAAAAAAAAATGTATACTCCATCTGTGTTTGTCGCGAAACTACCTTAATTGCATAGAATATTCAATAGAATTCTATTGGTGTCATAGCTACCTCTTTTTGTAAAAATGTTTGTTGTATGATAACATAAACACATTAAATGTTGTTTGAAAACTTCTAGCTATTTTGGTGTTTTCATTTCCATTAAAAATGTATTGGGTAGAGGTGTCAAGAAAAAAAAAAAAACCGTACTATATGAAACAGATAGAGTCATCCTAAATGTGCTATGACCATTTTTGATATTTCTACTCGAAATACATTAAGAGTATAATTCTCCCAAGCAGAATAGTTATTCACAATAAAATCACGACCTCTGTCGAGTTATCGACAAATACCGAAAGAGAGCACCATTGTTATCGGTTGCAATTAAGTATTACCAGTGATGACTGTTTCAGACAGTTTTTAATTGAAAACCGAGTGTAGAATGAAAATTGATATAAAATTGTCAAATTAATGTGATCGAATGCAGTATGCGGTGGAAGTGGACCAAACCATTGATTAACAGTTTAAACACATTTAAATGTATTCTGCTGTTTTTAAATTTTAAGCTAGAGTACAATATATAAAATAATATACAAGGTAAATGCACAGCCAACATCTTTGGATCTTTATATGATTCGAACTGAAATCTACATATAGTTTAATAATTAACCCACTTATATTGTATTATTTTAAAATGTGAGAAGCATAAGTGGTTCTGCATCATACAGAATGACTTTCATAAATTATAAATGTTCCCATACCAGGATGCGAATCATAACCATATTATTTAACATTGGATTTCAATGATTGTCATAAGTGAAAAAACAAAAAAAATCATAAGAATTAGACTTTAAAAAAATTTATTATTTATTTAAAATACAAGTAAAGGTAGTGTTATCGTTGGGTGACAACTTCCATTACATAAACATATAACTTTGATTAATAGACTGGTGCGAGTGATTTCCATTGGCAAGGCCATTCACATTCTGTAAGCCCCTCCTCTCGATGCTCTTAACCAAGGTTATGTCCTTGGGCATGCGAAGAATTATTGCTGACTGCATCAACCGTCTATTACCGGGTAAAAGTAAGAGCGTGTTTAAGTATAAATATTATTGTGTAACAATTTGATTGAGAAACCTCTTTTGATGATTATTAATTTTTCATGATGTCACCTGTAAAAGGAAATTAGAAATAAATACCCAATGAACTGTGTACTGAATTGTTCTTATTTAAATAGCATACTAGAAATTCAGTAATTTGTGTTAGTTAGTGCCTAAATATTAATAATTCATCTAGATAATTATGTATTGTTGCTTTTATTCGAAATGTACTAATTATTTTGTATTTAAAGGGTACCACCCATTAACAGTAAATAAATAAAAAAATAAATATATATATATATCAATTGGGTTATAAACAGAAAAAGAACAAGAAATGTTAGTTGAAATGTATTGTTGTATTATTATTATTGTGAACAAAATTAACTTTAGCCTAAAATGTGTAAATTTACAAAGATATTTTTATATTGAGCAGCTTACAAATGATGAAGTAAACAAAATATTGTTGTGATGTAGTCATGTTAAATCTAAACTAGTATTTAGTACTAGTATTTGTATAAACCTTCATAAAAAAAATGCTATCACTATAGTCTATTGGGTAATTCATAACTATTTGACGTAAAAAAGTATTATTTCTTACATAGTAGTGAGTGCTTGGTGTCCATTGATTTCTGTAATGTTTGACCACGATTTATATTTGGCACTTGACGGAATTAAAATCATGTTAATCTTCATGATGTACCGGTGTCCATATTTTATAAAAAAAAAAAAAAAGTTTAAAATTTGCATTTGAGAAAATCAACAACTTTTAACATTGACCAAACTCGGGACAAGCAAAGGAATTAAAATTACATTGTATACTTACATTGGTAGGTAACAAAGAAAACTATTGCTACTTCCAGAAAAAAATTGTTCTGCTTGCAAATTATGCTCATCCGGAACGTTGCCCTGCAAAACATTAAAAGAGTCAATAAGACAATGAAATTAACAGTAATCACAAATAGTTACCAGGGTATTACTGTGAATTTTTTGGTAATTTACTTCGAACACGGCCAATTCAAATCGATACTAGAAGTGGCAAAAAACATTTAAGAGTATGAACATAAAATACACATCTCAAAAATCGCCCTTCTTATCAATGATAGTACGTTCCGATAAGAAAATTCAGTATCTATACTCCGTGCCACGAGAGAAGTATCCCGTGTCCGATCAAAATGTGATCGTTTTCGCGCATCCCCACTTATTTGACATACAGACCTTGCACGATTGCAATCGTTAACGGTCGGGAACGTTGTATAGCCTGTATCGTTGTTATTACACTTAATATAGTTAGTCAATACGTTTGTATTACTACGTTTATGAACCCCACGATTACTTTCACTCCGTTTACTGTTTAATTTTTTTACTGTTACTTTGGACTGTTTATTTTTTTGAAATGAACACTTCAAACGAATTGCCATCAACTAATCAGCCTACCACATCTGCTGAGCCAAATGTGGAGTCTCAAAAAATATCTTCACCCATTAAAAAAAATCAAAAAGGACGGGTAAGAATTTTTTAATTATGATAATTATAATAATTTGATTTTATTTTTTATATTTTATACTTAATACCTAATATTTTATTCGTAGAAAAATCTTCTTATACTTATGTGTTACTTTATTCGTAGATTCTAAATTATGAACGAATCGAATAATTTTTATTTTTGAACGTTGCATAGTTTTTAAATAATTTAATAATTATTGTTTCAGTTTGTTGGAAAAAGGCAAAAACTGATGATTGTCAATCTGTACAAGGCGAAAAAGCAACTACAGCCCGACATTAAGTACAAAGAATTGATGGCGTCTATTTCACGTGATTCTGGGATTGGAATGCGTACAGTTATAAGTACAATAAGAGAATACAAAAACACGGGTGAATGTAAGTCACCACAAAAAACTAAAATCCGTCCTACAGTTAATGATAAAATTGACGATTTTGATAAATATGCGATTCGACAAAAAATTCATAGGTTTTGGTTTAAAAATGAAATTCCCACATTAAAAAAAATTGTTCAAGCCATAAATGACGATTCACTTCTTCCAAATATTCCTTGTACATCTTTGCGGCGGGTATTAAAAGAATTAAATTTTAAATTAACAAAAAGAAACTGTAATAGCGCTTTAACAGAAAGAGCAGATCTTGTGGTGTGGCGACAAAAGTATATCGAGGACATAAGGCGTTATCGGGATGAAGGTCGTACGATATATTTTTTAGATGAGACATGGGTAAACGCAGGCGAGTGTAGCAGTAAAGTATGTATTGATACTTCTGTGAAATCTCATACAGATGCATTCCTGAAAGGACTGACTACAGGTCCAAAAAATCAGTCAGGTAAAGGGAAGTGGTTAATACTTGTCCATATCGGTTCAGCAGATGGTTTCGTCGATGGGTGTCTATTGTGTTTTGAGTCAGAAAACAACACAGTCGACTACCACGACGAAATGAATGGGGATACGTTTTATGATTGGTTTTGTGGAGTTTTGCCCCGATTGAAGGACAATGCCGTGATAGTCATGGACAATGCTTCCTACCATTCTGTCAAAAAGGATCCGGTTCCCACAAATGCATGGAAAAAAGAGGACATTAAAAATTGGTTGAAGTCAAAAGATGTGGTTTTAGACAAACCCTTGATAAAATTTCGATTACTTGACATGGTAAATGAAATTAGACCTCGCCATGATAAGTACGTAATCGACGAAGAAGCCTTGAAATCAAATAAACTTGTATTGCGTTTGCCACCTTACCACAGTGAACTGAATCCAATAGAACTTGCGTGGTCTGTTGTGAAAAATCACATCAAACAAAACAACACAACGTTTAAATTAAACGATGTTAAAAATTTATTGAACGAAGGAGTCCAGAAAGTGACTTCTGAAATGTGGGCCAATTTCGTTAGTCACACCATAAAAGAAGAGGACGAATTGTATGACATCGACATAATTTCTGATAGAATGATGAATGATAAATGATAAAGATGAGCATATAATGACAATAACTGGTGACACTTCGTCTGATTTTTCTGACGAGTAATATTTTTTGTTTTATATTTATATTTATGTAAAATATATTGTTTATATATATATTTTTTTTGGTTATTTATATAATTGTAAACTATGTTATTAGTCTTAACATACGTAAATTAGTTTTGAATATATCGAAGGACGATATTATTATAATTATATTTTGTTTAGTATTATTTGTTGACCAATGATTTTTGGACTTCCTAATTAGTTAGACGCCTACAATATAATTACGTACAATCAAATAAAGTAAATTCAAATTCAACAATTGTTTTTTATAAATAATAATACTTAAAAAAAAAATCGATTTAAATTAAGTTGTTGGTGTGTATGCGCAAAATATATGAGTTAAAGACATAAAATATAATATAATATAATCACTCTGTATAACACATTCCACGCTGTATGCACGCCACAGCGCGAACCGTAGAGGTCAAAGTGGGGGAAACTGAGTCGACTACCGCTAGCTACCGTCAGTCTGCATGCCCGAAACATGTTACTTCTCTCGTGGTGCGGAGTATAGCACTATATTGTTATTTAATATTTTGCAAATTATTTAATTTAGAATGGTCATCTTGTGAAATTCAGTCCGTGAGTATTTGTCTGGGTTTATTTTACTAACCACAACTCAGGTGTCGTTCTTGTTATTATTATAAAATAATCAAAACAATAATAAATATATGATTATTCTATTGACTCTATCAAATAGGTAGTATAACAACAGCAGCAGAAGGCCATGATGAAATTATTATACAGCGGACAACTGTGGCTAGCTTTAAAATTATTTTGAAATTTGCTCAACTATTATAATCATCCAGAGGTCTGGAATAAGATAACTGCTTCACTGTTCCTTTTGCTACAAAATTAATAAGAAACATAATATCCTTATACAATTGCAAAGTTGCCTAATTTGAAAATTGTATAATCCTGCAATATTTTAATCGGTATGTTATATATAAAAAAAAAATTGTCTGTTATTTTAATAGTCTTTGTTATATACTTAATAAATATATGATTATTTAATTGACTATATCAAATAGGTAGTATGCCAACCTTTAATGTATTTTTGTTTTTTTGTAATATGAATTTATCATCGTTTTCGTCCATTGAATAGGAAGAATTAAAGACGTTGTTTGAATCCCACTGTATACGAGTGTCATGTGAACTATTTGTAGTGCCGGCTGATCCTGTTCTTTGTTTTTGTTTTTGTTTAGAAATAGTTTGTGAAGAATTATGATTAATCTTGTTTTTGACTAGTGTATTTTTGTAACGATAATTGCTGCTTGCAGTTTGATTGTTCATTATAAAAATATGATAATTGTCGGTGGATCAGAGTAATCCAAAGGTCATCGTTCCTGCAATGCCTTGGAGGAAAGATAAGGGAAATATGTATCATACACGAATGTATTTGTATATAGTTATGTTATTTTGTTTTTTCTTCCCCTCTATGAGGATTGTAGCCGCTCTAGGACATAGGGCCTATTTCAGTATTGGAAACTGAGACGAATGTTTGTTAGCACTAAATTTCCGATTGTATTGTGGCGATTATTTTTAACATGAGGATTAACGAAATTGCATGACCGTACGGTTTGGCTGTTCACGTGGGACTAAAGAAAATTGATATAATACAGTCAAATTAAAAAATGGACAATATTGCCAGGTCAAATGAAGGTGATCGAATGCAGTATGAGGTGGAAGTGGACCAAACCACTGATTAACAGTTTAAACACAATTAAATGTTTTCTGCTGTTTTTAAATTTCAATCTAGAGTACAATATATAAAATAATATACAAGGTAAATGCAAAGCGATCATCTTTGGATCCTTATATGATTCGAACTTCGACTTCATCTCGTCATTAAAGTCATTGAATTCAAGAATTAAATAAAATGAATATAATTTAAATAAAGTAAAAAAAAATCTGTTATGCTGAAATCTACATATAGTTTAATAATTAACCCACTTATATTGTATTATTTTAAAATGTGAGAAGCATAAGTGGTTCTGCATCATACAGAATGACTTTCATAAATTATAAATGTTCCCATACCAGGATGCGAATCATAACCATATTATTTAACATTGGATTTCAATGATTGTCATAAGTGAAAAAACGAAAAAATCATAAGAATTAGACTTTAAAAAAATTTATTAAAATACAAGTAAAGGTAGTGTTATCGTTAGGTGACAACTTCCATTACATAAACATATAACTTTGATTAATAGACTGGTGCGAGTGATTTCCATTGGCTAGGCCATTCACATTCTTTAAGCCCCTCCTCTCGATGCTCTTAACCAAGGTTATGTCCTTGGGCATGTGAAGAATTATTGCTGACTGCATCAACCGTCTATTACCGGGTAAAAGTAAGAGCGTGTTTAAGTATAAATACTATTGTGTAACAATTTGATTCAGAACCCTCTTTTGATGATTATTAATTTTTCATGATGTCACCTGTAAAAGGAAATTAGAAATAAATACCCAATGAAATGTGTACTGAAATGTTTTTATTTAAATAGCATACTAGAAATTCAGTAATTTGTGTTAGTTAGTGCCTAAATATTAATAATTCATCTAGATAATAATGTATTGTTTCTTTTATTCGAAATGTATTAATTATTTTGTATTTAAAGGGTACCACCCATTAACAGTTAATAAATAAATAAATAAAAATATATATATATATATCATTTGGGTTATAAACAGAAAAAGAACAAGAAATGTTAGATGAAATGTATTGTTGTATTATTATTATTGTAAACAAAATTAACTTTAGCCTTAAATGTGTAAATTTACAAATATATTTTTATAATGAGCAGCTTACAAATGATGAAGTCAACAAAATATTGTTGTGATGTAGTCATGTAAAATCTATACTATGTCAGTACTGGAATTTGTATCAACCTTCATAAAAAAAATGCTATCACTATAGTCTATTGGGTAATTCATAATTATTTAATGTAAAAAAGTATTTTTTCTTACCTAGTAGTGAGTGCTTGGTATCCATTGATTTCTGTAATGTTTGACCACGATTTATATTTGGAACTAGACGGAATTAAAATCTTGTTAATCTTCATGATGTACCGGTGTCCATATTTCATAAAAAAAAAAAAAAAGTTTAAAATTTGCATTTCAAAACTTCAATAACATTTAAAATTGACCGGACTCGAGACAAGAAAAGCAATTAAAATTACATTGTATACTTACATTGGTAGGTATCAAAGAAAACTATTGCTACTTCCAGAAAAAAATTGTTCTGCTTGCAAATTATGCTCTTCCGGAAAGTTGCCCTGCAAAACATTAAAAGAGTCAATAAGACAATGAAATTAACAGTAATCACAAATAGTTACCAGGGTTATACTGTGAATGTTTTTGGTAATTTACTTGGAACACGGCCAATTCAAATCGACACAAGAAGTGGCAAAAAACATTTAAGAGTATGAACATAAAATACACATCTCAAAAATGGCCCTTCTTATCAATGATAGTACGGTCCGATAAGAAAATACAGTATCTAGCACTATATTGTTATTTAATATTTTACAATTTATTTAATTTGGAATGGTCATCATGTGAAACTCAGTCCGTGAGTATTTGTCTGGGTTCATTTTACTATTCACAACTCCAGTGTCGTTCTTGTTATTATTATAAAATAATCATAATAATAATAAATACATGATAATATAATTGACTCTATCAAATAGGTAGTATAACAACAGCTGCAGAAGGCCATGATGAAATTATTATACAGCGGACAACTGTGGCAAGCTTTAAAATTATTTTGAAATTTGTACATCTATTATAATCATCCAGAAGTTTGGAATATGATAACTGCAACACTGATACTTTTGCTACAAAATAAATAAGAAACGTAAAATCCTCATACAATTGATAAGTTCCCTAATTTGAAAATTGTATAATCCTGCATTATTTTAATCGGTATGTTATATATAAAATAAAATTGTCGGTTTTTAGTAGTCTTTGGTTATATACCTAATTAATATATGTTTTCTTTAATAGACACCATCAAATTGGTAGTATAACTACAGCAGCAGAAGGCCATGATGAAATTCTTCTACAGCGGACAACTGAGGCTACCTTTAAAATTATTTTGAAATTTGCACATCTATTATAATCATCCAGAGGTTTGGAATATGATAACTGCTACACTGATACTTTTGCTACAATATTAATAAGAAACATTAGTCTCAAAACAATTGACAAGTTCCCTAATTTGAAAATTGTATAATCTTGCATTATTTTAAACGGTATGTAATATATAAAATTAAATTGTCGGTTTTTTAGTAGTCTTTGGTTATATATTTTATTAATATATGTATATGTTATCGACTCTATCAAATAGGTAGTATGACAACAGCTGCGAAAGCCATGATGAAATTATTCTATAAGGACCATATTGGCTACCTTCAAAGTGTCCTTGATATATGCTTGATCATTGTAAACATAAAAATGTCAAGAATATAATAACTGCTTCACTGTTCCTTTTGTAACAAAAATTAATTAGAAACATTGGTCCCAAAACAATTGACAAGTTCCCTAATTTGAAAATTGTATAATCCTGTATTATTTTAAACGGTATGTAATATATAAAATAAAATTGTCAGTTTTTTAGTAGTCTTTGGTTATATATTTTATTAATATATGTATATGTTATCGACTTTATCAAATAGGTAGTATGACACCAGCAGAAGGCCATGATGAAATTCTTCTACAGCGGACAACTGAGGCTACCTTTAAAATTATTTTGAAATTTGTTCAACTATTATAATATTCCAGAGGTTTGGAATATGATAACTGTTACACTGATACTTTTGCTACAATATTAATAAGAAACATTAGTCCTAAAACAATTGACAAGTTCCCTAATTTGAAAATTGTATAATCCTGCATTATTTTAAACGGTATGTAATATATAAAATAAAATTGTCGGTTTTTTAGTAGTCTTTGGTTATATATTTTATTAATATATGTATATGTTATCGACTCTATCAAATAGGTAGTATGACAGCAGCAGAAGGCCATGATGAAATTCTTCTACAGCGGACAACTGAGGCTACCTTTAAAATTATTTTGAAATTTGCTCAACTATTATAATATTCCAGAGGTTTGGAATATAATAACTGCTACACTGATACTTATGCTACAATATTAATAAGAAACATTAGTCCCAAAACAATTGACATGTTCCCTAATTTGAAAATTGTATAATCCTGCATTATTTTATCGGTATGTTATATATAAAATAAAATTGTAGGTTTTTAGTAGTCTTTGGTTATATTTTTTATTAATATTTGTATATGTTATCGACTCTATCAAATAGGTAGTATGACAACAGCTGCGAAAGCCATGATGAAATTATTCTATATCGGACCATATTGGCTACCTTCAAAGTGTCCTTGATATATGCTTGATCATTGTAAACATAAAAATGTCAAGAATATAATAACTGCTTCACTGTTCCTTTTGTAACAAAAATTAATAAGAAACATTGGTCCCAAATCAATTGACAAGTTTCCTAATTTGAAAATTGTATAATCCTGCATTATTTTAAATGGTATGTAATATATAAAATAAAATTGTCGGTTTTTTAGTAGTCTTCGGTTATATATTTTATTAATATATGTATATGTTATCGACTCTATCAAATAGGTAGTATGACAGCAGCAGAAGGCAATGATGAAATTCTTCTACAGCGGACAACTGAGGCTACCTTTAAAATTATTTTGAAATTTGCTCAACTATTATAATATTCCAGAGGTTTGGAATATGATAACTGCTACACTGATACTTTTGCTACAATATTAATAAGAAACATTAGTCCCAAAACAATTGACATGTTCCCTAATTTGAAAATTGTATAATCCTGCATTATTTTAATCGGTAAGTTTTATTTAATTTAAAATTGTCGGTTTTTAGTAGTCTGTGGTTATATACCTAATTAATATATGTATATGTTATCAACTCTATCAAATAGGTAGTATGACAACAGCTGCAGAAGGCCATGATGAAATTATTATACAGCGGACAACTGTGTCATGCTTTAAAATTATTTTGAAATTTGCACATCTATTATAATCATCCAGAGGTCTGGAATATGATAACTGTTACACTGATACTTTTGCTACAAAATGAATAAGAAACATTAGTACCAAAACAATTGACATGTTCCCTATTTTAAAAATGTATAATCCTGCATTATTTTAATCGGTATGTTATATATAAAAAAAATATTGTCTGTTTTTTTAATATTCTTTGTTATATACTTAATAAATATATGATTATTTAATTGACTAAATCAAATTGGTAGTATACCTACCTTTAACGTATTTTTGTTTTTTTGTAATATGAATTTATCATCGTTTTCGTCCGTTGAATAGGAAGAATTAAAGACGTTGTTTGAATCACAATGTATACGAGTGTCATGTGAACTATTTGTAGTGCTGGCTGATCCTGTTCTTTGTTTTTGTATTTGTTTAGAAATAGTTTGTGAGGAATTATGATTAATCTTGTTTTTGACTAGTGTATTTTTGTAATGATAATTGCTGCTTGCAGTTTGATTGTTCATTATAAAACTATGATAATTGTTGGTGAATCAGAGTAATCGCCGGTCCAAAGGTCACCGCTCCTGCAATGCCTTGGACGAGAGATAAGGGAAATATGTATCATACACTAATGTATTTGTATATTCTTATGTTATTTTGTTTTGTTATTTTTATTTTTCTTCCCCTCTATGAGGATTGTAGCCGATCTAGGACATAGGGCCTACTACAGTATTGGAAACTGAGACGAATGTTTGTTAGCACTAAATTTCCGATTGTATTGTGGCGATTATTTTTAACATGAGGATTAACGAAATTGCATGACCGTACGGTTTGACTGTTCGCGTGGGACTAAAAGAAAATTGATATAATATAGTCAAATCAAAAAATGGACAATATTGTCAGGTCAAATGAAGTTGATCGAATGCAGTATGAGGTGGAAGTGGACTAAACCTCTGATTAACAGTTTAAACACAATTAAATGTCTTTTAATTTTTTTAAATTTTAAACTAGTACAATATATAAAATAATATACTAGGTAAATGCAAAGCGATCATCTTTGGATCCTTATATGATTCGAACTTCCACTTCATTTCGCCATTAAATTCATTGAAATCTAAGAATTAAATAAAGTAAAAAAAAATAAAATCTGCTGTGCAGAAAACTACTTATAGTTTAATAATAAATCCACTTATATTGTTTTATTTTAAAATGTGAGAAGCATAAGGGTTCTGCATCATACAAAAAAGTCTACAGCCCCTGTGGCCTAATGGATAAGGCATCGGTCTCCTAAACCGGGGATTGTGGGTTCGAATCCCACCAGGGGTGCGGTAAAATTTTTGTATCCATCTAGTATGGTCTAGTTGTTAAATTACCTGGCTTTCACTCAGGAGGTTCGGGTTCGATTCCCGGTATCGGATTATATATTTTACATATTACATCAACCTCCATACCACGTTGAATACACCAGTTCTCGTCTGATCTTAGGTAGATACCCAAAACCCATGGACCAGTTAATTTCTTTTTATAATTCTAATTATTAAGATCGGAAACTTTCCCTTCATCATTTAAGTCATGCATATTTATATTGTCTACACAAATTGCACCAATGTACGTTTCTCTGAAGATATAACATTTCAGTCCTTCAAATGAATAATTAAATAAAACTCATTAGCCGACATGATTATGAATTGCTATGATTATACAATTACTATTAACTCGTACACAAAGATATTTTATTCTGAACTGAACGTCTGTCTAATAGACGATTCATACATTTTTTTTTTTTTTTTACAGTAAAATTGATAATAATCTACAATATACTATAATAAAATAAAACATAATAGACTATTATAAATTATATCTGTACTCAACGGTAAATCTGGTTTGCCAACCAAAAAACGATTCAGAGCTAAGTAATTTGAAATGTCATAGTTTTAATTTTTATATTTATTTTAATATTGCTGATAATAGAGTATATTATATACATACAAATTTATATATTTAGAAATATAAAACAAATTATAATAGTAATGTTATTTGTTCCATAGACTCTATTCAATGGAGTATTGTCCTTTAATTGGTTTAAAATTCCTAATATAATGGTGTAATTGATTATTTATTTAGATAAAAGTGTTTATGAAGATGTAACGAAAAGACTGAAATTAGAAAATTAACACCAATAAGAACCTGTCATCCCTCAGCTCTGCATTCAATCGAGTCATATATATATTTTGAAAAAATAAAATACAGACGTCCAAGCTGCTATCAAAGATGATGAATAATTATTCCATGCCGAAGAGTAAGGTTTTAAAATGTACTACATTAAATATCTTAGATTATTGATTTACGTTGTTATGTTTTTTGAATTCAACAGTGTAGTCTTGTTAAATGTGAACACAATAAGAAGTTCGTACACCTTGCAATTGGACATGTTAAAGCTATTAAACTGGAAATATCCAACAGTGTCCTATGCCGCACGACATTAAGGCGATCAAATGCTGTATGAGGTGGAAGTGGACGTAAACCACTGATTAACGGTTGAAACACAAACAAATGTCTTCTGCTGATTACAAACAAGGAGCTAGAGTACAAGATATAGATTTATACAAATTGTTAAACAAAAAACAAATAGAATTTATTTAAACCTTTTTATATGAAATAAATGTACAAGTAATCCCTTGTATCATTATTGCAATTATTTTTTGTGTAATTACGATTAAATAAAAAAAATGTATACTCCATCTGTGTTTGTCGTGAAACTACCATAATTGCATAGAATATTCAATAGAATTCTATTGGTGTCATAGCTACCTCTTTTTGTAAAAATGTTTGTTTTATGATAACATAAACACATTAAATGTTGTTTGAAAACTTCTAGCTATTTTGGTGTTTTCATTTCCATTAAAAATGTATTGGGTAGAGGTGTCAAAAAAAAAAAAAAACCGTACTATATGAAACAGATAGAGTCATCCTAAATGTGCTATGACCATTTTTGATATTTCTACTCGAAATACATTAAGAGTATAATTCTCCCAAGCAGAATAGTTATTCACAATAAAATAACGACCTCTGTCGAGTTATCGACAAATACCGACAGAGCGCACCATTGTTATCGGTTGCAATTAAGTATTACCAGTGATGACTGTTTCAGACAGTTTTTAATTGAAAACCGAGTGTAGAATGAAAATTGATATAAAATTGTCAAATTAATGTGATCGAATGCAGTATGCGGTGGAAGTGGACCAAACCATTGATTAACAGTTTAAACACATTTAAATGTATTCTGCTGTTTTTAAATTTTAAGCTAGAGTACAATATATAAAATAATATACAAGTTAAATGCACAGCCAACATCTTTGGATCTTTATATGATTCGAACTGAAATCTACATATTGTTTAATAATTAACCCACTTATATTGTATTATTTTAAAATGTGAGAAGCATAAGTGGTTCTGCATCATACAAATGACTTTCGTAAATTATAAATGTTCCCATACCAGGATGCGAATCATAACCATATTATTTAACATTGGATTTCAATGATTGTCATAAGTGAAAAAACAAAAAAAATCATAAGAATTAGACTTTAAAAAAATTTATTATTTATTTAAAATACAAGTAAAGGTAGTGTTATCGTTGGGTGACAACTTCCATTACATAAACATATAACTTTGATTAATAGACTGGTGCGAGTGATTTCCATTGGCTAGGCCATTCACATTCTGTAAGACCCTCCTCTCGATGCTCTTAACCAAGGTTATGTCTTGGGCATGCGAAGAATTATTGCTGACTGCATCAACCGTCTATTACCGGGTAAAAGTAAGAGCGTGTTTAAGTATAAATATTATTGTGTAACAATTTGATTCAGAAACCTCTTTTGATGATTATTAATTTTTCATGATGTCACCTGTAAAAGGAAATTAGAAATAAATACCCAATGAACTGTGTACTGAATTGTTTTTATTTAAATAGCATACTAGAAATACAGTAATTTGTGTTAGTTAGTGCCTAAATATTAATAATTCATCTAGATAATTATGTATTGTTGCTTTTATTCGAAATGTACTAATTATTTTGTATTTAAAGGGTACCACCCATTAACAGTAAATAAATAAAAAAATAAATATATACATATATCAATTGGGTTATAAACAGAAAAAGAACAAGAAATGTTAGTTGAAATGTATTGTTGTATTATTATTATTGTGAACAAAATTAACTTTAGCCTAAAATGTGTAAATTTACAAAGATATTTTTATATTGAGCAGCTTACAAATGATGAAGTAAACAAAATATTGTTGTGATGTAGTCATGTTAAATCTAAACTAGTATTTAGTACTAGTATTTGTATAAACCTTCATAAAAAAAATGCTATCACTATAGTCTATTGGGTAATTCATAATTATTTGACGTAAAAAAGTATTATTTCTTACATAGTAGTGAGTGCTTGGTGTCCATTGATTTCTGTAATGTTTGACCACGATTTATATTTGGAACTTGACGGAATTAAAATCATGTTAATCTTCATGATGTACCGGTGTCCATATTTTATAAAAAAAAAAAAAAGTTTAAAATTTGCATTTGAGAAAATCAACAACTTTTAACATTGACCAAACTCGGGACAAGCAAAGGAATTAAAATTACATTGTATACTTACATTGGTAGGTAACAAAGAAAACTATTGCTACTTCCAGAAAAAAATTGTTCTGCTTGCAAATTATGCTCATCCGGAACGTTGCCCTGCAAAACATTAAAAGAGTCAATAAGACAATGAAATTAACAGTAATCACAAATTGTTACCAGGGTATTACTGTGAATTTTTTGGTAATTTACTTCGAACACGGCCAATTCAAATCGATACTAGAAGTGGCAAAAAACATTTAAGAGTATGAACATAAAATACACATCTCAAAAATCGCTCTTCTTATCAATGATAGTACGTTCCGATAAGAAAATTCAGTATCTATACTCCGTGCCACGAGAGAAGTATCCCGTGTCCGATCAAAATGTGATCGTTTTCGCGCATCCCCACTTATTTGACATACAGACCTTGCACGATTGCAATCGTTAACGGTCGGGAACGTTGTATAGCCTGTATCGTTGTTATTACACTTAATATAGTTAGTCAATACGTTTGTATTACTACGTTTATGAACCCCACGATTACTTTCACTCCGTTTACTGTTTAATTTTTTTACTGTTACTTTGGACTGTTTATTTTTTTGAAATGAACACTTCAAACGAATTGCCATCAACTAATCAGCCTACCACATCTGCTGAGCCAAATGTGGAGTCTCAAAAAATATCTTCACCCATTAAAAAAAATCAAAAAGGACGGGTAAGAATTTTTTAATTATGATAATTATAATAATTTGATTTTATTTTTTATATTTTATACTTAATACCTAATATTTTATTCGTAGAAAAATCTTCTTATACTTATGTGTTACTTTATTCGTAGATTCTAAATTATGAACGAATCGAATAATTTTTATTTTTGAACGTTGCATAGTTTTTAAATAATTTAATAATTATTGTTTCAGTTTGTTGGAAAAAGGCAAAAACTGATGATTGTCAATCTGTACAAGGCGAAAAAGCAACTACAGCCCGACATTAAGTACAAAGAATTGATGGCGTCTATTTCACGTGATTCTGGGATTGGAATGCGTACAGTTATAAGTACAATAAGAGAATACAAAAACACGGGTGAATGTAAGTCACCACAAAAAACTAAAATCCGTCCTACAGTTAATGATAAAATTGACGATTTTGATAAATATGCGATTCGACAAAAAATTCATAGGTTTTGGTTTAAAAATGAAATTCCCACATTAAAAAAAATTGTTCAAGCCATAAATGACGATTCACTTCTTCCAAATATTCCTTGTACATCTTTGCGGCGGGTATTAAAAGAATTAAATTTTAAATTAACAAAAAGAAACTGTAATAGCGCTTTAACAGAAAGAGCAGATCTTGTGGTGTGGCGACAAAAGTATATCGAGGACATAAGGCGTTATCGGGATGAAGGTCGTACGATATATTTTTTAGATGAGACATGGGTAAACGCAGGCGAGTGTAGCAGTAAAGTATGTATTGATACTTCTGTGAAATCTCATACAGATGCATTCCTGAAAGGACTGACTACAGGTCCAAAAAATCAGTCAGGTAAAGGGAAGTGGTTAATACTTGTCCATATCGGTTCAGCAGATGGTTTCGTCGATGGGTGTCTATTGTGTTTTGAGTCAGAAAACAACACAGTCGACTACCACGACGAAATGAATGGGGATACGTTTTATGATTGGTTTTGTGGAGTTTTGCCCCGATTGAAGGACAATGCCGTGATAGTCATGGACAATGCTTCCTACCATTCTGTCAAAAAGGATCCGGTTCCCACAAATGCATGGAAAAAAGAGGACATTAAAAATTGGTTGAAGTCAAAAGATGTGGTTTTAGACAAACCCTTGATAAAATTTCGATTACTTGACATGGTAAATGAAATTAGACCTCGCCATGATAAGTACGTAATCGACGAAGAAGCCTTGAAATCAAATAAACTTGTATTGCGTTTGCCACCTTACCACAGTGAACTGAATCCAATAGAACTTGCGTGGTCTGTTGTGAAAAATCACATCAAACAAAACAACACAACGTTTAAATTAAACGATGTTAAAAATTTATTGAACGAAGGAGTCCAGAAAGTGACTTCTGAAATGTGGGCCAATTTCGTTAGTCACACCATAAAAGAAGAGGACGAATTGTATGACATCGACATAATTTCTGATAGAATGATGAATGATAAATGATAAAGATGAGCATATAATGACAATAACTGGTGACACTTCGTCTGATTTTTCTGACGAGTAATATTTTTTGTTTTATATTTATATTTATGTAAAATATATTGTTTATATATATATTTTTTTTGGTTATTTATATAATTGTAAACTATGTTATTAGTCTTAACATACGTAAATTAGTTTTGAATATATCGAAGGACGATATTATTATAATTATATTTTGTTTAGTATTATTTGTTGACCAATGATTTTTGGACTTCCTAATTAGTTAGACGCCTACAATATAATTACGTACAATCAAATAAAGTAAATTCAAATTCAACAATTGTTTTTTATAAATAATAATACTTAAAAAAAAAATCGATTTAAATTAAGTTGTTGGTGTGTATGCGCAAAATATATGAGTTAAAGACATAAAATATAATATAATATAATCACTCTGTATAACACATTCCACGCTGTATGCACGCCACAGCGCGAACCGTAGAGGTCAAAGTGGGGGAAACTGAGTCGACTACCGCTAGCTACCGTCAGTCTGCATGCCCGAAACATGTTACTTCTCTCGTGGTGCGGAGTATAGCACTATATTGTTATTTAATATTTTGCAAATTATTTAATTTAGAATGGTCATCTTGTGAAATTCAGTCCGTGAGTATTTGTCTGGGTTTATTTTACTAACCACAACTCAGGTGTCGTTCTTGTTATTATTATAAAATAATCAAAACAATAATAAATATATGATTATTCTATTGACTCTATCAAATAGGTAGTATAACAACAGCAGCAGAAGGCCATGATGAAATTATTATACAGCGGACAACTGTGGCTAGCTTTAAAATTATTTTGAAATTTGCTCAACTATTATAATCATCCAGAGGTCTGGAATAAGATAACTGCTTCACTGTTCCTTTTGCTACAAAATTAATAAGAAACATAATATCCTTATACAATTGCAAAGTTGCCTAATTTGAAAATTGTATAATCCTGCAATATTTTAATCGGTATGTTATATATAAAAAAAAAATTGTCTGTTATTTTAATAGTCTTTGTTATATACTTAATAAATATATGATTATTTAATTGACTATATCAAATAGGTAGTATGCCAACCTTTAATGTATTTTTGTTTTTTTGTAATATGAATTTATCATCGTTTTCGTCCATTGAATAGGAAGAATTAAAGACGTTGTTTGAATCCCACTGTATACGAGTGTCATGTGAACTATTTGTAGTGCCGGCTGATCCTGTTCTTTGTTTTTGTTTTTGTTTAGAAATAGTTTGTGAAGAATTATGATTAATCTTGTTTTTGACTAGTGTATTTTTGTAACGATAATTGCTGCTTGCAGTTTGATTGTTCATTATAAAAATATGATAATTGTCGGTGGATCAGAGTAATCCAAAGGTCATCGTTCCTGCAATGCCTTGGAGGAAAGATAAGGGAAATATGTATCATACACGAATGTATTTGTATATAGTTATGTTATTTTGTTTTTTCTTCCCCTCTATGAGGATTGTAGCCGCTCTAGGACATAGGGCCTATTTCAGTATTGGAAACTGAGACGAATGTTTGTTAGCACTAAATTTCCGATTGTATTGTGGCGATTATTTTTAACATGAGGATTAACGAAATTGCATGACCGTACGGTTTGGCTGTTCACGTGGGACTAAAGAAAATTGATATAATACAGTCAAATTAAAAAATGGACAATATTGCCAGGTCAAATGAAGGTGATCGAATGCAGTATGAGGTGGAAGTGGACCAAACCACTGATTAACAGTTTAAACACAATTAAATGTTTTCTGCTGTTTTTAAATTTCAATCTAGAGTACAATATATAAAATAATATACAAGGTAAATGCAAAGCGATCATCTTTGGATCCTTATATGATTCGAACTTCGACTTCATCTCGTCATTAAAGTCATTGAATTCAAGAATTAAATAAAATGAATATAATTTAAATAAAGTAAAAAAAAATCTGTTATGCTGAAATCTACATATAGTTTAATAATTAACCCACTTATATTGTATTATTTTAAAATGTGAGAAGCATAAGTGGTTCTGCATCATACAGAATGACTTTCATAAATTATAAATGTTCCCATACCAGGATGCGAATCATAACCATATTATTTAACATTGGATTTCAATGATTGTCATAAGTGAAAAAACGAAAAAATCATAAGAATTAGACTTTAAAAAAATTTATTAAAATACAAGTAAAGGTAGTGTTATCGTTAGGTGACAACTTCCATTACATAAACATATAACTTTGATTAATAGACTGGTGCGAGTGATTTCCATTGGCTAGGCCATTCACATTCTTTAAGCCCCTCCTCTCGATGCTCTTAACCAAGGTTATGTCCTTGGGCATGTGAAGAATTATTGCTGACTGCATCAACCGTCTATTACCGGGTAAAAGTAAGAGCGTGTTTAAGTATAAATACTATTGTGTAACAATTTGATTCAGAACCCTCTTTTGATGATTATTAATTTTTCATGATGTCACCTGTAAAAGGAAATTAGAAATAAATACCCAATGAAATGTGTACTGAAATGTTTTTATTTAAATAGCATACTAGAAATTCAGTAATTTGTGTTAGTTAGTGCCTAAATATTAATAATTCATCTAGATAATAATGTATTGTTTCTTTTATTCGAAATGTATTAATTATTTTGTATTTAAAGGGTACCACCCATTAACAGTTAATAAATAAATAAATAAAAATATATATATATATATCATTTGGGTTATAAACAGAAAAAGAACAAGAAATGTTAGATGAAATGTATTGTTGTATTATTATTATTGTAAACAAAATTAACTTTAGCCTTAAATGTGTAAATTTACAAATATATTTTTATAATGAGCAGCTTACAAATGATGAAGTCAACAAAATATTGTTGTGATGTAGTCATGTAAAATCTATACTATGTCAGTACTGGAATTTGTATCAACCTTCATAAAAAAAATGCTATCACTATAGTCTATTGGGTAATTCATAATTATTTAATGTAAAAAAGTATTTTTTCTTACCTAGTAGTGAGTGCTTGGTATCCATTGATTTCTGTAATGTTTGACCACGATTTATATTTGGAACTAGACGGAATTAAAATCTTGTTAATCTTCATGATGTACCGGTGTCCATATTTCATAAAAAAAAAAAAAAAGTTTAAAATTTGCATTTCAAAACTTCAATAACATTTAAAATTGACCGGACTCGAGACAAGAAAAGCAATTAAAATTACATTGTATACTTACATTGGTAGGTATCAAAGAAAACTATTGCTACTTCCAGAAAAAAATTGTTCTGCTTGCAAATTATGCTCTTCCGGAAAGTTGCCCTGCAAAACATTAAAAGAGTCAATAAGACAATGAAATTAACAGTAATCACAAATAGTTACCAGGGTTATACTGTGAATGTTTTTGGTAATTTACTTGGAACACGGCCAATTCAAATCGACACAAGAAGTGGCAAAAAACATTTAAGAGTATGAACATAAAATACACATCTCAAAAATGGCCCTTCTTATCAATGATAGTACGGTCCGATAAGAAAATACAGTATCTAGCACTATATTGTTATTTAATATTTTACAATTTATTTAATTTGGAATGGTCATCATGTGAAACTCAGTCCGTGAGTATTTGTCTGGGTTCATTTTACTATTCACAACTCCAGTGTCGTTCTTGTTATTATTATAAAATAATCATAATAATAATAAATACATGATAATATAATTGACTCTATCAAATAGGTAGTATAACAACAGCTGCAGAAGGCCATGATGAAATTATTATACAGCGGACAACTGTGGCAAGCTTTAAAATTATTTTGAAATTTGTACATCTATTATAATCATCCAGAAGTTTGGAATATGATAACTGCAACACTGATACTTTTGCTACAAAATAAATAAGAAACGTAAAATCCTCATACAATTGATAAGTTCCCTAATTTGAAAATTGTATAATCCTGCATTATTTTAATCGGTATGTTATATATAAAATAAAATTGTCGGTTTTTAGTAGTCTTTGGTTATATACCTAATTAATATATGTTTTCTTTAATAGACACCATCAAATTGGTAGTATAACTACAGCAGCAGAAGGCCATGATGAAATTCTTCTACAGCGGACAACTGAGGCTACCTTTAAAATTATTTTGAAATTTGCACATCTATTATAATCATCCAGAGGTTTGGAATATGATAACTGCTACACTGATACTTTTGCTACAATATTAATAAGAAACATTAGTCTCAAAACAATTGACAAGTTCCCTAATTTGAAAATTGTATAATCTTGCATTATTTTAAACGGTATGTAATATATAAAATTAAATTGTCGGTTTTTTAGTAGTCTTTGGTTATATATTTTATTAATATATGTATATGTTATCGACTCTATCAAATAGGTAGTATGACAACAGCTGCGAAAGCCATGATGAAATTATTCTATAAGGACCATATTGGCTACCTTCAAAGTGTCCTTGATATATGCTTGATCATTGTAAACATAAAAATGTCAAGAATATAATAACTGCTTCACTGTTCCTTTTGTAACAAAAATTAATTAGAAACATTGGTCCCAAAACAATTGACAAGTTCCCTAATTTGAAAATTGTATAATCCTGCATTATTTTAAACGGTATGTAATATATAAAATAAAATTGTCAGTTTTTTAGTAGTCTTTGGTTATATATTTTATTAATATATGTATATGTTATCGACTTTATCAAATAGGTAGTATGACACCAGCAGAAGGCCATGATGAAATTCTTCTACAGCGGACAACTGAGGCTACCTTTAAAATTATTTTGAAATTTGTTCAACTATTATAATATTCCAGAGGTTTGGAATATGATAACTGTTACACTGATACTTTTGCTACAATATTAATAAGAAACATTAGTCCTAAAACAATTGACAAGTTCCCTAATTTGAAAATTGTATAATCCTGCATTATTTTAAACGGTATGTAATATATAAAATAAAATTGTCGGTTTTTTAGTAGTCTTTGGTTATATATTTTATTAATATATGTATATGTTATCGACTCTATCAAATAGGTAGTATGACAGCAGCAGAAGGCCATGATGAAATTCTTCTACAGCGGACAACTGAGGCTACCTTTAAAATTATTTTGAAATTTGCTCAACTATTATAATATTCCAGAGGTTTGGAATATAATAACTGCTACACTGATACTTATGCTACAATATTAATAAGAAACATTAGTCCCAAAACAATTGACATGTTCCCTAATTTGAAAATTGTATAATCCTGCATTATTTTATCGGTATGTTATATATAAAATAAAATTGTAGGTTTTTAGTAGTCTTTTGTTATATGCTTAATTAATATATGATTATTTTATCGCCTCTATCAAATAGGTAGTATGACAACAGCTGCGAAAACCATGATGAAATTATTCTACAGCGGACAACATTGGCTATCTTCAAAGTGTCCTTGATATATGCTTGATCATTGTAAATATAAAAATGTTAGGAATATTATAACTGCTTCACAGTTCCTTTTGTTGCAAAATTTATAAGTAACATATTGTCCTTATACAATTGACAATTTTCCTTATTTGAATATTGTATAATCCTGCATTATTTTAATCGGTAAGTTTTATTTAATTTAAAATTGTCGGTTTTTAGTAGTCTGTGGTTATATACCTAATTAATATATGTATATGTTATCAACTCTATCAAATAGGTAGTATGACAACAGCTGCAGAAGGCCATGATGAAATTATTATACAGCGGACAACTGTGTCATGCTTTAAAATTATTTTGAAATTTGCACATCTATTATAATCATCCAGAGGTCTGGAATATGATAACTGTTACACTGATACTTTTGCTACAAAATGAATAAGAAACATTAGTACCAAAACAATTGACATGTTCCCTATTTTAAAAATGTATAATCCTGCATTATTTTAATCGGTATGTTATATATAAAAAAAATATTGTCTGTTTTTTTAATATTCTTTGTTATATACTTAATAAATATATGATTATTTAATTGACTATATCAAATTGGTAGTATACCTACCTTTAACGTATTTTTGTTTTTTTGTAATATGAATTTATCATCGTTTTCGTCCGTTGAATAGGAAGAATTAAAGACGTTGTTTGAATCACAATGTATACGAGTGTCATGTGAACTATTTGTAGTGCTGGCTGATCCTGTTCTTTGTTTTTGTATTTGTTTAGAAATAGTTTGTGAGGAATTATGATTAATCTTGTTTTTGACTAGTGTATTTTTGTAATGATAATTGCTGCTTGCAGTTTGATTGTTCATTATAAAACTATGATAATTGTTGGTGAATCAGAGTAATCGCCGGTCCAAAGGTCACCGCTCCTGCAATGCCTTGGACGAGAGATAAGGGAAATATGTATCATACACTAATGTATTTGTATATTCTTATGTTATTTTGTTTTGTTATTTTTATTTTTCTTCCCCTCTATGAGGATTGTAGCCGATCTAGGACATAGGGCCTACTACAGTATTGGAAACTGAGACGAATGTTTGTTAGCACTAAATTTCCGATTGTATTGTGGCGATTATTTTTAACATGAGGATTAACGAAATTGCATGACCGTACGGTTTGACTGTTCGCGTGGGACTAAAAGAAAATTGATATAATATAGTCAAATCAAAAAATGGACAATATTGTCAGGTCAAATGAAGTTGATCGAATGCAGTATGAGGTGGAAGTGGACTAAACCTCTGATTAACAGTTTAAACACAATTAAATGTCTTTAAATGTTTTTAAATTTTAAACTAGTACAATATATAAAATAATATACTAGGTAAATGCAAAGCGATCATCTTTGGATCCTTATATGATTCGAACTTCCACTTCATTTCGCCATTAAATTCATTGAAATCTAAGAATTAAATAAAGTAAAAAAAAATAAAATCTGGTGTGCAGAAATCTACTTATAGTTTAATAATAAATCTACTTATATTGTTTTATTTTAAAATGTGAGAAGCATAAGGGTTCTGCATCACACAAAAAAGTCTACAGCCCCTGTGGCCTAATGGATAAGGCATCGGTCTCCTAAACCGGGGATTGTGGGTTCGAATCCCACCAGGGGTGCGGTAAAATTTTTGTATCCATCTAGTATGGTCTAGTTGTTAAATTACCTGGCTTTCACTCAGGAGGCTCGGGTTCGATTCCCGGTATCGGATTATATATTTTACATATTACATCAACCTCCATACCACGTTGAATACACCAGTTCTCGTCTGATCTTAGGTAGATACCCAAAACCCATGGACCAGTTAATTTCTTTTTATAATTCTAATTATTAAGATCGGAAACTTTCCCTTCATCATTTAAGTCATGCATATTTATATTGTCTACACAAATTGCACCAATGTACGTTTCTCTGAAGATATAACATTTCAGTCCTTCAAATGAATAATTAAATAAAACTCATTAGCCGACATGATTATGAATTGCTATGATTATACAATTACTATTAACTCGTACACAAAGATATTTTATTCTGAACTGAACGTCTGTCTAATAGACGATTCATACATTTTTTTTTTTTTTTTACAGTAAAATTGATAATAATCTACAATATACTATAATAAAATAAAACATAATAGACTATTATAAATTATATCTGTACTCAACGGTAAATCTGGTTTGCCAACCAAAAAACGATTCAGAGCTAAGTAATTTGAAATGTCATAGTTTTAATTTTTATATTTATTTTAATATTGCTGATAATAGAGTATATTATATACATACAAATTTATATATTTAGAAATATAAAACAAATTATAATAGTAATGTTATTTGTTCCATAGACTCTATTCAATGGAGTATTGTCCTTTAATTGGTTTAAAATTCCTAATATAATGGTGTAATTGATTATTTATTTAGATAAAAGTGTTTATGAAGATGTAACGAAAAGACTGAAATTAGAAAATTAACACCAATAAGAACCTGTCATCCCTCAGCTCTGCATTCAATCGAGTCATATATATATTTTGAAAAAATAAAATACAGACGTCCAAGCTGCTATCAAAGATGATGAATAATTATTCCATGCCGAAGAGTAAGGTTTTAAAATGTACTACATTAAATATCTTAGATTATTGATTTACGTTGTTATGTTTTTTGAATTCAACAGTGTAGTCTTGTTAAATGTGAACACAATAAGAAGTTCGTACACCTTGCAATTGGACATGTTAAAGCTATTAAACTGGAAATATCCAACAGTGTCCTATGCCGCACGACATTAAGGCGATCAAATGCTGTATGAGGTGGAAGTGGACGTAAACCACTGATTAACGGTTGAAACACAAACAAATGTCTTCTGCTGATTACAAACAAGGAGCTAGAGTACAAGATATAGATTTATACAAATTGTTAAACAAAAAACAAATAGAATTTATTTAAACCTTTTTATATGAAATAAATGTACAAGTAATCCCTTGTATCATTATTGCAATTATTTTTTGTGTAATTACGATTAAATAAAAAAAATGTATACTCCATCTGTGTTTGTCGTGAAACTACCATAATTGCATAGAATATTCAATAGAATTCTATTGGTGTCATAGCTACCTCTTTTTGTAAAAATGTTTGTTTTATGATAACATAAACACATTAAATGTTGTTTGAAAACTTCTAGCTATTTTGGTGTTTTCATTTCCATTAAAAATGTATTGGGTAGAGGTGTCAAAAAAAAAAAAAAACCGTACTATATGAAACAGATAGAGTCATCCTAAATGTGCTATGACCATTTTTGATATTTCTACTCGAAATACATTAAGAGTATAATTCTCCCAAGCAGAATAGTTATTCACAATAAAATAACGACCTCTGTCGAGTTATCGACAAATACCGACAGAGCGCACCATTGTTATCGGTTGCAATTAAGTATTACCAGTGATGACTGTTTCAGACAGTTTTTAATTGAAAACCGAGTGTAGAATGAAAATTGATATAAAATTGTCAAATTAATGTGATCGAATGCAGTATGCGGTGGAAGTGGACCAAACCATTGATTAACAGTTTAAACACATTTAAATGTATTCTGCTGTTTTTAAATTTTAAGCTAGAGTACAATATATAAAATAATATACAAGTTAAATGCACAGCCAACATCTTTGGATCTTTATATGATTCGAACTGAAATCTACATATTGTTTAATAATTAACCCACTTATATTGTATTATTTTAAAATGTGAGAAGCATAAGTGGTTCTGCATCATACAAATGACTTTCGTAAATTATAAATGTTCCCATACCAGGATGCGAATCATAACCATATTATTTAACATTGGATTTCAATGATTGTCATAAGTGAAAAAACAAAAAAAATCATAAGAATTAGACTTTAAAAAAATTTATTATTTATTTAAAATACAAGTAAAGGTAGTGTTATCGTTGGGTGACAACTTCCATTACATAAACATATAACTTTGATTAATAGACTGGTGCGAGTGATTTCCATTGGCAAGGCCATTCACATTCTGTAAGCCCCTCCTCTCGATGCTCTTAACCAAGGTTATGTCCTTGGGCATGCGAAGAATTATTGCTGACTGCATCAACCGTCTATTACCGGGTAAAAGTAAGAGCGTGTTTAAGTATAAATATTATTGTGTAACAATTTGATTGAGAAACCTCTTTTGATGATTATTAATTTTTCATGATGTCACCTGTAAAAGGAAATTAGAAATAAATACCCAATGAACTGTGTACTGAATTGTTCTTATTTAAATAGCATACTAGAAATTCAGTAATTTGTGTTAGTTAGTGCCTAAATATTAATAATTCATCTAGATAATTATGTATTGTTGCTTTTATTCGAAATGTACTAATTATTTTGTATTTAAAGGGTACCACCCATTAACAGTAAATAAATAAAAAAATAAATATATATATATATCAATTGGGTTATAAACAGAAAAAGAACAAGAAATGTTAGTTGAAATGTATTGTTGTATTATTATTATTGTGAACAAAATTAACTTTAGCCTAAAATGTGTAAATTTACAAAGATATTTTTATATTGAGCAGCTTACAAATGATGAAGTAAACAAAATATTGTTGTGATGTAGTCATGTTAAATCTAAACTAGTATTTAGTACTAGTATTTGTATAAACCTTCATAAAAAAAATGCTATCACTATAGTCTATTGGGTAATTCATAACTATTTGACGTAAAAAAGTATTATTTCTTACATAGTAGTGAGTGCTTGGTGTCCATTGATTTCTGTAATGTTTGACCACGATTTATATTTGGCACTTGACGGAATTAAAATCATGTTAATCTTCATGATGTACCGGTGTCCATATTTTATAAAAAAAAAAAAAAAGTTTAAAATTTGCATTTGAGAAAATCAACAACTTTTAACATTGACCAAACTCGGGACAAGCAAAGGAATTAAAATTACATTGTATACTTACATTGGTAGGTAACAAAGAAAACTATTGCTACTTCCAGAAAAAAATTGTTCTGCTTGCAAATTATGCTCATCCGGAACGTTGCCCTGCAAAACATTAAAAGAGTCAATAAGACAATGAAATTAACAGTAATCACAAATAGTTACCAGGGTATTACTGTGAATTTTTTGGTAATTTACTTCGAACACGGCCAATTCAAATCGATACTAGAAGTGGCAAAAAACATTTAAGAGTATGAACATAAAATACACATCTCAAAAATCGCCCTTCTTATCAATGATAGTACGTTCCGATAAGAAAATTCAGTATCTATACTCCGTGCCACGAGAGAAGTATCCCGTGTCCGATCAAAATGTGATCGTTTTCGCGCATCCCCACTTATTTGACATACAGACCTTGCACGATTGCAATCGTTAACGGTCGGGAACGTTGTATAGCCTGTATCGTTGTTATTACACTTAATATAGTTAGTCAATACGTTTGTATTACTACGTTTATGAACCCCACGATTACTTTCACTCCGTTTACTGTTTAATTTTTTTACTGTTACTTTGGACTGTTTATTTTTTTGAAATGAACACTTCAAACGAATTGCCATCAACTAATCAGCCTACCACATCTGCTGAGCCAAATGTGGAGTCTCAAAAAATATCTTCACCCATTAAAAAAAATCAAAAAGGACGGGTAAGAATTTTTTAATTATGATAATTATAATAATTTGATTTTATTTTTTATATTTTATACTTAATACCTAATATTTTATTCGTAGAAAAATCTTCTTATACTTATGTGTTACTTTATTCGTAGATTCTAAATTATGAACGAATCGAATAATTTTTATTTTTGAACGTTGCATAGTTTTTAAATAATTTAATAATTATTGTTTCAGTTTGTTGGAAAAAGGCAAAAACTGATGATTGTCAATCTGTACAAGGCGAAAAAGCAACTACAGCCCGACATTAAGTACAAAGAATTGATGGCGTCTATTTCACGTGATTCTGGGATTGGAATGCGTACAGTTATAAGTACAATAAGAGAATACAAAAACACGGGTGAATGTAAGTCACCACAAAAAACTAAAATCCGTCCTACAGTTAATGATAAAATTGACGATTTTGATAAATATGCGATTCGACAAAAAATTCATAGGTTTTGGTTTAAAAATGAAATTCCCACATTAAAAAAAATTGTTCAAGCCATAAATGACGATTCACTTCTTCCAAATATTCCTTGTACATCTTTGCGGCGGGTATTAAAAGAATTAAATTTTAAATTAACAAAAAGAAACTGTAATAGCGCTTTAACAGAAAGAGCAGATCTTGTGGTGTGGCGACAAAAGTATATCGAGGACATAAGGCGTTATCGGGATGAAGGTCGTACGATATATTTTTTAGATGAGACATGGGTAAACGCAGGCGAGTGTAGCAGTAAAGTATGTATTGATACTTCTGTGAAATCTCATACAGATGCATTCCTGAAAGGACTGACTACAGGTCCAAAAAATCAGTCAGGTAAAGGGAAGTGGTTAATACTTGTCCATATCGGTTCAGCAGATGGTTTCGTCGATGGGTGTCTATTGTGTTTTGAGTCAGAAAACAACACAGTCGACTACCACGACGAAATGAATGGGGATACGTTTTATGATTGGTTTTGTGGAGTTTTGCCCCGATTGAAGGACAATGCCGTGATAGTCATGGACAATGCTTCCTACCATTCTGTCAAAAAGGATCCGGTTCCCACAAATGCATGGAAAAAAGAGGACATTAAAAATTGGTTGAAGTCAAAAGATGTGGTTTTAGACAAACCCTTGATAAAATTTCGATTACTTGACATGGTAAATGAAATTAGACCTCGCCATGATAAGTACGTAATCGACGAAGAAGCCTTGAAATCAAATAAACTTGTATTGCGTTTGCCACCTTACCACAGTGAACTGAATCCAATAGAACTTGCGTGGTCTGTTGTGAAAAATCACATCAAACAAAACAACACAACGTTTAAATTAAACGATGTTAAAAATTTATTGAACGAAGGAGTCCAGAAAGTGACTTCTGAAATGTGGGCCAATTTCGTTAGTCACACCATAAAAGAAGAGGACGAATTGTATGACATCGACATAATTTCTGATAGAATGATGAATGATAAATGATAAAGATGAGCATATAATGACAATAACTGGTGACACTTCGTCTGATTTTTCTGACGAGTAATATTTTTTGTTTTATATTTATATTTATGTAAAATATATTGTTTATATATATATTTTTTTTGGTTATTTATATAATTGTAAACTATGTTATTAGTCTTAACATACGTAAATTAGTTTTGAATATATCGAAGGACGATATTATTAAAATTATATTTTGTTTAGTATTATTTGTTGACCAATGATTTTTGGACTTCCTAATTAGTTAGACGCCTACAATATAATTACGTACAATCAAATAAAGTAAATTCAAATTCAACAATTGTTTTTTATAAATAATAATACTTAAAAAAAAAATCGATTTAAATTAAGTTGTTGGTGTGTATGCGCAAAATATATGAGTTAAAGACATAAAATATAATATAATATAATCACTCTGTATAACACATTCCACGCTGTATGCACGCCACAGCGCGAACCGTAGAGGTCAAAGTGGGGGAAACTGAGTCGACTACCGCTAGCTACCGTCAGTCTGCATGCCCGAAACATGTTACTTCTCTCGTGGTGCGGAGTATAGCACTATATTGTTATTTAATATTTTGCAAATTATTTAATTTAGAATGGTCATCTTGTGAAATTCAGTCCGTGAGTATTTGTCTGGGTTTATTTTACTAACCACAACTCAGGTGTCGTTCTTGTTATTATTATAAAATAATCAAAACAATAATAAATATATGATTATTCTATTGACTCTATCAAATAGGTAGTATAACAACAGCAGCAGAAGGCCATGATGAAATTATTATACAGCGGACAACTGTGGCTAGCTTTAAAATTATTTTGAAATTTGCTCAACTATTATAATCATCCAGAGGTCTGGAATAAGATAACTGCTTCACTGTTCCTTTTGCTACAAAATTAATAAGAAACATAATATCCTTATACAATTGCAAAGTTGCCTAATTTGAAAATTGTATAATCCTGCAATATTTTAATCGGTATGTTATATATAAAAAAAAAATTGTCTGTTATTTTAATAGTCTTTGTTATATACTTAATAAATATATGATTATTTAATTGACTATATCAAATAGGTAGTATGCCAACCTTTAATGTATTTTTGTTTTTTTGTAATATGAATTTATCATCGTTTTCGTCCATTGAATAGGAAGAATTAAAGACGTTGTTTGAATCCCACTGTATACGAGTGTCATGTGAACTATTTGTAGTGCCGGCTGATCCTGTTCTTTGTTTTTGTTTTTGTTTAGAAATAGTTTGTGAAGAATTATGATTAATCTTGTTTTTGACTAGTGTATTTTTGTAACGATAATTGCTGCTTGCAGTTTGATTGTTCATTATAAAAATATGATAATTGTCGGTGGATCAGAGTAATCCAAAGGTCATCGTTCCTGCAATGCCTTGGAGGAAAGATAAGGGAAATATGTATCATACACGAATGTATTTGTATATAGTTATGTTATTTTGTTTTTTCTTCCCCTCTATGAGGATTGTAGCCGCTCTAGGACATAGGGCCTATTTCAGTATTGGAAACTGAGACGAATGTTTGTTAGCACTAAATTTCCGATTGTATTGTGGCGATTATTTTTAACATGAGGATTAACGAAATTGCATGACCGTACGGTTTGGCTGTTCACGTGGGACTAAAGAAAATTGATATAATACAGTCAAATTAAAAAATGGACAATATTGCCAGGTCAAATGAAGGTGATCGAATGCAGTATGAGGTGGAAGTGGACCAAACCACTGATTAACAGTTTAAACACAATTAAATGTTTTCTGCTGTTTTTAAATTTCAATCTAGAGTACAATATATAAAATAATATACAAGGTAAATGCAAAGCGATCATCTTTGGATCCTTATATGATTCGAACTTCGACTTCATCTCGTCATTAAAGTCATTGAATTCAAGAATTAAATAAAATGAATATAATTTAAATAAAGTAAAAAAAAATCTGTTATGCTGAAATCTACATATAGTTTAATAATTAACCCACTTATATTGTATTATTTTAAAATGTGAGAAGCATAAGTGGTTCTGCATCATACAGAATGACTTTCATAAATTATAAATGTTCCCATACCAGGATGCGAATCATAACCATATTATTTAACATTGGATTTCAATGATTGTCATAAGTGAAAAAACGAAAAAATCATAAGAATTAGACTTTAAAAAAATTTATTAAAATACAAGTAAAGGTAGTGTTATCGTTAGGTGACAACTTCCATTACATAAACATATAACTTTGATTAATAGACTGGTGCGAGTGATTTCCATTGGCTAGGCCATTCACATTCTTTAAGCCCCTCCTCTCGATGCTCTTAACCAAGGTTATGTCCTTGGGCATGTGAAGAATTATTGCTGACTGCATCAACCGTCTATTACCGGGTAAAAGTAAGAGCGTGTTTAAGTATAAATACTATTGTGTAACAATTTGATTCAGAACCCTCTTTTGATGATTATTAATTTTTCATGATGTCACCTGTAAAAGGAAATTAGAAATAAATACCCAATGAAATGTGTACTGAAATGTTTTTATTTAAATAGCATACTAGAAATTCAGTAATTTGTGTTAGTTAGTGCCTAAATATTAATAATTCATCTAGATAATAATGTATTGTTTCTTTTATTCGAAATGTATTAATTATTTTGTATTTAAAGGGTACCACCCATTAACAGTTAATAAATAAATAAATAAAAATATATATATATATATCATTTGGGTTATAAACAGAAAAAGAACAAGAAATGTTAGATGAAATGTATTGTTGTATTATTATTATTGTAAACAAAATTAACTTTAGCCTTAAATGTGTAAATTTACAAATATATTTTTATAATGAGCAGCTTACAAATGATGAAGTCAACAAAATATTGTTGTGATGTAGTCATGTAAAATCTATACTATGTCAGTACTGGAATTTGTATCAACCTTCATAAAAAAAATGCTATCACTATAGTCTATTGGGTAATTCATAATTATTTAATGTAAAAAAGTATTTTTTCTTACCTAGTAGTGAGTGCTTGGTATCCATTGATTTCTGTAATGTTTGACCACGATTTATATTTGGAACTAGACGGAATTAAAATCTTGTTAATCTTCATGATGTACCGGTGTCCATATTTCATAAAAAAAAAAAAAAAGTTTAAAATTTGCATTTCAAAACTTCAATAACATTTAAAATTGACCGGACTCGAGACAAGAAAAGCAATTAAAATTACATTGTATACTTACATTGGTAGGTATCAAAGAAAACTATTGCTACTTCCAGAAAAAAATTGTTCTGCTTGCAAATTATGCTCTTCCGGAAAGTTGCCCTGCAAAACATTAAAAGAGTCAATAAGACAATGAAATTAACAGTAATCACAAATAGTTACCAGGGTTATACTGTGAATGTTTTTGGTAATTTACTTGGAACACGGCCAATTCAAATCGACACAAGAAGTGGCAAAAAACATTTAAGAGTATGAACATAAAATACACATCTCAAAAATGGCCCTTCTTATCAATGATAGTACGGTCCGATAAGAAAATACAGTATCTAGCACTATATTGTTATTTAATATTTTACAATTTATTTAATTTGGAATGGTCATCATGTGAAACTCAGTCCGTGAGTATTTGTCTGGGTTCATTTTACTATTCACAACTCCAGTGTCGTTCTTGTTATTATTATAAAATAATCATAATAATAATAAATACATGATAATATAATTGACTCTATCAAATAGGTAGTATAACAACAGCTGCAGAAGGCCATGATGAAATTATTATACAGCGGACAACTGTGGCAAGCTTTAAAATTATTTTGAAATTTGTACATCTATTATAATCATCCAGAAGTTTGGAATATGATAACTGCAACACTGATACTTTTGCTACAAAATAAATAAGAAACGTAAAATCCTCATACAATTGATAAGTTCCCTAATTTGAAAATTGTATAATCCTGCATTATTTTAATCGGTATGTTATATATAAAATAAAATTGTCGGTTTTTAGTAGTCTTTGGTTATATACCTAATTAATATATGTTTTCTTTAATAGACACCATCAAATTGGTAGTATAACTACAGCAGCAGAAGGCCATGATGAAATTCTTCTACAGCGGACAACTGAGGCTACCTTTAAAATTATTTTGAAATTTGCACATCTATTATAATCATCCAGAGGTTTGGAATATGATAACTGCTACACTGATACTTTTGCTACAATATTAATAAGAAACATTAGTCTCAAAACAATTGACAAGTTCCCTAATTTGAAAATTGTATAATCTTGCATTATTTTAAACGGTATGTAATATATAAAATTAAATTGTCGGTTTTTTAGTAGTCTTTGGTTATATATTTTATTAATATATGTATATGTTATCGACTCTATCAAATAGGTAGTATGACAACAGCTGCGAAAGCCATGATGAAATTATTCTATAAGGACCATATTGGCTACCTTCAAAGTGTCCTTGATATATGCTTGATCATTGTAAACATAAAAATGTCAAGAATATAATAACTGCTTCACTGTTCCTTTTGTAACAAAAATTAATTAGAAACATTGGTCCCAAAACAATTGACAAGTTCCCTAATTTGAAAATTGTATAATCCTGCATTATTTTAAACGGTATGTAATATATAAAATAAAATTGTCAGTTTTTTAGTAGTCTTTGGTTATATATTTTATTAATATATGTATATGTTATCGACTTTATCAAATAGGTAGTATGACACCAGCAGAAGGCCATGATGAAATTCTTCTACAGCGGACAACTGAGGCTACCTTTAAAATTATTTTGAAATTTGTTCAACTATTATAATATTCCAGAGGTTTGGAATATGATAACTGTTACACTGATACTTTTGCTACAATATTAATAAGAAACATTAGTCCTAAAACAATTGACAAGTTCCCTAATTTGAAAATTGTATAATCCTGCATTATTTTAAACGGTATGTAATATATAAAATAAAATTGTCGGTTTTTTAGTAGTCTTTGGTTATATATTTTATTAATATATGTATATGTTATCGACTCTATCAAATAGGTAGTATGACAGCAGCAGAAGGCCATGATGAAATTCTTCTACAGCGGACAACTGAGGCTACCTTTAAAATTATTTTGAAATTTGCTCAACTATTATAATATTCCAGAGGTTTGGAATATAATAACTGCTACACTGATACTTATGCTACAATATTAATAAGAAACATTAGTCCCAAAACAATTGACATGTTCCCTAATTTGAAAATTGTATAATCCTGCATTATTTTATCGGTATGTTATATATAAAATAAAATTGTAGGTTTTTAGTAGTCTTTTGTTATATGCTTAATTAATATATGATTATTTTATCGCCTCTATCAAATAGGTAGTATGACAACAGCTGCGAAAACCATGATGAAATTATTCTACAGCGGACAACATTGGCTATCTTCAAAGTGTCCTTGATATATGCTTGATCATTGTAAATATAAAAATGTTAGGAATATTATAACTGCTTCACAGTTCCTTTTGTTGCAAAATTTATAAGTAACATATTGTCCTTATACAATTGACAATTTTCCTTATTTGAATATTGTATAATCCTGCATTATTTTAATCGGTAAGTTTTATTTAATTTAAAATTGTCGGTTTTTAGTAGTCTGTGGTTATATACCTAATTAATATATGTATATGTTATCAACTCTATCAAATAGGTAGTATGACAACAGCTGCAGAAGGCCATGATGAAATTATTATACAGCGGACAACTGTGTCATGCTTTAAAATTATTTTGAAATTTGCACATCTATTATAATCATCCAGAGGTCTGGAATATGATAACTGTTACACTGATACTTTTGCTACAAAATGAATAAGAAACATTAGTACCAAAACAATTGACATGTTCCCTATTTTAAAAATGTATAATCCTGCATTATTTTAATCGGTATGTTATATATAAAAAAAATATTGTCTGTTTTTTTAATATTCTTTGTTATATACTTAATAAATATATGATTATTTAATTGACTATATCAAATTGGTAGTATACCTACCTTTATCGTATTTTTGTTTTTTTGTAATATGAATTTATCATCGTTTTCGTCCGTTGATTAGGAAGAATTAAAGACGTTGTTTGAATCACAATGTATACGAGTGTCATGTGAACTATTTGTAGTGCTGGCTGATCCTGTTCTTTGTTTTTGTATTTGTTTAGAAATAGTTTGTGAGGAATTATGATTAATCTTGTTTTTGACTAGTGTATTTTTGTAATGATAATTGCTGCTTGCAGTTTGATTGTTCATTATAAAACTATGATAATTGTTGGTGAATCAGAGTAATCGCCGGTCCAAAGGTCACCGCTCCTGCAATGCCTTGGACGAGAGATAAGGGAAATATGTATCATACACTAATGTATTTGTATATTCTTATGTTATTTTGTTTTGTTATTTTTATTTTTCTTCCCCTCTATGAGGATTGTAGCCGATCTAGGACATAGGGCCTACTACAGTATTGGAAACTGAGACGAATGTTTGTTAGCACTAAATTTCCGATTGTATTGTGGCGATTATTTTTAACATGAGGATTAACGAAATTGCATGACCGTACGGTTTGACTGTTCGCGTGGGACTAAAAGAAAATTGATATAATATAGTCAAATCAAAAAATGGACAATATTGTCAGGTCAAATGAAGTTGATCGAATGCAGTATGAGGTGGAAGTGGACTAAACCTCTGATTAACAGTTTAAACACAATTAAATGTCTTTTAATGTTTTTAAATTTTAAACTAGTACAATATATAAAATAATATACTAGGTAAATGCAAAGCGATCATCTTTGGATCCTTATATGATTCGAACTTCCACTTTATTTCGCCTATAAATTCATTGAAATCTAAGAATTAAATAAAGTAAAAAAAAATAAAATCTGGTGTGCAGAAATCTACTTATAGTTTAATAATAAATCTACTTATATTGTTTTATTTTAAAATGTGAGAAGCATAAGGGTTCTGCATCACACAAAAAAGTCTACAGCCCCTGTGGCCTAATGGATAAGGCATCGGTCTCCTAAACCGGGGATTGTGGGTTCGAATCCCACCAGGGGTGCGGTAAAATTTTTGTATCCATCTAGTATGGTCTAGTTGTTAAATTACCTGGCTTTCACTCAGGAGGCTCGGGTTCGATTCCCGGTATCGGATTATATATTTTACATATTACATCAACCTCCATACCACGTTAAATACACCAGTTCTCGTCTGATCTTAGGTAGATACCCAAAACCCATGGACCAGTTAATTTCTTTTTATAATTCTAATTATTAAGATCGGAAACTTTCCCTTCATCATTTAAGTCATGCATATTTATATTGTCTACACAAATTGCACCAATGTACGTTTCTCTGAAGATATGACATTTCAGTCCTTCAAATGAATAATTAAATAAAACTCATTAGCCGACATGATTATGAATTGCTATGATTATACAATTACTATTAACTCGTACACAAAGATATTTTATTCTGAACTGAACGTCTGTCTAATAGACGATTCATACATTTTTTTTTTTTTTTTTACAGTAAAATTGATAATAATCTACAATATACTATAATAAAATAAAACATAATAGACTATTATAAATTATATCTGTACTCAACGGTAAATCTGGTTTGCCAACCAAAAAACGATTCAGAGCTAAGTAATTTGAAATGTCATAGTTTTAATTTTTATATTTATTTTAATATTGCTGATAATAGAGTATATTATATACATACAAATTTATATATTTAGAAATATAAAACAAATTATAATAGTAATGTTATTTGTTCCATAGACTCTATTCAATGGAGTATTGTCCTTTAATTGGTTTATAATTCCTAATATAATGGTGTAATTGATTATTTATTTAGATAAAAGTGTTTATGAAGATGTAACGAAAAGACTGAAATTAGAAAATTAACACCAATAAGAACCTGTCATCCCTCAGCTCTGCATTCAATCGAGACGTATATATATTTTGAAAAAATAAAATACAGACGTCCAAGCTGCTATCAAAGATGATGAATAATTATTCGATGCCGAAGAGTAAGGTTTTAAAATGTACTACATTAAATATCTTAGATTATTGATATACATTGTTGTCATTATTTTTTTTTGTTAATTTAACAAAGTGTGATACCGTTGTATAACATAGTATACTATATTCCGAAGTCAACATTTAACTTATAATGGTAACTATCACTCAGATTTTAAAGCCCCTTGCTGTAACATCTAACATATTCATAAAAATAGATAAATTATCAGAACTGGCATTTGATATCGTTTAGGATAAATGTTTATTAGATGTTGATGAGTAAGTTTTTAAAATGTACTACAATAAATATCTTAGATTATTGCTTTACGTTGTTATGTTTTTTGAATTCAACAGTGTAGTCTTGTTAAATGTGAACACAATAAGAAGTTCGTACACCTTGCAATTGGACATGTTAAAGCTATTAAACTGGAAATATCCAACAGTGTCCTATGCCGCAAGACATTAAGGCGATCAAATGCTGTATGAGGTGGAAGTGGACGTAAACCACTGATTAACGGTTGAAACACAAACAAATGTCTTCTGCTGATTACAAACAAGGAGCTAGAGTACAAGATATAGATTTATACAAATTGTTAATCAAAAAACAAATAGAATTTATTTAATCCTTTTTATATGAAATAAATGTACAAATAATCCCATGTATCATTATTGCAATTATTTTTGGTGTAATTACGATTAAAAAAAAAAAAAAATGTATACTCCATCTGTGTTTGTTGCGGAACTACCATAATTGCATAGAATATTCAATAGAATTCTATTGGTGTCATAGCTACCTCTTTTTGTAAAAATGTTTGTTGTATGATAACATAAACACATTAAATGTCTTTTGAAAACTTCTAGCTATTTTGGTGTTTTCATTCCATTAAAAATGTATTGGGTAGAGGTGTCAGAAAAAAAAAAAAAAAACCGTACTATATAAAACAAATAGAGTCATCCTAAATGTGCTATGACCATTTTTGATATTTCTACTCGAAATACATTAAGAGTATAATTCTCCCAAGCAGAATAGTTATTCACAATAAAATCACGACCTCTGTCGAGTTATAGACAAATACCGAAAGACCGCACCATTGTTATCGGTTGCAATTAAGTATTACCAGTGATGACTGTTTCAGACAGTTTTTAATTGAAAACCGAGAGTAGAAAGACAATTGTCATATATCAACAGGTCAAATTAATGTGATCGAATGCAGTATGAGGGGGAAGTGGACCAGACCACTGATTAACAGTTTAAACACAATTAAATGTCTTGTGCTGTTTTTAAATTTTATGCTAGAGTTCAATATATAAAATAAAATACAAGGTAAATGCACAGCCAATATCTTTGGATTCTTATATGATTCGAACTTCGACTTCATCTCGCCATTACAGTCATTGAATTCTAAGAATTAAATAAAATGAATATAATTTAAATAAAGTAAAAAAAAAACCTGTTATGCTGAAATCTACTTATAGTTTAATAATAAACCCACTTATATTGTATTATTTTAAAATGTGAGAAGCATAAGTGTTCTGCATCGTAGAGAATGACTTTTATAAAATAGAAAAGTTCCCATACCAGGATGCGAATCATTACCATATTACATATACATTTGGCATCGGATTAAAAATTAAATAAAAACATATTATTTAACATTGGATTTCAATGATTGTCATAATTGAAAAAAAAAAATAATAATAATAAGAATTAGACTTTAAAATAATTTATTATTAATTTAAAATACAAGTATAGGTAATGTTAACGTTGGGTGACAACTTCCATTGCATAAACATATAATGTTGATTAATAGACTGGTGCTAGTGATTTCCAGTGGCTAGGCCGGTCGCCTTCTGTAGTCCCCTGGTCTTGGTCCTCTTAACCCAGGTCATGTCCTTGGGCACGCGAAAAATTCTTGCTGACTGCATCAACCGTCCATTACCGGGTAAAAGTAAGAGCGCGTTACAGTATAAATATTATTGTGTAACAATTTGATTCAGTAACATCTTTTGATGATTATTAATTTTTCATGGTGTCACCTGTAAAAGGAAATAAGAAGAAAATACTTAATGAACTGAGTACTGATTTGTTTTTATTTAAATAGCATACCAAATATTAAGTAATTTGTGTTAGTTAGTGCCTAAATATTAATAATTCACCTAGATAATTATGTATGTTGCTTTTATTCGAAATGTATTAAATATTTTGTATTTAAAGGGTACCACCCATTAACAGTTAATAAATAAATAAATATATATATATATATATATATATATATATATATATCAATTGGGTTTTAAACAGAAAAAGAACAAGAAATGTTAGTTGAAATGTATTGTTGTATTATTATTGTAAACAAAATTAACTTCAGAGTAAAATGTGTAAATTTAGAAATATTTTTTTATATTCAGCAGCTTACAAATGATGAAGTAAACAAAATATTGTTGTGATGTAGTCATGTTAAATCTAAACTATGTCAGTACTAGTATTTGTATAAATCTTGATAAAAAAAATGCTATCACTATAGTCTATTGGGTAATTCCTAATTATTTGACGTAAAAAAGAATTATTTCTTACCTAGTAGTGAGTGGTTGGTATCCATTGACTTCTGTAATATTTGACAACGATATATATTTGGAACTAGACGGAATTAATATTTTGTAAATCTTCATGATGTACCTGTGTCCATATTTCATAAAAAAAAAAAAAAAAAAAGTTTAAAATTGACCGAACTCGGGTCAAGCGAAGAAATTAAAGTTACATTGTATACTTACATTGGTAGGTAACAAAGAAAACTATTGCTACTTCCAGCAAACAAATTGTTCAGCTTGCAAATTATGTTCTTCCGGAACGTTGCCCTGGAAAACATTAAACGGGTCAATATAACAATGAAATTAACAGTAATCACAAATAGTTACCAGGGTTATACTGTGAATGTTTTAGTAATTTACTTGGAACACGGCCAATTCAAATCGATACAAGAAGAGGCAAAAAAAATTAAAGAGTATGAACATAAAATAGACGGTCTCAAAAATCGTTCTTCTTATCAATGATAGTACGGTTCGATAAGAAAATTCAGTGTCTACCAACTATATTGTTATTTAATATTTTACAATTTATTTAATTTAGCATGGTCATCTTGCGAAATTCAGTCGGCCAGTATTTGTCTGTGTTTAGTGTTTGACGTTTTAATATCCACCACTCAATTGTCGCTCTTGTTATTATTATAAAATAATGTTTTCTTTAATAATTTATTATTTTGATGTTAAATCCAATGACTTGACCGATCGCCGAATGCCGTTCACGTATTATTACAATGAAAATGTTTCATGCTGATTAATAATGAAATAACAACATACGACAAAACGGGAGAAACGGCTAACGGTTTGAATATTGATACATCATTGTCACTCGCGTTAGTATACCATTTATTAACGGTCGTTGAATACAATTCTGTACTAAATTATTACCACAGGCATACATAATGTGAAAATATTTAGGCACGTCGACCCTGTCTGGTATATTAGTTTCAAACGGTGGTCACTGCCGCCTCGCTGAGTCGTATTCAAACCGCACGAATATTGTCGATATTAAATTTCCCCCCCCCTCCCGCTGTCATTCTCGTCATCATTCATGTAAGTATCTATCATTAAATGTCTAGTACAATTTCTGTACCACAAACTCAATATGTATCCCCTATACATAATGTCACAATAATTTGCAGGTATAATGACATGTTTGGTTTGATAAAGGCCAGCCACCAGTTGTCAACTACGAGTTCAAATTACAGCTACGGCCGCCTGAGCCCTGTCGAGAACCACACAAATTGTGTCTGCATTAAATTTTCCTGGTGTTCGTCTCATCTTACACGTAAGTAACCGCCTTACAATAATTTGTAGGTTGACCCATTGTTATATTAATTTCAATATCAAACAGTGATACAGCGACTAAGCTCTGCAAGTTGGATTTTTGTTTGCCTCACTTCCTCTAGTTCTGTCGGCACTTCACCGTTCATGAATCCTATCCTATTGTATCGTGTACGATCATTATATATTGGAATATAACTTAACATGATCTCTTAAAATGTATTCAAACATATCTTCGGACACATTTTTGATGCCAGTATTGCTCTGTTAAATAAGTTGACAGCGAATCCTATGAAGTCTTATGCATTTTTTTTGTTGTTGACATTTTGTTACTTTAGTTATCCCTATTCTATGTGTTGAGAGTGTTTGTACTATTTGATGGATCTCCAAAATTGTTCAAATGGTACCACAGTCTTATGAATGAATTCTATCATATTCTATGTCCTTTATGCAAACAAAATTGATTTTTATTTAAATTTCTCATTTAACCTATCACTATTTTTAGCACAAAAATTCATGCCTCAATAATACTATTTCCGTCACTTTGACAGATACCCAAAACCCGTGGACCAGTTAATTTCTTTCTGTAATTCTAATTATTAAGATCGGAAAGTCATTAAAGTCATGCATATTTATATTGTCTACACAAATTGCACCAATGTACGTTTCTATGAAGAAATAACATTTCAGTCCTCAAAATGAATAATTAAATAAAATTCATTAGCCAACATAATTATGAATTAACAAATTACACATCATAATAGTAATGTTATTTGTTCCATAGACTCTATTCAATGGAGTATTGTCCTTTAATTGGTTTATAATTCCTAATATAATGGTGTAATTGATTATTTATTTAGATAAAAGTGTTTATGAAGATGTAACGAAAAGACTGAAATTAGAAAATTAACACCAATAAGAACCTGTCATCCCTCAGCTCTGCATTCAATCGAGACGTATATATATTTTGAAAAAATAAAATACAGACGTCCAAGCTGCTATCAAAGATGATGAATAATTATTCGATGCCGAAGAGTAAGGTTTTAAAATGTACTACATTAAATATCTTAGATTATTGATATACATTGTTGTCATTATTTTTTTTTTTAATTCAACAAAGTGTGATACCGTTGTATAACATAGTATACTATATTCCGAAGTCAACATTTAACTTATAATGGTAACTATCACTCAGATTTTAAAGCCCCTTGCTGTAACATCTAACATATTCATAAAAATAGATAAATTATCAGAACTGGCATTTGATATCGTTTAGGATAAATGTTTATTAGATGTTGATGAGTAAGTTTTTAAAATGTACTACAATAAATATCTTAGATTATTGATTTACGTTGTTATGTTTTTTGAATTCAACAGTGTAGTCTTGTTAAATGTGAACACAATAAGAAGTTCGTACACCTTGCAATTGGACATGTTAAAGCTATTAAACTGGAAATATCCAACAGTGTCCTATGCCGCACGACATTAAGGCGATCAAATGCTGTATGAGGTGGAAGTGGACGTAAACCACTGATTAACGGTTGAAACACAAACAAATGTCTTCTGCTGATTACAAACAAGGAGCTAGAGTACAAGATATAGATTTATACAAATTGTTAATCAAAAAACAAATAGAATTTATTTAAACCTTTTTATATGAAATAAATGTACAAGTAATCCCTTGTATCATTATTGCAATTATTTTTTGTGTAATTACGATTAAAAAAAAAAAAATGTATACTCCATCTGTGTTTGTCGCGAAACTACCTTAATTGCATAGAATATTCAATAGAATTCTATTGGTGTCATAGCTACCTCTTTTTGTAAAAATGTTTGTTTTATGATAACATAAACACATTAAATGTTGTTTGAAAACTTCTAGCTATTTTGGTGTTTTCATTTCCATTAAAAATGTATTGGGTAGAGGTGTCAAGAAAAAAAAAAAAACCGTACTATATGAAACAGATAGAGTCATCCTAAATGTGCTATGACCATTTTTGATATTTCTACTCGAAATACATTAAGAGTATAATTCTCCCAAGCAGAATAGTTATTCACAATAAAATCACGACCTCTGTCGAGTTATCGACAAATACCGAAAGAGAGCACCATTGTTATCGGTTGCAATTAAGTATTACCAGTGATGACTGTTTCAGACAGTTTTTAATTGAAAACCGAGTGTAGAATGAAAATTGATATAAAATTGTCAAATTAATGTGATCGAATGCAGTATGCGGTGGAAGTGGACCAAACCATTGATTAACAGTTTAAACACATTTAAATGTATTCTGCTGTTTTTAAATTTTAAGCTAGAGTACAATATATAAAATAATATACAAGGTAAATGCACAGCCAACATCTTTGGATCTTTATATGATTCGAACTGAAATCTACATATAGTTTAATAATTAACCCACTTATATTGTATTATTTTAAAATGTGAGAAGCATAAGTGGTTCTGCATCATACAGAATGACTTTCATAAATTATAAATGTTCCCATACCAGGATGCGAATCATAACCATATTATTTAACATTGGATTTCAATGATTGTCATAAGTGAAAAAACAAAAAAAATCATAAGAATTAGACTTTAAAAAAATTTATTATTTATTTAAAATACAAGTAAAGGTAGTGTTATCGTTGGGTGACAACTTCCATTACATAAACATATAACTTTGATTAATAGACTGGTGCGAGTGATTTCCATTGGCAAGGCCATTCACATTCTGTAAGCCCCTCCTCTCGATGCTCTTAACCAAGGTTATGTCCTTGGGCATGCGAAGAATTATTGCTGACTGCATCAACCGTCTATTACCGGGTAAAAGTAAGAGCGTGTTTAAGTATAAATATTATTGTGTAACAATTTGATTGAGAAACCTCTTTTGATGATTATTAATTTTTCATGATGTCACCTGTAAAAGGAAATTAGAAATAAATACCCAATGAACTGTGTACTGAATTGTTCTTATTTAAATAGCATACTAGAAATTCAGTAATTTGTGTTAGTTAGTGCCTAAATATTAATAATTCATCTAGATAATTATGTATTGTTGCTTTTATTCGAAATGTACTAATTATTTTGTATTTAAAGGGTACCACCCATTAACAGTAAATAAATAAAAAAATAAATATATATATATATCAATTGGGTTATAAACAGAAAAAGAACAAGAAATGTTAGTTGAAATGTATTGTTGTATTATTATTATTGTGAACAAAATTAACTTTAGCCTAAAATGTGTAAATTTACAAAGATATTTTTATATTGAGCAGCTTACAAATGATGAAGTAAACAAAATATTGTTGTGATGTAGTCATGTTAAATCTAAACTAGTATTTAGTACTAGTATTTGTATAAACCTTCATAAAAAAAATGCTATCACTATAGTCTATTGGGTAATTCATAACTATTTGACGTAAAAAAGTATTATTTCTTACATAGTAGTGAGTGCTTGGTGTCCATTGATTTCTGTAATGTTTGACCACGATTTATATTTGGCACTTGACGGAATTAAAATCATGTTAATCTTCATGATGTACCGGTGTCCATATTTTATAAAAAAAAAAAAAAAGTTTAAAATTTGCATTTGAGAAAATCAACAACTTTTAACATTGACCAAACTCGGGACAAGCAAAGGAATTAAAATTACATTGTATACTTACATTGGTAGGTAACAAAGAAAACTATTGCTACTTCCAGAAAAAAATTGTTCTGCTTGCAAATTATGCTCATCCGGAACGTTGCCCTGCAAAACATTAAAAGAGTCAATAAGACAATGAAATTAACAGTAATCACAAATAGTTACCAGGGTATTACTGTGAATTTTTTGGTAATTTACTTCGAACACGGCCAATTCAAATCGATACTAGAAGTGGCAAAAAACATTTAAGAGTATGAACATAAAATACACATCTCAAAAATCGCCCTTCTTATCAATGATAGTACGTTCCGATAAGAAAATTCAGTATCTATACTCCGTGCCACGAGAGAAGTATCCCGTGTCCGATCAAAATGTGATCGTTTTCGCGCATCCCCACTTATTTGACATACAGACCTTGCACGATTGCAATCGTTAACGGTCGGGAACGTTGTATAGCCTGTATCGTTGTTATTACACTTAATATAGTTAGTCAATACGTTTGTATTACTACGTTTATGAACCCCACGATTACTTTCACTCCGTTTACTGTTTAATTTTTTTACTGTTACTTTGGACTGTTTATTTTTTTGAAATGAACACTTCAAACGAATTGCCATCAACTAATCAGCCTACCACATCTGCTGAGCCAAATGTGGAGTCTCAAAAAATATCTTCACCCATTAAAAAAAATCAAAAAGGACGGGTAAGAATTTTTTAATTATGATAATTATAATAATTTGATTTTATTTTTTATATTTTATACTTAATACCTAATATTTTATTCGTAGAAAAATCTTCTTATACTTATGTGTTACTTTATTCGTAGATTCTAAATTATGAACGAATCGAATAATTTTTATTTTTGAACGTTGCATAGTTTTTAAATAATTTAATAATTATTGTTTCAGTTTGTTGGAAAAAGGCAAAAACTGATGATTGTCAATCTGTACAAGGCGAAAAAGCAACTACAGCCCGACATTAAGTACAAAGAATTGATGGCGTCTATTTCACGTGATTCTGGGATTGGAATGCGTACAGTTATAAGTACAATAAGAGAATACAAAAACACGGGTGAATGTAAGTCACCACAAAAAACTAAAATCCGTCCTACAGTTAATGATAAAATTGACGATTTTGATAAATATGCGATTCGACAAAAAATTCATAGGTTTTGGTTTAAAAATGAAATTCCCACATTAAAAAAAATTGTTCAAGCCATAAATGACGATTCACTTCTTCCAAATATTCCTTGTACATCTTTGCGGCGGGTATTAAAAGAATTAAATTTTAAATTAACAAAAAGAAACTGTAATAGCGCTTTAACAGAAAGAGCAGATCTTGTGGTGTGGCGACAAAAGTATATCGAGGACATAAGGCGTTATCGGGATGAAGGTCGTACGATATATTTTTTAGATGAGACATGGGTAAACGCAGGCGAGTGTAGCAGTAAAGTATGTATTGATACTTCTGTGAAATCTCATACAGATGCATTCCTGAAAGGACTGACTACAGGTCCAAAAAATCAGTCAGGTAAAGGGAAGTGGTTAATACTTGTCCATATCGGTTCAGCAGATGGTTTCGTCGATGGGTGTCTATTGTGTTTTGAGTCAGAAAACAACACAGTCGACTACCACGACGAAATGAATGGGGATACGTTTTATGATTGGTTTTGTGGAGTTTTGCCCCGATTGAAGGACAATGCCGTGATAGTCATGGACAATGCTTCCTACCATTCTGTCAAAAAGGATCCGGTTCCCACAAATGCATGGAAAAAAGAGGACATTAAAAATTGGTTGAAGTCAAAAGATGTGGTTTTAGACAAACCCTTGATAAAATTTCGATTACTTGACATGGTAAATGAAATTAGACCTCGCCATGATAAGTACGTAATCGACGAAGAAGCCTTGAAATCAAATAAACTTGTATTGCGTTTGCCACCTTACCACAGTGAACTGAATCCAATAGAACTTGCGTGGTCTGTTGTGAAAAATCACATCAAACAAAACAACACAACGTTTAAATTAAACGATGTTAAAAATTTATTGAACGAAGGAGTCCAGAAAGTGACTTCTGAAATGTGGGCCAATTTCGTTAGTCACACCATAAAAGAAGAGGACGAATTGTATGACATCGACATAATTTCTGATAGAATGATGAATGATAAATGATAAAGATGAGCATATAATGACAATAACTGGTGACACTTCGTCTGATTTTTCTGACGAGTAATATTTTTTGTTTTATATTTATATTTATGTAAAATATATTGTTTATATATATATTTTTTTTGGTTATTTATATAATTGTAAACTATGTTATTAGTCTTAACATACGTAAATTAGTTTTGAATATATCGAAGGACGATATTATTAAAATTATATTTTGTTTAGTATTATTTGTTGACCAATGATTTTTGGACTTCCTAATTAGTTAGACGCCTACAATATAATTACGTACAATCAAATAAAGTAAATTCAAATTCAACAATTGTTTTTTATAAATAATAATACTTAAAAAAAAAATCGATTTAAATTAAGTTGTTGGTGTGTATGCGCAAAATATATGAGTTAAAGACATAAAATATAATATAATATAATCACTCTGTATAACACATTCCACGCTGTATGCACGCCACAGCGCGAACCGTAGAGGTCAAAGTGGGGGAAACTGAGTCGACTACCGCTAGCTACCGTCAGTCTGCATGCCCGAAACATGTTACTTCTCTCGTGGTGCGGAGTATAGCACTATATTGTTATTTAATATTTTGCAAATTATTTAATTTAGAATGGTCATCTTGTGAAATTCAGTCCGTGAGTATTTGTCTGGGTTTATTTTACTAACCACAACTCAGGTGTCGTTCTTGTTATTATTATAAAATAATCAAAACAATAATAAATATATGATTATTCTATTGACTCTATCAAATAGGTAGTATAACAACAGCAGCAGAAGGCCATGATGAAATTATTATACAGCGGACAACTGTGGCTAGCTTTAAAATTATTTTGAAATTTGCTCAACTATTATAATCATCCAGAGGTCTGGAATAAGATAACTGCTTCACTGTTCCTTTTGCTACAAAATTAATAAGAAACATAATATCCTTATACAATTGCAAAGTTGCCTAATTTGAAAATTGTATAATCCTGCAATATTTTAATCGGTATGTTATATATAAAAAAAAAATTGTCTGTTATTTTAATAGTCTTTGTTATATACTTAATAAATATATGATTATTTAATTGACTATATCAAATAGGTAGTATGCCAACCTTTAATGTATTTTTGTTTTTTTGTAATATGAATTTATCATCGTTTTCGTCCATTGAATAGGAAGAATTAAAGACGTTGTTTGAATCCCACTGTATACGAGTGTCATGTGAACTATTTGTAGTGCCGGCTGATCCTGTTCTTTGTTTTTGTTTTTGTTTAGAAATAGTTTGTGAAGAATTATGATTAATCTTGTTTTTGACTAGTGTATTTTTGTAACGATAATTGCTGCTTGCAGTTTGATTGTTCATTATAAAAATATGATAATTGTCGGTGGATCAGAGTAATCCAAAGGTCATCGTTCCTGCAATGCCTTGGAGGAAAGATAAGGGAAATATGTATCATACACGAATGTATTTGTATATAGTTATGTTATTTTGTTTTTTCTTCCCCTCTATGAGGATTGTAGCCGCTCTAGGACATAGGGCCTATTTCAGTATTGGAAACTGAGACGAATGTTTGTTAGCACTAAATTTCCGATTGTATTGTGGCGATTATTTTTAACATGAGGATTAACGAAATTGCATGACCGTACGGTTTGGCTGTTCACGTGGGACTAAAGAAAATTGATATAATACAGTCAAATTAAAAAATGGACAATATTGCCAGGTCAAATGAAGGTGATCGAATGCAGTATGAGGTGGAAGTGGACCAAACCACTGATTAACAGTTTAAACACAATTAAATGTTTTCTGCTGTTTTTAAATTTCAATCTAGAGTACAATATATAAAATAATATACAAGGTAAATGCAAAGCGATCATCTTTGGATCCTTATATGATTCGAACTTCGACTTCATCTCGTCATTAAAGTCATTGAATTCAAGAATTAAATAAAATGAATATAATTTAAATAAAGTAAAAAAAAATCTGTTATGCTGAAATCTACATATAGTTTAATAATTAACCCACTTATATTGTATTATTTTAAAATGTGAGAAGCATAAGTGGTTCTGCATCATACAGAATGACTTTCATAAATTATAAATGTTCCCATACCAGGATGCGAATCATAACCATATTATTTAACATTGGATTTCAATGATTGTCATAAGTGAAAAAACGAAAAAATCATAAGAATTAGACTTTAAAAAAATTTATTAAAATACAAGTAAAGGTAGTGTTATCGTTAGGTGACAACTTCCATTACATAAACATATAACTTTGATTAATAGACTGGTGCGAGTGATTTCCATTGGCTAGGCCATTCACATTCTTTAAGCCCCTCCTCTCGATGCTCTTAACCAAGGTTATGTCCTTGGGCATGCGAAGAATTATTGCTGACTGCATCAACCGTCTATTACCGGGTAAAAGTAAGAGCGTGTTTAAGTATAAATACTATTGTGTAACAATTTGATTCAGAACCCTCTTTTGATGATTATTAATTTTTCATGATGTCACCTGTAAAAGGAAATTAGAAATAAATACCCAATGAAATGTGTACTGAAATGTTTTTATTTAAATAGCATACTAGAAATTCAGTAATTTGTGTTAGTTAGTGCCTAAATATTAATAATTCATCTAGATAATAATGTATTGTTTCTTTTATTCGAAATGTATTAATTATTTTGTATTTAAAGGGTACCACCCATTAACAGTTAATAAATAAATAAATAAAAAAATATATATATATCATTTGGGTTATAAACAGAAAAAGAACAAGAAATGTTAGATGAAATGTATTGTTGTATTATTATTATTGTAAACAAAATTAACTTTAGCCTTAAATGTGTAAATTTACAAATATATTTTTATAATGAGCAGCTTACAAATGATGAAGTCAACAAAATATTGTTGTGATGTAGTCATGTAAAATCTATACTATGTCAGTACTGGAATTTGTATCAACCTTCATAAAAAAAATGCTATCACTATAGTCTATTGGGTAATTCATAATTATTTAATGTAAAAAAGTATTATTTCTTACCTAGTAGTGAGTGCTTGGTATCCATTGATTTCTGTAATGTTTGACCACGATTTATATTTGGAACTAGACGGAATTAAAATCTTGTTAATCTTCATGATGTACCGGTGTCCATATTTCATAAAAAAAAAAAAAAAGTTTAAAATTTGCATTTCAAAACTTCAATAACATTTAAAATTGACCGGACTCGAGACAAGAAAAGCAATTAAAATTACATTGTATACTTACATTGGTAGGTATCAAAGAAAACTATTGCTACTTCCAGAAAAAATTGTTCTGCTTGCAAATTATGCTCTTCCGGAAAGTTGCCCTGCAAAACATTAAAAGAGTCAATAAAACAATGAAATTAACAGTAATCACAAATAGTTACCAGGGTTATACTGTGAATGTTTTTGGTAATTTACTTGGAACACGGCCAATTCAAATCGACACAAGAAGTGGCAAAAAACATTTAAGAGTATGAACATAAAATACACATCTCAAAAATGGCCCTTCTTATCAATGATAGTACGGTCCGATAAGAAAATACAGTATCTAGCACTATAATGTTATTTAATATTTTACAATTTATTTAATTTGGAATGGTCATCATGTGAAATTCAGTCCGTGAGTATTTGTCTGGGATCATTTTACTATTCACAACTCCAGTGTCGTTCTTGTTATTATTATAAAATAATCATAATAATAATAAATACATGATAATATAATTGACTCTATCAAATAGGTAGTATAACAACAGCTGCAGAAGGCCATGATGAAATTATTATACAGCGGACAACTGTGGCAAGCTTTAAAATTATTTTGAAATTTGTACATCTATTATAATCATCCAGAAGTTTGGAATATGATAACTGCAACACTGATACTTTTGCTACAAAATAAATAAGAAACGTAAAATCCTCATACAATTGATAAGTTCCCTAATTTGAAAATTGTATAATCCTGCATTATTTTAATCGGTATGTTATATATAAAATAAAATTGTCGGTTTTTAGTAGTCTTTGGTTATATACCTAATTAATATATGTTTTCTTTAATAGACACCATCAAATTGGTAGTATAACTACAGCAGCAAAAGGCCATGATGAAATTCTTCTACAGCGGACAACTGAGGCTACCTTTAAAATTATTTTGAAATTTGCACATCTATTATAATCATCCAGAGGTTTGGAATATGATAACTGCTACACTGATACTTTTGCTACAATATTAATAAGAAACATTAGTCTCAAAACAATTGACATGTTCCCTAATTTGAAAATTGTATAATCCTGCATTATTTTAAACGGTATGTTATATATAAAATAAAATTGTCAGTTTTTTAGTAGTCTTTGGTTATATTTTTTATTAATATTTGTATATGTTATCGACTCTATCAAATAGGTAGTATGACAACAGCTGCGAATGCCATGATGAAATTATTCTATATCGGACCATATTGGCTACCTTCAAAGTGTCCTTGATATATGCTTGATCATTGTAAACATAAAAATGTCAAGAATATAATAACTGCTTCACTGTTCCTTTTGTAACAAAAATTAATAAGAAACATTGGTCCCAAATCAATTGACAAGTTTCCTAATTTGAAAATTGTATAATCCTGCATTATTTTAAACGGTATGTAATATATAAAATAAAATTGTCGGTTTTTTAGTAGTCTTTGGTTATATATTTTATTAATATATGTATATGTTATCGACTCTATCAAATAGGTAGTATGACAGCAGCAGAAGGCCATGATGAAATTCTTCTACAGCGGACAACTGAGGCTACCTTTAAAATTATTTTGAAATTTGCTCAACTATTATAATATTCCAGAGGTTTGGAATATAATAACTGCTACACTGATACTTATGCTACAATATTAATAAGAAACATTAGTCCCAAAACAATTGACATGTTCCCTAATTTGAAAATTGTATAATCCTGCATTATTTTATCGGTATGTTATATATAAAATAAAATTGTAGGTTTTTAGTAGTCTTTTGTTATATGCTTAATTAATATATGATTATTTTATCGCCTCTATCAAATAGGTAGTATGACAACAGCTGCGAAAACCATGATGAAATTATTCTACAGCGGACAACATTGGCTATCTTCAAAGTGTCCTTGATATATGCTTGATCATTGTAAATATAAAAATGTTAGGAATATTATAACTGCTTCACAGTTCCTTTTGTTGCAAAATTTATAAGTAACATATTGTCCTTATACAATTGACAATTTTCCTTATTTGAATATTGTATAATCCTGCATTATTTTAATCGGTAAGTTTTATTTAATTTAAAATTGTCGGTTTTTAGTAGTCTGTGGTTATATACCTAATTAATATATGTATATGTTATCAACTCTATCAAATAGGTAGTATGACAACAGCTGCAGAAGGCCATGATGAAATTATTATTCAGCGGACAACTGTGTCATGCTTTAAAATTATTTTGAAATTTGCACATCTATTATAATCATCCAGAGGTCTGGAATATGATAACTGTTACACTGATACTTTTGCTACAAAATGAATAAGAAACATTAGTACCAAAACAATTGACATGTTCCCTATTTTAAAAATGTATAATCCTGCATTATTTTAATCGGTATGTTATATATAAAAAAAATATTGTCTGTTTTTTTAATATTCTTTGTTATATACTTAATAAATATATGATTATTTAATTGACTATATCAAATTGGTAGTATACCTACCTTTAACGTATTTTTGTTTTTTTGTAATATGAATTTATCATCGTTTTCGTCCGTTGAATAGGAAGAATTAAAGACGTTGTTTGAATCACAATGTATACGAGTGTCATGTGAACTATTTGTAGTGCTGGCTGATCCTGTTCTTTGTTTTTGTATTTGTTTAGAAATAGTTTGTGAGGAATTATGATTAATCTTGTTTTTGACTAGTGTATTTTTGTAATGATTATTGCTGCTTGCAGTTTGATTGTTCATTATAAAACTATGATAATTGTTGGTGAATCAGAGTAATCGCCGGTCCAAAGGTCACCGCTCCTGCAATGCCTTGGACGAGAGATAAGGGAAATATGTATCATACACTAATGTATTTGTATATTCTTATGTTATTTTGTTTTGTTATTTTTATTTTTCTTCCCCTCTATGAGGATTGTAGCCGATCTAGGACATAGGGCCTACTACAGTATTGGAAACTGAGACGAATGTTTGTTAGCACTAAATTTCCGATTGTATTGTGGCGATTATTTTTAACATGAGGATTAACGAAATTGCATGACCGTACGGATTGACTGTTCGCGTGGGACTAAAAGAAAATTGATATAATATAGTCAAATCAAAAAATGGACAATATTGTCAGGTCAAATGAAGTTGATCGAATGCAGTATGAGGTGGAAGTGGACTAAACCTCTGATTAACAGTTTAAACACAATTAAATGTCTTTTAATGTTTTTAAATTTTAAACTAGTACAATATATAAAATAATATACTAGGTAAATGCAAAGCGATCATCTTTGGATCCTTATATGATTCGAACTTCCACTTCATTTCGCCTATAAATTCATTGAAATCTAAGAATTAAATAAAGTAAAAAAAAATAAAATCTGGTGTGCAGAAATCTACTTATAGTTTAATAATAAATCTACTTATATTGTTTTATTTTAAAATGTGAGAAGCATAAGGGTTCTGCATCACACAAAAAAGTCTACAGCCCCTGTGGCCTAATGGATAAGGCATCGGTCTCCTAAACCGGGGATTGTGGGTTCGAATCCCACCAGGGGTGCGGTAAAATTTTTGTATCCATCTAGTATGGTCTAGTTGTTAAATTACCTGGCTTTCACTCAGGAGGCTCGGGTTCGATTCCCGGTATCGGATTATATATTTTACATATTACATCAACCTCCATACCACGTTGAATACACCAGTTCTCGTCTGATCTTAGGTAGATACCCAAAACCAATGGACCAGTTAATTTCTTTTTATAATTCTAATTATTAAGATCGGAAACTTTCCCTTCATCATTTAAGTCATGCATATTTATATTGTCTACACAAATTGCACCAATGTACGTTTCTCTGAAGATATAACATTTCAGTCCTTCAAATGAATAATTAAATAAAACTCATTAGCCGACATGATTATGAATTGCTATGATTATACAATTACTATTAACTCGTACACAAAGATATTTTATTCTGAACTGAACGTCTGTCTAATAGACGATTCATACATTTTTTTTTTTTTTTTTACAGTAAAATTGATAATAATCTACAATATACTATAATAAAATAAAACATAATAGACTATTATAAATTATATCTGTACTCAACGGTAAATCTGGTTTGCCAACCAAAAAACGATTCAGAGCTAAGTAATTTGAAATGTCATAGTTTTAATTTTTATATTTATTTTAATATTGCTGATAATAGAGTATATTATATACATACAAATTTATATATTTAGAAATATAAAACAAATTATAATAGTAATGTTATTTGTTCCATAGACTCTATTCAATGGAGTATTGTCCTTTAATTGGTTTATAATTCCTAATATAATGGTGTAATTGATTATTTATTTAGATAAAAGTGTTTATGAAGATGTAACGAAAAGACTGAAATTAGAAAATTAACACCAATAAGAACCTGTCATCCCTCAGCTCTGCATTCAATCGAGACGTATATATATTTTGAAAAAATAAAATACAGACGTCCAAGCTGCTATCAAAGATGATGAATAATTATTCGATGCCGAAGAGTAAGGTTTTAAAATGTACTACATTAAATATCTTAGATTATTGATATACATTGTTGTCATTATTTTTTTTTGTTAATTTAACAAAGTGTGATACCGTTGTATAACATAGTATACTATATTCCGAAGTCAACATTTAACTTATAATGGTAACTATCACTCAGATTTTAAAGCCCCTTGCTGTAACATCTAACATATTCATAAAAATAGATAAATTATCAGAACTGGCATTTGATATCGTTTAGGATAAATGTTTATTAGATGTTGATGAGTAAGTTTTTAAAATGTACTACAATAAATATCTTAGATTATTGCTTTACGTTGTTATGTTTTTTGAATTCAACAGTGTAGTCTTGTTAAATGTGAACACAATAAGAAGTTCGTACACCTTGCAATTGGACATGTTAAAGCTATTAAACTGGAAATATCCAACAGTGTCCTATGCCGCAAGACATTAAGGCGATCAAATGCTGTATGAGGTGGAAGTGGACGTAAACCACTGATTAACGGTTGAAACACAAACAAATGTCTTCTGCTGATTACAAACAAGGAGCTAGAGTACAAGATATAGATTTATACAAATTGTTAATCAAAAAACAAATAGAATTTATTTAATCCTTTTTATATGAAATAAATGTACAAATAATCCCATGTATCATTATTGCAATTATTTTTGGTGTAATTACGATTAAAAAAAAAAAAAAATGTATACTCCATCTGTGTTTGTTGCGGAACTACCATAATTGCATAGAATATTCAATAGAATTCTATTGGTGTCATAGCTACCTCTTTTTGTAAAAATGTTTGTTGTATGATAACATAAACACATTAAATGTCTTTTGAAAACTTCTAGCTATTTTGGTGTTTTCATTCCATTAAAAATGTATTGGGTAGAGGTGTCAGAAAAAAAAAAAAAAAACCGTACTATATAAAACAAATAGAGTCATCCTAAATGTGCTATGACCATTTTTGATATTTCTACTCGAAATACATTAAGAGTATAATTCTCCCAAGCAGAATAGTTATTCACAATAAAATCACGACCTCTGTCGAGTTATAGACAAATACCGAAAGACCGCACCATTGTTATCGGTTGCAATTAAGTATTACCAGTGATGACTGTTTCAGACAGTTTTTAATTGAAAACCGAGAGTAGAAAGACAATTGTCATATATCAACAGGTCAAATTAATGTGATCGAATGCAGTATGAGGGGGAAGTGGACCAGACCACTGATTAACAGTTTAAACACAATTAAATGTCTTGTGCTGTTTTTAAATTTTATGCTAGAGTTCAATATATAAAATAAAATACAAGGTAAATGCACAGCCAATATCTTTGGATTCTTATATGATTCGAACTTCGACTTCATCTCGCCATTACAGTCATTGAATTCTAAGAATTAAATAAAATGAATATAATTTAAATAAAGTAAAAAAAAAACCTGTTATGCTGAAATCTACTTATAGTTTAATAATAAACCCACTTATATTGTATTATTTTAAAATGTGAGAAGCATAAGTGTTCTGCATCGTAGAGAATGACTTTTATAAAATAGAAAAGTTCCCATACCAGGATGCGAATCATTACCATATTACATATACATTTGGCATCGGATTAAAAATTAAATAAAAACATATTATTTAACATTGGATTTCAATGATTGTCATAATTGAAAAAAAAAATAATAATAATAAGAATTAGACTTTAAAATAATTTATTATTAATTTAAAATACAAGTATAGGTAATGTTAACGTTGGGTGACAACTTCCATTGCATAAACATATAATGTTGATTAATAGACTGGTGCTAGTGATTTCCAGTGGCTAGGCCGGTCGCCTTCTGTAGTCCCCTGGTCTTGGTCCTCTTAACCCAGGTCATGTCCTTGGGCACGCGAAAAATTCTTGCTGACTGCATCAACCGTCCATTACCGGGTAAAAGTAAGAGCGCGTTACAGTATAAATATTATTGTGTAACAATTTGATTCAGTAACATCTTTTGATGATTATTAATTTTTCATGGTGTCACCTGTAAAAGGAAATAAGAAGAAAATACTTAATGAACTGAGTACTGATTTGTTTTTATTTAAATAGCATACCAAATATTAAGTAATTTGTGTTAGTTAGTGCCTAAATATTAATAATTCACCTAGATAATTATGTATGTTGCTTTTATTCGAAATGTATTAAATATTTTGTATTTAAAGGGTACCACCCATTAACAGTTAATAAATAAATAAATATATATATATCAATTGGGTTTTAAACAGAAAAAGAACAAGAAATGTTAGTTGAAATGTATTGTTGTATTATTATTGTAAACAAAATTAACTTCAGAGTAAAATGTGTAAATTTAGAAATATTTTTTTATATTCAGCAGCTTACAAATGATGAAGTAAACAAAATATTGTTGTGATGTAGTCATGTTAAATCTAAACTATGTCAGTACTAGTATTTGTATAAATCTTGATAAAAAAAATGCTATCACTATAGTCTATTGGGTAATTCCTAATTATTTGACGTAAAAAAGAATTATTTCTTACATAGTAGTGAGTGGTTGGTATCCATTGACTTCTGTAATATTTGACAACGATATATATTTGGAACTAGACGGAATTAATATTTTGTAAATCTTCATGATGTACCTGTGTCCATATTTCATAAAAAAAAAAAAAAAAAAGTTTAAAATTGACCGAACTCGGGTCAAGCGAAGAAATTAAAGTTACATTGTATACTTACATTGGTAGGTAACAAAGAAAACTATTGCTACTTCCAGCAAACAAATTGTTCAGCTTGCAAATTATGTTCTTCCGGAACGTTGCCCTGGAAAACATTAAACGGGTCAATATAACAATGAAATTAACAGTAATCACAAATAGTTACCAGGGTTATACTGTGAATGTTTTAGTAATTTACTTGGAACACGGCCAATTCAAATCGATACAAGAAGAGGCAAAAAAAATTAAAGAGTATGAACATAAAATAGACGGTCTCAAAAATCGTTCTTCTTATCAATGATAGTACGGTTCGATAAGAAAATTCAGTGTCTACCAACTATATTGTTATTTAATATTTTACAATTTATTTAATTTAGCATGGTCATCTTGCGAAATTCAGTCGGCCAGTATTTGTCTGTGTTTAGTGTTTGACGTTTTAATATCCACCACTCAATTGTCGCTCTTGTTATTATTATAAAATAATGTTTTCTTTAATAATTTATTATTTTGATGTTAAATCCAATGACTTGACCGATCGCCGAATGCCGTTCACGTATTATTACAATGAAAATGTTTCATGCTGATTAATAATGAAATAACAACATACGACAAAACGGGAGAAACGGCTAACGGTTTGAATATTGATACATCATTGTCACTCGCGTTAGTATACCATTTATTAACGGTCGTTGAATACAATTCTGTACTAAATTATTACCACAGGCATACATAATGTGAAAATATTTAGGCACGTCGACCCTGTCTGGTATATTAGTTTCAAACGGTGGTCACTGCCGCCTCGCTGAGTCGTATTCAAACCGCACGAATATTGTCGATATTAAATTTCCCCCCCCCTCCCGCTGTCATTCTCGTCATCATTCATGTAAGTATCTATCATTAAATGTCTAGTACAATTTCTGTACCACAAACTCAATATGTATCCCCTATACATAATGTCACAATAATTTGCAGGTATAATGACATGTTTGGTTTGATAAAGGCCAGCCACCAGTTGTCAACTACGAGTTCAAATTACAGCTACGGCCGCCTGAGCCCTGTCGAGAACCACACAAATTGTGTCTGCATTAAATTTTCCTGGTGTTCGTCTCATCTTACACGTAAGTAACCGCCTTACAATAATTTGTAGGTTGACCCATTGTTATATTAATTTCAATATCAAACAGTGATACAGCGACTAAGCTCTGCAAGTTGGATTTTTGTTTGCCTCACTTCCTCTAGTTCTGTCGGCACTTCACCGTTCATGAATCCTATCCTATTGTATCGTGTACGATCATTATATATTGGAATATAACTTAACATGATCTCTTAAAATGTATTCAAACATATCTTCGGACACATTTTTGATGCCAGTATTGCTCTGTTAAATAAGTTGACAGCGAATCCTATGAAGTCTTATGCATTTTTTTTGTTGTTGACATTTTGTTACTTTAGTTATCCCTATTCTATGTGTTGAGAGTGTTTGTACTATTTGATGGATCTCCAAAATTGTTCAAATGGTACCACAGTCTTATGAATGAATTCTATCATATTCTATGTCCTTTATGCAAACAAAATTGATTTTTATTTAAATTTCTCATTTAACCTATCACTATTTTTAGCACAAAAATTCATGCCTCAATAATACTATTTCCGTCACTTTGACAGATACCCAAAACCCGTGGACCAGTTAATTTCTTTCTGTAATTCTAATTATTAAGATCGGAAAGTCATTAAAGTCATGCATATTTATATTGTCTACACAAATTGCACCAATGTACGTTTCTATGAAGAAATAACATTTCAGTCCTCAAAATGAATAATTAAATAAAATTCATTAGCCAACATAATTATGAATTAACAAATTACACATCATAATAGTAATGTTATTTGTCCCATAGATTCTATTCAATGGAGTATTGGTCTTTAATTGGTTTATAATTCCTAATATAATGGTGTAATTGATTTGTTATTTAGATAAAAGTGCCTATGAAGATGTAACGAAAAGACTGAAATTAGAAAATTAACACCAATAAGAACCTGTCATCCCTCAGCACTGCATACAATCGTGTCGTATATATATTTTGAAAAAATAAAATGCAGACGTCCAAGCGGCTATCAAAGATGATGAATAAATATTTGATGCCGAAGAGTAAGGTTTTAAAATGTACTACATTAAATATCTTAGATTATTAATATACGTTGTTGTCTTTTTTTTTGTTTTTTTTTAATTCAACAAAGTGTGATACCGTTGTATAACATAGTATAATATACTCCGAAGACAACATTTAACTTATAATGGTAACTATCACTCAGAATTTAAAGCCCCTTGCTGTAACATCTAACATATTCATAAAAATAGATAAATTATCAGAACTGGCATTTGATATCGTTTAGGATAAATGTTTATTAGATGTTGAAGAGTAAGTTTTTAAAATGTACTACAATTAATATTTTAGATTATTGATTTACGTTGTTATGTTTTTTGAATTCAACAGTGTAGTCTTGTTAAATGTGAACACAATAAGAAGTTTGTACACCTTGCAATTGGACATGTTAAAGCTATTAAACTGGAAATATCCAACAGTGTCCTATGCCGCACGACATTAAGGCGATCAAATGCTGTATGAGGTGGAAGTGGACGTAAACCACTGATTAACGGTTGAAACACAAACAAATGTCTTCTGCTGATTACAAACAAGGAGCTAGAGTACAAGATATAGATTTATACAAATTGTTAATCAAAAAACAAATAGAATTTATTTAAACCTTTTTATATGAAATAAATGTACAAGTAATCCCTTGTATCATTATTGCAATTATTTTTTGTGTAATTACGATTAAAAAAAAAAAAATGTATACTCCATCTGTGTTTGTCGCGAAACTACCTTAATTGCATAGAATATTCAATAGAATTCTATTGGTGTCATAGCTACCTCTTTTTGTAAAAATGTTTGTTTTATGATAACATAAACACATTAAATGTTGTTTGAAAACTTCTAGCTATTTTGGTGTTTTCATTTCCATTAAAAATGTATTGGGTAGAGGTGTCAAGAAAAAAAAAAAAACCGTACTATATGAAACAGATAGAGTCATCCTAAATGTGCTATGACCATTTTTGATATTTCTACTCGAAATACATTAAGAGTATAATTCTCCCAAGCAGAATAGTTATTCACAATAAAATCACGACCTCTGTCGAGTTATCGACAAATACCGAAAGAGAGCACCATTGTTATCGGTTGCAATTAAGTATTACCAGTGATGACTGTTTCAGACAGTTTTTAATTGAAAACCGAGTGTAGAATGAAAATTGATATAAAATTGTCAAATTAATGTGATCGAATGCAGTATGCGGTGGAAGTGGACCAAACCATTGATTAACAGTTTAAACACATTTAAATGTATTCTGCTGTTTTTAAATTTTAAGCTAGAGTACAATATATAAAATAATATACAAGGTAAATGCACAGCCAACATCTTTGGATCTTTATATGATTCGAACTGAAATCTACATATAGTTTAATAATTAACCCACTTATATTGTATTATTTTAAAATGTGAGAAGCATAAGTGGTTCTGCATCATACAGAATGACTTTCATAAATTATAAATGTTCCCATACCAGGATGCGAATCATAACCATATTATTTAACATTGGATTTCAATGATTGTCATAAGTGAAAAAACAAAAAAAATCATAAGAATTAGACTTTAAAAAAATTTATTATTTATTTAAAATACAAGTAAAGGTAGTGTTATCGTTGGGTGACAACTTCCATTACATAAACATATAACTTTGATTAATAGACTGGTGCGAGTGATTTCCATTGGCAAGGCCATTCACATTCTGTAAGCCCCTCCTCTCGATGCTCTTAACCAAGGTTATGTCCTTGGGCATGCGAAGAATTATTGCTGACTGCATCAACCGTCTATTACCGGGTAAAAGTAAGAGCGTGTTTAAGTATAAATATTATTGTGTAACAATTTGATTGAGAAACCTCTTTTGATGATTATTAATTTTTCATGATGTCACCTGTAAAAGGAAATTAGAAATAAATACCCAATGAACTGTGTACTGAATTGTTCTTATTTAAATAGCATACTAGAAATTCAGTAATTTGTGTTAGTTAGTGCCTAAATATTAATAATTCATCTAGATAATTATGTATTGTTGCTTTTATTCGAAATGTACTAATTATTTTGTATTTAAAGGGTACCACCCATTAACAGTAAATAAATAAAAAAATAAATATATATATATATCAATTGGGTTATAAACAGAAAAAGAACAAGAAATGTTAGTTGAAATGTATTGTTGTATTATTATTATTGTGAACAAAATTAACAATAGCCTAAAATGTGTAAATTTACAAAGATATTTTTATATTGAGCAGCTTACAAATGATGAAGTAAACAAAATATTGTTGTGATGTAGTCATGTTAAATCTAAACTAGTATTTAGTACTAGTATTTGTATAAACCTTCATAAAAAAAATGCTATCACTATAGTCTATTGGGTAATTCATAACTATTTGACGTAAAAAAGTATTATTTCTTACATAGTAGTGAGTGCTTGGTGTCCATTGATTTCTGTAATGTTTGACCACGATTTATATTTGGCACTTGACGGAATTAAAATCATGTTAATCTTCATGATGTACCGGTGTCCATATTTTATAAAAAAAAAAAAAAAGTTTAAAATTTGCATTTGAGAAAATCAACAACTTTTAACATTGACCAAACTCGGGACAAGCAAAGGAATTAAAATTACATTGTATACTTACATTGGTAGGTAACAAAGAAAACTATTGCTACTTCCAGAAAAAAATTGTTCTGCTTGCAAATTATGCTCATCCGGAACGTTGCCCTGCAAAACATTAAAAGAGTCAATAAGACAATGAAATTAACAGTAATCACAAATAGTTACCAGGGTATTACTGTGAATTTTTTGGTAATTTACTTCGAACACGGCCAATTCAAATCGATACTAGAAGTGGCAAAAAACATTTAAGAGTATGAACATAAAATACACATCTCAAAAATCGCCCTTCTTATCAATGATAGTACGTTCCGATAAGAAAATTCAGTATCTATACTCCGTGCCACGAGAGAAGTATCCCGTGTCCGATCAAAATGTGATCGTTTTCGCGCATCCCCACTTATTTGACATACAGACCTTGCACGATTGCAATCGTTAACGGTCGGGAACGTTGTATAGCCTGTATCGTTGTTATTACACTTAATATAGTTAGTCAATACGTTTGTATTACTACGTTTATGAACCCCACGATTACTTTCACTCCGTTTACTGTTTAATTTTTTTACTGTTACTTTGGACTGTTTATTTTTTTGAAATGAACACTTCAAACGAATTGCCATCAACTAATCAGCCTACCACATCTGCTGAGCCAAATGTGGAGTCTCAAAAAATATCTTCACCCATTAAAAAAAATCAAAAAGGACGGGTAAGAATTTTTTAATTATGATAATTATAATAATTTGATTTTATTTTTTATATTTTATACTTAATACCTAATATTTTATTCGTAGAAAAATCTTCTTATACTTATGTGTTACTTTATTCGTAGATTCTAAATTATGAACGAATCGAATAATTTTTATTTTTGAACGTTGCATAGTTTTTAAATAATTTAATAATTATTGTTTCAGTTTGTTGGAAAAAGGCAAAAACTGATGATTGTCAATCTGTACAAGGCGAAAAAGCAACTACAGCCCGACATTAAGTACAAAGAATTGATGGTGTCTATTTCACGTGATTCTGGGATTGGAATGCGTACAGTTATAAGTACAATAAGAGAATACAAAAACACGGGTGAATGTAACTCACCACAAAAAACTAAAATCCGTCCTACAGTTAATGATAAAATTGACGATTTTGATAAATATGCGATTCGACAAAAAATTCATAGGTTTTGGTTTAAAAATGAAATTCCCACATTAAAAAAAATTGTTCAAGCCATAAATGACGATTCACTTCTTCCAAATATTCCTTGTACATCTTTGCGGCGGGTATTAAAAGAATTAAATTTTAAATTAACAAAAAGAAACTGTAATAGCGCTTTAACAGAAAGAGCAGATCTTGTGGTGTGGCGACAAAAGTATATCGAGGACATAAGGCGTTATCGGGATGAAGGTCGTACGATATATTTTTTAGATGAGACATGGGTAAACGCAGGCGAGTGTAGCAGTAAAGTATGTATTGATACTTCTGTGAAATCTCATACAGATGCATTCCTGAAAGGACTGACTACAGGTCCAAAAAATCAGTCAGGTAAAGGGAAGTGGTTAATACTTGTCCATATCGGTTCAGCAGATGGTTTCGTCGATGGGTGTCTATTGTGTTTTGAGTCAGAAAACAACACAGTCGACTACCACGACGAAATGAATGGGGATACGTTTTATGATTGGTTTTGTGGAGTTTTGCCCCGATTGAAGGACAATGCCGTGATAGTCATGGACAATGCTTCCTACCATTCTGTCAAAAAGGATCCGGTTCCCACAAATGCATGGAAAAAAGAGGACATTAAAAATTGGTTGAAGTCAAAAGATGTGGTTTTAGACAAACCCTTGATAAAATTTCGATTACTTGACATGGTAAATGAAATTAGACCTCGCCATGATAAGTACGTAATCGACGAAGAAGCCTTGAAATCAAATAAACTTGTATTGCGTTTGCCACCTTACCACAGTGAACTGAATCCAATAGAACTTGCGTGGTCTGTTGTGAAAAATCACATCAAACAAAACAACACAACGTTTAAATTAAACGATGTTAAAAATTTATTGAACGAAGGAGTCCAGAAAGTGACTTCTGAAATGTGGGCCAATTTCGTTAGTCACACCATAAAAGAAGAGGACGAATTGTATGACATCGACATAATTTCTGATAGAATGATGAATGATAAATGATAAAGATGAGCATATAATGACAATAACTGGTGACACTTCGTCTGATTTTTCTGACGAGTAATATTTTTTGTTTTATATTTATATTTATGTAAAATATATTGTTTATATATATATTTTTTTTGGTTATTTATATAATTGTAAACTATGTTATTAGTCTTAACATACGTAAATTAGTTTTGAATATATCGAAGGACGATATTATTATAATTATATTTTGTTTAGTATTATTTGTTGACCAATGATTTTTGGACTTCCTAATTAGTTAGACGCCTACAATATAATTACGTACAATCAAATAAAGTAAATTCAAATTCAACAATTGTTTTTTATAAATAATAATACTTAAAAAAAAAATCGATTTAAATTAAGTTGTTGGTGTGTATGCGCAAAATATATGAGTTAAAGACATAAAATATAATATAATATAATCACTCTGTATAACACATTCCACGCTGTATGCACGCCACAGCGCGAACCGTAGAGGTTAAAGTGGGGGAAACTGAGTCGACTACCACTAGCTACCGTCAGTCTGCATGCCCGAAACATGTTACTTCTCTCGTGGTGCGGAGTATAGCACTATATTGTTATTTAATATTTTGCAAATTATTTAATTTAGAATGGTCATCTTGTGAAATTCAATCCGTGAGTATTTGTCTGGGTTTATTTTACTAACCACAACTCAGGTGTCGTTCTTGTTATTATTATAAAATAATCAAAACAATAATAAATATATGATTATTCTATTGACTCTATCAAATAGGTAGTATAACAACAGCAGCAGAAGGCCATGATGAAATTATTATACAGCGGACAACTGTGGCTAGCTTTAAAATTATTTTGAAATTTGCTCAACTATTATAATCATCCAGAGGTCTGGAATAAGATAACTGCTTCACTGTTCCTTTTGCTACAAAATTAATAAGAAACATAATATCCTTATACAATTGCAAAGTTGCCTAATTTGAAAATTGTATAATCCTGCAATATTTTAATCGGTATGTTATATATAAAAAAAAAATTGTCTGTTATTTTAATAGTCTTTGTTATATACTTAATAAATATATGATTATTTAATTGACTATATCAAATAGGTAGTATGCCAACCTTTAATGTATTTTTGTTTTTTTGTAATATGAATTTATCATCGTTTTCGTCCATTGAATAGGAAGAATTAAAGACGTTGTTTGAATCCCACTGTATACGAGTGTCATGTGAACTATTTGTAGTGCCGGCTGATCCTGTTCTTTTCTTTTGTTTTTGTTTAGAAATAGTTTGTGAAGAATTATGATTAATCTTGTTTTTGACTAGTGTATTTTTGTAACGATAATTGCTGCTTGCAGTTTGATTGTTCATTATAAAAATATGATAATTGTCGGTGGATCAGAGTAATCCAAAGGTCATCGTTCCTGCAATGCCTTGGAGGAAAGATAAGGGAAATATGTATCATACACGAATGTATTTGTATATAGTTATGTTATTTTGTTTTTTCTTCCCCTCTATGAGGATTGTAGCCGCTCTAGGACATAGGGCCTATTTCAGTATTGGAAACTGAGACGAATGTTTGTTAGCACTAAATTTCCGATTGTATTGTGGCGATTATTTTTAACATGAGGATTAACGAAATTGCATGACCGTACGGTTTGGCTGTTCACGTGGGACTAAAGAAAATTGATATAATACAGTCAAATTAAAAAATGGACAATATTGCCAGGTCAAATGAAGGTGATCGAATGCAGTATGAGGTGGAAGTGGACCAAACCACTGATTAACAGTTTAAACACAATTAAATGTTTTCTGCTGTTTTTAAATTTCAATCTAGAGTACAATATATAAAATAATATACAAGGTAAATGCAAAGCGATCATCTTTGGATCCTTATATGATTCGAACTTCGACTTCATCTCGTCATTAAAGTCATTGAATTCAAGAATTAAATAAAATGAATATAATTTAAATAAAGTAAAAAAAAATCTGTTATGCTGAAATCTACATATAGTTTAATAATTAACCCACTTATATTGTATTATTTTAAAATGTGAGAAGCATAAGTGGTTCTGCATCATACAGAATGACTTTCATAAATTATAAATGTTCCCATACCAGGATGCGAATCATAACCATATTATTTAACATTGGATTTCAATGATTGTCATAAGTGAAAAAACGAAAAAATCATAAGAATTAGACTTTAAAAAAATTTATTAAAATACAAGTAAAGGTAGTGTTATCGTTAGGTGACAACTTCCATTACATAAACATATAACTTTGATTAATAGACTGGTGCGAGTGATTTCCATTGGCTAGGCCATTCACATTCTTTAAGCCCCTCCTCTCGATGCTCTTAACCAAGGTTATGTCCTTGGGCATGCGAAGAATTATTGCTGACTGCATCAACCGTCTATTACCGGGTAAAAGTAAGAGCGTGTTTAAGTATAAATACTATTGTGTAACAATTTGATTCAGAACCCTCTTTTGATGATTATTAATTTTTCATGATGTCACCTGTAAAAGGAAATTAGAAATAAATACCCAATGAAATGTGTACTGAAATGTTTTTATTTAAATAGCATACTAGAAATTCAGTAATTTGTGTTAGTTAGTGCCTAAATATTAATAATTCATCTAGATAATAATGTATTGTTTCTTTTATTCGAAATGTATTAATTATTTTGTATTTAAAGGGTACCACCCATTAACAGTTAATAAATAAATAAATAAAAAAATATATATATATCATTTGGGTTATAAACAGAAAAAGAACAAGAAATGTTAGATGAAATGTATTGTTGTATTATTATTATTGTAAACAAAATTAACTTTAGCCTTAAATGTGTAAATTTACAAATATATTTTTATAATGAGCAGCTTACAAATGATGAAGTCAACAAAATATTGTTGTGATGTAGTCATGTAAAATCTATACTATGTCAGTACTGGAATTTGTATCAACCTTCATAAAAAAAATGCTATCACTATAGTCTATTGGGTAATTCATAATTATTTAATGTAAAAAAGTATTATTTCTTACCTAGTAGTGAGTGCTTGGTATCCATTGATTTCTGTAATGTTTGACCACGATTTATATTTGGAACTAGACGGAATTAAAATCTTGTTAATCTTCATGATGTACCGGTGTCCATATTTCATAAAAAAAAAAAAAAAGTTTAAAATTTGCATTTCAAAACTTCAATAACATTTAAAATTGACCGGACTCGAGACAAGAAAAGCAATTAAAATTACATTGTATACTTACATTGGTAGGTATCAAAGAAAACTATTGCTACTTCCAGAAAAAATTGTTCTGCTTGCAAATTATGCTCTTCCGGAAAGTTGCCCTGCAAAACATTAAAAGAGTCAATAAAACAATGAAATTAACAGTAATCACAAATAGTTACCAGGGTTATACTGTGAATGTTTTTGGTAATTTACTTGGAACACGGCCAATTCAAATCGACACAAGAAGTGGCAAAAAACATTTAAGAGTATGAACATAAAATACACATCTCAAAAATGGCCCTTCTTATCAATGATAGTACGGTCCGATAAGAAAATACAGTATCTAGCACTATAATGTTATTTAATATTTTACAATTTATTTAATTTGGAATGGTCATCATGTGAAATTCAGTCCGTGAGTATTTGTCTGGGATCATTTTACTATTCACAACTCCAGTGTCGTTCTTGTTATTATTATAAAATAATCATAATAATAATAAATACATGATAATATAATTGACTCTATCAAATAGGTAGTATAACAACAGCTGCAGAAGGCCATGATGAAATTATTATACAGCGGACAACTGTGGCAAGCTTTAAAATTATTTTGAAATTTGTACATCTATTATAATCATCCAGAAGTTTGGAATATGATAACTGCAACACTGATACTTTTGCTACAAAATAAATAAGAAACGTAAAATCCTCATACAATTGATAAGTTCCCTAATTTGAAAATTGTATAATCCTGCATTATTTTAATCGGTATGTTATATATAAAATAAAATTGTCGGTTTTTAGTAGTCTTTGGTTATATACCTAATTAATATATGTTTTCTTTAATAGACACCATCAAATTGGTAGTATAACTACAGCAGCAAAAGGCCATGATGAAATTCTTCTACAGCGGACAACTGAGGCTACCTTTAAAATTATTTTGAAATTTGCACATCTATTATAATCATCCAGAGGTTTGGAATATGATAACTGCTACACTGATACTTTTGCTACAATATTAATAAGAAACATTAGTCTCAAAACAATTGACATGTTCCCTAATTTGAAAATTGTATAATCCTGCATTATTTTAAACGGTATGTTATATATAAAATAAAATTGTCAGTTTTTTAGTAGTCTTTGGTTATATTTTTTATTAATATTTGTATATGTTATCGACTCTATCAAATAGGTAGTATGACAACAGCTGCGAATGCCATGATGAAATTATTCTATATCGGACCATATTGGCTACCTTCAAAGTGTCCTTGATATATGCTTGATCATTGTAAACATAAAAATGTCAAGAATATAATAACTGCTTCACTGTTCCTTTTGTAACAAAAATTAATAAGAAACATTGGTCCCAAATCAATTGACAAGTTTCCTAATTTGAAAATTGTATAATCCTGCATTATTTTAAACGGTATGTAATATATAAAATAAAATTGTCGGTTTTTTAGTAGTCTTTGGTTATATATTTTATTAATATATGTATATGTTATCGACTCTATCAAATAGGTAGTATGACAGCAGCAGAAGGCCATGATGAAATTCTTCTACAGCGGACAACTGAGGCTACCTTTAAAATTATTTTGAAATTTGCTCAACTATTATAATATTCCAGAGGTTTGGAATATAATAACTGCTACACTGATACTTATGCTACAATATTAATAAGAAACATTAGTCCCAAAACAATTGACATGTTCCCTAATTTGAAAATTGTATAATCCTGCATTATTTTATCGGTATGTTATATATAAAATAAAATTGTAGGTTTTTAGTAGTCTTTTGTTATATGCTTAATTAATATATGATTATTTTATCGCCTCTATCAAATAGGTAGTATGACAACAGCTGCGAAAACCATGATGAAATTATTCTACAGCGGACAACATTGGCTATCTTCAAAGTGTCCTTGATATATGCTTGATCATTGTAAATATAAAAATGTTAGGAATATTATAACTGCTTCACAGTTCCTTTTGTTGCAAAATTTATAAGTAACATATTGTCCTTATACAATTGACAATTTTCCTTATTTGAATATTGTATAATCCTGCATTATTTTAATCGGTAAGTTTTATTTAATTTAAAATTGTCGGTTTTTAGTAGTCTGTGGTTATATACCTAATTAATATATGTATATGTTATCAACTCTATCAAATAGGTAGTATGACAACAGCTGCAGAAGGCCATGATGAAATTATTATTCAGCGGACAACTGTGTCATGCTTTAAAATTATTTTGAAATTTGCACATCTATTATAATCATCCAGAGGTCTGGAATATGATAACTGTTACACTGATACTTTTGCTACAAAATGAATAAGAAACATTAGTACCAAAACAATTGACATGTTCCCTATTTTAAAAATGTATAATCCTGCATTATTTTAATCGGTATGTTATATATAAAAAAAATATTGTCTGTTTTTTTAATATTCTTTGTTATATACTTAATAAATATATGATTATTTAATTGACTATATCAAATTGGTAGTATACCTACCTTTAACGTATTTTTGTTTTTTTGTAATATGAATTTATCATCGTTTTCGTCCGTTGAATAGGAAGAATTAAAGACGTTGTTTGAATCACAATGTATACGAGTGTCATGTGAACTATTTGTAGTGCTGGCTGATCCTGTTCTTTGTTTTTGTATTTGTTTAGAAATAGTTTGTGAGGAATTATGATTAATCTTGTTTTTGACTAGTGTATTTTTGTAATGATTATTGCTGCTTGCAGTTTGATTGTTCATTATAAAACTATGATAATTGTTGGTGAATCAGAGTAATCGCCGGTCCAAAGGTCACCGCTCCTGCAATGCCTTGGACGAGAGATAAGGGAAATATGTATCATACACTAATGTATTTGTATATTCTTATGTTATTTTGTTTTGTTATTTTTATTTTTCTTCCCCTCTATGAGGATTGTAGCCGATCTAGGACATAGGGCCTACTACAGTATTGGAAACTGAGACGAATGTTTGTTAGCACTAAATTTCCGATTGTATTGTGGCGATTATTTTTAACATGAGGATTAACGAAATTGCATGACCGTACGGATTGACTGTTCGCGTGGGACTAAAAGAAAATTGATATAATATAGTCAAATCAAAAAATGGACAATATTGTCAGGTCAAATGAAGTTGATCGAATGCAGTATGAGGTGGAAGTGGACTAAACCTCTGATTAACAGTTTAAACACAATTAAATGTCTTTTAATGTTTTTAAATTTTAAACTAGTACAATATATAAAATAATATACTAGGTAAATGCAAAGCGATCATCTTTGGATCCTTATATGATTCGAACTTCCACTTCATTTCGCCTATAAATTCATTGAAATCTAAGAATTAAATAAAGTAAAAAAAAATAAAATCTGGTGTGCAGAAATCTACTTATAGTTTAATAATAAATCTACTTATATTGTTTTATTTTAAAATGTGAGAAGCATAAGGGTTCTGCATCACACAAAAAAGTCTACAGCCCCTGTGGCCTAATGGATAAGGCATCGGTCTCCTAAACCGGGGATTGTGGGTTCGAATCCCACCAGGGGTGCGGTAAAATTTTTGTATCCATCTAGTATGGTCTAGTTGTTAAATTACCTGGCTTTCACTCAGGAGGCTCGGGTTCGATTCCCGGTATCGGATTATATATTTTACATATTACATCAACCTCCATACCACGTTGAATACACCAGTTCTCGTCTGATCTTAGGTAGATACCCAAAACCAATGGACCAGTTAATTTCTTTTTATAATTCTAATTATTAAGATCGGAAACTTTCCCTTCATCATTTAAGTCATGCATATTTATATTGTCTACACAAATTGCACCAATGTACGTTTCTCTGAAGATATAACATTTCAGTCCTTCAAATGAATAATTAAATAAAACTCATTAGCCGACATGATTATGAATTGCTATGATTATACAATTACTATTAACTCGTACACAAAGATATTTTATTCTGAACTGAACGTCTGTCTAATAGACGATTCATACATTTTTTTTTTTTTTTTTACAGTAAAATTGATAATAATCTACAATATACTATAATAAAATAAAACATAATAGACTATTATAAATTATATCTGTACTCAACGGTAAATCTGGTTTGCCAACCAAAAAACGATTCAGAGCTAAGTAATTTGAAATGTCATAGTTTTAATTTTTATATTTATTTTAATATTGCTGATAATAGAGTATATTATATACATACAAATTTATATATTTAGAAATATAAAACAAATTATAATAGTAATGTTATTTGTTCCATAGACTCTATTCAATGGAGTATTGTCCTTTAATTGGTTTATAATTCCTAATATAATGGTGTAATTGATTATTTATTTAGATAAAAGTGTTTATGAAGATGTAACGAAAAGACTGAAATTAGAAAATTAACACCAATAAGAACCTGTCATCCCTCAGCTCTGCATTCAATCGAGACGTATATATATTTTGAAAAAATAAAATACAGACGTCCAAGCTGCTATCAAAGATGATGAATAATTATTCGATGCCGAAGAGTAAGGTTTTAAAATGTACTACATTAAATATCTTAGATTATTGATATACATTGTTGTCATTATTTTTTTTTGTTAATTTAACAAAGTGTGATACCGTTGTATAACATAGTATACTATATTCCGAAGTCAACATTTAACTTATAATGGTAACTATCACTCAGATTTTAAAGCCCCTTGCTGTAACATCTAACATATTCATAAAAATAGATAAATTATCAGAACTGGCATTTGATATCGTTTAGGATAAATGTTTATTAGATGTTGATGAGTAAGTTTTTAAAATGTACTACAATAAATATCTTAGATTATTGCTTTACGTTGTTATGTTTTTTGAATTCAACAGTGTAGTCTTGTTAAATGTGAACACAATAAGAAGTTCGTACACCTTGCAATTGGACATGTTAAAGCTATTAAACTGGAAATATCCAACAGTGTCCTATGCCGCAAGACATTAAGGCGATCAAATGCTGTATGAGGTGGAAGTGGACGTAAACCACTGATTAACGGTTGAAACACAAACAAATGTCTTCTGCTGATTACAAACAAGGAGCTAGAGTACAAGATATAGATTTATACAAATTGTTAATCAAAAAACAAATAGAATTTATTTAATCCTTTTTATATGAAATAAATGTACAAATAATCCCATGTATCATTATTGCAATTATTTTTGGTGTAATTACGATTAAAAAAAAAAAAAAATGTATACTCCATCTGTGTTTGTTGCGGAACTACCATAATTGCATAGAATATTCAATAGAATTCTATTGGTGTCATAGCTACCTCTTTTTGTAAAAATGTTTGTTGTATGATAACATAAACACATTAAATGTCTTTTGAAAACTTCTAGCTATTTTGGTGTTTTCATTCCATTAAAAATGTATTGGGTAGAGGTGTCAGAAAAAAAAAAAAAAAACCGTACTATATAAAACAAATAGAGTCATCCTAAATGTGCTATGACCATTTTTGATATTTCTACTCGAAATACATTAAGAGTATAATTCTCCCAAGCAGAATAGTTATTCACAATAAAATCACGACCTCTGTCGAGTTATAGACAAATACCGAAAGACCGCACCATTGTTATCGGTTGCAATTAAGTATTACCAGTGATGACTGTTTCAGACAGTTTTTAATTGAAAACCGAGAGTAGAAAGACAATTGTCATATATCAACAGGTCAAATTAATGTGATCGAATGCAGTATGAGGGGGAAGTGGACCAGACCACTGATTAACAGTTTAAACACAATTAAATGTCTTGTGCTGTTTTTAAATTTTATGCTAGAGTTCAATATATAAAATAAAATACAAGGTAAATGCACAGCCAATATCTTTGGATTCTTATATGATTCGAACTTCGACTTCATCTCGCCATTACAGTCATTGAATTCTAAGAATTAAATAAAATGAATATAATTTAAATAAAGTAAAAAAAAAACCTGTTATGCTGAAATCTACTTATAGTTTAATAATAAACCCACTTATATTGTATTATTTTAAAATGTGAGAAGCATAAGTGTTCTGCATCGTAGAGAATGACTTTTATAAAATAGAAAAGTTCCCATACCAGGATGCGAATCATTACCATATTACATATACATTTGGCATCGGATTAAAAATTAAATAAAAACATATTATTTAACATTGGATTTCAATGATTGTCATAATTGAAAAAAAAAAATAATAATAATAAGAATTAGACTTTAAAATAATTTATTATTAATTTAAAATACAAGTATAGGTAATGTTAACGTTGGGTGACAACTTCCATTGCATAAACATATAATGTTGATTAATAGACTGGTGCTAGTGATTTCCAGTGGCTAGGCCGGTCGCCTTCTGTAGTCCCCTGGTCTTGGTCCTCTTAACCCAGGTCATGTCCTTGGGCACGCGAAAAATTCTTGCTGACTGCATCAACCGTCCATTACCGGGTAAAAGTAAGAGCGCGTTACAGTATAAATATTATTGTGTAACAATTTGATTCAGTAACATCTTTTGATGATTATTAATTTTTCATGGTGTCACCTGTAAAAGGAAATAAGAAGAAAATACTTAATGAACTGAGTACTGATTTGTTTTTATTTAAATAGCATACCAAATATTAAGTAATTTGTGTTAGTTAGTGCCTAAATATTAATAATTCACCTAGATAATTATGTATGTTGCTTTTATTCGAAATGTATTAAATATTTTGTATTTAAAGGGTACCACCCATTAACAGTTAATAAATAAATAATATATATATATATATATATATATATATATATATATCAATTGGGTTTTAAACAGAAAAAGAACAAGAAATGTTAGTTGAAATGTATTGTTGTATTATTATTGTAAACAAAATTAACTTCAGAGTAAAATGTGTAAATTTAGAAATATTTTTTTATATTCAGCAGCTTACAAATGATGAAGTAAACAAAATATTGTTGTGATGTAGTCATGTTAAATCTAAACTATGTCAGTACTAGTATTTGTATAAATCTTGATAAAAAAAATGCTATCACTATAGTCTATTGGGTAATTCCTAATTATTTGACGTAAAAAAGAATTATTTCTTACCTAGTAGTGAGTGGTTGGTATCCATTGACTTCTGTAATATTTGACAACGATATATATTTGGAACTAGACGGAATTAATATTTTGTAAATCTTCATGATGTACCTGTGTCCATATTTCATAAAAAAAAAAAAAAAAAAAGTTTAAAATTGACCGAACTCGGGTCAAGCGAAGAAATTAAAGTTACATTGTATACTTACATTGGTAGGTAACAAAGAAAACTATTGCTACTTCCAGCAAACAAATTGTTCAGCTTGCAAATTATGTTCTTCCGGAACGTTGCCCTGGAAAACATTAAACGGGTCAATATAACAATGAAATTAACAGTAATCACAAATAGTTACCAGGGTTATACTGTGAATGTTTTAGTAATTTACTTGGAACACGGCCAATTCAAATCGATACAAGAAGAGGCAAAAAAAATTAAAGAGTATGAACATAAAATAGACGGTCTCAAAAATCGTTCTTCTTATCAATGATAGTACGGTTCGATAAGAAAATTCAGTGTCTACCAACTATATTGTTATTTAATATTTTACAATTTATTTAATTTAGCATGGTCATCTTGCGAAATTCAGTCGGCCAGTATTTGTCTGTGTTTAGTGTTTGACGTTTTAATATCCACCACTCAATTGTCGCTCTTGTTATTATTATAAAATAATGTTTTCTTTAATAATTTATTATTTTGATGTTAAATCCAATGACTTGACCGATCGCCGAATGCCGTTCACGTATTATTACAATGAAAATGTTTCATGCTGATTAATAATGAAATAACAACATACGACAAAACGGGAGAAACGGCTAACGGTTTGAATATTGATACATCATTGTCACTCGCGTTAGTATACCATTTATTAACGGTCGTTGAATACAATTCTGTACTAAATTATTACCACAGGCATACATAATGTGAAAATATTTAGGCACGTCGACCCTGTCTGGTATATTAGTTTCAAACGGTGGTCACTGCCGCCTCGCTGAGTCGTATTCAAACCGCACGAATATTGTCGATATTAAATTTCCCCCCCCCTCCCGCTGTCATTCTCGTCATCATTCATGTAAGTATCTATCATTAAATGTCTAGTACAATTTCTGTACCACAAACTCAATATGTATCCCCTATACATAATGTCACAATAATTTGCAGGTATAATGACATGTTTGGTTTGATAAAGGCCAGCCACCAGTTGTCAACTACGAGTTCAAATTACAGCTACGGCCGCCTGAGCCCTGTCGAGAACCACACAAATTGTGTCTGCATTAAATTTTCCTGGTGTTCGTCTCATCTTACACGTAAGTAACCGCCTTACAATAATTTGTAGGTTGACCCATTGTTATATTAATTTCAATATCAAACAGTGATACAGCGACTAAGCTCTGCAAGTTGGATTTTTGTTTGCCTCACTTCCTCTAGTTCTGTCGGCACTTCACCGTTCATGAATCCTATCCTATTGTATCGTGTACGATCATTATATATTGGAATATAACTTAACATGATCTCTTAAAATGTATTCAAACATATCTTCGGACACATTTTTGATGCCAGTATTGCTCTGTTAAATAAGTTGACAGCGAATCCTATGAAGTCTTATGCATTTTTTTTGTTGTTGACATTTTGTTACTTTAGTTATCCCTATTCTATGTGTTGAGAGTGTTTGTACTATTTGATGGATCTCCAAAATTGTTCAAATGGTACCACAGTCTTATGAATGAATTCTATCATATTCTATGTCCTTTATGCAAACAAAATTGATTTTTATTTAAATTTCTCATTTAACCTATCACTATTTTTAGCACAAAAATTCATGCCTCAATAATACTATTTCCGTCACTTTGACAGATACCCAAAACCCGTGGACCAGTTAATTTCTTTCTGTAATTCTAATTATTAAGATCGGAAAGTCATTAAAGTCATGCATATTTATATTGTCTACACAAATTGCACCAATGTACGTTTCTATGAAGAAATAACATTTCAGTCCTCAAAATGAATAATTAAATAAAATTCATTAGCCAACATAATTATGAATTAACAAATTACACATCATAATAGTAATGTTATTTGTCCCATAGATTCTATTCAATGGAGTATTGGTCTTTAATTGGTTTATAATTCCTAATATAATGGTGTAATTGATTTGTTATTTAGATAAAAGTGCCTATGAAGATGTAACGAAAAGACTGAAATTAGAAAATTAACACCAATAAGAACCTGTCATCCCTCAGCACTGCATACAATCGTGTCGTATATATATTTTGAAAAAATAAAATGCAGACGTCCAAGCGGCTATCAAAGATGATGAATAAATATTTGATGCCGAAGAGTAAGGTTTTAAAATGTACTACATTAAATATCTTAGATTATTAATATACGTTGTTGTCTTTTTTTTTGTTTTTTTTTAATTCAACAAAGTGTGATACCGTTGTATAACATAGTATAATATACTCCGAAGACAACATTTAACTTATAATGGTAACTATCACTCAGAATTTAAAGCCCCTTGCTGTAACATCTAACATATTCATAAAAATAGATAAATTATCAGAACTGGCATTTGATATCGTTTAGGATAAATGTTTATTAGATGTTGAAGAGTAAGTTTTTAAAATGTACTACAATTAATATTTTAGATTATTGATTTACGTTGTTATGTTTTTTGAATTCAACAGTGTAGTCTTGTTAAATGTGAACACAATAAGAAGTTTGTACACCTTGCAATTGGACATGTTAAAGCTATTAAACTGGAAATATCCAACAGTGTCCTATGCCGCACGACATTAAGGCGATCAAATGCTGTATGAGGTGGAAGTGGACGTAAACCACTGATTAACGGTTGAAACACAAACAAATGTCTTCTGCTGATTACAAACAAGGAGCTAGAGTACAAGATATAGATTTATACAAATTGTTAATCAAAAAACAAATAGAATTTATTTAAACCTTTTTATATGAAATAAATGTACAAGTAATCCCTTGTATCATTATTGCAATTATTTTTTGTGTAATTACGATTAAAAAAAAAAAAATGTATACTCCATCTGTGTTTGTCGCGAAACTACCTCTTTTTGTAAAAATGTTTGTTTTATGATAACATAAACACATTAAATGTTGTTTGAAAACTTCTAGCTATTTTGGTGTTTTCATTTCCATTAAAAATGTATTGGGTAGAGGTGTCAAGAAAAAAAAAAAAACCGTACTATATGAAACAGATAGAGTCATCCTAAATGTGCTATGACCATTTTTGATATTTCTACTCGAAATACATTAAGAGTATAATTCTCCCAAGCAGAATAGTTATTCACAATAAAATCACGACCTCTGTCGAGTTATCGACAAATACCGAAAGAGAGCACCATTGTTATCGGTTGCAATTAAGTATTACCAGTGATGACTGTTTCAGACAGTTTTTAATTGAAAACCGAGTGTAGAATGAAAATTGATATAAAATTGTCAAATTAATGTGATCGAATGCAGTATGCGGTGGAAGTGGACCAAACCATTGATTAACAGTTTAAACACATTTAAATGTATTCTGCTGTTTTTAAATTTTAAGCTAGAGTACAATATATAAAATAATATACAAGGTAAATGCACAGCCAACATCTTTGGATCTTTATATGATTCGAACTGAAATCTACATATAGTTTAATAATTAACCCACTTATATTGTATTATTTTAAAATGTGAGAAGCATAAGTGGTTCTGCATCATACAGAATGACTTTCATAAATTATAAATGTTCCCATACCAGGATGCGAATCATAACCATATTATTTAACATTGGATTTCAATGATTGTCATAAGTGAAAAAACAAAAAAAATCATAAGAATTAGACTTTAAAAAAATTTATTATTTATTTAAAATACAAGTAAAGGTAGTGTTATCGTTGGGTGACAACTTCCATTACATAAACATATAACTTTGATTAATAGACTGGTGCGAGTGATTTCCATTGGCAAGGCCATTCACATTCTGTAAGCCCCTCCTCTCGATGCTCTTAACCAAGGTTATGTCCTTGGGCATGCGAAGAATTATTGCTGACTGCATCAACCGTCTATTACCGGGTAAAAGTAAGAGCGTGTTTAAGTATAAATATTATTGTGTAACAATTTGATTCAGAAACCTCTTTTGATGATTATTAATTTTTCATGATGTCACCTGTAAAAGGAAATTAGAAATAAATACCCAATGAACTGTGTACTGAATTGTTATTATTTAAATAGCATACTAGAAATTCAGTAATTTGTGTTAGTTAGTGCCTAAATATTAATAATTCATCTAGATAATTATGTATTGTTGCTTTTATTCGAAATGTACTAATTATTTTGTATTTAAAGGGTACCACCCATTAACAGTAAATAAATAAAAAAATAAATATATATATATATCAATTGGGTTATAAACAGAAAAAGAACAAGAAATGTTAGTTGAAATGTATTGTTGTATTATTATTATTGTGAACAAAATTAACTTTAGCCTAAAATGTGTAAATTTACAAAGATATTTTTATATTGAGCAGCTTACAAATGATGAAGTAAACAAAATATTGTTGTGATGTAGTCATGTTAAATCTAAACTAGTATTTAGTACTAGTATTTGTATAAACCTTCATAAAAAAAATGCTATCACTATAGTCTATTGGGTAATTCATAACTATTTGACGTAAAAAAGTATTATTTCTTACATAGTAGTGAGTGCTTGGTGTCCATTGATTTCTGTAATGTTTGACCACGATTTATATTTGGCACTTGACGGAATTAAAATCATGTTAATCTTCATGATGTACCGGTGTCCATATTTTATAAAAAAAAAAAAAAAGTTTAAAATTTGCATTTGAGAAAATCAACAACTTTTAACATTGACCAAACTCGGGACAAGCAAAGGAATTAAAATTACATTGTATACTTACATTGGTAGGTAACAAAGAAAACTATTGCTACTTCCAGAAAAAAATTGTTCTGCTTGCAAATTATGCTCATCCGGAACGTTGCCCTGCAAAACATTAAAAGAGTCAATAAGACAATGAAATTAACAGTAATCACAAATAGTTACCAGGGTATTACTGTGAATTTTTTGGTAATTTACTTCGAACACGGCCAATTCAAATCGATACTAGAAGTGGCAAAAAACATTTAAGAGTATGAACATAAAATACACATCTCAAAAATCGCCCTTCTTATCAATGATAGTACGTTCCGATAAGAAAATTCAGTATCTATACTCCGTGCCACGAGAGAAGTATCCCGTGTCCGATCAAAATGTGATCGTTTTCGCGCATCCCCACTTATTTGACATACAGACCTTGCACGATTGCAATCGTTAACGGTCGGGAACGTTGTATAGCCTGTATCGTTGTTATTACACTTAATATAGTTAGTCAATACGTTTGTATTACTACGTTTATGAACCCCACGATTACTTTCACTCCGTTTACTGTTTAATTTTTTTACTGTTACTTTGGACTGTTTATTTTTTTGAAATGAACACTTCAAACGAATTGCCATCAACTAATCAGCCTACCACATCTGCTGAGCCAAATGTGGAGTCTCAAAAAATATCTTCACCCATTAAAAAAAATCAAAAAGGACGGGTAAGAATTTTTTAATTATGATAATTATAATAATTTGATTTTATTTTTTATATTTTATACTTAATACCTAATATTTTATTCGTAGAAAAATCTTCTTATACTTATGTGTTACTTTATTCGTAGATTCTAAATTATGAACGAATCGAATAATTTTTATTTTTGAACGTTGCATAGTTTTTAAATAATTTAATAATTATTGTTTCAGTTTGTTGGAAAAAGGCAAAAACTGATGATTGTCAATCTGTACAAGGCGAAAAAGCAACTACAGCCCGACATTAAGTACAAAGAATTGATGGCGTCTATTTCACGTGATTCTGGGATTGGAATGCGTACAGTTATAAGTACAATAAGAGAATACAAAAACACGGGTGAATGTAAGTCACCACAAAAAACTAAAATCCGTCCTACAGTTAATGATAAAATTGACGATTTTGATAAATATGCGATTCGACAAAAAATTCATAGGTTTTGGTTTAAAAATGAAATTCCCACATTAAAAAAAATTGTTCAAGCCATAAATGACGATTCACTTCTTCCAAATATTCCTTGTACATCTTTGCGGCGGGTATTAAAAGAATTAAATTTTAAATTAACAAAAAGAAACTGTAATAGCGCTTTAACAGAAAGAGCAGATCTTGTGGTGTGGCGACAAAAGTATATCGAGGACATAAGGCGTTATCGGGATGAAGGTCGTACGATATATTTTTTAGATGAGACATGGGTAAACGCAGGCGAGTGTAGCAGTAAAGTATGTATTGATACTTCTGTGAAATCTCATACAGATGCATTCCTGAAAGGACTGACTACAGGTCCAAAAAATCAGTCAGGTAAAGGGAAGTGGTTAATACTTGTCCATATCGGTTCAGCAGATGGTTTCGTCGATGGGTGTCTATTGTGTTTTGAGTCAGAAAACAACACAGTCGACTACCACGACGAAATGAATGGGGATACGTTTTATGATTGGTTTTGTGGAGTTTTGCCCCGATTGAAGGACAATGCCGTGATAGTCATGGACAATGCTTCCTACCATTCTGTCAAAAAGGATCCGGTTCCCACAAATGCATGGAAAAAAGAGGACATTAAAAATTGGTTGAAGTCAAAAGATGTGGTTTTAGACAAACCCTTGATAAAATTTCGATTACTTGACATGGTAAATGAAATTAGACCTCGCCATGATAAGTACGTAATCGACGAAGAAGCCTTGAAATCAAATAAACTTGTATTGCGTTTGCCACCTTACCACAGTGAACTGAATCCAATAGAACTTGCGTGGTCTGTTGTGAAAAATCACATCAAACAAAACAACACAACGTTTAAATTAAACGATGTTAAAAATTTATTGAACGAAGGAGTCCAGAAAGTGACTTCTGAAATGTGGGCCAATTTCGTTAGTCACACCATAAAAGAAGAGGACGAATTGTATGACATCGACATAATTTCTGATAGAATGATGAATGATAAATGATAAAGATGAGCATATAATGACAATAACTGGTGACACTTCGTCTGATTTTTCTGACGAGTAATATTTTTTGTTTTATATTTATATTTATGTAAAATATATTGTTTATATATATATTTTTTTTGGTTATTTATATAATTGTAAACTATGTTATTAGTCTTAACATACGTAAATTAGTTTTGAATATATCGAAGGACGATATTATTATAATTATATTTTGTTTAGTATTATTTGTTGACCAATGATTTTTGGACTTCCTAATTAGTTAGACGCCTACAATATAATTACGTACAATCAAATAAAGTAAATTCAAATTCAACAATTGTTTTTTATAAATAATAATACTTAAAAAAAAAATCGATTTAAATTAAGTTGTTGGTGTGTATGCGCAAAATATATGAGTTAAAGACATAAAATATAATATAATATAATCACTCTGTATAACACATTCCACGCTGTATGCACGCCACAGCGCGAACCGTAGAGGTCAAAGTGGGGGAAACTGAGTCGACTACCGCTAGCTACCGTCAGTCTGCATGCCCGAAACATGTTACTTCTCTCGTGGTGCGGAGTATAGCACTATATTGTTATTTAATATTTTGCAAATTATTTAATTTAGAATGGTCATCTTGTGAAATTCAGTCCGTGAGTATTTGTCTGGGTTTATTTTACTAACCACAACTCAGGTGTCGTTCTTGTTATTATTATAAAATAATCAAAACAATAATAAATATATGATTATTCTATTGACTCTATCAAATAGGTAGTATAACAACAGCAGCAGAAGGCCATGATGAAATTATTATACAGCGGACAACTGTGGCTAGCTTTAAAATTATTTTGAAATTTGCTCAACTATTATAATCATCCAGAGGTCTGGAATAAGATAACTGCTTCACTGTTCCTTTTGCTACAAAATTAATAAGAAACATAATATCCTTATACAATTGCAAAGTTGCCTAATTTGAAAATTGTATAATCCTGCAATATTTTAATCGGTATGTTATATATAAAAAAAAAATTGTCTGTTATTTTAATAGTCTTTGTTATATACTTAATAAATATATGATTATTTAATTGACTATATCAAATAGGTAGTATGCCAACCTTTAATGTATTTTTGTTTTTTTGTAATATGAATTTATCATCGTTTTCGTCCATTGAATAGGAAGAATTAAAGACGTTGTTTGAATCCCACTGTATACGAGTGTCATGTGAACTATTTGTAGTGCCGGCTGATCCTGTTCTTTGTTTTTGTTTTTGTTTAGAAATAGTTTGTGAAGAATTATGATTAATCTTGTTTTTGACTAGTGTATTTTTGTAACGATAATTGCTGCTTGCAGTTTGATTGTTCATTATAAAAATATGATAATTGTCGGTGGATCAGAGTAATCCAAAGGTCATCGTTCCTGCAATGCCTTGGAGGAAAGATAAGGGAAATATGTATCATACACGAATGTATTTGTATATAGTTATGTTATTTTGTTTTTTCTTCCCCTCTATGAGGATTGTAGCCGCTCTAGGACATAGGGCCTATTTCAGTATTGGAAACTGAGACGAATGTTTGTTAGCACTAAATTTCCGATTGTATTGTGGCGATTATTTTTAACATGAGGATTAACGAAATTGCATGACCGTACGGTTTGGCTGTTCACGTGGGACTAAAGAAAATTGATATAATACAGTCAAATTAAAAAATGGACAATATTGCCAGGTCAAATGAAGGTGATCGAATGCAGTATGAGGTGGAAGTGGACCAAACCACTGATTAACAGTTTAAACACAATTAAATGTTTTCTGCTGTTTTTAAATTTCAATCTAGAGTACAATATATAAAATAATATACAAGGTAAATGCAAAGCGATCATCTTTGGATCCTTATATGATTCGAACTTCGACTTCATCTCGTCATTAAAGTCATTGAATTCAAGAATTAAATAAAATGAATATAATTTAAATAAAGTAAAAAAAAATCTGTTATGCTGAAATCTACATATAGTTTAATAATTAACCCACTTATATTGTATTATTTTAAAATGTGAGAAGCATAAGTGGTTCTGCATCATACAGAATGACTTTCATAAATTATAAATGTTCCCATACCAGGATGCGAATCATAACCATATTATTTAACATTGGATTTCAATGATTGTCATAAGTGAAAAAACGAAAAAATCATAAGAATTAGACTTTAAAAAAATTTATTAAAATACAAGTAAAGGTAGTGTTATCGTTAGGTGACAACTTCCATTACATAAACATATAACTTTGATTAATAGACTGGTGCGAGTGATTTCCATTGGCTAGGCCATTCACATTCTTTAAGCCCCTCCTCTCGATGCTCTTAACCAAGGTTATGTCCTTGGGCATGTGAAGAATTATTGCTGACTGCATCAACCGTCTATTACCGGGTAAAAGTAAGAGCGTGTTTAAGTATAAATACTATTGTGTAACAATTTGATTCAGAACCCTCTTTTGATGATTATTAATTTTTCATGATGTCACCTGTAAAAGGAAATTAGAAATAAATACCCAATGAAATGTGTACTGAAATGTTTTTATTTAAATAGCATACTAGAAATTCAGTAATTTGTGTTAGTTAGTGCCTAAATATTAATAATTCATCTAGATAATAATGTATTGTTTCTTTTATTCGAAATGTATTAATTATTTTGTATTTAAAGGGTACCACCCATTAACAGTTAATAAATAAATAAATAAAAATATATATATATATATCATTTGGGTTATAAACAGAAAAAGAACAAGAAATGTTAGATGAAATGTATTGTTGTATTATTATTATTGTAAACAAAATTAACTTTAGCCTTAAATGTGTAAATTTACAAATATATTTTTATAATGAGCAGCTTACAAATGATGAAGTCAACAAAATATTGTTGTGATGTAGTCATGTAAAATCTATACTATGTCAGTACTGGAATTTGTATCAACCTTCATAAAAAAAATGCTATCACTATAGTCTATTGGGTAATTCATAATTATTTAATGTAAAAAAGTATTTTTTCTTACCTAGTAGTGAGTGCTTGGTATCCATTGATTTCTGTAATGTTTGACCACGATTTATATTTGGAACTAGACGGAATTAAAATCTTGTTAATCTTCATGATGTACCGGTGTCCATATTTCATAAAAAAAAAAAAAAAGTTTAAAATTTGCATTTCAAAACTTCAATAACATTTAAAATTGACCGGACTCGAGACAAGAAAAGCAATTAAAATTACATTGTATACTTACATTGGTAGGTATCAAAGAAAACTATTGCTACTTCCAGAAAAAAATTGTTCTGCTTGCAAATTATGCTCTTCCGGAAAGTTGCCCTGCAAAACATTAAAAGAGTCAATAAAACAATGAAATTAACAGTAATCACAAATAGTTACCAGGGTTATACTGTGAATGTTTTTGGTAATTTACTTGGAACACGGCCAATTCAAATCGACACAAGAAGTGGCAAAAAACATTTAAGAGTATGAACATAAAATACACATCTCAAAAATGGCCCTTCTTATCAATGATAGTACGGTCCGATAAGAAAATACAGTATCTAGCACTATATTGTTATTTAATATTTTACAATTTATTTAATTTGGAATGGTCATCATGTGAAACTCAGTCCGTGAGTATTTGTCTGGGTTCATTTTACTATTCACAACTCCAGTGTCGTTCTTGTTATTATTATAAAATAATCATAATAATAATAAATACATGATAATATAATTGACTCTATCAAATAGGTAGTATAACAACAGCTGCAGAAGGCCATGATGAAATTATTATACAGCGGACAACTGTGGCAAGCTTTAAAATTATTTTGAAATTTGTACATCTATTATAATCATCCAGAAGTTTGGAATATGATAACTGCAACACTGATACTTTTGCTACAAAATAAATAAGAAACGTAAAATCCTCATACAATTGATAAGTTCCCTAATTTGAAAATTGTATAATCCTGCATTATTTTAATCGGTATGTTATATATAAAATAAAATTGTCGGTTTTTAGTAGTCTGTGGTTATATACCTAATTAATATATGTATATGTTATCAACTCTATCAAATAGGTAGTATGACAACAGCTGCAGAAGGCCATGATGAAATTATTATACAGTGGACAACTGTGTCATGCTTTAAAATTATTTTGAAATTTGCACATCTATTATAATCATCCAGAGGTCTGGAATATGATAACTGTTACACTGATACTTTTGCTACAAAATGAATAAGAAACATTAGTACCAAAACAATTGACATGTTCCCTATTTTAAAAATGTATAATCCTGCATTATTTTAATCGGTATGTTATATATAAAAAAAATATTGTCTGTTTTTTTAATATTCTTTGTTATATACTTAATAAATATATGATTATTTAATTGACTATATCAAATTGGTAGTATACCTACCTTTAACGTATTTTTGTTTTTTTGTAATATGAATTTATCATCGTTTTCGTCCGTTGAATAGGAAGAATTAAAGACGTTGTTTGAATCACAATGTATACGAGTGTCATGTGAACTATTTGTAGTGCTGGCTGATCCTGTTCTTTGTTTTTGTATTTGTTTAGAAATAGTTTGTGAGGAATTATGATTAATCTTGTTTTTGACTAGTGTATTTTTGTAATGATAATTGCTGCTTGCAGTTTGATTGTTCATTATAAAACTATGATAATTGTTGGTGAATCAGAGTAATCGCCGGTCCAAAGGTCACCGCTCCTGCAATGCCTTGGACGAGAGATAAGGGAAATATGTATCATACACTAATGTATTTGTATATTCTTATGTTATTTTGTTTTGTTATTTTTATTTTTCTTCCCCTCTATGAGGATTGTAGCCGATCTAGGACATAGGGCCTACTACAGTATTGGAAACTGAGACGAATGTTTGTTAGCACTAAATTTCCGATTGTATTGTGGCGATTATTTTTAACATGAGGATTAACGAAATTGCATGACCGTACGGTTTGACTGTTCGCGTGGGACTAAAAGAAAATTGATATAATATAGTCAAATCAAAAAATGGACAATATTGTCAGGTCAAATGAAGTTGATCGAATGCAGTATGAGGTGGAAGTGGACTAAACCTCTGATTAACAGTTTAAACACAATTAAATGTCTTTTAATGTTTTTAAATTTTAAACTAGTACAATATATAAAATAATATACTAGGTAAATGCAAAGCGATCATCTTTGGATCCTTATATGATTCGAACTTCCACTTCATTTCGCCTATAAATTCATTGAAATCTAAGAATTAAATAAAGTAAAAAAAAATAAAATCTGGTGTGCAGAAATCTACTTATAGTTTAATAATAAATCTACTTATATTGTTTTATTTTAAAATGTGAGAAGCATAAGGGTTCTGCATCACACAAAAAAGTCTACAGCCCCTGTGGCCTAATGGATAAGGCATCGGTCTCCTAAACCGGGGATTGTGGGTTCGAATCCCACCAGGGGTGCGGTAAAATTTTTGTATCCATCTAGTATGGTCTAGTTGTTAAATTACCTGGCTTTCACTCAGGAGGCTCGGGTTCGATTCCCGGTATCGGATTATATATTTTACATATTACATCAACCTCCATACCACGTTGAATACACCAGTTCTCGTCTGATCTTAGGTAGATACCCAAAACCAATGGACCAGTTAATTTCTTTTTATAATTCTAATTATTAAGATCGGAAACTTTCCCTTCATCATTTAAGTCATGCATATTTATATTGTCTACACAAATTGCACCAATGTACGTTTCTCTGAAGATATAACATTTCAGTCCTTCAAATGAATAATTAAATAAAACTCATTAGCCGACATGATTATGAATTGCTATGATTATACAATTACTATTAACTCGTACACAAAGATATTTTATTCTGAACTGAACGTCTGTCTAATAGACGATTCATACATTTTTTTTTTTTTTTTTACAGTAAAATTGATAATAATCTACAATATACTATAATAAAATAAAACATAATAGACTATTATAAATTATATCTGTACTCAACGGTAAATCTGGTTTGCCAACCAAAAAACGATTCAGAGCTAAGTAATTTGAAATGTCATAGTTTTAATTTTTATATTTATTTTAATATTGCTGATAATAGAGTATATTATATACATACAAATTTATATATTTAGAAATATAAAACAAATTATAATAGTAATGTTATTTGTTCCATAGACTCTATTCAATGGAGTATTGTCCTTTAATTGGTTTATAATTCCTAATATAATGGTGTAATTGATTATTTATTTAGATAAAAGTGTTTATGAAGATGTAACGAAAAGACTGAAATTAGAAAATTAACACCAATAAGAACCTGTCATCCCTCAGCTCTGCATTCAATCGAGACGTATATATATTTTGAAAAAATAAAATACAGACGTCCAAGCTGCTATCAAAGATGATGAATAATTATTCGATGCCGAAGAGTAAGGTTTTAAAATGTACTACATTAAATATCTTAGATTATTGATATACATTGTTGTCATTATTTTTTTTTGTTAATTTAACAAAGTGTGATACCGTTGTATAACATAGTATACTATATTCCGAAGTCAACATTTAACTTATAATGGTAACTATCACTCAGATTTTAAAGCCCCTTGCTGTAACATCTAACATATTCATAAAAATAGATAAATTATCAGAACTGGCATTTGATATCGTTTAGGATAAATGTTTATTAGATGTTGATGAGTAAGTTTTTAAAATGTACTACAATAAATATCTTAGATTATTGCTTTACGTTGTTATGTTTTTTGAATTCAACAGTGTAGTCTTGTTAAATGTGAACACAATAAGAAGTTCGTACACCTTGCAATTGGACATGTTAAAGCTATTAAACTGGAAATATCCAACAGTGTCCTATGCCGCAAGACATTAAGGCGATCAAATGCTGTATGAGGTGGAAGTGGACGTAAACCACTGATTAACGGTTGAAACACAAACAAATGTCTTCTGCTGATTACAAACAAGGAGCTAGAGTACAAGATATAGATTTATACAAATTGTTAATCAAAAAACAAATAGAATTTATTTAATCCTTTTTATATGAAATAAATGTACAAATAATCCCATGTATCATTATTGCAATTATTTTTGGTGTAATTACGATTAAAAAAAAAAAAAAATGTATACTCCATCTGTGTTTGTTGCGGAACTACCATAATTGCATAGAATATTCAATAGAATTCTATTGGTGTCATAGCTACCTCTTTTTGTAAAAATGTTTGTTGTATGATAACATAAACACATTAAATGTCTTTTGAAAACTTCTAGCTATTTTGGTGTTTTCATTCCATTAAAAATGTATTGGGTAGAGGTGTCAGAAAAAAAAAAAAAAAACCGTACTATATAAAACAAATAGAGTCATCCTAAATGTGCTATGACCATTTTTGATATTTCTACTCGAAATACATTAAGAGTATAATTCTCCCAAGCAGAATAGTTATTCACAATAAAATCACGACCTCTGTCGAGTTATAGACAAATACCGAAAGACCGCACCATTGTTATCGGTTGCAATTAAGTATTACCAGTGATGACTGTTTCAGACAGTTTTTAATTGAAAACCGAGAGTAGAAAGACAATTGTCATATATCAACAGGTCAAATTAATGTGATCGAATGCAGTATGAGGGGGAAGTGGACCAGACCACTGATTAACAGTTTAAACACAATTAAATGTCTTGTGCTGTTTTTAAATTTTATGCTAGAGTTCAATATATAAAATAAAATACAAGGTAAATGCACAGCCAATATCTTTGGATTCTTATATGATTCGAACTTCGACTTCATCTCGCCATTACAGTCATTGAATTCTAAGAATTAAATAAAATGAATATAATTTAAATAAAGTAAAAAAAAAACCTGTTATGCTGAAATCTACTTATAGTTTAATAATAAACCCACTTATATTGTATTATTTTAAAATGTGAGAAGCATAAGTGTTCTGCATCGTAGAGAATGACTTTTATAAAATAGAAAAGTTCCCATACCAGGATGCGAATCATTACCATATTACATATACATTTGGCATCGGATTAAAAATTAAATAAAAACATATTATTTAACATTGGATTTCAATGATTGTCATAATTGAAAAAAAAAAATAATAATAATAAGAATTAGACTTTAAAATAATTTATTATTAATTTAAAATACAAGTATAGGTAATGTTAACGTTGGGTGACAACTTCCATTGCATAAACATATAATGTTGATTAATAGACTGGTGCTAGTGATTTCCAGTGGCTAGGCCGGTCGCCTTCTGTAGTCCCCTGGTCTTGGTCCTCTTAACCCAGGTCATGTCCTTGGGCACGCGAAAAATTCTTGCTGACTGCATCAACCGTCCATTACCGGGTAAAAGTAAGAGCGCGTTACAGTATAAATATTATTGTGTAACAATTTGATTCAGTAACATCTTTTGATGATTATTAATTTTTCATGGTGTCACCTGTAAAAGGAAATAAGAAGAAAATACTTAATGAACTGAGTACTGATTTGTTTTTATTTAAATAGCATACCAAATATTAAGTAATTTGTGTTAGTTAGTGCCTAAATATTAATAATTCACCTAGATAATTATGTATGTTGCTTTTATTCGAAATGTATTAAATATTTTGTATTTAAAGGGTACCACCCATAAACAGTTAATAAATAAATAAATATATATATATATATATATATATATATATATATATCAATTGGGTTTTAAACAGAAAAAGAACAAGAAATGTTAGTTGAAATGTATTGTTGTATTATTATTGTAAACAAAATTAACTTCAGAGTAAAATGTGTAAATTTAGAAATATTTTTTTATATTCAGCAGCTTACAAATGATGAAGTAAACAAAATATTGTTGTGATGTAGTCATGTTAAATCTAAACTATGTCAGTACTAGTATTTGTATAAATCTTGATAAAAAAAATGCTATCACTATAGTCTATTGGGTAATTCCTAATTATTTGACGTAAAAAAGAATTATTTCTTACATAGTAGTGAGTGGTTGGTATCCATTGACTTCTGTAATATTTGACAACGATATATATTTGGAACTAGACGGAATTAATATTTTGTAAATCTTCATGATGTACCTGTGTCCATATTTCATAAAAAAAAAAAAAAAAAAAGTTTAAAATTGACCGAACTCGGGTCAAGCGAAGAAATTAAAGTTACATTGTATACTTACATTGGTAGGTAACAAAGAAAACTATTGCTACTTCCAGCAAACAAATTGTTCAGCTTGCAAATTATGTTCTTCCGGAACGTTGCCCTGGAAAACATTAAACGGGTCAATATAACAATGAAATTAACAGTAATCACAAATAGTTACCAGGGTTATACTGTGAATGTTTTAGTAATTTACTTGGAACACGGCCAATTCAAATCGATACAAGAAGAGGCAAAAAAAATTAAAGAGTATGAACATAAAATAGACGGTCTCAAAAATCGTTCTTCTTATCAATGATAGTACGGTTCGATAAGAAAATTCAGTGTCTACCAACTATATTGTTATTTAATATTTTACAATTTATTTAATTTAGCATGGTCATCTTGCGAAATTCAGTCGGCCAGTATTTGTCTGTGTTTAGTGTTTGACGTTTTAATATCCACCACTCAATTGTCGCTCTTGTTATTATTATAAAATAATGTTTTCTTTAATAATTTATTATTTTGATGTTAAATCCAATGACTTGACCGATCGCCGAATGCCGTTCACGTATTATTACAATGAAAATGTTTCATGCTGATTAATAATGAAATAACAACATACGACAAAACGGGAGAAACGGCTAACGGTTTGAATATTGATACATCATTGTCACTCGCGTTAGTATACCATTTATTAACGGTCGTTGAATACAATTCTGTACTAAATTATTACCACAGGCATACATAATGTGAAAATATTTAGGCACGTCGACCCTGTCTGGTATATTAGTTTCAAACGGTGGTCACTGCCGCCTCGCTGAGTCGTATTCAAACCGCACGAATATTGTCGATATTAAATTTCCCCCCCCCTCCCGCTGTCATTCTCGTCATCATTCATGTAAGTATCTATCATTAAATGTCTAGTACAATTTCTGTACCACAAACTCAATATGTATCCCCTATACATAATGTCACAATAATTTGCAGGTATAATGACATGTTTGGTTTGATAAAGGCCAGCCACCAGTTGTCAACTACGAGTTCAAATTACAGCTACGGCCGCCTGAGCCCTGTCGAGAACCACACAAATTGTGTCTGCATTAAATTTTCCTGGTGTTCGTCTCATCTTACACGTAAGTAACCGCCTTACAATAATTTGTAGGTTGACCCATTGTTATATTAATTTCAATATCAAACAGTGATACAGCGACTAAGCTCTGCAAGTTGGATTTTTGTTTGCCTCACTTCCTCTAGTTCTGTCGGCACTTCACCGTTCATGAATCCTATCCTATTGTATCGTGTACGATCATTATATATTGGAATATAACTTAACATGATCTCTTAAAATGTATTCAAACATATCTTCGGACACATTTTTGATGCCAGTATTGCTCTGTTAAATAAGTTGACAGCGAATCCTATGAAGTCTTATGCATTTTTTTTGTTGTTGACATTTTGTTACTTTAGTTATCCCTATTCTATGTGTTGAGAGTGTTTGTACTATTTGATGGATCTCCAAAATTGTTCAAATGGTACCACAGTCTTATGAATGAATTCTATCATATTCTATGTCCTTTATGCAAACAAAATTGATTTTTATTTAAATTTCTCATTTAACCTATCACTATTTTTAGCACAAAAATTCATGCCTCAATAATACTATTTCCGTCACTTTGACAGATACCCAAAACCCGTGGACCAGTTAATTTCTTTCTGTAATTCTAATTATTAAGATCGGAAAGTCATTAAAGTCATGCATATTTATATTGTCTACACAAATTGCACCAATGTACGTTTCTATGAAGAAATAACATTTCAGTCCTCAAAATGAATAATTAAATAAAATTCATTAGCCAACATAATTATGAATTAACAAATTACACATCATAATAGTAATGTTATTTGTCCCATAGATTCTATTCAATGGAGTATTGGTCTTTAATTGGTTTATAATTCCTAATATAATGGTGTAATTGATTTGTTATTTAGATAAAAGTGCCTATGAAGATGTAACGAAAAGACTGAAATTAGAAAATTAACACCAATAAGAACCTGTCATCCCTCAGCACTGCATACAATCGTGTCGTATATATATTTTGAAAAAATAAAATGCAGACGTCCAAGCGGCTATCAAAGATGATGAATAAATATTTGATGCCGAAGAGTAAGGTTTTAAAATGTACTACATTAAATATCTTAGATTATTAATATACGTTGTTGTCTTTTTTTTTGTTTTTTTTTAATTCAACAAAGTGTGATACCGTTGTATAACATAGTATAATATACTCCGAAGACAACATTTAACTTATAATGGTAACTATCACTCAGAATTTAAAGCCCCTTGCTGTAACATCTAACATATTCATAAAAATAGATAAATTATCAGAACTGGCATTTGATATCGTTTAGGATAAATGTTTATTAGATGTTGAAGAGTAAGTTTTTAAAATGTACTACAATTAATATTTTAGATTATTGATTTACGTTGTTATGTTTTTTGAATTCAACAGTGTAGTCTTGTTAAATGTGAACACAATAAGAAGTTTGTACACCTTGCAATTGGACATGTTAAAGCTATTAAACTGGAAATATCCAACAGTGTCCTATGCCGCACGACATTAAGGCGATCAAATGCTGTATGAGGTGGAAGTGGACGTAAACCACTGATTAACGGTTGAAACACAAACAAATGTCTTCTGCTGATTACAAACAAGGAGCTAGAGTACAAGATATAGATTTATACAAATTGTTAATCAAAAAACAAATAGAATTTATTTAAACCTTTTTATATGAAATAAATGTACAAGTAATCCCTTGTATCATTATTGCAATTATTTTTTGTGTAATTACGATTAAAAAAAAAAAAATGTATACTCCATCTGTGTTTGTCGCGAAACTACCTCTTTTTGTAAAAATGTTTGTTTTATGATAACATAAACACATTAAATGTTGTTTGAAAACTTCTAGCTATTTTGGTGTTTTCATTTCCATTAAAAATGTATTGGGTAGAGGTGTCAAGAAAAAAAAAAAAACCGTACTATATGAAACAGATAGAGTCATCCTAAATGTGCTATGACCATTTTTGATATTTCTACTCGAAATACATTAAGAGTATAATTCTCCCAAGCAGAATAGTTATTCACAATAAAATCACGACCTCTGTCGAGTTATCGACAAATACCGAAAGAGAGCACCATTGTTATCAGTTGCAATTAAGTATTACCAGTGATGACTGTTTCAGACAGTTTTTAATTGAAAACCGAGTGTAGAATGAAAATTGATATAAAATTGTCAAATTAATGTGATCGAATGCAGTATGCGGTGGAAGTGGACCAAACCATTGATTAACAGTTTAAACACATTTAAATGTATTCTGCTGTTTTTAAATTTTAAGCTAGAGTACAATATATAAAATAATATACAAGGTAAATGCACAGCCAACATCTTTGGATCTTTATATGATTCGAACTGAAATCTACATATAGTTTAATAATTAACCCACTTATATTGTATTATTTTAAAATGTGAGAAGCATAAGTGGTTCTGCATCATACAGAATGACTTTCATAAATTATAAATGTTCCCATACCAGGATGCGAATCATAACCATATTATTTAACATTGGATTTCAATGATTGTCATAAGTGAAAAAACAAAAAAAATCATAAGAATTAGACTTTAAAAAAATTTATTATTTATTTAAAATACAAGTAAAGGTAGTGTTATCGTTGGGTGACAACTTCCATTACATAAACATATAACTTTGATTAATAGACTGGTGCGAGTGATTTCCATTGGCAAGGCCATTCACATTCTGTAAGCCCCTCCTCTCGATGCTCTTAACCAAGGTTATGTCCTTGGGCATGCGAAGAATTATTGCTGACTGCATCAACCGTCTATTACCGGGTAAAAGTAAGAGCGTGTTTAAGTATAAATATTATTGTGTAACAATTTGATTCAGAAACCTCTTTTGATGATTATTAATTTTTCATGATGTCACCTGTAAAAGGAAATTAGAAATAAATACCCAATGAACTGTGTACTGAATTGTTATTATTTAAATAGCATACTAGAAATTCAGTAATTTGTGTTAGTTAGTGCCTAAATATTAATAATTCATCTAGATAATTATGTATTGTTGCTTTTATTCGAAATGTACTAATTATTTTGTATTTAAAGGGTACCACCCATTAACAGTAAATAAATAAAAAAATAAATATATATATATATCAATTGGGTTATAAACAGAAAAAGAACAAGAAATGTTAGTTGAAATGTATTGTTGTATTATTATTATTGTGAACAAAATTAACAATAGCCTAAAATGTGTAAATTTACAAAGATATTTTTATATTGAGCAGCTTACAAATGATGAAGTAAACAAAATATTGTTGTGATGTAGTCATGTTAAATCTAAACTAGTATTTAGTACTAGTATTTGTATAAACCTTCATAAAAAAAATGCTATCACTATAGTCTATTGGGTAATTCATAACTATTTGACGTAAAAAAGTATTATTTCTTACATAGTAGTGAGTGCTTGGTGTCCATTGATTTCTGTAATGTTTGACCACGATTTATATTTGGCACTTGACGGAATTAAAATCATGTTAATCTTCATGATGTACCGGTGTCCATATTTTATAAAAAAAAAAAAAAAGTTTAAAATTTGCATTTGAGAAAATCAACAACTTTTAACATTGACCAAACTCGGGACAAGCAAAGGAATTAAAATTACATTGTATACTTACATTGGTAGGTAACAAAGAAAACTATTGCTACTTCCAGAAAAAAATTGTTCTGCTTGCAAATTATGCTCATCCGGAACGTTGCCCTGCAAAACATTAAAAGAGTCAATAAGACAATGAAATTAACAGTAATCACAAATAGTTACCAGGGTATTACTGTGAATTTTTTGGTAATTTACTTCGAACACGGCCAATTCAAATCGATACTAGAAGTGGCAAAAAACATTTAAGAGTATGAACATAAAATACACATCTCAAAAATCGCCCTTCTTATCAATGATAGTACGTTCCGATAAGAAAATTCAGTATCTATACTCCGTGCCACGAGAGAAGTATCCCGTGTCCGATCAAAATGTGATCGTTTTCGCGCATCCCCACTTATTTGACATACAGACCTTGCACGATTGCAATCGTTAACGGTCGGGAACGTTGTATAGCCTGTATCGTTGTTATTACACTTAATATAGTTAGTCAATACGTTTGTATTACTACGTTTATGAACCCCACGATTACTTTCACTCCGTTTACTGTTTAATTTTTTTACTGTTACTTTGGACTGTTTATTTTTTTGAAATGAACACTTCAAACGAATTGCCATCAACTAATCAGCCTACCACATCTGCTGAGCCAAATGTGGAGTCTCAAAAAATATCTTCACCCATTAAAAAAAATCAAAAAGGACGGGTAAGAATTTTTTAATTATGATAATTATAATAATTTGATTTTATTTTTTATATTTTATACTTAATACCTAATATTTTATTCGTAGAAAAATCTTCTTATACTTATGTGTTACTTTATTCGTAGATTCTAAATTATGAACGAATCGAATAATTTTTATTTTTGAACGTTGCATAGTTTTTAAATAATTTAATAATTATTGTTTCAGTTTGTTGGAAAAAGGCAAAAACTGATGATTGTCAATCTGTACAAGGCGAAAAAGCAACTACAGCCCGACATTAAGTACAAAGAATTGATGGTGTCTATTTCACGTGATTCTGGGATTGGAATGCGTACAGTTATAAGTACAATAAGAGAATACAAAAACACGGGTGAATGTAACTCACCACAAAAAACTAAAATCCGTCCTACAGTTAATGATAAAATTGACGATTTTGATAAATATGCGATTCGACAAAAAATTCATAGGTTTTGGTTTAAAAATGAAATTCCCACATTAAAAAAAATTGTTCAAGCCATAAATGACGATTCACTTCTTCCAAATATTCCTTGTACATCTTTGCGGCGGGTATTAAAAGAATTAAATTTTAAATTAACAAAAAGAAACTGTAATAGCGCTTTAACAGAAAGAGCAGATCTTGTGGTGTGGCGACAAAAGTATATCGAGGACATAAGGCGTTATCGGGATGAAGGTCGTACGATATATTTTTTAGATGAGACATGGGTAAACGCAGGCGAGTGTAGCAGTAAAGTATGTATTGATACTTCTGTGAAATCTCATACAGATGCATTCCTGAAAGGACTGACTACAGGTCCAAAAAATCAGTCAGGTAAAGGGAAGTGGTTAATACTTGTCCATATCGGTTCAGCAGATGGTTTCGTCGATGGGTGTCTATTGTGTTTTGAGTCAGAAAACAACACAGTCGACTACCACGACGAAATGAATGGGGATACGTTTTATGATTGGTTTTGTGGAGTTTTGCCCCGATTGAAGGACAATGCCGTGATAGTCATGGACAATGCTTCCTACCATTCTGTCAAAAAGGATCCGGTTCCCACAAATGCATGGAAAAAAGAGGACATTAAAAATTGGTTGAAGTCAAAAGATGTGGTTTTAGACAAACCCTTGATAAAATTTCGATTACTTGACATGGTAAATGAAATTAGACCTCGCCATGATAAGTACGTAATCGACGAAGAAGCCTTGAAATCAAATAAACTTGTATTGCGTTTGCCACCTTACCACAGTGAACTGAATCCAATAGAACTTGCGTGGTCTGTTGTGAAAAATCACATCAAACAAAACAACACAACGTTTAAATTAAACGATGTTAAAAATTTATTGAACGAAGGAGTCCAGAAAGTGACTTCTGAAATGTGGGCCAATTTCGTTAGTCACACCATAAAAGAAGAGGACGAATTGTATGACATCGACATAATTTCTGATAGAATGATGAATGATAAATGATAAAGATGAGCATATAATGACAATAACTGGTGACACTTCGTCTGATTTTTCTGACGAGTAATATTTTTTGTTTTATATTTATATTTATGTAAAATATATTGTTTATATATATATTTTTTTTGGTTATTTATATAATTGTAAACTATGTTATTAGTCTTAACATACGTAAATTAGTTTTGAATATATCGAAGGACGATATTATTATAATTATATTTTGTTTAGTATTATTTGTTGACCAATGATTTTTGGACTTCCTAATTAGTTAGACGCCTACAATATAATTACGTACAATCAAATAAAGTAAATTCAAATTCAACAATTGTTTTTTATAAATAATAATACTTAAAAAAAAAATCGATTTAAATTAAGTTGTTGGTGTGTATGCGCAAAATATATGAGTTAAAGACATAAAATATAATATAATATAATCACTCTGTATAACACATTCCACGCTGTATGCACGCCACAGCGCGAACCGTAGAGGTTAAAGTGGGGGAAACTGAGTCGACTACCACTAGCTACCGTCAGTCTGCATGCCCGAAACATGTTACTTCTCTCGTGGTGCGGAGTATAGCACTATATTGTTATTTAATATTTTGCAAATTATTTAATTTAGAATGGTCATCTTGTGAAATTCAATCCGTGAGTATTTGTCTGGGTTTATTTTACTAACCACAACTCAGGTGTCGTTCTTGTTATTATTATAAAATAATCAAAACAATAATAAATATATGATTATTCTATTGACTCTATCAAATAGGTAGTATAACAACAGCAGCAGAAGGCCATGATGAAATTATTATACAGCGGACAACTGTGGCTAGCTTTAAAATTATTTTGAAATTTGCTCAACTATTATAATCATCCAGAGGTCTGGAATAAGATAACTGCTTCACTGTTCCTTTTGCTACAAAATTAATAAGAAACATAATATCCTTATACAATTGCAAAGTTGCCTAATTTGAAAATTGTATAATCCTGCAATATTTTAATCGGTATGTTATATATAAAAAAAAAATTGTCTGTTATTTTAATAGTCTTTGTTATATACTTAATAAATATATGATTATTTAATTGACTATATCAAATAGGTAGTATGCCAACCTTTAATGTATTTTTGTTTTTTTGTAATATGAATTTATCATCGTTTTCGTCCATTGAATAGGAAGAATTAAAGACGTTGTTTGAATCCCACTGTATACGAGTGTCATGTGAACTATTTGTAGTGCCGGCTGATCCTGTTCTTTTCTTTTGTTTTTGTTTAGAAATAGTTTGTGAAGAATTATGATTAATCTTGTTTTTGACTAGTGTATTTTTGTAACGATAATTGCTGCTTGCAGTTTGATTGTTCATTATAAAAATATGATAATTGTCGGTGGATCAGAGTAATCCAAAGGTCATCGTTCCTGCAATGCCTTGGAGGAAAGATAAGGGAAATATGTATCATACACGAATGTATTTGTATATAGTTATGTTATTTTGTTTTTTCTTCCCCTCTATGAGGATTGTAGCCGCTCTAGGACATAGGGCCTATTTCAGTATTGGAAACTGAGACGAATGTTTGTTAGCACTAAATTTCCGATTGTATTGTGGCGATTATTTTTAACATGAGGATTAACGAAATTGCATGACCGTACGGTTTGGCTGTTCACGTGGGACTAAAGAAAATTGATATAATACAGTCAAATTAAAAAATGGACAATATTGCCAGGTCAAATGAAGGTGATCGAATGCAGTATGAGGTGGAAGTGGACCAAACCACTGATTAACAGTTTAAACACAATTAAATGTTTTCTGCTGTTTTTAAATTTCAATCTAGAGTACAATATATAAAATAATATACAAGGTAAATGCAAAGCGATCATCTTTGGATCCTTATATGATTCGAACTTCGACTTCATCTCGTCATTAAAGTCATTGAATTCAAGAATTAAATAAAATGAATATAATTTAAATAAAGTAAAAAAAAATCTGTTATGCTGAAATCTACATATAGTTTAATAATTAACCCACTTATATTGTATTATTTTAAAATGTGAGAAGCATAAGTGGTTCTGCATCATACAGAATGACTTTCATAAATTATAAATGTTCCCATACCAGGATGCGAATCATAACCATATTATTTAACATTGGATTTCAATGATTGTCATAAGTGAAAAAACGAAAAAATCATAAGAATTAGACTTTAAAAAAATTTATTAAAATACAAGTAAAGGTAGTGTTATCGTTAGGTGACAACTTCCATTACATAAACATATAACTTTGATTAATAGACTGGTGCGAGTGATTTCCATTGGCTAGGCCATTCACATTCTTTAAGCCCCTCCTCTCGATGCTCTTAACCAAGGTTATGTCCTTGGGCATGCGAAGAATTATTGCTGACTGCATCAACCGTCTATTACCGGGTAAAAGTAAGAGCGTGTTTAAGTATAAATACTATTGTGTAACAATTTGATTCAGAACCCTCTTTTGATGATTATTAATTTTTCATGATGTCACCTGTAAAAGGAAATTAGAAATAAATACCCAATGAAATGTGTACTGAAATGTTTTTATTTAAATAGCATACTAGAAATTCAGTAATTTGTGTTAGTTAGTGCCTAAATATTAATAATTCATCTAGATAATAATGTATTGTTTCTTTTATTCGAAATGTATTAATTATTTTGTATTTAAAGGGTACCACCCATTAACAGTTAATAAATAAATAAATAAAAAAATATATATATATCATTTGGGTTATAAACAGAAAAAGAACAAGAAATGTTAGATGAAATGTATTGTTGTATTATTATTATTGTAAACAAAATTAACTTTAGCCTTAAATGTGTAAATTTACAAATATATTTTTATAATGAGCAGCTTACAAATGATGAAGTCAACAAAATATTGTTGTGATGTAGTCATGTAAAATCTATACTATGTCAGTACTGGAATTTGTATCAACCTTCATAAAAAAAATGCTATCACTATAGTCTATTGGGTAATTCATAATTATTTAATGTAAAAAAGTATTATTTCTTACCTAGTAGTGAGTGCTTGGTATCCATTGATTTCTGTAATGTTTGACCACGATTTATATTTGGAACTAGACGGAATTAAAATCTTGTTAATCTTCATGATGTACCGGTGTCCATATTTCATAAAAAAAAAAAAAAAGTTTAAAATTTGCATTTCAAAACTTCAATAACATTTAAAATTGACCGGACTCGAGACAAGAAAAGCAATTAAAATTACATTGTATACTTACATTGGTAGGTATCAAAGAAAACTATTGCTACTTCCAGAAAAAATTGTTCTGCTTGCAAATTATGCTCTTCCGGAAAGTTGCCCTGCAAAACATTAAAAGAGTCAATAAAACAATGAAATTAACAGTAATCACAAATAGTTACCAGGGTTATACTGTGAATGTTTTTGGTAATTTACTTGGAACACGGCCAATTCAAATCGACACAAGAAGTGGCAAAAAACATTTAAGAGTATGAACATAAAATACACATCTCAAAAATGGCCCTTCTTATCAATGATAGTACGGTCCGATAAGAAAATACAGTATCTAGCACTATAATGTTATTTAATATTTTACAATTTATTTAATTTGGAATGGTCATCATGTGAAATTCAGTCCGTGAGTATTTGTCTGGGATCATTTTACTATTCACAACTCCAGTGTCGTTCTTGTTATTATTATAAAATAATCATAATAATAATAAATACATGATAATATAATTGACTCTATCAAATAGGTAGTATAACAACAGCTGCAGAAGGCCATGATGAAATTATTATACAGCGGACAACTGTGGCAAGCTTTAAAATTATTTTGAAATTTGTACATCTATTATAATCATCCAGAAGTTTGGAATATGATAACTGCAACACTGATACTTTTGCTACAAAATAAATAAGAAACGTAAAATCCTCATACAATTGATAAGTTCCCTAATTTGAAAATTGTATAATCCTGCATTATTTTAATCGGTATGTTATATATAAAATAAAATTGTCGGTTTTTAGTAGTCTTTGGTTATATACCTAATTAATATATGTTTTCTTTAATAGACACCATCAAATTGGTAGTATAACTACAGCAGCAAAAGGCCATGATGAAATTCTTCTACAGCGGACAACTGAGGCTACCTTTAAAATTATTTTGAAATTTGCACATCTATTATAATCATCCAGAGGTTTGGAATATGATAACTGCTACACTGATACTTTTGCTACAATATTAATAAGAAACATTAGTCTCAAAACAATTGACATGTTCCCTAATTTGAAAATTGTATAATCCTGCATTATTTTAAACGGTATGTTATATATAAAATAAAATTGTCAGTTTTTTAGTAGTCTTTGGTTATATTTTTTATTAATATTTGTATATGTTATCGACTCTATCAAATAGGTAGTATGACAACAGCTGCGAAAACCATGATGAAATTATTCTACAGCGGACAACATTGGCTATCTTCAAAGTGTCCTTGATATATGCTTGATCATTGTAAATATAAAAATGTTAGGAATATTATAACTGCTTCACAGTTCCTTTTGTTGCAAAATTTATAAGTAACATATTGTCCTTATACAATTGACAATTTTCCTTATTTGAATATTGTATAATCCTGCATTATTTTAATCGGTAAGTTTTATTTAATTTAAAATTGTCGGTTTTTAGTAGTCTGTGGTTATATACCTAATTAATATATGTATATGTTATCAACTCTATCAAATAGGTAGTATGACAACAGCTGCAGAAGGCCATGATGAAATTATTATTCAGCGGACAACTGTGTCATGCTTTAAAATTATTTTGAAATTTGCACATCTATTATAATCATCCAGAGGTCTGGAATATGATAACTGTTACACTGATACTTTTGCTACAAAATGAATAAGAAACATTAGTACCAAAACAATTGACATGTTCCCTATTTTAAAAATGTATAATCCTGCATTATTTTAATCGGTATGTTATATATAAAAAAAATATTGTCTGTTTTTTTAATATTCTTTGTTATATACTTAATAAATATATGATTATTTAATTGACTATATCAAATTGGTAGTATACCTACCTTTAACGTATTTTTGTTTTTTTGTAATATGAATTTATCATCGTTTTCGTCCGTTGAATAGGAAGAATTAAAGACGTTGTTTGAATCACAATGTATACGAGTGTCATGTGAACTATTTGTAGTGCTGGCTGATCCTGTTCTTTGTTTTTGTATTTGTTTAGAAATAGTTTGTGAGGAATTATGATTAATCTTGTTTTTGACTAGTGTATTTTTGTAATGATTATTGCTGCTTGCAGTTTGATTGTTCATTATAAAACTATGATAATTGTTGGTGAATCAGAGTAATCGCCGGTCCAAAGGTCACCGCTCCTGCAATGCCTTGGACGAGAGATAAGGGAAATATGTATCATACACTAATGTATTTGTATATTCTTATGTTATTTTGTTTTGTTATTTTTATTTTTCTTCCCCTCTATGAGGATTGTAGCCGATCTAGGACATAGGGCCTACTACAGTATTGGAAACTGAGACGAATGTTTGTTAGCACTAAATTTCCGATTGTATTGTGGCGATTATTTTTAACATGAGGATTAACGAAATTGCATGACCGTACGGATTGACTGTTCGCGTGGGACTAAAAGAAAATTGATATAATATAGTCAAATCAAAAAATGGACAATATTGTCAGGTCAAATGAAGTTGATCGAATGCAGTATGAGGTGGAAGTGGACTAAACCTCTGATTAACAGTTTAAACACAATTAAATGTCTTTTAATGTTTTTAAATTTTAAACTAGTACAATATATAAAATAATATACTAGGTAAATGCAAAGCGATCATCTTTGGATCCTTATATGATTCGAACTTCCACTTCATTTCGCCTATAAATTCATTGAAATCTAAGAATTAAATAAAGTAAAAAAAAATAAAATCTGGTGTGCAGAAATCTACTTATAGTTTAATAATAAATCTACTTATATTGTTTTATTTTAAAATGTGAGAAGCATAAGGGTTCTGCATCACACAAAAAAGTCTACAGCCCCTGTGGCCTAATGGATAAGGCATCGGTCTCCTAAACCGGGGATTGTGGGTTCGAATCCCACCAGGGGTGCGGTAAAATTTTTGTATCCATCTAGTATGGTCTAGTTGTTAAATTACCTGGCTTTCACTCAGGAGGCTCGGGTTCGATTCCCGGTATCGGATTATATATTTTACATATTACATCAACCTCCATACCACGTTGAATACACCAGTTCTCGTCTGATCTTAGGTAGATACCCAAAACCAATGGACCAGTTAATTTCTTTTTATAATTCTAATTATTAAGATCGGAAACTTTCCCTTCATCATTTAAGTCATGCATATTTATATTGTCTACACAAATTGCACCAATGTACGTTTCTCTGAAGATATAACATTTCAGTCCTTCAAATGAATAATTAAATAAAACTCATTAGCCGACATGATTATGAATTGCTATGATTATACAATTACTATTAACTCGTACACAAAGATATTTTATTCTGAACTGAACGTCTGTCTAATAGACGATTCATACATTTTTTTTTTTTTTTTTACAGTAAAATTGATAATAATCTACAATATACTATAATAAAATAAAACATAATAGACTATTATAAATTATATCTGTACTCAACGGTAAATCTGGTTTGCCAACCAAAAAACGATTCAGAGCTAAGTAATTTGAAATGTCATAGTTTTAATTTTTATATTTATTTTAATATTGCTGATAATAGAGTATATTATATACATACAAATTTATATATTTAGAAATATAAAACAAATTATAATAGTAATGTTATTTGTTCCATAGACTCTATTCAATGGAGTATTGTCCTTTAATTGGTTTATAATTCCTAATATAATGGTGTAATTGATTATTTATTTAGATAAAAGTGTTTATGAAGATGTAACGAAAAGACTGAAATTAGAAAATTAACACCAATAAGAACCTGTCATCCCTCAGCTCTGCATTCAATCGAGACGTATATATATTTTGAAAAAATAAAATACAGACGTCCAAGCTGCTATCAAAGATGATGAATAATTATTCGATGCCGAAGAGTAAGGTTTTAAAATGTACTACATTAAATATCTTAGATTATTGATATACATTGTTGTCATTATTTTTTTTTGTTAATTTAACAAAGTGTGATACCGTTGTATAACATAGTATACTATATTCCGAAGTCAACATTTAACTTATAATGGTAACTATCACTCAGATTTTAAAGCCCCTTGCTGTAACATCTAACATATTCATAAAAATAGATAAATTATCAGAACTGGCATTTGATATCGTTTAGGATAAATGTTTATTAGATGTTGATGAGTAAGTTTTTAAAATGTACTACAATAAATATCTTAGATTATTGCTTTACGTTGTTATGTTTTTTGAATTCAACAGTGTAGTCTTGTTAAATGTGAACACAATAAGAAGTTCGTACACCTTGCAATTGGACATGTTAAAGCTATTAAACTGGAAATATCCAACAGTGTCCTATGCCGCAAGACATTAAGGCGATCAAATGCTGTATGAGGTGGAAGTGGACGTAAACCACTGATTAACGGTTGAAACACAAACAAATGTCTTCTGCTGATTACAAACAAGGAGCTAGAGTACAAGATATAGATTTATACAAATTGTTAATCAAAAAACAAATAGAATTTATTTAATCCTTTTTATATGAAATAAATGTACAAATAATCCCATGTATCATTATTGCAATTATTTTTGGTGTAATTACGATTAAAAAAAAAAAAAAATGTATACTCCATCTGTGTTTGTTGCGGAACTACCATAATTGCATAGAATATTCAATAGAATTCTATTGGTGTCATAGCTACCTCTTTTTGTAAAAATGTTTGTTGTATGATAACATAAACACATTAAATGTCTTTTGAAAACTTCTAGCTATTTTGGTGTTTTCATTCCATTAAAAATGTATTGGGTAGAGGTGTCAGAAAAAAAAAAAAAAAACCGTACTATATAAAACAAATAGAGTCATCCTAAATGTGCTATGACCATTTTTGATATTTCTACTCGAAATACATTAAGAGTATAATTCTCCCAAGCAGAATAGTTATTCACAATAAAATCACGACCTCTGTCGAGTTATAGACAAATACCGAAAGACCGCACCATTGTTATCGGTTGCAATTAAGTATTACCAGTGATGACTGTTTCAGACAGTTTTTAATTGAAAACCGAGAGTAGAAAGACAATTGTCATATATCAACAGGTCAAATTAATGTGATCGAATGCAGTATGAGGGGGAAGTGGACCAGACCACTGATTAACAGTTTAAACACAATTAAATGTCTTGTGCTGTTTTTAAATTTTATGCTAGAGTTCAATATATAAAATAAAATACAAGGTAAATGCACAGCCAATATCTTTGGATTCTTATATGATTCGAACTTCGACTTCATCTCGCCATTACAGTCATTGAATTCTAAGAATTAAATAAAATGAATATAATTTAAATAAAGTAAAAAAAAAACCTGTTATGCTGAAATCTACTTATAGTTTAATAATAAACCCACTTATATTGTATTATTTTAAAATGTGAGAAGCATAAGTGTTCTGCATCGTAGAGAATGACTTTTATAAAATAGAAAAGTTCCCATACCAGGATGCGAATCATTACCATATTACATATACATTTGGCATCGGATTAAAAATTAAATAAAAACATATTATTTAACATTGGATTTCAATGATTGTCATAATTGAAAAAAAAAAATAATAATAATAAGAATTAGACTTTAAAATAATTTATTATTAATTTAAAATACAAGTATAGGTAATGTTAACGTTGGGTGACAACTTCCATTGCATAAACATATAATGTTGATTAATAGACTGGTGCTAGTGATTTCCAGTGGCTAGGCCGGTCGCCTTCTGTAGTCCCCTGGTCTTGGTCCTCTTAACCCAGGTCATGTCCTTGGGCACGCGAAAAATTCTTGCTGACTGCATCAACCGTCCATTACCGGGTAAAAGTAAGAGCGCGTTACAGTATAAATATTATTGTGTAACAATTTGATTCAGTAACATCTTTTGATGATTATTAATTTTTCATGGTGTCACCTGTAAAAGGAAATAAGAAGAAAATACTTAATGAACTGAGTACTGATTTGTTTTTATTTAAATAGCATACCAAATATTAAGTAATTTGTGTTAGTTAGTGCCTAAATATTAATAATTCATCTAGATAATTATGTATGTTGCTTTTATTCGAAATGTATAAAATATTTTGTATTTAAAGGGTACCACCCATTAACAGTTAATAAATAAATAAATATATATATATATATATATATATATCAATTGGGTTTTAAACAGAAAAAGAACAAGAAATGTTAGTTGAAATGTATTGTTGTATTATTATTGTAAACAAAATTAACTTCAGAGTAAAATGTGTAAATTTAGAAATATTTTTTTATATTCAGCAGCTTACAAATGATGAAGTAAACAAAATATTGTTGTGATGTAGTCATGTTAAATCTAAACTATGTCAGTACTAGTATTTGTATAAATCTTGATAAAAAAAATGCTATCACTATAGTCTATTGGGTAATTCCTAATTATTTGACGTAAAAAAGAATTATTTCTTACATAGTAGTGAGTGGTTGGTATCCATTGACTTCTGTAATATTTGACAACGATATATATTTGGAACTAGACGGAATTAATATTTTGTAAATCTTCATGATGTACCTGTGTCCATATTTCATAAAAAAAAAAAAAAAAAAAGTTTAAAATTGACCGAACTCGGGTCAAGCGAAGAAATTAAAGTTACATTGTATACTTACATTGGTAGGTAACAAAGAAAACTATTGCTACTTCCAGCAAACAAATTGTTCAGCTTGCAAATTATGTTCTTCCGGAACGTTGCCCTGGAAAACATTAAACGGGTCAATATAACAATGAAATTAACAGTAATCACAAATAGTTACCAGGGTTATACTGTGAATGTTTTAGTAATTTACTTGGAACACGGCCAATTCAAATCGATACAAGAAGAGGCAAAAAAAATTAAAGAGTATGAACATAAAATAGACGGTCTCAAAAATCGTTCTTCTTATCAATGATAGTACGGTTCGATAAGAAAATTCAGTGTCTACCAACTATATTGTTATTTAATATTTTACAATTTATTTAATTTAGCATGGTCATCTTGCGAAATTCAGTCGGCCAGTATTTGTCTGTGTTTAGTGTTTGACGTTTTAATATCCACCACTCAATTGTCGCTCTTGTTATTATTATAAAATAATGTTTTCTTTAATAATTTATTATTTTGATGTTAAATCCAATGACTTGACCGATCGCCGAATGCCGTTCACGTATTATTACAATGAAAATGTTTCATGCTGATTAATAATGAAATAACAACATACGACAAAACGGGAGAAACGGCTAACGGTTTGAATATTGATACATCATTGTCACTCGCGTTAGTATACCATTTATTAACGGTCGTTGAATACAATTCTGTACTAAATTATTACCACAGGCATACATAATGTGAAAATATTTAGGCACGTCGACCCTGTCTGGTATATTAGTTTCAAACGGTGGTCACTGCCGCCTCGCTGAGTCGTATTCAAACCGCACGAATATTGTCGATATTAAATTTCCCCCCCCCTCCCGCTGTCATTCTCGTCATCATTCATGTAAGTATCTATCATTAAATGTCTAGTACAATTTCTGTACCACAAACTCAATATGTATCCCCTATACATAATGTCACAATAATTTGCAGGTATAATGACATGTTTGGTTTGATAAAGGCCAGCCACCAGTTGTCAACTACGAGTTCAAATTACAGCTACGGCCGCCTGAGCCCTGTCGAGAACCACACAAATTGTGTCTGCATTAAATTTTCCTGGTGTTCGTCTCATCTTACACGTAAGTAACCGCCTTACAATAATTTGTAGGTTGACCCATTGTTATATTAATTTCAATATCAAACAGTGATACAGCGACTAAGCTCTGCAAGTTGGATTTTTGTTTGCCTCACTTCCTCTAGTTCTGTCGGCACTTCACCGTTCATGAATCCTATCCTATTGTATCGTGTACGATCATTATATATTGGAATATAACTTAACATGATCTCTTAAAATGTATTCAAACATATCTTCGGACACATTTTTGATGCCAGTATTGCTCTGTTAAATAAGTTGACAGCGAATCCTATGAAGTCTTATGCATTTTTTTTGTTGTTGACATTTTGTTACTTTAGTTATCCCTATTCTATGTGTTGAGAGTGTTTGTACTATTTGATGGATCTCCAAAATTGTTCAAATGGTACCACAGTCTTATGAATGAATTCTATCATATTCTATGTCCTTTATGCAAACAAAATTGATTTTTATTTAAATTTCTCATTTAACCTATCACTATTTTTAGCACAAAAATTCATGCCTCAATAATACTATTTCCGTCACTTTGACAGATACCCAAAACCCGTGGACCAGTTAATTTCTTTCTGTAATTCTAATTATTAAGATCGGAAAGTCATTAAAGTCATGCATATTTATATTGTCTACACAAATTGCACCAATGTACGTTTCTATGAAGAAATAACATTTCAGTCCTCAAAATGAATAATTAAATAAAATTCATTAGCCAACATAATTATGAATTAACAAATTACACATCATAATAGTAATGTTATTTGTCCCATAGATTCTATTCAATGGAGTATTGGTCTTTAATTGGTTTATAATTCCTAATATAATGGTGTAATTGATTTGTTATTTAGATAAAAGTGCCTATGAAGATGTAACGAAAAGACTGAAATTAGAAAATTAACACCAATAAGAACCTGTCATCCCTCAGCACTGCATACAATCGTGTCGTATATATATTTTGAAAAAATAAAATGCAGACGTCCAAGCGGCTATCAAAGATGATGAATAAATATTTGATGCCGAAGAGTAAGGTTTTAAAATGTACTACATTAAATATCTTAGATTATTAATATACGTTGTTGTCTTTTTTTTTGTTTTTTTTTAATTCAACAAAGTGTGATACCGTTGTATAACATAGTATAATATACTCCGAAGACAACATTTAACTTATAATGGTAACTATCACTCAGAATTTAAAGCCCCTTGCTGTAACATCTAACATATTCATAAAAATAGATAAATTATCAGAACTGGCATTTGATATCGTTTAGGATAAATGTTTATTAGATGTTGAAGAGTAAGTTTTTAAAATGTACTACAATTAATATTTTAGATTATTGATTTACGTTGTTATGTTTTTTGAATTCAACAGTGTAGTCTTGTTAAATGTGAACACAATAAGAAGTTTGTACACCTTGCAATTGGACATGTTAAAGCTATTAAACTGGAAATATCCAACAGTGTCCTATGCCGCACGACATTAAGGCGATCAAATGCTGTATGAGGTGGAAGTGGACGTAAACCACTGATTAACGGTTGAAACACAAACAAATGTCTTCTGCTGATTACAAACAAGGAGCTAGAGTACAAGATATAGATTTATACAAATTGTTAATCAAAAAACAAATAGAATTTATTTAAACCTTTTTATATGAAATAAATGTACAAGTAATCCCTTGTATCATTATTGCAATTATTTTTTGTGTAATTACGATTAAAAAAAAAAAAATGTATACTCCATCTGTGTTTGTCGCGAAACTACCTTAATTGCATAGAATATTCAATAGAATTCTATTGGTGTCATAGCTACCTCTTTTTGTAAAAATGTTTGTTTTATGATAACATAAACACATTAAATGTTGTTTGAAAACTTCTAGCTATTTTGGTGTTTTCATTTCCATTAAAAATGTATTGGGTAGAGGTGTCAAGAAAAAAAAAAAAACCGTACTATATGAAACAGATAGAGTCATCCTAAATGTGCTATGACCATTTTTGATATTTCTACTCGAAATACATTAAGAGTATAATTCTCCCAAGCAGAATAGTTATTCACAATAAAATCACGACCTCTGTCGAGTTATCGACAAATACCGAAAGAGAGCACCATTGTTATCGGTTGCAATTAAGTATTACCAGTGATGACTGTTTCAGACAGTTTTTAATTGAAAACCGAGTGTAGAATGAAAATTGATATAAAATTGTCAAATTAATGTGATCGAATGCAGTATGCGGTGGAAGTGGACCAAACCATTGATTAACAGTTTAAACACATTTAAATGTATTCTGCTGTTTTTAAATTTTAAGCTAGAGTACAATATATAAAATAATATACAAGGTAAATGCACAGCCAACATCTTTGGATCTTTATATGATTCGAACTGAAATCTACATATAGTTTAATAATTAACCCACTTATATTGTATTATTTTAAAATGTGAGAAGCATAAGTGGTTCTGCATCATACAGAATGACTTTCATAAATTATAAATGTTCCCATACCAGGATGCGAATCATAACCATATTATTTAACATTGGATTTCAATGATTGTCATAAGTGAAAAAACAAAAAAAATCATAAGAATTAGACTTTAAAAAAATTTATTATTTATTTAAAATACAAGTAAAGGTAGTGTTATCGTTGGGTGACAACTTCCATTACATAAACATATAACTTTGATTAATAGACTGGTGCGAGTGATTTCCATTGGCAAGGCCATTCACATTCTGTAAGCCCCTCCTCTCGATGCTCTTAACCAAGGTTATGTCCTTGGGCATGCGAAGAATTATTGCTGACTGCATCAACCGTCTATTACCGGGTAAAAGTAAGAGCGTGTTTAAGTATAAATATTATTGTGTAACAATTTGATTCAGAAACCTCTTTTGATGATTATTAATTTTTCATGATGTCACCTGTAAAAGGAAATTAGAAATAAATACCCAATGAACTGTGTACTGAATTGTTATTATTTAAATAGCATACTAGAAATTCAGTAATTTGTGTTAGTTAGTGCCTAAATATTAATAATTCATCTAGATAATTATGTATTGTTGCTTTTATTCGAAATGTACTAATTATTTTGTATTTAAAGGGTACCACCCATTAACAGTAAATAAATAAAAAAATAAATATATATATATATCAATTGGGTTATAAACAGAAAAAGAACAAGAAATGTTAGTTGAAATGTATTGTTGTATTATTATTATTGTGAACAAAATTAACAATAGCCTAAAATGTGTAAATTTACAAAGATATTTTTATATTGAGCAGCTTACAAATGATGAAGTAAACAAAATATTGTTGTGATGTAGTCATGTTAAATCTAAACTAGTATTTAGTACTAGTATTTGTATAAACCTTCATAAAAAAAATGCTATCACTATAGTCTATTGGGTAATTCATAACTATTTGACGTAAAAAAGTATTATTTCTTACATAGTAGTGAGTGCTTGGTGTCCATTGATTTCTGTAATGTTTGACCACGATTTATATTTGGCACTTGACGGAATTAAAATCATGTTAATCTTCATGATGTACCGGTGTCCATATTTTATAAAAAAAAAAAAAAAGTTTAAAATTTGCATTTGAGAAAATCAACAACTTTTAACATTGACCAAACTCGGGACAAGCAAAGGAATTAAAATTACATTGTATACTTACATTGGTAGGTAACAAAGAAAACTATTGCTACTTCCAGAAAAAAATTGTTCTGCTTGCAAATTATGCTCATCCGGAACGTTGCCCTGCAAAACATTAAAAGAGTCAATAAGACAATGAAATTAACAGTAATCACAAATAGTTACCAGGGTATTACTGTGAATTTTTTGGTAATTTACTTCGAACACGGCCAATTCAAATCGATACTAGAAGTGGCAAAAAACATTTAAGAGTATGAACATAAAATACACATCTCAAAAATCGCCCTTCTTATCAATGATAGTACGTTCCGATAAGAAAATTCAGTATCTATACTCCGTGCCACGAGAGAAGTATCCCGTGTCCGATCAAAATGTGATCGTTTTCGCGCATCCCCACTTATTTGACATACAGACCTTGCACGATTGCAATCGTTAACGGTCGGGAACGTTGTATAGCCTGTATCGTTGTTATTACACTTAATATAGTTAGTCAATACGTTTGTATTACTACGTTTATGAACCCCACGATTACTTTCACTCCGTTTACTGTTTAATTTTTTTACTGTTACTTTGGACTGTTTATTTTTTTGAAATGAACACTTCAAACGAATTGCCATCAACTAATCAGCCTACCACATCTGCTGAGCCAAATGTGGAGTCTCAAAAAATATCTTCACCCATTAAAAAAAATCAAAAAGGACGGGTAAGAATTTTTTAATTATGATAATTATAATAATTTGATTTTATTTTTTATATTTTATACTTAATACCTAATATTTTATTCGTAGAAAAATCTTCTTATACTTATGTGTTACTTTATTCGTAGATTCTAAATTATGAACGAATCGAATAATTTTTATTTTTGAACGTTGCATAGTTTTTAAATAATTTAATAATTATTGTTTCAGTTTGTTGGAAAAAGGCAAAAACTGATGATTGTCAATCTGTACAAGGCGAAAAAGCAACTACAGCCCGACATTAAGTACAAAGAATTGATGGTGTCTATTTCACGTGATTCTGGGATTGGAATGCGTACAGTTATAAGTACAATAAGAGAATACAAAAACACGGGTGAATGTAACTCACCACAAAAAACTAAAATCCGTCCTACAGTTAATGATAAAATTGACGATTTTGATAAATATGCGATTCGACAAAAAATTCATAGGTTTTGGTTTAAAAATGAAATTCCCACATTAAAAAAAATTGTTCAAGCCATAAATGACGATTCACTTCTTCCAAATATTCCTTGTACATCTTTGCGGCGGGTATTAAAAGAATTAAATTTTAAATTAACAAAAAGAAACTGTAATAGCGCTTTAACAGAAAGAGCAGATCTTGTGGTGTGGCGACAAAAGTATATCGAGGACATAAGGCGTTATCGGGATGAAGGTCGTACGATATATTTTTTAGATGAGACATGGGTAAACGCAGGCGAGTGTAGCAGTAAAGTATGTATTGATACTTCTGTGAAATCTCATACAGATGCATTCCTGAAAGGACTGACTACAGGTCCAAAAAATCAGTCAGGTAAAGGGAAGTGGTTAATACTTGTCCATATCGGTTCAGCAGATGGTTTCGTCGATGGGTGTCTATTGTGTTTTGAGTCAGAAAACAACACAGTCGACTACCACGACGAAATGAATGGGGATACGTTTTATGATTGGTTTTGTGGAGTTTTGCCCCGATTGAAGGACAATGCCGTGATAGTCATGGACAATGCTTCCTACCATTCTGTCAAAAAGGATCCGGTTCCCACAAATGCATGGAAAAAAGAGGACATTAAAAATTGGTTGAAGTCAAAAGATGTGGTTTTAGACAAACCCTTGATAAAATTTCGATTACTTGACATGGTAAATGAAATTAGACCTCGCCATGATAAGTACGTAATCGACGAAGAAGCCTTGAAATCAAATAAACTTGTATTGCGTTTGCCACCTTACCACAGTGAACTGAATCCAATAGAACTTGCGTGGTCTGTTGTGAAAAATCACATCAAACAAAACAACACAACGTTTAAATTAAACGATGTTAAAAATTTATTGAACGAAGGAGTCCAGAAAGTGACTTCTGAAATGTGGGCCAATTTCGTTAGTCACACCATAAAAGAAGAGGACGAATTGTATGACATCGACATAATTTCTGATAGAATGATGAATGATAAATGATAAAGATGAGCATATAATGACAATAACTGGTGACACTTCGTCTGATTTTTCTGACGAGTAATATTTTTTGTTTTATATTTATATTTATGTAAAATATATTGTTTATATATATATTTTTTTTGGTTATTTATATAATTGTAAACTATGTTATTAGTCTTAACATACGTAAATTAGTTTTGAATATATCGAAGGACGATATTATTATAATTATATTTTGTTTAGTATTATTTGTTGACCAATGATTTTTGGACTTCCTAATTAGTTAGACGCCTACAATATAATTACGTACAATCAAATAAAGTAAATTCAAATTCAACAATTGTTTTTTATAAATAATAATACTTAAAAAAAAAATCGATTTAAATTAAGTTGTTGGTGTGTATGCGCAAAATATATGAGTTAAAGACATAAAATATAATATAATATAATCACTCTGTATAACACATTCCACGCTGTATGCACGCCACAGCGCGAACCGTAGAGGTTAAAGTGGGGGAAACTGAGTCGACTACCACTAGCTACCGTCAGTCTGCATGCCCGAAACATGTTACTTCTCTCGTGGTGCGGAGTATAGCACTATATTGTTATTTAATATTTTGCAAATTATTTAATTTAGAATGGTCATCTTGTGAAATTCAATCCGTGAGTATTTGTCTGGGTTTATTTTACTAACCACAACTCAGGTGTCGTTCTTGTTATTATTATAAAATAATCAAAACAATAATAAATATATGATTATTCTATTGACTCTATCAAATAGGTAGTATAACAACAGCAGCAGAAGGCCATGATGAAATTATTATACAGCGGACAACTGTGGCTAGCTTTAAAATTATTTTGAAATTTGCTCAACTATTATAATCATCCAGAGGTCTGGAATAAGATAACTGCTTCACTGTTCCTTTTGCTACAAAATTAATAAGAAACATAATATCCTTATACAATTGCAAAGTTGCCTAATTTGAAAATTGTATAATCCTGCAATATTTTAATCGGTATGTTATATATAAAAAAAAAATTGTCTGTTATTTTAATAGTCTTTGTTATATACTTAATAAATATATGATTATTTAATTGACTATATCAAATAGGTAGTATGCCAACCTTTAATGTATTTTTGTTTTTTTGTAATATGAATTTATCATCGTTTTCGTCCATTGAATAGGAAGAATTAAAGACGTTGTTTGAATCCCACTGTATACGAGTGTCATGTGAACTATTTGTAGTGCCGGCTGATCCTGTTCTTTTCTTTTGTTTTTGTTTAGAAATAGTTTGTGAAGAATTATGATTAATCTTGTTTTTGACTAGTGTATTTTTGTAACGATAATTGCTGCTTGCAGTTTGATTGTTCATTATAAAAATATGATAATTGTCGGTGGATCAGAGTAATCCAAAGGTCATCGTTCCTGCAATGCCTTGGAGGAAAGATAAGGGAAATATGTATCATACACGAATGTATTTGTATATAGTTATGTTATTTTGTTTTTTCTTCCCCTCTATGAGGATTGTAGCCGCTCTAGGACATAGGGCCTATTTCAGTATTGGAAACTGAGACGAATGTTTGTTAGCACTAAATTTCCGATTGTATTGTGGCGATTATTTTTAACATGAGGATTAACGAAATTGCATGACCGTACGGTTTGGCTGTTCACGTGGGACTAAAGAAAATTGATATAATACAGTCAAATTAAAAAATGGACAATATTGCCAGGTCAAATGAAGGTGATCGAATGCAGTATGAGGTGGAAGTGGACCAAACCACTGATTAACAGTTTAAACACAATTAAATGTTTTCTGCTGTTTTTAAATTTCAATCTAGAGTACAATATATAAAATAATATACAAGGTAAATGCAAAGCGATCATCTTTGGATCCTTATATGATTCGAACTTCGACTTCATCTCGTCATTAAAGTCATTGAATTCAAGAATTAAATAAAATGAATATAATTTAAATAAAGTAAAAAAAAATCTGTTATGCTGAAATCTACATATAGTTTAATAATTAACCCACTTATATTGTATTATTTTAAAATGTGAGAAGCATAAGTGGTTCTGCATCATACAGAATGACTTTCATAAATTATAAATGTTCCCATACCAGGATGCGAATCATAACCATATTATTTAACATTGGATTTCAATGATTGTCATAAGTGAAAAAACGAAAAAATCATAAGAATTAGACTTTAAAAAAATTTATTAAAATACAAGTAAAGGTAGTGTTATCGTTAGGTGACAACTTCCATTACATAAACATATAACTTTGATTAATAGACTGGTGCGAGTGATTTCCATTGGCTAGGCCATTCACATTCTTTAAGCCCCTCCTCTCGATGCTCTTAACCAAGGTTATGTCCTTGGGCATGCGAAGAATTATTGCTGACTGCATCAACCGTCTATTACCGGGTAAAAGTAAGAGCGTGTTTAAGTATAAATACTATTGTGTAACAATTTGATTCAGAACCCTCTTTTGATGATTATTAATTTTTCATGATGTCACCTGTAAAAGGAAATTAGAAATAAATACCCAATGAAATGTGTACTGAAATGTTTTTATTTAAATAGCATACTAGAAATTCAGTAATTTGTGTTAGTTAGTGCCTAAATATTAATAATTCATCTAGATAATAATGTATTGTTTCTTTTATTCGAAATGTATTAATTATTTTGTATTTAAAGGGTACCACCCATTAACAGTTAATAAATAAATAAATAAAAAAATATATATATATCATTTGGGTTATAAACAGAAAAAGAACAAGAAATGTTAGATGAAATGTATTGTTGTATTATTATTATTGTAAACAAAATTAACTTTAGCCTTAAATGTGTAAATTTACAAATATATTTTTATAATGAGCAGCTTACAAATGATGAAGTCAACAAAATATTGTTGTGATGTAGTCATGTAAAATCTATACTATGTCAGTACTGGAATTTGTATCAACCTTCATAAAAAAAATGCTATCACTATAGTCTATTGGGTAATTCATAATTATTTAATGTAAAAAAGTATTATTTCTTACCTAGTAGTGAGTGCTTGGTATCCATTGATTTCTGTAATGTTTGACCACGATTTATATTTGGAACTAGACGGAATTAAAATCTTGTTAATCTTCATGATGTACCGGTGTCCATATTTCATAAAAAAAAAAAAAAAGTTTAAAATTTGCATTTCAAAACTTCAATAACATTTAAAATTGACCGGACTCGAGACAAGAAAAGCAATTAAAATTACATTGTATACTTACATTGGTAGGTATCAAAGAAAACTATTGCTACTTCCAGAAAAAATTGTTCTGCTTGCAAATTATGCTCTTCCGGAAAGTTGCCCTGCAAAACATTAAAAGAGTCAATAAAACAATGAAATTAACAGTAATCACAAATAGTTACCAGGGTTATACTGTGAATGTTTTTGGTAATTTACTTGGAACACGGCCAATTCAAATCGACACAAGAAGTGGCAAAAAACATTTAAGAGTATGAACATAAAATACACATCTCAAAAATGGCCCTTCTTATCAATGATAGTACGGTCCGATAAGAAAATACAGTATCTAGCACTATAATGTTATTTAATATTTTACAATTTATTTAATTTGGAATGGTCATCATGTGAAATTCAGTCCGTGAGTATTTGTCTGGGATCATTTTACTATTCACAACTCCAGTGTCGTTCTTGTTATTATTATAAAATAATCATAATAATAATAAATACATGATAATATAATTGACTCTATCAAATAGGTAGTATAACAACAGCTGCAGAAGGCCATGATGAAATTATTATACAGCGGACAACTGTGGCAAGCTTTAAAATTATTTTGAAATTTGTACATCTATTATAATCATCCAGAAGTTTGGAATATGATAACTGCAACACTGATACTTTTGCTACAAAATAAATAAGAAACGTAAAATCCTCATACAATTGATAAGTTCCCTAATTTGAAAATTGTATAATCCTGCATTATTTTAATCGGTATGTTATATATAAAATAAAATTGTCGGTTTTTAGTAGTCTTTGGTTATATACCTAATTAATATATGTTTTCTTTAATAGACACCATCAAATTGGTAGTATAACTACAGCAGCAAAAGGCCATGATGAAATTCTTCTACAGCGGACAACTGAGGCTACCTTTAAAATTATTTTGAAATTTGCACATCTATTATAATCATCCAGAGGTTTGGAATATGATAACTGCTACACTGATACTTTTGCTACAATATTAATAAGAAACATTAGTCTCAAAACAATTGACATGTTCCCTAATTTGAAAATTGTATAATCCTGCATTATTTTAAACGGTATGTTATATATAAAATAAAATTGTCAGTTTTTTAGTAGTCTTTGGTTATATTTTTTATTAATATTTGTATATGTTATCGACTCTATCAAATAGGTAGTATGACAACAGCTGCGAATGCCATGATGAAATTATTCTATATCGGACCATATTGGCTACCTTCAAAGTGTCCTTGATATATGCTTGATCATTGTAAACATAAAAATGTCAAGAATATAATAACTGCTTCACTGTTCCTTTTGTAACAAAAATTAATAAGAAACATTGGTCCCAAATCAATTGACAAGTTTCCTAATTTGAAAATTGTATAATCCTGCATTATTTTAAACGGTATGTAATATATAAAATAAAATTGTCGGTTTTTTAGTAGTCTTTGGTTATATATTTTATTAATATATGTATATGTTATCGACTCTATCAAATAGGTAGTATGACAGCAGCAGAAGGCCATGATGAAATTCTTCTACAGCGGACAACTGAGGCTACCTTTAAAATTATTTTGAAATTTGCTCAACTATTATAATATTCCAGAGGTTTGGAATATAATAACTGCTACACTGATACTTATGCTACAATATTAATAAGAAACATTAGTCCCAAAACAATTGACATGTTCCCTAATTTGAAAATTGTATAATCCTGCATTATTTTATCGGTATGTTATATATAAAATAAAATTGTAGGTTTTTAGTAGTCTTTTGTTATATGCTTAATTAATATATGATTATTTTATCGCCTCTATCAAATAGGTAGTATGACAACAGCTGCGAAAACCATGATGAAATTATTCTACAGCGGACAACATTGGCTATCTTCAAAGTGTCCTTGATATATGCTTGATCATTGTAAATATAAAAATGTTAGGAATATTATAACTGCTTCACAGTTCCTTTTGTTGCAAAATTTATAAGTAACATATTGTCCTTATACAATTGACAATTTTCCTTATTTGAATATTGTATAATCCTGCATTATTTTAATCGGTAAGTTTTATTTAATTTAAAATTGTCGGTTTTTAGTAGTCTGTGGTTATATACCTAATTAATATATGTATATGTTATCAACTCTATCAAATAGGTAGTATGACAACAGCTGCAGAAGGCCATGATGAAATTATTATTCAGCGGACAACTGTGTCATGCTTTAAAATTATTTTGAAATTTGCACATCTATTATAATCATCCAGAGGTCTGGAATATGATAACTGTTACACTGATACTTTTGCTACAAAATGAATAAGAAACATTAGTACCAAAACAATTGACATGTTCCCTATTTTAAAAATGTATAATCCTGCATTATTTTAATCGGTATGTTATATATAAAAAAAATATTGTCTGTTTTTTTAATATTCTTTGTTATATACTTAATAAATATATGATTATTTAATTGACTATATCAAATTGGTAGTATACCTACCTTTAACGTATTTTTGTTTTTTTGTAATATGAATTTATCATCGTTTTCGTCCGTTGAATAGGAAGAATTAAAGACGTTGTTTGAATCACAATGTATACGAGTGTCATGTGAACTATTTGTAGTGCTGGCTGATCCTGTTCTTTGTTTTTGTATTTGTTTAGAAATAGTTTGTGAGGAATTATGATTAATCTTGTTTTTGACTAGTGTATTTTTGTAATGATTATTGCTGCTTGCAGTTTGATTGTTCATTATAAAACTATGATAATTGTTGGTGAATCAGAGTAATCGCCGGTCCAAAGGTCACCGCTCCTGCAATGCCTTGGACGAGAGATAAGGGAAATATGTATCATACACTAATGTATTTGTATATTCTTATGTTATTTTGTTTTGTTATTTTTATTTTTCTTCCCCTCTATGAGGATTGTAGCCGATCTAGGACATAGGGCCTACTACAGTATTGGAAACTGAGACGAATGTTTGTTAGCACTAAATTTCCGATTGTATTGTGGCGATTATTTTTAACATGAGGATTAACGAAATTGCATGACCGTACGGATTGACTGTTCGCGTGGGACTAAAAGAAAATTGATATAATATAGTCAAATCAAAAAATGGACAATATTGTCAGGTCAAATGAAGTTGATCGAATGCAGTATGAGGTGGAAGTGGACTAAACCTCTGATTAACAGTTTAAACACAATTAAATGTCTTTTAATGTTTTTAAATTTTAAACTAGTACAATATATAAAATAATATACTAGGTAAATGCAAAGCGATCATCTTTGGATCCTTATATGATTCGAACTTCCACTTCATTTCGCCTATAAATTCATTGAAATCTAAGAATTAAATAAAGTAAAAAAAAATAAAATCTGGTGTGCAGAAATCTACTTATAGTTTAATAATAAATCTACTTATATTGTTTTATTTTAAAATGTGAGAAGCATAAGGGTTCTGCATCACACAAAAAAGTCTACAGCCCCTGTGGCCTAATGGATAAGGCATCGGTCTCCTAAACCGGGGATTGTGGGTTCGAATCCCACCAGGGGTGCGGTAAAATTTTTGTATCCATCTAGTATGGTCTAGTTGTTAAATTACCTGGCTTTCACTCAGGAGGCTCGGGTTCGATTCCCGGTATCGGATTATATATTTTACATATTACATCAACCTCCATACCACGTTGAATACACCAGTTCTCGTCTGATCTTAGGTAGATACCCAAAACCAATGGACCAGTTAATTTCTTTTTATAATTCTAATTATTAAGATCGGAAACTTTCCCTTCATCATTTAAGTCATGCATATTTATATTGTCTACACAAATTGCACCAATGTACGTTTCTCTGAAGATATAACATTTCAGTCCTTCAAATGAATAATTAAATAAAACTCATTAGCCGACATGATTATGAATTGCTATGATTATACAATTACTATTAACTCGTACACAAAGATATTTTATTCTGAACTGAACGTCTGTCTAATAGACGATTCATACATTTTTTTTTTTTTTTTTACAGTAAAATTGATAATAATCTACAATATACTATAATAAAATAAAACATAATAGACTATTATAAATTATATCTGTACTCAACGGTAAATCTGGTTTGCCAACCAAAAAACGATTCAGAGCTAAGTAATTTGAAATGTCATAGTTTTAATTTTTATATTTATTTTAATATTGCTGATAATAGAGTATATTATATACATACAAATTTATATATTTAGAAATATAAAACAAATTATAATAGTAATGTTATTTGTTCCATAGACTCTATTCAATGGAGTATTGTCCTTTAATTGGTTTATAATTCCTAATATAATGGTGTAATTGATTATTTATTTAGATAAAAGTGTTTATGAAGATGTAACGAAAAGACTGAAATTAGAAAATTAACACCAATAAGAACCTGTCATCCCTCAGCTCTGCATTCAATCGAGACGTATATATATTTTGAAAAAATAAAATACAGACGTCCAAGCTGCTATCAAAGATGATGAATAATTATTCGATGCCGAAGAGTAAGGTTTTAAAATGTACTACATTAAATATCTTAGATTATTGATATACATTGTTGTCATTATTTTTTTTTTTAATTCAACAAAGTGTGATACCGTTGTATAACATAGTATACTATATTCCGAAGTCAACATTTAACTTATAATGGTAACTATCACTCAGATTTTAAAGCCCCTTGCTGTAACATCTAACATATTCATAAAAATAGATAAATTATCAGAACTGGCATTTGATATCGTTTAGGATAAATGTTTATTAGATGTTGATGAGTAAGTTTTTAAAATGTACTACAATAAATATCTTAGATTATTGCTTTACGTTGTTATGTTTTTTGAATTCAACAGTGTAGTCTTGTTAAATGTGAACACAATAAGAAGTTCGTACACCTTGCAATTGGACATGTTAAAGCTATTAAACTGGAAATATCCAACAGTGTCCTATGCCGCAAGACATTAAGGCGATCAAATGCTGTATGAGGTGGAAGTGGACGTAAACCACTGATTAACGGTTGAAACACAAACAAATGTCTTCTGCTGATTACAAACAAGGAGCTAGAGTACAAGATATAGATTTATACAAATTGTTAATCAAAAAACAAATAGAATTTATTTAATCCTTTTTATATGAAATAAATGTACAAATAATCCCATGTATCATTATTGCAATTATTTTTGGTGTAATTACGATTAAAAAAAAAAAAAAATGTATACTCCATCTGTGTTTGTTGCGGAACTACCATAATTGCATAGAATATTCAATAGAATTCTATTGGTGTCATAGCTACCTCTTTTTGTAAAAATGTTTGTTGTATGATAACATAAACACATTAAATGTCTTTTGAAAACTTCTAGCTATTTTGGTGTTTTCATTCCATTAAAAATGTATTGGGTAGAGGTGTCAGAAAAAAAAAAAAAAAACCGTACTATATAAAACAAATAGAGTCATCCTAAATGTGCTATGACCATTTTTGATATTTCTACTCGAAATACATTAAGAGTATAATTCTCCCAAGCAGAATAGTTATTCACAATAAAATCACGACCTCTGTCGAGTTATAGACAAATACCGAAAGACCGCACCATTGTTATCGGTTGCAATTAAGTATTACCAGTGATGACTGTTTCAGACAGTTTTTAATTGAAAACCGAGAGTAGAAAGACAATTGTCATATATCAACAGGTCAAATTAATGTGATCGAATGCAGTATGAGGGGGAAGTGGACCAGACCACTGATTAACAGTTTAAACACAATTAAATGTCTTGTGCTGTTTTTAAATTTTATGCTAGAGTTCAATATATAAAATAAAATACAAGGTAAATGCACAGCCAATATCTTTGGATTCTTATATGATTCGAACTTCGACTTCATCTCGCCATTACAGTCATTGAATTCTAAGAATTAAATAAAATGAATATAATTTAAATAAAGTAAAAAAAAAACCTGTTATGCTGAAATCTACTTATAGTTTAATAATAAACCCACTTATATTGTATTATTTTAAAATGTGAGAAGCATAAGTGTTCTGCATCGTAGAGAATGACTTTTATAAAATAGAAAAGTTCCCATACCAGGATGCGAATCATTACCATATTACATATACATTTGGCATCGGATTAAAAATTAAATAAAAACATATTATTTAACATTGGATTTCAATGATTGTCATAATTGAAAAAAAAAATAATAATAATAAGAATTAGACTTTAAAATAATTTATTATTAATTTAAAATACAAGTATAGGTAATGTTAACGTTGGGTGACAACTTCCATTGCATAAACATATAATGTTGATTAATAGACTGGTGCTAGTGATTTCCAGTGGCTAGGCCGGTCGCCTTCTGTAGTCCCCTGGTCTTGGTCCTCTTAACCCAGGTCATGTCCTTGGGCACGCGAAAAATTCTTGCTGACTGCATCAACCGTCCATTACCGGGTAAAAGTAAGAGCGCGTTACAGTATAAATATTATTGTGTAACAATTTGATTCAGTAACATCTTTTGATGATTATTAATTTTTCATGGTGTCACCTGTAAAAGGAAATAAGAAGAAAATACTTAATGAACTGAGTACTGATTTGTTTTTATTTAAATAGCATACCAAATATTAAGTAATTTGTGTTAGTTAGTGCCTAAATATTAATAATTCACCTAGATAATTATGTATGTTGCTTTTATTCGAAATGTATTAAATATTTTGTATTTAAAGGGTACCACCCATTAACAGTTAATAAATAAATAAATATATATATATCAATTGGGTTTTAAACAGAAAAAGAACAAGAAATGTTAGTTGAAATGTATTGTTGTATTATTATTGTAAACAAAATTAACTTCAGAGTAAAATGTGTAAATTTAGAAATATTTTTTTATATTCAGCAGCTTACAAATGATGAAGTAAACAAAATATTGTTGTGATGTAGTCATGTTAAATCTAAACTATGTCAGTACTAGTATTTGTATAAATCTTGATAAAAAAAATGCTATCACTATAGTCTATTGGGTAATTCCTAATTATTTGACGTAAAAAAGAATTATTTCTTACATAGTAGTGAGTGGTTGGTATCCATTGACTTCTGTAATATTTGACAACGATATATATTTGGAACTAGACGGAATTAATATTTTGTAAATCTTCATGATGTACCTGTGTCCATATTTCATAAAAAAAAAAAAAAAAAAAGTTTAAAATTGACCGAACTCGGGTCAAGCGAAGAAATTAAAGTTACATTGTATACTTACATTGGTAGGTAACAAAGAAAACTATTGCTACTTCCAGCAAACAAATTGTTCAGCTTGCAAATTATGTTCTTCCGGAACGTTGCCCTGGAAAACATTAAACGGGTCAATATAACAATGAAATTAACAGTAATCACAAATAGTTACCAGGGTTATACTGTGAATGTTTTAGTAATTTACTTGGAACACGGCCAATTCAAATCGATACAAGAAGAGGCAAAAAAAATTAAAGAGTATGAACATAAAATAGACGGTCTCAAAAATCGTTCTTCTTATCAATGATAGTACGGTTCGATAAGAAAATTCAGTGTCTACCAACTATATTGTTATTTAATATTTTACAATTTATTTAATTTAGCATGGTCATCTTGCGAAATTCAGTCGGCCAGTATTTGTCTGTGTTTAGTGTTTGACGTTTTAATATCCACCACTCAATTGTCGCTCTTGTTATTATTATAAAATAATGTTTTCTTTAATAATTTATTATTTTGATGTTAAATCCAATGACTTGACCGATCGCCGAATGCCGTTCACGTATTATTACAATGAAAATGTTTCATGCTGATTAATAATGAAATAACAACATACGACAAAACGGGAGAAACGGCTAACGGTTTGAATATTGATACATCATTGTCACTCGCGTTAGTATACCATTTATTAACGGTCGTTGAATACAATTCTGTACTAAATTATTACCACAGGCATACATAATGTGAAAATATTTAGGCACGTCGACCCTGTCTGGTATATTAGTTTCAAACGGTGGTCACTGCCGCCTCGCTGAGTCGTATTCAAACCGCACGAATATTGTCGATATTAAATTTCCCCCCCCCTCCCGCTGTCATTCTCGTCATCATTCATGTAAGTATCTATCATTAAATGTCTAGTACAATTTCTGTACCACAAACTCAATATGTATCCCCTATACATAATGTCACAATAATTTGCAGGTATAATGACATGTTTGGTTTGATAAAGGCCAGCCACCAGTTGTCAACTACGAGTTCAAATTACAGCTACGGCCGCCTGAGCCCTGTCGAGAACCACACAAATTGTGTCTGCATTAAATTTTCCTGGTGTTCGTCTCATCTTACACGTAAGTAACCGCCTTACAATAATTTGTAGGTTGACCCATTGTTATATTAATTTCAATATCAAACAGTGATACAGCGACTAAGCTCTGCAAGTTGGATTTTTGTTTGCCTCACTTCCTCTAGTTCTGTCGGCACTTCACCGTTCATGAATCCTATCCTATTGTATCGTGTACGATCATTATATATTGGAATATAACTTAACATGATCTCTTAAAATGTATTCAAACATATCTTCGGACACATTTTTGATGCCAGTATTGCTCTGTTAAATAAGTTGACAGCGAATCCTATGAAGTCTTATGCATTTTTTTTGTTGTTGACATTTTGTTACTTTAGTTATCCCTATTCTATGTGTTGAGAGTGTTTGTACTATTTGATGGATCTCCAAAATTGTTCAAATGGTACCACAGTCTTATGAATGAATTCTATCATATTCTATGTCCTTTATGCAAACAAAATTGATTTTTATTTAAATTTCTCATTTAACCTATCACTATTTTTAGCACAAAAATTCATGCCTCAATAATACTATTTCCGTCACTTTGACAGATACCCAAAACCCGTGGACCAGTTAATTTCTTTCTGTAATTCTAATTATTAAGATCGGAAAGTCATTAAAGTCATGCATATTTATATTGTCTACACAAATTGCACCAATGTACGTTTCTATGAAGAAATAACATTTCAGTCCTCAAAATGAATAATTAAATAAAATTCATTAGCCAACATAATTATGAATTAACAAATTACACATCATAATAGTAATGTTATTTGTCCCATAGATTCTATTCAATGGAGTATTGGTCTTTAATTGGTTTATAATTCCTAATATAATGGTGTAATTGATTTGTTATTTAGATAAAAGTGCCTATGAAGATGTAACGAAAAGACTGAAATTAGAAAATTAACACCAATAAGAACCTGTCATCCCTCAGCACTGCATACAATCGTGTCGTATATATATTTTGAAAAAATAAAATGCAGACGTCCAAGCGGCTATCAAAGATGATGAATAAATATTTGATGCCGAAGAGTAAGGTTTTAAAATGTACTACATTAAATATCTTAGATTATTAATATACGTTGTTGTCTTTTTTTTTGTTTTTTTTTAATTCAACAAAGTGTGATACCGTTGTATAACATAGTATAATATACTCCGAAGACAACATTTAACTTATAATGGTAACTATCACTCAGAATTTAAAGCCCCTTGCTGTAACATCTAACATATTCATAAAAATAGATAAATTATCAGAACTGGCATTTGATATCGTTTAGGATAAATGTTTATTAGATGTTGAAGAGTAAGTTTTTAAAATGTACTACAATTAATATTTTAGATTATTGATTTACGTTGTTATGTTTTTTGAATTCAACAGTGTAGTCTTGTTAAATGTGAACACAATAAGAAGTTTGTACACCTTGCAATTGGACATGTTAAAGCTATTAAACTGGAAATATCCAACAGTGTCCTATGCCGCACGACATTAAGGCGATCAAATGCTGTATGAGGTGGAAGTGGACGTAAACCACTGATTAACGGTTGAAACACAAACAAATGTCTTCTGCTGATTACAAACAAGGAGCTAGAGTACAAGATATAGATTTATACAAATTGTTAATCAAAAAACAAATAGAATTTATTTAAACCTTTTTATATGAAATAAATGTACAAGTAATCCCTTGTATCATTATTGCAATTATTTTTTGTGTAATTACGATTAAAAAAAAAAAAATGTATACTCCATCTGTGTTTGTCGCGAAACTACCTTAATTGCATAGAATATTCAATAGAATTCTATTGGTGTCATAGCTACCTCTTTTTGTAAAAATGTTTGTTTTATGATAACATAAACACATTAAATGTTGTTTGAAAACTTCTAGCTATTTTGGTGTTTTCATTTCCATTAAAAATGTATTGGGTAGAGGTGTCAAGAAAAAAAAAAAAACCGTACTATATGAAACAGATAGAGTCATCCTAAATGTGCTATGACCATTTTTGATATTTCTACTCGAAATACATTAAGAGTATAATTCTCCCAAGCAGAATAGTTATTCACAATAAAATCACGACCTCTGTCGAGTTATCGACAAATACCGAAAGAGAGCACCATTGTTATCGGTTGCAATTAAGTATTACCAGTGATGACTGTTTCAGACAGTTTTTAATTGAAAACCGAGTGTAGAATGAAAATTGATATAAAATTGTCAAATTAATGTGATCGAATGCAGTATGCGGTGGAAGTGGACCAAACCATTGATTAACAGTTTAAACACATTTAAATGTATTCTGCTGTTTTTAAATTTTAAGCTAGAGTACAATATATAAAATAATATACAAGGTAAATGCACAGCCAACATCTTTGGATCTTTATATGATTCGAACTGAAATCTACATATAGTTTAATAATTAACCCACTTATATTGTATTATTTTAAAATGTGAGAAGCATAAGTGGTTCTGCATCATACAGAATGACTTTCATAAATTATAAATGTTCCCATACCAGGATGCGAATCATAACCATATTATTTAACATTGGATTTCAATGATTGTCATAAGTGAAAAAACAAAAAAAATCATAAGAATTAGACTTTAAAAAAATTTATTATTTATTTAAAATACAAGTAAAGGTAGTGTTATCGTTGGGTGACAACTTCCATTACATAAACATATAACTTTGATTAATAGACTGGTGCGAGTGATTTCCATTGGCAAGGCCATTCACATTCTGTAAGCCCCTCCTCTCGATGCTCTTAACCAAGGTTATGTCCTTGGGCATGCGAAGAATTATTGCTGACTGCATCAACCGTCTATTACCGGGTAAAAGTAAGAGCGTGTTTAAGTATAAATATTATTGTGTAACAATTTGATTCAGAAACCTCTTTTGATGATTATTAATTTTTCATGATGTCACCTGTAAAAGGAAATTAGAAATAAATACCCAATGAACTGTGTACTGAATTGTTATTATTTAAATAGCATACTAGAAATTCAGTAATTTGTGTTAGTTAGTGCCTAAATATTAATAATTCATCTAGATAATTATGTATTGTTGCTTTTATTCGAAATGTACTAATTATTTTGTATTTAAAGGGTACCACCCATTAACAGTAAATAAATAAAAAAATAAATATATATATATATCAATTGGGTTATAAACAGAAAAAGAACAAGAAATGTTAGTTGAAATGTATTGTTGTATTATTATTATTGTGAACAAAATTAACAATAGCCTAAAATGTGTAAATTTACAAAGATATTTTTATATTGAGCAGCTTACAAATGATGAAGTAAACAAAATATTGTTGTGATGTAGTCATGTTAAATCTAAACTAGTATTTAGTACTAGTATTTGTATAAACCTTCATAAAAAAAATGCTATCACTATAGTCTATTGGGTAATTCATAACTATTTGACGTAAAAAAGTATTATTTCTTACATAGTAGTGAGTGCTTGGTGTCCATTGATTTCTGTAATGTTTGACCACGATTTATATTTGGCACTTGACGGAATTAAAATCATGTTAATCTTCATGATGTACCGGTGTCCATATTTTATAAAAAAAAAAAAAAAGTTTAAAATTTGCATTTGAGAAAATCAACAACTTTTAACATTGACCAAACTCGGGACAAGCAAAGGAATTAAAATTACATTGTATACTTACATTGGTAGGTAACAAAGAAAACTATTGCTACTTCCAGAAAAAAATTGTTCTGCTTGCAAATTATGCTCATCCGGAACGTTGCCCTGCAAAACATTAAAAGAGTCAATAAGACAATGAAATTAACAGTAATCACAAATAGTTACCAGGGTATTACTGTGAATTTTTTGGTAATTTACTTCGAACACGGCCAATTCAAATCGATACTAGAAGTGGCAAAAAACATTTAAGAGTATGAACATAAAATACACATCTCAAAAATCGCCCTTCTTATCAATGATAGTACGTTCCGATAAGAAAATTCAGTATCTATACTCCGTGCCACGAGAGAAGTATCCCGTGTCCGATCAAAATGTGATCGTTTTCGCGCATCCCCACTTATTTGACATACAGACCTTGCACGATTGCAATCGTTAACGGTCGGGAACGTTGTATAGCCTGTATCGTTGTTATTACACTTAATATAGTTAGTCAATACGTTTGTATTACTACGTTTATGAACCCCACGATTACTTTCACTCCGTTTACTGTTTAATTTTTTTACTGTTACTTTGGACTGTTTATTTTTTTGAAATGAACACTTCAAACGAATTGCCATCAACTAATCAGCCTACCACATCTGCTGAGCCAAATGTGGAGTCTCAAAAAATATCTTCACCCATTAAAAAAAATCAAAAAGGACGGGTAAGAATTTTTTAATTATGATAATTATAATAATTTGATTTTATTTTTTATATTTTATACTTAATACCTAATATTTTATTCGTAGAAAAATCTTCTTATACTTATGTGTTACTTTATTCGTAGATTCTAAATTATGAACGAATCGAATAATTTTTATTTTTGAACGTTGCATAGTTTTTAAATAATTTAATAATTATTGTTTCAGTTTGTTGGAAAAAGGCAAAAACTGATGATTGTCAATCTGTACAAGGCGAAAAAGCAACTACAGCCCGACATTAAGTACAAAGAATTGATGGTGTCTATTTCACGTGATTCTGGGATTGGAATGCGTACAGTTATAAGTACAATAAGAGAATACAAAAACACGGGTGAATGTAACTCACCACAAAAAACTAAAATCCGTCCTACAGTTAATGATAAAATTGACGATTTTGATAAATATGCGATTCGACAAAAAATTCATAGGTTTTGGTTTAAAAATGAAATTCCCACATTAAAAAAAATTGTTCAAGCCATAAATGACGATTCACTTCTTCCAAATATTCCTTGTACATCTTTGCGGCGGGTATTAAAAGAATTAAATTTTAAATTAACAAAAAGAAACTGTAATAGCGCTTTAACAGAAAGAGCAGATCTTGTGGTGTGGCGACAAAAGTATATCGAGGACATAAGGCGTTATCGGGATGAAGGTCGTACGATATATTTTTTAGATGAGACATGGGTAAACGCAGGCGAGTGTAGCAGTAAAGTATGTATTGATACTTCTGTGAAATCTCATACAGATGCATTCCTGAAAGGACTGACTACAGGTCCAAAAAATCAGTCAGGTAAAGGGAAGTGGTTAATACTTGTCCATATCGGTTCAGCAGATGGTTTCGTCGATGGGTGTCTATTGTGTTTTGAGTCAGAAAACAACACAGTCGACTACCACGACGAAATGAATGGGGATACGTTTTATGATTGGTTTTGTGGAGTTTTGCCCCGATTGAAGGACAATGCCGTGATAGTCATGGACAATGCTTCCTACCATTCTGTCAAAAAGGATCCGGTTCCCACAAATGCATGGAAAAAAGAGGACATTAAAAATTGGTTGAAGTCAAAAGATGTGGTTTTAGACAAACCCTTGATAAAATTTCGATTACTTGACATGGTAAATGAAATTAGACCTCGCCATGATAAGTACGTAATCGACGAAGAAGCCTTGAAATCAAATAAACTTGTATTGCGTTTGCCACCTTACCACAGTGAACTGAATCCAATAGAACTTGCGTGGTCTGTTGTGAAAAATCACATCAAACAAAACAACACAACGTTTAAATTAAACGATGTTAAAAATTTATTGAACGAAGGAGTCCAGAAAGTGACTTCTGAAATGTGGGCCAATTTCGTTAGTCACACCATAAAAGAAGAGGACGAATTGTATGACATCGACATAATTTCTGATAGAATGATGAATGATAAATGATAAAGATGAGCATATAATGACAATAACTGGTGACACTTCGTCTGATTTTTCTGACGAGTAATATTTTTTGTTTTATATTTATATTTATGTAAAATATATTGTTTATATATATATTTTTTTTGGTTATTTATATAATTGTAAACTATGTTATTAGTCTTAACATACGTAAATTAGTTTTGAATATATCGAAGGACGATATTATTATAATTATATTTTGTTTAGTATTATTTGTTGACCAATGATTTTTGGACTTCCTAATTAGTTAGACGCCTACAATATAATTACGTACAATCAAATAAAGTAAATTCAAATTCAACAATTGTTTTTTATAAATAATAATACTTAAAAAAAAAATCGATTTAAATTAAGTTGTTGGTGTGTATGCGCAAAATATATGAGTTAAAGACATAAAATATAATATAATATAATCACTCTGTATAACACATTCCACGCTGTATGCACGCCACAGCGCGAACCGTAGAGGTTAAAGTGGGGGAAACTGAGTCGACTACCACTAGCTACCGTCAGTCTGCATGCCCGAAACATGTTACTTCTCTCGTGGTGCGGAGTATAGCACTATATTGTTATTTAATATTTTGCAAATTATTTAATTTAGAATGGTCATCTTGTGAAATTCAATCCGTGAGTATTTGTCTGGGTTTATTTTACTAACCACAACTCAGGTGTCGTTCTTGTTATTATTATAAAATAATCAAAACAATAATAAATATATGATTATTCTATTGACTCTATCAAATAGGTAGTATAACAACAGCAGCAGAAGGCCATGATGAAATTATTATACAGCGGACAACTGTGGCTAGCTTTAAAATTATTTTGAAATTTGCTCAACTATTATAATCATCCAGAGGTCTGGAATAAGATAACTGCTTCACTGTTCCTTTTGCTACAAAATTAATAAGAAACATAATATCCTTATACAATTGCAAAGTTGCCTAATTTGAAAATTGTATAATCCTGCAATATTTTAATCGGTATGTTATATATAAAAAAAAAATTGTCTGTTATTTTAATAGTCTTTGTTATATACTTAATAAATATATGATTATTTAATTGACTATATCAAATAGGTAGTATGCCAACCTTTAATGTATTTTTGTTTTTTTGTAATATGAATTTATCATCGTTTTCGTCCATTGAATAGGAAGAATTAAAGACGTTGTTTGAATCCCACTGTATACGAGTGTCATGTGAACTATTTGTAGTGCCGGCTGATCCTGTTCTTTTCTTTTGTTTTTGTTTAGAAATAGTTTGTGAAGAATTATGATTAATCTTGTTTTTGACTAGTGTATTTTTGTAACGATAATTGCTGCTTGCAGTTTGATTGTTCATTATAAAAATATGATAATTGTCGGTGGATCAGAGTAATCCAAAGGTCATCGTTCCTGCAATGCCTTGGAGGAAAGATAAGGGAAATATGTATCATACACGAATGTATTTGTATATAGTTATGTTATTTTGTTTTTTCTTCCCCTCTATGAGGATTGTAGCCGCTCTAGGACATAGGGCCTATTTCAGTATTGGAAACTGAGACGAATGTTTGTTAGCACTAAATTTCCGATTGTATTGTGGCGATTATTTTTAACATGAGGATTAACGAAATTGCATGACCGTACGGTTTGGCTGTTCACGTGGGACTAAAGAAAATTGATATAATACAGTCAAATTAAAAAATGGACAATATTGCCAGGTCAAATGAAGGTGATCGAATGCAGTATGAGGTGGAAGTGGACCAAACCACTGATTAACAGTTTAAACACAATTAAATGTTTTCTGCTGTTTTTAAATTTCAATCTAGAGTACAATATATAAAATAATATACAAGGTAAATGCAAAGCGATCATCTTTGGATCCTTATATGATTCGAACTTCGACTTCATCTCGTCATTAAAGTCATTGAATTCAAGAATTAAATAAAATGAATATAATTTAAATAAAGTAAAAAAAAATCTGTTATGCTGAAATCTACATATAGTTTAATAATTAACCCACTTATATTGTATTATTTTAAAATGTGAGAAGCATAAGTGGTTCTGCATCATACAGAATGACTTTCATAAATTATAAATGTTCCCATACCAGGATGCGAATCATAACCATATTATTTAACATTGGATTTCAATGATTGTCATAAGTGAAAAAACGAAAAAATCATAAGAATTAGACTTTAAAAAAATTTATTAAAATACAAGTAAAGGTAGTGTTATCGTTAGGTGACAACTTCCATTACATAAACATATAACTTTGATTAATAGACTGGTGCGAGTGATTTCCATTGGCTAGGCCATTCACATTCTTTAAGCCCCTCCTCTCGATGCTCTTAACCAAGGTTATGTCCTTGGGCATGCGAAGAATTATTGCTGACTGCATCAACCGTCTATTACCGGGTAAAAGTAAGAGCGTGTTTAAGTATAAATACTATTGTGTAACAATTTGATTCAGAACCCTCTTTTGATGATTATTAATTTTTCATGATGTCACCTGTAAAAGGAAATTAGAAATAAATACCCAATGAAATGTGTACTGAAATGTTTTTATTTAAATAGCATACTAGAAATTCAGTAATTTGTGTTAGTTAGTGCCTAAATATTAATAATTCATCTAGATAATAATGTATTGTTTCTTTTATTCGAAATGTATTAATTATTTTGTATTTAAAGGGTACCACCCATTAACAGTTAATAAATAAATAAATAAAAAAATATATATATATCATTTGGGTTATAAACAGAAAAAGAACAAGAAATGTTAGATGAAATGTATTGTTGTATTATTATTATTGTAAACAAAATTAACTTTAGCCTTAAATGTGTAAATTTACAAATATATTTTTATAATGAGCAGCTTACAAATGATGAAGTCAACAAAATATTGTTGTGATGTAGTCATGTAAAATCTATACTATGTCAGTACTGGAATTTGTATCAACCTTCATAAAAAAAATGCTATCACTATAGTCTATTGGGTAATTCATAATTATTTAATGTAAAAAAGTATTATTTCTTACCTAGTAGTGAGTGCTTGGTATCCATTGATTTCTGTAATGTTTGACCACGATTTATATTTGGAACTAGACGGAATTAAAATCTTGTTAATCTTCATGATGTACCGGTGTCCATATTTCATAAAAAAAAAAAAAAAGTTTAAAATTTGCATTTCAAAACTTCAATAACATTTAAAATTGACCGGACTCGAGACAAGAAAAGCAATTAAAATTACATTGTATACTTACATTGGTAGGTATCAAAGAAAACTATTGCTACTTCCAGAAAAAATTGTTCTGCTTGCAAATTATGCTCTTCCGGAAAGTTGCCCTGCAAAACATTAAAAGAGTCAATAAAACAATGAAATTAACAGTAATCACAAATAGTTACCAGGGTTATACTGTGAATGTTTTTGGTAATTTACTTGGAACACGGCCAATTCAAATCGACACAAGAAGTGGCAAAAAACATTTAAGAGTATGAACATAAAATACACATCTCAAAAATGGCCCTTCTTATCAATGATAGTACGGTCCGATAAGAAAATACAGTATCTAGCACTATAATGTTATTTAATATTTTACAATTTATTTAATTTGGAATGGTCATCATGTGAAATTCAGTCCGTGAGTATTTGTCTGGGATCATTTTACTATTCACAACTCCAGTGTCGTTCTTGTTATTATTATAAAATAATCATAATAATAATAAATACATGATAATATAATTGACTCTATCAAATAGGTAGTATAACAACAGCTGCAGAAGGCCATGATGAAATTATTATACAGCGGACAACTGTGGCAAGCTTTAAAATTATTTTGAAATTTGTACATCTATTATAATCATCCAGAAGTTTGGAATATGATAACTGCAACACTGATACTTTTGCTACAAAATAAATAAGAAACGTAAAATCCTCATACAATTGATAAGTTCCCTAATTTGAAAATTGTATAATCCTGCATTATTTTAATCGGTATGTTATATATAAAATAAAATTGTCGGTTTTTAGTAGTCTTTGGTTATATACCTAATTAATATATGTTTTCTTTAATAGACACCATCAAATTGGTAGTATAACTACAGCAGCAAAAGGCCATGATGAAATTCTTCTACAGCGGACAACTGAGGCTACCTTTAAAATTATTTTGAAATTTGCACATCTATTATAATCATCCAGAGGTTTGGAATATGATAACTGCTACACTGATACTTTTGCTACAATATTAATAAGAAACATTAGTCTCAAAACAATTGACATGTTCCCTAATTTGAAAATTGTATAATCCTGCATTATTTTAAACGGTATGTTATATATAAAATAAAATTGTCAGTTTTTTAGTAGTCTTTGGTTATATTTTTTATTAATATTTGTATATGTTATCGACTCTATCAAATAGGTAGTATGACAACAGCTGCGAATGCCATGATGAAATTATTCTATATCGGACCATATTGGCTACCTTCAAAGTGTCCTTGATATATGCTTGATCATTGTAAACATAAAAATGTCAAGAATATAATAACTGCTTCACTGTTCCTTTTGTAACAAAAATTAATAAGAAACATTGGTCCCAAATCAATTGACAAGTTTCCTAATTTGAAAATTGTATAATCCTGCATTATTTTAAACGGTATGTAATATATAAAATAAAATTGTCGGTTTTTTAGTAGTCTTTGGTTATATATTTTATTAATATATGTATATGTTATCGACTCTATCAAATAGGTAGTATGACAGCAGCAGAAGGCCATGATGAAATTCTTCTACAGCGGACAACTGAGGCTACCTTTAAAATTATTTTGAAATTTGCTCAACTATTATAATATTCCAGAGGTTTGGAATATAATAACTGCTACACTGATACTTATGCTACAATATTAATAAGAAACATTAGTCCCAAAACAATTGACATGTTCCCTAATTTGAAAATTGTATAATCCTGCATTATTTTATCGGTATGTTATATATAAAATAAAATTGTAGGTTTTTAGTAGTCTTTTGTTATATGCTTAATTAATATATGATTATTTTATCGCCTCTATCAAATAGGTAGTATGACAACAGCTGCGAAAACCATGATGAAATTATTCTACAGCGGACAACATTGGCTATCTTCAAAGTGTCCTTGATATATGCTTGATCATTGTAAATATAAAAATGTTAGGAATATTATAACTGCTTCACAGTTCCTTTTGTTGCAAAATTTATAAGTAACATATTGTCCTTATACAATTGACAATTTTCCTTATTTGAATATTGTATAATCCTGCATTATTTTAATCGGTAAGTTTTATTTAATTTAAAATTGTCGGTTTTTAGTAGTCTGTGGTTATATACCTAATTAATATATGTATATGTTATCAACTCTATCAAATAGGTAGTATGACAACAGCTGCAGAAGGCCATGATGAAATTATTATTCAGCGGACAACTGTGTCATGCTTTAAAATTATTTTGAAATTTGCACATCTATTATAATCATCCAGAGGTCTGGAATATGATAACTGTTACACTGATACTTTTGCTACAAAATGAATAAGAAACATTAGTACCAAAACAATTGACATGTTCCCTATTTTAAAAATGTATAATCCTGCATTATTTTAATCGGTATGTTATATATAAAAAAAATATTGTCTGTTTTTTTAATATTCTTTGTTATATACTTAATAAATATATGATTATTTAATTGACTATATCAAATTGGTAGTATACCTACCTTTAACGTATTTTTGTTTTTTTGTAATATGAATTTATCATCGTTTTCGTCCGTTGAATAGGAAGAATTAAAGACGTTGTTTGAATCACAATGTATACGAGTGTCATGTGAACTATTTGTAGTGCTGGCTGATCCTGTTCTTTGTTTTTGTATTTGTTTAGAAATAGTTTGTGAGGAATTATGATTAATCTTGTTTTTGACTAGTGTATTTTTGTAATGATTATTGCTGCTTGCAGTTTGATTGTTCATTATAAAACTATGATAATTGTTGGTGAATCAGAGTAATCGCCGGTCCAAAGGTCACCGCTCCTGCAATGCCTTGGACGAGAGATAAGGGAAATATGTATCATACACTAATGTATTTGTATATTCTTATGTTATTTTGTTTTGTTATTTTTATTTTTCTTCCCCTCTATGAGGATTGTAGCCGATCTAGGACATAGGGCCTACTACAGTATTGGAAACTGAGACGAATGTTTGTTAGCACTAAATTTCCGATTGTATTGTGGCGATTATTTTTAACATGAGGATTAACGAAATTGCATGACCGTACGGATTGACTGTTCGCGTGGGACTAAAAGAAAATTGATATAATATAGTCAAATCAAAAAATGGACAATATTGTCAGGTCAAATGAAGTTGATCGAATGCAGTATGAGGTGGAAGTGGACTAAACCTCTGATTAACAGTTTAAACACAATTAAATGTCTTTTAATGTTTTTAAATTTTAAACTAGTACAATATATAAAATAATATACTAGGTAAATGCAAAGCGATCATCTTTGGATCCTTATATGATTCGAACTTCCACTTCATTTCGCCTATAAATTCATTGAAATCTAAGAATTAAATAAAGTAAAAAAAAATAAAATCTGGTGTGCAGAAATCTACTTATAGTTTAATAATAAATCTACTTATATTGTTTTATTTTAAAATGTGAGAAGCATAAGGGTTCTGCATCACACAAAAAAGTCTACAGCCCCTGTGGCCTAATGGATAAGGCATCGGTCTCCTAAACCGGGGATTGTGGGTTCGAATCCCACCAGGGGTGCGGTAAAATTTTTGTATCCATCTAGTATGGTCTAGTTGTTAAATTACCTGGCTTTCACTCAGGAGGCTCGGGTTCGATTCCCGGTATCGGATTATATATTTTACATATTACATCAACCTCCATACCACGTTGAATACACCAGTTCTCGTCTGATCTTAGGTAGATACCCAAAACCAATGGACCAGTTAATTTCTTTTTATAATTCTAATTATTAAGATCGGAAACTTTCCCTTCATCATTTAAGTCATGCATATTTATATTGTCTACACAAATTGCACCAATGTACGTTTCTCTGAAGATATAACATTTCAGTCCTTCAAATGAATAATTAAATAAAACTCATTAGCCGACATGATTATGAATTGCTATGATTATACAATTACTATTAACTCGTACACAAAGATATTTTATTCTGAACTGAACGTCTGTCTAATAGACGATTCATACATTTTTTTTTTTTTTTTTACAGTAAAATTGATAATAATCTACAATATACTATAATAAAATAAAACATAATAGACTATTATAAATTATATCTGTACTCAACGGTAAATCTGGTTTGCCAACCAAAAAACGATTCAGAGCTAAGTAATTTGAAATGTCATAGTTTTAATTTTTATATTTATTTTAATATTGCTGATAATAGAGTATATTATATACATACAAATTTATATATTTAGAAATATAAAACAAATTATAATAGTAATGTTATTTGTTCCATAGACTCTATTCAATGGAGTATTGTACTTTAATTGGTTTATAATTCCTAATATAATGGTGTAATTGATTATTTATTTAGATAAAAGTGTTTATGAAGATGTAACGAAAAGACTGAAATTAGAAAATTAACACCAATAAGAACCTGTCATCCCTCAGCTCTGCATTCAATCGAGACGTATATATATTTTGAAAAAATAAAATACAGACGTCCAAGCTGCTATCAAAGATGATGAATAATTATTCGATGCCGAAGAGTAAGGTTTTAAAATGTACTACATTAAATATCTTAGATTATTGATATACATTGTTGTCATTATTTTTTTTTGTTAATTCAACAAAGTGTGATACCGTTGTATAACATAGTATACTATATTCCGAAGTCAACATTTAACTTATAATGGTAACTATCACTCAGATTTTAAAGCCCCTTGCTGTAACATCTAACATATTCATAAAAATAGATAAATTATCAGAACTGGCATTTGATATCGTTTAGGATAAATGTTTATTAGATGTTGATGAGTAAGTTTTTAAAATGTACTACAATAAATATCTTAGATTATTGCTTTACGTTGTTATGTTTTTTGAATTCAACAGTGTAGTCTTGTTAAATGTGAACACAATAAGAAGTTCGTACACCTTGCAATTGGACATGTTAAAGCTATTAAACTGGAAATATCCAACAGTGTCCTATGCCGCAAGACATTAAGGCGATCAAATGCTGTATGAGGTGGAAGTGGACGTAAACCACTGATTAACGGTTGAAACACAAACAAATGTCTTCTGCTGATTACAAACAAGGAGCTAGAGTACAAGATATAGATTTATACAAATTGTTAATCAAAAAACAAATAGAATTTATTTAATCCTTTTTATATGAAATAAATGTACAAATAATCCCATGTATCATTATTGCAATTATTTTTGGTGTAATTACGATTAAAAAAAAAAAAAAATGTATACTCCATCTGTGTTTGTTGCGGAACTACCATAATTGCATAGAATATTCAATAGAATTCTATTGGTGTCATAGCTACCTCTTTTTGTAAAAATGTTTGTTGTATGATAACATAAACACATTAAATGTCTTTTGAAAACTTCTAGCTATTTTGGTGTTTTCATTCCATTAAAAATGTATTGGGTAGAGGTGTCAGAAAAAAAAAAAAAAAACCGTACTATATAAAACAAATAGAGTCATCCTAAATGTGCTATGACCATTTTTGATATTTCTACTCGAAATACATTAAGAGTATAATTCTCCCAAGCAGAATAGTTATTCACAATAAAATCACGACCTCTGTCGAGTTATAGACAAATACCGAAAGACCGCACCATTGTTATCGGTTGCAATTAAGTATTACCAGTGATGACTGTTTCAGACAGTTTTTAATTGAAAACCGAGAGTAGAAAGACAATTGTCATATATCAACAGGTCAAATTAATGTGATCGAATGCAGTATGAGGGGGAAGTGGACCAGACCACTGATTAACAGTTTAAACACAATTAAATGTCTTGTGCTGTTTTTAAATTTTATGCTAGAGTTCAATATATAAAATAAAATACAAGGTAAATGCACAGCCAATATCTTTGGATTCTTATATGATTCGAACTTCGACTTCATCTCGCCATTACAGTCATTGAATTCTAAGAATTAAATAAAATGAATATAATTTAAATAAAGTAAAAAAAAAACCTGTTATGCTGAAATCTACTTATAGTTTAATAATAAACCCACTTATATTGTATTATTTTAAAATGTGAGAAGCATAAGTGTTCTGCATCGTAGAGAATGACTTTTATAAAATAGAAAAGTTCCCATACCAGGATGCGAATCATTACCATATTACATATACATTTGGCATCGGATTAAAAATTAAATAAAAACATATTATTTAACATTGGATTTCAATGATTGTCATAATTGAAAAAAAAAAATAATAATAATAAGAATTAGACTTTAAAATAATTTATTATTAATTTAAAATACAAGTATAGGTAATGTTAACGTTGGGTGACAACTTCCATTGCATAAACATATAATGTTGATTAATAGACTGGTGCTAGTGATTTCCAGTGGCTAGGCCGGTCGCCTTCTGTAGTCCCCTGGTCTTGGTCCTCTTAACCCAGGTCATGTCCTTGGGCACGCGAAAAATTCTTGCTGACTGCATCAACCGTCCATTACCGGGTAAAAGTAAGAGCGCGTTACAGTATAAATATTATTGTGTAACAATTTGATTCAGTAACATCTTTTGATGATTATTAATTTTTCATGGTGTCACCTGTAAAAGGAAATAAGAAGAAAATACTTAATGAACTGAGTACTGATTTGTTTTTATTTAAATAGCATACCAAATATTAAGTAATTTGTGTTAGTTAGTGCCTAAATATTAATAATTCACCTAGATAATTATGTATGTTGCTTTTATTCGAAATGTATTAAATATTTTGTATTTAAAGGGTACCACCCATTAACAGTTAATAAATAAATAAATATATATATATCAATTGGGTTTTAAACAGAAAAAGAACAAGAAATGTTAGTTGAAATGTATTGTTGTATTATTATTGTAAACAAAATTAACTTCAGAGTAAAATGTGTAAATTTAGAAATATTTTTTTATATTCAGCAGCTTACAAATGATGAAGTAAACAAAATATTGTTGTGATGTAGTCATGTTAAATCTAAACTATGTCAGTACTAGTATTTGTATAAATCTTGATAAAAAAAATGCTATCACTATAGTCTATTGGGTAATTCCTAATTATTTGACGTAAAAAAGAATTATTTCTTACCTAGTAGTGAGTGGTTGGTATCCATTGACTTCTGTAATATTTGACAACGATATATATTTGGAACTAGACGGAATTAATATTTTGTAAATCTTCATGATGTACCTGTGTCCATATTTCATAAAAAAAAAAAAAAAAAAAGTTTAAAATTGACCGAACTCGGGTCAAGCGAAGAAATTAAAGTTACATTGTATACTTACATTGGTAGGTAACAAAGAAAACTATTGCTACTTCCAGCAAACAAATTGTTCAGCTTGCAAATTATGTTCTTCCGGAACGTTGCCCTGGAAAACATTAAACGGGTCAATATAACAATGAAATTAACAGTAATCACAAATAGTTACCAGGGTTATACTGTGAATGTTTTAGTAATTTACTTGGAACACGGCCAATTCAAATCGATACAAGAAGAGGCAAAAAAAATTAAAGAGTATGAACATAAAATAGACGGTCTCAAAAATCGTTCTTCTTATCAATGATAGTACGGTTCGATAAGAAAATTCAGTGTCTACCAACTATATTGTTATTTAATATTTTACAATTTATTTAATTTAGCATGGTCATCTTGCGAAATTCAGTCGGCCAGTATTTGTCTGTGTTTAGTGTTTGACGTTTTAATATCCACCACTCAATTGTCGCTCTTGTTATTATTATAAAATAATGTTTTCTTTAATAATTTATTATTTTGATGTTAAATCCAATGACTTGACCGATCGCCGAATGCCGTTCACGTATTATTACAATGAAAATGTTTCATGCTGATTAATAATGAAATAACAACATACGACAAAACGGGAGAAACGGCTAACGGTTTGAATATTGATACATCATTGTCACTCGCGTTAGTATACCATTTATTAACGGTCGTTGAATACAATTCTGTACTAAATTATTACCACAGGCATACATAATGTGAAAATATTTAGGCACGTCGACCCTGTCTGGTATATTAGTTTCAAACGGTGGTCACTGCCGCCTCGCTGAGTCGTATTCAAACCGCACGAATATTGTCGATATTAAATTTCCCCCCCCCTCCCGCTGTCATTCTCGTCATCATTCATGTAAGTATCTATCATTAAATGTCTAGTACAATTTCTGTACCACAAACTCAATATGTATCCCCTATACATAATGTCACAATAATTTGCAGGTATAATGACATGTTTGGTTTGATAAAGGCCAGCCACCAGTTGTCAACTACGAGTTCAAATTACAGCTACGGCCGCCTGAGCCCTGTCGAGAACCACACAAATTGTGTCTGCATTAAATTTTCCTGGTGTTCGTCTCATCTTACACGTAAGTAACCGCCTTACAATAATTTGTAGGTTGACCCATTGTTATATTAATTTCAATATCAAACAGTGATACAGCGACTAAGCTCTGCAAGTTGGATTTTTGTTTGCCTCACTTCCTCTAGTTCTGTCGGCACTTCACCGTTCATGAATCCTATCCTATTGTATCGTGTACGATCATTATATATTGGAATATAACTTAACATGATCTCTTAAAATGTATTCAAACATATCTTCGGACACATTTTTGATGCCAGTATTGCTCTGTTAAATAAGTTGACAGCGAATCCTATGAAGTCTTATGCATTTTTTTTGTTGTTGACATTTTGTTACTTTAGTTATCCCTATTCTATGTGTTGAGAGTGTTTGTACTATTTGATGGATCTCCAAAATTGTTCAAATGGTACCACAGTCTTATGAATGAATTCTATCATATTCTATGTCCTTTATGCAAACAAAATTGATTTTTATTTAAATTTCTCATTTAACCTATCACTATTTTTAGCACAAAAATTCATGCCTCAATAATACTATTTCCGTCACTTTGACAGATACCCAAAACCCGTGGACCAGTTAATTTCTTTCTGTAATTCTAATTATTAAGATCGGAAAGTCATTAAAGTCATGCATATTTATATTGTCTACACAAATTGCACCAATGTACGTTTCTATGAAGAAATAACATTTCAGTCCTCAAAATGAATAATAAAATAAAATTCATTAGCCAACATAATTATGAATTAACAAATTACACATCATAATAGTAATGTTATTTGTCCCATAGATTCTATTCAATGGAGTATTGGTCTTTAATTGGTTTATAATTCCTAATATAATGGTGTAATTGATTTGTTATTTAGATAAAAGTGCCTATGAAGATGTAACGAAAAGACTGAAATTAGAAAATTAACACCAATAAGAACCTGTCATCCCTCAGCACTGCATACAATCGTGTCGTATATATATTTTGAAAAAATAAAATGCAGACGTCCAAGCGGCTATCAAAGATGATGAATAAATATTTGATGCCGAAGAGTAAGGTTTTAAAATGTACTACATTAAATATCTTAGATTATTAATATACGTTGTTGTCTTTTTTTTTGTTTTTTTTTAATTCAACAAAGTGTGATACCGTTGTATAACATAGTATAATATACTCCGAAGACAACATTTAACTTATAATGGTAACTATCACTCAGAATTTAAAGCCCCTTGCTGTAACATCTAACATATTCATAAAAATAGATAAATTATCAGAACTGGCATTTGATATCGTTTAGGATAAATGTTTATTAGATGTTGAAGAGTAAGTTTTTAAAATGTACTACAATTAATATTTTAGATTATTGATTTACGTTGTTATGTTTTTTGAATTCAACAGTGTAGTCTTGTTAAATGTGAACACAATAAGAAGTTTGTACACCTTGCAATTGGACATGTTAAAGCTATTAAACTGGAAATATCCAACAGTGTCCTATGCCGCACGACATTAAGGCGATCAAATGCTGTATGAGGTGGAAGTGGACGTAAACCACTGATTAACGGTTGAAACACAAACAAATGTCTTCTGCTGATTACAAACAAGGAGCTAGAGTACAAGATATAGATTTATACAAATTGTTAATCAAAAAACAAATAGAATTTATTTAAACCTTTTTATATGAAATAAATGTACAAGTAATCCCTTGTATCATTATTGCAATTATTTTTTGTGTAATTACGATTAAAAAAAAAAAAATGTATACTCCATCTGTGTTTGTCGCGAAACTACCTTAATTGCATAGAATATTCAATAGAATTCTATTGGTGTCATAGCTACCTCTTTTTGTAAAAATGTTTGTTTTATGATAACATAAACACATTAAATGTTGTTTGAAAACTTCTAGCTATTTTGGTGTTTTCATTTCCATTAAAAATGTATTGGGTAGAGGTGTCAAGAAAAAAAAAAAAACCGTACTATATGAAACAGATAGAGTCATCCTAAATGTGCTATGACCATTTTTGATATTTCTACTCGAAATACATTAAGAGTATAATTCTCCCAAGCAGAATAGTTATTCACAATAAAATCACGACCTCTGTCGAGTTATCGACAAATACCGAAAGAGAGCACCATTGTTATCGGTTGCAATTAAGTATTACCAGTGATGACTGTTTCAGACAGTTTTTAATTGAAAACCGAGTGTAGAATGAAAATTGATATAAAATTGTCAAATTAATGTGATCGAATGCAGTATGCGGTGGAAGTGGACCAAACCATTGATTAACAGTTTAAACACATTTAAATGTATTCTGCTGTTTTTAAATTTTAAGCTAGAGTACAATATATAAAATAATATACAAGGTAAATGCACAGCCAACATCTTTGGATCTTTATATGATTCGAACTGAAATCTACATATAGTTTAATAATTAACCCACTTATATTGTATTATTTTAAAATGTGAGAAGCATAAGTGGTTCTGCATCATACAGAATGACTTTCATAAATTATAAATGTTCCCATACCAGGATGCGAATCATAACCATATTATTTAACATTGGATTTCAATGATTGTCATAAGTGAAAAAACAAAAAAAATCATAAGAATTAGACTTTAAAAAAATTTATTATTTATTTAAAATACAAGTAAAGGTAGTGTTATCGTTGGGTGACAACTTCCATTACATAAACATATAACTTTGATTAATAGACTGGTGCGAGTGATTTCCATTGGCAAGGCCATTCACATTCTGTAAGCCCCTCCTCTCGATGCTCTTAACCAAGGTTATGTCCTTGGGCATGCGAAGAATTATTGCTGACTGCATCAACCGTCTATTACCGGGTAAAAGTAAGAGCGTGTTTAAGTATAAATATTATTGTGTAACAATTTGATTCAGAAACCTCTTTTGATGATTATTAATTTTTCATGATGTCACCTGTAAAAGGAAATTAGAAATAAATACCCAATGAACTGTGTACTGAATTGTTATTATTTAAATAGCATACTAGAAATTCAGTAATTTGTGTTAGTTAGTGCCTAAATATTAATAATTCATCTAGATAATTATGTATTGTTGCTTTTATTCGAAATGTACTAATTATTTTGTATTTAAAGGGTACCACCCATTAACAGTAAATAAATAAAAAAATAAATATATATATATATCAATTGGGTTATAAACAGAAAAAGAACAAGAAATGTTAGTTGAAATGTATTGTTGTATTATTATTATTGTGAACAAAATTAACAATAGCCTAAAATGTGTAAATTTACAAAGATATTTTTATATTGAGCAGCTTACAAATGATGAAGTAAACAAAATATTGTTGTGATGTAGTCATGTTAAATCTAAACTAGTATTTAGTACTAGTATTTGTATAAACCTTCATAAAAAAAATGCTATCACTATAGTCTATTGGGTAATTCATAACTATTTGACGTAAAAAAGTATTATTTCTTACATAGTAGTGAGTGCTTGGTGTCCATTGATTTCTGTAATGTTTGACCACGATTTATATTTGGCACTTGACGGAATTAAAATCATGTTAATCTTCATGATGTACCGGTGTCCATATTTTATATAAAAAAAAAAAGTTTAAAATTTGCATTTGAGAAAATCAACAACTTTTAACATTGACCAAACTCGGGACAAGCAAAGGAATTAAAATTACATTGTATACTTACATTGGTAGGTAACAAAGAAAACTATTGCTACTTCCAGAAAAAAATTGTTCTGCTTGCAAATTATGCTCATCCGGAACGTTGCCCTGCAAAACATTAAAAGAGTCAATAAGACAATGAAATTAACAGTAATCACAAATAGTTACCAGGGTATTACTGTGAATTTTTTGGTAATTTACTTCGAACACGGCCAATTCAAATCGATACTAGAAGTGGCAAAAAACATTTAAGAGTATGAACATAAAATACACATCTCAAAAATCGCCCTTCTTATCAATGATAGTACGTTCCGATAAGAAAATTCAGTATCTATACTCCGTGCCACGAGAGAAGTATCCCGTGTCCGATCAAAATGTGATCGTTTTCGCGCATCCCCACTTATTTGACATACAGACCTTGCACGATTGCAATCGTTAACGGTCGGGAACGTTGTATAGCCTGTATCGTTGTTATTACACTTAATATAGTTAGTCAATACGTTTGTATTACTACGTTTATGAACCCCACGATTACTTTCACTCCGTTTACTGTTTAATTTTTTTACTGTTACTTTGGACTGTTTATTTTTTTGAAATGAACACTTCAAACGAATTGCCATCAACTAATCAGCCTACCACATCTGCTGAGCCAAATGTGGAGTCTCAAAAAATATCTTCGCCCATTAAAAAAAATCAAAAAGGACGGGTAAGAATTTTTTAATTATGATAATTATAATAATTTGATTTTATTTTTTATATTTTATACTTAATACCTAATATTTTATTCGTAGAAAAATCTTCTTATACTTATGTGTTACTTTATTCGTAGATTCTAAATTATGAACGAATCGAATAATTTTTATTTTTGAACGTTGCATAGTTTTTAAATAATTTAATAATTATTGTTTCAGTTTGTTGGAAAAAGGCAAAAACTGATGATTGTCAATCTGTACAAGGCGAAAAAGCAACTACAGCCCGACATTAAGTACAAAGAATTGATGGCGTCTATTTCACGTGATTCTGGGATTGGAATGCGTACAGTTATAAGTACAATAAGAGAATACAAAAACACGGGTGAATGTAAGTCACCACAAAAAACTAAAATCCGTCCTACAGTTAATGATAAAATTGACGATTTTGATAAATATGCGATTCGACAAAAAATTCATAGGTTTTGGTTTAAAAATGAAATTCCCACATTAAAAAAAATTGTTCAAGCCATAAATGACGATTCACTTCTTCCAAATATTCCTTGTACATCTTTGCGGCGGGTATTAAAAGAATTAAATTTTAAATTAACAAAAAGAAACTGTAATAGCGCTTTAACAGAAAGAGCAGATCTTGTGGTGTGGCGACAAAAGTATATCGAGGACATAAGGCGTTATCGGGATGAAGGTCGTACGATATATTTTTTAGATGAGACATGGGTAAACGCAGGCGAGTGTAGCAGTAAAGTATGTATTGATACTTCTGTGAAATCTCATACAGATGCATTCCTGAAAGGACTGACTACAGGTCCAAAAAATCAGTCAGGTAAAGGGAAGTGGTTAATACTTGTCCATATCGGTTCAGCAGATGGTTTCGTCGATGGGTGTCTATTGTGTTTTGAGTCAGAAAACAACACAGTCGACTACCACGACGAAATGAATGGGGATACGTTTTATGATTGGTTTTGTGGAGTTTTGCCCCGATTGAAGGACAATGCCGTGATAGTCATGGACAATGCTTCCTACCATTCTGTCAAAAAGGATCCGGTTCCCACAAATGCATGGAAAAAAGAGGACATTAAAAATTGGTTGAAGTCAAAAGATGTGGTTTTAGACAAACCCTTGATAAAATTTCGATTACTTGACATGGTAAATGAAATTAGACCTCGCCATGATAAGTACGTAATCGACGAAGAAGCCTTGAAATCAAATAAACTTGTATTGCGTTTGCCACCTTACCACAGTGAACTGAATCCAATAGAACTTGCGTGGTCTGTTGTGAAAAATCACATCAAACAAAACAACACAACGTTTAAATTAAACGATGTTAAAAATTTATTGAACGAAGGAGTCCAGAAAGTGACTTCTGAAATGTGGGCCAATTTCGTTAGTCACACCATAAAAGAAGAGGACGAATTGTATGACATCGACATAATTTCTGATAGAATGATGAATGATAAATGATAAAGATGAGCATATAATGACAATAACTGGTGACACTTCGTCTGATTTTTCTGACGAGTAATATTTTTTGTTTTATATTTATATTTATGTAAAATATATTTTTATATATATATTTTTTTTGGTTATTTATATAATTGTAAACTATGTTATTAGTCTTAACATACGTAAATTAGTTTTGAATATATCGAAGGAAGATATTATTATAATTATATTTTGTTTAGTATTATTTGTTGACCAATGATTTTTGGACTTCCTAATTAGTTAGACGCCTACAATATAATTACGTACAATCAAATAAAGTAAATTCAAATTCAACAATTGTTTTTTATAAATAATAATACTTAAAAAAAAAATCGATTTAAATTAAGTTGTTGGTGTGTATGCGCAAAATATATGAGTTAAAGACATAAAATATAATATAATATAATCACTCTGTATAACACATTCCACGCTGTATGCACGCCACAGCGCGAACCGTAGAGGTCAAAGTGGGGGAAACTGAGTCGACTACCGCTAGCTACCGTCAGTCTGCATGCCCGAAACATGTTACTTCTCTCGTGGTGCGGAGTATAGCACTATATTGTTATTTAATATTTTGCAAATTATTTAATTTAGAATGGTCATCTTGTGAAATTCAGTCCGTGAGTATTTGTCTGGGTTTATTTTACTAACCACAACTCAGGTGTCGTTCTTGTTATTATTATAAAATAATCAAAACAATAATAAATATATGATTATTCTATTGACTCTATCAAATAGGTAGTATAACAACAGCAGCAGAAGGCCATGATGAAATTATTATACAGCGGACAACTGTGGCTAGCTTTAAAATTATTTTGAAATTTGCTCAACTATTATAATCATCCAGAGGTCTGGAATAAGATAACTGCTTCACTGTTCCTTTTGCTACAAAATTAATAAGAAACATAATATCCTTATACAATTGCAAAGTTGCCTAATTTGAAAATTGTATAATCCTGCAATATTTTAATCGGTATGTTATATATAAAAAAAAAATTGTCTGTTATTTTAATAGTCTTTGTTATATACTTAATAAATATATGATTATTTAATTGACTATATCAAATAGGTAGTATGCCAACCTTTAATGTATTTTTGTTTTTTTGTAATATGAATTTATCATCGTTTTCGTCCATTGAATAGGAAGAATTAAAGACGTTGTTTGAATCCCACTGTATACGAGTGTCATGTGAACTATTTGTAGTGCCGGCTGATCCTGTTCTTTGTTTTTGTTTTTGTTTAGAAATAGTTTGTGAAGAATTATGATTAATCTTGTTTTTGACTAGTGTATTTTTGTAACGATAATTGCTGCTTGCAGTTTGATTGTTCATTATAAAACTATGATAATTGTTGGTGAATCAGAGTAATCGCCGGTCCAAAGGTCACCGCTCCTGCAATGCCTTGGACGAGAGATAAGGGAAATATGTATCATACACTAATGTATTTGTATATTCTTATGTTATTTTGTTTTTTCTTCCCCTCTATGAGGATTGTAGCCGCTCTAGGACATAGGGCCTATTTCAGTATTGGAAACTGAGACGAATGTTTGTTAGCACTAAATTTCCGATTGTATTGTGGCGATTATTTTTAACATGAGGATTAACGAAATTGCATGACCGTACGGTTTGGCTGTTCACGTGGGACTAAAGAAAATTGATATAATACAGTCAAATTAAAAAATGGACAATATTGCCAGGTCAAATGAAGGTGATCGAATGCAGTATGAGGTGGAAGTGGACCAAACCACTGATTAACAGTTTAAACACAATTAAATGTTTTCTGCTGTTTTTAAATTTCAATCTAGAGTACAATATATAAAATAATATACAAGGTAAATGCAAAGCGATCATCTTTGGATCCTTATATGATTCGAACTTCGACTTCATCTCGTCATTAAAGTCATTGAATTCAAGAATTAAATAAAATGAATATAATTTAAATAAAGTAAAAAAAAATCTGTTATGCTGAAATCTACATATAGTTTAATAATTAACCCACTTATATTGTATTATTTTAAAATGTGAGAAGCATAAGTGGTTCTGCATCATACAGAATGACTTTCATAAATTATAAATGTTCCCATACCAGGATGCGAATCATAACCATATTATTTAACATTGGATTTCAATGATTGTCATAAGTGAAAAAACGAAAAAATCATAAGAATTAGACTTTAAAAAAATTTATTAAAATACAAGTAAAGGTAGTGTTATCGTTAGGTGACAACTTCCATTACATAAACATATAACTTTGATTAATAGACTGGTGCGAGTGATTTCCATTGGCTAGGCCATTCACATTCTTTAAGCCCCTCCTCTCGATGCTCTTAACCAAGGTTATGTCCTTGGGCATGTGAAGAATTATTGCTGACTGCATCAACCGTCTATTACCGGGTAAAAGTAAGAGCGTGTTTAAGTATAAATACTATTGTGTAACAATTTGATTCAGAACCCTCTTTTGATGATTATTAATTTTTCATGATGTCACCTGTAAAAGGAAATTAGAAATAAATACCCAATGAAATGTGTACTGAAATGTTTTTATTTAAATAGCATACTAGAAATTCAGTAATTTGTGTTAGTTAGTGCCTAAATATTAATAATTCATCTAGATAATAATGTATTGTTTCTTTTATTCGAAATGTATTAATTATTTTGTATTTAAAGGGTACCACCCATTAACAGTTAATAAATAAATAAATAAAAAAATATATATATATCATTTGGGTTATAAACAGAAAAAGAACAAGAAATGTTAGATGAAATGTATTGTTGTATTATTATTATTGTAAACAAAATTAACTTTAGCCTTAAATGTGTAAATTTACAAATATATTTTTATAATGAGCAGCTTACAAATGATGAAGTCAACAAAATATTGTTGTGATGTAGTCATGTAAAATCTATACTATGTCAGTACTGGAATTTGTATCAACCTTCATAAAAAAAATGCTATCACTATAGTCTATTGGGTAATTCATAATTATTTAATGTAAAAAAGTATTTTTTCTTACCTAGTAGTGAGTGCTTGGTATCCATTGATTTCTGTAATGTTTGACCACGATTTATATTTGGAACTAGACGGAATTAAAATCTTGTTAATCTTCATGATGTACCGGTGTCCATATTTCATAAAAAAAAAAAAAAAGTTTAAAATTTGCATTTCAAAACTTCAATAACATTTAAAATTGACCGGACTCGAGACAAGAAAAGCAATTAAAATTACATTGTATACTTACATTGGTAGGTATCAAAGAAAACTATTGCTACTTCCAGAAAAAAATTGTTCTGCTTGCAAATTATGCTCTTCCGGAAAGTTGCCCTGCAAAACATTAAAAGAGTCAATAAGACAATGAAATTAACAGTAATCACAAATAGTTACCAGGGTTATACTGTGAATGTTTTTGGTAATTTACTTGGAACACGGCCAATTCAAATCGACACAAGAAGTGGCAAAAAACATTTAAGAGTATGAACATAAAATACACATCTCAAAAATGGCCCTTCTTATCAATGATAGTACGGTCCGATAAGAAAATACAGTATCTAGCACTATATTGTTATTTAATATTTTACAATTTATTTAATTTGGAATGGTCATCATGTGAAACTCAGTCCGTGAGTATTTGTCTGGGTTCATTTTACTATTCACAACTCCAGTGTCGTTCTTGTTATTATTATAAAATAATCATAATAATAATAAATACATGATAATATAATTGACTCTATCAAATAGGTAGTATAACAACAGCTGCAGAAGGCCATGATGAAATTATTATACAGCGGACAACTGTGGCAAGCTTTAAAATTATTTTGAAATTTGTACATCTATTATAATCATCCAGAAGTTTGGAATATGATAACTGCAACACTGATACTTTTGCTACAAAATAAATAAGAAACGTAAAATCCTCATACAATTGATAAGTTCCCTAATTTGAAAATTGTATAATCCTGCATTATTTTAATCGGTATGTAATATATAAAATTAAATTGTCGGTTTTTTAGTAGTCTTTGGTTATATATTTTATTAATATATGTATATGTTATCGACTCTATCAAATAGGTAGTATGACAACAGCTGCGAAAGCCATGATGAAATTATTCTATAAGGACCATATTGGCTACCTTCAAAGTGTCCTTGATATATGCTTGATCATTGTAAACATAAAAATGTCAAGAATATAATAACTGCTTCACTGTTCCTTTTGTAACAAAAATTAATTAGAAACATTGGTCCCAAAACAATTGACAAGTTTCCTAATTTGAAAATTGTATAATCCTGCATTATTTTAAACGGTATGTAATATATAAAATAAAATTGTCGGTTTTTTAGTAGTCTTTGGTTATATATTTTATTAATATATGTATATGTTATCGACTCTATCAAATAGGTAGTATGACAGCAGCAGAAGGCCATGATGAAATTATTATACAGCGGACAACTGTGGCTAGCTTTAAAATTATTTTGAAATTTGCTCAACTATTATAATCATCCAGAGGTCTGGAATAAGATAACTGCTTCACTGTTCCTTTTGCTACAAAATTAATAAGAAACATAATATCCTTATACAATTGCAAAGTTGCCTAATTTGAAAATTGTATAATCCTGCAATATTTTAATCGGTATGTTATCTATAAAAAAAAAATTGTCTGTTATTTTAATAGTCTTTGTTATATACTTAATAAATATATGATTATTTAATTGACTATATCAAATAGGTAGTATGCCAACCTTTAATGTATTTTTGTTTTTTTGTAATATGAATTTATCATCGTTTTCGTCCATTGAATAGGAAGAATTAAAGACGTTGTTTGAATCCCACTGTATACGAGTGTCATGTGAACTATTTGTAGTGCCGGCTGATCCTGTTCTTTGTTTTTGTTTTTGTTTAGAAATAGTTTGTGAAGAATTATGATTAATCTTGTTTTTGACTAGTGTATTTTTGTAACGATAATTGCTGCTTGCAGTTTGATTGTTCATTATAAAACTATGATAATTGTTGGTGAATCAGAGTAATCGCCGGTCCAAAGGTCACCGCTCCTGCAATGCCTTGGACGAGAGATAAGGGAAATATGTATCATACACTAATGTATTTGTATATTCTTATGTTATTTTGTTTTGTTATTTTGTTTTTTCTTCCCCTCTATGAGGATTGTAGCCGCTCTAGGACATAGGGCCTATTTCAGTATTGGAAACTGAGACGAATGTTTGTTAGCACTAAATTTCCGATTGTATTGTGGCGATTATTTTTAACATGAGGATTAACGAAATTGCATGACCGTACGGTTTGGCTGTTCACGTGGGACTAAAGAAAATTGATATAATACAGTCAAATTAAAAAATGGACAATATTGCCAGGTCAAATGAAGGTGATCGAATGCAGTATGAGGTGGAAGTGGACCAAACCACTGATTAACAGTTTAAACACAATTAAATGTTTTCTGCTGTTTTTAAATTTCAATCTAGAGTACAATATATAAAATAATATACAAGGTAAATGCAAAGCGATCATCTTTGGATCCTTATATGATTCGAACTTCGACTTCATCTCGTCATTAAAGTCATTGAATTCAAGAATTAAATAAAATGAATATAATTTAAATAAAGTAAAAAAAAATCTGTTATGCTGAAATCTACATATAGTTTAATAATTAACCCACTTATATTGTATTATTTTAAAATGTGAGAAGCATAAGTGGTTCTGCATCATACAGAATGACTTTCATAAATTATAAATGTTCCCATACCAGGATGCGAATCATAACCATATTATTTAACATTGGATTTCAATGATTGTCATAAGTGAAAAAACGAAAAAATCATAAGAATTAGACTTTAAAAAAATTTATTAAAATACAAGTAAAGGTAGTGTTATCGTTAGGTGACAACTTCCATTACATAAACATATAACTTTGATTAATAGACTGGTGCGAGTGATTTCCATTGGCTAGGCCATTCACATTCTTTAAGCCCCTCCTCTCGATGCTCTTAACCAAGGTTATGTCCTTGGGCATGTGAAGAATTATTGCTGACTGCATCAACCGTCTATTACCGGGTAAAAGTAAGAGCGTGTTTAAGTATAAATACTATTGTGTAACAATTTGATTCAGAACCCTCTTTTGATGATTATTAATTTTTCATGATGTCACCTGTAAAAGGAAATTAGAAATAAATACCCAATGAAATGTGTACTGAAATGTTTTTATTTAAATAGCATACTAGAAATTCAGTAATTTGTGTTAGTTAGTGCCTAAATATTAATAATTCATCTAGATAATAATGTATTGTTTCTTTTATTCGAAATGTATTAATTATTTTGTATTTAAAGGGTACCACCCATTAACAGTTAATAAATAAATAAATAAAAAAATATATATATATCATTTGGGTTATAAACAGAAAAAGAACAAGAAATGTTAGATGAAATGTATTGTTGTATTATTATTATTGTAAACAAAATTAACTTTAGCCTTAAATGTGTAAATTTACAAATATATTTTTATAATGAGCAGCTTACAAATGATGAAGTCAACAAAATATTGTTGTGATGTAGTCATGTAAAATCTATACTATGTCAGTACTGGAATTTGTATCAACCTTCATAAAAAAAATGCTATCACTATAGTCTATTGGGTAATTCATAATTATTTAATGTAAAAAAGTATTTTTTCTTACCTAGTAGTGAGTGCTTGGTATCCATTGATTTCTGTAATGTTTGACCACGATTTATATTTGGAACTAGACGGAATTAAAATCTTGTTAATCTTCATGATGTACCGGTGTCCATATTTCATAAAAAAAAAAAAAAAGTTTAAAATTTGCATTTCAAAACTTCAATAACATTTAAAATTGACCGGACTCGAGACAAGAAAAGCAATTAAAATTACATTGTATACTTACATTGGTAGGTATCAAAGAAAACTATTGCTACTTCCAGAAAAAAATTGTTCTGCTTGCAAATTATGCTCTTCCGGAAAGTTGCCCTGCAAAACATTAAAAGAGTCAATAAGACAATGAAATTAACAGTAATCACAAATAGTTACCAGGGTTATACTGTGAATGTTTTTGGTAATTTACTTGGAACACGGCCAATTCAAATCGACACAAGAAGTGGCAAAAAACATTTAAGAGTATGAACATAAAATACACATCTCAAAAATGGCCCTTCTTATCAATGATAGTACGGTCCGATAAGAAAATACAGTATCTAGCACTATATTGTTATTTAATATTTTACAATTTATTTAATTTGGAATGGTCATCATGTGAAACTCAGTCCGTGAGTATTTGTCTGGGTTCATTTTACTATTCACAACTCCAGTGTCGTTCTTGTTATTATTATAAAATAATCATAATAATAATAAATACATGATAATATAATTGACTCTATCAAATAGGTAGTATAACAACAGCTGCAGAAGGCCATGATGAAATTATTATACAGCGGACAACTGTGGCAAGCTTTAAAATTATTTTGAAATTTGTACATCTATTATAATCATCCAGAAGTTTGGAATATGATAACTGCAACACTGATACTTTTGCTACAAAATAAATAAGAAACGTAAAATCCTCATACAATTGATAAGTTCCCTAATTTGAAAATTGTATAATCCTGCATTATTTTAATCGGTATGTAATATATAAAATTAAATTGTCGGTTTTTTAGTAGTCTTTGGTTATATATTTTATTAATATATGTATATGTTATCGACTCTATCAAATAGGTAGTATGACAACAGCTGCGAAAGCCATGATGAAATTATTCTATAAGGACCATATTGGCTACCTTCAAAGTGTCCTTGATATATGCTTGATCATTGTAAACATAAAAATGTCAAGAATATAATAACTGCTTCACTGTTCCTTTTGTAACAAAAATTAATTAGAAACATTGGTCCCAAAACAATTGACAAGTTTCCTAATTTGAAAATTGTATAATCCTGCATTATTTTAAACGGTATGTAATATATAAAATAAAATTGTCGGTTTTTTAGTAGTCTTTGGTTATATATTTTATTAATATATGTATATGTTATCGACTTTATCAAATAGGTAGTATGACACCAGCAGAAGGCCATGATGAAATTCTTCTACAGCGGACAACTGAGGCTACCTTTAAAATTATTTTGAAATTTGTTCAACTATTATAATATTCCAGAGGTTTGGAATATGATAACTGTTACACTGATACTTTTGCTACAATATTAATAAGAAACATTAGTCCTAAAACAATTGACAAGTTCCCTAATTTGAAAATTGTATAATCCTGCATTATTTTAAACGGTATGTAATATATAAAATAAAATTGTCGGTTTTTTAGTAGTCTTTGGTTATATATTTTATTAATATATGTATATGTTATCGACTCTATCAAATAGGTAGTATGACAGCAGCAGAAGGCCATGATGAAATTATTATACAGCGGACAACTGTGGCTAGCTTTAAAATTATTTTGAAATTTGCTCAACTATTATAATCATCCAGAGGTCTGGAATAAGATAACTGCTTCACTGTTCCTTTTGCTACAAAATTAATAAGAAACATAATATCCTTATACAATTGCAAAGTTGCCTAATTTGAAAATTGTATAATCCTGCAATATTTTATCGGTATGTTATATATAAAATAAAATTGTAGGTTTTTAGTAGTCTTTTGTTATATGCTTAATTAATATATGATTATTTTATCGCCTCTATCAAATAGGTAGTATGACAACAGCTGCGAAAACCATGATGAAATTATTCTACAGCGGACAACATTGGCTATCTTCAAAGTGTCCTTGATATATGCTTGATCATTGTAAATATAAAAATGTTAGGAATATTATAACTGCTTCACAGTTCCTTTTGTTGCAAAATTTATAAGTAACATATTGTCCTTATACAATTGACAATTTTCCTTATTTGAATATTGTATAATCCTGCATTATTTTAATCGGTAAGTTTTATTTAATTTAAAATTGTCGGTTTTTAGTAGTCTGTGGTTATATACCTAATTAATATATGTATATGTTATCAACTCTATCAAATAGGTAGTATGACAACAGCTGCAGAAGGCCATGATGAAATTATTATTCAGCGGACAACTGTGTCATGCTTTAAAATTATTTTGAAATTTGCACATCTATTATAATCATCCAGAGGTCTGGAATATGATAACTGTTACACTGATACTTTTGCTACAAAATGAATAAGAAACATTAGTACCAAAACAATTGACATGTTCCCTATTTTAAAAATGTATAATCCTGCATTATTTTAATCGGTATGTTATATATAAAAAAAATATTGTCTGTTTTTTTAATATTCTTTGTTATATACTTAATAAATATATGATTATTTAATTGACTATATCAAATTGGTAGTATACCTACCTTTAACGTATTTTTGTTTTTTTGTAATATGAATTTATCATCGTTTTCGTCCGTTGAATAGGAAGAATTAAAGACGTTGTTTGAATCACAATGTATACGAGTGTCATGTGAACTATTTGTAGTGCTGGCTGATCCTGTTCTTTGTTTTTGTATTTGTTTAGAAATAGTTTGTGAGGAATTATGATTAATCTTGTTTTTGACTAGTGTATTTTTGTAATGATTATTGCTGCTTGCAGTTTGATTGTTCATTATAAAACTATGATAATTGTTGGTGAATCAGAGTAATCGCCGGTCCAAAGGTCACCGCTCCTGCAATGCCTTGGACGAGAGATAAGGGAAATATGTATCATACACTAATGTATTTGTATATTCTTATGTTATTTTGTTTTGTTATTTTTATTTTTCTTCCCCTCTATGAGGATTGTAGCCGATCTAGGACATAGGGCCTACTACAGTATTGGAAACTGAGACGAATGTTTGTTAGCACTAAATTTCCGATTGTATTGTGGCGATTATTTTTAACATGAGGATTAACGAAATTGCATGACCGTACGGATTGACTGTTCGCGTGGGACTAAAAGAAAATTGATATAATATAGTCAAATCAAAAAATGGACAATATTGTCAGGTCAAATGAAGTTGATCGAATGCAGTATGAGGTGGAAGTGGACTAAACCTCTGATTAACAGTTTAAACACAATTAAATGTCTTTTAATGTTTTTAAATTTTAAACTAGTACAATATATAAAATAATATACTAGGTAAATGCAAAGCGATCATCTTTGGATCCTTATATGATTCGAACTTCCACTTCATTTCGCCTATAAATTCATTGAAATCTAAGAATTAAATAAAGTAAAAAAAAATAAAATCTGGTGTGCAGAAATCTACTTATAGTTTAATAATAAATCTACTTATATTGTTTTATTTTAAAATGTGAGAAGCATAAGGGTTCTGCATCACACAAAAAAGTCTACAGCCCCTGTGGCCTAATGGATAAGGCATCGGTCTCCTAAACCGGGGATTGTGGGTTCGAATCCCACCAGGGGTGCGGTAAAATTTTTGTATCCATCTAGTATGGTCTAGTTGTTAAATTACCTGGCTTTCACTCAGGAGGCTCGGGTTCGATTCCCGGTATCGGATTATATATTTTACATATTACATCAACCTCCATACCACGTTGAATACACCAGTTCTCGTCTGATCTTAGGTAGATACCCAAAACCAATGGACCAGTTAATTTCTTTTTATAATTCTAATTATTAAGATCGGAAACTTTCCCTTCATCATTTAAGTCATGCATATTTATATTGTCTACACAAATTGCACCAATGTACGTTTCTCTGAAGATATAACATTTCAGTCCTTCAAATGAATAATTAAATAAAACTCATTAGCCGACATGATTATGAATTGCTATGATTATACAATTACTATTAACTCGTACACAAAGATATTTTATTCTGAACTGAACGTCTGTCTAATAGACGATTCATACATTTTTTTTTTTTTTTTTACAGTAAAATTGATAATAATCTACAATATACTATAATAAAATAAAACATAATAGACTATTATAAATTATATCTGTACTCAACGGTAAATCTGGTTTGCCAACCAAAAAACGATTCAGAGCTAAGTAATTTGAAATGTCATAGTTTTAATTTTTATATTTATTTTAATATTGCTGATAATAGAGTATATTATATACATACAAATTTATATATTTAGAAATATAAAACAAATTATAATAGTAATGTTATTTGTTCCATAGACTCTATTCAATGGAGTATTGTACTTTAATTGGTTTATAATTCCTAATATAATGGTGTAATTGATTATTTATTTAGATAAAAGTGTTTATGAAGATGTAACGAAAAGACTGAAATTAGAAAATTAACACCAATAAGAACCTGTCATCCCTCAGCTCTGCATTCAATCGAGACGTATATATATTTTGAAAAAATAAAATACAGACGTCCAAGCTGCTATCAAAGATGATGAATAATTATTCGATGCCGAAGAGTAAGGTTTTAAAATGTACTACATTAAATATCTTAGATTATTGATATACATTGTTGTCATTATTTTTTTTTGTTAATTCAACAAAGTGTGATACCGTTGTATAACATAGTATACTATATTCCGAAGTCAACATTTAACTTATAATGGTAACTATCACTCAGATTTTAAAGCCCCTTGCTGTAACATCTAACATATTCATAAAAATAGATAAATTATCAGAACTGGCATTTGATATCGTTTAGGATAAATGTTTATTAGATGTTGATGAGTAAGTTTTTAAAATGTACTACAATAAATATCTTAGATTATTGCTTTACGTTGTTATGTTTTTTGAATTCAACAGTGTAGTCTTGTTAAATGTGAACACAATAAGAAGTTCGTACACCTTGCAATTGGACATGTTAAAGCTATTAAACTGGAAATATCCAACAGTGTCCTATGCCGCAAGACATTAAGGCGATCAAATGCTGTATGAGGTGGAAGTGGACGTAAACCACTGATTAACGGTTGAAACACAAACAAATGTCTTCTGCTGATTACAAACAAGGAGCTAGAGTACAAGATATAGATTTATACAAATTGTTAATCAAAAAACAAATAGAATTTATTTAATCCTTTTTATATGAAATAAATGTACAAATAATCCCATGTATCATTATTGCAATTATTTTTGGTGTAATTACGATTAAAAAAAAAAAAAAATGTATACTCCATCTGTGTTTGTTGCGGAACTACCATAATTGCATAGAATATTCAATAGAATTCTATTGGTGTCATAGCTACCTCTTTTTGTAAAAATGTTTGTTGTATGATAACATAAACACATTAAATGTCTTTTGAAAACTTCTAGCTATTTTGGTGTTTTCATTCCATTAAAAATGTATTGGGTAGAGGTGTCAGAAAAAAAAAAAAAAAACCGTACTATATAAAACAAATAGAGTCATCCTAAATGTGCTATGACCATTTTTGATATTTCTACTCGAAATACATTAAGAGTATAATTCTCCCAAGCAGAATAGTTATTCACAATAAAATCACGACCTCTGTCGAGTTATAGACAAATACCGAAAGACCGCACCATTGTTATCGGTTGCAATTAAGTATTACCAGTGATGACTGTTTCAGACAGTTTTTAATTGAAAACCGAGAGTAGAAAGACAATTGTCATATATCAACAGGTCAAATTAATGTGATCGAATGCAGTATGAGGGGGAAGTGGACCAGACCACTGATTAACAGTTTAAACACAATTAAATGTCTTGTGCTGTTTTTAAATTTTATGCTAGAGTTCAATATATAAAATAAAATACAAGGTAAATGCACAGCCAATATCTTTGGATTCTTATATGATTCGAACTTCGACTTCATCTCGCCATTACAGTCATTGAATTCTAAGAATTAAATAAAATGAATATAATTTAAATAAAGTAAAAAAAAAACCTGTTATGCTGAAATCTACTTATAGTTTAATAATAAACCCACTTATATTGTATTATTTTAAAATGTGAGAAGCATAAGTGTTCTGCATCGTAGAGAATGACTTTTATAAAATAGAAAAGTTCCCATACCAGGATGCGAATCATTACCATATTACATATACATTTGGCATCGGATTAAAAATTAAATAAAAACATATTATTTAACATTGGATTTCAATGATTGTCATAATTGAAAAAAAAAAATAATAATAATAAGAATTAGACTTTAAAATAATTTATTATTAATTTAAAATACAAGTATAGGTAATGTTAACGTTGGGTGACAACTTCCATTGCATAAACATATAATGTTGATTAATAGACTGGTGCTAGTGATTTCCAGTGGCTAGGCCGGTCGCCTTCTGTAGTCCCCTGGTCTTGGTCCTCTTAACCCAGGTCATGTCCTTGGGCACGCGAAAAATTCTTGCTGACTGCATCAACCGTCCATTACCGGGTAAAAGTAAGAGCGCGTTACAGTATAAATATTATTGTGTAACAATTTGATTCAGTAACATCTTTTGATGATTATTAATTTTTCATGGTGTCACCTGTAAAAGGAAATAAGAAGAAAATACTTAATGAACTGAGTACTGATTTGTTTTTATTTAAATAGCATACCAAATATTAAGTAATTTGTGTTAGTTAGTGCCTAAATATTAATAATTCACCGAGATAATTATGTATGTTGCTTTTATTCGAAATGTATTAAATATTTTGTATTTAAAGGGTACCACCCATTAACAGTTAATAAATAAATAAATATATATATATCAATTGGGTTTTAAACAGAAAAAGAACAAGAAATGTTAGTTGAAATGTATTGTTGTATTATTATTGTAAACAAAATTAACTTCAGAGTAAAATGTGTAAATTTAGAAATATTTTTTTATATTCAGCAGCTTACAAATGATGAAGTAAACAAAATATTGTTGTGATGTAGTCATGTTAAATCTAAACTATGTCAGTACTAGTATTTGTATAAATCTTGATAAAAAAAATGCTATCACTATAGTCTATTGGGTAATTCCTAATTATTTGACGTAAAAAAGAATTATTTCTTACCTAGTAGTGAGTGGTTGGTATCCATTGACTTCTGTAATATTTGACAACGATATATATTTGGAACTAGACGGAATTAATATTTTGTAAATCTTCATGATGTACCTGTGTCCATATTTCATAAAAAAAAAAAAAAAAAAGTTTAAAATTGACCGAACTCGGGTCAAGCGAAGAAATTAAAGTTACATTGTATACTTACATTGGTAGGTAACAAAGAAAACTATTGCTACTTCCAGCAAACAAATTGTTCAGCTTGCAAATTATGTTCTTCCGGAACGTTGCCCTGGAAAACATTAAACGGGTCAATATAACAATGAAATTAACAGTAATCACAAATAGTTACCAGGGTTATACTGTGAATGTTTTAGTAATTTACTTGGAACACGGCCAATTCAAATCGATACAAGAAGAGGCAAAAAAAATTAAAGAGTATGAACATAAAATAGACGGTCTCAAAAATCGTTCTTCTTATCAATGATAGTACGGTTCGATAAGAAAATTCAGTGTCTACCAACTATATTGTTATTTAATATTTTACAATTTATTTAATTTAGCATGGTCATCTTGCGAAATTCAGTCGGCCAGTATTTGTCTGTGTTTAGTGTTTGACGTTTTAATATCCACCACTCAATTGTCGCTCTTGTTATTATTATAAAATAATGTTTTCTTTAATAATTTATTATTTTGATGTTAAATCCAATGACTTGACCGATCGCCGAATGCCGTTCACGTATTATTACAATGAAAATGTTTCATGCTGATTAATAATGAAATAACAACATACGACAAAACGGGAGAAACGGCTAACGGTTTGAATATTGATACATCATTGTCACTCGCGTTAGTATACCATTTATTAACGGTCGTTGAATACAATTCTGTACTAAATTATTACCACAGGCATACATAATGTGAAAATATTTAGGCACGTCGACCCTGTCTGGTATATTAGTTTCAAACGGTGGTCACTGCCGCCTCGCTGAGTCGTATTCAAACCGCACGAATATTGTCGATATTAAATTTCCCCCCCCCTCCCGCTGTCATTCTCGTCATCATTCATGTAAGTATCTATCATTAAATGTCTAGTACAATTTCTGTACCCCAAACTCAATAGGTATCCCCTATACATAATGTCACAATAATTTGCAGGTATAATGACATGTTTGGTTTGATAAAGGCCAGCCACCAGTTGTCAACTACGAGTTCAAATTACAGCTACGGCCGCCTGAGCCCTGTCGAGAACCACACAAATTGTGTCTGCATTAAATTTTCCTGGTGTTCGTCTCATCTTACACGTAAGTAACCGCCTTACAAAAATTTGTAGGTTGACCCATTGTTATATTAATTTCAATATCAAACAGTGATACAGCGACTAAGCTCTGCAAGTTGGATTTTTGTTTGCCTCACTTCCTCTAGTTCTGTCGGCACTTCACCGTTCATGAATCCTATCCTATTGTATCGTGTACGATCATTATATATTGGAATATAACTTAACATGATCTCTTAAAATGTATTCAAACATATCTTCGGACACATTTTTGATGCCAGTATTGCTCTGTTAAATAAGTTGACAGCGAATCCTATGAAGTCTTATGCATTTTTTTTGTTGTTGACATTTTGTTACTTTAGTTATCCCTATTCTATGTGTTGAGAGTGTTTGTACTATTTGATGGATCTCCAAAATTGTTCAAATGGTACCACAGTCTTATGAATGAATTCTATCATATTCTATGTCCTTTATGCAAACAAAATTGATTTTTATTTAAATTTCTCATTTAACCTATCACTATTTTTAGCACAAAAATTCATGCCTCAATAATACTATTTCCGTCACTTTGACAGATACCCAAAACCCGTGGACCAGTTAATTTCTTTCTGTAATTCTAATTATTAAGATCGGAAAGTCATTAAAGTCATGCATATTTATATTGTCTACACAAATTGCACCAATGTACGTTTCTATGAAGAAATAACATTTCAGTCCTCAAAATGAATAATTAAATAAAATTCATTAGCCAACATAATTATGAATTAACAAATTACACATCATAATAGTAATGTTATTTGTCCCATAGATTCTATTCAATGGAGTATTGGTCTTTAATTGGTTTATAATTCCTAATATAATGGTGTAATTGATTTGTTATTTAGATAAAAGTGCCTATGAAGATGTAACGAAAAGACTGAAATTAGAAAATTAACACCAATAAGAACCTGTCATCCCTCAGCACTGCATACAATCGTGTCGTATATATATTTTGAAAAAATAAAATGCAGACGTCCAAGCGGCTATCAAAGATGATGAATAAATATTTGATGCCGAAGAGTAAGGTTTTAAAATGTACTACATTAAATATCTTAGATTATTAATATACGTTGTTGTCTTTTTTTTTGTTTTTTTTTAATTCAACAAAGTGTGATACCGTTGTATAACATAGTATAATATACTCCGAAGACAACATTTAACTTATAATGGTAACTATCACTCAGAATTTAAAGCCCCTTGCTGTAACATCTAACATATTCATAAAAATAGATAAATTATCAGAACTGGCATTTGATATCCTTTAGGATAAATGTTTATTAGATGTTGAAGAGTAAGTTTTTAAAATGTACTACAATTAATATTTTAGATTATTGATTTACGTTGTTATGTTTTTTGAATTCAACAGTGTAGTCTTGTTAAATGTGAACACAATAAGAAGTTCGTACACCTTGCAATTGGACATGTTAAAGCTATTAAACTGGAAATATCCAACAGTGTCCTATGCCGCACGACATTAAGGCGATCAAATGCTGTATGAGGTGGAAGTGGACGTAAACCACTGATTAACGGTTGAAACACAAACAAATGTCTTCTGCTGATTACAAACAAGGAGCTAGAGTACAAGATATAGATTTATACAAATTGTTAATCAAAAAACAAATAGAATTTATTTAAACCTTTTTATATGAAATAAATGTACAAGTAATCCCTTGTATCATTATTGCAATTATTTTTTGTGTATTTACGATTAAAAAAAAAAAATGTATACTCCATCTGTGTTTGTCGCGAAACTACCATAATTGCATAGAATATTCAATAGAATTCTATTGGTGTCATAGCTACCTCTTTTTGTAAAAATGTTTGTTTTATGATAACATAAACACATTAAATGTTGTTTGAAAACTTCTAGCTATTTTGGTGTTTTCATTTCCATTAAATATGTATTGGGTAGAGGTGTCAAGAAAAAAAAAAAAACCGTACTATATGAAACAGATAGAGTCATCCTAAATGTGCTATGACCATTTTTGATATTTCTACTCGAAATACATTAAGAGTATAATTCTCCCAAGCAGAATAGTTATTCACAATAAAATCAAGACCTCTGTCGAGTTATCGACAAATACCGAAAGAGCGCACCATTGTTATCGGTTGCAATTAAGTATTACCAGTGATGACTGTTTCAGACAGTTTTTAATTGAAAACCGAGTGTAGAATGAAATTTGATATAAAATTGTCAAATTAATGTGATCGAATGCAGTATGCGGTGGAAGTGGACCAAACCATTGATTAACAGTTTAAACACATTTTAATGTATTCTGCTGTTTTTAAATTTTAAGCTAGAGTACAATATATAAAATAATATACAAGGTAAATGCACAGCCAACATCTTTGGATCTTTATATGATTCGAACTGAAATCTACATATTGTTTAATAATTAACCCACTTATATTGTATTATTTTAAAATGTGAGAAGCATAAGTGGTTCTGCATCATACAAATGACTTTCGTAAATTATAAATGTTCCCATACCAGGATGCGAATCATAACCAAATTATTTAACATTGGATTTCAATGATTGTCATAAGTGAAAAAACGAAAAAATCATAAGAATTAGACTTTAAAAAAATTTATTAAAATACAAGTAAAGGTAGTGTTATCGTTAGGTGACAACTTCCATTACATAAACATATAACTTTGATTAATAGACTGGTGCGAGTGATTTCCATTGGCTAGGCCATTCACATTCTTTAAGCCCCTCCTCTCGATGCTCTTAACCAAGGTTATGTCCTTGGGCATGCGAAGAATTATTGCTGACTGCATCAACCGTCTATTACCGGGTAAAAGTAAGAGCGTGTTTAAGTATAAATACTATTGTGTAACAATTTGATTCAGAACCCTCTTTTGAGGATTATTAATTTTTCATGATGTCACCTGTAAAAGGAAATTAGAAATAAATACCCAATGAACTGTGTACTGAAATGTTTTTATTTAAATAGCATACTAGAAATTCAGTAATTTGTGTTAGTTAGTGCCTAAATATTAATAATTCATCTAGATAATAATGTATTGTTTCTTTTATTCGAAATGTATTAATTATTTTGTATTTAAAGGGTACCACCCATTAACAGTAAATAAATAAATAAATAAAAAAATATATATATATCATTTGGGTTATAAACAGAAAAAGAACAAGAAATGTTAGATGAAATGTATTGTTGTATTATTATTATTGTAAACAAAATTAACTTTAGCCTTAAATGTGTAAATTTACAAATATATTTTTATATTGAGCAGCTTACAAATGATGAAGTCAACAAAATATTGTTGTGATGTAGTCATGTAAAATCTATACTATGTCAGTAATGGAATTTGTATAAACCTTCATAAAAAAAATGCTATCACTATAGTCTATTGGGTAATTCATAATTATTTGACGTAAAAAAGTATTATTTCTTACATAGTAGTGAGTGCTTGGTGTCCATTGATTTCTGTAATGTTTGAACACGATTTATATTTGGAACTTGACGGAATTAAAATCTTGTTAATCTTCATGATGTACCGGTGTCCATATTTTATAAAAAAAAAAAAAAAGTTTAAAATTTGCATTTCAAAACTTCAATAACATTTAAAATTGACCGGACTCGAGACAAGAAAAGCAATTAAAATTACATTGTATACTTACATTGGTAGGTATCAAAGAAAACTATTGCTACTTCCAGAAAAAAATTGTTCTGATGCAAATTATGCTCTTCCGAAAGTTGCCCTGCAAAACATTAAAAGAGTCAATAAGACAATGAAATTAACAGTAATCACAAATAGTTACCAGGGTTATACTGTGAATGTTTTTGGTAATTTACTTGGAACACGGCCAATTCAAATCGACACAAGAAGTGGCAAAAAACATTTAAGAGTATGAACATAAAATACACATCTCAAAAATGGCCCTTCTTATCAATGATAGTACGGTCCGATAAGAAAATACAGTATCTAGCACTATATTGTTATTTAATATTTTACAATTTATTTAATTTGGAATGGTCATCATGTGAAATTCAGTCCGTGAGTATTTGTCTGGGATCATTTTACTATTCACAACTCCAGTGTCGTTCTTGTTATTATTATAAAATAATCATAATAATAATAAATACATGATAATATAATTGACTCTATCAAATAGGTAGTATAACAACAGCTGCAGAAGGCCATGATGAAATTATTATACAGCGGACAACTGTGGCAAGCTTTAAAATTATTTTGAAATTTGTACATCTATTATAATCATCCAGAAGTTTGGAATATGATAACTGCAACACTGATACTTTTGCTACAAAATAAATAAGAAACGTAAAATCCTCATACAATTGATAAGTTCCCTAATTTGAAAATTGTATAATCCTGCATTATTTTAAACGGTATGTTATATATAAAATTAAATTGTCGGTTTTTTAGTAGTCTTTGGTTATATATTTTATTAATATATGTATATGTTATCGACTCTATCAAATAGGTAGTATGACAACAGCTGCGAAAGCCATGATGAAATTATTCAATATCGGACCATATTGGCTACCTTCAAGGTGTCCTTGATATATGCTTGATCATTGTAAACATAAAAATGTCAAGAATATAATAACTGCTTCACTGTTCCTTTTGTAACAAAAATTAATAAGAAACATTGGTCCCAAATCAATTGACAAGTTTCCTAATTTGAAAATTGTATAATCCTGCATTATTTTAAATGGTATGTAATATATAAAATAAAATTGTCGGTTTTTTAGTAGTCTTTGGTTATATATTTTATTAATATATGTATATGTTATCGACTCTATCAAATAGGTAGTATGACAGCAGCAGAAGGCCATGATGAAATTCTTCTACAGCGGACAACTGAGGCTACCTTTAAAATTATTTTGAAATTTGCTCAACTATTATAATATTCCAGAGGTTTGGAATATGATAACTGCTACACTGATACTTTTGCTACAATATTAATAAGAAACATTAGTCTCAAAACAATTGACAAGTTCCCTAATTTGAAAATTGTATAATCTTGCATTATTTTAAACGGTATGTAATATATAAAATTAAATTGTCGGTTTTTTAGTAGTCTTTGGTTATATATTTTATTAATATATGTATATGTTATCGACTCTATCAAATAGGTAGTATGACAACAGCTGCGAAAGCCATGATGAAATTATTCTATAAGGACCATATTGGCTACCTTCAAAGTGTCCTTGATATATGCTTGATCATTGTAAACATAAAAATGTCAAGAATATAATAACTGCTTCACTGTTCCTTTTGTAACAAAAATTAATAAGAAACATTGGTCCCAAATCAATTGACAAGTTTCCTAATTTGAAAATTGTATAATCCTGCATTATTTTAAATGGTATGTAATATATAAAATAAAATTGTCGGTTTTTTAGTAGTCTTTGGTTATATATTTTATTAATATATGTATATGTTATCGACTCTATCAAATAGGTAGTATGACAGCAGCAGAAGGCCATGATGAAATTCTTCTACAGCGGACAACTGAGGCTACCTTTAAAATTATTTTGAAGTTTGCTCAACTATTATAATATTCCAGAGGTTTGGAATATAATAACTGCTACACTGATACTTATGCTACAATATTAATAAGAAACATTAGTCCCAAAACAATTGACATGTTCCCTAATTTGAAAATTGTATAATCCTGCATTATTTTATCGGTATGTTATATATAAAATAAAATTGTAGGTTTTTAGTAGTCTTTTGTTATATGCTTAATTAATATATGATTATATTATCGCCTCTATCAAATAGGTAGTATGACAACAGCTGCGAAAACCATGATGAAATTATTCTACAGCGGACAACATTGGCTATCTTCAAAGTGTCCTTGATATATGCTTGATCATTGTAAATATAAAAATGTTAGGAATATTATAACTGCTTCACAGTTCCTTTTGTTGCAAAATTTATAAGTAACATATTGTCCTTATACAATTGACAATTTTCCTTATTTGAATATTGTATAATCCTGCATTATTTTAATCGGTAAGTTTTATTTAATTTAAAATTGTCGGTTTTTAGTAGTCTGTGGTTATATACCTAATTAATATATGTATATGTTGTCAACTCTATCAAATAGGTAGTATGACAACAGCTGCAGAAGGCCATGATGAAATTATTATACAGCGGACAACTGTGTCATGCTTTAAAATTATTTTGAAATTTGCACATCTATTATAATCATCCAGAGGTCTGGAATATGATAACTGTTACACTGATACTTTTGCTACAAAATGAATAAGAAACATTAGTACCAAAACAATTGACATGTTCCCTATTTTAAAAATGTATAATCCTGCATTATTTTAATCGGTATGTTATATATAAAAAAAATATTGTCTGTTTTTTTAATATTCTTTGTTATATACTTAATAAATATATGATTATTTAATTGACTATATCAAATTGGTAGTATACCTACCTTTAACGTATTTTTGTTTTTTTGTAATATGAATTTATCATCGTTTTCGTCCGTTGAATAGGAAGAATTAAAGACGTTGTTTGAATCACAATGTATACGAGTGTCATGTGAACTATTTTTAGTGCTGGCTGATCCTGTTCTTTGTTTTTGTATTTGCTTAGAAATAGTTTGTGAGGAATTATGATTAATCTTGTTTTTGACTAGTGTATTTTTGTAATGATAATTGCTGCTTGCAGTTTGATTGTTCATTATAAAACTATGATAATTGTTGGTGAATCAGAGTAATCGCCGGTCCAAAGGTCACCGCTCCTGCAATGCCTTGGACGAGAGATAAGGGAAATATGTATCATACACTAATGTATTTGTATATTCTTATGTTATTTTGTTTTGTTATTTTTATTTTTCTTCCCCTCTATGAGGATTGTAGCCGATCTAGGACATAGGGCCTACTACAGTATTGGAAACTGAGACGAATGTTTGTTAGCACTAAATTTCCGATTGTATTGTGGCGATTATTTTTAACATGAGGATTAACGAAATTGCATGACCGTACGGTTTGACTGTTCGCGTGGGACTAAAAGAAAATTGATATAATATAGTCAAATCAAAAAATGGACAATATTGTCAGGTCAAATGAAGTTGATCGAATGCAGTATGAGGTGGAAGTGGACTAAACCTCTGATTAACAGTTTAAACACAATTAAATGTCTTTTAATGTTTTTAAATTTTAAACTAGTACAATATATAAAATAATATACTAGGTAAATGCAAAGCGATCATCTTTGGATCCTTATATGATTCGAACTTCCACTTCATTTCGCCTATAAATTCATTGAAATCTAAGAATTAAATAAAGTAAAAAAAAATAAAATCTGGTGTGCAGAAATCTACTTATAGTTTAATAATAAATCTACTTATATTGTTTTATTTTAAAATGTGAGAAGCATAAGGGTTCTGCATCACACAAAAAAGTCTACAGCCCCTGTGGCCTAATGGATAAGGCATCGGTCTCCTAAACCGGGGATTGTGGGTTCGAATCCCACCAGGGGTGCGGTAAAATTTTTGTATCCATCTAGTATGGTCTAGTTGTTAAATTACCTGGCTTTCACTCAGGAGGCTCGGGTTCGATTCCCGGTATCGGATTATATATTTTACATATTACATCAACCTCCATACCACGTTGAATACACCAGTTCTCGTCTGATCTTAGGTAGATACCCAAAACCAATGGACCAGTTAATTTCTTTTTATAATTCTAATTATTAAGATCGGAAACTTTCCCTTCATCATTTAAGTCATGCATATTTATATTGTCTACACAAATTGCACCAATGTACGTTTCTCTGAAGATATAACATTTCAGTCCTTCAAATGAATAATTAAATAAAACTCATTAGCCGACATGATTATGAATTGCTATGATTATACAATTACTATTAACTCGTACACAAAGATATTTTATTCTGAACTGAACGTCTGTCTAATAGACGATTCATACATTTTTTTTTTTTTTTTTACAGTAAAATTGATAATAATCTACAATATACTATAATAAAATAAAACATAATAGACTATTATAAATTATATCTGTACTCAACGGTAAATCTGGTTTGCCAACCAAAAAACGATTCAGAGCTAAGTAATTTGAAATGTCATAGTTTTAATTTTTATATTTATTTTAATATTGCTGATAATAGAGTATATTATATACATACAAATTTATATATTTAGAAATATAAAACAAATTATAATAGTAATGTTATTTGTTCCATAGACTCTATTCAATGGAGTATTGTACTTTAATTGGTTTATAATTCCTAATATAATGGTGTAATTGATTATTTATTTAGATAAAAGTGTTTATGAAGATGTAACGAAAAGACTGAAATTAGAAAATTAACACCAATAAGAACCTGTCATCCCTCAGCTCTGCATTCAATCGAGACGTATATATATTTTGAAAAAATAAAATACAGACGTCCAAGCTGCTATCAAAGATGATGAATAATTATTCGATGCCGAAGAGTAAGGTTTTAAAATGTACTACATTAAATATCTTAGATTATTGATATACATTGTTGTCATTATTTTTTTTTGTTAATTCAACAAAGTGTGATACCGTTGTATAACATAGTATACTATATTCCGAAGTCAACATTTAACTTATAATGGTAACTATCACTCAGATTTTAAAGCCCCTTGCTGTAACATCTAACATATTCATAAAAATAGATAAATTATCAGAACTGGCATTTGATATCGTTTAGGATAAATGTTTATTAGATGTTGATGAGTAAGTTTTTAAAATGTACTACAATAAATATCTTAGATTATTGCTTTACGTTGTTATGTTTTTTGAATTCAACAGTGTAGTCTTGTTAAATGTGAACACAATAAGAAGTTCGTACACCTTGCAATTGGACATGTTAAAGCTATTAAACTGGAAATATCCAACAGTGTCCTATGCCGCAAGACATTAAGGCGATCAAATGCTGTATGAGGTGGAAGTGGACGTAAACCACTGATTAACGGTTGAAACACAAACAAATGTCTTCTGCTGATTACAAACAAGGAGCTAGAGTACAAGATATAGATTTATACAAATTGTTAATCAAAAAACAAATAGAATTTATTTAATCCTTTTTATATGAAATAAATGTACAAATAATCCCATGTATCATTATTGCAATTATTTTTGGTGTAATTACGATTAAAAAAAAAAAAAAATGTATACTCCATCTGTGTTTGTTGCGGAACTACCATAATTGCATAGAATATTCAATAGAATTCTATTGGTGTCATAGCTACCTCTTTTTGTAAAAATGTTTGTTGTATGATAACATAAACACATTAAATGTCTTTTGAAAACTTCTAGCTATTTTGGTGTTTTCATTCCATTAAAAATGTATTGGGTAGAGGTGTCAGAAAAAAAAAAAAAAAACCGTACTATATAAAACAAATAGAGTCATCCTAAATGTGCTATGACCATTTTTGATATTTCTACTCGAAATACATTAAGAGTATAATTCTCCCAAGCAGAATAGTTATTCACAATAAAATCACGACCTCTGTCGAGTTATAGACAAATACCGAAAGACCGCACCATTGTTATCGGTTGCAATTAAGTATTACCAGTGATGACTGTTTCAGACAGTTTTTAATTGAAAACCGAGAGTAGAAAGACAATTGTCATATATCAACAGGTCAAATTAATGTGATCGAATGCAGTATGAGGGGGAAGTGGACCAGACCACTGATTAACAGTTTAAACACAATTAAATGTCTTGTGCTGTTTTTAAATTTTATGCTAGAGTTCAATATATAAAATAAAATACAAGGTAAATGCACAGCCAATATCTTTGGATTCTTATATGATTCGAACTTCGACTTCATCTCGCCATTACAGTCATTGAATTCTAAGAATTAAATAAAATGAATATAATTTAAATAAAGTAAAAAAAAAACCTGTTATGCTGAAATCTACTTATAGTTTAATAATAAACCCACTTATATTGTATTATTTTAAAATGTGAGAAGCATAAGTGTTCTGCATCGTAGAGAATGACTTTTATAAAATAGAAAAGTTCCCATACCAGGATGCGAATCATTACCATATTACATATACATTTGGCATCGGATTAAAAATTAAATAAAAACATATTATTTAACATTGGATTTCAATGATTGTCATAATTGAAAAAAAAAAATAATAATAATAAGAATTAGACTTTAAAATAATTTATTATTAATTTAAAATACAAGTATAGGTAATGTTAACGTTGGGTGACAACTTCCATTGCATAAACATATAATGTTGATTAATAGACTGGTGCTAGTGATTTCCAGTGGCTAGGCCGGTCGCCTTCTGTAGTCCCCTGGTCTTGGTCCTCTTAACCCAGGTCATGTCCTTGGGCACGCGAAAAATTCTTGCTGACTGCATCAACCGTCCATTACCGGGTAAAAGTAAGAGCGCGTTACAGTATAAATATTATTGTGTAACAATTTGATTCAGTAACATCTTTTGATGATTATTAATTTTTCATGGTGTCACCTGTAAAAGGAAATAAGAAGAAAATACTTAATGAACTGAGTACTGATTTGTTTTTATTTAAATAGCATACCAAATATTAAGTAATTTGTGTTAGTTAGTGCCTAAATATTAATAATTCACCTAGATAATTATGTATGTTGCTTTTATTCGAAATGTATTAAATATTTTGTATTTAAAGGGTACCACCCATTAACAGTTAATAAATAAATAAATATATATATATCAATTGGGTTTTAAACAGAAAAAGAACAAGAAATGTTAGTTGAAATGTATTGTTGTATTATTATTGTAAACAAAATTAACTTCAGAGTAAAATGTGTAAATTTAGAAATATTTTTTTATATTCAGCAGCTTACAAATGATGAAGTAAACAAAATATTGTTGTGATGTAGTCATGTTAAATCTAAACTATGTCAGTACTAGTATTTGTATAAATCTTGATAAAAAAAATGCTATCACTATAGTCTATTGGGTAATTCCTAATTATTTGACGTAAAAAAGAATTATTTCTTACCTAGTAGTGAGTGGTTGGTATCCATTGACTTCTGTAATATTTGACAACGATATATATTTGGAACTAGACGGAATTAATATTTTGTAAATCTTCATGATGTACCTGTGTCCATATTTCATAAAAAAAAAAAAAAAAAAAGTTTAAAATTGACCGAACTCGGGTCAAGCGAAGAAATTAAAGTTACATTGTATACTTACATTGGTAGGTAACAAAGAAAACTATTGCTACTTCCAGCAAACAAATTGTTCAGCTTGCAAATTATGTTCTTCCGGAACGTTGCCCTGGAAAACATTAAACGGGTCAATATAACAATGAAATTAACAGTAATCACAAATAGTTACCAGGGTTATACTGTGAATGTTTTAGTAATTTACTTGGAACACGGCCAATTCAAATCGATACAAGAAGAGGCAAAAAAAATTAAAGAGTATGAACATAAAATAGACGGTCTCAAAAATCGTTCTTCTTATCAATGATAGTACGGTTCGATAAGAAAATTCAGTGTCTACCAACTATATTGTTATTTAATATTTTACAATTTATTTAATTTAGCATGGTCATCTTGCGAAATTCAGTCGGCCAGTATTTGTCTGTGTTTAGTGTTTGACGTTTTAATATCCACCACTCAATTGTCGCTCTTGTTATTATTATAAAATAATGTTTTCTTTAATAATTTATTATTTTGATGTTAAATCCAATGACTTGACCGATCGCCGAATGCCGTTCACGTATTATTACAATGAAAATGTTTCATGCTGATTAATAATGAAATAACAACATACGACAAAACGGGAGAAACGGCTAACGGTTTGAATATTGATACATCATTGTCACTCGCGTTAGTATACCATTTATTAACGGTCGTTGAATACAATTCTGTACTAAATTATTACCACAGGCATACATAATGTGAAAATATTTAGGCACGTCGACCCTGTCTGGTATATTAGTTTCAAACGGTGGTCACTGCCGCCTCGCTGAGTCGTATTCAAACCGCACAAATATTGTCGATATTAAATTTCCCCCCCCCTCCCGCTGTCATTCTCGTCATCATTCATGTAAGTATCTATCATTAAATGTCTAGTACAATTTCTGTACCACAAACTCAATATGTATCCCCTATACATAATGTCACAATAATTTGCAGGTATAATGACATGTTTGGTTTGATAAAGGCCAGCCACCAGTTGTCAACTACGAGTTCAAATTACAGCTACGGCCGCCTGAGCCCTGTCGAGAACCACACAAATTGTGTCTGCATTAAATTTTCCTGGTGTTCGTCTCATCTTACACGTAAGTAACCGCCTTACAATAATTTGTAGGTTGACCCATTGTTATATTAATTTCAATATCAAACAGTGATACAGCGACTAAGCTCTGCAAGTTGGATTTTTGTTTGCCTCACTTCCTCTAGTTCTGTCGGCACTTCACCGTTCATGAATCCTATCCTATTGTATCGTGTACGATCATTATATATTGGAATATAACTTAACATGATCTCTTAAAATGTATTCAAACATATCTTCGGACACATTTTTGATGCCAGTATTGCTCTGTTAAATAAGTTGACAGCGAATCCTATGAAGTCTTATGCATTTTTTTTGTTGTTGACATTTTGTTACTTTAGTTATCCCTATTCTATGTGTTGAGAGTGTTTGTACTATTTGATGGATCTCCAAAATTGTTCAAATGGTACCACAGTCTTATGAATGAATTCTATCATATTCTATGTCCTTTATGCAAACAAAATTGATTTTTATTTAAATTTCTCATTTAACCTATCACTATTTTTAGCACAAAAATTCATGCCTCAATAATACTATTTCCGTCACTTTGACAGATACCCAAAACCCGTGGACCAGTTAATTTCTTTCTGTAATTCTAATTATTAAGATCGGAAAGTCATTAAAGTCATGCATATTTATATTGTCTACACAAATTGCACCAATGTACGTTTCTATGAAGAAATAACATTTCAGTCCTCAAAATGAATAATAAAATAAAATTCATTAGCCAACATAATTATGAATTAACAAATTACACATCATAATAGTAATGTTATTTGTCCCATAGATTCTATTCAATGGAGTATTGGTCTTTAATTGGTTTATAATTCCTAATATAATGGTGTAATTGATTTGTTATTTAGATAAAAGTGCCTATGAAGATGTAACGAAAAGACTGAAATTAGAAAATTAACACCAATAAGAACCTGTCATCCCTCAGCACTGCATACAATCGTGTCGTATATATATTTTGAAAAAATAAAATGCAGACGTCCAAGCGGCTATCAAAGATGATGAATAAATATTTGATGCCGAAGAGTAAGGTTTTAAAATGTACTACATTAAATATCTTAGATTATTAATATACGTTGTTGTCTTTTTTTTTGTTTTTTTTTAATTCAACAAAGTGTGATACCGTTGTATAACATAGTATAATATACTCCGAAGACAACATTTAACTTATAATGGTAACTATCACTCAGAATTTAAAGCCCCTTGCTGTAACATCTAACATATTCATAAAAATAGATAAATTATCAGAACTGGCATTTGATATCGTTTAGGATAAATGTTTATTAGATGTTGAAGAGTAAGTTTTTAAAATGTACTACAATTAATATTTTAGATTATTGATTTACGTTGTTATGTTTTTTGAATTCAACAGTGTAGTCTTGTTAAATGTGAACACAATAAGAAGTTTGTACACCTTGCAATTGGACATGTTAAAGCTATTAAACTGGAAATATCCAACAGTGTCCTATGCCGCACGACATTAAGGCGATCAAATGCTGTATGAGGTGGAAGTGGACGTAAACCACTGATTAACGGTTGAAACACAAACAAATGTCTTCTGCTGATTACAAACAAGGAGCTAGAGTACAAGATATAGATTTATACAAATTGTTAATCAAAAAACAAATAGAATTTATTTAAACCTTTTTATATGAAATAAATGTACAAGTAATCCCTTGTATCATTATTGCAATTATTTTTTGTGTAATTACGATTAAAAAAAAAAAAATGTATACTCCATCTGTGTTTGTCGCGAAACTACCTTAATTGCATAGAATATTCAATAGAATTCTATTGGTGTCATAGCTACCTCTTTTTGTAAAAATGTTTGTTTTATGATAACATAAACACATTAAATGTTGTTTGAAAACTTCTAGCTATTTTGGTGTTTTCATTTCCATTAAAAATGTATTGGGTAGAGGTGTCAAGAAAAAAAAAAAAACCGTACTATATGAAACAGATAGAGTCATCCTAAATGTGCTATGACCATTTTTGATATTTCTACTCGAAATACATTAAGAGTATAATTCTCCCAAGCAGAATAGTTATTCACAATAAAATCACGACCTCTGTCGAGTTATCGACAAATACCGAAAGAGAGCACCATTGTTATCGGTTGCAATTAAGTATTACCAGTGATGACTGTTTCAGACAGTTTTTAATTGAAAACCGAGTGTAGAATGAAAATTGATATAAAATTGTCAAATTAATGTGATCGAATGCAGTATGCGGTGGAAGTGGACCAAACCATTGATTAACAGTTTAAACACATTTAAATGTATTCTGCTGTTTTTAAATTTTAAGCTAGAGTACAATATATAAAATAATATACAAGGTAAATGCACAGCCAACATCTTTGGATCTTTATATGATTCGAACTGAAATCTACATATAGTTTAATAATTAACCCACTTATATTGTATTATTTTAAAATGTGAGAAGCATAAGTGGTTCTGCATCATACAGAATGACTTTCATAAATTATAAATGTTCCCATACCAGGATGCGAATCATAACCATATTATTTAACATTGGATTTCAATGATTGTCATAAGTGAAAAAACAAAAAAAATCATAAGAATTAGACTTTAAAAAAATTTATTATTTATTTAAAATACAAGTAAAGGTAGTGTTATCGTTGGGTGACAACTTCCATTACATAAACATATAACTTTGATTAATAGACTGGTGCGAGTGATTTCCATTGGCAAGGCCATTCACATTCTGTAAGCCCCTCCTCTCGATGCTCTTAACCAAGGTTATGTCCTTGGGCATGCGAAGAATTATTGCTGACTGCATCAACCGTCTATTACCGGGTAAAAGTAAGAGCGTGTTTAAGTATAAATATTATTGTGTAACAATTTGATTCAGAAACCTCTTTTGATGATTATTAATTTTTCATGATGTCACCTGTAAAAGGAAATTAGAAATAAATACCCAATGAACTGTGTACTGAATTGTTATTATTTAAATAGCATACTAGAAATTCAGTAATTTGTGTTAGTTAGTGCCTAAATATTAATAATTCATCTAGATAATTATGTATTGTTGCTTTTATTCGAAATGTACTAATTATTTTGTATTTAAAGGGTACCACCCATTAACAGTAAATAAATAAAAAAATAAATATATATATATATCAATTGGGTTATAAACAGAAAAAGAACAAGAAATGTTAGTTGAAATGTATTGTTGTATTATTATTATTGTGAACAAAATTAACAATAGCCTAAAATGTGTAAATTTACAAAGATATTTTTATATTGAGCAGCTTACAAATGATGAAGTAAACAAAATATTGTTGTGATGTAGTCATGTTAAATCTAAACTAGTATTTAGTACTAGTATTTGTATAAACCTTCATAAAAAAAATGCTATCACTATAGTCTATTGGGTAATTCATAACTATTTGACGTAAAAAAGTATTATTTCTTACATAGTAGTGAGTGCTTGGTGTCCATTGATTTCTGTAATGTTTGACCACGATTTATATTTGGCACTTGACGGAATTAAAATCATGTTAATCTTCATGATGTACCGGTGTCCATATTTTATATAAAAAAAAAAAGTTTAAAATTTGCATTTGAGAAAATCAACAACTTTTAACATTGACCAAACTCGGGACAAGCAAAGGAATTAAAATTACATTGTATACTTACATTGGTAGGTAACAAAGAAAACTATTGCTACTTCCAGAAAAAAATTGTTCTGCTTGCAAATTATGCTCATCCGGAACGTTGCCCTGCAAAACATTAAAAGAGTCAATAAGACAATGAAATTAACAGTAATCACAAATAGTTACCAGGGTATTACTGTGAATTTTTTGGTAATTTACTTCGAACACGGCCAATTCAAATCGATACTAGAAGTGGCAAAAAACATTTAAGAGTATGAACATAAAATACACATCTCAAAAATCGCCCTTCTTATCAATGATAGTACGTTCCGATAAGAAAATTCAGTATCTATACTCCGTGCCACGAGAGAAGTATCCCGTGTCCGATCAAAATGTGATCGTTTTCGCGCATCCCCACTTATTTGACATACAGACCTTGCACGATTGCAATCGTTAACGGTCGGGAACGTTGTATAGCCTGTATCGTTGTTATTACACTTAATATAGTTAGTCAATACGTTTGTATTACTACGTTTATGAACCCCACGATTACTTTCACTCCGTTTACTGTTTAATTTTTTTACTGTTACTTTGGACTGTTTATTTTTTTGAAATGAACACTTCAAACGAATTGCCATCAACTAATCAGCCTACCACATCTGCTGAGCCAAATGTGGAGTCTCAAAAAATATCTTCACCCATTAAAAAAAATCAAAAAGGACGGGTAAGAATTTTTTAATTATGATAATTATAATAATTTGATTTTATTTTTTATATTTTATACTTAATACCTAATATTTTATTCGTAGAAAAATCTTCTTATACTTATGTGTTACTTTATTCGTAGATTCTAAATTATGAACGAATCGAATAATTTTTATTTTTGAACGTTGCATAGTTTTTAAATAATTTAATAATTATTGTTTCAGTTTGTTGGAAAAAGGCAAAAACTGATGATTGTCAATCTGTACAAGGCGAAAAAGCAACTACAGCCCGACATTAAGTACAAAGAATTGATGGCGTCTATTTCACGTGATTCTGGGATTGGAATGCGTACAGTTATAAGTACAATAAGAGAATACAAAAACACGGGTGAATGTAAGTCACCACAAAAAACTAAAATCCGTCCTACAGTTAATGATAAAATTGACGATTTTGATAAATATGCGATTCGACAAAAAATTCATAGGTTTTGGTTTAAAAATGAAATTCCCACATTAAAAAAAATTGTTCAAGCCATAAATGACGATTCACTTCTTCCAAATATTCCTTGTACATCTTTGCGGCGGGTATTAAAAGAATTAAATTTTAAATTAACAAAAAGAAACTGTAATAGCGCTTTAACAGAAAGAGCAGATCTTGTGGTGTGGCGACAAAAGTATATCGAGGACATAAGGCGTTATCGGGATGAAGGTCGTACGATATATTTTTTAGATGAGACATGGGTAAACGCAGGCGAGGGTAGCAGTAAAGTATGTATTGATACTTCTGTGAAATCTCATACAGATGCATTCCTGAAAGGACTGACTACAGGTCCAAAAAATCAGTCAGGTAAAGGGAAGTGGTTAATACTTGTCCATATCGGTTCAGCAGATGGTTTCGTCGATGGGTGTCTATTGTGTTTTGAGTCAGAAAACAACACAGTCGACTACCACGACGAAATGAATGGGGATACGTTTTATGATTGGTTTTGTGGAGTTTTGCCCCGATTGAAGGACAATGCCGTGATAGTCATGGACAATGCTTCCTACCATTCTGTCAAAAAGGATCCGGTTCCCACAAATGCATGGAAAAAAGAGGACATTAAAAATTGGTTGAAGTCAAAAGATGTGGTTTTAGACAAACCCTTGATAAAATTTCGATTACTTGACATGGTAAATGAAATTAGACCTCGCCATGATAAGTACGTAATCGACGAAGAAGCCTTGAAATCAAATAAACTTGTATTGCGTTTGCCACCTTACCACAGTGAACTGAATCCAATAGAACTTGCGTGGTCTGTTGTGAAAAATCACATCAAACAAAACAACACAACGTTTAAATTAAACGATGTTAAAAATTTATTGAACGAAGGAGTCCAGAAAGTGACTTCTGAAATGTGGGCCAATTTCGTTAGTCACACCATAAAAGAAGAGGACGAATTGTATGACATCGACATAATTTCTGATAGAATGATGAATGATAAATGATAAAGATGAGCATATAATGACAATAACTGGTGACACTTCGTCTGATTTTTCTGACGAGTAATATTTTTTGTTTTATATTTATATTTATGTAAAATATATTTTTATATATATATTTTTTTTGGTTATTTATATAATTGTAAACTATGTTATTAGTCTTAACATACGTAAATTAGTTTTGAATATATCGAAGGAAGATATTATTATAATTATATTTTGTTTAGTATTATTTGTTGACCAATGATTTTTGGACTTCCTAATTAGTTAGACGCCTACAATATAATTACGTACAATCAAATAAAGTAAATTCAAATTCAACAATTGTTTTTTATAAATAATAATACTTAAAAAAAAAATCGATTTAAATTAAGTTGTTGGTGTGTATGCGCAAAATATATGAGTTAAAGACATAAAATATAATATAATATAATCACTTTGTATAACACATTCCACGCTGTATGCACGCCACAGCGCGAACCGTAGAGGTCAAAGTGGGGGAAACTGAGTCGACTACCGCTAGCTACCGTCAGTCTGCATGCCCGAAACATGTTACTTCTCTCGTGGTGCGGAGTATAGCACTATATTGTTATTTAATATTTTGCAAATTATTTAATTTAGAATGGTCATCTTGTGAAATTCAGTCCGTGAGTATTTGTCTGGGTTTATTTTACTAACCACAACTCAGGTGTCGTTCTTGTTATTATTATAAAATAATCAAAACAATAATAAATATATGATTATTCTATTGACTCTATCAAATAGGTAGTATAACAACAGCAGCAGAAGGCCATGATGAAATTATTATACAGCGGACAACTGTGGCTAGCTTTAAAATTATTTTGAAATTTGCTCAACTATTATAATCATCCAGAGGTCTGGAATAAGATAACTGCTTCACTGTTCCTTTTGCTACAAAATTAATAAGAAACATAATATCCTTATACAATTGCAAAGTTGCCTAATTTGAAAATTGTATAATCCTGCAATATTTTAATCGGTATGTTATATATAAAAAAAAAATTGTCTGTTATTTTAATAGTCTTTGTTATATACTTAATAAATATATGATTATTTAATTGACTATATCAAATAGGTAGTATGCCAACCTTTAATGTATTTTTGTTTTTTTGTAATATGAATTTATCATCGTTTTCGTCCATTGAATAGGAAGAATTAAAGACGTTGTTTGAATCCCACTGTATACGAGTGTCATGTGAACTATTTGTAGTGCCGGCTGATCCTGTTCTTTGTTTTTGTTTTTGTTTAGAAATAGTTTGTGAAGAATTATGATTAATCTTGTTTTTGACTAGTGTATTTTTGTAACGATAATTGCTGCTTGCAGTTTGATTGTTCATTATAAAACTATGATAATTGTTGGTGAATCAGAGTAATCGCCGGTCCAAAGGTCACCGCTCCTGCAATGCCTTGGACGAGAGATAAGGGAAATATGTATCATACACTAATGTATTTGTATATTCTTATGTTATTTTGTTTTTTCTTCCCCTCTATGAGGATTGTAGCCGCTCTAGGACATAGGGCCTATTTCAGTATTGGAAACTGAGACGAATGTTTGTTAGCACTAAATTTCCGATTGTATTGTGGCGATTATTTTTAACATGAGGATTAACGAAATTGCATGACCGTACGGTTTGGCTGTTCACGTGGGACTAAAGAAAATTGATATAATACAGTCAAATTAAAAAATGGACAATATTGCCAGGTCAAATGAAGGTGATCGAATGCAGTATGAGGTGGAAGTGGACCAAACCACTGATTAACAGTTTAAACACAATTAAATGTTTTCTGCTGTTTTTAAATTTCAATCTAGAGTACAATATATAAAATAATATACAAGGTAAATGCAAAGCGATCATCTTTGGATCCTTATATGATTCGAACTTCGACTTCATCTCGTCATTAAAGTCATTGAATTCAAGAATTAAATAAAATGAATATAATTTAAATAAAGTAAAAAAAAATCTGTTATGCTGAAATCTACATATAGTTTAATAATTAACCCACTTATATTGTATTATTTTAAAATGTGAGAAGCATAAGTGGTTCTGCATCATACAGAATGACTTTCATAAATTATAAATGTTCCCATACCAGGATGCGAATCATAACCATATTATTTAACATTGGATTTCAATGATTGTCATAAGTGAAAAAACGAAAAAATCATAAGAATTAGACTTTAAAAAAATTTATTAAAATACAAGTAAAGGTAGTGTTATCGTTAGGTGACAACTTCCATTACATAAACATATAACTTTGATTAATAGACTGGTGCGAGTGATTTCCATTGGCTAGGCCATTCACATTCTTTAAGCCCCTCCTCTCGATGCTCTTAACCAAGGTTATGTCCTTGGGCATGTGAAGAATTATTGCTGACTGCATCAACCGTCTATTACCGGGTAAAAGTAAGAGCGTGTTTAAGTATAAATACTATTGTGTAACAATTTGATTCAGAACCCTCTTTTGATGATTATTAATTTTTCATGATGTCACCTGTAAAAGGAAATTAGAAATAAATACCCAATGAAATGTGTACTGAAATGTTTTTATTTAAATAGCATACTAGAAATTCAGTAATTTGTGTTAGTTAGTGCCTAAATATTAATAATTCATCTAGATAATAATGTATTGTTTCTTTTATTCGAAATGTATTAATTATTTTGTATTTAAAGGGTACCACCCATTAACAGTTAATAAATAAATAAATAAAAAAATATATATATATCATTTGGGTTATAAACAGAAAAAGAACAAGAAATGTTAGATGAAATGTATTGTTGTATTATTATTATTGTAAACAAAATTAACTTTAGCCTTAAATGTGTAAATTTACAAATATATTTTTATAATGAGCAGCTTACAAATGATGAAGTCAACAAAATATTGTTGTGATGTAGTCATGTAAAATCTATACTATGTCAGTACTGGAATTTGTATCAACCTTCATAAAAAAAATGCTATCACTATAGTCTATTGGGTAATTCATAATTATTTAATGTAAAAAAGTATTTTTTCTTACCTAGTAGTGAGTGCTTGGTATCCATTGATTTCTGTAATGTTTGACCACGATTTATATTTGGAACTAGACGGAATTAAAATCTTGTTAATCTTCATGATGTACCGGTGTCCATATTTCATAAAAAAAAAAAAAAAGTTTAAAATTTGCATTTCAAAACTTCAATAACATTTAAAATTGACCGGACTCGAGACAAGAAAAGCAATTAAAATTACATTGTATACTTACATTGGTAGGTATCAAAGAAAACTATTGCTACTTCCAGAAAAAAATTGTTCTGCTTGCAAATTATGCTCTTCCGGAAAGTTGCCCTGCAAAACATTAAAAGAGTCAATAAGACAATGAAATTAACAGTAATCACAAATAGTTACCAGGGTTATACTGTGAATGTTTTTGGTAATTTACTTGGAACACGGCCAATTCAAATCGACACAAGAAGTGGCAAAAAACATTTAAGAGTATGAACATAAAATACACATCTCAAAAATGGCCCTTCTTATCAATGATAGTACGGTCCGATAAGAAAATACAGTATCTAGCACTATATTGTTATTTAATATTTTACAATTTATTTAATTTGGAATGGTCATCATGTGAAACTCAGTCCGTGAGTATTTGTCTGGGTTCATTTTACTATTCACAACTCCAGTGTCGTTCTTGTTATTATTATAAAATAATCATAATAATAATAAATACATGATAATATAATTGACTCTATCAAATAGGTAGTATAACAACAGCTGCAGAAGGCCATGATGAAATTATTATACAGCGGACAACTGTGGCAAGCTTTAAAATTATTTTGAAATTTGTACATCTATTATAATCATCCAGAAGTTTGGAATATGATAACTGCAACACTGATACTTTTGCTACAAAATAAATAAGAAACGTAAAATCCTCATACAATTGATAAGTTCCCTAATTTGAAAATTGTATAATCCTGCATTATTTTAATCGGTATGTAATATATAAAATTAAATTGTCGGTTTTTTAGTAGTCTTTGGTTATATATTTTATTAATATATGTATATGTTATCGACTCTATCAAATAGGTAGTATGACAACAGCTGCGAAAGCCATGATGAAATTATTCTATAAGGACCATATTGGCTACCTTCAAAGTGTCCTTGATATATGCTTGATCATTGTAAACATAAAAATGTCAAGAATATAATAACTGCTTCACTGTTCCTTTTGTAACAAAAATTAATTAGAAACATTGGTCCCAAAACAATTGACAAGTTTCCTAATTTGAAAATTGTATAATCCTGCATTATTTTAAACGGTATGTAATATATAAAATAAAATTGTCGGTTTTTTAGTAGTCTTTGGTTATATATTTTATTAATATATGTATATGTTATCGACTCTATCAAATAGGTAGTATGACAGCAGCAGAAGGCCATGATGAAATTATTATACAGCGGACAACTGTGGCTAGCTTTAAAATTATTTTGAAATTTGCTCAACTATTATAATCATCCAGAGGTCTGGAATAAGATAACTGCTTCACTGTTCCTTTTGCTACAAAATTAATAAGAAACATAATATCCTTATACAATTGCAAAGTTGCCTAATTTGAAAATTGTATAATCCTGCAATATTTTAATCGGTATGTTATCTATAAAAAAAAAATTGTCTGTTATTTTAATAGTCTTTGTTATATACTTAATAAATATATGATTATTTAATTGACTATATCAAATAGGTAGTATGCCAACCTTTAATGTATTTTTGTTTTTTTGTAATATGAATTTATCATCGTTTTCGTCCATTGAATAGGAAGAATTAAAGACGTTGTTTGAATCCCACTGTATACGAGTGTCATGTGAACTATTTGTAGTGCCGGCTGATCCTGTTCTTTGTTTTTGTTTTTGTTTAGAAATAGTTTGTGAAGAATTATGATTAATCTTGTTTTTGACTAGTGTATTTTTGTAACGATAATTGCTGCTTGCAGTTTGATTGTTCATTATAAAACTATGATAATTGTTGGTGAATCAGAGTAATCGCCGGTCCAAAGGTCACCGCTCCTGCAATGCCTTGGACGAGAGATAAGGGAAATATGTATCATACACTAATGTATTTGTATATTCTTATGTTATTTTGTTTTGTTATTTTGTTTTTTCTTCCCCTCTATGAGGATTGTAGCCGCTCTAGGACATAGGGCCTATTTCAGTATTGGAAACTGAGACGAATGTTTGTTAGCACTAAATTTCCGATTGTATTGTGGCGATTATTTTTAACATGAGGATTAACGAAATTGCATGACCGTACGGTTTGGCTGTTCACGTGGGACTAAAGAAAATTGATATAATACAGTCAAATTAAAAAATGGACAATATTGCCAGGTCAAATGAAGGTGATCGAATGCAGTATGAGGTGGAAGTGGACCAAACCACTGATTAACAGTTTAAACACAATTAAATGTTTTCTGCTGTTTTTAAATTTCAATCTAGAGTACAATATATAAAATAATATACAAGGTAAATGCAAAGCGATCATCTTTGGATCCTTATATGATTCGAACTTCGACTTCATCTCGTCATTAAAGTCATTGAATTCAAGAATTAAATAAAATGAATATAATTTAAATAAAGTAAAAAAAAATCTGTTATGCTGAAATCTACATATAGTTTAATAATTAACCCACTTATATTGTATTATTTTAAAATGTGAGAAGCATAAGTGGTTCTGCATCATACAGAATGACTTTCATAAATTATAAATGTTCCCATACCAGGATGCGAATCATAACCATATTATTTAACATTGGATTTCAATGATTGTCATAAGTGAAAAAACGAAAAAATCATAAGAATTAGACTTTAAAAAAATTTATTAAAATACAAGTAAAGGTAGTGTTATCGTTAGGTGACAACTTCCATTACATAAACATATAACTTTGATTAATAGACTGGTGCGAGTGATTTCCATTGGCTAGGCCATTCACATTCTTTAAGCCCCTCCTCTCGATGCTCTTAACCAAGGTTATGTCCTTGGGCATGTGAAGAATTATTGCTGACTGCATCAACCGTCTATTACCGGGTAAAAGTAAGAGCGTGTTTAAGTATAAATACTATTGTGTAACAATTTGATTCAGAACCCTCTTTTGATGATTATTAATTTTTCATGATGTCACCTGTAAAAGGAAATTAGAAATAAATACCCAATGAAATGTGTACTGAAATGTTTTTATTTAAATAGCATACTAGAAATTCAGTAATTTGTGTTAGTTAGTGCCTAAATATTAATAATTCATCTAGATAATAATGTATTGTTTCTTTTATTCGAAATGTATTAATTATTTTGTATTTAAAGGGTACCACCCATTAACAGTTAATAAATAAATAAATAAAAAAATATATATATATCATTTGGGTTATAAACAGAAAAAGAACAAGAAATGTTAGATGAAATGTATTGTTGTATTATTATTATTGTAAACAAAATTAACTTTAGCCTTAAATGTGTAAATTTACAAATATATTTTTATAATGAGCAGCTTACAAATGATGAAGTCAACAAAATATTGTTGTGATGTAGTCATGTAAAATCTATACTATGTCAGTACTGGAATTTGTATCAACCTTCATAAAAAAAATGCTATCACTATAGTCTATTGGGTAATTCATAATTATTTAATGTAAAAAAGTATTTTTTCTTACCTAGTAGTGAGTGCTTGGTATCCATTGATTTCTGTAATGTTTGACCACGATTTATATTTGGAACTAGACGGAATTAAAATCTTGTTAATCTTCATGATGTACCGGTGTCCATATTTCATAAAAAAAAAAAAAAAGTTTAAAATTTGCATTTCAAAACTTCAATAACATTTAAAATTGACCGGACTCGAGACAAGAAAAGCAATTAAAATTACATTGTATACTTACATTGGTAGGTATCAAAGAAAACTATTGCTACTTCCAGAAAAAAATTGTTCTGCTTGCAAATTATGCTCTTCCGGAAAGTTGCCCTGCAAAACATTAAAAGAGTCAATAAGACAATGAAATTAACAGTAATCACAAATAGTTACCAGGGTTATACTGTGAATGTTTTTGGTAATTTACTTGGAACACGGCCAATTCAAATCGACACAAGAAGTGGCAAAAAACATTTAAGAGTATGAACATAAAATACACATCTCAAAAATGGCCCTTCTTATCAATGATAGTACGGTCCGATAAGAAAATACAGTATCTAGCACTATATTGTTATTTAATATTTTACAATTTATTTAATTTGGAATGGTCATCATGTGAAACTCAGTCCGTGAGTATTTGTCTGGGTTCATTTTACTATTCACAACTCCAGTGTCGTTCTTGTTATTATTATAAAATAATCATAATAATAATAAATACATGATAATATAATTGACTCTATCAAATAGGTAGTATAACAACAGCTGCAGAAGGCCATGATGAAATTATTATACAGCGGACAACTGTGGCAAGCTTTAAAATTATTTTGAAATTTGTACATCTATTATAATCATCCAGAAGTTTGGAATATGATAACTGCAACACTGATACTTTTGCTACAAAATAAATAAGAAACGTAAAATCCTCATACAATTGATAAGTTCCCTAATTTGAAAATTGTATAATCCTGCATTATTTTAATCGGTATGTAATATATAAAATTAAATTGTCGGTTTTTTAGTAGTCTTTGGTTATATATTTTATTAATATATGTATATGTTATCGACTCTATCAAATAGGTAGTATGACAACAGCTGCGAAAGCCATGATGAAATTATTCTATAAGGACCATATTGGCTACCTTCAAAGTGTCCTTGATATATGCTTGATCATTGTAAACATAAAAATGTCAAGAATATAATAACTGCTTCACTGTTCCTTTTGTAACAAAAATTAATTAGAAACATTGGTCCCAAAACAATTGACAAGTTTCCTAATTTGAAAATTGTATAATCCTGCATTATTTTAAACGGTATGTAATATATAAAATAAAATTGTCGGTTTTTTAGTAGTCTTTGGTTATATATTTTATTAATATATGTATATGTTATCGACTCTATCAAATAGGTAGTATGACAGCAGCAGAAGGCCATGATGAAATTATTATACAGCGGACAACTGTGGCTAGCTTTAAAATTATTTTGAAATTTGCTCAACTATTATAATCATCCAGAGGTCTGGAATAAGATAACTGCTTCACTGTTCCTTTTGCTACAAAATTAATAAGAAACATAATATCCTTATACAATTGCAAAGTTGCCTAATTTGAAAATTGTATAATCCTGCAATATTTTAATCGGTATGTTATCTATAAAAAAAAAATTGTCTGTTATTTTAATAGTCTTTGTTATATACTTAATAAATATATGATTATTTAATTGACTATATCAAATAGGTAGTATGCCAACCTTTAATGTATTTTTGTTTTTTTGTAATATGAATTTATCATCGTTTTCGTCCATTGAATAGGAAGAATTAAAGACGTTGTTTGAATCCCACTGTATACGAGTGTCATGTGAACTATTTGTAGTGCCGGCTGATCCTGTTCTTTGTTTTTGTTTTTGTTTAGAAATAGTTTGTGAAGAATTATGATTAATCTTGTTTTTGACTAGTGTATTTTTGTAACGATAATTGCTGCTTGCAGTTTGATTGTTCATTATAAAACTATGATAATTGTTGGTGAATCAGAGTAATCGCCGGTCCAAAGGTCACCGCTCCTGCAATGCCTTGGACGAGAGATAAGGGAAATATGTATCATACACTAATGTATTTGTATATTCTTATGTTATTTTGTTTTGTTATTTTGTTTTTTCTTCCCCTCTATGAGGATTGTAGCCGCTCTAGGACATAGGGCCTATTTCAGTATTGGAAACTGAGACGAATGTTTGTTAGCACTAAATTTCCGATTGTATTGTGGCGATTATTTTTAACATGAGGATTAACGAAATTGCATGACCGTACGGTTTGGCTGTTCACGTGGGACTAAAGAAAATTGATATAATACAGTCAAATTAAAAAATGGACAATATTGCCAGGTCAAATGAAGGTGATCGAATGCAGTATGAGGTGGAAGTGGACCAAACCACTGATTAACAGTTTAAACACAATTAAATGTTTTCTGCTGTTTTTAAATTTCAATCTAGAGTACAATATATAAAATAATATACAAGGTAAATGCAAAGCGATCATCTTTGGATCCTTATATGATTCGAACTTCGACTTCATCTCGTCATTAAAGTCATTGAATTCAAGAATTAAATAAAATGAATATAATTTAAATAAAGTAAAAAAAAATCTGTTATGCTGAAATCTACATATAGTTTAATAATTAACCCACTTATATTGTATTATTTTAAAATGTGAGAAGCATAAGTGGTTCTGCATCATACAGAATGACTTTCATAAATTATAAATGTTCCCATACCAGGATGCGAATCATAACCATATTATTTAACATTGGATTTCAATGATTGTCATAAGTGAAAAAACGAAAAAATCATAAGAATTAGACTTTAAAAAAATTTATTAAAATACAAGTAAAGGTAGTGTTATCGTTAGGTGACAACTTCCATTACATAAACATATAACTTTGATTAATAGACTGGTGCGAGTGATTTCCATTGGCTAGGCCATTCACATTCTTTAAGCCCCTCCTCTCGATGCTCTTAACCAAGGTTATGTCCTTGGGCATGTGAAGAATTATTGCTGACTGCATCAACCGTCTATTACCGGGTAAAAGTAAGAGCGTGTTTAAGTATAAATACTATTGTGTAACAATTTGATTCAGAACCCTCTTTTGATGATTATTAATTTTTCATGATGTCACCTGTAAAAGGAAATTAGAAATAAATACCCAATGAAATGTGTACTGAAATGTTTTTATTTAAATAGCATACTAGAAATTCAGTAATTTGTGTTAGTTAGTGCCTAAATATTAATAATTCATCTAGATAATAATGTATTGTTTCTTTTATTCGAAATGTATTAATTATTTTGTATTTAAAGGGTACCACCCATTAACAGTTAATAAATAAATAAATAAAAAAATATATATATATCATTTGGGTTATAAACAGAAAAAGAACAAGAAATGTTAGATGAAATGTATTGTTGTATTATTATTATTGTAAACAAAATTAACTTTAGCCTTAAATGTGTAAATTTACAAATATATTTTTATAATGAGCAGCTTACAAATGATGAAGTCAACAAAATATTGTTGTGATGTAGTCATGTAAAATCTATACTATGTCAGTACTGGAATTTGTATCAACCTTCATAAAAAAAATGCTATCACTATAGTCTATTGGGTAATTCATAATTATTTAATGTAAAAAAGTATTTTTTCTTACCTAGTAGTGAGTGCTTGGTATCCATTGATTTCTGTAATGTTTGACCACGATTTATATTTGGAACTAGACGGAATTAAAATCTTGTTAATCTTCATGATGTACCGGTGTCCATATTTCATAAAAAAAAAAAAAAAGTTTAAAATTTGCATTTCAAAACTTCAATAACATTTAAAATTGACCGGACTCGAGACAAGAAAAGCAATTAAAATTACATTGTATACTTACATTGGTAGGTATCAAAGAAAACTATTGCTACTTCCAGAAAAAAATTGTTCTGCTTGCAAATTATGCTCTTCCGGAAAGTTGCCCTGCAAAACATTAAAAGAGTCAATAAGACAATGAAATTAACAGTAATCACAAATAGTTACCAGGGTTATACTGTGAATGTTTTTGGTAATTTACTTGGAACACGGCCAATTCAAATCGACACAAGAAGTGGCAAAAAACATTTAAGAGTATGAACATAAAATACACATCTCAAAAATGGCCCTTCTTATCAATGATAGTACGGTCCGATAAGAAAATACAGTATCTAGCACTATATTGTTATTTAATATTTTACAATTTATTTAATTTGGAATGGTCATCATGTGAAACTCAGTCCGTGAGTATTTGTCTGGGTTCATTTTACTATTCACAACTCCAGTGTCGTTCTTGTTATTATTATAAAATAATCATAATAATAATAAATACATGATAATATAATTGACTCTATCAAATAGGTAGTATAACAACAGCTGCAGAAGGCCATGATGAAATTATTATACAGCGGACAACTGTGGCAAGCTTTAAAATTATTTTGAAATTTGTACATCTATTATAATCATCCAGAAGTTTGGAATATGATAACTGCAACACTGATACTTTTGCTACAAAATAAATAAGAAACGTAAAATCCTCATACAATTGATAAGTTCCCTAATTTGAAAATTGTATAATCCTGCATTATTTTAATCGGTATGTAATATATAAAATTAAATTGTCGGTTTTTTAGTAGTCTTTGGTTATATATTTTATTAATATATGTATATGTTATCGACTCTATCAAATAGGTAGTATGACAACAGCTGCGAAAGCCATGATGAAATTATTCTATAAGGACCATATTGGCTACCTTCAAAGTGTCCTTGATATATGCTTGATCATTGTAAACATAAAAATGTCAAGAATATAATAACTGCTTCACTGTTCCTTTTGTAACAAAAATTAATTAGAAACATTGGTCCCAAAACAATTGACAAGTTTCCTAATTTGAAAATTGTATAATCCTGCATTATTTTAAACGGTATGTAATATATAAAATAAAATTGTCGGTTTTTTAGTAGTCTTTGGTTATATATTTTATTAATATATGTATATGTTATCGACTCTATCAAATAGGTAGTATGACAGCAGCAGAAGGCCATGATGAAATTATTATACAGCGGACAACTGTGGCTAGCTTTAAAATTATTTTGAAATTTGCTCAACTATTATAATCATCCAGAGGTCTGGAATAAGATAACTGCTTCACTGTTCCTTTTGCTACAAAATTAATAAGAAACATAATATCCTTATACAATTGCAAAGTTGCCTAATTTGAAAATTGTATAATCCTGCAATATTTTAATCGGTATGTTATCTATAAAAAAAAAATTGTCTGTTATTTTAATAGTCTTTGTTATATACTTAATAAATATATGATTATTTAATTGACTATATCAAATAGGTAGTATGCCAACCTTTAATGTATTTTTGTTTTTTTGTAATATGAATTTATCATCGTTTTCGTCCATTGAATAGGAAGAATTAAAGACGTTGTTTGAATCCCACTGTATACGAGTGTCATGTGAACTATTTGTAGTGCCGGCTGATCCTGTTCTTTGTTTTTGTTTTTGTTTAGAAATAGTTTGTGAAGAATTATGATTAATCTTGTTTTTGACTAGTGTATTTTTGTAACGATAATTGCTGCTTGCAGTTTGATTGTTCATTATAAAACTATGATAATTGTTGGTGAATCAGAGTAATCGCCGGTCCAAAGGTCACCGCTCCTGCAATGCCTTGGACGAGAGATAAGGGAAATATGTATCATACACTAATGTATTTGTATATTCTTATGTTATTTTGTTTTGTTATTTTGTTTTTTCTTCCCCTCTATGAGGATTGTAGCCGCTCTAGGACATAGGGCCTATTTCAGTATTGGAAACTGAGACGAATGTTTGTTAGCACTAAATTTCCGATTGTATTGTGGCGATTATTTTTAACATGAGGATTAACGAAATTGCATGACCGTACGGTTTGGCTGTTCACGTGGGACTAAAGAAAATTGATATAATACAGTCAAATTAAAAAATGGACAATATTGCCAGGTCAAATGAAGGTGATCGAATGCAGTATGAGGTGGAAGTGGACCAAACCACTGATTAACAGTTTAAACACAATTAAATGTTTTCTGCTGTTTTTAAATTTCAATCTAGAGTACAATATATAAAATAATATACAAGGTAAATGCAAAGCGATCATCTTTGGATCCTTATATGATTCGAACTTCGACTTCATCTCGTCATTAAAGTCATTGAATTCAAGAATTAAATAAAATGAATATAATTTAAATAAAGTAAAAAAAAATCTGTTATGCTGAAATCTACATATAGTTTAATAATTAACCCACTTATATTGTATTATTTTAAAATGTGAGAAGCATAAGTGGTTCTGCATCATACAGAATGACTTTCATAAATTATAAATGTTCCCATACCAGGATGCGAATCATAACCATATTATTTAACATTGGATTTCAATGATTGTCATAAGTGAAAAAACGAAAAAATCATAAGAATTAGACTTTAAAAAAATTTATTAAAATACAAGTAAAGGTAGTGTTATCGTTAGGTGACAACTTCCATTACATAAACATATAACTTTGATTAATAGACTGGTGCGAGTGATTTCCATTGGCTAGGCCATTCACATTCTTTAAGCCCCTCCTCTCGATGCTCTTAACCAAGGTTATGTCCTTGGGCATGTGAAGAATTATTGCTGACTGCATCAACCGTCTATTACCGGGTAAAAGTAAGAGCGTGTTTAAGTATAAATACTATTGTGTAACAATTTGATTCAGAACCCTCTTTTGATGATTATTAATTTTTCATGATGTCACCTGTAAAAGGAAATTAGAAATAAATACCCAATGAAATGTGTACTGAAATGTTTTTATTTAAATAGCATACTAGAAATTCAGTAATTTGTGTTAGTTAGTGCCTAAATATTAATAATTCATCTAGATAATAATGTATTGTTTCTTTTATTCGAAATGTATTAATTATTTTGTATTTAAAGGGTACCACCCATTAACAGTTAATAAATAAATAAATAAAAAAATATATATATATCATTTGGGTTATAAACAGAAAAAGAACAAGAAATGTTAGATGAAATGTATTGTTGTATTATTATTATTGTAAACAAAATTAACTTTAGCCTTAAATGTGTAAATTTACAAATATATTTTTATAATGAGCAGCTTACAAATGATGAAGTCAACAAAATATTGTTGTGATGTAGTCATGTAAAATCTATACTATGTCAGTACTGGAATTTGTATCAACCTTCATAAAAAAAATGCTATCACTATAGTCTATTGGGTAATTCATAATTATTTAATGTAAAAAAGTATTTTTTCTTACCTAGTAGTGAGTGCTTGGTATCCATTGATTTCTGTAATGTTTGACCACGATTTATATTTGGAACTAGACGGAATTAAAATCTTGTTAATCTTCATGATGTACCGGTGTCCATATTTCATAAAAAAAAAAAAAAAGTTTAAAATTTGCATTTCAAAACTTCAATAACATTTAAAATTGACCGGACTCGAGACAAGAAAAGCAATTAAAATTACATTGTATACTTACATTGGTAGGTATCAAAGAAAACTATTGCTACTTCCAGAAAAAAATTGTTCTGCTTGCAAATTATGCTCTTCCGGAAAGTTGCCCTGCAAAACATTAAAAGAGTCAATAAGACAATGAAATTAACAGTAATCACAAATAGTTACCAGGGTTATACTGTGAATGTTTTTGGTAATTTACTTGGAACACGGCCAATTCAAATCGACACAAGAAGTGGCAAAAAACATTTAAGAGTATGAACATAAAATACACATCTCAAAAATGGCCCTTCTTATCAATGATAGTACGGTCCGATAAGAAAATACAGTATCTAGCACTATATTGTTATTTAATATTTTACAATTTATTTAATTTGGAATGGTCATCATGTGAAACTCAGTCCGTGAGTATTTGTCTGGGTTCATTTTACTATTCACAACTCCAGTGTCGTTCTTGTTATTATTATAAAATAATCATAATAATAATAAATACATGATAATATAATTGACTCTATCAAATAGGTAGTATAACAACAGCTGCAGAAGGCCATGATGAAATTATTATACAGCGGACAACTGTGGCAAGCTTTAAAATTATTTTGAAATTTGTACATCTATTATAATCATCCAGAAGTTTGGAATATGATAACTGCAACACTGATACTTTTGCTACAAAATAAATAAGAAACGTAAAATCCTCATACAATTGATAAGTTCCCTAATTTGAAAATTGTATAATCCTGCATTATTTTAATCGGTATGTAATATATAAAATTAAATTGTCGGTTTTTTAGTAGTCTTTGGTTATATATTTTATTAATATATGTATATGTTATCGACTCTATCAAATAGGTAGTATGACAACAGCTGCGAAAGCCATGATGAAATTATTCTATAAGGACCATATTGGCTACCTTCAAAGTGTCCTTGATATATGCTTGATCATTGTAAACATAAAAATGTCAAGAATATAATAACTGCTTCACTGTTCCTTTTGTAACAAAAATTAATTAGAAACATTGGTCCCAAAACAATTGACAAGTTTCCTAATTTGAAAATTGTATAATCCTGCATTATTTTAAACGGTATGTAATATATAAAATAAAATTGTCGGTTTTTTAGTAGTCTTTGGTTATATATTTTATTAATATATGTATATGTTATCGACTTTATCAAATAGGTAGTATGACACCAGCAGAAGGCCATGATGAAATTCTTCTACAGCGGACAACTGAGGCTACCTTTAAAATTATTTTGAAATTTGTTCAACTATTATAATATTCCAGAGGTTTGGAATATGATAACTGTTACACTGATACTTTTGCTACAATATTAATAAGAAACATTAGTCCTAAAACAATTGACAAGTTCCCTAATTTGAAAATTGTATAATCCTGCATTATTTTAAACGGTATGTAATATATAAAATAAAATTGTCGGTTTTTTAGTAGTCTTTGGTTATATATTTTATTAATATATGTATATGTTATCGACTCTATCAAATAGGTAGTATGACAGCAGCAGAAGGCCATGATGAAATTATTATACAGCGGACAACTGTGGCTAGCTTTAAAATTATTTTGAAATTTGCTCAACTATTATAATCATCCAGAGGTCTGGAATAAGATAACTGCTTCACTGTTCCTTTTGCTACAAAATTAATAAGAAACATAATATCCTTATACAATTGCAAAGTTGCCTAATTTGAAAATTGTATAATCCTGCAATATTTTAATCGGTATGTTATATATAAAAAAAAAATTGTCTGTTATTTTAATAGTCTTTGTTATATACTTAATAAATATATGATTATTTAATTGACTATATCAAATAGGTAGTATGCCAACCTTTAATGTATTTTTGTTTTTTTGTAATATGAATTTATCATCGTTTTCGTCCATTGAATAGGAAGAATTAATGACGTTGTTTGAATCCCACTGTATACGAGTGTCATGTGAACTATTTGTAGTGCCGGCTGATCCTGTTCTTTGTTTTTGTTTTTGTTTAGAAATAGTTTGTGAAGAATTATGATTAATCTTGTTTTTGACTAGTGTATTTTTGTAACGATAATTGCTGCTTGCAGTTTGATTGTTCATTATAAAACTATGATAATTGTTGGTGAATCAGAGTAATCGCCGGTCCAAAGGTCACCGCTCCTGCAATGCCTTGGACGAGAGATAAGGGAAATATGTATCATACACTAATGTATTTGTATATTCTTATGTTATTTTGTTTTGTTATTTTGTTTTTTCTTCCCCTCTATGAGGATTGTAGCCGCTCTAGGACATAGGGCCTATTTCAGTATTGGAAACTGAGACGAATGTTTGTTAGCACTAAATTTCCGATTGTATTGTGGCGATTATTTTTAACATGAGGATTAACGAAATTGCATGACCGTACGGTTTGGCTGTTCACGTGGGACTAAAGAAAATTGATATAATACAGTCAAATTAAAAAATGGACAATATTGCCAGGTCAAATGAAGGTGATCGAATGCAGTATGAGGTGGAAGTGGACCAAACCACTGATTAACAGTTTAAACACAATTAAATGTTTTCTGCCGTTTTTAAATTTCAATCTAGAGTACAATATATAAAATAATATACAAGGTAAATGCAAAGCGATCATCTTTGGATCCTTATATGATTCGAACTTCGACTTCATCTCGTCATTAAAGTCATTGAATTCAAGAATTAAATAAAATGAATATAATTTAAATAAAGTAAAAAAAAATCTGTTATGCTGAAATCTACATATAGTTTAATAATTAACCCACTTATATTGTATTATTTTAAAATGTGAGAAGCATAAGTGGTTCTGCATCATACAGAATGACTTTCATAAATTATAAATGTTCCCATACCAGGATGCGAATCATAACCATATTATTTAACATTGGATTTCAATGATTGTCATAAGTGAAAAAACGAAAAAATCATAAGAATTAGACTTTAAAAAAATTTATTAAAATACAAGTAAAGGTAGTGTTATCGTTAGGTGACAACTTCCATTACATAAACATATAACTTTGATTAATAGACTGGTGCGAGTGATTTCCATTGGCTAGGCCATTCACATTCTTTAAGCCCCTCCTCTCGATGCTCTTAACCAAGGTTATGTCCTTGGGCATGTGAAGAATTATTGCTGACTGCATCAACCGTCTATTACCGGGTAAAAGTAAGAGCGTGTTTAAGTATAAATACTATTGTGTAACAATTTGATTCAGAACCCTCTTTTGATGATTATTAATTTTTCATGATGTCACCTGTAAAAGGAAATTAGAAATAAATACCCAATGAAATGTGTACTGAAATGTTTTTATTTAAATAGCATACTAGAAATTCAGTAATTTGTGTTAGTTAGTGCCTAAATATTAATAATTCATCTAGATAATAATGTATTGTTTCTTTTATTCGAAATGTATTAATTATTTTGTATTTAAAGGGTACCACCCATTAACAGTTAATAAATAAATAAATAAAAAAATATATATATATCATTTGGGTTATAAACAGAAAAAGAACAAGAAATGTTAGATGAAATGTATTGTTGTATTATTATTATTGTAAACAAAATTAACTTTAGCCTTAAATGTGTAAATTTACAAATATATTTTTATAATGAGCAGCTTACAAATGATGAAGTCAACAAAATATTGTTGTGATGTAGTCATGTAAAATCTATACTATGTCAGTACTGGAATTTGTATCAACCTTCATAAAAAAAATGCTATCACTATAGTCTATTGGGTAATTCATAATTATTTAATGTAAAAAAGTATTTTTTCTTACCTAGTAGTGAGTGCTTGGTATCCATTGATTTCTGTAATGTTTGACCACGATTTATATTTGGAACTAGACGGAATTAAAATCTTGTTAATCTTCATGATGTACCGGTGTCCATATTTCATAAAAAAAAAAAAAAAGTTTAAAATTTGCATTTCAAAACTTCAATAACATTTAAAATTGACCGGACTCGAGACAAGAAAAGCAATTAAAATTACATTGTATACTTACATTGGTAGGTATCAAAGAAAACTATTGCTACTTCCAGAAAAAAATTGTTCTGCTTGCAAATTATGCTCTTCCGGAAAGTTGCCCTGCAAAACATTAAAAGAGTCAATAAGACAATGAAATTAACAGTAATCACAAATAGTTACCAGGGTTATACTGTGAATGTTTTTGGTAATTTACTTGGAACACGGCCAATTCAAATCGACACAAGAAGTGGCAAAAAACATTTAAGAGTATGAACATAAAATACACATCTCAAAAATGGCCCTTCTTATCAATGATAGTACGGTCCGATAAGAAAATACAGTATCTAGCACTATATTGTTATTTAATATTTTACAATTTATTTAATTTGGAATGGTCATCATGTGAAACTCAGTCCGTGAGTATTTGTCTGGGTTCATTTTACTATTCACAACTCCAGTGTCGTTCTTGTTATTATTATAAAATAATCATAATAATAATAAATACATGATAATATAATTGACTCTATCAAATAGGTAGTATAACAACAGCTGCAGAAGGCCATGATGAAATTATTATACAGCGGACAACTGTGGCAAGCTTTAAAATTATTTTGAAATTTGTACATCTATTATAATCATCCAGAAGTTTGGAATATGATAACTGCAACACTGATACTTTTGCTACAAAATAAATAAGAAACGTAAAATCCTCATACAATTGATAAGTTCCCTAATTTGAAAATTGTATAATCCTGCATTATTTTAATCGGTATGTAATATATAAAATTAAATTGTCGGTTTTTTAGTAGTCTTTGGTTATATATTTTATTAATATATGTATATGTTATCGACTCTATCAAATAGGTAGTATGACAACAGCTGCGAAAGCCATGATGAAATTATTCTATAAGGACCATATTGGCTACCTTCAAAGTGTCCTTGATATATGCTTGATCATTGTAAACATAAAAATGTCAAGAATATAATAACTGCTTCACTGTTCCTTTTGTAACAAAAATTAATTAGAAACATTGGTCCCAAAACAATTGACAAGTTTCCTAATTTGAAAATTGTATAATCCTGCATTATTTTAAACGGTATGTAATATATAAAATAAAATTGTCGGTTTTTTAGTAGTCTTTGGTTATATATTTTATTAATATATGTATATGTTATCGACTCTATCAAATAGGTAGTATGACAGCAGCAGAAGGCCATGATGAAATTATTATACAGCGGACAACTGTGGCTAGCTTTAAAATTATTTTGAAATTTGCTCAACTATTATAATCATCCAGAGGTCTGGAATAAGATAACTGCTTCACTGTTCCTTTTGCTACAAAATTAATAAGAAACATAATATCCTTATACAATTGCAAAGTTGCCTAATTTGAAAATTGTATAATCCTGCAATATTTTAATCGGTATGTTATCTATAAAAAAAAAATTGTCTGTTATTTTAATAGTCTTTGTTATATACTTAATAAATATATGATTATTTAATTGACTATATCAAATAGGTAGTATGCCAACCTTTAATGTATTTTTGTTTTTTTGTAATATGAATTTATCATCGTTTTCGTCCATTGAATAGGAAGAATTAAAGACGTTGTTTGAATCCCACTGTATACGAGTGTCATGTGAACTATTTGTAGTGCCGGCTGATCCTGTTCTTTGTTTTTGTTTTTGTTTAGAAATAGTTTGTGAAGAATTATGATTAATCTTGTTTTTGACTAGTGTATTTTTGTAACGATAATTGCTGCTTGCAGTTTGATTGTTCATTATAAAACTATGATAATTGTTGGTGAATCAGAGTAATCGCCGGTCCAAAGGTCACCGCTCCTGCAATGCCTTGGACGAGAGATAAGGGAAATATGTATCATACACTAATGTATTTGTATATTCTTATGTTATTTTGTTTTGTTATTTTGTTTTTTCTTCCCCTCTATGAGGATTGTAGCCGCTCTAGGACATAGGGCCTATTTCAGTATTGGAAACTGAGACGAATGTTTGTTAGCACTAAATTTCCGATTGTATTGTGGCGATTATTTTTAACATGAGGATTAACGAAATTGCATGACCGTACGGTTTGGCTGTTCACGTGGGACTAAAGAAAATTGATATAATACAGTCAAATTAAAAAATGGACAATATTGCCAGGTCAAATGAAGGTGATCGAATGCAGTATGAGGTGGAAGTGGACCAAACCACTGATTAACAGTTTAAACACAATTAAATGTTTTCTGCTGTTTTTAAATTTCAATCTAGAGTACAATATATAAAATAATATACAAGGTAAATGCAAAGCGATCATCTTTGGATCCTTATATGATTCGAACTTCGACTTCATCTCGTCATTAAAGTCATTGAATTCAAGAATTAAATAAAATGAATATAATTTAAATAAAGTAAAAAAAAATCTGTTATGCTGAAATCTACATATAGTTTAATAATTAACCCACTTATATTGTATTATTTTAAAATGTGAGAAGCATAAGTGGTTCTGCATCATACAGAATGACTTTCATAAATTATAAATGTTCCCATACCAGGATGCGAATCATAACCATATTATTTAACATTGGATTTCAATGATTGTCATAAGTGAAAAAACGAAAAAATCATAAGAATTAGACTTTAAAAAAATTTATTAAAATACAAGTAAAGGTAGTGTTATCGTTAGGTGACAACTTCCATTACATAAACATATAACTTTGATTAATAGACTGGTGCGAGTGATTTCCATTGGCTAGGCCATTCACATTCTTTAAGCCCCTCCTCTCGATGCTCTTAACCAAGGTTATGTCCTTGGGCATGTGAAGAATTATTGCTGACTGCATCAACCGTCTATTACCGGGTAAAAGTAAGAGCGTGTTTAAGTATAAATACTATTGTGTAACAATTTGATTCAGAACCCTCTTTTGATGATTATTAATTTTTCATGATGTCACCTGTAAAAGGAAATTAGAAATAAATACCCAATGAAATGTGTACTGAAATGTTTTTATTTAAATAGCATACTAGAAATTCAGTAATTTGTGTTAGTTAGTGCCTAAATATTAATAATTCATCTAGATAATAATGTATTGTTTCTTTTATTCGAAATGTATTAATTATTTTGTATTTAAAGGGTACCACCCATTAACAGTTAATAAATAAATAAATAAAAAAATATATATATATCATTTGGGTTATAAACAGAAAAAGAACAAGAAATGTTAGATGAAATGTATTGTTGTATTATTATTATTGTAAACAAAATTAACTTTAGCCTTAAATGTGTAAATTTACAAATATATTTTTATAATGAGCAGCTTACAAATGATGAAGTCAACAAAATATTGTTGTGATGTAGTCATGTAAAATCTATACTATGTCAGTACTGGAATTTGTATCAACCTTCATAAAAAAAATGCTATCACTATAGTCTATTGGGTAATTCATAATTATTTAATGTAAAAAAGTATTTTTTCTTACCTAGTAGTGAGTGCTTGGTATCCATTGATTTCTGTAATGTTTGACCACGATTTATATTTGGAACTAGACGGAATTAAAATCTTGTTAATCTTCATGATGTACCGGTGTCCATATTTCATAAAAAAAAAAAAAAAGTTTAAAATTTGCATTTCAAAACTTCAATAACATTTAAAATTGACCGGACTCGAGACAAGAAAAGCAATTAAAATTACATTGTATACTTACATTGGTAGGTATCAAAGAAAACTATTGCTACTTCCAGAAAAAAATTGTTCTGCTTGCAAATTATGCTCTTCCGGAAAGTTGCCCTGCAAAACATTAAAAGAGTCAATAAGACAATGAAATTAACAGTAATCACAAATAGTTACCAGGGTTATACTGTGAATGTTTTTGGTAATTTACTTGGAACACGGCCAATTCAAATCGACACAAGAAGTGGCAAAAAACATTTAAGAGTATGAACATAAAATACACATCTCAAAAATGGCCCTTCTTATCAATGATAGTACGGTCCGATAAGAAAATACAGTATCTAGCACTATATTGTTATTTAATATTTTACAATTTATTTAATTTGGAATGGTCATCATGTGAAACTCAGTCCGTGAGTATTTGTCTGGGTTCATTTTACTATTCACAACTCCAGTGTCGTTCTTGTTATTATTATAAAATAATCATAATAATAATAAATACATGATAATATAATTGACTCTATCAAATAGGTAGTATAACAACAGCTGCAGAAGGCCATGATGAAATTATTATACAGCGGACAACTGTGGCAAGCTTTAAAATTATTTTGAAATTTGTACATCTATTATAATCATCCAGAAGTTTGGAATATGATAACTGCAACACTGATACTTTTGCTACAAAATAAATAAGAAACGTAAAATCCTCATACAATTGATAAGTTCCCTAATTTGAAAATTGTATAATCCTGCATTATTTTAATCGGTATGTAATATATAAAATTAAATTGTCGGTTTTTTAGTAGTCTTTGGTTATATATTTTATTAATATATGTATATGTTATCGACTCTATCAAATAGGTAGTATGACAACAGCTGCGAAAGCCATGATGAAATTATTCTATAAGGACCATATTGGCTACCTTCAAAGTGTCCTTGATATATGCTTGATCATTGTAAACATAAAAATGTCAAGAATATAATAACTGCTTCACTGTTCCTTTTGTAACAAAAATTAATTAGAAACATTGGTCCCAAAACAATTGACAAGTTTCCTAATTTGAAAATTGTATAATCCTGCATTATTTTAAACGGTATGTAATATATAAAATAAAATTGTCGGTTTTTTAGTAGTCTTTGGTTATATATTTTATTAATATATGTATATGTTATCGACTTTATCAAATAGGTAGTATGACACCAGCAGAAGGCCATGATGAAATTCTTCTACAGCGGACAACTGAGGCTACCTTTAAAATTATTTTGAAATTTGTTCAACTATTATAATATTCCAGAGGTTTGGAATATGATAACTGTTACACTGATACTTTTGCTACAATATTAATAAGAAACATTAGTCCTAAAACAATTGACAAGTTCCCTAATTTGAAAATTGTATAATCCTGCATTATTTTAAACGGTATGTAATATATAAAATAAAATTGTCGGTTTTTTAGTAGTCTTTGGTTATATATTTTATTAATATATGTATATGTTATCGACTCTATCAAATAGGTAGTATGACAGCAGCAGAAGGCCATGATGAAATTATTATACAGCGGACAACTGTGGCTAGCTTTAAAATTATTTTGAAATTTGCTCAACTATTATAATCATCCAGAGGTCTGGAATAAGATAACTGCTTCACTGTTCCTTTTGCTACAAAATTAATAAGAAACATAATATCCTTATACAATTGCAAAGTTGCCTAATTTGAAAATTGTATAATCCTGCAATATTTTAATCGGTATGTTATATATAAAAAAAAAATTGTCTGTTATTTTAATAGTCTTTGTTATATACTTAATAAATATATGATTATTTAATTGACTATATCAAATAGGTAGTATGCCAACCTTTAATGTATTTTTGTTTTTTTGTAATATGAATTTATCATCGTTTTCGTCCATTGAATAGGAAGAATTAATGACGTTGTTTGAATCCCACTGTATACGAGTGTCATGTGAACTATTTGTAGTGCCGGCTGATCCTGTTCTTTGTTTTTGTTTTTGTTTAGAAATAGTTTGTGAAGAATTATGATTAATCTTGTTTTTGACTAGTGTATTTTTGTAACGATAATTGCTGCTTGCAGTTTGATTGTTCATTATAAAACTATGATAATTGTTGGTGAATCAGAGTAATCGCCGGTCCAAAGGTCACCGCTCCTGCAATGCCTTGGACGAGAGATAAGGGAAATATGTATCATACACTAATGTATTTGTATATTCTTATGTTATTTTGTTTTGTTATTTTGTTTTTTCTTCCCCTCTATGAGGATTGTAGCCGCTCTAGGACATAGGGCCTATTTCAGTATTGGAAACTGAGACGAATGTTTGTTAGCACTAAATTTCCGATTGTATTGTGGCGATTATTTTTAACATGAGGATTAACGAAATTGCATGACCGTACGGTTTGGCTGTTCACGTGGGACTAAAGAAAATTGATATAATACAGTCAAATTAAAAAATGGACAATATTGCCAGGTCAAATGAAGGTGATCGAATGCAGTATGAGGTGGAAGTGGACCAAACCACTGATTAACAGTTTAAACACAATTAAATGTTTTCTGCCGTTTTTAAATTTCAATCTAGAGTACAATATATAAAATAATATACAAGGTAAATGCAAAGCGATCATCTTTGGATCCTTATATGATTCGAACTTCGACTTCATCTCGTCATTAAAGTCATTGAATTCAAGAATTAAATAAAATGAATATAATTTAAATAAAGTAAAAAAAAATCTGTTATGCTGAAATCTACATATAGTTTAATAATTAACCCACTTATATTGTATTATTTTAAAATGTGAGAAGCATAAGTGGTTCTGCATCATACAGAATGACTTTCATAAATTATAAATGTTCCCATACCAGGATGCGAATCATAACCATATTATTTAACATTGGATTTCAATGATTGTCATAAGTGAAAAAACGAAAAAATCATAAGAATTAGACTTTAAAAAAATTTATTAAAATACAAGTAAAGGTAGTGTTATCGTTAGGTGACAACTTCCATTACATAAACATATAACTTTGATTAATAGACTGGTGCGAGTGATTTCCATTGGCTAGGCCATTCACATTCTTTAAGCCCCTCCTCTCGATGCTCTTAACCAAGGTTATGTCCTTGGGCATGTGAAGAATTATTGCTGACTGCATCAACCGTCTATTACCGGGTAAAAGTAAGAGCGTGTTTAAGTATAAATACTATTGTGTAACAATTTGATTCAGAACCCTCTTTTGATGATTATTAATTTTTCATGATGTCACCTGTAAAAGGAAATTAGAAATAAATACCCAATGAAATGTGTACTGAAATGTTTTTATTTAAATAGCATACTAGAAATTCAGTAATTTGTGTTAGTTAGTGCCTAAATATTAATAATTCATCTAGATAATAATGTATTGTTTCTTTTATTCGAAATGTATTAATTATTTTGTATTTAAAGGGTACCACCCATTAACAGTTAATAAATAAATAAATAAAAAAATATATATATATCATTTGGGTTATAAACAGAAAAAGAACAAGAAATGTTAGATGAAATGTATTGTTGTATTATTATTATTGTAAACAAAATTAACTTTAGCCTTAAATGTGTAAATTTACAAATATATTTTTATAATGAGCAGCTTACAAATGATGAAGTCAACAAAATATTGTTGTGATGTAGTCATGTAAAATCTATACTATGTCAGTACTGGAATTTGTATCAACCTTCATAAAAAAAATGCTATCACTATAGTCTATTGGGTAATTCATAATTATTTAATGTAAAAAAGTATTTTTTCTTACCTAGTAGTGAGTGCTTGGTATCCATTGATTTCTGTAATGTTTGACCACGATTTATATTTGGAACTAGACGGAATTAAAATCTTGTTAATCTTCATGATGTACCGGTGTCCATATTTCATAAAAAAAAAAAAAAAGTTTAAAATTTGCATTTCAAAACTTCAATAACATTTAAAATTGACCGGACTCGAGACAAGAAAAGCAATTAAAATTACATTGTATACTTACATTGGTAGGTATCAAAGAAAACTATTGCTACTTCCAGAAAAAAATTGTTCTGCTTGCAAATTATGCTCTTCCGGAAAGTTGCCCTGCAAAACATTAAAAGAGTCAATAAGACAATGAAATTAACAGTAATCACAAATAGTTACCAGGGTTATACTGTGAATGTTTTTGGTAATTTACTTGGAACACGGCCAATTCAAATCGACACAAGAAGTGGCAAAAAACATTTAAGAGTATGAACATAAAATACACATCTCAAAAATGGCCCTTCTTATCAATGATAGTACGGTCCGATAAGAAAATACAGTATCTAGCACTATATTGTTATTTAATATTTTACAATTTATTTAATTTGGAATGGTCATCATGTGAAACTCAGTCCGTGAGTATTTGTCTGGGTTCATTTTACTATTCACAACTCCAGTGTCGTTCTTGTTATTATTATAAAATAATCATAATAATAATAAATACATGATAATATAATTGACTCTATCAAATAGGTAGTATAACAACAGCTGCAGAAGGCCATGATGAAATTATTATACAGCGGACAACTGTGGCAAGCTTTAAAATTATTTTGAAATTTGTACATCTATTATAATCATCCAGAAGTTTGGAATATGATAACTGCAACACTGATACTTTTGCTACAAAATAAATAAGAAACGTAAAATCCTCATACAATTGATAAGTTCCCTAATTTGAAAATTGTATAATCCTGCATTATTTTAATCGGTATGTAATATATAAAATTAAATTGTCGGTTTTTTAGTAGTCTTTGGTTATATATTTTATTAATATATGTATATGTTATCGACTCTATCAAATAGGTAGTATGACAACAGCTGCGAAAGCCATGATGAAATTATTCTATAAGGACCATATTGGCTACCTTCAAAGTGTCCTTGATATATGCTTGATCATTGTAAACATAAAAATGTCAAGAATATAATAACTGCTTCACTGTTCCTTTTGTAACAAAAATTAATTAGAAACATTGGTCCCAAAACAATTGACAAGTTTCCTAATTTGAAAATTGTATAATCCTGCATTATTTTAAACGGTATGTAATATATAAAATAAAATTGTCGGTTTTTTAGTAGTCTTTGGTTATATATTTTATTAATATATGTATATGTTATCGACTTTATCAAATAGGTAGTATGACACCAGCAGAAGGCCATGATGAAATTCTTCTACAGCGGACAACTGAGGCTACCTTTAAAATTATTTTGAAATTTGTTCAACTATTATAATATTCCAGAGGTTTGGAATATGATAACTGTTACACTGATACTTTTGCTACAATATTAATAAGAAACATTAGTCCTAAAACAATTGACAAGTTCCCTAATTTGAAAATTGTATAATCCTGCATTATTTTAAACGGTATGTAATATATAAAATAAAATTGTCGGTTTTTTAGTAGTCTTTGGTTATATATTTTATTAATATATGTATATGTTATCGACTCTATCAAATAGGTAGTATGACAGCAGCAGAAGGCCATGATGAAATTATTATACAGCGGACAACTGTGGCTAGCTTTAAAATTATTTTGAAATTTGCTCAACTATTATAATCATCCAGAGGTCTGGAATAAGATAACTGCTTCACTGTTCCTTTTGCTACAAAATTAATAAGAAACATAATATCCTTATACAATTGCAAAGTTGCCTAATTTGAAAATTGTATAATCCTGCAATATTTTAATCGGTATGTTATATATAAAAAAAAAATTGTCTGTTATTTTAATAGTCTTTGTTATATACTTAATAAATATATGATTATTTAATTGACTATATCAAATAGGTAGTATGCCAACCTTTAATGTATTTTTGTTTTTTTGTAATATGAATTTATCATCGTTTTCGTCCATTGAATAGGAAGAATTAATGACGTTGTTTGAATCCCACTGTATACGAGTGTCATGTGAACTATTTGTAGTGCCGGCTGATCCTGTTCTTTGTTTTTGTTTTTGTTTAGAAATAGTTTGTGAAGAATTATGATTAATCTTGTTTTTGACTAGTGTATTTTTGTAACGATAATTGCTGCTTGCAGTTTGATTGTTCATTATAAAACTATGATAATTGTTGGTGAATCAGAGTAATCGCCGGTCCAAAGGTCACCGCTCCTGCAATGCCTTGGACGAGAGATAAGGGAAATATGTATCATACACTAATGTATTTGTATATTCTTATGTTATTTTGTTTTGTTATTTTGTTTTTTCTTCCCCTCTATGAGGATTGTAGCCGCTCTAGGACATAGGGCCTATTTCAGTATTGGAAACTGAGACGAATGTTTGTTAGCACTAAATTTCCGATTGTATTGTGGCGATTATTTTTAACATGAGGATTAACGAAATTGCATGACCGTACGGTTTGGCTGTTCACGTGGGACTAAAGAAAATTGATATAATACAGTCAAATTAAAAAATGGACAATATTGCCAGGTCAAATGAAGGTGATCGAATGCAGTATGAGGTGGAAGTGGACCAAACCACTGATTAACAGTTTAAACACAATTAAATGTTTTCTGCTGTTTTTAAATTTCAATCTAGAGTACAATATATAAAATAATATACAAGGTAAATGCAAAGCGATCATCTTTGGATCCTTATATGATTCGAACTTCGACTTCATCTCGTCATTAAAGTCATTGAATTCAAGAATTAAATAAAATGAATATAATTTAAATAAAGTAAAAAAAAATCTGTTATGCTGAAATCTACATATAGTTTAATAATTAACCCACTTATATTGTATTATTTTAAAATGTGAGAAGCATAAGTGGTTCTGCATCATACAGAATGACTTTCATAAATTATAAATGTTCCCATACCAGGATGCGAATCATAACCATATTATTTAACATTGGATTTCAATGATTGTCATAAGTGAAAAAACGAAAAAATCATAAGAATTAGACTTTAAAAAAATTTATTAAAATACAAGTAAAGGTAGTGTTATCGTTAGGTGACAACTTCCATTACATAAACATATAACTTTGATTAATAGACTGGTGCGAGTGATTTCCATTGGCTAGGCCATTCACATTCTTTAAGCCCCTCCTCTCGATGCTCTTAACCAAGGTTATGTCCTTGGGCATGTGAAGAATTATTGCTGACTGCATCAACCGTCTATTACCGGGTAAAAGTAAGAGCGTGTTTAAGTATAAATACTATTGTGTAACAATTTGATTCAGAACCCTCTTTTGATGATTATTAATTTTTCATGATGTCACCTGTAAAAGGAAATTAGAAATAAATACCCAATGAAATGTGTACTGAAATGTTTTTATTTAAATAGCATACTAGAAATTCAGTAATTTGTGTTAGTTAGTGCCTAAATATTAATAATTCATCTAGATAATAATGTATTGTTTCTTTTATTCGAAATGTATTAATTATTTTGTATTTAAAGGGTACCACCCATTAACAGTTAATAAATAAATAAATAAAAAAATATATATATATCATTTGGGTTATAAACAGAAAAAGAACAAGAAATGTTAGATGAAATGTATTGTTGTATTATTATTATTGTAAACAAAATTAACTTTAGCCTTAAATGTGTAAATTTACAAATATATTTTTATAATGAGCAGCTTACAAATGATGAAGTCAACAAAATATTGTTGTGATGTAGTCATGTAAAATCTATACTATGTCAGTACTGGAATTTGTATCAACCTTCATAAAAAAAATGCTATCACTATAGTCTATTGGGTAATTCATAATTATTTAATGTAAAAAAGTATTTTTTCTTACCTAGTAGTGAGTGCTTGGTATCCATTGATTTCTGTAATGTTTGACCACGATTTATATTTGGAACTAGACGGAATTAAAATCTTGTTAATCTTCATGATGTACCGGTGTCCATATTTCATAAAAAAAAAAAAAAAGTTTAAAATTTGCATTTCAAAACTTCAATAACATTTAAAATTGACCGGACTCGAGACAAGAAAAGCAATTAAAATTACATTGTATACTTACATTGGTAGGTATCAAAGAAAACTATTGCTACTTCCAGAAAAAAATTGTTCTGCTTGCAAATTATGCTCTTCCGGAAAGTTGCCCTGCAAAACATTAAAAGAGTCAATAAGACAATGAAATTAACAGTAATCACAAATAGTTACCAGGGTTATACTGTGAATGTTTTTGGTAATTTACTTGGAACACGGCCAATTCAAATCGACACAAGAAGTGGCAAAAAACATTTAAGAGTATGAACATAAAATACACATCTCAAAAATGGCCCTTCTTATCAATGATAGTACGGTCCGATAAGAAAATACAGTATCTAGCACTATATTGTTATTTAATATTTTACAATTTATTTAATTTGGAATGGTCATCATGTGAAACTCAGTCCGTGAGTATTTGTCTGGGTTCATTTTACTATTCACAACTCCAGTGTCGTTCTTGTTATTATTATAAAATAATCATAATAATAATAAATACATGATAATATAATTGACTCTATCAAATAGGTAGTATAACAACAGCTGCAGAAGGCCATGATGAAATTATTATACAGCGGACAACTGTGGCAAGCTTTAAAATTATTTTGAAATTTGTACATCTATTATAATCATCCAGAAGTTTGGAATATGATAACTGCAACACTGATACTTTTGCTACAAAATAAATAAGAAACGTAAAATCCTCATACAATTGATAAGTTCCCTAATTTGAAAATTGTATAATCCTGCATTATTTTAATCGGTATGTAATATATAAAATTAAATTGTCGGTTTTTTAGTAGTCTTTGGTTATATATTTTATTAATATATGTATATGTTATCGACTCTATCAAATAGGTAGTATGACAACAGCTGCGAAAGCCATGATGAAATTATTCTATAAGGACCATATTGGCTACCTTCAAAGTGTCCTTGATATATGCTTGATCATTGTAAACATAAAAATGTCAAGAATATAATAACTGCTTCACTGTTCCTTTTGTAACAAAAATTAATTAGAAACATTGGTCCCAAAACAATTGACAAGTTTCCTAATTTGAAAATTGTATAATCCTGCATTATTTTAAACGGTATGTAATATATAAAATAAAATTGTCGGTTTTTTAGTAGTCTTTGGTTATATATTTTATTAATATATGTATATGTTATCGACTTTATCAAATAGGTAGTATGACACCAGCAGAAGGCCATGATGAAATTCTTCTACAGCGGACAACTGAGGCTACCTTTAAAATTATTTTGAAATTTGTTCAACTATTATAATATTCCAGAGGTTTGGAATATGATAACTGTTACACTGATACTTTTGCTACAATATTAATAAGAAACATTAGTCCTAAAACAATTGACAAGTTCCCTAATTTGAAAATTGTATAATCCTGCATTATTTTAAACGGTATGTAATATATAAAATAAAATTGTCGTAGTAAAATTTAGTAGTCTTTGGTTATATATTTTATTAATATATGTATATGTTATCGACTCTATCAAATAGGTAGTATGACAGCAGCAGAAGGCCATGATGAAATTATTATACAGCGGACAACTGTGGCTAGCTTTAAAATTATTTTGAAATTTGCTCAACTATTATAATCATCCAGAGGTCTGGAATAAGATAACTGCTTCACTGTTCCTTTTGCTACAAAATTAATAAGAAACATAATATCCTTATACAATTGCAAAGTTGCCTAATTTGAAAATTGTATAATCCTGCAATATTTTAATCGGTATGTTATCTATAAAAAAAAAATTGTCTGTTATTTTAATAGTCTTTGTTATATACTTAATAAATATATGATTATTTAATTGACTATATCAAATAGGTAGTATGCCAACCTTTAATGTATTTTTGTTTTTTTGTAATATGAATTTATCATCGTTTTCGTCCATTGAATAGGAAGAATTAAAGACGTTGTTTGAATCCCACTGTATACGAGTGTCATGTGAACTATTTGTAGTGCCGGCTGATCCTGTTCTTTGTTTTTGTTTTTGTTTAGAAATAGTTTGTGAAGAATTATGATTAATCTTGTTTTTGACTAGTGTATTTTTGTAACGATAATTGCTGCTTGCAGTTTGATTGTTCATTATAAAACTATGATAATTGTTGGTGAATCAGAGTAATCGCCGGTCCAAAGGTCACCGCTCCTGCAATGCCTTGGACGAGAGATAAGGGAAATATGTATCATACACTAATGTATTTGTATATTCTTATGTTATTTTGTTTTGTTATTTTGTTTTTTCTTCCCCTCTATGAGGATTGTAGCCGCTCTAGGACATAGGGCCTATTTCAGTATTGGAAACTGAGACGAATGTTTGTTAGCACTAAATTTCCGATTGTATTGTGGCGATTATTTTTAACATGAGGATTAACGAAATTGCATGACCGTACGGTTTGGCTGTTCACGTGGGACTAAAGAAAATTGATATAATACAGTCAAATTAAAAAATGGACAATATTGCCAGGTCAAATGAAGGTGATCGAATGCAGTATGAGGTGGAAGTGGACCAAACCACTGATTAACAGTTTAAACACAATTAAATGTTTTCTGCTGTTTTTAAATTTCAATCTAGAGTACAATATATAAAATAATATACAAGGTAAATGCAAAGCGATCATCTTTGGATCCTTATATGATTCGAACTTCGACTTCATCTCGTCATTAAAGTCATTGAATTCAAGAATTAAATAAAATGAATATAATTTAAATAAAGTAAAAAAAAATCTGTTATGCTGAAATCTACATATAGTTTAATAATTAACCCACTTATATTGTATTATTTTAAAATGTGAGAAGCATAAGTGGTTCTGCATCATACAGAATGACTTTCATAAATTATAAATGTTCCCATACCAGGATGCGAATCATAACCATATTATTTAACATTGGATTTCAATGATTGTCATAAGTGAAAAAACGAAAAAATCATAAGAATTAGACTTTAAAAAAATTTATTAAAATACAAGTAAAGGTAGTGTTATCGTTAGGTGACAACTTCCATTACATAAACATATAACTTTGATTAATAGACTGGTGCGAGTGATTTCCATTGGCTAGGCCATTCACATTCTTTAAGCCCCTCCTCTCGATGCTCTTAACCAAGGTTATGTCCTTGGGCATGTGAAGAATTATTGCTGACTGCATCAACCGTCTATTACCGGGTAAAAGTAAGAGCGTGTTTAAGTATAAATACTATTGTGTAACAATTTGATTCAGAACCCTCTTTTGATGATTATTAATTTTTCATGATGTCACCTGTAAAAGGAAATTAGAAATAAATACCCAATGAAATGTGTACTGAAATGTTTTTATTTAAATAGCATACTAGAAATTCAGTAATTTGTGTTAGTTAGTGCCTAAATATTAATAATTCATCTAGATAATAATGTATTGTTTCTTTTATTCGAAATGTATTAATTATTTTGTATTTAAAGGGTACCACCCATTAACAGTTAATAAATAAATAAATAAAAAAATATATATATATCATTTGGGTTATAAACAGAAAAAGAACAAGAAATGTTAGATGAAATGTATTGTTGTATTATTATTATTGTAAACAAAATTAACTTTAGCCTTAAATGTGTAAATTTACAAATATATTTTTATAATGAGCAGCTTACAAATGATGAAGTCAACAAAATATTGTTGTGATGTAGTCATGTAAAATCTATACTATGTCAGTACTGGAATTTGTATCAACCTTCATAAAAAAAATGCTATCACTATAGTCTATTGGGTAATTCATAATTATTTAATGTAAAAAAGTATTTTTTCTTACCTAGTAGTGAGTGCTTGGTATCCATTGATTTCTGTAATGTTTGACCACGATTTATATTTGGAACTAGACGGAATTAAAATCTTGTTAATCTTCATGATGTACCGGTGTCCATATTTCATAAAAAAAAAAAAAAAGTTTAAAATTTGCATTTCAAAACTTCAATAACATTTAAAATTGACCGGACTCGAGACAAGAAAAGCAATTAAAATTACATTGTATACTTACATTGGTAGGTATCAAAGAAAACTATTGCTACTTCCAGAAAAAAATTGTTCTGCTTGCAAATTATGCTCTTCCGGAAAGTTGCCCTGCAAAACATTAAAAGAGTCAATAAGACAATGAAATTAACAGTAATCACAAATAGTTACCAGGGTTATACTGTGAATGTTTTTGGTAATTTACTTGGAACACGGCCAATTCAAATCGACACAAGAAGTGGCAAAAAACATTTAAGAGTATGAACATAAAATACACATCTCAAAAATGGCCCTTCTTATCAATGATAGTACGGTCCGATAAGAAAATACAGTATCTAGCACTATATTGTTATTTAATATTTTACAATTTATTTAATTTGGAATGGTCATCATGTGAAACTCAGTCCGTGAGTATTTGTCTGGGTTCATTTTACTATTCACAACTCCAGTGTCGTTCTTGTTATTATTATAAAATAATCATAATAATAATAAATACATGATAATATAATTGACTCTATCAAATAGGTAGTATAACAACAGCTGCAGAAGGCCATGATGAAATTATTATACAGCGGACAACTGTGGCAAGCTTTAAAATTATTTTGAAATTTGTACATCTATTATAATCATCCAGAAGTTTGGAATATGATAACTGCAACACTGATACTTTTGCTACAAAATAAATAAGAAACGTAAAATCCTCATACAATTGATAAGTTCCCTAATTTGAAAATTGTATAATCCTGCATTATTTTAATCGGTATGTAATATATAAAATTAAATTGTCGGTTTTTTAGTAGTCTTTGGTTATATATTTTATTAATATATGTATATGTTATCGACTCTATCAAATAGGTAGTATGACAACAGCTGCGAAAGCCATGATGAAATTATTCTATAAGGACCATATTGGCTACCTTCAAAGTGTCCTTGATATATGCTTGATCATTGTAAACATAAAAATGTCAAGAATATAATAACTGCTTCACTGTTCCTTTTGTAACAAAAATTAATTAGAAACATTGGTCCCAAAACAATTGACAAGTTTCCTAATTTGAAAATTGTATAATCCTGCATTATTTTAAACGGTATGTAATATATAAAATAAAATTGTCGGTTTTTTAGTAGTCTTTGGTTATATATTTTATTAATATATGTATATGTTATCGACTTTATCAAATAGGTAGTATGACACCAGCAGAAGGCCATGATGAAATTCTTCTACAGCGGACAACTGAGGCTACCTTTAAAATTATTTTGAAATTTGTTCAACTATTATAATATTCCAGAGGTTTGGAATATGATAACTGTTACACTGATACTTTTGCTACAATATTAATAAGAAACATTAGTCCTAAAACAATTGACAAGTTCCCTAATTTGAAAATTGTATAATCCTGCATTATTTTAAACGGTATGTAATATATAAAATAAAATTGTCGGTTTTTTAGTAGTCTTTGGTTATATATTTTATTAATATATGTATATGTTATCGACTCTATCAAATAGGTAGTATGACAGCAGCAGAAGGCCATGATGAAATTATTATACAGCGGACAACTGTGGCTAGCTTTAAAATTATTTTGAAATTTGCTCAACTATTATAATCATCCAGAGGTCTGGAATAAGATAACTGCTTCACTGTTCCTTTTGCTACAAAATTAATAAGAAACATAATATCCTTATACAATTGCAAAGTTGCCTAATTTGAAAATTGTATAATCCTGCAATATTTTAATCGGTATGTTATATATAAAAAAAAAATTGTCTGTTATTTTAATAGTCTTTGTTATATACTTAATAAATATATGATTATTTAATTGACTATATCAAATAGGTAGTATGCCAACCTTTAATGTATTTTTGTTTTTTTGTAATATGAATTTATCATCGTTTTCGTCCATTGAATAGGAAGAATTAATGACGTTGTTTAAATCCCACTGTATACGAGTGTCATGTGAACTATTTGTAGTGCCGGCTGATCCTGTTCTTTGTTTTTGTTTTTGTTTAGAAATAGTTTGTGAAGAATTATGATTAATCTTGTTTTTGACTAGTGTATTTTTGTAACGATAATTGCTGCTTGCAGTTTGATTGTTCATTATAAAACTATGATAATTGTTGGTGAATCAGAGTAATCGCCGGTCCAAAGGTCACCGCTCCTGCAATGCCTTGGACGAGAGATAAGGGAAATATGTATCATACACTAATGTATTTGTATATTCTTATGTTATTTTGTTTTGTTATTTTGTTTTTTCTTCCCCTCTATGAGGATTGTAGCCGCTCTAGGACATAGGGCCTATTTCAGTATTGGAAACTGAGACGAATGTTTGTTAGCACTAAATTTCCGATTGTATTGTGGCGATTATTTTTAACATGAGGATTAACGAAATTGCATGACCGTACGGTTTGGCTGTTCACGTGGGACTAAAGAAAATTGATATAATACAGTCAAATTAAAAAATGGACAATATTGCCAGGTCAAATGAAGGTGATCGAATGCAGTATGAGGTGGAAGTGGACCAAACCACTGATTAACAGTTTAAACACAATTAAATGTTTTCTGCTGTTTTTAAATTTCAATCTAGAGTACAATATATAAAATAATATACAAGGTAAATGCAAAGCGATCATCTTTGGATCCTTATATGATTCGAACTTCGACTTCATCTCGTCATTAAAGTCATTGAATTCAAGAATTAAATAAAATGAATATAATTTAAATAAAGTAAAAAAAAATCTGTTATGCTGAAATCTACATATAGTTTAATAATTAACCCACTTATATTGTATTATTTTAAAATGTGAGAAGCATAAGTGGTTCTGCATCATACAGAATGACTTTCATAAATTATAAATGTTCCCATACCAGGATGCGAATCATAACCATATTATTTAACATTGGATTTCAATGATTGTCATAAGTGAAAAAACGAAAAAATCATAAGAATTAGACTTTAAAAAAATTTATTAAAATACAAGTAAAGGTAGTGTTATCGTTAGGTGACAACTTCCATTACATAAACATATAACTTTGATTAATAGACTGGTGCGAGTGATTTCCATTGGCTAGGCCATTCACATTCTTTAAGCCCCTCCTCTCGATGCTCTTAACCAAGGTTATGTCCTTGGGCATGTGAAGAATTATTGCTGACTGCATCAACCGTCTATTACCGGGTAAAAGTAAGAGCGTGTTTAAGTATAAATACTATTGTGTAACAATTTGATTCAGAACCCTCTTTTGATGATTATTAATTTTTCATGATGTCACCTGTAAAAGGAAATTAGAAATAAATACCCAATGAAATGTGTACTGAAATGTTTTTATTTAAATAGCATACTAGAAATTCAGTAATTTGTGTTAGTTAGTGCCTAAATATTAATAATTCATCTAGATAATAATGTATTGTTTCTTTTATTCGAAATGTATTAATTATTTTGTATTTAAAGGGTACCACCCATTAACAGTTAATAAATAAATAAATAAAAAAATATATATATATCATTTGGGTTATAAACAGAAAAAGAACAAGAAATGTTAGATGAAATGTATTGTTGTATTATTATTATTGTAAACAAAATTAACTTTAGCCTTAAATGTGTAAATTTACAAATATATTTTTATAATGAGCAGCTTACAAATGATGAAGTCAACAAAATATTGTTGTGATGTAGTCATGTAAAATCTATACTATGTCAGTACTGGAATTTGTATCAACCTTCATAAAAAAAATGCTATCACTATAGTCTATTGGGTAATTCATAATTATTTAATGTAAAAAAGTATTTTTTCTTACCTAGTAGTGAGTGCTTGGTATCCATTGATTTCTGTAATGTTTGACCACGATTTATATTTGGAACTAGACGGAATTAAAATCTTGTTAATCTTCATGATGTACCGGTGTCCATATTTCATAAAAAAAAAAAAAAAGTTTAAAATTTGCATTTCAAAACTTCAATAACATTTAAAATTGACCGGACTCGAGACAAGAAAAGCAATTAAAATTACATTGTATACTTACATTGGTAGGTATCAAAGAAAACTATTGCTACTTCCAGAAAAAAATTGTTCTGCTTGCAAATTATGCTCTTCCGGAAAGTTGCCCTGCAAAACATTAAAAGAGTCAATAAGACAATGAAATTAACAGTAATCACAAATAGTTACCAGGGTTATACTGTGAATGTTTTTGGTAATTTACTTGGAACACGGCCAATTCAAATCGACACAAGAAGTGGCAAAAAACATTTAAGAGTATGAACATAAAATACACATCTCAAAAATGGCCCTTCTTATCAATGATAGTACGGTCCGATAAGAAAATACAGTATCTAGCACTATATTGTTATTTAATATTTTACAATTTATTTAATTTGGAATGGTCATCATGTGAAACTCAGTCCGTGAGTATTTGTCTGGGTTCATTTTACTATTCACAACTCCAGTGTCGTTCTTGTTATTATTATAAAATAATCATAATAATAATAAATACATGATAATATAATTGACTCTATCAAATAGGTAGTATAACAACAGCTGCAGAAGGCCATGATGAAATTATTATACAGCGGACAACTGTGGCAAGCTTTAAAATTATTTTGAAATTTGTACATCTATTATAATCATCCAGAAGTTTGGAATATGATAACTGCAACACTGATACTTTTGCTACAAAATAAATAAGAAACGTAAAATCCTCATACAATTGATAAGTTCCCTAATTTGAAAATTGTATAATCCTGCATTATTTTAATCGGTATGTAATATATAAAATTAAATTGTCGGTTTTTTAGTAGTCTTTGGTTATATATTTTATTAATATATGTATATGTTATCGACTCTATCAAATAGGTAGTATGACAACAGCTGCGAAAGCCATGATGAAATTATTCTATAAGGACCATATTGGCTACCTTCAAAGTGTCCTTGATATATGCTTGATCATTGTAAACATAAAAATGTCAAGAATATAATAACTGCTTCACTGTTCCTTTTGTAACAAAAATTAATTAGAAACATTGGTCCCAAAACAATTGACAAGTTTCCTAATTTGAAAATTGTATAATCCTGCATTATTTTAAACGGTATGTAATATATAAAATAAAATTGTCGGTTTTTTAGTAGTCTTTGGTTATATATTTTATTAATATATGTATATGTTATCGACTTTATCAAATAGGTAGTATGACACCAGCAGAAGGCCATGATGAAATTCTTCTACAGCGGACAACTGAGGCTACCTTTAAAATTATTTTGAAATTTGTTCAACTATTATAATATTCCAGAGGTTTGGAATATGATAACTGTTACACTGATACTTTTGCTACAATATTAATAAGAAACATTAGTCCTAAAACAATTGACAAGTTCCCTAATTTGAAAATTGTATAATCCTGCATTATTTTAAACGGTATGTAATATATAAAATAAAATTGTCGGTTTTTTAGTAGTCTTTGGTTATATATTTTATTAATATATGTATATGTTATCGACTCTATCAAATAGGTAGTATGACAGCAGCAGAAGGCCATGATGAAATTATTATACAGCGGACAACTGTGGCTAGCTTTAAAATTATTTTGAAATTTGCTCAACTATTATAATCATCCAGAGGTCTGGAATAAGATAACTGCTTCACTGTTCCTTTTGCTACAAAATTAATAAGAAACATAATATCCTTATACAATTGCAAAGTTGCCTAATTTGAAAATTGTATAATCCTGCAATATTTTAATCGGTATGTTATATATAAAAAAAAAATTGTCTGTTATTTTAATAGTCTTTGTTATATACTTAATAAATATATGATTATTTAATTGACTATATCAAATAGGTAGTATGCCAACCTTTAATGTATTTTTGTTTTTTTGTAATATGAATTTATCATCGTTTTCGTCCATTGAATAGGAAGAATTAAAGACGTTGTTTGAATCCCACTGTATACGAGTGTCATGTGAACTATTTGTAGTGCCGGCTGATCCTGTTCTTTGTTTTTGTTTTTGTTTAGAAATAGTTTGTGAAGAATTATGATTAATCTTGTTTTTGACTAGTGTATTTTTGTAACGATAATTGCTGCTTGCAGTTTGATTGTTCATTATAAAACTATGATAATTGTTGGTGAATCAGAGTAATCGCCGGTCCAAAGGTCACCGCTCCTGCAATGCCTTGGACGAGAGATAAGGGAAATATGTATCATACACTAATGTATTTGTATATTCTTATGTTATTTTGTTTTGTTATTTTGTTTTTTCTTCCCCTCTATGAGGATTGTAGCCGCTCTAGGACATAGGGCCTATTTCAGTATTGGAAACTGAGACGAATGTTTGTTAGCACTAAATTTCCGATTGTATTGTGGCGATTATTTTTAACATGAGGATTAACGAAATTGCATGACCGTACGGTTTGGCTGTTCACGTGGGACTAAAGAAAATTGATATAATACAGTCAAATTAAAAAATGGACAATATTGCCAGGTCAAATGAAGGTGATCGAATGCAGTATGAGGTGGAAGTGGACCAAACCACTGATTAACAGTTTAAACACAATTAAATGTTTTCTGCTGTTTTTAAATTTCAATCTAGAGTACAATATATAAAATAATATACAAGGTAAATGCAAAGCGATCATCTTTGGATCCTTATATGATTCGAACTTCGACTTCATCTCGTCATTAAAGTCATTGAATTCAAGAATTAAATAAAATGAATATAATTTAAATAAAGTAAAAAAAAATCTGTTATGCTGAAATCTACATATAGTTTAATAATTAACCCACTTATATTGTATTATTTTAAAATGTGAGAAGCATAAGTGGTTCTGCATCATACAGAATGACTTTCATAAATTATAAATGTTCCCATACCAGGATGCGAATCATAACCATATTATTTAACATTGGATTTCAATGATTGTCATAAGTGAAAAAACGAAAAAATCATAAGAATTAGACTTTAAAAAAATTTATTAAAATACAAGTAAAGGTAGTGTTATCGTTAGGTGACAACTTCCATTACATAAACATATAACTTTGATTAATAGACTGGTGCGAGTGATTTCCATTGGCTAGGCCATTCACATTCTTTAAGCCCCTCCTCTCGATGCTCTTAACCAAGGTTATGTCCTTGGGCATGTGAAGAATTATTGCTGACTGCATCAACCGTCTATTACCGGGTAAAAGTAAGAGCGTGTTTAAGTATAAATACTATTGTGTAACAATTTGATTCAGAACCCTCTTTTGATGATTATTAATTTTTCATGATGTCACCTGTAAAAGGAAATTAGAAATAAATACCCAATGAAATGTGTACTGAAATGTTTTTATTTAAATAGCATACTAGAAATTCAGTAATTTGTGTTAGTTAGTGCCTAAATATTAATAATTCATCTAGATAATAATGTATTGTTTCTTTTATTCGAAATGTATTAATTATTTTGTATTTAAAGGGTACCACCCATTAACAGTTAATAAATAAATAAATAAAAAAATATATATATATCATTTGGGTTATAAACAGAAAAAGAACAAGAAATGTTAGATGAAATGTATTGTTGTATTATTATTATTGTAAACAAAATTAACTTTAGCCTTAAATGTGTAAATTTACAAATATATTTTTATAATGAGCAGCTTACAAATGATGAAGTCAACAAAATATTGTTGTGATGTAGTCATGTAAAATCTATACTATGTCAGTACTGGAATTTGTATCAACCTTCATAAAAAAAATGCTATCACTATAGTCTATTGGGTAATTCATAATTATTTAATGTAAAAAAGTATTTTTTCTTACCTAGTAGTGAGTGCTTGGTATCCATTGATTTCTGTAATGTTTGACCACGATTTATATTTGGAACTAGACGGAATTAAAATCTTGTTAATCTTCATGATGTACCGGTGTCCATATTTCATAAAAAAAAAAAAAAAGTTTAAAATTTGCATTTCAAAACTTCAATAACATTTAAAATTGACCGGACTCGAGACAAGAAAAGCAATTAAAATTACATTGTATACTTACATTGGTAGGTATCAAAGAAAACTATTGCTACTTCCAGAAAAAAATTGTTCTGCTTGCAAATTATGCTCTTCCGGAAAGTTGCCCTGCAAAACATTAAAAGAGTCAATAAGACAATGAAATTAACAGTAATCACAAATAGTTACCAGGGTTATACTGTGAATGTTTTTGGTAATTTACTTGGAACACGGCCAATTCAAATCGACACAAGAAGTGGCAAAAAACATTTAAGAGTATGAACATAAAATACACATCTCAAAAATGGCCCTTCTTATCAATGATAGTACGGTCCGATAAGAAAATACAGTATCTAGCACTATATTGTTATTTAATATTTTACAATTTATTTAATTTGGAATGGTCATCATGTGAAACTCAGTCCGTGAGTATTTGTCTGGGTTCATTTTACTATTCACAACTCCAGTGTCGTTCTTGTTATTATTATAAAATAATCATAATAATAATAAATACATGATAATATAATTGACTCTATCAAATAGGTAGTATAACAACAGCTGCAGAAGGCCATGATGAAATTATTATACAGCGGACAACTGTGGCAAGCTTTAAAATTATTTTGAAATTTGTACATCTATTATAATCATCCAGAAGTTTGGAATATGATAACTGCAACACTGATACTTTTGCTACAAAATAAATAAGAAACGTAAAATCCTCATACAATTGATAAGTTCCCTAATTTGAAAATTGTATAATCCTGCATTATTTTAATCGGTATGTAATATATAAAATTAAATTGTCGGTTTTTTAGTAGTCTTTGGTTATATATTTTATTAATATATGTATATGTTATCGACTCTATCAAATAGGTAGTATGACAACAGCTGCGAAAGCCATGATGAAATTATTCTATAAGGACCATATTGGCTACCTTCAAAGTGTCCTTGATATATGCTTGATCATTGTAAACATAAAAATGTCAAGAATATAATAACTGCTTCACTGTTCCTTTTGTAACAAAAATTAATTAGAAACATTGGTCCCAAAACAATTGACAAGTTTCCTAATTTGAAAATTGTATAATCCTGCATTATTTTAAACGGTATGTAATATATAAAATAAAATTGTCGGTTTTTTAGTAGTCTTTGGTTATATATTTTATTAATATATGTATATGTTATCGACTTTATCAAATAGGTAGTATGACACCAGCAGAAGGCCATGATGAAATTCTTCTACAGCGGACAACTGAGGCTACCTTTAAAATTATTTTGAAATTTGTTCAACTATTATAATATTCCAGAGGTTTGGAATATGATAACTGTTACACTGATACTTTTGCTACAATATTAATAAGAAACATTAGTCCTAAAACAATTGACAAGTTCCCTAATTTGAAAATTGTATAATCCTGCATTATTTTAAACGGTATGTAATATATAAAATAAAATTGTCGGTTTTTTAGTAGTCTTTGGTTATATATTTTATTAATATATGTATATGTTATCGACTCTATCAAATAGGTAGTATGACAGCAGCAGAAGGCCATGATGAAATTATTATACAGCGGACAACTGTGGCTAGCTTTAAAATTATTTTGAAATTTGCTCAACTATTATAATCATCCAGAGGTCTGGAATAAGATAACTGCTTCACTGTTCCTTTTGCTACAAAATTAATAAGAAACATAATATCCTTATACAATTGCAAAGTTGCCTAATTTGAAAATTGTATAATCCTGCAATATTTTAATCGGTATGTTATCTATAAAAAAAAAATTGTCTGTTATTTTAATAGTCTTTGTTATATACTTAATAAATATATGATTATTTAATTGACTATATCAAATAGGTAGTATGCCAACCTTTAATGTATTTTTGTTTTTTTGTAATATGAATTTATCATCGTTTTCGTCCATTGAATAGGAAGAATTAAAGACGTTGTTTGAATCCCACTGTATACGAGTGTCATGTGAACTATTTGTAGTGCCGGCTGATCCTGTTCTTTGTTTTTGTTTTTGTTTAGAAATAGTTTGTGAAGAATTATGATTAATCTTGTTTTTGACTAGTGTATTTTTGTAACGATAATTGCTGCTTGCAGTTTGATTGTTCATTATAAAACTATGATAATTGTTGGTGAATCAGAGTAATCGCCGGTCCAAAGGTCACCGCTCCTGCAATGCCTTGGACGAGAGATAAGGGAAATATGTATCATACACTAATGTATTTGTATATTCTTATGTTATTTTGTTTTGTTATTTTGTTTTTTCTTCCCCTCTATGAGGATTGTAGCCGCTCTAGGACATAGGGCCTATTTCAGTATTGGAAACTGAGACGAATGTTTGTTAGCACTAAATTTCCGATTGTATTGTGGCGATTATTTTTAACATGAGGATTAACGAAATTGCATGACCGTACGGTTTGGCTGTTCACGTGGGACTAAAGAAAATTGATATAATACAGTCAAATTAAAAAATGGACAATATTGCCAGGTCAAATGAAGGTGATCGAATGCAGTATGAGGTGGAAGTGGACCAAACCACTGATTAACAGTTTAAACACAATTAAATGTTTTCTGCTGTTTTTAAATTTCAATCTAGAGTACAATATATAAAATAATATACAAGGTAAATGCAAAGCGATCATCTTTGGATCCTTATATGATTCGAACTTCGACTTCATCTCGTCATTAAAGTCATTGAATTCAAGAATTAAATAAAATGAATATAATTTAAATAAAGTAAAAAAAAATCTGTTATGCTGAAATCTACATATAGTTTAATAATTAACCCACTTATATTGTATTATTTTAAAATGTGAGAAGCATAAGTGGTTCTGCATCATACAGAATGACTTTCATAAATTATAAATGTTCCCATACCAGGATGCGAATCATAACCATATTATTTAACATTGGATTTCAATGATTGTCATAAGTGAAAAAACGAAAAAATCATAAGAATTAGACTTTAAAAAAATTTATTAAAATACAAGTAAAGGTAGTGTTATCGTTAGGTGACAACTTCCATTACATAAACATATAACTTTGATTAATAGACTGGTGCGAGTGATTTCCATTGGCTAGGCCATTCACATTCTTTAAGCCCCTCCTCTCGATGCTCTTAACCAAGGTTATGTCCTTGGGCATGTGAAGAATTATTGCTGACTGCATCAACCGTCTATTACCGGGTAAAAGTAAGAGCGTGTTTAAGTATAAATACTATTGTGTAACAATTTGATTCAGAACCCTCTTTTGATGATTATTAATTTTTCATGATGTCACCTGTAAAAGGAAATTAGAAATAAATACCCAATGAAATGTGTACTGAAATGTTTTTATTTAAATAGCATACTAGAAATTCAGTAATTTGTGTTAGTTAGTGCCTAAATATTAATAATTCATCTAGATAATAATGTATTGTTTCTTTTATTCGAAATGTATTAATTATTTTGTATTTAAAGGGTACCACCCATTAACAGTTAATAAATAAATAAATAAAAAAATATATATATATCATTTGGGTTATAAACAGAAAAAGAACAAGAAATGTTAGATGAAATGTATTGTTGTATTATTATTATTGTAAACAAAATTAACTTTAGCCTTAAATGTGTAAATTTACAAATATATTTTTATAATGAGCAGCTTACAAATGATGAAGTCAACAAAATATTGTTGTGATGTAGTCATGTAAAATCTATACTATGTCAGTACTGGAATTTGTATCAACCTTCATAAAAAAAATGCTATCACTATAGTCTATTGGGTAATTCATAATTATTTAATGTAAAAAAGTATTTTTTCTTACCTAGTAGTGAGTGCTTGGTATCCATTGATTTCTGTAATGTTTGACCACGATTTATATTTGGAACTAGACGGAATTAAAATCTTGTTAATCTTCATGATGTACCGGTGTCCATATTTCATAAAAAAAAAAAAAAAGTTTAAAATTTGCATTTCAAAACTTCAATAACATTTAAAATTGACCGGACTCGAGACAAGAAAAGCAATTAAAATTACATTGTATACTTACATTGGTAGGTATCAAAGAAAACTATTGCTACTTCCAGAAAAAAATTGTTCTGCTTGCAAATTATGCTCTTCCGGAAAGTTGCCCTGCAAAACATTAAAAGAGTCAATAAGACAATGAAATTAACAGTAATCACAAATAGTTACCAGGGTTATACTGTGAATGTTTTTGGTAATTTACTTGGAACACGGCCAATTCAAATCGACACAAGAAGTGGCAAAAAACATTTAAGAGTATGAACATAAAATACACATCTCAAAAATGGCCCTTCTTATCAATGATAGTACGGTCCGATAAGAAAATACAGTATCTAGCACTATATTGTTATTTAATATTTTACAATTTATTTAATTTGGAATGGTCATCATGTGAAACTCAGTCCGTGAGTATTTGTCTGGGTTCATTTTACTATTCACAACTCCAGTGTCGTTCTTGTTATTATTATAAAATAATCATAATAATAATAAATACATGATAATATAATTGACTCTATCAAATAGGTAGTATAACAACAGCTGCAGAAGGCCATGATGAAATTATTATACAGCGGACAACTGTGGCAAGCTTTAAAATTATTTTGAAATTTGTACATCTATTATAATCATCCAGAAGTTTGGAATATGATAACTGCAACACTGATACTTTTGCTACAAAATAAATAAGAAACGTAAAATCCTCATACAATTGATAAGTTCCCTAATTTGAAAATTGTATAATCCTGCATTATTTTAATCGGTATGTAATATATAAAATTAAATTGTCGGTTTTTTAGTAGTCTTTGGTTATATATTTTATTAATATATGTATATGTTATCGACTCTATCAAATAGGTAGTATGACAACAGCTGCGAAAGCCATGATGAAATTATTCTATAAGGACCATATTGGCTACCTTCAAAGTGTCCTTGATATATGCTTGATCATTGTAAACATAAAAATGTCAAGAATATAATAACTGCTTCACTGTTCCTTTTGTAACAAAAATTAATTAGAAACATTGGTCCCAAAACAATTGACAAGTTTCCTAATTTGAAAATTGTATAATCCTGCATTATTTTAAACGGTATGTAATATATAAAATAAAATTGTCGGTTTTTTAGTAGTCTTTGGTTATATATTTTATTAATATATGTATATGTTATCGACTTTATCAAATAGGTAGTATGACACCAGCAGAAGGCCATGATGAAATTCTTCTACAGCGGACAACTGAGGCTACCTTTAAAATTATTTTGAAATTTGTTCAACTATTATAATATTCCAGAGGTTTGGAATATGATAACTGTTACACTGATACTTTTGCTACAATATTAATAAGAAACATTAGTCCTAAAACAATTGACAAGTTCCCTAATTTGAAAATTGTATAATCCTGCATTATTTTAAACGGTATGTAATATATAAAATAAAATTGTCGGTTTTTTAGTAGTCTTTGGTTATATATTTTATTAATATATGTATATGTTATCGACTCTATCAAATAGGTAGTATGACAGCAGCAGAAGGCCATGATGAAATTCTTCTACAGCGGACAACTGAGGCTACCTTTAAAATTATTTTGAAATTTGCTCAACTATTATAATATTCCAGAGGTTTGGAATATAATAACTGCTACACTGATACTTATGCTACAATATTAATAAGAAACATTAGTCCCAAAACAATTGACATGTTCCCTAATTTGAAAATTGTATAATCCTGCATTATTTTATCGGTATGTTATATATAAAATAAAATTGTAGGTTTTTAGTAGTCTTTTGTTATATGCTTAATTAATATATGATTATTTTATCGCCTCTATCAAATAGGTAGTATGACAACAGCTGCGAAAACCATGATGAAATTATTCTACAGCGGACAACATTGGCTATCTTCAAAGTGTCCTTGATATATGCTTGATCATTGTAAATATAAAAATGTTAGGAATATTATAACTGCTTCACAGTTCCTTTTGTTGCAAAATTTATAAGTAACATATTGTCCTTATACAATTGACAATTTTCCTTATTTGAATATTGTATAATCCTGCATTATTTTAATCGGTAAGTTTTATTTAATTTAAAATTGTCGGTTTTTAGTAGTCTGTGGTTATATACCTAATTAATATATGTATATGTTATCAACTCTATCAAATAGGTAGTATGACAACAGCTGCAGAAGGCCATGATGAAATTATTATTCAGCGGACAACTGTGTCATGCTTTAAAATTATTTTGAAATTTGCACATCTATTATAATCATCCAGAGGTCTGGAATATGATAACTGTTACACTGATACTTTTGCTACAAAATGAATAAGAAACATTAGTACCAAAACAATTGACATGTTCCCTATTTTAAAAATGTATAATCCTGCATTATTTTAATCGGTATGTTATATATAAAAAAAATATTGTCTGTTTTTTTAATATTCTTTGTTATATACTTAATAAATATATGATTATTTAATTGACTATATCAAATTGGTAGTATACCTACCTTTAACGTATTTTTGTTTTTTTGTAATATGAATTTATCATCGTTTTCGTCCGTTGAATAGGAAGAATTAAAGACGTTGTTTGAATCACAATGTATACGAGTGTCATGTGAACTATTTGTAGTGCTGGCTGATCCTGTTCTTTGTTTTTGTATTTGTTTAGAAATAGTTTGTGAGGAATTATGATTAATCTTGTTTTTGACTAGTGTATTTTTGTAATGATTATTGCTGCTTGCAGTTTGATTGTTCATTATAAAACTATGATAATTGTTGGTGAATCAGAGTAATCGCCGGTCCAAAGGTCACCGCTCCTGCAATGCCTTGGACGAGAGATAAGGGAAATATGTATCATACACTAATGTATTTGTATATTCTTATGTTATTTTGTTTTGTTATTTTTATTTTTCTTCCCCTCTATGAGGATTGTAGCCGATCTAGGACATAGGGCCTACTACAGTATTGGAAACTGAGACGAATGTTTGTTAGCACTAAATTTCCGATTGTATTGTGGCGATTATTTTTAACATGAGGATTAACGAAATTGCATGACCGTACGGATTGACTGTTCGCGTGGGACTAAAAGAAAATTGATATAATATAGTCAAATCAAAAAATGGACAATATTGTCAGGTCAAATGAAGTTGATCGAATGCAGTATGAGGTGGAAGTGGACTAAACCTCTGATTAACAGTTTAAACACAATTAAATGTCTTTTAATGTTTTTAAATTTTAAACTAGTACAATATATAAAATAATATACTAGGTAAATGCAAAGCGATCATCTTTGGATCCTTATATGATTCGAACTTCCACTTCATTTCGCCTATAAATTCATTGAAATCTAAGAATTAAATAAAGTAAAAAAAAATAAAATCTGGTGTGCAGAAATCTACTTATAGTTTAATAATAAATCTACTTATATTGTTTTATTTTAAAATGTGAGAAGCATAAGGGTTCTGCATCACACAAAAAAGTCTACAGCCCCTGTGGCCTAATGGATAAGGCATCGGTCTCCTAAACCGGGGATTGTGGGTTCGAATCCCACCAGGGGTGCGGTAAAATTTTTGTATCCATCTAGTATGGTCTAGTTGTTAAATTACCTGGCTTTCACTCAGGAGGCTCGGGTTCGATTCCCGGTATCGGATTATATATTTTACATATTACATCAACCTCCATACCACGTTGAATACACCAGTTCTCGTCTGATCTTAGGTAGATACCCAAAACCAATGGACCAGTTAATTTCTTTTTATAATTCTAATTATTAAGATCGGAAACTTTCCCTTCATCATTTAAGTCATGCATATTTATATTGTCTACACAAATTGCACCAATGTACGTTTCTCTGAAGATATAACATTTCAGTCCTTCAAATGAATAATTAAATAAAACTCATTAGCCGACATGATTATGAATTGCTATGATTATACAATTACTATTAACTCGTACACAAAGATATTTTATTCTGAACTGAACGTCTGTCTAATAGACGATTCATACATTTTTTTTTTTTTTTTTACAGTAAAATTGATAATAATCTACAATATACTATAATAAAATAAAACATAATAGACTATTATAAATTATATCTGTACTCAACGGTAAATCTGGTTTGCCAACCAAAAAACGATTCAGAGCTAAGTAATTTGAAATGTCATAGTTTTAATTTTTATATTTATTTTAATATTGCTGATAATAGAGTATATTATATACATACAAATTTATATATTTAGAAATATAAAACAAATTATAATAGTAATGTTATTTGTTCCATAGACTCTATTCAATGGAGTATTGTACTTTAATTGGTTTATAATTCCTAATATAATGGTGTAATTGATTATTTATTTAGATAAAAGTGTTTATGAAGATGTAACGAAAAGACTGAAATTAGAAAATTAACACCAATAAGAACCTGTCATCCCTCAGCTCTGCATTCAATCGAGACGTATATATATTTTGAAAAAATAAAATACAGACGTCCAAGCTGCTATCAAAGATGATGAATAATTATTCGATGCCGAAGAGTAAGGTTTTAAAATGTACTACATTAAATATCTTAGATTATTGATATACATTGTTGTCATTATTTTTTTTTGTTAATTCAACAAAGTGTGATACCGTTGTATAACATAGTATACTATATTCCGAAGTCAACATTTAACTTATAATGGTAACTATCACTCAGATTTTAAAGCCCCTTGCTGTAACATCTAACATATTCATAAAAATAGATAAATTATCAGAACTGGCATTTGATATCGTTTAGGATAAATGTTTATTAGATGTTGATGAGTAAGTTTTTAAAATGTACTACAATAAATATCTTAGATTATTGCTTTACGTTGTTATGTTTTTTGAATTCAACAGTGTAGTCTTGTTAAATGTGAACACAATAAGAAGTTCGTACACCTTGCAATTGGACATGTTAAAGCTATTAAACTGGAAATATCCAACAGTGTCCTATGCCGCAAGACATTAAGGCGATCAAATGCTGTATGAGGTGGAAGTGGACGTAAACCACTGATTAACGGTTGAAACACAAACAAATGTCTTCTGCTGATTACAAACAAGGAGCTAGAGTACAAGATATAGATTTATACAAATTGTTAATCAAAAAACAAATAGAATTTATTTAATCCTTTTTATATGAAATAAATGTACAAATAATCCCATGTATCATTATTGCAATTATTTTTGGTGTAATTACGATTAAAAAAAAAAAAAAATGTATACTCCATCTGTGTTTGTTGCGGAACTACCATAATTGCATAGAATATTCAATAGAATTCTATTGGTGTCATAGCTACCTCTTTTTGTAAAAATGTTTGTTGTATGATAACATAAACACATTAAATGTCTTTTGAAAACTTCTAGCTATTTTGGTGTTTTCATTCCATTAAAAATGTATTGGGTAGAGGTGTCAGAAAAAAAAAAAAAAAACCGTACTATATAAAACAAATAGAGTCATCCTAAATGTGCTATGACCATTTTTGATATTTCTACTCGAAATACATTAAGAGTATAATTCTCCCAAGCAGAATAGTTATTCACAATAAAATCACGACCTCTGTCGAGTTATAGACAAATACCGAAAGACCGCACCATTGTTATCGGTTGCAATTAAGTATTACCAGTGATGACTGTTTCAGACAGTTTTTAATTGAAAACCGAGAGTAGAAAGACAATTGTCATATATCAACAGGTCAAATTAATGTGATCGAATGCAGTATGAGGGGGAAGTGGACCAGACCACTGATTAACAGTTTAAACACAATTAAATGTCTTGTGCTGTTTTTAAATTTTATGCTAGAGTTCAATATATAAAATAAAATACAAGGTAAATGCACAGCCAATATCTTTGGATTCTTATATGATTCGAACTTCGACTTCATCTCGCCATTACAGTCATTGAATTCTAAGAATTAAATAAAATGAATATAATTTAAATAAAGTAAAAAAAAAACCTGTTATGCTGAAATCTACTTATAGTTTAATAATAAACCCACTTATATTGTATTATTTTAAAATGTGAGAAGCATAAGTGTTCTGCATCGTAGAGAATGACTTTTATAAAATAGAAAAGTTCCCATACCAGGATGCGAATCATTACCATATTACATATACATTTGGCATCGGATTAAAAATTAAATAAAAACATATTATTTAACATTGGATTTCAATGATTGTCATAATTGAAAAAAAAAAATAATAATAATAAGAATTAGACTTTAAAATAATTTATTATTAATTTAAAATACAAGTATAGGTAATGTTAACGTTGGGTGACAACTTCCATTGCATAAACATATAATGTTGATTAATAGACTGGTGCTAGTGATTTCCAGTGGCTAGGCCGGTCGCCTTCTGTAGTCCCCTGGTCTTGGTCCTCTTAACCCAGGTCATGTCCTTGGGCACGCGAAAAATTCTTGCTGACTGCATCAACCGTCCATTACCGGGTAAAAGTAAGAGCGCGTTACAGTATAAATATTATTGTGTAACAATTTGATTCAGTAACATCTTTTGATGATTATTAATTTTTCATGGTGTCACCTGTAAAAGGAAATAAGAAGAAAATACTTAATGAACTGAGTACTGATTTGTTTTTATTTAAATAGCATACCAAATATTAAGTAATTTGTGTTAGTTAGTGCCTAAATATTAATAATTCACCTAGATAATTATGTATGTTGCTTTTATTCGAAATGTATTAAATATTTTGTATTTAAAGGGTACCACCCATTAACAGTTAATAAATAAATAAATATATATATATCAATTGGGTTTTAAACAGAAAAAGAACAAGAAATGTTAGTTGAAATGTATTGTTGTATTATTATTGTAAACAAAATTAACTTCAGAGTAAAATGTGTAAATTTAGAAATATTTTTTTATATTCAGCAGCTTACAAATGATGAAGTAAACAAAATATTGTTGTGATGTAGTCATGTTAAATCTAAACTATGTCAGTACTAGTATTTGTATAAATCTTGATAAAAAAAATGCTATCACTATAGTCTATTGGGTAATTCCTAATTATTTGACGTAAAAAAGAATTATTTCTTACCTAGTAGTGAGTGGTTGGTATCCATTGACTTCTGTAATATTTGACAACGATATATATTTGGAACTAGACGGAATTAATATTTTGTAAATCTTCATGATGTACCTGTGTCCATATTTCATAAAAAAAAAAAAAAAAAAAGTTTAAAATTGACCGAACTCGGGTCAAGCGAAGAAATTAAAGTTACATTGTATACTTACATTGGTAGGTAACAAAGAAAACTATTGCTACTTCCAGCAAACAAATTGTTCAGCTTGCAAATTATGTTCTTCCGGAACGTTGCCCTGGAAAACATTAAACGGGTCAATATAACAATGAAATTAACAGTAATCACAAATAGTTACCAGGGTTATACTGTGAATGTTTTAGTAATTTACTTGGAACACGGCCAATTCAAATCGATACAAGAAGAGGCAAAAAAAATTAAAGAGTATGAACATAAAATAGACGGTCTCAAAAATCGTTCTTCTTATCAATGATAGTACGGTTCGATAAGAAAATTCAGTGTCTACCAACTATATTGTTATTTAATATTTTACAATTTATTTAATTTAGCATGGTCATCTTGCGAAATTCAGTCGGCCAGTATTTGTCTGTGTTTAGTGTTTGACGTTTTAATATCCACCACTCAATTGTCGCTCTTGTTATTATTATAAAATAATGTTTTCTTTAATAATTTATTATTTTGATGTTAAATCCAATGACTTGACCGATCGCCGAATGCCGTTCACGTATTATTACAATGAAAATGTTTCATGCTGATTAATAATGAAATAACAACATACGACAAAACGGGAGAAACGGCTAACGGTTTGAATATTGATACATCATTGTCACTCGCGTTAGTATACCATTTATTAACGGTCGTTGAATACAATTCTGTACTAAATTATTACCACAGGCATACATAATGTGAAAATATTTAGGCACGTCGACCCTGTCTGGTATATTAGTTTCAAACGGTGGTCACTGCCGCCTCGCTGAGTCGTATTCAAACCGCACGAATATTGTCGATATTAAATTTCCCCCCCCCTCCCGCTGTCATTCTCGTCATCATTCATGTAAGTATCTATCATTAAATGTCTAGTACAATTTCTGTACCCCAAACTCAATAGGTATCCCCTATACATAATGTCACAATAATTTGCAGGTATAATGACATGTTTGGTTTGATAAAGGCCAGCCACCAGTTGTCAACTACGAGTTCAAATTACAGCTACGGCCGCCTGAGCCCTGTCGAGAACCACACAAATTGTGTCTGCATTAAATTTTCCTGGTGTTCGTCTCATCTTACACGTAAGTAACCGCCTTACAAAAATTTGTAGGTTGACCCATTGTTATATTAATTTCAATATCAAACAGTGATACAGCGACTAAGCTCTGCAAGTTGGATTTTTGTTTGCCTCACTTCCTCTAGTTCTGTCGGCACTTCACCGTTCATGAATCCTATCCTATTGTATCGTGTACGATCATTATATATTGGAATATAACTTAACATGATCTCTTAAAATGTATTCAAACATATCTTCGGACACATTTTTGATGCCAGTATTGCTCTGTTAAATAAGTTGACAGCGAATCCTATGAAGTCTTATGCATTTTTTTTGTTGTTGACATTTTGTTACTTTAGTTATCCCTATTCTATGTGTTGAGAGTGTTTGTACTATTTGATGGATCTCCAAAATTGTTCAAATGGTACCACAGTCTTATGAATGAATTCTATCATATTCTATGTCCTTTATGCAAACAAAATTGATTTTTATTTAAATTTCTCATTTAACCTATCACTATTTTTAGCACAAAAATTCATGCCTCAATAATACTATTTCCGTCACTTTGACAGATACCCAAAACCCGTGGACCAGTTAATTTCTTTCTGTAATTCTAATTATTAAGATCGGAAAGTCATTAAAGTCATGCATATTTATATTGTCTACACAAATTGCACCAATGTACGTTTCTATGAAGAAATAACATTTCAGTCCTCAAAATGAATAATTAAATAAAATTCATTAGCCAACATAATTATGAATTAACAAATTACACATCATAATAGTAATGTTATTTGTCCCATAGATTCTATTCAATGGAGTATTGGTCTTTAATTGGTTTATAATTCCTAATATAATGGTGTAATTGATTTGTTATTTAGATAAAAGTGCCTATGAAGATGTAACGAAAAGACTGAAATTAGAAAATTAACACCAATAAGAACCTGTCATCCCTCAGCACTGCATACAATCGTGTCGTATATATATTTTGAAAAAATAAAATGCAGACGTCCAAGCGGCTATCAAAGATGATGAATAAATATTTGATGCCGAAGAGTAAGGTTTTAAAATGTACTACATTAAATATCTTAGATTATTAATATACGTTGTTGTCTTTTTTTTTGTTTTTTTTTAATTCAACAAAGTGTGATACCGTTGTATAACATAGTATAATATACTCCGAAGACAACATTTAACTTATAATGGTAACTATCACTCAGAATTTAAAGCCCCTTGCTGTAACATCTAACATATTCATAAAAATAGATAAATTATCAGAACTGGCATTTGATATCGTTTAGGATAAATGTTTATTAGATGTTGAAGAGTAAGTTTTTAAAATGTACTACAATTAATATTTTAGATTATTGATTTACGTTGTTATGTTTTTTGAATTCAACAGTGTAGTCTTGTTAAATGTGAACACAATAAGAAGTTTGTACACCTTGCAATTGGACATGTTAAAGCTATTAAACTGGAAATATCCAACAGTGTCCTATGCCGCACGACATTAAGGCGATCAAATGCTGTATGAGGTGGAAGTGGACGTAAACCACTGATTAACGGTTGAAACACAAACAAATGTCTTCTGCTGATTACAAACAAGGAGCTAGAGTACAAGATATAGATTTATACAAATTGTTAATCAAAAAACAAATAGAATTTATTTAAACCTTTTTATATGAAATAAATGTACATGTAATCCCTTGTATCATTATTGCAATTATTTTTTGTGTAATTACGATTAAAAAAAAAAAAATGTATACTCCATCTGTGTTTGTCGCGAAACTACCTTAATTGCATAGAATATTCAATAGAATTCTATTGGTGTCATAGCTACCTCTTTTTGTAAAAATGTTTGTTTTATGATAACATAAACACATTAAATGTTGTTTGAAAACTTCTAGCTATTTTGGTGTTTTCATTTCCATTAAAAATGTATTGGGTAGAGGTGTCAAGAAAAAAAAAAAAACCGTACTATATGAAACAGATAGAGTCATCCTAAATGTGCTATGACCATTTTTGATATTTCTACTCGAAATACATTAAGAGTATAATTCTCCCAAGCAGAATAGTTATTCACAATAAAATCACGACCTCTGTCGAGTTATCGACAAATACCGAAAGAGAGCACCATTGTTATCGGTTGCAATTAAGTATTACCAGTGATGACTGTTTCAGACAGTTTTTAATTGAAAACCGAGTGTAGAATGAAAATTGATATAAAATTGTCAAATTAATGTGATCGAATGCAGTATGCGGTGGAAGTGGACCAAACCATTGATTAACAGTTTAAACACATTTAAATGTATTCTGCTGTTTTTAAATTTTAAGCTAGAGTACAATATATAAAATAATATACAAGGTAAATGCACAGCCAACATCTTTGGATCTTTATATGATTCGAACTGAAATCTACATATAGTTTAATAATTAACCCACTTATATTGTATTATTTTAAAATGTGAGAAGCATAAGTGGTTCTGCATTATACAGAATGACTTTCATAAATTATAAATGTTCCCATACCAGGATGCGAATCATAACCATATTATTTAACATTGGATTTCAATGATTGTCATAAGTGAAAAAACAAAAAAAATCATAAGAATTAGACTTTAAAAAAATTTATTATTTATTTAAAATACAAGTAAAGGTAGTGTTATCGTTGGGTGACAACTTCCATTACATAAACATATAACTTTGATTAATAGACTGGTGCGAGTGATTTCCATTGGCAAGGCCATTCACATTCTGTAAGCCCCTCCTCTCGATGCTCTTAACCAAGGTTATGTCCTTGGGCATGCGAAGAATTATTGCTGACTGCATCAACCGTCTATTACCGGGTAAAAGTAAGAGCGTGTTTAAGTATAAATATTATTGTGTAACAATTTGATTCAGAAACCTCTTTTGATGATTATTAATTTTTCATGATGTCACCTGTAAAAGGAAATTAGAAATAAATACCCAATGAACTGTGTACTGAATTGTTATTATTTAAATAGCATACTAGAAATTCAGTAATTTGTGTTAGTTAGTGCCTAAATATTAATAATTCATCTAGATAATTATGTATTGTTGCTTTTATTCGAAATGTACTAATTATTTTGTATTTAAAGGGTACCACCCATTAACAGTAAATAAATAAAAAAATAAATATATATATATATCAATTGGGTTATAAACAGAAAAAGAACAAGAAATGTTAGTTGAAATGTATTGTTGTATTATTATTATTGTGAACAAAATTAACTTTAGCCTAAAATGTGTAAATTTACAAAGATATTTTTATATTGAGCAGCTTACAAATGATGAAGTAAACAAAATATTGTTGTGATGTAGTCATGTTAAATCTAAACTAGTATTTAGTACTAGTATTTGTATAAACCTTCATAAAAAAAATGCTATCACTATAGTCTATTGGGTAATTCATAACTATTTGACGTAAAAAAGTATTATTTCTTACATAGTAGTGAGTGCTTGGTGTCCATTGATTTCTGTAATGTTTGACCACGATTTATATTTGGCACTTGACGGAATTAAAATCATGTTAATCTTCATGATGTACCGGTGTCCATATTTTATAAAAAAAAAAAAAAAGTTTAAAATTTGCATTTGAGAAAATCAACAACTTTTAACATTGACCAAACTCGGGACAAGCAAAGGAATTAAAATTACATTGTATACTTACATTGGTAGGTAACAAAGAAAACTATTGCTACTTCCAGAAAAAAATTGTTCTGCTTGCAAATTATGCTCATCCGGAACGTTGCCCTGCAAAACATTAAAAGAGTCAATAAGACAATGAAATTAACAGTAATCACAAATAGTTACCAGGGTATTACTGTGAATTTTTTGGTAATTTACTTCGAACACGGCCAATTCAAATCGATACTAGAAGTGGCAAAAAACATTTAAGAGTATGAACATAAAATACACATCTCAAAAATCGCCCTTCTTATCAATGATAGTACGTTCCGATAAGAAAATTCAGTATCTATACTCCGTGCCACGAGAGAAGTATCCCGTGTCCGATCAAAATGTGATCGTTTTCGCGCATCCCCACTTATTTGACATACAGACCTTGCACGATTGCAATCGTTAACTGTCGGGAACGTTGTATAGCCTGTATCGTTGTTATTACACTTAATATAGTTAGTCAATACGTTTGTATTACTACGTTTATGAACCCCACGATTACTTTCACTCCGTTTACTGTTTAATTTTTTTACTGTTACTTTGGACTGTTTATTTTTTTGAAATGAACACTTCAAACGAATTGCCATCAACTAATCAGCCTACCACATCTGCTGAGCCAAATGTGGAGTCTCAAAAAATATCTTCACCCATTAAAAAAAATCAAAAAGGACGGGTAAGAATTTTTTAATTATGATAATTATAATAATTTGATTTTATTTTTTATATTTTATACTTAATACCTAATATTTTATTCGTAGAAAAATCTTCTTATACTTATGTGTTACTTTATTCGTAGATTCTAAATTATGAACGAATCGAATAATTTTTATTTTTGAACGTTGCATAGTTTTTAAATAATTTAATAATTATTGTTTCAGTTTGTTGGAAAAAGGCAAAAACTGATGATTGTCAATCTGTACAAGGCGAAAAAGCAACTACAGCCCGACATTAAGTACAAAGAATTGATGGCGTCTATTTCACGTGATTCTGGGATTGGAATGCGTACAGTTATAAGTACAATAAGAGAATACAAAAACACGGGTGAATGTAAGTCACCACAAAAAACTAAAATCCGTCCTACAGTTAATGATAAAATTGACGATTTTGATAAATATGCGATTCGACAAAAAATTCATAGGTTTTGGTTTAAAAATGAAATTCCCACATTAAAAAAAATTGTTCAAGCCATAAATGACGATTCACTTCTTCCAAATATTCCTTGTACATCTTTGCGGCGGGTATTAAAAGAATTAAATTTTAAATTAACAAAAAGAAACTGTAATAGCGCTTTAACAGAAAGAGCAGATCTTGTGGTGTGGCGACAAAAGTATATCGAGGACATAAGGCGTTATCGGGATGAAGGTCGTACGATATATTTTTTAGATGAGACATGGGTAAACGCAGGCGAGTGTAGCAGTAAAGTATGTATTGATACTTCTGTGAAATCTCATACAGATGCATTCCTGAAAGGACTGACTACAGGTCCAAAAAATCAGTCAGGTAAAGGGAAGTGGTTAATACTTGTCCATATCGGTTCAGCAGATGGTTTCGTCGATGGGTGTCTATTGTGTTTTGAGTCAGAAAACAACACAGTCGACTACCACGACGAAATGAATGGGGATACGTTTTATGATTGGTTTTGTGGAGTTTTGCCCCGATTGAAGGACAATGCCGTGATAGTCATGGACAATGCTTCCTACCATTCTGTCAAAAAGGATCCGGTTCCCACAAATGCATGGAAAAAAGAGGACATTAAAAATTGGTTGAAGTCAAAAGATGTGGTTTTAGACAAACCCTTGATAAAATTTCGATTACTTGACATGGTAAATGAAATTAGACCTCGCCATGATAAGTACGTAATCGACGAAGAAGCCTTGAAATCAAATAAACTTGTATTGCGTTTGCCACCTTACCACAGTGAACTGAATCCAATAGAACTTGCGTGGTCTGTTGTGAAAAATCACATCAAACAAAACAACACAACGTTTAAATTAAACGATGTTAAAAATTTATTGAACGAAGGAGTCCAGAAAGTGACTTCTGAAATGTGGGCCAATTTCGTTAGTCACACCATAAAAGAAGAGGACGAATTGTATGACATCGACATAATTTCTGATAGAATGATGAATGATAAATGATAAAGATGAGCATATAATGACAATAACTGGTGACACTTCGTCTGATTTTTCTGACGAGTAATATTTTTTGTTTTATATTTATATTTATGTAAAATATATTGTTTATATATATATTTTTTTTGGTTATTTATATAATTGTAAACTATGTTATTAGTCTTAACATACGTAAATTAGTTTTGAATATATCGAAGGACGATATTATTATAATTATATTTTGTTTAGTATTATTTGTTGACCAATGATTTTTGGACTTCCTAATTAGTTAGACGCCTACAATATAATTACGTACAATCAAATAAAGTAAATTCAAATTCAACAATTGTTTTTTATAAATAATAATACTTAAAAAAAAAATCGATTTAAATTAAGTTGTTGGTGTGTATGCGCAAAATATATGAGTTAAAGACATAAAATATAATATAATATAATCACTCTGTATAACACATTCCACGCTGTATGCACGCCACAGCGCGAACCGTAGAGGTCAAAGTGGGGGAAACTGAGTCGACTACCGCTAGCTACCGTCAGTCTGCATGCCCGAAACATGTTACTTCTCTCGTGGTGCGGAGTATAGCACTATATTGTTATTTAATATTTTGCAAATTATTTAATTTAGAATGGTCATCTTGTGAAATTCAGTCCGTGAGTATTTGTCTGGGTTTATTTTACTAACCACAACTCAGGTGTCGTTCTTGTTATTATTATAAAATAATCAAAACAATAATAAATATATGATTATTCTATTGACTCTATCAAATAGGTAGTATAACAACAGCAGCAGAAGGCCATGATGAAATTATTATACAGCGGACAACTGTGGCTAGCTTTAAAATTATTTTGAAATTTGCTCAACTATTATAATCATCCAGAGGTCTGGAATAAGATAACTGCTTCACTGTTCCTTTTGCTACAAAATTAATAAGAAACATAATATCCTTATACAATTGCAAAGTTGTCTAATTTGAAAATTGTATAATCCTGCAATATTTTAATCGGTATGTTATATATAAAAAAAAAATTGTCTGTTATTTTAATAGTCTTTGTTATATACTTAATAAATATATGATTATTTAATTGACTATATCAAATAGGTAGTATGCCAACCTTTAATGTATTTTTGTTTTTTTGTAATATGAATTTATCATCGTTTTCGTCCATTGAATAGGAAGAATTAAAGACGTTGTTTGAATCCCACTGTATACGAGTGTCATGTGAACTATTTGTAGTGCCGGCTGATCCTGTTCTTTGTTTTTGTTTTTGTTTAGAAATAGTTTGTGAAGAATTATGATTAATCTTGTTTTTGACTAGTGTATTTTTGTAACGATAATTGCTGCTTGCAGTTTGATTGTTCATTATAAAACTATGATAATTGTTGGTGAATCAGAGTAATCGCCGGTCCAAAGGTCACCGCTCCTGCAATGCCTTGGACGAGAGATAAGGGAAATATGTATCATACACTAATGTATTTGTATATTCTTATGTTATTTTGTTTTGTTATTTTGTTTTTTCTTCCCCTCTATGAGGATTGTAGCCGCTCTAGGACATAGGGCCTATTTCAGTATTGGAAACTGAGACGAATGTTTGTTAGCACTAAATTTCCGATTGTATTGTGGCGATTATTTTTAACATGATTATTAACGAAATTGCATGACCGTACGGTTTGGCTGTTCACGTGGGACTAAAGAAAATTGATATAATACAGTCAAATTAAAAAATGGACAATATTGCCAGGTCAAATGAAGGTGATCGAATGCAGTATGAGGTGGAAGTGGACCAAACCACTGATTAACAGTTTAAACACAATTAAATGTTTTCTGCTGTTTTTAAATTTCAATCTAGAGTACAATATATAAAATAATATACAAGGTAAATGCAAAGCGATCATCTTTGGATCCTTATATGATTCGAACTTCGACTTCATCTCGTCATTAAAGTCATTGAATTCAAGAATTAAATAAAATGAATATAATTTAAATAAAGTAAAAAAAAATCTGTTATGCTGAAATCTACATATAGTTTAATAATTAACCCACTTATATTGTATTATTTTAAAATGTGAGAAGCATAAGTGGTTCTGCATCATACAGAATGACTTTCATAAATTATAAATGTTCCCATACCAGGATGCGAATCATAACCATATTATTTAACATTGGATTTCAATGATTGTCATAAGTGAAAAAACGAAAAAATCATAAGAATTAGACTTTAAAAAAATTTATTAAAATACAAGTAAAGGTAGTGTTATCGTTAGGTGACAACTTCCATTACATAAACATATAACTTTGATTAATAGACTGGTGCGAGTGATTTCCATTGGCTAGGCCATTCACATTCTTTAAGCCCCTCCTCTCGATGCTCTTAACCAAGGTTATGTCCTTGGGCATGTGAAGAATTATTGCTGACTGCATCAACCGTCTATTACCGGGTAAAAGTAAGAGCGTGTTTAAGTATAAATACTATTGTGTAACAATTTGATTCAGAACCCTCTTTTGATGATTATTAATTTTTCATGATGTCACCTGTAAAAGGAAATTAGAAATAAATACCCAATGAAATGTGTACTGAAATGTTTTTATTTAAATAGCATACTAGAAATTCAGTAATTTGTGTTAGTTAGTGCCTAAATATTAATAATTCATCTAGATAATAATGTATTGTTTCTTTTATTCGAAATGTATTAATTATTTTGTATTTAAAGGGTACCACCCATTAACAGTTAATAAATAAATAAATAAAAAAATATATATATATCATTTGGGTTATAAACAGAAAAAGAACAAGAAATGTTAGATGAAATGTATTGTTGTATTATTATTATTGTAAACAAAATTAACTTTAGCCTTAAATGTGTAAATTTACAAATATATTTTTATAATGAGCAGCTTACAAATGATGAAGTCAACAAAATATTGTTGTGATGTAGTCATGTAAAATCTATACTATGTCAGTACTGGAATTTGTATAAACCTTCATAAAAAAAATGCTATCACTATAGTCTATTGGGTAATTCATAATTATTTGACGTAAAAAAGTATTATTTCTTACATAGTAGTGAGTGCTTGGTATCCATTGATTTCTGTAATGTTTGAACACGATTTATATTTGGAACTTGACGGAATTAAAATCTTGTTAATCTTCATGATGTACCGGTGTCCATATTTTATAAAAAAAAAAAAAAAGTTTAAAATTTGCATTTCAAAACTTCAATAACATTTAAAATTGACCGGACTCGAGACAAGAAAAGCAATTAAAATTGCATTGTATACTTACATTGGTAGGTATCAAAGAAAACTATTGCTACTTCCAGAAAAAAATTGTTCTGCTTGCAAATTATGCTCTTCCGAAAGTTGCCCTGCAAAACATTAAAAGAGTCAATAAGACAATGAAATTAACAGTAATCACAAATAGTTACCAGGGTTATACTGTGAATGTTTTTGGTAATTTACTTGGAACACGGCCAATTCAAATCGACACAAGAAATGGCAAAAAACATTTAAGAGTATGAACATAAAATACACATCTCAAAAATGGCCCTTCTTATCAATGATAGTACGGTCCGATAAGAAAATACAGTATCTAGCACTATATTGTTATTTAATATTTTACAATTTATTTAATTTGGAATGGTCATCATGTGAAATTCAGTCCGTGAGTATTTGTCTGGGATCATTTTACTATTCACAACTCCAGTGTCGTTCTTGTTATTATTATAAAATAATCATAATAATAATAAATACATGATAATATAATTGACTCTATCAAATAGGTAGTATAACAACAGCTGCAGAAGGCCATGATGAAATTATTATACAGCGGACAACTGTGGCAAGCTTTAAAATTATTTTGAAATTTGTACATCTATTATAATCATCCAGAAGTTTGGAATATGATAACTGCAACACTGATACTTTTGCTACAAAATAAATAAGAAACGTAAAATCCTCATACAATTGATAAGTTCCCTAATTTGAAAATTGTATAATCCTGCATTATTTTAATCGGTATGTTATATATAAAATAAAATTGTCGGTTTTTAGTAGTCTTTGGTTATATACCTAATTAATATATGTTTTCTTTAATAGACACCATCAAATTGGTAGTATAACTACAGCAGCAGAAGGCCATGATGAAATTCTTCTACAGCGGACAACTGAGGCTACCTTTAAAATTATTTTGAAATTTGCACATCTATTATAATCATCCAGAGGTTTGGAATATGATAACTGCTACACTGATACTTTTGCTACAATATTAATAAGAAACATTAGTCCAAATAATTGACATGTGTCCTAATTTGAAAATTGTATAATCCTGCATTATTTTAAACGGTATGTTATATATAAAATTAAATTGTCGGTTTTTTAGTAGTCTTTGGTTATATATTTTATTAATATATGTATATGTTATCGACTCTATCAAATAGGTAGTATGACAACAGCTGCGAAAGCCATGATGAAATTATTCAATATCGGACCATATTGGCTACCTTCAAGGTGTCCTTGATATATGCTTGATCATTGTAAACATAAAAATGTCAAGAATATAATAACTGCTTCACTGTTCCTTTTGTAACAAAAATTAATAAGAAACATTGGTCCCAAATCAATTGACAAGTTTCCTAATTTGAAAATTGTATAATCCTGCATTATTTTAAATGGTATGTAATATATAAAATAAAATTGTCGGTTTTTTAGTAGTCTTTGGTTATATATTTTATTAATATATGTATATGTTATCGACTCTATCAAATAGGTAGTATGACACCAGCAGAAGGCCATGATGAAATTCTTCTACAGCGGACAACTGAGGCTACCTTTAAAATTATTTTGAAATTTGTTCAACTATTATAATATTCCAGAGGTTTGGAATATGATAACTGTTACACTGATACTTTTGCTACAATATTAATAAGAAACATTAGTCCTAAAACAATTGACAAGTTCCCTAATTTGAATATTGTATAATCCTGCATTATTTTAATCGGTAAGTTTTATTTAATTTAAAATTGTCGGTTTTTAGTAGTCTGTGGTTATATACCTAATTAATATATGTATATGTTATCAACTCTATCAAATAGGTAGTATGACAACAGCTGCAGAAGGCCATGATGAAATTATTATACAGCGGACAACTGTGTCATGCTTTAAAATTATTTTGATATTTGCACATCTATTATAATCATCCAGAGGTCTGGAATATGATAACTGTTACACTGATACTTTTGCTACAAAATGAATAAGAAACATTAGTACCAAAACAATTGACATGTTCCCTATTTTAAAAATGTATAATCCTGCATTATTTTAATCGGTATGTTATATATAAAAAAAATATTGTCTGTTTTTTTAATATTCTTTGTTATATACTTAATAAATATATGATTATTTAATTGACTATATCAAATTGGTAGTATACCTACCTTTAACGTATTTTTGTTTTTTTGTAATATGAATTTATCATCGTTTTCGTCCGTTGAATAGGAAGAATTAAAGACGTTGTTTGAATCACAATGTATACGAGTGTCATGTGAACTATTTGTAGTGCTGGCTGATCCTGTTCTTTGTTTTTGTATTTGCTTAGAAATAGTTTGTGAGGAATTATGATTAATCTTGTTTTTGACTAGTGTATTTTTGTAATGATAATTGCTGCTTGCAGTTTGATTGTTCATTATAAAACTATGATAATTGTTGGTGAATCAGAGTAATCGCCGGTCCAAAGGTCACCGCTCCTGCAATGCCTTGGACGAGAGATAAGGGAAATATGTATCATACACTAATGTATTTGTATATTCTTATGTTATTTTGTTTTGTTATTTTTATTTTTCTTCCCCTCTATGAGGATTGTAGCCGATCTAGGACATAGGGCCTACTACAGTATTGGAAACTGAGACGAATGTTTGTTAGCACTAAATTTCCGATTGTATTGTGGCGATTATTTTTAACATGAGGATTAACGAAATTGCATGACCGTACGGTTTGACTGTTCGCGTGGGACTAAAAGAAAATTGATATAATATAGTCAAATCAAAAAATGGACAATATTGTCAGGTCAAATGAAGTTGATCGAATGCAGTATGAGGTGGAAGTGGACTAAACCTCTGATTAACAGTTTAAACACAATTAAATGTCTTTTAATGTTTTTAAATTTTAAACTAGTACAATATATAAAATAATATACTAGGTAAATGCAAAGCGATCATCTTTGGATCCTTATATGATTCGAACTTCCACTTCATTTCGCCTATAAATTCATTGAAATCTAAGAATTAAATAAAGTAAAAAAAAATAAAATCTGGTGTGCAGAAATCTACTTATAGTTTAATAATAAATCTACTTATATTGTTTTATTTTAAAATGTGAGAAGCATAAGGGTTCTGCATCACACAAAAAAGTCTACAGCCCCTGTGGCCTAATGGATAAGGCATCGGTCTCCTAAACCGGGGATTGTGGGTTCGAATCCCACCAGGGGTGCGGTAAAATTTTTGTATCCATCTAGTATGGTCTAGTTGTTAAATTACCTGGCTTTCACTCAGGAGGCTCGGGTTCGATTCCCGGTATCGGATTATATATTTTACATATTACATCAACCTCCATACCACGTTAAATACACCAGTTCTCGTCTGATCTTAGGTAGATACCCAAAACCCATGGACCAGTTAATTTCTTTTTATAATTCTAATTATTAAGATCGGAAACTTTCCCTTCATCATTTAAGTCATGCATATTTATATTGTCTACACAAATTGCACCAATGTACGTTTCTCTGAAGATATAACATTTCAGTCCTTCAAATGAATAATTAAATAAAACTCATTAGCCGACATGATTATGAATTGCTATGATTATACAATTACTATTAACTCGTACACATAGATATTTTATTCTGAACTGAACGTCTGTCTAATAGACGATTCATACATTTTTTTTTTTTTTTTACAGTAAAATTGATAATAATCTACAATATACTATAATAAAATAAAACATAATAGACTATTATAAATTATATCTGTACTCAACGGTAAATCTGGTTTGCCAACCAAAAAACGATTCAGAGCTAAGTAATTTGAAATGTCATAGTTTTAATTTTTATATTTATTTTAATATTGCTGATAATAGAGTATATTATATACATACAAATTTATATATTTAGAAATATAAAACAAATTATAATAGTAATGTTATTTGTTCCATAGACTCTATTCAATGGAGTATTGTCCTTTAATTGGTTTATAATTCCTAATATAATGGTGTAATTGATTATTTATTTAGATAAAAGTGTTTATGAAGATGTAACGAAAAGACTGAAATTAGAAAATTAACACCAATAAGAACCTGTCATCCCTCAGCTCTGCATTCAATCGAGACGTATATATATTTTGAAAAAATAAAATACAGACGTCCAAGCTGCTATCAAAGATGATGAATAATTATTCGATGCCGAAGAGTAAGGTTTTAAAATGTACTACATTAAATATCTTAGATTATTGATATACATTGTTGTCATTATTTTTTTTTGTTAATTCAACAAAGTGTGATACCGTTGTATAACATAGTATACTATATTCCGAAGTCAACATTTAACTTATAATGGTAACTATCACTCAGATTTTAAAGCCCCTTGCTGTAACATCTAACATATTCATAAAAATAGATAAATTATCAGAACTGGCATTTGATATCGTTTAGGATAAATGTTTATTAGATGTTGATGAGTAAGTTTTTAAAATGTACTACAATAAATATCTTAGATTATTGCTTTACGTTGTTATGTTTTTTGAATTCAACAGTGTAGTCTTGTTAAATGTGAACACAATAAGAAGTTCGTACACCTTGCAATTGGACATGTTAAAGCTATTAAACTGGAAATATCCAACAGTGTCCTATGCCGCAAGACATTAAGGCGATCAAATGCTGTATGAGGTGGAAGTGGACGTAAACCACTGATTAACGGTTGAAACACAAACAAATGTCTTCTGCTGATTACAAACAAGGAGCTAGAGTACAAGATATAGATTTATACAAATTGTTAATCAAAAAACAAATAGAATTTATTTAATCCTTTTTATATGAAATAAATGTACAAATAATCCCATGTATCATTATTGCAATTATTTTTGGTGTAATTACGATTAAAAAAAAAAAAATGTATACTCCATCTGTGTTTGTTGCGGAACTACCATAATTGCATAGAATATTCAATAGAATTCTATTGGTGTCATAGCTACCTCTTTTTGTAAAAATGTTTGTTGTATGATAACATAAACACATTAAATGTCTTTTGAAAACTTCTAGCTATTTTGGTGTTTTCATTCCATTAAAAATGTATTGGGTAGAGGTGTCAGAAAAAAAAAAAAAAAACCGTACTATATAAAACAAATAGAGTCATCCTAAATGTGCTATGACCATTTTTGATATTTCTACTCGAAATACATTAAGAGTATAATTCTCCCAAGCAGAATAGTTATTCACAATAAAATCAAGACCTCTGTCGAGTTATCGACAAATACCGAAAGAGCGCACCATTGTTATCGGTTGCAATTAAGTATTACCAGTGATGACTGTTTCAGACAGTTTTTAATTGAAAACCGAGTGTAGAATGAAAATTGATATAAAATTGTCAAATTAATGTGATCGAATGCAGTATGCGGTGGAAGTGGACCAAACCATTGATTAACAGTTTAAACACATTTTAATGTATACTGCTGTTTTTAAATTTTAAGCTAGAGTACAATATATAAAATAATATACAAGGTAAATGCACAGCCAACATCTTTGGATCTTTATATGATTCGAACTGAAATCTACATATTGTTTAATAATTAACCCACTTATATTGTATTATTTTAAAATGTGAGAAGCATAAGTGGTTCTGCATCATACAGAATGACTTTCATAAATTATAAATGTTCCCATACCAGGATGCGAATCATAACCATATTATTTAACATTGGATTTCAATGATTGTCATAAGTGAAAAAACGAAAAAATCATAAGAATTAGACTTTAAAAAAATTTATTATTTATTTAAAATACAAGTAAAGGTAGTGTTATCGTTAGGTGACAACTTCCATTACATAAACATATAACTTTGATTAATAGACTGGTGCGAGTGATTTCCATTGGCTAGGCCATTCACATTCTGTAAGCCCCTCCTTTCGATGCTCTTAACCAAGGTTATGTCCTTGGGCATGCGAAGAATTATTGCTGACTGCATCAACCGTCTATTACCGGGTAAAAGTAAGAGCGTGTTTAAGTATAAATATTATTGTGTAACAATTTGATTCAGAAACCTCTTTTGATGATTATTAATTTTTCATGATGTCACCTGTAAAAGGAAATTAGAAATAAATACCCAATGAACTGTGTACTGAATTGTTTTTATTTAAATAGCATACTAGAAATTCAGTAATTTGTGTTAGTTAGTGCCTAAATATTAATAATTCATCTAGATAATTATGTATTGTTGCTTTTATTCGAAATGTACTAATTATTTTGTATTTAAAGGGTACCACCCATTAACAGTAAATATATAAAAAAATAAATATATATATATATCAATTGGGTTATAAACAGAAAAAGAACAAGAAATGTTAGTTGAAATGTATTGTTGTATTATTATTATTGTAAACAAAATTAACTTTAGCCTAAAATGTGTAAATTTACAAAGATATTTTTATATTGAGCAGCTTACAAATGATGAAGTAAACAAAATATTGTTGTGATGTAGTCATGTTAAATCTAAACTAGTATTTAGTACTAGTATTTGTATAAACCTTCATAAAAAAAATGCTATCACTATAGTCTATTGGGTAATTCATAATTATTTGACGTAAAAAAGTATTATTTCTTACATAGTAGTGAGTGCTTGGTGTCCATTGATTTCTGTAATATTTGAACACGATTTATATTTGGAACTTGACGGAATTAAAATCTTGTTAATCTTCATGATGTACCGGTGTCCATATTTAATAAAAAAAAAAAAAAGTTTAAAATTTGCATTTGAGAAAATCAACAACTTTTAACATTGACCAAACTCGGGACAAGCAAAGGAATTAAAATTACATTGTATACTTACATTGGTAGGTAACAAAGAAAACTATTGCTACTTCCAGAAAAAAATTGTTCTGCTTGCAAATTATGCTCATCCGGAACGTTGCCCTGCAAAACATTAAAAGAGTTATATATTTTATTAATATATGTATATGTTATCGACTCTATCAAATAGGTAGTATGACAGCAGCAGAAGGCCATGATGAAATTCTTCTACAGCGGACAACTGAGGCTACCTTTAAAATTATTTTGAAATTTGCTCAACTATTATAATATTCCAGAGGTTTGGAATATTATAACTGCTACACTGATACTTTTGCTACAATATTAATAAGAAACATTAGTCCCAAAACAATTGACAAGTTCCCTAATTTGAAAATTGTATAATCCTGCATTATTTAATCGGTATGTTATATATAAAATAAAATTGTAGGTTTTTTAGTAGTCTTTTGTTATATGCTTAATTAATATATGATTATGTTATTGACTCTATCAAATAGGTAGTATAACAACAGCAGCAGAAGGCCATGATGAAATTATTCTACAGCGGATAACATTGGCTACCTTCAAAGTGTCCTTGATATATGCTTGATTATTGTAAACATAAAAATGTCAGGAATATAACAACTGCATCACTGTTCCTTTTGTTACAAAATTAATAAGAAACATAAAATCCTTATACTATTGATAATTTACATAATAATAATTTGAATATAAAAAATGCTACTTATCAAGGTACACCCTTTTTGAGACTACCGGCCTAATAGATATAATGTGACAAAACGCAATTCGTTATTCCGACATTATCCCCCGTTATCGAGAAAACTACGAGGTAAATCTTATAACGTTTTCTTCGAGGCGAGTCGATGAGACACAATTTTTTAGTGGGCACTGTTTCTCGTAACTAAACGCGTCAATTATTATTATTATTTTTATTTTTTATATACTTAACGTGATGTTATACAGCGTTCATAAATGAAAATAAGCTCAGTGGATGGTGTATCAGGTAATTGGTGTTTTTACTATCGTTTTGTAATTAAAAATAATTGTAAAATAAATGGTGAATATTGTTCATGTTATAAAAAAATATGTAAATTATAGACAGGTATGTTTTGTTTAACAATTTGATTTAAATTTACTTCACACTAATTGCTGGCTCGAGGTAATTTAAAAAAAACTAACTAGGTTATTTTATTCATAAAATTTGCGCCCACCTCATTTCTTAGTATATATTATATTATTTATATTTATTTATTTGTGTATACCATGCTAATAACTATCCAAAGTAAAAAAGTGTGCCTCCTCTTCCCACAATATAGCATCGATTATTATTGACACTGATGTATCAAATGACAAATTTATCAATTTATTTCAACTAATACCTTCGTATGGATTTTTGGGATTTTTAATATAGATTGCTGTTTGAATTTTATTCCTTCAAATTTTTCCTATTCAATGTATAATAAAAATATTAACAATTATCCAACTACTATTTTGAAAATATGATAGCAAAAAGTTATAGTATGGGCAATTAAACAAAACAAAAAAAAAACTTTTATAATTAAATTCCATAGCAAATACAATATCAGTAAATATTGTAAGAGACAATTTCATGCTGCCGTAATTACAATACCTTTACATTATTGGTCATTATACTTTCATAATCAACTATTAACAATAAAATTGTGTTTATATTTTAAAAATTGTTTCTAGTTTATTAAAACTTGTGTACTTGTTTATTGAAATGATTTTGCAACACCACCGATACTTGTATTATTCCTACAATCGATACCTACTTACTATTACCTTGGTTTCATAAATTATCTTAATTTGTTAATAAAAAATTTAGTAAATTTAATCAATTGAATACACAACTAATTAGATATTACACAAAAAAATAACAATAATTATTGATGTGTATATAGATTATGGTCTATATACACATCAATAATTATTATTATTGTCCGTGACCCATTTGGAAAAAAAAAAAAAAACATAACTCAATAATACTGCAGTGTAGTTAAATTAACCCATAGAATAAAATAATGTAGGTATATATTATAAATCATAATTCAATTCTTACATTAAATTTGTAATGCGTTTAGTGTTTACAGGGTAATTCACCTTTCCAAAAAACAAATTCAAGTGTATAGACGAATATGTTTGTTTTGCATTTTTTCTAGTAAATATCAATGAACAAAAAAAAACATCCTAATCACTCTAAATATTTAATGCCAGTGTTCCTATTCTTCTCAATTTGGAGGTATGATGACCCGTTTGGTTTTTATAATCGCCGCGGCCACCTGACATCAACTACGAGTTTCAAAGGACAGCTTTGACTACCTGCACGCTGAGTCCTATTGAGAACCACAGAAATTTTGTCTGTATTAAATTGTCCCAGTATTTGTCACATCTTACATGTAAGTATCTGCCTTTCCTTATGTTACAATAATTTATAGGTTGACCAGTATTAACTGGGGCAAATATATTGAATAGTATGCGAGTTTCACATAAAAATGTATCAAAAAAAAAAAAAAATGTTATACAAATTTTTGTATTATTCATTATGAACACAACAAGTATAATTTAATTTAATATTATTTTTTATTTAAATTACATAAATAACAAATTAATTTGTTCTTATTGATGTTTGCAATATTTAACATCTCTTTTCTGCTACTAACATTTCTATATTGTTTGAAATTTGATTGGACAAAACCACTTTTAAGACTGAATTTAGATGAGTCAATTAACCTGGATCTAACAAGTTGAAAACTATTTTTGAATTTAGTCTTGTAACATATAATTTGTTACTTGTTTTATATGCAAGTTTCAAACTGCATTAAATTTTCATTTTGTAATTGTGACTGTCATAAATCTAATTTACATTTGATGAAAGGCCTTTTCATTGTCATTTATGGCTGTTAAAATTTGATATTTAACCTAATCTTGTAATTTTAAATTTATATTTGAAAAAATCTTTGTTATGTCCCTATGAAGGAAGGTTCTTGAATCATATTGGATCCGACTAGTTCTTTAGTCACTAAAAATAATTGTATGGCATCTTTCAACTTTCAGAATCTTTCTTGTAGATTGGAGCTTGATAACCTGCATACTGGCTTTAGTTCTTATAATATTAACCATATTTTACAGTTATTGTTGTATGTGCTGTATTTATGACTTGTACATAACACTATTTGATGTGTAATGTAATGAGTTCTATGAAATTTATGTTCAACAATTTCGTTAGCTTTTTTTTCTGCAATTGGTCAACGAAACCTTTAAAAATGGTAAATCTTATTTCTTCAATAGTTCAATAATAGAAACAAATACATCATCTCCTGGTATATTATGATACATTGATATCATAAAAAATAACTTCAAAAATATTGAATTCTATATTGCAAGTATGAATAAACACAGCTAACTGAGCTGTGCCACCAATATCCATTATTTTATTACAAGTGATTGAAATAAATTTTTTTAAATTATAAACTGACAAGTTGCAAGTGCTAGATCAGTTATTCTTTCAGAAACTGTATTTTGAGTTAATAAAATGTTTTGAAGAGCTTTTAAATTGTTAATGATTTTTCCGTAGGTTTTTAGTGCATCAGTTAACTAGTCTTATTTATAATCCTTCCTAGTCTTAGTATTTTTACTTTGCTTTTTCACTATTTATACAGAATTGGTACAATACACAAAATTGTATGAAGTATAAAACAGTAGCATTTACTACAGGTTCCTAACACACATCTTGTAAACAATCCCACAATATAATAATGAATCTATATACATTACACAAAATAATAACAATTTTAACTAGAATTAACAATTGTTATAGCAGCTATAACAATTATTAATACATGTACCCATAGCTGCTATGGGTACATGTATTAATTAAATGTATAAAAGAATAATTAAGAATAACTATTTAAAACTTAAATCATTAAATCACTAAATCTATATCATAGATAACTAATTTTAAACAAAACAATTATAAATCTACACCATTGATAGCTAATTAAAAAATAAAAACTTTAATGTACTAATAATAACAATTTTAATCGATCTTAAATAGTTTCTTTTAATGTTTATAAAACAACCCAATTAACAACATTTCATTAACATTATACAAATATTTCTAATAAAAATTGTATAATTCTAAGTTCAATTTTGACTTTTACCACATAATTCATAAGAAAGAACAAATTTATTATATATAATAAAATGTATGTCTAATAATAAAAATGTAAGAAAATAATATCAAATTAAAAATGTTAAAATTGTATTTTTTAAACGAGAGATTAAAAACATTTTTAAAAATAAAATATTATTCTTTAATAGTGGTTTTTTTTATTTTTTATTTTATAAATTTTGTTTTAATTTTCTAATTGGGCAAATTCTAAGAGAGCGAGTAATACAAATAGAGAATTCAATAAATATCCATTGTTTTCAGATTTTTAGCTTAGTACTGTAAGGTAAAAAAAAAAAACTCATAATGTGAATATCGATTTGTCAATTTACTAACACGATAGTCTATATGTACAATTTTATACCGCACGTCATACAGGTAAATACGTTTAACCGTAGCTTGCCTTTTTTTTTTTTTTAATTATATATCGGGTATGCAATTTTTCTCCTTATGCTAAACAACGGTACCCGTCGTTCTATAAATAGCGAACATGAACTAATTACATGTCATATGACAAGCGCACATAATATACCGAATGTGTCACAAAAATCGTAACGAGAATTTATTGCGAACATAACGTTTAATATGATTGTTATGGGACACAAAACAATGTTATTAAATAAAAATATTCAAACAACAGATGGAACATGTGTAATCAGAGAGATTTTATAATTATATAGATATAAAAAAAAAAAAATAATAAAAAAAATGAACGGATTTGGGTTGTATGTTTCCGACATTTTTGTTCGTGAAGATATATTTTTATTTTTTAAATAGGTCAGTCGACATTTCAAAAAGAAAATAAGCTGTCGACTAACGCTCGGAACAAAACGCTTTTCGAATCTGTTTTCCATTATTTTCATTTCGAATTCCATACACATTTTATCAGGACGTCCCGTGCCGGACGGAAGGAAAATAAATTAACAATAGTTACGAAAAGACCACAGTCCAACACGGTCTACGTCGTTTTTCGAAATTCGATTATTATATTAGTCTACTGTGCCGGAATGTGACCCGTCCGTTACGCGATCGAAAAGAAATAGAAAAACCTAACATATAAACAGCTAAGCCCAGAAAAGTATTTTATTGAGATTACACCCACACAGATATATCTGACGATATAATATTTGAATTGTTCAGTTTTATATCAACGAGGACAATTCGATCTCGTATTCTATAAATTAAATACAGCTTTGAACAGGAATAATAATAATAATAATAAAGCGTTTTACCGTTGAACGGAAAAAAAAATCATATTTTCCGGACCCCATCGTATTACTTTATTTTAATATTATTACGTTTGTGTATGAGGAAAAACAATTTTGTCGTGCACTGGTAGCGGCGGTGGAAATAATAATTATAAATTGGAAAACGACATTTTATTTCTTTCCTTTTTTAAACAAACGGTTCGCGTATTTTCCGACCATTCTTCACTTTTCAGCGCGGTGGGAGGATTTTGTTTGCTTTTATCATACTTTACCGGCATTTTCGAATTATTAACATTTAAAGTGGGTACGAAACGTAATGAATTATATTTGTTGATTTTCTCAAACGCTTCCCAGTTTTACTTAACAATTCGGTTGGATTAATTCCGACGTCGTACAGAATACAATAGACACATTATAATATGAGTAAAGCCGGGTTTACATTGGTAGAGTATTTGGTATAGTACGACGGTAGAGTTAGTACTCTACCGTTTCTAGCATAATGTAAACACTCAGGAATAGTATAGGTAGAGTACTAAAAATAGTAATCGGTATAGTAGAGTAGTTAACCACTGTGGTAGAGTACACTCTACTTGCTTTTACCCCCACCACCGTTTTTACTGTACTCTACCGCCACTCTACTGGTGTAAACAGTCTAGTTTTGGTATAGTAAAGTAAAATATTGTTAATATCGCCTGAACCGGCACGTGTATTCATATTTATTTTTAAACTTTGTATACATTTTTAATTTTGTTTAATGTTTTTAAACCTTATAATTATAATATAATATAACTATTCTAAATTTCTGATCGTATTGTATTATATCATTTTATTTCATTATAAAAGTGGTTTTAATAATTTTTAAAAATGAAGTGGTCTGAAAGTGACACTATAGCGCTAGTGGAATTGTATGAAAAGCATGAGTGTATATGGAATATTGGTTCTAAAGATTATAGAAATAAATTAATGAGAGACGCTGCCTACGAAGATATCGTCAAGACATTTAAAAAAGATAATTTTGGCGTGACTGAAGTAAAACAATAAATAAAAAACTTAAGGTGTACTTACAACCAAGAACTATTAAAAATAAAAAAATCACAGAAGTCTGGTAGCGGTGTTGATGATCTATATGTTCTAAATATAAAATGGTTCAAATTGATGGATTCATTCATGAAAAATGTCAAGTCTGTGAAAATTGGTTATACACAGGACAATGCAGAAAGTGGAGGTAAGTAATATTTATTTTATTGATATTACTAAACTGATTTTCCTCTTTAATTGTTATTGTAACTTGAAGTACAGTCAATTTTACAAATTATGACTATGTATTAAAGTTAGTCTTGTTTAAATGGAATTAACTTGTTTAAATTTATCCTAATTATAAATTTGACCATGGATGAATAATAGTGGCCCAAGATGGACTAAATAAGTAAAACACACGTTGACGGTAGATATTTTTTCAGATGGTATAATACATATAATTGAAAATTAAATTAACTAAACAGATACTACTAGTAAAAACAGTTTATTATTTATTAATTAATTAGTTTAATTACTTACAATAAACCAATGCATTTTGGTACAAATTTTTCAAAATATTATAACATATTATAATATAATTAAACTAATTAAATTAACAGATACTATTAGTCTAGACTCTATACATATTTATTAGTATATATGCCTATATTGCCAAGGTACAGCTCCTTCATTTACAAAATAATTTTTCAAACTATCGCGTATTTTGTTGGCCAAGTCTGATGCTCTTCTTTCCTTATGACTTTCCAAATTACGAAGCTCAATTATTTCCGTTCTCCAGCGACCTTCTCTTATTAAACCACTCGATATATCTTCTTCATCAATAGAGCAAGGTGGTAGGTATGTAGAGGAAGATTTTCGTAGAAAGTTATGAAGAGCGCACGTAGCTAGTACAAGTTTGTTCACCGTTTTTAAATTGTAATTTATTTTTTTATCAAATACTCGAAATCTGCTAACCAAAATGCCAAAAGCATTTTCTACAATACGTCTTGCTCTGCTTAAGCGATAATTAAAAATTTTTTGAGGTACAGTTAGAGCTGTTCTGTAACATTTATATGGTTTCATCATATAATGTCGCAACGGAAATGCATCATCGGCTACAACGCAATATCCTAATGGAAGCAGATCTTTTTGCAAAAGTTGTCCAAGTTCACAATTTTGGAGAATACCACCGTCCAATGCTGACCCCTTGCTGCCGATTGATACATAAGTAAAACAATAGTTATGGTCAACTAGTGCCATCAACACTACACTGTTAGTCCCCTTATAGTTGTAATATTCACTTCCACAGTTAGGAGGTACCATTATCAACACATGTTTGCCGTCAATTGCTCCGCAGCATTTAGGAAAATTCCATTTATCTTCAAAGCCTTTCGCAATGCTTTTCCATTCTTCATAAGTTTTTGGCATCTAAATATTTAATTACTATATTATTATTTGAATAATTACCATACAATGTTATACAACTGTGTACATTTATTTATTTTTGTTTTTTTAATTAACCAATAGGTAACGAAGAAGAGCTGCTGGAAAATGTAACAGGTGAATACACAGAAATGTCTACAACGCCGATGACAACAACTGTAGTTGCTGGAAACCCACAAGTGCCTACAACACCAACTGCAAAAACTCCAGTTGTTACAAAAACATCAGCTAAAAAAAGGAAGCTACATCATTTTACAACAGAAATTACAGAATTGCGTAATATTCAAAATGATTTAAATAAAATGGATTCCATTGAAATAAGTGATAATGATGCTTTTGGCCAGTACGTTATTGCAGCACTTAATAAGTTGTCACCAAGGCAAGCTATTTTGGCTCAAAGTGATAGTCTCTTTTGACCAAGTATCGATTAGCAGAAGAGTCTGGGTCAAACAGTTTTCATTCTACGTTACCACAATCTTTTTATACAACTGATGAAGATACATCTACCCAATACACTCTACTATCAGCCAACACAGGTAACGAACATCATGAAGAAAACATGGACAATATCATCACAAAAGCCTGGTCATTAATTTAAATTTAATTTTCCCCAAATGGGATTTTTTTTGTTTATCTAATTTTTCAGCCTATAATATTAAAATGTTTTGAACTTTAAAAGAATAAAAATCATTTTTAATGTAATTGGTATTAGTTATAGTAGTCTTAACATTTAAACTAATATATTGTAAATGTTCTATATTTTGTTAATATATAATAAAATATATTGTACCTATGTACGAAATAATTTTAAAGAAAAATACCTTAATATATTGTTCCAGGGCTTGATAAATGGCGTCACAAACTTTTGGTAAAAATTTAGATATTACGGGAATTGACACTCTAAAGAAATGTTGTAGGGTTCGGTAACTATTACCAGTCGCTAAATAATTCAATGTTATTTGTAGCTTAGTGCGCGCTGGTAGTGCATCTCGAAGAATAGGGTCCTGTTTTTGAATAGTTGGTGATACCAAATTCAATAATTGTTCAAAATTTTCAGTTGTCATTCTTAAACACAGCCTGTACTCTTCTGGATCCTCTAAAGCTAGTTCAGTAAGAAGATTTCCTGATGCGCCAAGTACTGTTCTTCTTTTTATCCACTCTCGAACCCAAATTTGTTTTTCTTTATTACTCTCATCAATGAATTCTAAAATATCGTTTACTAACGCAGTTGTAACCACTCGAAGGCATTTCTTTAATAATTTTCGACAATGATGACGACGTACGATATCCATATTTGTTTATTTGATGTTTTGAAGTTGATCAAACCTAACCGTGACGGCGTGAGTTTACACTTTAACTGCACTCTCTTCTACTAAATACTAGCTTCGTGTAAACAGTTACTCTACTAAAACTAGTAGAGTAGAGTGAGTAGGCAAAATAGTAGGCTAGTGTACTCTACCAATGTAAACCCGGCTTAACGTATAGTACGTCAATAATTTATCAATACACCGTTAAAATAGAATTTTAGATCCAGCAAACCCCAAATCTGCAGCGGTGTTATTAGTCTATTAGATGTGTTCCGTACATTTTAAATACTCATATAGTTAAAATAAATACGCAATACATATAATTATGTATTTGTCAATCGTTTAGAAACAAAGTTTTAAATGGAAATTTTCAAGTGAGAATAATATTATAATATAATTGTACATAATTAGAGTTCATTGTACAGAACGTTTTTGTAACGGTATTTTTCGCAGAAATATTTCATTGTAATAAACATCGGGCACCTAAATGTTAGCTGACCAAAACCAATGTAGGGCGGTTCACGACTATACACAACTATAGATGACCAACTAGGTACATAATTATTTCGATTCGTTCGACTTAAAAAACGCGATTTAAACGTTATCCGCTTGTCCACATTAAGGGGAAATAGAAATTCAATCGTACACAAATCATATAGTTTATATAGTAATCATCGATCGGCATTGTAATAATTATTACCTACACACCCATATGCGGTATTTATATTCGAGCATATTATTTAAAAATCATATGTGAAATGATTGAATCCGACATGATGCTGTGGACCATACAGGAACTTACCGAAATAATATATACACAATATAATATAGCATGTTATTACGGTCATATACTCCACCTACTAATTAAAATTTATTTTGGTTTATGTTTTATATATTTTAATATATCCGGGCAGAGTTAATAAAAATTGATTAAGTCTACTTAAAATAATTTTTTTTTTTTCGTTATTATCCATCGAAAGATAACGAAAAAATAAATTAAACTCTTAAAATAGATAAAAGTATTAAATTACAAAAACTCCACCTTTCTTTAACTCGGTAAAAAATGGTTATTTTTATTATTATTTAATTTTTTTGTAATGTAAAACTCTTACAATTAACACAATTAATAATTTATAATTGAAATATGTAATAATAAATTATGATTAAATAACAAACGCGTAATTTAATAATAAAAAAATGAAAAAATCGAAATAAAAACTAATACAAACATGTCCGTCAGTAGGTCTACTCAGTAATAAAATATAGTAAACTCGTAGTAAAATCAATATACACTCCTTGCTACGTTCAGAATCCAATGAAAAATGTTAGACAACAAATCTCATTATGAATAATATTAGCTTTGGTTATAAAAAAAAAAGATTCGATATATTTAAATTCTATTGGTAAATCGAATTGCACACGTTATTGGTTTATATTTTTGGGTAGACCAGGTACACTAAAAACGATTGAACATCCGAAGCAATTTTATATCTACAATTTTCTTATCGACTTTGACACTATTATGTACGATTTACAGTAACGTCATTTAGACCACGAAAGGTATACATTTATGTATTTGAATTCAATACTATGATAATTTCGCCCGATTCTTAAATTGCACGACTAGTGGCTTGGCACCATTATTTTTACTGCTTTACGTATAGTTCTACGATCACTAAATACACAATACTATTACAAAATATGAATGTAGTGTTACATTAATGGATTTAATTATTTATAATGCATTTTATTATTTTATTTGAAATTATTTGCCTGCGAGGCTAATAAAATATGGGACACACACCGCCCATAAAACAGAAATATCAACTTTTCAGGGGACTTATGAAGCTAAGCCCTACTATATGAACTTTATGAACTCCCATTAAAATATTTGTACTATTTAAGTATGATTCACCGATATTGTTCTTTAAAATACAAACATTAATATAAATTTAACGATATGTTTTAGCAGATAGGAGATTAAGAAGTTAGGAGATATCATACGGCACAAGGAGTCCCAGGAACAATGTTGTCCACATTTAAGCGAATAAAAACAATTGGCAAATAAAAATACCTAATAAGAGCTCAAAATATTACTAGAGAGTGTTGAACATTTCTGTACATAAATAATTAGTTAAAATATAATCACGGTGTACATTTTTCAGATCTGAACAATAAATTTCAACCGCATTACAATATAAAACAAAACATAATATAACATTAAAAATCCTTTATTACCGTAAATTTTACCCGTTTTTCTTCTGTATATCCTGTTTTTTTATTCATTTATGATGAAAAATAAAATTATTTAACATTCGACAGACATAACCTTAGTATCATCAATATTAATAATCTTTTTTAGAATTATACTATTGCCGTTAAATTTCCCATATTTCACAACATTATAAAACAACTACGAAAATCAAAACAATGAAGGTAATAATAAATATTTTCAACATAATTTAATACTTTTAGGTAAATAAAAGAAAAAGAAATTATTACAGTATAAAAATCGAATGACTTTTAAACATCAATTAGGTTTATGATTATTTTGTATATTTCAAATTTAAGAGAATATATTCGTGTAAAAGCATATTTGTTGCATATTCTACTACGAGTTTTAAAGAATATTTTTTATTTTTTTTTTTAGATCATATTACAATGTTAATTAAGCTATTTTAAGATAATATTATTCCGGCATCTAGTTATTATATTACAATAATGAACTAAAATTACGATTATACTACTTTCAATTTATAAACAGTGAAATTGTTGGCATAAAAACCGCGGGCCTAATGTCGGAAACCCTGACATAAACGCCAAAACATACACATAGAAAAGTATTTTCTTGTAAGAGGGTGCTGCTCAAAAGTGAAAAAAAAAAAATAAACACCAATAGGTATATAAAAATATTTTTATCCCAAGCTCATTCGTGCCGAGTGGGAACCGCTAGAATATCCAAAATTTGCCGGGCTACTATGTATAATTTATTAATTATATAACACTTGGGCTGAAAAGTCCCGGGCCTAACAAAGAAAACCCGGTTTTTACATAATCTCCATCAAGAACAACACGATCATTCCAACACCTCTAACATTTCAATACAATTCTTGTAGAATGATTTATCGTTTGCTTCTAAATAGGCCTCAGTTTCACTGATAGCCTCTTCATTCGATCGCATATAAAAAAAAAAAAAAAAAAAAAAAAAACAATACATCTATAACTACGCAAACAATCTAAAATATGTCCGAATAAAATAAATAATATATATATATAATTTTTTTTTTTGGTGAAGATTAATCTAAATTTTATCCGATTTTATCTGTTTATCGAGGGCCCGGATGCCCGGTGGGCCAGTACGGGCTAGACCAAGGTAATGTATTACCTCTAATTTTTAAAAAAGTTAATTACGTGCGATTATTTTTGCAATACCGAAATTATTATAAACTATTCTTAATGTAGGCACGATGCGGCTTACTCGGGGTTTTCAAGAGCACACGCAGTTTACCAAAGTGGCGACCCACACGTGTATTGTTAATTTTTAAAAGCTGTTTAGTCATTTTCACCTATTTTGTTTTATTAAAAAACGATTCCACAACACCAATAATCTACACTCGGGCTTCTCGATAATGTCATGCGCAGTTTCATTACACGGCGTCCCTTCTAGTACAGTGAACCAAAACCCGAATTAGCAAATAAATGCAAAAAAAAATAAATACGGCCTGGGTTATCGATTTTAACGGTCCCCCCCCCCCGGGTAAAACATACTAAAAATCCCCAGCCGGGGGCCGCGGGGTTTAGGCAGATTAGGGTGTGGTGGGGCAGGATAAGAGACGTTCCCGTTTTTCGTAAATATATTAAAAACTAAGCGTCGTAGTGGAAAAGTTATTTCGTACGAAATAATAGTAAATTTAATTTACTATGGAAATTGTCTTATTCGTATTTTCGGTAGGGTAATATCCGCGTGCCTCTGTACAAAAAACGGGCGCGTAGAATAACGTGTGTTACGACGTCATATGAATCGGACTAATACGGAACTCGGCGTAGGTACGTAAGAATAATAATTACGTACACGCATACTTGGTATACAAAAAAAAAAAAAAAACTTTTCTAGAATAAGCGGGATAACGTAAATAGATTATACTGAAAACCGACATCGAGGATAAAGTTTAAGTTTAATTATTATCGTTGCCCTCGGGCATCATATATAATACGGTAGGTATACTTACTATATTACTTACTTACTCACTTCAGAAAGTAATATCACAAGAATACGAACATGCTCATACTAACTATTAAAGATGCGATATCAATTATTCTTGTAATAACCTTTAGTATGCCGATATACATATATTTTATGCTCTGATCCGTTCGTTGGTAAGTATAGTTGCAATCCGCGTTTTAACCGTTTGATTTTATTTCTTTTTAAAAAATAGATTTATTTATATTTAATCATTTTTTCCTTTCTTATTCTCAATACACCGACCGATAAAATATTAACGGATAACGTGCACTCACGTCTACGCGATACGTATATTCTAATGTTTATCTGTGGAACTTATTAGTTTTAAAATCGCAAAACGGCCAAACATAAAACGTGTAGATGGTAAAATATATATTAATTTTTAACGCGTCGTGTAATTATAATAATGCCATGCCATTCATTACAACCAATTTAAAAAGTTTATGTTTATAAACTGAAAGAGAAGCTTCCAATATTTGTGAATAAAATATTTGTTTGATTTGATTCAGTTGTGTAATGAAATGTAATTATTCTATAGTCAGTATGTTTATATTAAATATTTCAGTTAGACTAGATTAGATTACATAATTTAGTTGATGATTTCATGAGATGTTAAGTGGTTAGTTATGAAAGAGGCTTTCAGAAAAATAAAAGATATTTTTTATTTGGAAATTTATATGAAAATAAATATTGTTAGACAATCCACTCATTCAAATTAATGATAATAAGATTTTAAAATAATTTTCTTTAAATAATCATTTTTCAAAGAAAAAAAAAAAAAGATTCTGACAGCCTTTTTAATAAATAACAGACTCAATTTGAACAAATACAAAAAATTTTAAAAATGTAATAATGGAGTTTGTAACATCACTGTATAGTCTATAGGAAGGTAAATGTTTCATGTTATTTTTATAAAAAGAGAATCTTTTGTGCCTGGATTAATAGCCAGATAACTGTATTTTCTTGTCACATTTAATTTGTTTTATCTTTTGCAACTATTGTATTTAATTAGATAAATAAATTAGATAATAAATTAGATTAAATTAGATAATATTTCATGTTGTATGATTAAGATTTAAAATAATATATATTTTTAAATATAGTTTTTTTTTCCTTTATTTCAAGATTTTAAATGTAAGTCTACCTAGTTGGTATATGGTTAACATTGTATTTTAGTTTATATATTTGACTGGAGATATTAAAAAAATGCACAAGATTAATCAATTTTGATTATATTTAAGAAGTTTTGGTACTGTTTAAGTCAAATTCACTATCTAGACAATAAAAAGGATGCCCATCATACTTATATTTCCTACAGCCATTTTTGACAATGTCCTACAAGGGCTGTACAATCTTGAGAAGAATAGGAACACTGATTATATATTTAAATATATTTATATAATATTAAATATTTAGAGTGATTAGGATGTTTTTTTTTGTTCATTGATGTTTACTAGAAAAAATGCAAAACAAACATATTCGTCTATACACTTGAATTTGTTTTTTGGAAAGGTGAATTACCCTGTAAACACTAAACGCATTACAAATTTAATGGAAGAATTGAATTTCGATTTATAAAAACATACCTACTGGGAGACCATAATCTATATACACATCAATAATTATTATTTTTTTTTTTTTGTGAAATATCTAATTAATTGTGTATCCAATTGATTAAATTTACTAAAAATTGTCACTTACAATATCTACTAATATTGTATGTATTTGCTATGGAATTTCACTAAAAGTTTTTTTTTTTTTTGTTTTGTTTAATTGCTTATACTATAATTATTTGCTATCATATTTTCAAAATAGTGGTTTGATATTTGTTAATATATTTATTATACATTGAATAGGAGAAATTTGACGGAATAAAATTTAAACTCCAATCTATATTAAAAATCCCATAAAACCCATATGAAGTTTTTAGTTTAATAAATTGATAAATTTGTCGTTTGAAACGACAGTGTCAATAATAATCGATATCATATTAGGGGTAGGTGAGACACTGTATCATCACAAATTTTTTACATTGGATAGTTATTAGCATGGCATACACAAATAAATAAATACATATTTTATAATATATACTTAGGATGAGGTGGGCGCAATTTTAATGAATAAAATCACCTAGAGTTAGTTTTTTTTTTTTATTCAAAAAGAATATTTACAATCTATGCTATACAAGGCATAATAAGCAAATATGAGCATACAATAAAAAAAAAATTATAAAACCTGAACAGATGAGGAGGGAGTCCATCCAGCGATAACAACCAACATTAACTTTTTTCTTTTTTCATAATTATTATCTTAAATTAAATTAAATTAAATGGTTTGATAGTATTCAATCACATAATAGTTCGCTTGCGACAGTTGTTCACAACGCACGCGTTTTAAATGCTCTCAGTTTATGATTTTCTCTTTCTGCTCTAAAACACCTCACGCAGTTGTGCTTAGTATCAAAAGAAGCAGAGAACCAACCTGGGCATTTCTTCCTTCAGTATATCAAATTTACTTCAACCGTTCCGGCCAAAAATGTAAAACTTTGGTAAATAGAATTACTCAATTATATAATCGTTTAACTCTTATCGTTGTTTTGAGCTCCCCGGCTATCGCCGGCGATGGCCTTTTATTGTAATTATATTATAAGTGCGATGAGCATTCTATATAAATCTATATAAAATGAAGAGGACTTTAAATGCAAATAAAAATAACACAAAAACCAATTCTACGTCTTCTAATCGCTCACAGGATGACCTAAACGATGTTTTCGAAAACTCGTCTGAAAGCTCCGATAATAATAAGCGGAATAAAAATACGAATAAGCGTAATCTCTCATCTGGTGATTCATCCAAATCAAAAAAAAATAATAACATCAAACCTTTATTCGCAACTACGAATAGATTTTCATGTCTTTCTGTTGACAACGATGCAATAGACACTACACTTGAGCACGAAAAAACCGTCAAAATTCTTATCAATAATGAGGTCAAATCTCCGTCACCGCCACCAATAATAGTCAGCGGCACAACTGATTTTATACGTTTCCGATCAAATTTAATCGAATTAATTGGTTCAGAAAATTTCCTTTTCAAATCCTCCTCAAATAGTTTAAAAAATAAAACGAAAAACTCCGATTCGTATAGAGCAGTTATAAAATTCTTGAACGACGCAGGTGCTGAATACCACACCTACCAACAGCGCGAAAACAAGGCGTTTCGTATAGTTATTCGAAATCTCCACCCTTCTACTCCAACAAATAAAATTGGAGTCGCAATTCAAGAACTAGGTTTCATGGTTCGACATGTACTAAACGTCCGGCACCAAATCACTAAACTTGCTCTACCGATATTCTTTGTAGATCTTGAACCTGCCCTGATAAACAAAGATATATTTCTTATAACATCTATTCTTCACACCAAGATAAAGGTTGAAGAACCACACAAACGCCGTGAAATAATACAATGTCAAAATTGTCAAAAATATGGCCATTCAAAAAGCTATTGCTCACATCCACCGCGCTGCGTTCGCTGTGCTGCATTTCATTTGTCCTCCTTGTGTACCAAAGCTAAAGATCAACCTCCGACGTGCGCTCTCTGCGACGGGAATCACCCTGCAAACTACCGCGGATATACTGTCCACAAAGATCTACAAAAATTCCATAGTGGCTCAAAAACCAGGTTTAAAAATAATGTAAACCCAACTATCTCTGTAAATGAGGGAGTTGCTTCTGTCGATAAAATACCCTCAGATCCACCGAATTTTAATCTCAATGATGATAAAGCATTCCCAAATCTTCCCCATAATCAGCCTCAAAACACAATTCCAAATAAAAACCAGCATAAACTTAACTCAATCCCAGAAAATAACTTAACATCTCAACTTTCATCTTTTATAACAGAACTAAAATCAATAATTAATCCTTTAATTCAACTTCTCACAACTGTCATAAATCAATTAATTTTAAAAAATGACAAATAGACAAACCAACATAAATTCTCTCAACATATTCCTCTGGAATGCTAATGGGCTTAAACGACATGAACCCGAATTATTAAACCTTTTCATTGAAAAACATATTGACATCGCGTTAATTTCTGAAACACACTGTACTCCAATCTCCAAAAACTTCTTTCCTGGATACAGAATATACAGAACTGATCATCCCGATGGTACTGCTCATGGCGGATCTGCTATCATAATATCTTCAAAAATACAATGTCAACCCTTACCTAATTTCCAGACAAATACCATCCAAGCCACAAAAATACAAATTACTCTAAATCATATTCCTACAACTATTTCTGCAGTCTATTGTCCTCCGAGACCGGCAATATCCTCCCAGGAAGTTGACCAATTTTTAAACTCAGTTGGTAACACATCACTAATTGGTGGTGATTTTAACGCGAAATACCCCCAATGGGGTTGTTGTGTCGAAAACACTCGTGGACGTATGTGTCAAAATATTTTACGTATTAAAAAATATACATGCATTTCCCCACCAGGACCAACATACTGGCCATCACATCGAAGCTGACAGCCAGATATATTAGATCTATTCTTATCCACAATTCCCAGACATATAAACTTTACTATAAAAAACTTGGTAGACCCTAAATGTGATCACAGTCCAGTTCTTTTACAAATACACGGTCAAATATCTCTAAATCCTCCACGACCTTCTCTAGCAAAAGGACCAGTCAACTGGAACCTATTTTCCGAAAACCTAGAAAACTCAACCAACTTGAAAATCTCACTGAAAACCAATGACCAAATAGAGGAGGCAGTCCAAAACTTCACAACCTTAATTCAAACCGCTATCTTTAACTCGTCATTCAAAATAAATAAACCAGCAGATAATCCAACAACCGAAAATTCCCTGCCCTATTACATACAAAAATTAATACAAATTAAGCGCAGAGCCCGGTCACGCTGGCAACGTCACAATCTCCCTTCTGACAAACGTATATTAAATAATTTAACCAACCTAATTAAAAAACAGATACAAAAACATAAATCAAATTTTTTCCAAGAGAAATATCAATCACTTAACATTAAAGATGGCTCCTTATGGAGAACCACAAAAAATATTCTCAAAATTAAGGAACAATCTACCCCTCTGTACGGACCAAATGGCCAACTAGTGATCTCTGATAAAGAAAAAGCTGACCTTTTTGGATCTACCTTTCGGAAACATTTACTCCCCATTCAAACATAAATCCCGAACCCGAGCACTTAGATGTAGTTGCAACCTTTCTCAATAGCCCCTTGCCTATGTCTCTCCCTGCAAAGCATACAACTCCAAATGAACTAAAATATATAATAAATAAATTAAAAATATGGAAATCATCTGGATATGATCTAATTACAAATAAAATAATTCAACATCTGCCAAAGAAATCACTAATACTCCTTACATTTATCTATAACTCGATGCTGAGACTCTCCTATTTTCCTTTAACATGGAAGTTTTCTACAATAATACTTATACATAAACCACAAAAACCCAAGTATCTAACATCTTCATATAGGCCGATAAGTCTACTTCCCACTTTGGCAAAGTTATTTGAAAAAATTATCCTAAAAAGAATAAGGCCAATAATAAACTCTCAAAACATTATACCTCACTCGCAATTTGGCTTTAGATCTCAACACTCCACGGTACACCAAATCCACAGAATCTTGGACAAAATAGCAATCTCATTCGAAAATAAAAACTACTGCCCCGGTGTTTTCCTAGATATTGCCCAGGCTTTCAACCGAGTGTGGCACGACGGCCTTCTTTATAAATTAAAACTTTTCCTTCCTGCACCTTACTATCTACTAATTCTTTCTTATCTCAGTGATAGGTCATTTACCGTCAGACTTGGTAACTCGACCTCTTCCTACTTCTCAATTCAAGCCGGAGTCCCGCAGGGGAGTGATCTCGCCCCTGACTTATTCAACATATACATATCGGATATTCCCAAAACAACAAACACAACTCTGGCAACATATGCCGACGATACAACTATACTGGCTTCTGATATAGACCCCGTACAAGCCTCTCTAACTCTCCAAACACATCTCGACCTAATAAGCACATGGGCTACCCAGTGGCGAATCAAAATTAACCCTGAAAAATCTTCTCATGTAGTATTCACAACCCGTAAAAAAGACTCCCCGGCACTGAAACTTCAAGGAGAAGATATCCCCAATACCACACAGGTGAAATACTTGGGTATTATACTAGACAAACAATTAACTTGGGGCCTTCACTTAAAAGCAACACGCAAAACATTAAATACCCGTCTACACATGCTCCGTCCTATATTCAAATCCAAATTATCAATTCATGCAAAATCGACTTTATATAAATCCTTACTAAGACCTAGATGGGCTTATGGTATTCAATTCTGGGGCTGCGCAATATCATCCCAAACTCGCACCATCCAAGCTTTCCAATCAATAGTTCTACGTCTCATAGCTACAGCCCCTTGGTACGTATCAAACAAAGCGTTACACAAAGATCTCTGGTTTGATACTGTTGACCAGTTAGCCAAATATTACTCAAAATTTCACTCTAAATTACAGCACCATCTAAATTCTCTCATCCAGCATTTATTTTCAATTACACTCCCTGAAAACCCCCCATGCCGTCTCAAAAGACGCTGGTGTCGGGATCTATTAAAGTAATTTGAATTTCCCGTTCTGCAGGGTTCTATCACTGGATAGCCTCCCTCATCAAGTTACCATGTTATTGTCATTTTTTTTTGTTTTATGTACAAAGACCTCCTATTTGCTTATTGTGTTTTGTAAATACAGATTGTAAATTTTTTCAACAATAAAAAAAAAAAAAAAAATCACATAATAAGTCACAACACCATTTCCTCTTTAGACGGCATGGGAGATTTTTAGAAAGCAAGTTCAGCAAATAATGGTTTAAAGTCAAATTGTAATTTAGAGTGAATTTTTCGTAATGTTTTGTGGCTAATTGATTAACTGTTTCATTTTGAGGTCTTTTTGAAGTGTGGAATGAGCTAAAAGTTATACCGGATATGCAAAGTACCCATGGCCAGTAATTAGTTTGAAGTAAATTTAAATCAAATTGTTAACAAAACGTACCCGACAACATCAGCTAGCTTCAAAATGACTTTGAAATATGCTTGATCATTATAAAAATTATTGTATAGTTAACGATATTCATTAAAATGTTAATAATTGTATTATAATATTATTGAATTTGGTATACAAAGATAGTCCATAGCATAAGGATACTTGGCAACTAAAATTACAGTTATGCTGATTTCTCATGATGTCACACAGTAATATTCAACAAATATTTCATTTACTATGATAAATACCGACAACGTTATTTGTAACTGGTTTTATATATGTATATAAACAAACATTGTAAAGAATTGTAATAAATTAAAAATAATTCATTTACCACTCACATGAGTAATACTTACTCGCAATTTCAACAGCATACATTTCCGTACTTAAATATATATAATAAATACCAAACATAAGAAATAATACATCATAGAATATTCATTAAGTGAACTCCACTTTGTTATATGACATTAACGGTAACTATTCTTTTTAAAAAATGTTATAAAATTACTGTCTAAGGCTTTTACTCAGGAAATATTCCATTGGGTTAACCAGCAAATCCGTAAGAGCGCGCCATTAATATTGATTGTAATAAAATAATACTAAATCTTCCGATTTCAAACGTTTTTCAATGGGAAAATAATTTTAAATGAAACGGACCTCACGGCAGCAAAATAAAAAAAACCAAAACATAGTCTTTCAAGAATCGTTTAATAACCAATATATTCTAGTTATGATAGATGATTCGAAATAGTATTATATGCGTAACTACTGTGTTGGGGGGTTTTTTCTTTATATTGATTATTAATTAAATAAAATGATAAAAACCATTTTCATGAAAAATCCAATCTACAAACCCCAATGAATTAAATATAAAATACTTATATTTCAATAAATGATTTTTTTAATTATCTTGTTGTGACAGGTGCCGTATTGTTGTTAGTGTACAGTAGAGATACACAAAAACGAACAAAATGATTAGTCGTACCGGTATCACAAATGGCTGTAGACACCCCATCACTAAACGTCTTTGTGTAAAAGTACTGGCATATGTGTTATATAAACACAGAATCCTTGGACGATGCGGCCCACACCCTTCTAGACTGGCTTGGAATACCGAACGTGCAGCGCTGGTCGCGGTGTTGGGCAGCATCTCTCCAAAAGGGCTTGGACCGGCCATGCTCAGCAGTACCGAAGCATGGTCAGCCGTCAGGGCCTTTGCAATCTCCGTAATGGGGGCAAAGGGGGAGGAGGAGCGTCGGTGGGAGGCGGCCAGAGCGGCGGCGGCAGCGGCAGCAGCAGCAGCAGCAGCAGCAGAGGCAGCAGCAGGAGCACCGCCGGAGCGTCGGCGACAGCGTCGACGGCAGTAGCAACCGATGCATTATAAAATAAATCGCCATTGTAAATAAATGATTGTATTTTTTTAGGTGTAAATTTTGTATATAAAAAAAAAAAAGAAAAGAATGTAAATTTTTAGTTTTTAGGTGTGTATTTAGTGTTATAAGTTAAATAATGTGAGCCCGCCCCGCGAAGGGGAAAAGGGGTTTTTCGTGTGTGTATATAATTGTTATGTGTTTTTTGCGTTTTAATAAACGATGGTGGCGGGCCGGTAGCATTTCCGCAAGGCCAGTCCCCGGCCCGTCATCGATGCCACAATAAAAAAAAAAAAAAAAAAAAAGAGTCCTTGGTCAAAAAATACTATACGATTTAGGTACGGGTAGGTAGTCGACAAATCCAACATAAAATTACTCGCATTGCAGCTGATGACATTCATTCCATATGGATATATTGGGCTTGCGATAATGGTCAAAATCTGATCGGTCAGCCATTATATCATAATCCACTAAAAGTACAACAAAATTGAATTAAAATATTGACACAAAAATTAATAATAATAAATAGGTAAGGGTAGGCATATCTATACGCAGAAAACGTGGATGTAATAGTTGTATCTAATAACAATATAATACTAGTATACCTTGAGATTTGTCGCTGGATTATTTATCACCCAGCCAGTAAATTTTAAATTCTTAGTACAATATACGTTTATAACAAAACAATATTATTTTAACTTTTTTCTTTTTTACCATAATAAGTGCAAATATAATGAACCTCTTATCATATATATCCGTGTGTTTCTGTTCAGCTCTAACAATTTTATTAGAAAAAAAATATACGAAATGCAGTGATTTTTACAATTTACATTTATATTATAACTTTTATATACTATAAAAAAAATTCATTATAATCATTTGTTTTAAATTTTAATTGTAAGTACATGTTATTTTGGTACCTCGTAAACTAATTTCAAGCATTTCCGCCGGCTCCGTCAAACCAAATGTGACCAAATAAAGCGGTGGAGCAATCATTTAATTACTGTGCACCAGCGGCGGGACGATTACAAACAAGTACCTCTGGATTTCGTAACAATATATACTAATAAATTAACAGGTATAAAGATGAGTATGTAACAGGTATTAGTATACGGCACAAAATAACCTCCTACTAATAATAATCGACAAAATATAAAAACCTTCCCGAAAGTCTAATCTGCACATTAATAAGTCGTCATATTGAAAACATTACGGCCTTAAAACACCTACATATCGTGTATTACAATAAAAAGTTAGCGTCCAATTAACTAATCGTGGAATCGTACAAACAAAAGATAATAATTAACTATAAAAATTAATTTTCATTTAAGGACGCATAATAGCCTCCAACTTAACCCGTACCAAAATAAAGACAGTCTAACAATATATAAATGTTTGTTATTGGTTATTTTTCAAATATATGAATATATATTATAGCGGTGACGACACAAAATTACCCCCTTGTAATTAATAATAACCGACAAAATAAAATAAAAACCTCGTCGAAAGTTTCTTAGTGTTCGAAAATAGAGTGCAGGCAAAATCAGTAGAGGTGAAGACGACCGACCGGTAGACAGTGACCGTACGCGACAACATCCTTCGCACTACTAAAAACCCAAGCAACTCGTAAAAATAACAATAAAATAATAACAATTGATTTGACGGGCAAGAGTTGAAAACCAATTGATTTCGATGGGTTAGGGTATCCGTAAAAAATGAAATAAATTATTCTACTGCACACGCCGAAACGAATATCAACAAAAAAAAAATAATGATAGTAATACTCACCAAACGCTTTACGATTTCAAAAAATAGAAGGACGGCAGTTTGCATAAAAATACCAATGAAAGAATATTTCTGAACATACAAAAATCATAGACAAGATAAAATTCAAAAACCAAAATAACCATTGCAGGACATTGGCAGAAGGTCCTGCAGCAAGCTGACACCGTTAAGAGGGGAACGCACTCAATTTGTTATGTGACAGCCAATCCGGTGGCGAGGAGTACTCATGTAATGAAAAGGTCTACGGAAACGAAAGATTTTCCGTCTTTTGGCCGCCGTTGCTCATGGAATAAGTTCAATCGTTTTGTCTGTGTCCGTCGGCACCATAGAAGCGTTGTGTTTACCCACTATGTTTATTATCATTTACCCCCACTGGTTTCGTCCGTTCATTGCCTAACGCATAAAAAGACAGTTATATTGAATTATTATTTGTGAAAAATTCTATATTAGATATTAACTCTATATTTTTCATATTAGAAAATACATTTCTATTAAATTCAATCGTCGTTTGTGTTGTCGTATTGGCACGAATTCTACCAGATTCTTCATTATTATGTTTGGACTGTTTTGAGCCGTAGTCCGTATTTTTTCCCTGGTTCAACATACGCTTACATTATTGAATTTTTTTTTTTTGCTCTATAAACAATGAAATATCATTAATAACTGATCGTTTGGTAAATCAGATTTTGTTTTTCTTTCTTTTTTTCCCGTAATATGATTGCAGCGCTCAGTTTTACTCACATCACGCTGAAAATGGTTTTTGAATTATTAATTTTATTAATGTTATAATTGATTTATAGACTTGTTTTATTTAATAACACAGGAACACCGACATTTTGCCTCTATTGTTTGATAAAATATGGCACGAAGGTCTTTTATTCACACTAAAATCTTTCAACACACCGAAGTACTTATTCAATATAATCAATTCCTTTCTAACAAATAGACAATTCTCAGTTAAAATAAACGAAAATCTCTCTGACCCCCGGTCCATCTCTGCTGGTGTACCTCAAGGGTCCAAACTCGGACCTATATTGTTCAACATATTCATATCTGATATACCGCAATCATCACGCACAAACATCGCCCTATTTGCAGACGACACAACTATCTACAGTGAATCCTGCAACGTTGAAACGATAACAAACAACTTACAAGATCACCTAAATCTACTGACAAAATGGTGCAATAGCTGTAAAATACACATAAACGCTTCAAAAAGCACAGCAGTCATATTTAGCTTACGTCGCTATTCCACTCCACCACCATTAAGATTCGATAACGATTCCATACCTTGGCAGCCCTCTGTCAAGTACCTTGGTGTCACGTTAGACAAGAGGTTAACCTGGGGGCCTCACATAGCTTCTAAACTACAACAAGCATACCAGCGCCTCTCTATGCTATTCCCTATCCTAAACAAAAAATCAATTATACAAAAAAAATGCTCAATATTAATTTACAAGCAATTACTACGCTCACTAATTACCTACGCCTGCCCTATCTGGGGTAACTGCGCAGCGATACACTTAAGAAAAATACAAATCTTCCAAAACAAAATATTAAGGATAATAACAAACGCCCATGGTTCATACGCAACGAAAATATTCATAATCCGAATCATTAAAATCCAAGATCACATAAGAGCTCTTGCTGAAATTTTCCATAGTTCACTCCATAAATCAACTGGCTCAGTACATTTCAACCTACACATACGTCCACCACCTCAAAGACGTCTAAAACGCGGTCGTCCGCAAGATCTTATTCGATAATGACTATTAAATAAATATCAAACTATAACGTAATAATTACAAATAATATTATATTCTTTATCCACACTTTCATTATTGTCTACATGTTTGATCATTCTTAAATTAATTACCATTGTTTGTCACTATTGTTATTACTTATTATCGCTATTACTACTTAGCTATTATCATGTTAAAATAGTAAAAAATTAATGTTTCTAAGTATCCATAGATGTAGATAGCCTTACAGGCTAGGAATGTCTTATTATAAAATAAACAAAAAAAAAAAAAAAAAATTAAAGAACCGGATATTCTTTGTTAGGCCTGGGACTTTTAAGCTCATGTGTTATATAATTAATAAATTATACATACCCCACAAGTTTTTGATATTCTAGAGGTTCCCACTCGGCACGAATGAGCATAGGATTAAAATTGTTTTATGCACCTTTTGGTGTTTATTTTTTTTTTTTTTTACTTTTGACCACCCTCTTACAAGAAATTACATTTCAATGTGTATGTCTGAGCTTTTATGTAGGGTGTTCCGACATTCGGCCCGCGGTTTTTATGCCAACATTTTCACTGTTTATTTATTGAAAGTAGTACAGTCGTAATTTTAGTACATTATTCTTCCGGAGAGATGCTGCCTAACACCGCGACCAGCGCTGCACGTTCGATATTCCAAGCCGGGCAGTCTAGAAGGGTGTGGGCGTCGCGCTTGCCGATCCTATGCAGGAAGCTGGCAAAGCACCCGTGTCCGGTGAGGAGCTGGGTAAGGTGATAGTCAAGCACGCCCCGTGACCTTGTGGCCCAAGGCGCAACAGGACCGATCACCTTGCGGGTCCACTCACCCCTGGTACCCGTGCTATGCCGCTCCTGCCACTGCACGAGGGTCGCAGACCTTCTTTGTGCAGCGGTTTCGACGCGAATGTCGCCGCCGTCGCCACCGCGCCGGCTCCAGTAGGCTTTGCGTCTCTCTAGCGCGAGCAGGTCGATCGGAGGAAGACCCGCGATCAGCAACGCCGCGTCATGGGAGACCGTCCTGTAGGACATGGAAACCCTCAACGCAGCGCGCCGCTGAACGCGGAGCATCTCGCTCACGGCCCTGGTCGCGTAGAGAACCGCGGAGCCCCACACCGGAAATCCATACAGCATTACCGAAGTGGCCACCCCGGCGTACAACCTCCTCCTGGGCTCCTTGGGACCCCCCACGTTGGGCATCAGCCGCGCTAGGGCGGCGAGTACCCCACGGGCCTTGTCGGCGGCGCCCGTGATGTGCGCCTTGAATACTAGGGTGTCGTCGAGCAACACGCCTAGATATTTCATCGTCCTCGAGAGAGCCACCGGCTCCCCCTCCAGTGTAATTTGGGGAACCCTGTCCTTGTATTTGCGCTTGAACATGATGGCCTGGGTCTTGTTGACGGCGAGCCGAAGCCCGAGACTCCGTATCTTTTCGGCCACCAGGTTCAAGACGTAATTGACTTTTCCCTCGACTCCCTCGGAGGTATCGCTCTTGCCGATGACAAGCGTGTCGTCGGCGAACCCTATTACCCTGACTCCGTGTGGCACTGCAACCCGTAGCACAACGTCATATGTGAGGTTCCAAAGGAACGGCCCAAGCACCGAGCCCTGGGGTACCCCACAAGGGTCACGTGGGAACCTTATCGATAGAAACCCACCTTGACAATACGTTATGGAAAATTTCGTCGCCGGAGGAGCAAAACGATTCTAATACTCCCACAGATTTTTCCATTATCGATGGGAGGGAAATAACTTTTCTAGTGCATGACTGATGTAAAACATCTAAACAACGGCCGTAATGAAACAGTACGAATCCCCTGTTGTTGTTCCGAATATACTTTGACGGTGTTACACAATGAATATATAAATGAATATATATATATATATGAATATATTAATCATATTTTCAGTTTGCAAAAATAATGAAGACAAAAATAAAAATAAACGTAGCTTATCTACTTCTTCCACTCCACCGCAATCACCATTCTATACGGTTTGCATCAAGAAAGCTAAATCGTTTGTCACGCCAAACAGATATAGCGTCTTTTCTATAGATGAACCTACCATCGAAAACTTTAACGTCATATCTGATAATCAAAACGAGGAGCAACCCAAGACCTCCAACAATACTTCGAAAAAAATTTTGCCTTCACCCATCTTCATTTAAGGAGTTCTTAACTACATGGGCTTGCTAGACCAATTTAAACAATTCATCGGTCCAAACACCTTCTTTTGTAAATCAACCTCAACTCATCTTAAAGTCCAAACTGATACTCCAGACAATTACAGAAAAATCATTCAGTTTCTGAAAGAAATCAATGCCCAGTACCACACTTACCAGCTCCAATCCGATAAACCTCTACGAGTAGTCATAAGGAACCTTTTTTTTTTTTTTTTTGTGTGGCATCGATGACGGGCCGGGAACTGGCCTTGCGGAAATGCTACCGGCCCGCCACCATCATTTATTCAAAAATGAAAAACATGTAATAAATATATGCACAATATAAAATCCCGTTTTCCTCTTAGCGGGGCGGGCTCAAATTGGTACTTACAGCTAAGTATTTACAAAATCTTACAAAACTAGGATATATACATTCTTTTTTTTTTTTTTTTTTTTAAAAAAAACAAATTCTTTAATACAAATATAGTTATGGAATAGCTGCAGCTACTGCCGCCGACGCTCCGCCGCTGCTCTGGCCGCCTCCCACCGACGCTCCTCCTTCTCCTTCGCGCCCAACACTGAGATGGCGAAGGCCCGTACGGCTAACCACGCTTCGGTACTGCTCAACATGGCCGAGCCCAGCTCTTCCGGAGAGATGCTGCCCAACACCGCGACCAGCGCAGCCCGTTCGGTATTCCAAGCCGGGCAGTCTAGAAGAGTGTGGGCCGCATCGTCCACCTCCGATGTGCAGTGGGCGCAGTGGGGGGCGACGCGCTTGCCGATCCGGTGCACGAAGCTCGCAAAGCACCCGTGTCCCGTGAGGAGCTGGGTAAGGTGAAAGTCCAGTTCGCCCCGTGACCTTGTGGCCCAAGGCGCGACTGGACCGATCACCTTGCGGGTCCACTCACCTTTGGTACCCGCGCTATGCCACTCCTGCCACTGCACGAGTGTCGCCGACCACCTCTGTGCAGCGGTTTCAACACGCATGTCGCCGCCATCACCACCGCGCCGGCTCCAGTAGGCTTTGCGTCTCTCCTGCGCGAGCAGGTCGATCGGAGGAAGCCCCGCAATCAGCAACGCCGCGTCATGGGAGACCGTCATGTAGGACATGGAAACCCTCAACGCAGCACGCCTTTGAACGCGGAGCATCTCGCCCACGGCCCTGGTCACGTAGAGAGCCGCGGAGCCCCACACCGGAGATCCATAGAGCATTACCGAAGTGGCCACCCCGGCGTACAACCTCCTCCTGGGCTCCTTGGGGCCCCCCACGTTGGGCATGAGCCGCGCTAAGGCGGCGAGTACCCCACGGGCCTTGTCGGCGGCGCCGGTAATGTACGCCTTGAACACTAGGGTGTCGTCGAACAACACGATAGGGGAGCCCTATCCTTATACTTGCGCTTGAACAGGATGGCCTGAGTCTTGTTGACGGCGAGCCGAAGCCCGAGTCCTCGAATTTTCTCGGCCACTGAGTTCAAGGCGCTATTCACCTTTTCTTCAACTCCCTCGGAGGTATCGCACTTACCTATGATAAGCGTGTCGTCGGCGAACCCTATTATTCTGACACCGCGTGGCACTGCAACCCGTAGCACAGCATCGTAAGTGAGGTTCCAAAGTAACGACCCCAGCACCGAGCCCTGGGGTACCCCACAGGTGACATCCACTTTTACGGGGCCCTCTAGACAGTTAATGGATACTCCCCTGTCGTGGAAGTATGAGGCCATTAACTGCCTTAAATAAGGTGGCACGTCCCACGCCCCGAGCGCGTCTAACACTTGCTCCCATCCCACGCTGTTAAACGCGTTGCGGATGTCTAGGGAGACCGCCACGCACATCTTCATGTGGTTTACGGCGTCGAAGGCAAACCCCCGGACTTTTATCCCGGCGTCGTCCGCGGACTTCCCCGGCCTGAACCCAAACTGGGCCCTTGACAGGCCGCCCTTGAGTTGCAGGTGGTCCTCGAGACGGCGCACGAGGATAAACTCTAAAAGTTTACCCACGTCGTTGAGCAGACACAGGGGCCTGTACGAAGAGGGCTCGCCTACCGGCTTGACCCCCTTTCGTAAAAGCACCAGCCTGCCCTGCTTCCACCTGTGCGGGTAGCATCCCGACTCCAGGCACACGCCGAGAGTACTCAACAGCACCCCCGGGTCCGCCTTGTGGACGGCCGCCAGGATGCCGGAGCTAATCCCGTCGGGGCCTGGCGCCTTTCTACGGCCCGCGATGCGCGCGACGGCCGCGTCCACTTCGCTCGCCAGAAGGGGCGGGAGATACACGGTGGGGGCGATTACTCTGGGAGCCAAGGGAGGTGGGCGCATCGGGAACAGTTCGTCGGTGATGCGTTACACCTCGACCTTAGACATGCCGGCCGTAGCCGGCAGGCCTTTGAGCTTCCGGAGGACAAGCTTATACGGCTGACCCCATGGGTCCCCGTCGACGGTGGCCAGCAGCTCCTTCCAGCACATCTCCTTACTCCTGGAGATGGCCTTATTGAGCGTGGCGCGACTGCGTCGTAGTGCTATAAGCTTGTCCTCGGGGACGACCGCCGAGGTGCGGCCGGCGCGTGCGGCCGCTCTTTAGTCATAAGGAACCTCTATCCATCAACTCCAGAATCTGATATAACAACAGCTCTAGAAGAAATAGGTTTCACGGTGAGAAATGTCACCAATCTTAAACACCACCAAACCAAAGCTTCATTGCCCATGTTCTTCATTGACATAGACCCTAATGGAGACAGCGTTACTGATATCTTCTCTGTTACTTTTATTTTGCAAACAAAAGTAAAAATAGAAGAGCCTCATAAAAAACGACAGATACCCCAATGCCAAAACTGTCAAAGCTATGGACACACACGCTCATACTGCACTTATCCACCCATATGTGTCAAATGCGGAGAAAACCACCTTTCATCGTCGTGCACAAAATCGCCAGATACTCCAGCAAAATGCGGCCTCTGTCAAGTGGCACATCCAGCCAACTACAAGGGATGCACAATATATCAAACGATTTCCCGGAAGCACAACAATAACATCCCAAGCAAGAAAACCCAGCAGTCACCGCCCCCTAATCTCAACACCAACACCAATCCTGATTATCAACAGCAACAGCCAAACTCCGAAAGCACACCCAGGTCACGTACGTATGCTAACGTAACTGAGGATCACCAGTCCACAAACTTTAATACCTCCACAAATATCAATAAAACCTCACTTCTAAAATTCCTTGACGAGTTCAAATCTATAATAAACCCTCTCATTTCTCTCCTCAGCACCGTACTCACAAATCTCATTAACACTAAAAATGTCAAATAATAACCCAACATCTCACTCATCCTAAATTGGAACGCAAATGGGCTAGCAAAACATAAAGACGAACTCTTAGCCATATTACAAAATAACAGGATCGACATCGCACTCTTATCAGAAACTCATTTTACCAATTCAACACGCTTCTACCTACCTGGGTTCCACGTCTACAAAACCAACCACCCTGATGGCACCGCACACGCGGGAGCCGCCATCCTAGTGAAATCTTCCCTTCTATACTATTCTTTCCCACAATTCCAAACGGATCACATTCAAGCCAGTGGCATACAAATAACACTTAACAACACCCCTCTAAATATATTTGCAGTATATAGTCCGCCATGCCACACAATAACCTTAAACCAATTCAACGATTTCTTCCTTACTCTTGGTCATAAATTTATAATAGAGGGTGATCTAAATGCTAAAAATATACAATAGGGCTGTCGAGTAAACAATCCCCGTGGTAACCTTCTTCAATTCGCAACACAAAATCGTAACTACAAAATACACTCTCCCCATCACCAACATATTGGCCCACTTCGCCCAGAAAAAGGCCAGACATTTTGGACATATTTATATCAAAAATTCCCAACAGTTTCCACAACTTAACAACTAATCTCAACGACCTCTATTCTGACCATTCAGCCATCCTCTTATCAATTGACACTGCCCCTCTCGCTAAACCAAAACAACCAAGCCTCATCCTTGGCCAAATGGACTGGGTAAAATTCAAATCATCCCTTGATAATCAATGAAACCTCAAAATAAGCTTAAAATCTCCAAACGATATCGATGAAGCCGTACACCTCCTAACCAAGTCTATTCAAGAAGCTGCTTGGTCCTGCTCCTCCCCAATGCCAACTACAAACACCCCTATAAATCCTCCCCTACATATAAGAATACTTATCTTAGACAAACGGAGAGCGCGTGCAACCTGGCAGAGAACAAAATATCCCTCGGACAAACGCAAACTTAACAATTTAACTAATAAGCTTAAAAGACTCCTAGCCTCTTTTAGATCAGAATTTCACCAAACGTCTCCTCTCCCTCTCGTCTACTGACAACTCGCTTTGGCAAACAACAAGGAAAATCCTTCGAACAAAACAATCTGTCCCTCCACTAAAAAAAACCGATGGTACTTGGGCCGTCACTGATCTAGATAAAGCCAATATATTTCGACATCATCTCTATTCTACCTTCCAACCTCACAACAATATTCTTACTCTTTCTCAAATCGAAAAAGTGAACCATTCTCTCTCCCTCCCTCTGCCCATGACCCTCCCTCCTAAACATATTCGACCGAGTGACGTTGAATATGCAATAAAAAACTCTCCTCGTCACAAAAGCCCAGGCTATGATCTAATCACAGCTGAGGTAGCTGCACATCTTCCCAAAAAAACCTTACTTCTCTTAACACACATTTTCAACTCTATACTTAGACTATCATACTTCCCTGTTCTTTGGAAATTCTCAATCATCGTTATGATCCCCAAACCTGGTAAACCACCCGAATCTCCCAAATCATACAGGTCCATTAGTCTTCTTCCACTATTTTCAAAAATTTTTGAGCGAATTATCCTAAAACGCATCCTTCCTATCATCGAAGCCAGCATACCTAATACCCAATTTGGATTTCGTCATAACCACTCTACAATACACCAAATCCATCGCCTAGTGGATAAAATGTCGTACACCCTTGAAAAAAAGCTTATTTGCACAGCTGCCTTCCTCGACGTATCACAAGCATTTGACATGAGGGCTTACTCTTCAAACTCAAATCTATTCTTCTGCCATACTATTTTCTATTATTTAAATCCTATTTGGAAAAAAGGCATTTTGCCGTTCGTTCTGGCTTCTCCTTATCTGATGTTTCACCAATCCACGCAGGGGTACCTCAAGGTTCAGTAACAGCACCTCTACTCTTCAATTTATTCACTTCAGATCAACCTACCACCCCCAACACTACAACTGGCGACTTTGCCGATGACAAGGCGATTTTAACGATCCATTCTGACCCCGAAATAGCCTCAAACCTCGTACAAAATCATCTCAATCTCTTATCAACCTGGTATAAAGACTGGGGAATTAAAATTAACGAAACATAATCCATTGTACGTTCACACTAAGGCAATTAATCTGCCCACCCATCTACCTTAACAATATACCTCTCCCAACCGCCCAAAATGTCCGATACCTAGGTCTACATCTAGACCGCAGGCTAACTTGAGCAACTCATACCCACAACAAAAGACTTGCCTTAAATAATCGCTCTCGCCAATTACGTTATCTTCTCACATCACAACACATCAACTTAAAAATCAAGCTACTATTATACAAACTCCTATTCAAGCCGATCTGGACATACGGTATCCAACTCTGGGGCGCAGCCAAAAAATTCAACTTAAACAAAATTCAAATCTTCCAATCAAAGTGTATCCGCCAAATAACCAAAGCTCCCTACTATGTATCTAACGACACTCTACATAGAGACCTAGCCGGGACTGTTGGGACAACAGTCCAAAACGTCGCAAAAAATTTCTACAAACGCTCACACTCTAAATTCCACAGTCATCGTAATCCCTTGATTTCTGAGTTATCCTCCAAGGCTATTCCTGGTGACCCCAGAAGGCGTCTTAAACGTACCTAGTGTCGTGATCTTCTAATCTAAAATTGTATATACCCCTACCTCCCCATAATTTGTAATACCACTCTCTCTTGCTAGCACACTAAAACCTTAGCCTAAAATCCTGACCTTAAGTGCCTCCAATGGGCGGCTTCTTATCTCCAGCCTCTCAAGCCATGTTTCCTCCATCACATGCACTTATTGTAAAACAACACTTACAGATTGTGTATAATAAAAATAAAAAACAAAAAAAAATATTTTCGGTTTGCAATGTCAACGACGCTCCACGGTTATTAGACGGTTTTTTAAATTTTGCTCAAAAATTCAACTATAAACTGACTATAGGCGATTACGGACACCTATAGATTATAGCAGTGTTGGGTGGAGAGGGGGTGATATAAAACGGCACGTATTTTATATAATATTAATGACAATTATACGAGGTCTGATCAAAAAGTACCAGGACAAATAATATTACTTATGGCTAATCTACACACGAATACGTTTCAAATTGTTAACAGATGTACTCCCCGCGAACAAGTGAATATTTTAACCAAAACCCCAAGACATTATTTTATCTCAGTTTAATATTACACGTGGTTAAATCCAGTCAGCATTTTTCATTCACCGTTTTCGAAATGTCCGAAATTAACGAACAATGCGTGTGCATCACAGTCATTAACGACCGTATGCTTTTACTCGCTAATTAGATCGTCAAACAGTCAATTTTAAATTTTAAATGTCATTTTTTGAAGTGCACTCCGACGACTTATTTCCAGTGGTTAATAATAAGTAGTAAACGAAGTACAACTTCGTATAATATGTTCATGTATTCTCGGCCAAATTCATTTGATTCACATATAAATAATTCATAAATAAAAATACTAGAAATTTACAAATGTCTTCTATAAGTATAAAGTTTGACAAATCGTCTAAATGTTTTATTAATAAATTATTATGCAAATCTGTCTACGTCCTTATAATAATATTATTAATATTCTATGTACATATGTAGTTTAGAAAAAAAACAAAAAACAAAAAACAAAAATAAACCATTTCTGCAATACATTTTCCCAGTTAATCTCAATTATTATGAAAACTATAGTGAAAATCAAAAAAATGACCTCTATAGTAAACAGATAATTGTTTCAGAAATTGTGTTAAACTCAACAATCTCAGAAATTTTTTAATAGGAAAGTAGTTAACGGACATAAAAATAACGCACACAATATGTAGTTAAACTAATAAAAATATAATATTATAATATTTTTATTGCTGGCCGCAAAAAAAATTCTAGCAATCGCATTTCAACGGAAACCAAATACATACAAATATTTCACTTCATTAAAAGTTCAATCATCATACTGTATATTCGTTTATTGATTGTTTCAAATTATTGTTTTAATCTGTATCGAAAGGATAATGCACGTACCAGCAACAGTGTGACATCTAATTGATCATTTTTAAATTTAAAATCAATTGCCCATGTTATAGATGAGAGTTTTGCTCAACATACTCGAATATCTCAATGAGAAGAAATAAGAAAAAAAAACCCATAACATTATCTTTCAATTGAAATTGTGTTATGTTTGGCTAATAGTAGCAAAAATTTTCGAGATCATAATGAAGACGATTCAAGTACAGCTAATGTCTTATTTTCGGAATTTTTAGGAGTTCTAAAAAAAAATATGATAATTTGTTGGCAAATCGGTCAAACAGTGATCCTCAACATGATTTCTATATAAGTAATCACATTAAAAATGGCATAATAAAATGGATTCTAAATATTATGATTAGATCTTGAATTATAATGATTTTAAGACAATGTCAATATTTGTTACGATTCCAGTATCAAGTTGCTGTTGTTGAGAATGAATATTTTAAAAAACGAGCTTAATAGAGACATAACCGAGAATTCCGATGACGCCAAATCAGTTAGTTTTCAATGTATCATACACATTATAGAAAAGGAAATTATTTTCACGGCGTTTCCGGGAGGCGGGGGTATTGCCGGTTTGAAATTAAAAAAAAAAAAAAAAGGTTGTTTGTCTAAAAGTTCATCTGTGATATAATTGATTTTCCAGAACTTCTCTTCCTCCTTTATCACATGTCCAACAAAATCCGTCCTCACTTTGGCTGTTACGTGCTCCGCGCCTCGTAATAATAATTGGCAATAGTTATACAATTTGATTGTTTTCTTTCGTGAACACGTCTATTACATATCGGTCATATTGCGGGTTTAAATTTTTTACTCATTCTAATTGCTTTACTTTGATTAATTGGATATTTCATTACGGAACGATACGGGGCATTATCCATTACGACGGCGGCATTATTTTACAAACCATTCATAGAAATTGTCGCCGTTAATTTCATTGTGATAATCCGACGAATTTGCTTTTGATTGAAAACACATAAGGCTTCTAAGAACAAAACCGTCCGACGATCCAATTGTGCAACACTATTAGCCTCTTGCTTGTCGTATTGCCTGCATTAACCTTCGTTTCACCTAAATAATATATTGGTCTATTTTGATGTCTGTGATACCTTATGTGTTTTAAATATTTTCGCCGCTAATTTGCAATTTCGAAGAGTGCGCTATTTCATGGTTTTTTGATATAAACCAATTTTAAATCTTTCAAGACTTTCTGAAACGACGATCGTTTAAAAGTTGGTAGACTTTCATCTTCATTGATGGCTGTCAAGATTTTAAAGTGTAGATAATTCACCTTTGAACCAATTACTATGTACTTTTTGCCTAACGGCATTTTTGTCAAAATCGTCTAAATTGTCTATAACTGAAGATCTATTTTTGTTTTGTTAGGAGATGACACTCTTACAGACCTTTATTTTTATATTCAGATAAAGTTGATTGTATCATACGTTGCCCGATCCCACTTGCCTTTGATAATTCTACGATCATTTGTTTGAGTTTTTATCTCGGTGTTTGACTATATTTTTATATAAATTTATGACGAGATTCTTTTGACCAGTATTAATAAACTAAACAGTAAAATATAAATTAAACAAATTAATAATTCCAAATAGGAAAATAGACAATAGGCACATTTACTTTTCCTCGAGGATTTTTTTTTTTCAGGCGAAATATCGACGACGTCCATAATGTATGTACCTATAGTACTAACGCAAAAACAAAAAAAAAATTGTATACTAAAACATTTGTAAAAAAAACAAAATTTCATCGCACGCTCTGTATAGTGTATACAACCACTGACTAAGTTTAAAGCGGCCACTGCGTCGACGGCGCACGGGGGGTGGTGATCGTGCTGGTATAGTAACGGGAATGCGCAAAATAAGACGAGTTTTGGTCGCCGTCCAGTGGCCGGGACCATACTATATATCTATATAGGTTATAGGATAAGGCGCTACATTAGTGATCCGACCCGTTAGTGGCCAATGTTGACGGATTTTCAAAATACAACATTAGGATTCTACTTTTTACCATGATTTTATAATATACCTTATACAAATTATTGAGTAACTGTTACTGATAACATTTTGATTGTTATTTGTTGATAACGGCATAACACACGATGAGCCACCTCTCAATAGGTCTATGACGAATGTATAGGCGCGTATCGATTACGCAAAGCAAACACTCGAACATTGGCCCGCGCCAAATGGATCCAGTTACCCCGCTCGAGCACACCCGCGAGAAATTGTGTCGGTATTTAGGTACGCGGCAAAGGCGCTTCAGTTGATTCATCTCGAGCAGTCGGAATTGTTTTGTCGTTCAAATTCGCTAGCTTGGCAATACCACCATGGATAATGAAAAGTGTCGCGTTTTAATACAATTTTATGGTGCTAACGATTTTTTATAGAATAGTAAATCTCCACATTACCACAATAACTCGCCTCTTGATAATGTGTGTTTATTTTCACCACATGTGGCTCAATTAATGATTTCAAGTGCTCAAACTCTATAGCCGTCATTATTGTAGAATTTTATTATCGTACCTTCAATAGGTTCATATCTCATGTTTCTCATAAGTTTCACACCAAACTGCCATTCGATTAAAACACAATTTCTTCATCCACCAACGCGCTTTTCGTTTATGGTTTTTTTTTAATAATGTGATGTATCACTGTGAAAGCGGCAGCTGCTTGAACACATAGTTGTTACGCGTTAACCGAACGGGATCACTTGCCCACGCTCTAATAAAAGTTTATACCTAATGGCTCGTGCGGCAAACGAACGTTTATTTGCCGTGCACGAATATGGCGCGCATCACCACCGGCCGCATCAAGGATTCATGGCTTTGATACCCTAGCGGTCGTAGCGACAGCATCATCAACTAATTCCCTGCTCGTACTTTTCGCCGATCTAACCACCGCCGCAACCCAACAACACTAAACAATCCATAACGGCGGCATCCACGAGCGGTCACCAAATAATACCATCACGACATGGGTTTATCTGTATATTAAAAAATCAATGGTTTTGCGGATTTGCCACTTACTCTATAGTCTGTATAACACTGTTCGTATTATAACTGTAAAACGGTGAACTTTATTTGCAGAAACCGATATAATGCAGATAACAATACAACAATATAGTATACTACATTAATTATTGTAAATTTCACAACGTGTGACAATATTTATCTTTTAGTTGGTTGCACTGCATAAATGACAACCGTTTAAGCCACAATTTTACAATGATATGGCAACAGTGGCGGTAACTCACGATTCATAGGAATTTAGTTATGAGTAGCGAGGTCATTCTGGGTCACTCAAACAGAAACAACCTATTCACTTTGAACGAATCGTTCACGAACCACCCTCCTCCATTAAAATTGAGAGGTCCGCCATATTAAATCCCGTGTATTTACGCTCGTTTCATCGACTCAACTTTTACTTACCGAAAAAACTGCACTATGTAAGTATATTATTTATATTTTCCTTTGTAACTGCTGCTAAATAAATATTAAATATGATAACTAATCAATAATTTCCAGGATTCGTATTATTATTATTATGGGCACCATTGTTTGAACCGTTTGGAAACAACGTGGTGTCGAGTTTACCTTTGATTTAATTTTCTCGGCGAAAATGCTGAGCGTTAGAATAGTTTTGTGTTTTGACTGTAATATATATATATTATATATATTATACTTTAATACATAAATACCTACTATATAATAATTGTAGGTATTTATGTATAACTATATCATTTTTTTTTTTTACATACTTATCTAGTTATATCTAGTATTTGTATTAATTCTAGTTTTTAATTCCTTGTCTATCATTTTCATAAGATTATTTAGATACAGGTATATAAAATATAACCTGCAAGTTAGAGGATTTTTTTAATTTTGCTGTATGTCTTTCTGGGTGTAAAGGGACCAAATTTATAAATTCATTTGTTCTAAAAATACCTTCGCTGTTAACTGTACTGTGTTTGTATGGGTTTCAATTTAATGGTTAGCATTGTACAGCAAAATTAATATCTGAAGGAAAATTGAATTATTGTTGCTATATCTATATTTAGTAATCACATTTTATAGATATTATATTACTTTATTCCCTCTATAGTATAACTATTCATATTTATATAAATTGGTTATTGATGTACCTAGTTTAATAAAAAAAAATCTCTCAGGTCTTATTCACGATATGGTGGAGGAAGAAGTAATGGCTCTTATGGTGGTCAACGATCATCATATGGTGGCGGTGGTCGTGGTGGTGGAATGGGCGGTGCTAAAAAAAATCCTGGTGCCAATTTACAACAACCTAATTGGGACCGTGTTCAACTTCGACCATTTAAAAAAGATTTTTATGTTCCTCACCCAACTGTCGAGAGAAGGTATACTATTGCATATGATATTCATAATATTGAATTACTTAATTAATTACTATTTGACATTATAGATCTTATGAGGAAGTGGACAAATACCGAACAACTAAAGATATAACTGTGTTGAGTTCAGATCGGAGTCCAGTTCCATATCCAATTCAAAATTTTAATGAAGCCAATTTTCCTGAATATGTTATGACAGTAATACGGTAAAAAATAAACACGTAACAGTTCATATCATTATACTCATTGATTTATATTTGTTGAATTATAGCAATGAAGGATTCACTGAACCTACTCCAATTCAAGCACAAGGTTGGCCTATTGCAATGAGTGGAAAAGATATGGTTGGAGTAGCTCAAACTGGATCTGGCAAAACTTTAGGTGTAAGTCTCATTATCTTAGTACCTTTTTTTATTTTTATTTTTTTTTTGAACCGGCAATAAACATGCCTTCCGGAAATTCCATAAAGCACTACTTCGGGAAGCATTATCATAGTACCTACGTTCTTTTTGTCTAACTTGTAAATTCATTGAAACTGAATCTATTTTATCGAGTATTAATTTAAATATATTTTTAGTATACATTGCCTGCCGTTGTTCATATAAATAACCAAGAACCGCTGAGAAAAGGTGATGGCCCAATAGCTTTAGTTTTGGCTCCAACTAGGGAATTGGCACAACAAATTCAAAAAGTTGCTGGATTATTCAATCAAACTACACATTTAAGGTCAACTTGCGTATATGGAGGTGCTCCTAAATCTCTTCAGGTATAATTAATTGAATTAGAAAGAGGTAATAAGTTGATTACATTTTAATGTTGAATTTATTTTAACTTATTATACCATTAATGATCAGTTATTTTGTTTTTGTTCTTTTCAGGCCGCCATTTTGAAATTCGGTTTTGCAGAAATGGTTTTTTTTAATTTTATTATGAAATAATAATGTAATCTTAATATTACGCACAGTGTTTTTGGACAATGACTATTAAATATGTCGTGTTCATGCATTTGGAGCGGAGCTGCAAACCGAACTAATACAATTATTAATATGTCAATTGGCGGCCATTTATTTATTGGTTCAGCATAACCGATACTTTTTCTTCCTTCGGCTGTCATCCTACATTTATATCTTTCTTCAGCAAATACTAAACCATCAACATGTATCTTCATCGCAGCACTGAACAAACAGTAAGTTAAAACTTATTAGTTTCTGAACGAAGAGTTCTCAGTGCCCAGCGATAAACAACATTATAAAACTTGAATTCGAAGTGAATTTTGATATGTTTTGTAACAAATTTTTAATTATTAATTTTATTTTCCTAGGCTAGAGATCTAATGAATGGTGTTGAGATTGTTATTGCCACTCCTGGTCGTTTATTAGATTTCCTAGAGTTTCGTGATACCAATTTGAAACGTTGTACTTACTTGGTTTTGGATGAAGCTGACCGTATGCTTGACATGGGTTTTGAACCTCAAATTAGGAAAATAATACAACAAATTCGTGTATGCTTTCATGTTTTTAACATTCATTTTTTACTATAAATAATAATATATTTCAATTTATAGCCAGACCGACAAGTTTTGATGTGGTCTGCAACATGGCCGAAAGAAGTTCAGAAATTAGCTAATGATTTCCTGAGTGATTACATTCAACTGAATGTTGGTTCTTTAACATTGTCAGCAAATCATAATATTTTACAACATATTGATGTTTGTCAAGAAGACGAAAAAGAATATAAATTAATGGATTTATTACACGATATTAGTAACATGGAAGAAAATAAAACAATTATTTTTGCAGAAACCAAGCGGAAGGTTGATACAATTACAAAGAAAATTATTAACATAGGGTAAGTCGTTATTTAGTAATTTTTGTTGGTTATTACTTTATCAGATGGTTTATTAACAAGACTGTAAATATGATGATAATTATAAATAAAAAACATGCTCTTGTGTTGTTTAATATGTCCTCTAAGAAGATATGTAGATAAAAAAAATTTAATATAGTAAGAAGTATAACAAAATGTATGAATATTTCTTATTATCTTGTGTTGATTCTATTTGAAAAACATACCATTGTGTTGTTTAATTTGTCCTCTTATAAGATCGGAATATAACAAAAATAAATAGATTAATAGTATTGTTTAAATTTATTTATGACACTTAACATATATGTTCAATAATTAAGTATATTTATATTATTAACAATGTTTTTAATAAAGGGCTAGAGCTGTTGGAATTCATGGAGACAAATCCCAATCAGAACGTGATCATGTATTGAAACGTAAGAATAAAATTCATTTAAATATTTGTGAACATAAGATAGGTTTGTTATTAATTTTTTTGTTAGAATTCAGAAATGGAACTGCTGCCAATATTTTGGTTGCTACAGATGTTGCTGCCAGAGGTTTAGGTAATTATAAAATTTGTTATTTGACAATTTTTTTTCTTCTTATTACTCTTAGTCCTAACTTTTGTTTGCAGATGTTGATGATGTGAAATTTGTTATCAATTTTGACTATCCCAACAATTCTGAAGATTATATTCACCGAATTGGAAGGACTGGTAGGTCATCATCAAAGGGTACATCATACACATTCTTTACCCATTCTAACAGCAAGCAAGCTAAGGACCTCGTAGCTATACTCACTGAAGCCAACCAACGAATTGATCCTAAATTAGCTGCGATGGCAGCACATTCCTTCTGTAAGTTTTCAATAATTTAACATTTATTTTTATTTATGAGTAACTAATCATGATGTTTTAGCGAGTGGTGGGAACAAATCGTGCGGTGGTGGAGGAGGTGGAAGACCAGCTTACAGAAAATTTTAAGGATATGCGTACAATATTTTATGTGTTAAAATGATCAATTTATTGCTTTTGTCTCTTACAATAATTATAGTAGATTGATGTATATTGTAAGCTATGATGTCTTATTCAATTTCAACAATTGTGTATTCTAAAACTTGATGTTGGAATTAAATTGTGAGTTTTCTAGATTTGTCTATTTGTTTTTAAAACCCTTAAAGCTTCAACAATTACGTATTGGTTTTTACTATTTAGTAAATTTGTATTGTAACAAGGGTGATATTTATATGTAGGATTAAGTGTTAACATTTTTTTCAGTAAAATTATTGTTTATAATGTAGATTACTATTATTAGTAACTACTTTTAATGGAAATAATTTGGAAGAGGGTGATTGTTTTCCACGTAGGGTCGAAAGACAGCTTTGTATCAGGTGGCCTTGAAACAAAAAAAATTATAATCAATATGTATGATGAGTAGATGAATGGTAACACGTTTTTCAACTGGTTGGAGAATATAATACGGTGTAGTCTAGGAAAATGCCTAATACGTCAACCAATAATGCCCATGTTATTAAATTGTTAAAGGTCAAAGGCGAATTAATTAATAGATCTGTGGTAATCTCTGAATTATGTGATATAGTAAAACGGATTTAACCTAAGCATGTTAAATATGTAATAGACAGAGTTAACCAAAACAACTGGACAACTACCATATCATTGTGAAATAAAACCTGTTAAACTAGTGTGGTCTTTCGTGGAAAATCATACAAAGATGAACATCACCACCTATATATTATGTTATGTGAAATCCTTATTGTTGGAAGGTAAAGAATGAGTGTACAACACCACGTAAAAAAAATTTTTTGGAAATACAAAATCGGTTGAAGACATACGAGATTGATTTCATTGTAGGCGGAATGTTCGCAGAGTAAGAACCTGTAGTAATGACACTGAAGCAGCTATCATATTCCAGACCTTTTAATGTATATAATGATCAACATATTTTAAAGTAACTTTGAAGCTAGGCAATGTTGTCCGCTGAAGAAGAATATCATCATGGCCTTCTGCTGCTGATGTTAAACTACCTATTTAATAGAATCAAATAATCATATATTAACTAAATATAGAACCAAAAACTACTTAAAAAACAGAAAACTTGTTTTTATATATAACATACCGATTAAATGTATGCAGGGTTATACAATTTTCAAGTTATGGAATTTGTCAATTGTATAAGGTTATTATATTTCTTATTAATTTTGTAGTAAAAGAATCATTGTAGCAACATCGGCCCTCCAGTGGAAGGCCTTTACAAAAATTATTGATCAACGATAAACCTAACGATTCCCAGTAAGAGGTACATTAGGAAAAGAAATTTAGTAGCACACTTATATCAGAGGCTTACTTATAGGCGCCGAGTCATGACCGACGTGTTTCTCAATGACGCTTGTCGAATGTTCGAACAGTATTTCTTGTCGTTCGATCGACTGGCGGACGTGAACACCGTATCCACCTGCTTTTTATCGCTCTGAACAACGTCTGTCTAAAGTCAAAGCTTTGGATCTAAAGGAGGAACCGTACAGGTTGCGTCCACTGTGACAACGTCTTATTTATTTATTTAAATGAAGTTATAAAAAAAATGATTTATGTTAGAATCCACTACCAGAATAAATATTTAAAGTATACAATACAATTATATTATCAAAAAAGATATTAGTATTAGCAAGTAAAAAAAAAAAAAACAATAGATTTTATTCCAAAATCCATTGTAGGAATACTGTGATGGGAAAGAGGAAATAATATAACATTTTTAAATATAACTTACGGATTTAAAATATGCAGGATTATACAATTTTCGAATTTTGGAAATTGTCAATTATAAAAGTTTTTTATTTTTGTTATTAATTTTGTAGCAAAAGTATCACTAGAGGAGCTATCATAATCAAGACCTCTGGATGTTTTTAATAATCAAGCAGATTTCAATGATTTTTTGATGCTAGTAGAGGTTGTCATTCTGTAGAATATTTTCATAATAACCTCCTGCTGTTGAATTAATAATATCTTTTGGATAGAATCAATTAAATAGTAATATATTACATAAGTATATAACCAATGTCTTAAGCATCACTGGTATTATCGATAAACATATACATTTTTTCCTTTATAACTATATTGATTTAATATATCTTTTAATATACTAACAATAGTGAATTATATTATTAGTAGGTTTCTTTTTTATTTTACAACAAATTATAGTTATTATTTAATTTTTGATCTTATAATAATAATTATATATATTTTGTCAGTTAAGTCAAATGTCTATAATGTAAATATGAAGGATATAATAAAGTAATTTATCAATTCACAAATACCTTGCGTTATGAGGAGGCCTCGGAACATTATACATTTACATATTTGTTAGGGAACAGCATATTAACAATCTGATTCGATATAAATTCGTTTTTTTATACCTACAGTCAAAATGCAGAAATTTATGTTGCATATTGTATGCAACATAAATATGGACATCATATATAATACGGTAGGTATACTTACTATATTACTTACTCACTTCGGAAAGTAATATCACAAGAATACGAACATGCCTTTACTAACTATTAAAGATGCGATATCAATTATTCTTTTAATAACCTTTAGTATGCCGATATATTAACATTTTATGCTTCGGTCCGTTCGTTGGTAAGTATAGTTGCAATCCGCGATTTAGCCGTTTGATTTTATTACTTTTTAAAAAATAGATTTATTTATATTTAATCATTTTTTTCTTTTTCATTCTCAATACACCCACTAATAAAATATTAACAGATAAAGTGCACTCGTGTATACGCAGTACGTATTTTCCAATGTTTATCTGTCGAACTTATTCGTTTTATAATCGCAAAACAGCCTAACATAAAACTTGTAGATGGTAAAATATATATTAATTTTCACTTCTCTAAGAGTTACGAGTCTGTTCCAGAATTCTTTTTTATTTTATTGGAGTTGTTTTCATATATTCTTTTGTATACTTAATTAAGTATATATATATATATATGTGTCAGTTTGAGTAACTCTAAAAGGTAACATTCTGAATTCCATTTTAAATTCGGACCCGCTCCGTTGACTAAATCGTTATTATTCATCATTTTCTACGCTACAATATGATAGTGTCTAATAGAAATTCGTCTCGTGTCTGCCGGCGTCTCCAAGTAAACTATTGTCGTCAATCGTAGGACGTAGAATTGTATCTTCTAAAATAAAGAAAGAACGCAATAATAAGTCAATTAATCTTCATATTCATAAAATAAAAATTAAATTTTCCTGTTGAATTATTTCATACAAATTTGTACACATTTTACGTTTACAAGGCCGACTGTCGGCAAGTGGTTCGTTGCCATTATCAGTTGTATTGGTGGGGATCGACGAGTTTTCGTCCGCCGCGCAATCATGGTCACTGGGCGAACACAACATAGCCAACCAGTGGTGGCACGCCCGTCGATGTCATGCCACCAGTTATTTTGTCTTCTGCCGTTATCCCCTCTTCTTGTTCCGCGGTGCCCACAGCACACTTACGTTTCGTGGTGGCACTCGTTTTCATGACGGCCGATTTTTTTTTCCTGCAGACATTTTCGTTTTTATATTAACGTGTTTGTGTATATTGTGCGTGTCTCGTTTGTCGTCGTTTTTTAATGCGTCGTGTAATTATAATAATGACGTGCCGTCGTCGATCCTACTACTACTATTGAGTCGCATCGGATAGAAGAAAAAAGAAGAAAAAAAAACCAAACCTGGCGGCGACCACACACGGTGGTTGTTGTGGTTCCGCGTTTGCAATTGACGACGCAACCACGACGACAAGCCCGTTTCGGAATGAAAACTCACTCGCTTCAACTCGGCCGCCGCCTCTTAAACCTTGGTGATATTTTACAACAGTAATTAATTTTATTTCGACTACCGCCGAACGTGGAAATCTGTGTACTAATAGCGACGGTGCACGTGGTTTTTTTGTTGACGTGTTGTTTCGCCACTCCGACATTTACCACGTAAGAACTGCCGTAATGCACCTGTCAGCAAATTGGTTTTTCACTGAACAAAAAAAATAAAACCGCCTGGCGCTGGTCTTATCGTTGTCAACATCAATTTTAACATTCCATTCCATTACGAATGAGTTGTTTACCACCACCATGTGTTTTCGTCGAAAATATTATTGATGTTTTCCTACTATGGCACGGGTCGGTCGATTGAATATGTGGAACGAATACAGAAGTGGATATACCAGCAAGCCAATGATTAAGTTATTCAAGAATTGTCCCAAGACTCATGTCCGACGAAAATCATAAGAGTACTATTTAATGATATTTTGTTTTGAGGACCGACAAAGCACATTTCAATTTTAAATATGTTTCTCGGATTATACTTAATTTTGATATTATTTGTAGGTCCTCAACACAAAGTATCGTTAAAAAGTATTCATGTAACTTTCGTCTTGCGTGGTGTCTGACGACATATTCTATAATGCCCCAGGACCTGGATTAGTAAACAATACAAATGATTACGGTAATCAAGAATTGAATGAGGGGCCATATATGACGAAAATCATACGAGTACTATTTAATGATATTTTGTTTTGAGGACCGATAAAGCACATTTTTTTTTTTTTTTTTTCATTAATAATATACACAATCTGTACACAATGAGGTACAATAAGAGTATGAGCTATAGTACAATAGGAAATTGAAAAATTTGAATGAAGAAGCCACCCACTGATGACACTTTCGGTTTTTAATTATTTTATTTTAACCTATTTTGGATTAAGGGTTTAGCAGGTCTCTACACCATTCTCGCTTAAGGCGCCGAGGAAGGTTACCAGGGATGGTTAAAGCAGCTAGATTTTTTATCAGTGCGTTTGGATGAGTGTTTAAGCATAGGTGAAACCGTTTATAATAATTTTTTGCCTCTTCTTGAATTGTTTTTATGTGTAGGTCTTTATGCAGGGTGTGATTTGATACATATGGTGGAAAGTTGGTAATTTTTCTTAATGTCATATTTTGGAACCTTTGAATTTTATTTAGGTTAGAAATTTTTGCTTTGCCCCAAAGCTGTAAGCCATATGTCCAAATTGGTTTTAAGAGAGAATTGTTGATAAGTAATTTAATATTTAGTTTTGAATGTTTGTTGTTGACGATTAGGGTTTTGAGCATTCGTAAGCGGGTGTTTAATTGCAATCTTTTGGCTTTGATGTGGTGAGCCCATGATTATTCGTACGACATCCCCAACTTTGATGTTTGGCGTTAAAGTCACTTCCAACTATAAAATTGTTGCCAAAGGTACTAAAATAGTTATTAAAGTCTGCAATTGTAACTGCATGTTTTGGAGGTGAGTATAGCGCAGCAATTGTTACAGGGATATTATTTATATTAATTAAAATCGCACATGACTGTAAGAAATTCTGACAGAAGTTTGGGAGAGGTTGGAACGCTATTGTGGATTTAATTAGTATGGCAACTCCACCGTGAGCCGTATTATCTGGGTGATTGACTTTCAGTAATTTGTAACCTGGAATATGTACATTAGAGTATTGCGTAAAATGTGTTTCCGTAATTAATGCAATATCAATACGTTGGTTTTGTAGTACTGATTGGATTTCAGTTACATGATTCCTTAGGCCATTTGCATTGAATAGTAGAATTAAAAGGGATTTATCTGTGTGTGAGTTATTAATCATTTTTTATTATCTAAAAGACTGGTTATTACTTTGGTAAGTAGAGATATTAAAGGATTTATTAGAGATTTGAACTCTTCTAGAAAACATGTTTTATTGATATCAGCTGCCGGTGGGGGCAGATGATGATTTGAGGATTGGCCTGAAGTGGCCTGAGCATAGGATAGGGAGGGGTTTATGTAGTGTCATTAGCAGGGTGGCTGTCTTTTACAATACGTGACTTATTACCAATATTATCTGACAAAAAGAAATGATTACTAGTGTCAGGTTTTTTGCGTCGTTGGAGGTCCTTGTATACCGCACATCCTTTATAACTGGCTGGATGGCTCCCGTGACAGAGTGCACACATTGGTGGAGCATCGCGTGGATTTGGACAGGCAGATGATAGGTGGCATGCGCCACAGCGAACACATCGTGGTGGATAGCCACAGTACGTTTTGGTGTGGCCGTAGTTCTGGCAATTTAGACACTGGCTTATGGTTTTGGCTTTGAAAGGTTCCTCTACTTTAATTTTTGTGTGTAATAGAGACGTCAATTTGTATATATCATTTGACTGGCTGCTGGGTTCCAAATCGACAAAAAATAGTGGTAATGGGTGCTTGTTTGTTTTGTGTAGAACATTGGTAATATTTCTTACTTCAAATTGACGAAGTTCTAATTCAGATTTTATAAGATTAGTTGGCGTTGATGGATGCAGGTTGCGAATTACAACTCTGACAGGTTTATCTTGTTGAAGTTGATAGGTGTGGTATTCGGCTTTTTCTTCCTTTAAATACCGTATTAAAGACCTATACGTATCTGGAGTGCTAGTTTGAATTTTTAGTTTGTTTGTAGATGATTTACAGACAAAGTTATCAACACCGATTAGTTCTATAAGTACTGTGCATAATTCCGGAAAGTCCTCGACGCCTCTTATGAAAACTGGGGGAGGAGCTTTGATTGGTGGGTCATTTGTATTTGTATTTTCAGTCTGTTTGTTAGTGGCAGTATTTTTGGTAGTGTCATTGAGCGGGTTGTCATTTAGACCATCCATCTGATTTGAAGCCTGAACTTCGTTTGAAGCGAGAACCACAAATCGATTTGCTGACGCGAATATTTTTTTACTTGGTTTAGGTTGATACTCACGTGGAGAGTTAGGCTCAGAATTAGAAGAATTGGAGTGGATTCTTTTAGATTTTTGTTGTATGGTCCATCCTTCATGTGGTTGACTAATATTTGCACCAAGTGATAGGTAAGTTGGAGGTTTTATGATTATTTACGATTTTTATTGGGGATACGATATTATTGCTGTTTTTTCTGTTCATTTTGATTAAATGAGTTTAGTGTAAATAGAATTAATGAGTTTCTAAATAATACAATATCAGTCGCGATTAGTACGATGATAAAGCTAGTGGAATTGCGATAGCGTAATGATTTGATATATAATAACAAGACCGTATGCATTAAAAACACTGACAATATCACTAAGGACATAATATTTTTTCAATTTATTTGTGTGCAGACTTATGTTAAAGAGAAGAGTAAATAGAATAACTTAATAGTCTATGTCACATCTTTGATTAACCGGATAGAGAAAAAAAAAAAAAAAAATAAAAATATAAACGAATGGTCGTTATACGGAAATGACTAATTAGCATAGAGCGCACTAACGCACGTGAGTACCGATCGGCGACTATCGCTATAGCTCATTTTAATATTAAATATGTTTCTCGGATCATATTTAATTTTGATATTATTTGTAGGTTGTCAATGCGAAATATTGTTAAAAAGTATTGTAATTTTCGTTTTGCTTGGTCTTCATTTCAAATTCGTCCTGAACGCAATAAAAAGTTCCATCGAAGAAATTGGTCTGGTCGATGAATATTAATAGTTCCTCTGTCAAGAAACCTGTGACGTTAGATCTGTGCAACGATATCATATTCGGTTTCGTAATACAAATTTGATATGCAGATAAACAATTATCGAGGTTAGTGTAATCTGTTTAATAATATTGTTAAATGTAAAAAAAAAATACTAACAATTTGAAAAATACCCAACAAATGCTTTTTCATTTTTGCGGTTATATTTGTTTTTATAGGCTTAAACTTTAATAGTAGTTTTTGTATTTTCCAGATCAATATTAAAATAACTAATGGCCAAATATTGCGTATATCCATGAACATATATTAGTAATGTAAAATTCATCCAGAGTAGAATATTTCCACGTTAAAGACAGTTCGAATACAATTGTATAAGTTTGTGAACACGAATCCAACTGCCAGCCAAAATTAGAATATTAAAAATATTCACGTGAGTTTGTTTGTATTTATTTATTCAAGTTTTGGTCATTTATTAAACAAAATCAAACTATCTTGGCACAGTTCTATTATAATGTGCGATTTAAATAAATTTGTATTGATTTATCCTTTAATGCAATGTCAGTAATTTTTAAAAGAGAAATAAATTAGCATATGGTATGTGTGTGTGTGTGTATTGAAAACATTTTTTTATCAATTACATTTTTATTTTTCTATTAGACATGGATATAGATGAGTTACAGAGATCTTGTTTGTGGGATGGTGACATTTAAATTGACCAATTCGTTAGGCCAGCACTTCATGAACGACAAACATTCATTACAACCAATTTCAAAAGTTTATGTTTATAAACTGAAAGAGCAGTTTACAATATTTGTTTGATTCAATTCAGTTGTGTAATTAAATGTAATTATTTTATAGTCAGTAAGTTTATATTATAATATGTTAAGTGGTTATTTGTGAAAAAGGCTTTTAGAAAAATAAGATATTTTTTATTTACAATTTTATATGAAAATAAATATTTTACGACAACATACTCATTCAAATTAATGATAATAAGATTTTAAAATAATTATTTTTCAAAGAAAAAAATAAAAAAGATTCTGACAACCTTTTTAATAAATAACAGACTCAATTTGAACAAATACAAAAAATAAAAAAAATAATGTAATAATGAAGTATGTAACAACACTGTATAGTCTATATGAAGGCAAATGTTTCATGTTATTTTTATAAAAAGAGAATCTTTTGTGCCTGGATTAATTGCCAGATAACTGTATTGTATTTAATTAGATAAATGTTTCATGTTGTACGATTAAGATTTAAAATAATATATATTTTTAAATACAGTTTTTTTTCCTTAATTTCAAGATTTTAAATATAAGTCTAGTTAGTATATGGTTAACATTGTATTTTTGTTTATATATTTCACTGGAGATATTGAAAAAATGCACAAGATTAATCAATTTTGATTATATTTAAGAAGTTTTGGTACTGTTTAAGTCAAAGTCACTATCTAGACAATCAAATGAATGCCCATCATAATTATGTTTCTCATAGCTGTTTTTGAAAATGTCCTAGAAGGACCGTACAATCTTGAGAAGAATAGGAACACTGGTATTAAATATTTAGAGTGATTAGGATGTTTTTTTTGTTTTATTTATGTTTACTAGAAAAAATGGAAAACAAACATATTTGTCTATACACATATGTTTTATGGAAAGGTGAATTACCCTGTAAACACTAAACGCATTACAAATTTAACAAAAAAATTGAATTTCGATTTATAAAAACATACCTACTGGGTGACCATAATCTATATACACATCACAATAATTAGTTTTTTTTTTTTTTTGTGAAATATTTAATAAGTTGTGTATTCAATTGATTAAATTAACTAAATTTTTTTATTAGCAAATTAATATATTTTATGAAACCATTGTAATAGTTAGTAGATATCGGTTGTAGAAATAATACAAGTATCGGTGGTGTTGCAAAATCATTTCAATAAACAAGTATATAATTTTTAATAAACTAGAAACAATTTTTAAAATATAAACACAGTTTTATCGTTAAAAGTTGATTATGAAAGAATAACGTACAATAATGTAAAGGTATTGTAATTACAGCAGCATGAAATTGTCACTTACAATATCTACTAATATTGTATTTGCTATAGAATTTCACTATAAAAGTTTTTTTTTTTGGTTTTGTTTAATTGCCTATACTATAATTTTTTGCTATATTTTCTTTGAAATATGCTTGATCATTATAAACATTAAAAGGTTTGAAATATGATAGCTGCTCCAGTGATACTTTTGTTACAAAATTAATAAGAAATATAATAACCTTATACAATTAACAATTTGAATAATTTGAAAATTATATAATCCTGCTTATTTTAAATCAGTATGTTATATATAAAAAAAAATCGTAATTGATGGTACCTTACTTAACATTTTATTGTGCGGTTCTCGATAGGTCTCGGCGTGTAGCCAGCCAAAGCTGTCCTTTGAAACTCGTAGTTGATGTCTGGTGGCTGCAGCGATTATAAAACAAAATGGATCATCATACCTGCAAATTATTGAAACATAAGGTATGGTTACTTGTTGAGTTCGTGGTACTGAAAGTGTAATTGGCATTTAAAGATGGATACTTACAAGAACGACTGCGGGATGACACTGGGACAATTTAATATCAACTAAATTTGTGTGGTTACATTTCAGCCTGGAAACGCTGATCGCCGTTAAAAACTAAAATTGGACCTAAGACTAATAGATCGACATGCATAATTATTTTAAGATTAAATATGCGCGTGGTTATATGAAAGATATTAAAGAATCAATACTAACTTGAGTGACGATGGTTTATCGATATTCAAATCGTTAACTTTATCTTCTTATGTTTGGTCATATGTTGATTATTCGATTTTGAATCAGCGTGAACATTTTACTTGTAATGAGACATGAACAGCAATCGGCGATCCTTTATCAGATTATTGGTTTTAACTTCAAAATAATAATTTATTAAAGATTCATTTTTTATAATAATAGCAAGAGCAACGGGACAGTTGTGTATAGTACGATATTAGACCTTAGCGGCTTTAGCAACCAAACAATTATTTACTGATTGAAATTCACAAGATAACGACAATGTCAATTCACTGAATTGAAAAATAACAATACGATACCAAGAGCGAGAACATAATCTACAATATGGTAGTAACCACTAAGTTTCTTATCAAAAATTGTTATCGGAACGTACTATCGTTGTTTAAAAGGACCATTTTTAAAACTATGTACTTGATGTTCTTTTTTGTAAATTAAATTTCGACAATTTTTAATTCGATTTAAATTGGCCGTGTTCAAAGTAAATTTCTAACATTCAAAGTATGACCCTGGTAACTATTCGTGTCTACTGATATTTTAATTGTTATAATTTACCCATTTAATGTTTTGAAGATCGATCGAAATTCAACTTTTCCAAAATGCAACGGTTTTTTGAATGGTGTGACTCTACCGGCGAATCTTAGTTGACAGGATTTTTTTGACCAGTCATCACCTATAAAAGTTTAAATAAATTGAAATATCACTCTATAATCCATATGATTCTATTAGAATACCTGAGATAATTTTAATTTTGTATGGATATAGGTTCAAATAAACAACAATCATCTACAGATGATTTTATTTTTCACATAGACTTAAATACTTGTGTATACTTCCAGTAGGTGAAGCTACTACAAAAAAAAAAAAAAAAAGGTGTTTTTAACTACTTGGGTTTGAAATATTTTGCAACAAATTGCGAATCTTAGTTATTGTAAACCTTATGAACCATAATCCATAAAATAATTTGATAACAAAGTATTATACCTAGTCTCGGGATTATCAAACGGGCAGCCTGCATCTGCATTCGAAATCAACTAATATCTAGGCTTTCATCAATATCAGCGATTGGAAACATTTTGTATTCTACAAAAACGTATAGTTTGCTCTGGCCGGTTATAATGTCTCTGACTAGTGTCGCCATAACCAAAAAAAAAAATTAAACAAATTAATTTGATTAGCAAAAATATAAGTACAAAGATTTGATCTGGAAATAATCTCCAAACACTTGATTTGTTTTTTTAATTTAGTAAATCACATGTACCGTAATTGTAATAAAATCTCTTTTTTTTCAATAGATGCAGTCTAGTTCTGTTAGTTCAAGACTAACAGACACTCATCTGAATTCAGTAATAAAAGTGGCTTGTCCAATAAAATTTCACCCAAAAGTTTTGGCAGAAAAGAAATTTAAAATATTGCAAACATCAGTAAGAAATTACTAGTTAGATTTTTTTTAATTAAAATAATAAATAATATTAAATTAAATTGTACTAGTTGTGTTAAAAATAAAAATTTTTATAACATAATTTTTTTTTTTTAATTTTATATGCAACCCCCATAGTAAACTGTATTCTATATATATAATCCAATTAATACTTTGAGTTTTTCAATAATAAAAGGAAAAAAAATATCTATTTAATTTTGTAAAATAATAAGTCATTATTTTGTGTTGGAAATGCTTCTTATAGTAAACTGGGAACAATTTATAAAATTCTCCATAGATAATTTTAATTTGCTATACCTACATAAAAGTACCTACACAAATATACCATAAATAAATGGCCTTACTTAACATGTTTTTTAAGAGACTAATTTAAGTTATATTCCACTGCTTAGAAAAATTAATAGAACTCAAAATGAGAAGTAGAACGTTAAGTTGACCATTGTAAGACTAAGTTAAGTTATGATCCAATGTATAATGTATAATGATCGAACACGATACATTAGGATAGGATTCATAACCAGCAGTGGTGCCGGCAGAACGGCGGTGGTGAGGAGAACAAAAATCTGACTTGCAACTTAGTCGCTGTATCACCGTTTATAACTGGTTAATGTTTGATAATGAAACTAATATACCAACAGGTCAACCTACAAATTGTTGTAACATTAGGTAAGGCGTATACTTACAATTCAGATGAGACGAACACCTGGGAAATTTAATACAGATACAATTAATGTGGTTCTCGATTTGACTCAGCGTGCAGGCGGCAGTATTTGAAAATAATAGTTTAGTTTATGTCTTGTGGCTGGCGATTGTCAAACCAATCGGGTGATCATACATACAATATTCGGCAGTGAAACTAATTTACTAATATACGGGTCGATTTGCCTAATTATTTCCACATTAAGTAGGCGCTTGATAATAATTTAGTACAGAAATTGTATTCATCGACAGTTAAAAGATTCGATACTAACGAGAATGACGGTGGTATATCGATATTCAATTCAATCTTCTGTTTGGTCGTATGTTGAACATTCCATTTTAAATCAGCACGGACCATATTAATTGTAATAAGACATGAACAGCATACGGCGATCGTTCATATCATACGATTTAACTTTAAAATAATAAATTATTAAAGATAACATATTTATAATAAAAACTAAAGCCACACTACAGTTGTAGATAGTACAATGTCGAAATCTAACCCGTACAATTCCTTACCGAATAAATTTTAAAAGATCATTACAATGGTAAATTAAACTAATTGTAAAATAACATTATAATACAAAGGTCTAGGATATATCCTACAAAGTGGCAACGGTTAGATTTTCTTATCAAGAATAGTTATCAGTCTGTACTATCGATGATAAGGACAATTTTTGATATCGTCTACTCAATATTCATACTCCTAAATTTGTTTTCGGCATTTCTTTATTGGAATTAAATTGACTGTGTTCGAGGTAAATTTCCAACATTTAGAGCATGACTCTTTTAACTATTCGTGACTACTGTTAATTTCATTGTCATAATGTACCCGTTTAATGTTTTGCAGGAAACCCACAATTTTGAAAGCTGGAATTATATGCTGGAAGTGGAACATCGTGTTGTTACCTATCAATGTAAGTATACAATGTATCTTTATTTCCCTTGCTCGATCCGAATTCGATCACTAAACTACAGAATTTACATATACTAGGTTCAAACTCATGTGGTGTTTTTTTTTTATTAAATAAGGACACAGGTATATAATGACGATTAGCAAATCTTTAATTTCGTCTAGTTTCAAGTATAAATTGTTCTTAAAACAATGAATAACAACCACCCACTACTATGTATTAATTGATAATTTTCTATGTCAAATAGTTCAAAATTATGTTTGGGACTAATATTACATGACTACATCACAACAATATTTCATTTACTTTGTCATTTGTTAACTGAATGAAACTAAAATAATCAGTATACAAAATATTAAATTAATTTCAAATATAAGTAATAATATTTATCTATATAAATTTCAGTACTTTTTTCAATATAGTTAATTAGATAGGTTTACATAAATACTATACACTGTAAAAAGAAAACAAATAAAATGTAAATTAATGCATTTATGATAGAGTAAAATATATTAATCTAGTTTAATAGTTTTCAATACAAACACATTCACAATGACAAATATAAATAAATAAATGATTATGATAATGTCATTTTTACAAATTATTTTCACTGTATTAATAAGATTTATTTTAGTTTCTATATCAAAATAAATACTCAATCATTGATAACTTTTTATTTGCTATATTAATAATATTCAAGTAATATTTTTGTTTGTATTTATTTTTCCAATTTGTTTACTCATAAAATACATATTATTTATAATTTTATAGGTTTTCTCATTATCATTTGATTTATATTTTTTTTTAACTTGTATTTATAAATAATTTTATGTTACCTTTGAAACAACTTTAAATAATTGAATACTACTTATCAATTATTTATACTGTTCTGATGTATTATTTACGATTCATTATCACAATGAGTCAAAAATCAATTTTAAATAAACTATATCTACAACTATGAGAATTCTTTTCCTGCCCAGGAACAATCTGGTGTATCAAGACCAGGAGACTGCAGATGGCGACCTAAAAACTAGCTACTTACTTTTTGAGTATTAACCTATGTACCTAGTAAGTTTTATTAAAATTAGGAGGTACTTGCTTGATATAAATAAATAATTTTAATTTACAGAGCAATTTGTTGACAGTCGAACACGAAATATGCCAAGGTATACAGAGAAGATCAGACCTATTGGACACCCAAATCAGTCATTTTGTGATTCTAAAAATTTACATTATAGATACTAGGATAGCTGAGCAGCAGATATTGTATGTGAGTATAAACACCAATGAATTCCACTATAGTATATATTAAAATTGAATAACACTGGTTAAAAAATCAAAAATAATTAAGTTCATTTGCATAATAAAGTAGTCTCATAGATAAAGTAAGTTGCCTTTTGAATACTAAATAATTAATTTCAAATATAAGCAACAATACTTAATTATCTAGGTACATTTCTGTACTTTTTTTTAAACTAAAAACTGGATAAATTTCAATATAATTAATTAGATGGGTGGTTTACATAATTATTAATATTTACCAACACAAATTACTTAAAATCTCCTATGTAATTACAATAATAATATAGTACCCAGATCCTTAATTATTGATTATTTGTTGTGTTTTATAGGAGACACCAGATACTTCCCAAGTTTCTTTTTCTTGACATTGCAAATCTATGATATATGATTACATTAGTATTAATCATACATGATTACCTTATATGTAATTTAGCTCTAATATCATAGAATGTATGTATAGTTACACTTAATGAAATAACAAAAATAATCTTACAAATGTATAGATTATTAAATTAAGGGTATTTTCAACTCAACCATGGATAATCAAAACTGTGGATAAGGAGAGATTACTGTATTGACAAATGAAATTCTCTTTTTTTCCTTAATAACTAATTTAAACTTTCTAACTTACATTGTTCATTTTTTTTTCTATGGGAATAATTGTATTTAATCAAAACAAGCTGATGCACTATAAATGTGTACCAGGTTACCATATTATATTTTATACTTTTGCTACAAAATTAATAAGAAATAAAAATACCTTATACAATAGAAAATTTCCAAAATTTGAAAATTGTATAATCCTGCATGTTTTTAATTTGTAAGTTATTTATAAAAAAAAATATTTTTTTTTTTCAGTAGACTTTAGTTATATACTTATGAAATATATGACTATTTAATTGATTTTATCCAAAATGTATTATTAGTTTAACAGCAGAAGGTCATGATAAAATACTATTACAGAAGGATAACCTTGGCCAGCCTCCAAGTGTCATTGAAATATGCTTGATCATTATAAACATTAAAACATCTGGAATATGATAGCAGCTCCAGTGATACTTTTAATACAAAATTAATAAGAAATATAATAACCTTATACAATTGACCATTTCCATTTCATTAAGTTTTTCTAGATATAATTTACCGATTAAAAGTATGGAGGATTATACAATTTTCAAATTATGGAAATTGTCAATTGTATAAGGTTATTATATTTCTTATTATTTTTGTAGCAAAAGTATCAGTGTAGCAGTTATCATATTTCAGACCTCTGGATGTTCATAATGATCAAGCAGATTTCAGTAATTTATTGATTAATTGACTAACCTAACTGAAAGCACTTAATCTTCCCATGTACCTTCTAAAAACCATCACATCTTTATTATTATATACATTATTATTATAGACTCATATTGTAGAGTAGAAAATGATGAATAATAATGATTTAGTACTAATTTAAAGTGGTATTCAAAATGTTACCTTTTAGAGTTACTCAAACTGTCACATATATATATACTTAATTAGGTATACAAAAGAATATATGAAAACATCTCTAAAAAAATAAAAAATAATTCTGGAACAGACTCGTGAAGCTTAGAGAAGTGTAAAAATTAATATTTATTTTACCATCTAAACGTTTTATGTGTGGCCGTTTTGCGATTGTAAAACGAATAAGTTCCACAGATAAACATTGGAAATTACGTACCGCGTAGATGGGAGTGCATGTTATCCATTAATATTTTATCGATGGCTGTATTGAGAAAAAAAAGAAAAAAATGATTAAATATAAATTAATCTATTTTATAAAAAGTAATAAAATCAAACGGCTAAAACGCGGATTGCAACTATTCTTACTTACGAACGGATCAAAGCATAAAATATATGTATATCGGCATACTAAAGGTTATTACAAAAATAATTGATATCGCATCTTTAATAGTTAGTATGGACATGTTCGTATTCTTGTGATATTACTTTTCGAAGTGAGTAAGTAAGTAAGTTAGAAAGTATACCTACCGTACTATATACGATGCCCGAGGGCTACGATAATTATTAAACTTAAACTTTATCCTCGATGCCGGTTTTCAGTACAATCGATTTACGTTATCCCGCTAAATCTATAAAAGTTTTTTTTTGTTTTTTCGCTTTTCTCTCTGTTTTTTAATTTTTTTTTTTTTTTTTTGTATGCCAAGTATGCGTGTACTTAATTATTATTACGTACCTACGCCGAGTTCTGTATTAGTCCGATTAATGTCAATTAAATTTACATTTATTTCGTACGAAATAACTTTTCCACTACGACGCTTAGTTTTCGAAATATTTACGAAAAACGGGAATGTCTCTTATCCTGCCCCACCACACCCTATTCTGCCTAATCTCCGCAGCCCCCGGCTGGTGATTTTTAGTATGATTTACCCGGGCGGGATCGCTTAAACCGATACCCCGGTTGCATTTATTTGCTAATTTCGGGTCTTAGTTGACTGTACTAGAAGGGACGCCGCGTAATGAAACTGCGCGTGACGCTCTCGAAGGGCCCGTGTGTAGATTACTGATGTCGCGGAATCGTTTTTTAATAAAACAAAATAGGTGAAAATGACTAAACAGTTTTTAAAGAATAACAATAAACGTGTAGGTCGACACTTTGATAACTGCGTGTGCTCTTGAAATCAACGAGTAAGCCGCATCGTGCCTACATTAAGGATAGTTTATAATAATTTCGGTATTGCAAAAATAATCGCATATAATTAATTTTTTTAAAATATAGAGGCAATTCAATACCTTGGTCTGGCCCGTACTGGCCCACCGGGTTTCCGGGGTTTCGATAAACAGATAAAATCGGATAAAACTTAGATTAAATTTCTCCAAAAAAAAAAAAAAATAAATATATATATATTATTTTTTTTTTTTCGGGCATATTTTAGATTGTTTGCGTAGTTACAAATGTATTGGTTTTTTTCGTATTGCTGCTGTTTTGTCCGTATGATTTAAAATTATTTTTCTAATGAAAAACCTTTAGAATCAGCAGATTTAATATTATTTAATTACAATCGATAACCGTGGCGCGCTCTCACGGATTTGCTTAATAACTCAATGGAATATTTCCTAAATAGAGGCTTTAGCCAGTAATTTTATAAAAATTTTTAAAAAGAATAGTTACCGTTAATGTCGACAGACATTAAAATTTAAATATCATACTAAATTCGTTAAAAATACGAAAAGCTAAATTTTTTGTAGCCGTCAGTTAATTAACAAATAATTATAAATTTCCATAGTTTTGCACAACTTTATCGACAATTGTTTTACCGAGCTATACTTACGTAACAATGTTGTTATTTAAAAAATTGTTTTGCCCATATTTAATTTAATAATTACATGTTTTAAGTAAAATAATATTTAATATGCATACAATATTATGATGATACAACATATGCCGCTAAAACCAAAAGCAGTGGAAGGTGGATATGAAGATCATAGACCTATGTATAATAGTAAAGATCACACCAGTGTAGGTTGAAAACAATGGTGCTAGATTTTAAACGAAAAAAATGTCTGGCGGCGAATAAATAAACCGGGAAGAAACAATAGCAGCAAAGTGTCAATGTTCCTGTGTTATTAAAAAAACAATTAAAATAAACTTATTGACAAATACTCACAAATGAATTGGAACAATAAACAAAAAAAAATTGTATTATATTTAAGAATATTTTTAATATATTCATTTCAACTATCCATGAAAAAAAAAAGAAATGGTCTGAAGTAATTTATACATTATTAAATAACGTAATTTTCGGTAAGAACTTTTTCTTTCAATTATAACATATAAAAATGTATAATTCAAAAACCAATTTCGCCGTGATGTGAGTAAAACTGAGCTCTGCAATCATATTACGGGAAAAAATACCGACTACGGCCGAAAACAGTCGAAACATAATACTGAAGAATCAGTAAACACCGTGCCAATACGAAAACACGAACGACCATTGAATTTAATAGAAATGTATTTTCTAATATGAAAAATATAGAGTTAATATCTAATATAGTTGTTGATGAAGAATTAATCAATATAGCCACTGTCTTTTTATGTGTTAGGCGGTAAACGAATGTAACCGGTGGGGGGAAATGATAATAAACATTGAGGGAAAACACGACTCCGCTATGGTGCCAACGGACACGGACAATACGATTGTTCTTATGTCATGAGTAACGGCGGCCAGAAAGGCCGGCATTTCATTTCATGAGTACTCCTCGCAATCGGATTGGCTGTCGCATAACACAATGAGCGCAACCCCCTCATAACGATGTCATCTTGCTTCGGCACCTTCTGCCGATGTCGTACGACGGTCATTTTGGTTTTGAATTTTTTCTTGTATATGATTTTTGCACGTTCAGAAATAATCTTTCATTGGTATTTTTAAGCAAACTGCCTTTTTCTATTTTTTGTAAACGTAAATCGTTTCATGAGTATAACTATCATTATTATTATTCATTCCGTCATGTGTATTAGGATAATTTATTTAATTTTTCACGGATACCCCGTGAAACTAGACTTTCGGGGAGGTTTTTATATTATTTAGTCGATTATTATTGGTAGGAGGTCATTTTGTGCCGTATACTAATACCTGATACATACTCATTATTATACCCGTTAATTTATCAATATATATTGTTACAAAATCCACAGGTACTTGTTTATAATCGTTTCGCTGCTGGTGCATTGTAATAAAATGATTGCTCCACCGTTTTATTTGGACACATTTGGTGTGACGGACCCGGTGGAAATGCTTGAAATTTGTTATGAGGTACCAATATAAGATGTACTTACAATTAAAATTTAAAACAAATGATTATAATGTATTTTTTTTTTTTTTTTATGCGTTAAAAGTTATAATGTTAATGTAAATAGTAAAAATCACTGCATTTCGTATATTTTTTTTCGATACGAGGTTCATTATAATTTGAACCTAATATGGTAAAAAAGAATAAGCTGGACTAATATTGTTTTTTTGTAAACGTATATTGTACTAAAAATTTTAAATTTACTGGCTGGGCGATAAATAATCCAGTAGCAAATCTCAAGCTATACTAGTATTATAATGTTATTAGGTACAACAATTACATCGACGTTTTCTGTGCATAGATATGCCTACCCTTCCCTATTTATTTTTTTTTTTTTGTGTCAATAAATTAATTCAATTTTGCTGTACTTTTAGTCGATTATGATATTATGGCGGGCCGATCAGATTCCGACCATTATCGTAAGCCCAATATATCCCTATGGAATTTAATGTCATCAGCTGCAGTGCGAGACATTTTATGTTGGATTTGTCGACTACCCACCGTTACTTAAATCGTATAGTATTTTTTGACCAAGGACTCTGTGAATATATATCATACATTCCAGTACTTTTACACAAAATCTTTTACTATTGGGGTGTTTACAGCCAGCAGTGATACCGGTACGACTTATTTATTTTGTTCATTTTTGTGTATCTCTACTCTACACTAACAACAATACGGATAGGTATAACAAATCGCATAGAATTTTCGCGTAAAGTGAAATTTTCCTTTGTCAGTTTATTGCCTGTCGCGGTGTTGATTCTCGTATATTCTCACGAAATCGAATAATAAGTCTGTTACGAGACGCCGTATCGGACCAGCAACATTATTCCAACACGGTGGCACGCTAAGTGGACGACGTCGTCGTACGGTGGTCTGCAGAACAGACCGAATCCCGAAGTCGAACCGTTTTATATGTCGAGACTGTATCGTATCGCCCGGGTACCGCCCGTTTTGTTCCTTTGGCACTGCCCGTGGTTTGCGCCGATTTCAACTTGGACATACACTCTGCAACCATGGTGTACATATTCACGTTTCTAGAACTCCGGCCGATTTATATTTATCGTTTGGGCGACCAGACCAAACACAGATTTATAATGCCCGGGCCGGTGGAACTGATTTTCAAATTCAAAGGGACACTTTCCGTATATTCCGCGCCCAGCATTGATACGGAGAACGACTGTTTTCGAATTGAACCCGAATGCAACGAGAATATATACATTGATTGCCCGAAAATAACCTATTGCGACAATCCAACGGAGAAACGAGCCTCGTCATAAAGTATGTTATAGGGACTCTAGTTATTACCCAACGCATTGGGTAGGTATTGTTTTTTTTTTTTTAAACAATTTAATTTATTTTTACGTGTGGGTATTTACCTGTATGGTATTTGTAAATTAAGTAGATATTTTTTACGATTTGTTGTATTATTAATACCATATTGTAACTACACCGTATAAGTTATAAAATTCTTTCTTTTTATTGCTTTATTATTAAAACTCGTGTAAAAAAAAATATGAATTTGATTTTTTTTTATATTACGATAATAATATTTTGACGGGAACGGGAAATTGCCGTATGTCAGATACCTTCTCAACATTATGATTCAGAGTAAATATAATTGAACACAAAGGGTAAATCATTGCGAACAAAAAAACGATTCTTGGTGCGTTAACTTTCTTTGTTTTCAATTTATATTTAAAAACGATGTAGATATAGAAAATATGTTATTAAGAACGACAGGAGTGAATTCCTTCAGGAAAGAATAACAAAAAATTAGATTCATGTTGTACTGTGATCGATCAGCCGTAGCGCTGGTCTTTTGAAAGACTGCGGTGTTGGTGGTTGCTATTTTGTTGCTTTTATTAGAAATTTTTCCATAAGGTGTCAAAAATATAATATTATTTTAAATTTTTCACTAAATATTTTTTAAACCCCCCACACCGCCTTTCGAAATTATATCACGGGTTCGCGTATTACTTTTGTTTTCGCTGTTCAGTCTCTATACACATAAAACATGCATTTTTTAATTCCATATTTTTTTTATCAATCCGGCCGACTTGAATTTATAAAACAAATTATAATTGACATACTGAGACTAATATATTGGAGCAAGCAACCCTCTAACCCCCTCCCCTCTAGTTTCTTCATCAGTCGCAAACAGTATCACTATGTCTTGAGTTCTCGTGTTATTTCGAATAATACCAGTGTACTGTTTAAGTAATTATGACACTCCAAGATAGTCGAATTATTATTTGTAATATTACAAAAAAAAAAAAAAACCTTTAATATAATAAAATATTCTCTATGGTTTTAGAATAATTGGTATTCAAATTTTTAAAGTTATGCATTCATTTTACCGGTGGAGCAGATAATATTGGACACTTATTTTAATAAAATGTCAATCTGGGAAAATCACTTGTTATATTCAATTTATAGTTATTTGCAAATGCATAAGAAAATTACAGTGTGATACGTGACAGTAACAATTAAATATCACTCAATAAAATATAATATTAGAAATACAAATTCCACAAACAAGAAATTATTTATTTATTAATAGATTTCTTATCGCCTGGCAGTGAACGGACCAGGCGACTACATCCTATACGCACATGTACAAGTCATTACAGGCACAGCCGAAAATATTTTTATACTTCTGCTACAATAAATAACACCAATAAGCTGAGAAAAAATCTATATATTTCTATAGTGGACCAGTTTTAATACACTGAACAAAAATTACCTGTAGTCTCAATTATTATAGTACGACTAAGTGCGGCTTACTCGGGGTTTTCAAGAGCACACGCAGTTTACAAAAGTGTCGACCCACACGTGTATTGTTAATTTTTAAAAGCTGTTTAGTCATTTTCACCTATTTTGTTTTATTAAAAAACGATTCCGCGACACCAGTAATCTACACCCGGGCTTCTCGATAACAGTTTCATTACACGGCGTCCCTTCTAGTACAGTAAACCAAGACCCGAAATTAGCAAATAAATGCAAAAAAAATAAATGCGGCCTGGGTTATCGATTACAACATACTAAAAATCCCCAGCCGGGGACCGCGGGGTTTAGGCAGAATAGGGTGTGGTGGGGCAGGATAAGAGACGTTCCCGTTTTTCGTAAATATATTGAAAACTAAGCGTCGTAGTGGAAAAGTTATTATTTCGTACGAAATAAAAGTAAACATAATTTACTATGGAAATTGTCTTATTCATATTTTCGGTAGGGTAATATCCGCGTGCCTCCGTACAAAAAACGGGCGCGTAGAATAACGTGTGTTACGACGACGTCATATGAATCGAACTAATACAGAACTCGGCGTAGATACGTAATAATAATAATTACGTACATGCATACTTGGTATACAAAAAAAAAAAAAAATAAAAAACAAAAAGAAAAGCGGAAAAACAAAAAAAACTTTTCTAGAATAAGCGGGATAACGTAAATCGATTATACTGAAAACCGACATCGAGGATAAAGTTTAAATTTAATTATTATCGTTGCCCTCGGACATCGTATATAATACGGTAGGTATATTTACTATATTACTTACTTACTCACTTCGGAAAGTAATATCACAAGAATACGAATGCCTTTACTAACTATTAAAGATGCGATATCATTCGTGCTCACGCAGTCAACGTGTACAGTCGTGTGTCTCGTATTTTGCTGATAAAGTTAATTAGTTATTATAGTATTCCATTATGCCGTCGTCTTCGGGCGGCGCAAATCGCTCCGGCCCGAATCAAGCCGGAAATAAACTCAAGTCCACGGTTGCCAAAAATTCTGCCATAAGTTCTGGTTTTCAGTTAGTCGGTAAAAACGGTAAGCCACTTAAAAATCCATCCAGCCCCATCTCACCAAGTTTTCAACAAATTGTCAACAATCCTCCATCTTTAGACGTATCTAACATATCTAGCTCGGCTTTCGATTATAATAATATTTTACTGCTAACCGATAAATCGTCTGTGTCTTCGGTCATGGACATAAATGATAACGCTAACGACCTCACTAATGAGCTCGATATCGATTCCTCGTCTTCAACAGATAACACCGTTGCGAGTCTCTCCTCAACAAAACACGTTAATCCATCTAATAATAACAAGTACGTAAATATTCTACAACAATCTTTTTTATCTGACTATACTGGGCCCGTAATTGTTTTAATTGAGAGTCTCATTGAAAATACAAATCTTGGAAACTGGCATCCTATCAGAGCCGCCAAATTCTTCTCTATGAATTTTACGGGCATTATTAACATCAAGCCCGCGGGCTCAAAAAAAATTAAGATCACGTTTGATACAATTACCAATGGTACCCTTTGTTTAAACTCTAATATTTTAAAATAATTACAATGCTTGCATACCTTCTACGCTTATCTTTTCGTACGGGATAATTAAATTAGATAACACTATCTCAGAATCTGAGTTTTTCGAAGGTGTCAAGTCTCCTGTTACTATTGATGCATTCAAGCGCATCAACATCAAAAAAGATGGAAATATCGTTCAGACTCGTATTGTGGAGCTAAAATTTGTTGCCCCAAAAATCCCATCGGTCATCTCTGTTTTCAACATGATTTTTGAAGTCAAACCAAGCATCCGGTCCCCCGTCCAGTGTAACCGCTGCCTTCGTTTCGGCCATACGCAAAAATATTGTCGCAGTGGTCCTAGATGCAGCCATTGCGGTGAAACCAAGCACTCGTTCGACTCCTATCCCTACTCTCAAGCCACCGACCCAGTATGTCTTTACTGTAAGCAACCCCATCTAGCCACGGATCGCAGCTGCCAGGAATGGTCTACACAAAAAGATATAAAAAAAATTATGGCTAACGAAAATATTTCTTATAAAGACGCCATCATCTTCAAGAAAAATAATTGTTATACCAATGCTTTTTCTTATTCTAATGTTGTAAACAGCCAGCCTCCTACTTCAGAAATCTTAAAACCAAACACCTCCCTTCATGAAGAAAATTTCCCCAGCTTACACGAAAATCATCATTTTTTTAACTCTAGAAAAACTAAATTTAAGCCCCGTCATCATCAAACAATAAATAATAAACCACCACCAGTGGAACTATTCCTCCCCTAACGGTAGCTGTTTAAACATACCCTCAAACCAGAATCTCACTCTTGCGCGTAACCCAACGGACTTATCCTGGGTTCACACTTTGTCTCTTAAATTATCTGAATCCCTTATAAGTTCACCTTCTCTACTTTCTCCTTTTTCTCCCTCTACCCTTCAAGCCTTAATCGAATCATCCTTAAATTCTCTTCTTAACATCCCAAATTCTAATTTCCCTGCTTAATTTGCTTCACAACCAATATAACTAATATTTTTAATTCTAGTTAAATAAAAAAAAAAAAAAAAAAAAAAACTGAATAAATAAAACATACCTCTATGGTTTTTAGCTCAAATAAATATATACCTTGTAACCACAACAAAATTACTAACATAATCCAATGGAATGTGAGAAGCCTCCCAGCTCGCCTCCCAACCTTACAACACCTTCTTTTTGAATATAAATGCTCAGTAGCTCTTCTTTCTGAAACCTGGCTTTTACCAACACGTTCCCTAACAATTCCGCAGTTCAAAACTTATCGATTTGATCGACCGGATGGGTATGGTGGCGTAGCCATTGTTATACACAATTCCCTTAAATCCAAGTTGATCCCTATTGACATTCCCACTAGAAACAGATATATATGAGTAATGTCATAATATTGATATCCTAGGTGTTGAGATTCTCTCAGCATATTCATCTTCTCCTTTAAAAGTTTGGTCCTGCTACATCCCCAGTAGTTCCAATGTTCCTACCAACTTGTGGTTGGACATTTTCAATCTTGCTTCCCCTAACACATTAATTGGTGGTGATTTCAATGCTCTCCATCCTGCCTGGGGATCTAGTTCGGTATCCCGTCGTGGTACCCAGATCCATGATACTATTGACTCACTAGGACTTTGTGTACTAAATGATGGCAACCCTACACACGTCGGTCGTCCTAACTCAACCGATTCGGCTATCGATCTTACTTTTTGTTCCCCCGATCTTATATGGTATTTATCATGGCGTACTCTCGGCGAACCTCATGGTAGCGATCATATTCCCATTATTCTTACAGTCAACTTCAATAATATCACCTACACTGCGTCATCGAACCTAATTCCTGATAACGTCGCTATCAATGCCAGTCCTTTCAATTTTTATAAGGCTGACTGGTCATCTTTCTCTCTTCAAATTCAGAACGCAATATCCACTCTTACTGATCCCTTACTCTCGTTTAACTATTCTACCCTCACCAGTATCATTAACCAGTCTGCTGAATCTATAATACCAAGGAAAAAATCAAAAACCAATTTTTACCCACCTTCCCCTCCCTGGTGGAATCCTTCCTGCACTGAAGCTGTTAAAAATAGATCTTTACTATTTAAAAATTTTCGACGCTCTGGGTCAATGTCTGATTTTCTTATATACCGTAATGCATGCGCCAATACTACTCGTATACTCAAACAAGAAAAGAAAAATAGTTGGAAGAAATTTTGCTCAAATCTGAACCCAACCTATCCTATACAACACCTCTGGACAACAGCCAAACGATACAAAAATTGCATCAACCCCGTCTCTCGCCCTGAAAATGATGATTGGTTTGACACATTTTGCTCCAAAGTAGCTTCCTGTTATGTTTCCTCTGAGTCCGAGTTCTGCTCAACTTTTTTCTCCCAAATTTCTCTTCCTTATGTTCTTACTAATAATTTTACAATGTCTGAATTAAATTTGGCTATTTCTTCACGCAAATCTACTGCTTCTGGTTTAGACAATATTTCACCGCTTATGTTAAAACATCTCCCTTCCAATGCCTTAGACTCTCTTTTGGTCATCCTTAATAATATTCTAATAACTCAGCAAATACCTCCCTCCTGGATTACTTATCGTGTCATCCCCATTCCTAAACCAAACTCCAACACCTCATTTCGTCCAATTGCTCTATCCTCCTCTATATGTAAAGTTTTTGAATATATGTTGAAACGCAGGCTTGATTGGTGGCTGGAGTCCAACTCTTTCTTATCAGAAAACTTGTTTGCTTTTAGGAAAGGTGTCGGTACCATGGAATGCCTATCAACGCTTATTGGTAACATTTACCACTCCTTCAACAATAGAGAATTCCTCGTTTCCACGTTCGTAGATATTCGTAGCGCCTTCGACTCTGTTAATATTCCTACTCTTATTTCTCATCTCCTATCATTGAATGTTCCTTCAAAATTTTGTAATATTTTGTTTTCTCTTTTTAAATTTAGAAAACTTACCTTCTCCTCTCCCTTTGGATCATCTACTACCCGTTCTACCTTCACTGGCCTCTCCCAGGGTAGCTGCCTCAGCCCAATATTATTCAACATCTATATGAGTATTGTTGACAAGCACCTCTCATCGCTCGGTCATAAATGCCTTATTTATGCTGATGATCTGGTAATTTTCTCTTCCAATAAGTCCCTCAATATTTCCATTGACAACATCAATTCTGCTCTTAAGGATCTTAAGTTTATCCTAACCAAATTGTCTTTTGAAGTTGCTCCTGAAAAATGCAAATCTGTTATTTTCACTCGACGCAGATACATTAACCATCTTAACATATATTTTGACAACAATATTATACCTTTTGTACCAACTATCACTTATTTAGGAATCATCCTTGATCCCAAACTTCGATGGTCACCTCACATTACGTCACTCACAACTTTCACTTCTCGTTGGTCTAATCTTCTTAGATCAATAACTGGTACGTGGTGGGGCTCTCATCCCTCATGCTTACTATCCATTTATTTCTCAATTATACGCTCTAAATTGGACTATGGTTGTTTCCTTTTTGGGTCAGCCTCTTTTTGTAATTGGAAAAAACTTAGCAAACTTCAAATCTCCTGCCTCAGAACCATTATGGGTTATGTAAAGTCCACTCCATGCCCTGCCATTGAAGTTGAATCTAATTGCCCGCCCTTCAATATTAGATGTCGTTGGCTCGCTGGTAAATTTATTTTGAAATCATTATCCCATAGTAAACACTTAATTTTTGATATTTTCTATTCTTTATATCTCAATTGGCGCTATGTCCCCAAATCCACTCCTGTCTTATCTATTATCGCTAATTCCGTTTCGTGTTTCCACCATTTCATCATTAACTCAGTTAAACTTCCTCTTTATGAGCTCCCATATGATTCATTACTATGTTCCCCTCATGTTCAATTGGGTCATCAATTTTCTGACCTTTCCTCCAATGATTTCAAATCGATGTCTTACTCTTCGGTAAATGCAGCTTTTTCAAACTATCTTAATATACAGTTTCCCGATTTTATTATTATCTACACGGATGGATCGGTATCACCTCTTTCGGCTGGTTATGCTTTCCACATTCCAAAATTACATTTATCTTTCACAAACAACCTCCTTCCATCGTCTTCCTCCTTCTCAGCTGAGTGCTATGCTATCATCGAAGCCTTAACATTAATTCTTAACTTCACCCGAAATAAATATTTAATAGCCACTGATTCTATGCCCTGCCTACAAGCCTTAGTTTCCAACCCTTTCAACTTTCACATCTCCCCTCTTGTTCTTCGTATCAAATCTCTTATTTACGACCTCAATCAATCTAACTACACGATTCACTTCCTTTGGATTCCCAGTCACACTGGTATTCGAGGTAACGAGATTGCTGATAATTTGGCTAAAACCTCCTCCCGTCTTATTTGTCCCTCCCTTACTCATCTACCACATTCTGACTTTATTCCATTTTTAAAACAATACCAATCTAACCTATGGTCTTCCCATTGGAATAATTTACCTGCAGAGTTCGCTTCGGGATACAGACATACAACGCCTAATATTAAAAAAAAAACCTGGTTTAATAACTTAAATTTACAAAGGTCTCATATAGTCCAGTATAATCGTTTACGGATAGGACATTCATTATTACCTAGTCATTCATTTAAACTTGGACTAAACGACTCGCCACTTTGTACACTTTGCACATTTCTTCCTAATGAGTATATATGTGACCTTCCTCATATTTTATTTAACTGCCCTGCTCTCCGACTTAAAAGACTAATTCTTTTCAACACTCTTATGTCTCTTAATATTCCCATCAACCTTTATTCCATCCTAAACTCCAATACGGAAACAGCTATCAAAACAATAATTGCCTTTATACAGGAGGCTGGCTTTATTATATAGTATATATATGTACTTAATTGTCTGTTAATCTTAATTTTATTTTGTTTTATTCTTATTATGTAATTGTCAAGCTATCATAGTTTATACTAGCGGCTTCTATAAATAAAAAAAAAAAAAAAAAAAAAAAAAAAAAAAAAGATGCGATATCAATTATTTTTTTAATAACCTTTAGTATGCCAATATACATATATTTTATGCTTTGATCCGTTCGTTGGTAAGTATAGTTGCATGCCGCGTTTTAACAGTTTGACTTTATTTCTTTTTTAAAAAATAGATTTATTTATATTAAATCATTTTTTCCTTTTTTATTCTCAATACTCCCTCCGATAAAATATTAACGGATAACGTGCACTCACGTGTACGCGATACGTATATTCTAATGTTTATCTGTGGAACTTATTCGTTTTACAATCGCAAAACGGCCAAACATAAAACGTTTAGGTGGTAAAATATATATTAATTTTTACACTTCTCTAAGCTTCACGAGTCTGTTCCAGAATTATTTTTTATTTTTTTAGAGTTGTTTTTATATATTCTTTTGTATACTTAATTAAGTATATATATATATATATATGTGTGTCAGTTTGAGTAACTCTAAAAGGTAATATTCTGAATACCATTTTAAATTCGGACCCGCTCCGTCGACTAAAACGTTATTATTCATCATTTTCTACGCTACAATATTATAGTGTCTAATAGAAATTTGTCTCGTGGCTGCCGGCGTCTCCCAGTAAACTATTGTCGTCACTCGTAGGACGTAAAATTGTATTAAAAAAAATTTAGGCATTAAAGGAAGACGTAGAAACATAATAATAATAAAAAAAAAAAACATTAAGTTTCCGTCGACTAAAACGTTTTTGAAACACATCGCTCTAATTCATTCCCTCGTTAGTTATATACGTAGGTCATACACATAGACAGCGGCGTAATTGGGGGGGGCAAGGGGAAGCACATGATCCACCTGAAATTATTGCTGGAGGCAATGGTATCATTTTGCCTCCTCCCCAAGCGAGATGTATGACTACAGTACAAATTTCGAGATTTTCTAAAATAAAGAAAAAACACAATAATAAGTCAATTAATCTTCATATTCATAAAATAAAAATTAAATTTTCCTATTGAATTATTTCATACAAATTTGTACACATTTCATGTTTACAAGGACGATGGCCGGCAAGTGGTTCGTTGCCGTTATCAGTTGTATTGGTGGGGATCGACGAGTTTTCGTCCGCCGCGCAATCATCGTCACTGGGCGAATACAATATAGCCAACCAGTGGTGGTACGCCCGTCGAAGTCAGGCCTCCAGTTATTTTGTCTTCTACCGTTGTCCCCTCTTCTTGTTCCACGGTGCCCGCAGCACACTTACGCTTCGTGGTGGCACTCGTTTTCGTGACGGCCGATTTTTTTTTTCTGTGGACATTTTCGTTTTTATATTAACGTGTTTCTGTATATTGTGCGTGTCTTGTTTGTCATCGTGTAATTATAATAATGCCGTGCTGTCCTCGATCCTACTACTACTACTATTGGGCCGCATCAGATAGAAGAAGAAAGAGGAAAGAAGAAAAAAAAAACCAAACATGGCGGCGACATCACACGGTGATTGTTGTTGTCGTTTCGCGTTTTGCAATTGACGACGCAACCACGACGACAAGCCCGTTTTGGAATGAAAACTCACTCGCTTCAACTCGGCCGCCGCCTCTTAAACCTTGGTGATATTTTACAACAGTAATTAATTTTATTTCGACTACCGCCGAACGTGGAAATCTGTACTAATAGCGACGGTGCACGTGGATTTGTTTTGACGTGTTGTTTCGCCACTCCCACATTTACAATATAAGAACTGCTGTAATGCACCTGTCTGCGATTTGATTTTTCACTGAACAAAAAAAATAAAACCGCCTGCACTGCTCCTCCAATCGTTGTCAACATCAATTTTACCATTCCATTCCATTACGAATGAGTTGTTTACCACCACCATGTGTTTTCGTCGAAAATATTATTGACGTTTTCCTACTACGGCACGGGTTGATTGAATATGAGAAACGAATACAGAAGTCGATATACCAGCGAGCCAATGATTAAGTTATTCAAGAATTGTCCCAAGACTCATGTCCGACGAAAGTCACACGAATACTATTTAATGATATTTTGTTTTGAGGACCGACAAAGCACATTTCAATTTTAAATATGGTTTCTCGGATCATATTTAATTTTGATATTATTTGTAGGTCGTCAATGCGAAATATCCTTAAAAAGTATTCTTGTAATTTTTGTTTTGCTTGGTCTTTATTTCAAATTCGTTCTGAACGTAATAAAAAGTTCCATCGAAGAAATTGGTCTGGTCGATGAATATCAATAGTTCCTCTGTCAAGAAACCTGTGACGTTAGATCTGTGCAACGATATCATATTCGGTTTCATAATACAAATTTGGTATGCGGTTAAACAATTATCGAGGTTAGTGTAATCTGTTTTACAATATTTATAAATGAAAAAAAAAACTAACAATTTGATAATTGCACAACAAATGCTTTTTTTTCATATTTGTTTTTATATACTTAAACTTTAATAGTATTTTTTGTATTTTCCAGATCAATATTACAATAACTAATGGCCAAAAATTGCGTATATCTATGAACATATATTAGTAATGTAAAATTCGTCCAGAGAAGAATATTTCCACATTAAAGACAGTTCGAATACAATTTTATAAGTTTGTGAACACGAGTCCAACTGCCAGCCAAAATAGGAATATTAAAAATAATCACGTCAGTTTGTTTGTATTTATTTATTCAAGTTTTGGTAATTTATTGAACAAAATCAAACTATATTGGCACAGTTCTATTATAATGTGCAATTCAAATAAAATTGTATTGATTTATCCTTTAATGCAATGTCAGTAATTTTTAAAAGATAAATAAATTAGCATATGTAATGTGTCTGTGTATTGAAAAAAAAAACCATATTTTTTATCAATAACATTTTTATATTTTATTTTTTTTCTAGTAAACATGGACATGGGTTATAGAGATCTTTTTATGGAATGATGACATTTAAATGGACCCATTCCCTAGGCCAGCACTTCATAAACGACAAACATTCATTACAACCAATTACAAAAGTTTATGTTTATAAACTGCAAGAGCAGCTTTTCCATAATTTTAGAATAAAATATTTGTTTGATTTGATTCAGTTGTGTAATGAAATGTAATTATTCTATAGTCAGTGAGTTTATATATTATAATATTTCAGTTAGACTAGATTAGATTACATATTTTAGTTGATGATTTTATGAGATGTTAAGTGGTTATTTATGAAAGAGGCTTTCAGAAAAATAAAAGATATTTTTTATCTACAATATTATATGAAAATAAATATTCTACGACAACATACTCATTCAAATTAATGATAATAAGATTTTGAAATAATTTTTTTTAAATAATCATTTTTAAAAGAAAAAAAAAAAAAAAATTCTGACAGCCTTTTTAATAAATAACAGACTCAATTTGAACTATTACAAAAAATAGAAAAAAATGTAATAATGAAGTTTGTAACAATCACTGTATAGTCTATAGGATGGTAAATGTTTCATGTTATTTTTATAAAAAGTGAATTTTTTGTGCCTGGATTAATAGCCAAGTAACTGTATTGTCTTGTCACATTTAATTTGTTTTATCTTTTGCAACTATTGTATTTAATTCGATAAATATTTCATGTTGTACGATTAAGATTTAAAATAATATATATTTTTAAATATAGTTTTTCTTTTCCTTTATTTCAAGATTTTAAATATAAGTCTACCTAGTTAGTATATGGTTTAAATTGTAATTTAGTTTATATATTTATTTCACTGGAGATATTGAAAAAATGCACAAGATTAATCAATTTTGATTATATTTAAGAAGTTTTGGTACTGTTTAAGTCAAAGTCACTATCTAGACAATAAAAAGGATGCCCATCATACTTATATTTCCTACAGCCATTTTTGACAATGTCCTACAAGGACTGTACAATCTTGAAAAGAATAGGAAAACTGGTATTAAATATTTAGAGTGATTAGGATGTTTTTTTTGGTTCATTGATGTTTACTAAAAAAAATGCAAAACAAACATATTCGTCTAAACACTTGAATTTGTTTTTTAGAAAGGTGAATTACACTGTAAACACTAAACGCATTACAACTTTAAAGAAAAATTTTAATTATGATTTATCCATCCATTGTACGTTCACACTAAGGCAAATAGTCTGCCCACCCATCTACCTCAACAATACACCTCTCCCAACCGCCCAAAATGTCCGATACCTTGGTCTACATCTAGACCGCAGGCTAACTTGAGCAACTCATACCCACAACAAAAGACTTGCCTTAAATAATCGCTCTCGCCAATTACGTTATCTTCTCACATCACAACACATCAACTTAAAAATCAAGCTACTATTATACAAACTCCTATTCAAGCCGATCTGGACATACGGTATCCAACTGTGGGGCGCAGCCAAAAAATTCAACTTAAACAAAATTCAAATCTTCCAATCAAAGTGTCTCTGTCAAATAACCAAAGCTCCCTACTATGTATCTAACGACACTACATAGAGACTTAGCCGTCCTAACAGTCCAAAACGTCGCAAAAAATTTCTACAAACGCACACACTCTAAATTCCACAGTCATCGTAATCCCTTGATCTCTGAGCTATCCTCCAACACTATTCCTGGTGACCCCAGAAGGCGTCTTCAACATACCTGGTGTCGTGACCTTCTAGTCTAAAATTGTATATACCTCTATCTCCCCATAATTTGTAATACTACTCTCTCTTGCTAGCACACTAAAACCTTAACCTAAAATCCTGACCTTTTAAGTGCCTCCAATGGGCGGCTTCTTATCTCCAGCTTCTCAAGCCATGTTTCCTCCATCACATGCACTTATTGTAAAACAACACTTACAGATTGTGTATAATAAAAATAAAAAACAAAAAAAAAAAATAAAATTATGATTTATAAAAACATTCCTACTGGGTTACCATAATCTATATACACATCAATTATTATTTTATTTTTTTTTTTGTGAAATATCTAATTAATTGAGTATTCAATTGATTAAAATTACAAAAATTTTTATTAATAAATTAAGATAATTTATGAAACCATTGTAATATTTAGTAGATATCGGTTGTAGGAATAATACAAGTATTGGTGGAAAATCATATCATTAAACAAGTACATAAGTTTTTATAAACTAGAAACAATTTTTAAAATATACAACACTGTTTTATTGTTAATAGTTGATTATTAAAGAATCACGCCCAATAATGTAAAGGTATTGTAATTACGGCAGCATGAAATTGTCACTTACAATATCTACTAATATTGTATTTGCTATGGAATTTCATTATAAAAGTTTTTTTTTTTTGTTTTGTTTAATTGCCCATACTATAATTTTTTGCTATCATATTTTTAAAATAGTGGTTGGATATTAGTTAATATTTTTATTATACATTGAATAGGAGAAATTGACGAAATAAAATTCAAACTCCAGTCTATATTAAAAATCCTATAAAACCCATACGAAGTTTTTAGTTTAATAAATTGATAAATTTGTCGTTTGAAACGACAGTGTCAATAATAATCCATTAGACTGTAACAGTCACACTGTTGCAGGTACGTGCATTAGATTTATAAAGATTTTAAAAACATTTACTAGCATTATTCCATCAACGAAAACCAGTAATTTAAAATGCATTTTCTTTTTGACCAACATTTCATCCACTACTTGAATTTCACACATGACATATTAAACAAAATACTCAATCTACTCCGGGGTTATAGTTAAGATAGAAATTTTTATCAAAAGTTCAATAAACACCTGTTCATATCTTCATTTCTTCATAATCAAGACATTAGCTTTGTTTTTATATAATACAATATAACAAACGTATCGAGTCGGAAAACCGCGAGTAATTGTATGGTGCTAACGGTTTTTTATGGAATAGTAAATCTCCACATTACCACAATAACTTGCCTCTCCATAATGTGTGTTTATTTTCTCCAAATGTGGCTCAATTAATGATTTCAAGTGCTCAAACTCTATAGCCGTCATTATTGTAGAATTTTATTATCGTATCATCAATAGGTTCATATCTCATGTTTCACACCAAACTGCCATTCGTTTAAAACACAATTTCTTCATCCACCAACGCGCTTTTCGTTTAGGGTTTTTTTTTAATAATGTGATGTATCACTGCGAAAGCGGCAACTGCTTGAACACACAGTTACGCGTTAACCGAACGTGATCATTTGCCCACGCTCTAATAAAAGTTTATACCTAATAGCTCGCGCGGCAAATGAACGTTTATTTGCGGCTTACTATGTAGTCTGTATAACGCTGTTCGTATTATTATTGTAACACGATGAACTTTATTTGCAGAAAACGGATATAATGCGGATAACCATACAACAATATAGTATAATACATTATTTATCGTAAAATTCACAACGTGTGACAATATTTATCTTTTTGTTGGTCACACTGCATAAATGACAACCGTTTAAGCCACAATTTTACAATGATATGGCATTAGTGGCACAACAGTGGCGGTGACTCAGGATTCGTTGGAATTTAGAAATGAGTAGCAAGGTCATTCTCGGACACTGAAACTGAATCAATTTGTTCACTTTGAACGAATCGTTCACGAACCACTCTCCTCGGTTACGTTCGTCAGGTCCGCCATATTAAATCCCGTGCATTTACGCTCGTTTCATCGACTCAATTTTTACTTACCGAAAAAACTGCACTATGTAAGTATATTATTAATATTTTCGTTTGTAACTGCTGCTATATAAATGTTAAATATAATAACTAACCAATAATTTCCAGGATTCGTATTATTACTATTATGGACACTAAGGTTTGAACCGTGTGGAAACAACGTGGTGTCGAGTTTACCATTGATTTAATTTTATTCGAAATTGCCCATTCTCTGTTTTTACTTTTTGTTACTTTAATTATATACACGTACGTCTCGGCGAAAATGCTGAGCGTTTGAATAGTTTTGTGTTTTGACTTTAATATATATATTATATATATTATATATATATATTATACTTTAATACATAAATACCTACTATATAATAATTGTAGGTATTTATGTATTACTATATCATTTTTTTTTTTTTTATATACTTATCTAGTTATATCTAGTATTTGTATTAATTCTAGTTTTTAATTTCTTGTTTATCTTTTTCATAAGATTATTTAGATACGGGTATATAAAATGTAACCTGCAACTAAGAGGAGTTTTTTAATTTTGCTGTATGTCTTTCTGGGTGTAAAGGGACCAAATTTATAAATTCATTTGTTCTAAAAATATCTTCGCTGTTAACTGTACTGTGTTTGTATGGGTTTCAATTTAATGGTTAGCATTGTACAGCAAAATTAATATCTGAAGGAAAATTGAATTATTGTTGCTATATCTATATTTAGTAATCACATTTTATAGATATTATATTACTTTATTCCCTCTATAGTATAACTATTCATATTTATATAAATTGGTTATTGATATACCTAGTTTAATAAAAAAAAATCTCTCAGGTCTTATTCACGATATGGTGGAGGAAGAAGTAATGGCTCTTATGGTGGTCAACAATCATCATATGGTGGCGGTGGTCGTGGTGGTGGAATGGGCGGTGCTAAAAAAAATCCTGGTGCCAATTTACAACAACCTAATTGGGACCGTGTTCAACTTCGACCATTTAAAAAAGATTTTTATGTTCCTCACCCAACTGTCGAGAGAAGGTATACTAATGCATATGATATTCATAATATTGAATTACTTAATTAATTACTATTTGACTTTATAGATCTTATGAGGAAGTGGACAAATACCGAACAACTAAAGATATAACTGTGTTGAGTTCAGATTGGAGTCCAGTTCCATATCCAATTCAAAATTTTAATGAAGCCAATTTTCCTGAATATGTTATGACAGTTATACGGTAAAAAATAAACACGTAACAGTTCATATCATTATACTCATTGATTTATATTTGTTGAATTATAGCAATGAAGGATTCACTGAACCTACTCCAATTCAAGCACAAGGTTGGCCTATTGCAATGAGTGGAAAAGATATGGTTGGAGTAGCTCAAACTGGATCTGGCAAAACTTTGGGTGTAAGTCTCATTATCTTAGTACCTTAGTTTATTTTTTTTTTTGAACCGGCCATAAACCTGCCTCCTGGAAACTCCATAAAGCAGTGGTGGCCAACCTTTTTTTAACTCTGGCCATAAAAAAAAAAATTTTTTGACCGCGGGCCATAAAAATTTTTTTTACTTTTAAGTCATCAGAATTTTAGGTATAGGTATATAATTTTATAATTAACGACGTTTTTATTGTACTTAATAATTTTAATGACTTTATTTAATACTTAACTTAATAATTACTACAAATTAAAGAAAATTAAATCGGCTTACATTTCAAAAAATATTTTTAAATAAATTATTAAAACACATATAAAAATAAATATAAACTATACAAAATATCGTTTTACACTTACAAAACATATTTTAAAATGTATTAATTTGTTAATGAGAACTTTGAGCTTGTTTCTGTTGACAGAGGACATTAATATTAGGTTTTAATTGGGTAGAATTTACCCGGAGAACGGCGTGTAGATGTTCATTTGTGATGCGAGATCGAGTTTGACTTTTGTTAATTTTCATCGTTGAAAATACTTGCTCACAAATATATGTTGAACCAAATATACAAGACATCTTAGCAGCAAACTTCCGAACATTTGGAAAATCTTCTTCAGATAAATTTGAATAAAACTGAACAAGATTTTGAGAGCTTGTCAAATTATATGTTGTTTTTAAAGAATTATTAGATTGGAGTTCTATAATTTCTAATTGTAAAGAAGCTTCGACAATTTCCGGATTTATATTAAATGGATTTTCAAATAGATTTATAATTGGTTCTTTAGTTCGAATGTCTTTAAAACGATTTTCAAATTCACGAATAAGTGTGTTAATAATTTTGATGCACCTTTGTTTTGGAAATATACCACAATCTTCTGTTTTTAAAGTAGCACAACATTCAAAATGGGAGAAATTTAATTCTTCAATTTGATTTAGAAATAAAGATAATTTATTTTGGAAAGCTTTTACTGAACCGAACAATGTACTTACGAGTTTTTCTTTTCCTTGTAGTTTTAGATTTAACAAGTTCAGATGATGTGTTATATCTGTTAATATTGCTAAATCCCATAGCCATTCACCATCATTTAATTGTGTATATTGTTTATTATTTTCAATTAAAAAAATTTCGATTTCATGGCGCAGGAAAAAAAATCTTTTCAAAATTTTTCCTCTACTTAGCCAACGTACATTACTGTGATATAAAACATCTTTATACTCAGACTCTATTTCTGAAAGAAAATTTTGAAATTGGCGATGATTCAATCCATGTGATCTTATAAAATTAATAATTTGTACTACAATAGACATAATATTTTCTAAATCTAAAACTTTCCCACATAGTGCTTGTTGGTGAACAATGCAGTGAATTCCAATTGGTGGAGATAGATTTAGTTCAGACATTTTTGAGTTTATTCTTCCGATTAGTCCACTCTTAGAGCCTATCATACTTTTTGCACCATCTGTAGTAATACTAACAAGATTTTCAAAATCAAGACCTAGATTTTTGAATGTATTTAATAAAGCTTTGAATATATCTTCTCCTGTTGTAGTACCACTCAAACTCTCCAACGCTCCCAACTCTTCTGTTATTTCAAAATTTGCATTCACACCTCGTAAAAAAATTAGAAGTTGTGCCGTATCTACCATATCTGTACTCTCATCTAATGCTATTGAAAAATATTGAAAAAGTTTTACTCTGTCTTGCACTTGTTCAAAAAGATTAAGTCCAAGATCTTCTATTCTTCTAGTAATTGTTTGGCGTGACAAACTAACTTGTTCAAACAAACATTTATTCTCAGGACATATTTCATCAATAACATGTAACATACACTTCTTCACAAATTCTCCATCAGAAAACGATTTACTTTCTTCGGCTATTAACTGAGCAACTCGATAACTAGCACGGACAGTAGACACGTTTTGTTCACATTTTTTCTTAAATATATTTTGTTGAAAATTAAAATTTTTTTTTAAGAAATTAATTTTTTCTACTCTTTCTTTTCCTTCTAGATTTTTAAATTTGTCTTTATGTTTAGTTTCATAGTGTCGTTTTATGTTGTATTCTTTTAAAACTGCAATAGTTTCTTTACATATTATGCACATACCTTTATTTTGCCATTCTATACAAAAGTAATCGTCTTCCCACTGATTTTTAAAAACACGACATTCCGAGTCAATTTTCCGTTTTTTGTTAGACATAATGAACTTTTACAATACACAACGTAATATTACATTAACTTTATATTAGTCCTGACCGCAGACTAATAACGACTGATCACGATGTAGAAACTACAATGTAGATAAAATTGGTCGCGCAACGAGAACAGTAATATTACTATATGTTGTATTACTATATATTGCTATACTACTAATATAATTGTAGTATTGTAGTTTCTACAGCCATGGTGATCTTATGAAAATAAGATAAGATACGGTAATGCTATTTATATTATTAAATTACATTGTAACAACAAAAACGATACGATATGGCGATACGGGATTAAATATGAAGAATGTATACTGTATATTTTTAATTTTTTTTTTTACGTAAATGTAAAATATTATACTTCTTTCGCGGGCTAGATATTAAATGATGGCGGGCCGGAGTTGGCCCGCGGGCCGTAGTTTGGCCACCACTGCCATAAAGCACTACTTCGGGAAGCAATATCATAGTACCTACGTTCTTTTTGTCTAACTTGTAAACTCATTGAAACTGATTCTATTTTATCGAGTATTAATTTAAATATATTTTTAGTATACATTGCCTGCCGTTGTTCATATAAATAACCAAGAACCGCTGAGAAAAGGTGATGGCCCAATAGCTTTAATTTTGGCTCCAACTAGGGAATTGGCACAACAAATTCAAAAAGTTGCTGGATTATTCAATCAAACTACACATTTAAGGTCAACTTGTGTATATGGAGGTGCTCCTAAATCTCTTCAGGTATAATTAATTGAATTAGAAAGAGGTAGTAAGTTGATTACATTTTAATGTTGGATTTATTTTAACTTATTATACCATTAATGATCAGTTATTTTGTTTTTGTTCTTTTCAGGCCGCCATTTTGAAATTCGGTTTTGCAGAAATGGTTTTTTTTAATTTTATTATGAAATAATAATGTAATCTTAATATTACGCACAGTGTTTTTGGACAATGACTATTAAATATGTCGTGTTCATGCATTTGGAGCGGAGCTGCAAACCGAACTAATACAATTATTAATATGTCAATTGGCGGCCATTTATTTATTGGTTCAGCATAACCGATACTTTTTCTTCCTTCGACTGTCATCTTAAATTTATATCTTTCTTCAGCAAATACTAAACCATCAACATGTATCTTCATCGCTGCACTGAACAAACAGTAAGTTAAAACTTATTAGTTTCTGAACGAAGAGTTCTCAGTGCCCAGCGATAAACAATATTATAAATCTTGAATTCCTTAAAAAAAATAAAAAAACAAAATTGAATTTGAAGTGAATTTTGATATGTTTTGTCACAAATTTTTAATTATTAATTTTATTTTCCTAGGCTAGAGATCTAATGAATGGTGTTGAGATTGTTATTGCCACTCCTGGTCGTTTATTAGATTTCCTAGAGTTTCGTGATACCAATTTGCAACGTTGTACTTACTTGGTTTTGGATGAAGCTGACCGTATGCTTGACATGGGTTTTGAACCTCAAATTAGGAAAATAATACAACAAATTCGTGTATGCTTTCATGTTTTTAACATTCATTTTTTACTATAAATAATATATTTCAATTTATAGCCAGACCGACAAGTTTTGATGTGGTCTGCAACATGGCCGAAAGAAGTTCAGAAATTAGCTAATGATTTCCTGAGTGATTACATTCAACTGAATGTTGGTTCTTTAACACTGTCAGCAAATCATAATATTTTACAACATGTTGATGTTTGTCAAGAAGACGAAAAAGAATATAAATTAATGGATTTATTACACAATATTAGTAACATGGAAGAAAATAAAACAATTATTTTTGCAGAAACCAAGCGGAAGGTTGATACAATTACAAAGAAAATTATTAACATAGGGTAAGTCGTTATTTAGTAATTTTTGTTGGTTATTACTTTATCAGATGGTTTATTAACAAGACTGTAAATATGATGATATTTTTAAATAAAAAACATGCTCTTGTGTTGTTTAATTTGTCCTCTAAGAAGATCTGAATATAACAAAAATTTAATATAGTAAGAAGTATAACAAAATGTATGAATATTTCTTGTTATCTTGTGTTGATTCTATTTAAAAAACATACCATTGTGTTGTTTAATTTGTCCTCTTATAAGATCGGAATATAACAAAAATAAATAGATTAATAGTATTGTTTAAATTTATTTATGACACTTAACATATATGTTCAATAATTAAGCATATTTATATTATTAACAATGTTTTTAATAAAGGGCTAGAGCTGTTGGAATTCATGGAGACAAATCCCAATCAGAACGTGATCATGTATTGAAACGTAAGAATAAAATTCATTTAAATATTTATGAACATAAGATAGGTTTTTTATTATTTTTTTTGTTAGAATTCAGAAATGGAACTGCTGCCAATATTTTGGTTGCTACAGATATTGCTGCCAGAGGTTTAGGTAATTATAAAATTTGTTATTTGACAATTTTTTCTTCTTATTACTCTTAGTCCTAACTTTTTTTTGCAGATGTTGATGATGTGAAATTTGTTATCAATTTTGACTATCCCAACAATTCTGAAGATTATATTCACCGAATTGGAAGGACTGGTAGGTCATCATCAAAGGGTACATCATACACATTCTTTACCCATTCTAACAGCAAGCAAGCTAAGGACCTCGTAGCTATACTCACTGAAGCCAACCAACGAATTGATCCTAAATTAGCTGCGATGGCAGCACGTTCCTTCTGTAAATTTTCAATAATTAAACATTTATTTTTATTTATGAGTAACTAATCATGATGTTTTAGCGAGTGGTGGGAACAAATCGTACGGAGGTGGCGGTGGTGGTGGAGGTGGATACGGATCTTGGGGAAGTGGAAGACCAGCTTACAGAAAATTTTAAGGATATACGTACTATATTTTATGTGTTAAAATGGTCAATTTATTGCTTTTGTCTCTTACAATAATTATAGTAGATTGATATATATTGTAAGCTATGATGTCTTATTCAATTTCAACAATTGTGTATTCTAAAACTTGATGTTGGAATTAAATAATGAGTTTTCTAGATTTGTCTATTTGTTTTTAAAACCCTTAAAGCTTCAACAATTATGTATTGGTTTTTAATATTTAGTAAATTTATATTGTAACAAGGGTGATATTTATATGTAGAATTAAATGTTAACATTTTTTTCAGTAAAATTATTGTTTATAATGTAGATTACTATTATTAGTAACTCCTTTTAATGGAAATAATTTGGAAGAGGGTGATTGTTTTCCACATAGGGTCAAAAGACAGCTTTGTATCAGGTGGCCTTAAACAAAAAAAAATATAACCAATACTGATGTATGATGAGTATATGAATGGTAACACGTTTTTCAACTGGTTGGAGAATATAATACGGTGTAGTCTAGGAAAATGCCTAATACGTTAACCAATAATGCCCATGTTATTAAAATGTTAAAGGACAAATGCGAAATAATTAATAGATACGTGGTAATCTCTGAATTATGTGATATAGTAAAACGGATTTAACCTAAGCATGTTAAATATGTAATAGACAGAGTTAACCAAATCAACTGGACAACTACCATATCATTGTGAAATAAAACCTGTCAAACAAGTGTGGTCTTCCGTGGAAAATCATACAAAGATGAACACCACTACCTATAAATTATGTGATGTGAAAACATTGTTGGAAGGTAAAGAACGAGTGTACAACACCACAAAAAAATTTTATTGGAAATACAAAATATGTTGAAGACATACGAGATTGATTTCATTGTAGGCGAAATGTTCGCAGAGTAAGAACCTGTAGTAGTGACAATTTGAAATATGTCTTCGAATTCTCAATCAATGGAGTGATATTTTTTTAAATTTAATGACTATGTGTATAAATCCAAAAAAATTGTGTGCTTAACATATGTTGTTCATTGTTTGTTAAAGTATAACTATAAAAAAAAAAAAAAAGTATTAGACGAATAAAGAATAACACATGTACAAGTAACGCAAACAAAATATACCTCTAGGTATATGAAAAATAATAAATTTAATGATTAGAAACTTTTTTGAACGCACACATTTGTTATATATGAGATCAACAGATGTCTATATTACTGTATAATACGTCATACACAGCGGCAGCGCTACAGTAGGCCGTCGTCGTCGGCAATGGCGACAAATCGCAGAGCTCTTAGACTCTGTCAGGATAGATTTGGAAGCGCCTAAGTGGTGCGCTCAATTAAATGGATCAGAGTATAGAAACAAATAATACACTTGCATAAAATATATGAATAATTGAATATTAATTTTAAACGATTTCTGCAGAATTATTGTACCCTATTTGCAAAAACTAGTACACTAAATAAATGAACTATAAATACTATTAGTATACAATATACCTACAAACAACACTCATTACATAATAAATATATTTGTTGACAATATAAAGTTTTTTTTTATTTTTAAAAGGAATCTACGATCTGTACCACTTGGGCACAATAAGCAGATGGGTTACAGATTTATATACAAATAATTAATAAAAAATATATCATATTCTTAATAACATTTTTATAATAGTGACATTTTTGAGGAAAGCAGCCACCCATTAGTGACACTTTCAATTGTAATTTATATTAAATATATTTTTTTCTAGTTAATATTAATATTTATATTTAAATTTTTATTTGGTTCCAATAGATCACGGCACCATTTCCGCTTTAACCGTCTCGGGTGGTTGCCGGGGATATTAGGATTAGCAAGGTTTTTGACAAGAGGATTGGGATGAGTTAAAGTGCGAACACGGAAACGTTTATAATATGTTTTAGCTTCTGAAACTGAAGGCATTTTTAGGTCAGTATGTATAGTGAAGTTAGAGACATAGGGAGGGGCATTTAATAATATGCGAAGTGCGATATTTTTGAATGTTTGAATTTTTTTAATGTAAGTTTTTTTTGCGTTTACCCAAAGCTGAAGGCCGTATGTCCATGAAGGCTTTAGTAATGATTTATAAATAAGTAATTTAGTATTGATGTGAGTATATTTATTATTGTTCATAAGGTTTTTTAGTAGGCGTAGGCGTAGGTTTAGATTTATTCTTTTGGTCTTAATATGCTGGGCCCAGGTCAGTCTTTTATCAAGTGTGAAGCCAAGATATTTAGCATTCAAAGCACTTGGAATTAGAGTGTTAAAAATAAAGACGTCAGGGCAAGGGGCAAGTTTAAGGGTGAACGTCGAATGAATAGATTTCGATTGATTTATTTTAACTCTCCAGTCGGTGTACCACTTTTCCATGAGGTTCAGGTGAGATTGGAGATTTTGAGAAGCCACGAAGGGATCAGAGTGTATAGATAAAATTGCCTTATCATCCGCATAGTCGGTGACCAGTGTATTAGGTGTAGTTGGTTGGTCTGAAGCAAAAATATTGTAAAGGATAGGTGAGAGGATACCACCTTGCGGGACACCAGCAGATATACTGGCTATGGAAGAAAAATCCTCACCAACACGGACTTGAAAGTGGCGATCGGAGATATACGACTTAATAATAGCGAAATATGTAGGATGAAGAAACTTTTTTAATTTATAAAGGAGGCCGTCATGCCATACCCTATCGAAGGCCTGCGGGATATCCAGAAATGCGCTTGTACAGTAAAGTTTTTTCTCTAGTGAATAAGAAATGGCGTCAACAACTCTGTGAACCTGTTGAACAGTAGAGTGAGAAGTGCGAAAACCGAATTGAGAATCTGGAAGAATGGATTTTTTAGTAATACACGGAAGGATACGTTTTAGTATAAGTTTCTCCAGAATTTTAGTGAAAAACGGGAGTAAACTTATAGGACGAAATGTGGTTATTGAGTCAGGTGGCTTATTAGGTTTAGGCACTAGGATGATGGTAGAAAATTTCCACAGGATGGGAAAGTACGATAGTCTAATAATGGAGTTAAATATATGAGAAAGATGAATAAAGGCTTTTTTAGGCCTAGCTACTTCAGCAGTAATCAGGTCAAATCCGGGGATTTCTTGAAGGAGTATTTATTTATGGCAAATATAATATCATTTGGTATGAAATGTTTTAAAGGATTAGATCGCAAGTGAGGGGGGGGAGTTAAGATAATCTTCCACAACACTAGTATTGGTTTGAGAGAAAATGTCAGGGTGAGGTTGAAAAATACCAGATAGATGTACTTTAAAAAGTTCAGCTTTAGCAGAGTCAGAGATGACATAACTTCCATCCGGATTTTTAATAGATAGATTAGAGGATTTGAATTTACAAATATTTTTTGTCACTCTCCAAGCCTGCCATCTTTTGGTGAGAGTTTAGACAGAAAATTAGAGAAGGTTTCAGATTTATGTTTTGCTAGCACTTTTTTAAGGTGATTTGATAATTTCTTGTACTTATGCTTATGAGAAGGAAGAGGAGTTCGTTGAAAGTAAGCCTAGCTTTACGTTTTTCTACTATTATACGACGAATGTATTCTGGAAGAAAAGGGATATGAAATGAAGGTTGAGATTTTGGAGTAGAAGACCATGCCGCAGATTGAATACATTTTGTAAAATTATTTACAGCAAGATCAATTTCATCGGAAGATTTTAGTTTTACATTTAAATTTATTTGTTGGTTAAGAAGATAATGAAATTTATTTTTATCGGTAGAGGGTTTAAATAATTTAGGAGATTCAAGCCGCGTCAGAGGAGATGCACATAGAGTTAACAAGATTGAGGAATGGTCGAAATTTAATTCAAGGAAATTTTCGGTGTTGCAGTTTAAGTTACTAGGTATTTTGGCCACAAAGATATCTAAGATATCGGGATTTTTCCGTGCTGAAGACGGTCAATAGGTGGGGCCTGGAGGAGCAAGAATCTTGTAATTTTTAGATTAAACAAAATTTTGAGCACCATACCCCGTGGGTTATTGACACGACAACCCCAGGCTAGGTGTTTAGCATTAAAATCCCCTCCAACTATAAAATTACTATTGAATGTACTAAAATAGGCAGAGAAAATTTGAAAAGTAATTCGGTGTTTAGGAGGGGAATAAACAGCAGCTATGGTGATTGGGGGGACACCATCTATTTTTGTAACTAAAGCACATGATTGTAAAAAATCTTGGCAAAAGTTTGAAAGAGGTTGATATACGATGTAATAGCGAGGAGAGTTGAAATATTTGACTTGATTTAGGGGTTGGTTCTAAGTCAACAAAAAAAAGAGGTAATTGTATTTTGGTGATTCTATGGAGATCATTTGTTACACGTCTGACTTCGAAAAGGCGAAATTCCAATTTTTCCTTAATTAACTTAGTTTGAGTTGTAGGATGGAGATTTCGAATAACAACACGGATCGGTTTATCTTCCTTAAGTTGATAAGTATGGAATTCAGCGTTTTCTTCTTTTAAATATCGCACGAGAGTTCTGTAGGAGACCGGGTTGGCGGTTTGAATTTTTAGCCGATCTGCAGAGGATTTACAGAAAAAATTGTCCACTCCAATAAGGTCTATAAGTTTTGTACACACTTCTGTATAATCAATCACGCCATATAAAAATAGGAGGAGGCGGTTTTGGTGTATCGTTATTACTATTATTATGAACGAAAACATCATTCATTGAACTTTCTTCGGGGGGGGGGGGACATAGAAGTTCGAATCCAATGGTTGTTTTAAATAACTTTTTGTTTTTATTTTTAGTTAAGGTTAACGAATTCAGTGAACCATGGGTTGCCGTAGATGAGAAGCTTGATAGGTGACGTTTATTTTTTTGCTTAGTAAAACCATCGTTTGAATCAACATTCAATGTAAACGTTAATTTTTTGTCGTTATTTTTATTTTTATATTTGTTCGCATTATTTGAAATATTGGAAATGGGTGGTATATTTTGAGTATTAATAGTTGAGGTCATATTAATGACGTCTGTATGACTCTAGATAAGAAGACTCGAGAACGGACTGGAAAACCGATAACGCACGAATACGATAGCACGGAGTACATACGTCTGTTTGCAATGACTATAGGCGCCCGACTTTTATTAAAAAATGTTATAAAATTACTGGCTAAAGCCTTTGTTTAGGAAATATTCCATTGAGTTATCGAGCAAATCCGTAAGAGCGCGCCACTATTAATGATTGTAATTAAATAATATTAAATCTGCCGATTCTAAAGGTTTTTCATTAGGAAAATAATTTTAAATCATAGGGACAAAATGGCAGCAATACGAAAAACACTAAAAAAATTTTTTTCTTTAACATTCTCAAAACACCCACCGATAAAATATTAACGGATAACGTGCACTCGCGTCTATGCGGTACGTATTTTCCAATGTTTATCTGTCGAACTTATTCGTTTTACAATTGCAAAACGGCCGAATACAAAACGTGTAGATGGTAAAATATTAATTTTTACACTTCTCTAAGCGTCACGAGTCTGTTCTGGAAGTCATTTTTATTTTTTTGAAGTAGTTTTCATATATTCTTTTGTATACCCAATTAAGTATATATATATGTAGCTAGTTTAAGTAATTCTAAAAGGTAACATTTTGAATACCATTTTAAATTCCTACCCGCTCAGTCGACTAAAACGTTATTATTTATCATTTTCTATACTACAATATTATAGTGTCTAATAGAAATTCGTCTCGTGTCTGATGTCGTCTCCGAGTAATCTTTTGTCGTTACTCGTAGGACGTAAAATTGTCTTAAAAAAATTTATGTATTAAAGGAAGACGTAGAAACATAATAATAAAAAAAAGAAACAGTAAGTTTCCGTCGACTAAAACGATTTTAAAACACATCGCTCTTATTCACTCCCCCGTTCATTATATACGTAGGTCATACATATAGGCAGTGGCGTAATTGTGGTGGGGGTCAAGGGGAAGCACATGCCCACCAGAAATTTTTGCTGGAGGTAATGGTATCATTTTGCCTCCTCACCCATCGAGATGTATGACTACAATACAAATCTCGAGATTTTCTAAAATAAAGAATGAACACAATAGTAAGTCAATTGATTATCATATTCCTTAATAAAAATAAAATTGTTTTCTACAAAGTTGTACATATTTTTCACGTTTATAAAGCCGTCGATCGGCAGATAGTTCGTTGCCGTTATCAGTTGTATTGGTGGGGATCAACGAGTTTTCGTTTACATAAAAATAATGTTTTCGATTGTTCCTATCTCTTCCAGTTTTTAAACATAAACTTTTGAAAACAGTTGTAATATGTGTTTGTCGTGTAAACTTGCATAAACTGAGAATGATTATATAAATTAATAATGTCTGTATTACGCAAACTTAAATATTTCCACGGTGTAATTAATAACGAGCACGAGTATTATTTTATTATACGCGTCAATAAGCTCTTAGTATATTTAAATTAGAATAGCTCATAAAATATTTTAAGACCGTACATTATACACTTTCATGACAGTGACCTGTAATTGTGCTCACGCTGTATGGGCATGGCGAATATTTCGAAACGAACAATTGGAACCCGTGGTTTGAATAAAAATTTACTTACATTGGACAGTGGCAGTGGCGGCTCGTGATGTTTAAACAAGGCAGTAGTGTATAGCAGTGTACATGTGCGGAAAATTGAAAGAGCATTTTGCGTCTAAACCCACCGAATCGTCAAAAAAAAATAATAGCCTCTCCCCCATCGCAATTCGCGTCAGAGCAAATCGAATACAGCCACGGCCGCGTGTTCTCACGGTCTAGTTTGGTTATAGGCGGAGTGTGTCCCATATTTTATTGACCTCATAGGCAAATAATTTCAAATAAAATAATAAAAAGCATAAAAAATAATTAAATCTATCAATGTAATAACAATACATTCTTATTTTGGAATAGTATTGTGTATTTAGTGATCGTAGAACTATACGTAATGCAGTAAAAATAATGGTGCCAAGCCGACTAGTGAGACGGGCAATTTAAGAATCGGGCCAAATTATCATAGTATTGAATTCAAATACAGATATACTTTTCGTGGTCCAAATGACGTTACTGTAAATCGTACATAAAGTCGAAGTCAAAGTCGATAAGAAAAATGTAGATATAAAATAGCTTCGGATGTTCAATCGTTTTTAGTGCACCTGGTCTACCCAAAAATATAAACCAATAACGTATGCAATTCGATTTACCAATAGAATTTAAATATATCGAATCTTTTTTTTTATTACCAAAGCTAATATTATTCATAATGAGATTTGTTTTCTAACATTTTTCATTGGATTCTGAACGTAGCGAGGAGTGTATATTGATTTTACTACGAGTTTGCTATATATTATTACTGAGTAGGATGTGTTTGTGTTAGTTTTTATTTTGATTTATTTATTTTTTTATTATTAAATTACGCCTTTGTTATTAAATCTTGATTTATTATTACACATTTCAATTATAAATTAATAACTGTGTTAATTGAAAGAGTTTTACATTACAAAAAAATAAAATAATAATAAAAATAACCATTTTTTACCGAGTTAAAGAAAGGTCGAGTTTTTGTTATTTAATACTTATATCTATTTTAAGAGTTTAATTTATTTTTTTGTTATCTTTCGACGAATAATAACGAAAAAAAAAAATTATTTTAAGTAAACTTGATCAAGTTTTTATTAACTCTGCCCGGAGATATTAAAATATACAAACATAAACCAAAATAAATTTTAATAAGTAGGTGGAGTATATGACCCTAATAACGTGCAATATTATACCGTGTATATATTATTTCGGTAAGTTTCTCTATGGTCCACAGCATCCTGTCGGTTTCAATCATTTCACATATGATTTTTAAATAATATGCTCGAATATAAATACCGCATATGGATGTGTAGGTAATAATTATTACAATGCCGATCGATAATTACTATATAAACTATATGATTTGTGTACGATTGAATTTCTATTTCCCCTTAATGTGGACAAGCGGATAACGTTTAAATCGCGTTTTTTAAGTCGAACGAGTCGAAATAATTATGTACCTAGTTGGTCATCTAGAGTCGTGTATAGTCGTGAACCGTCCCACATTCGTTTTGGTCAGCAAACATTTAGGTTCCCGACGTTTATTACAATGAAATATTTCTGTGAAAAATACTGTCACAAATACGTTCTGTACAATGAATCTACAAATTATGTAGATATAAATAGACATTTATTTAATTTTTTTTTTGATTTTTATGCTACCTTAGTAAAATCCGTCTTGTATTGTAAAAAAACAAAATTAGTTTTACCTATACGTGCCCGAAAAATATTTTGTAATTATATTATAATATTATTCTCACTTGAATATTTCCATTTAAAACGTTGTCTCTAAACGATTGACAAATACATAATTATACACATTGTGTATTTATTTTAACTATACGAGTATTTAAAATGTATGGAACACATCTAATAGACTAATAACACCGCTGCAGATTTGGAGTTTGCCGAATCTAAAATTCTATTATAACGGTATACTGATAAATTATTGACGTACTGTACGTTACTTATATTATAATGTGTCTATTGTATCCTGTACGAAGTCCGAATTAATTCAACCGAATTGTTAAGTAAAACCGCGAAGCGTTTGAGAAAATCAATGAATATAAATTTATTCCTTAAGTTTCGTACCCACTTTAAATGTTAATAATTTGAAAATGCCGGTAAAGTATGATAACAACAAACTAAAACTTCCTACCTCATTGAAAAGTGAAGAATCGTCGGAAAATACGCAAACCGTTTATTTAAAAACGAAAAGAAAATGAAATGTTGTTTTGCATTTTATTATTATTATTTCCACCACCACTGCCAACGCACGACAAAATTGTTTTTCCTCATACACAAACATAATAATAATAAAATATAGTAATACGATGGGGTCCGGAAATAATGATTTTTTTTCCGTTCAACGGTAAAACGCTTTTTTATTATTATTATTCTTATTCAAAGCTGTATTTAATTTATAGAATACGAGATCGAACTTTTCTCCTTGATATAAAAATAAACAATTTAAATATTATATCGTCAAATATATCTGAGTGGGTGTAATATGATAGAATCAATTAAATAGTCATATATTAAGCATGTATATAACCATAGACTACTAAAAAAACAGAAAGATTTTCTATAAAAAGTTTACCGATTAAAAGTATGGAGGATTATACAATTTTCAAATTATGGAAATTGTCACTTGTACAAGGATATTATATTTCTTATTAATATAGTAGCAAAAGTATCACTGTAGCAGTTACCCTATTTCAAACCTCTGGATGTTTATAATGATCAAGTATATTTCAAAAATTTTTTGATGCTTGTAGAGATTGTTGTTCTATAGAAGAATTTAATTATGGCCTTCTGCTGCTGATGTTATACAATTTATTTGGTAGAATCAATGAAATAGTCATATATTAAGCATGTATATAACCATAGACTACTAAAAAAACAGAAAGTTTTTCTATAAATAGTTTACCGATTAAAAGTATGGATAATTTGATAATTTTCAAATGATGGAAATTGTCACTTGTACAAGGATATTATATTTCTAATTAATTTTGTAGCAAAAATATCACTGTAGCAGTTACCTTATTTCAAACCTCTGGATGTTTATAATGATCAAGTATATTTCAAAAATTTTTTGATGCTTGTAGAGATTGTTGTTCTATAGAAAAATTTAATTATGGCCTTCTGCTGCTGATGTTATACAATTTATTTGGTAGAATCAATGAAATAGTCATATATTAAGCATGTATATAACCATAGACTACTAAAAAAACAGAAAGTTTTTCTATAAATAGTTTACCGATTAAAAGTATGGATAATTTGATAATTTTCAAATGATGGAAATTGTCACACTTATAAGGATATTATATTTCTTATTAATTTTGTAGGAGAAGTATCACTGTAGTAGTTACCATATTGCAGACCTCTGGATGTTTATAATGATCAAGTATATTTCAAAAATATTTTGATGCTAGTAGAGATTGTCTTTCTGTAGAAGAATTTCATCATAGCCTTCTGCTGCTGCAGTTATACTACCTAATTGATAGAATCAATTAAATAGTCATATATTAAGCATGTCTATAACCATAGACTACTAAAAAAACAGAAAGATTATCTAGAAATAATTTACCGATTAAAAGTATGGAAGAGTATAAAATTTTCAAATTATGGAAATTGTCACTTGTACAAGGATATTATATTTCTTTTTAATATAGTAGCAAAAGTATCACTGTAGAATTTACCTTATTTCAAACCTCTGGATGTTTATAATGATCAAGTATATTTCAAAGATATTTTGATACTAGTAGAGATTGTCGTTCTGTAGAAGAATTTCATCATGGCCTTCTGCTGCTGATGTTATACTATTTATTTGATAGAATCAATGAAATAGTCATATATTAAGCATGTATATAACCATAGAATACTAAAAAAACAGAAAGTTTTTGTATATATAGTTAACCGATTAAAAGTATGGAAGATTATACAATTTTCAAATTATGGAAATTGACACTGTTATAAGGATATTATATTTCTTATTAATTTTGTAGGAAAAGTATCACTGTAGTAGTTACCGTATTGCAGACCTCTGGATGTTTATAATGATCAAGTATATTTCAAAAATGTTTTGATGCTAGTAGAGATTGTCGTTCTGTAGAAGAATTTCATTATGGCCTTCTGCTGCTGATGTTATACTACCTAATTGGTAGAATCAATGAAATAGTCATATATTAAGCATGTCTATAACCATAGACTACTAAAAAAACCGAAAGTTTTTCTAGAAATAATTTACCGATTAAATGTATGGAGGATTATACAATTTTCAAATTATGGAAATTGTCACACTTAAAAGGATATTTTATTTCTTATTAATTTTATAGGAAGTGTATAACTGTAGCAGTTACCTTATTTCAAACCTCTGGATGTTTATAATGATCAAGTATATTTCAAAAATATTTTGATGCTAGTAGAAATTGTCATTCTGTAGAAGAATTTCATCATGGCCTTCTGCTACTGATGTTATACTACCTAATTGATAGAATCAATTAAATAGTCATATATTTAGCATGTATATAACCATAGACTACTAAAAAAACAGAAAGATTTCCTAGAAATAATTTACCGATTAAAAGTATGGATAATTTTATAATTTTCAAATGATGGAAATTGTCACTTGTACAAGGATATTATATTTCTAATTAATTTTGTAGCAAAAGTATCACTGTAGCAGTTACCTTCTTTCAAACCTCTGGAAGTTTATAATGATCAAGTATATTTCAAAGATATTTTGATGCTAGTAGAGATTGTCTTTCTGTAGAAGAATTTCATCATAGCCTTCTGCTGGTGCGGTTATACTACCTAATTGATAGAATCAATTAAATAGTCATATATTAAGCATGTCTATAACCATAGACTACTAAAAAAACAGAAAGATTATCTAGAAATAATTTACCGATTAAAAGTATGGAAGAGTATAAAATTTTCAAATTATGGAAATTGTCACTTGTACAAGGATATTATATTTCTTTTTAATATAGTAGCAAAAGTATCACTGTAGCATTTACCTTATTTCAAACCTCTGGATGTTTATAATGATCAAGTATATTTCAAAGATATTTTGATACTAGTAGAGATTGTCGTTCTGTAGAAGAATTTCATCATGGCCTTCTGCTGCTGATGTTATACTATTTATTTGATAGAATCAATGAAATAGTCATATATTAAGCATGTATATAACCATAGAATACTAAAAAAACAGAAAGTTTTTGTATACATAGTTAACCGATTAAAAGTATGGAAGATTATACAATTTTCAAATTATGGAAATTGACACTGTTATAAGGATATTATATTTCTTATTAATTTTATAGGAAAAGTATCACTGTAGTAGTTACCGTATTGCAGACCTCTGGATGTTTATAATCAAGTATATTTCAAAAATGTTTTGATGCTAGTAGAGATTGTCGTTCTGTAGAAGAATTTCATTATGGCCTTCTGCTGCTGATGTTGTACTACCTAATTGGTAGAATCAATGAAATAGTCATATATTAAGCATGTCTATAACCATAGACTACTAAAAAAACAGAAAGTTTTTCTAGAAATAGTTTACCGATTAAAAGTATGTAGGATTATTCAATTTTCAAATTATAAAAATTGTCACTGTTACAAGGATATTCTATTTCTTATTAATTTTGTAGCAACAGTATCACTGTAGCTGTTACTGTATTGCAGACCTCTGGATGTTTATAATGATCAAGTATATATCAAAGATAGTTTGATGCTAGTAGATATTGTCATTCTGTAGAAGTATTTCATCATGGCCTTCTTCTGCTGATGTTATACTATTTATTTGGTAGAATCAATGAAATAGTCATATATTAAGAACGTCTATAACCATAGACTACTAAAAAAACAGAAAGATTATCTAGAAATAATTTACCGATTAAAAGTATGGAAGAGTATACAATTTTCAAATTATGGAAATTGTCACTGTTACAAGGATATTCTATTTCTTATTAATTTTGTAGGAAAAGTATCACTGTAGATGTTACCGTATTTCAAACCTCTGGATGTTTATAATGATCAAGTATATTTCAAAAATGTTTTGATGCTAGTAGAGATTGTCGTTCTGTAGAAGAATTTTATTATGGCCTTCTGCTGCTGATGTTATACTATTTTTTTGGTAGAATCAATGAAATAGTCATATATTAAGCATGTATATAACCATAGACTACTAAAAAAACAGAAAGTTTTTCTATAAATAGTTTACCGATAAAAGTATGTAGGATTATACAATTTTCAAATTATAAAAATTGTCACTGTTACAAGGATATTCTATTTCTTATTAATTTTGTAGCAACAGTATCACTGTAGCTGTTACCGTATTGCAGACCTCTGGATGTTTATAATGATCAAGTATATATCAAAGATAGTTTGATGCTAGTAGATATTGTCATTCTGTAGAAGTATTTCATCATGGCCTTCTGCTGCTGATTTTATACTATTTATTTGGTAGAATCAATGAAATAGTCATATATTAAGCATGTCTATAACCATAGACTACTAAAAAAACAGAAAGATTATCTAGAAATAATTTACCGATTAAAAGTATGGAAGAGTATACAATTTTCAAATTATGGAAATTGTCACTTGTACAAGGATATTATATTTCTTTTTAATATAGTAGCAAAAGTATCACTGTAGAAGTTACCGTATTGCAGACCTCTGGATGTTTATAATGATCAAGTATATTTCAAAAATGTTTTGATGCTAGTAGAGATTGTCGTTCTGTAGAAGAATTTTATTATGGCCTTCTGCTGCTGATGTTATATTACCTATTTGATAGAATCAATTAAATAATCATATATTAACCTTGTATATAACCATAGACTACGAAAAAAACAGAAAGTTTTTCTATAAATAGTTTACCGATAAAAGTATGGAAGATTATACAATTTTCAAATTATTGAAATTGTCACACTTATAAGGATATTTTATTTCTTATTAATTTTGTAGGAAAAGTATCACTGTAGATGTTACCGTATTGCAGACCTCTGGATGTTTATAATGATCAAGTATATTTCAAAAATGTTTTGATGTTAGTAGAGATTGTCGTTCTGTAGAAGTATTTCATCATGGCCTTCTGCTGCTGATCTTATATTACCTATTTGATAGAATCAATTAAATAATCATATATTAACCTTGTATATAACCATAGACTACTAAATAAACAGAAAGATTATCTAGAAATAATTTACCGATTAAAATTATGGAAGATTATACAATTTTCAAATTATGGAAATTGTCACTTGTACAAGGATATTATATTTCTTTTTAATATAGTAGCAAAAGTAACACTGTAGCAGTTACCTTATTTCAAACCACTGGATGTTTATAATGATCAAGTATATTTCAAAGATATTTTGATGCTAGTAAAGATTGTCCTTCTGTAGAAGAATTTCATCATGGCCTTCTGCTGCTGATGTTATACTATTTATTTGATAGAATCAATGAAATAGTCATATATTAAGCATGTATATAACCATAGAATACTAAAAAAACAGAAAGTTTTTGTATAAATAGTTTACCAATTAAAAGTATGTAGGATTATACAATTTTCAAATTATAAAAATTGTCACTGTTACAAGGATATTCTATTTCTTATTAATTTTGTAGCAACAGTATCACTGTAGCTGTTACTGTATTGCAGACCTCTGGATGTTTATAATGATCAAGTATATATCAAAGATAGTTTGATGCTAGTAGATATTGTCATTCTGTAGAAGAATTTCATCATAGCCTTCTGCTGCTGCGGTTATACTACCTAATTGATAGAATCAATTAAATAGTCATATATTAAGCATGTCTATAACCATAGACTACTAAAAAAACAGAAAGATTATCTAGAAATAATTTACCGATTAAAAGTATGGAAGAGTATACAATTTTCAAATTATGGAAATTGTCACTTGTACAAGGATATTATATTTCTTTTTAATATAGTAGCAAAAGTATCACTGTAGCATTTACCTTATTTCAAACCTCTGGATGTTTATAATGATCAAGTATATTTCAAAGATATTTTGATGCTAGTAGAGATTGTTGTTCTATAGAAGAATTTTATTATGGCTTTCTGCTGCTGTTATACTATTTATTTGGTAGAATCAATGAAATAGTCATATATTAATCATGTATATAACTATAGACTACTAAAAAAACGGAAAGTTTTTCTATAAATAGTTTACCGATTAAAAGTATAGATAATTTTATAATTTTCAAATGATGGAAATTGTCACACTTATATGGATATTATATTTCTTATTAATTTTGTAGGAAAAGTATCACTGTAGCAGTTACCATATTGCAGACCTCTGGATGTTTATAATGATCAAGTATATTTCAAAAATATTTTGATGCTAGTAGAGATTGTCGTTCTGTAGGAGAATTTCATCATGGCCATCTGCTGCTGATGTTATACTACCTAATTGGTAGAATCAATGAAATAGTCATATATTTAGCATGTCTATAACCATAGACTACTAAAAAAACATAAAGTTTTTGTATAAATAGTTAACCGATTAAAAGTATGGAAGATTATACAATTTTCAAATTATCGAAATTGTCACTTGTACAAGGATATTATATTTCTTATTAATTTTGTAGCAACAGTATCACTGTAGCTGTTACCTTATTTCAAACCTCTGGATGTTTATAATGATCAAGTATATTTCAAAAATGTTTTGATGCTAGTAGAGATTGTCGTTCTGTAGAAGAATTTTATTATGGCCTTCTGCTGCTGATGTTATACTATTTTTTTGGTAGAATCAATGAAATAGTCATATATTAAGCATGTATATAACCATAGACTACTAAAAAAACAGAAAGTTTTTCTATAAATAGTTTACCGATAAAAGTATGTAGGATTATACAATTTTCAAATTATAAAAATTGTCACTGTTACAAGGATATTCTATTTCTTATTAATTTTGTAGCAACAGTATCACTGTAGCTGTTACCGTATTGCAGACCTCTGGATGTTTATAATGATCAAGTATATATCAAAGATAGTTTGATGCTAGTAGATATTGTCATTCTGTAGAAGTATTTCATCATGGCCTTCTGCTGCTGATTTTATACTATTTATTTGGTAGAATCAATGAAATAGTCATATATTAAGCATGTCTATAACCATAGACTACTAAAAAAACAGAAAGATTATCTAGAAATAATTTACCGATTAAAAGTATGGAAGAGTATACAATTTTCAAATTATGGAAATTGTCACTTGTACAAGGATATTATATTTCTTTTTAATATAGTAGCAAAAGTATCACTGTAGAAGTTACCGTATTGCAGACCTCTGGATGTTTATAATGATCAAGTATATTTCAAAAATGTTTTGATGCTAGTAGAGATTGTCGTTCTGTAGAAGAATTTTATTATGGCCTTCTGCTGCTGATGTTATATTACCTATTTGATAGAATCAATTAAATAATCATATATTAACCTTGTATATAACCATAGACTACGAAAAAAACAGAAAGTTTTTCTATAAATAGTTTACCGATAAAAGTATGGAAGATAATACAATTTTCAAATTATTGAAATTGTCACACTTATAAGGATATTTTATTTCTTATTAATTTTGTAGGAAAAGTATCACTGTAGATGTTACCGTATTGCAGACCTCTGGATGTTTATAATGATCAAGTATATTTCAAAAATGTTTTGATGCTAGTAGAGATTGTCGTTCTGTAGAAGAATTTTATTATGGCCTTCTGCTGCTGATGTTATACTATTTATTTGGTAGAATCAATGAAATAGTCATATATTAAGCATGTATATAACCATAGACTACTAAAAAAACAGAAAGTCTTTCTATAAATAGTTTACCGATAAAAGTATGTAGGATTATACAATTTTCAAATTATAAAAATTGTCACTGTTACAAGGATATTCTATTTCTTATTAATTTTGTAGCAACAGTATCACTGTAGCTGTTACCCTATTTCAAACCTCTGGATGTTTATAATGATCAAGTATATTTCAATGATATTTTGATGCTAGTAGAGATTGTCCTTCTGTAGAAGAATTTCATTATGGCCTTCTGCTGCTGATGTTATACTACCTATTTGATAGAATCAATTAAAAAGTCATATGTTAACCTTGTATATAACCATAGACTACTAAATAAACAGAAAGATTATCTATAAATAATTTACCGATTAAAAGTATGGAAGATTATACAATTTTCAAATTATGGAAATTGTCACTTGTACAAGGATATTATATTTCTTATTAATTTTATAGGAAGTGTATAACTGTAGCAGTTACCTTATTTCAAACCTATGGATGTTTATAATGATCAAGTATATTTCAAAAACATTTTGATGCTAGTAGAGATTGTCATTCTGTAGAAGAATTTCATCATGGCCTTCTGCTACTGATGTTATACTAGCTAATTGATAGAATCAATTAAATAGTCATATATTTAGCATGTATATAACCATAGACTACTAAATAAACAGAAAGATTTTCTATAAATAATTTACCGATTAAAAGTATGGATGATTTTATAATTTTCAAATGATGGAAATTGTCACTTGTACAAGGATATTATATTTCTAATTAATTTTGTAGCAAAAGTATCACTGTAGCAGTTACCTTATTTCAAACCTCTGGATGTTTATAATGATCAAGTATATTTCAAAAATTTTTTGATGCTAGTAGAGATTGTCATTCTGTAGAAGAATTTCATCATGGCCTTCTGCTACTGATGTTATACTACCTAATTGATAGAATCAATGAAATAGTCATATATTAAGCATGTATATAACCATAGAATACTAAAAAAACAGAAAGTTTTTGTATAAATAGTTAACCGATTAAAAGTATGGAAGATTATACTATTTTCAAATTATGGAAATTGACACTCTTATAAGGATATTATATTTCTTATTAATTTTTTAGGAAAAGTATCACTGTAGTAGTTACCGTATTGCAGACCTCTGGATGTTTATAATAATCAAGTATATTTCAAAAATGTTTTGATGTTAGTAGAGATTGTCCTTCTGTAGAAGAATTTCATTATGGCCTTCTGCTGCTGATGTTATACTACCTAATTGGTAGAATCAATGAAATAGTCATATATTAAGCATGTCTATAACCATAGACTACTAAAAAAACCGAAAGTTTTTCTAGAAATAATTTACCGATTAAATGTATGGAGGATTATACAATTTTCAAATTATGGAAATTGTCACACTTAAAAGGATATTTTATTTCTTATTAATTTTATAGGAAGTGTATAACTGTAGCAGTTACCTTATTTCAAACCTCTGGATGTTTATAATGATCAAGTATATTTCAAAAATATTTTGATGCTAGTAGAAATTGTCATTCTGTAGAAGAATTTCATCATGGCCTTCTGCTACTGATGTTATACTACCTAATTGATAGAATCAATTAAATAGTCATATATTTAGCATGTATATAACCATAGACTACTAAAAAAACAGAAAGATTTCCTAGAAATAATTTACCGATTAAAAGTATGGATAATTTTATAATTTTCAAATGATGGAAATTGTCACTTGTACAAGGATATTATATTTCTAATTAATTTTGTAGCAAAAGTATCACTGTAGCAGTTACCTTCTTTCAAACCTCTGGAAGTTTATAATGATCAAGTATATTTCAAAGATATTTTGATGCTAGTAGAGATTGTCTTTCTGTAGAAGAATTTCATCATAGCCTTCTGCTGCTGCGGTTATACTACCTAATTGATAGAATCAATTAAATAGTCATATATTAAGCATGTCTATAACCATAGACTACTAAAAAAACAGAAAGATTATCTAGAAATAATTTACCGATTAAAAGTATGGAAGAGTATACAATTTTCAAATTATCGAAATTGTCACTTGTACAAGGATATTATATTTCTTATTAATTTTGTAGAAACAGTATCACTGTAGCTGTTACCTTATTTCAAACCTCTGGATGTTTATAATGATCAAGTATATTTCAAAAATGTTTTGATGCTAGTAGAGATTGTCGTTCTGTAGAAGAATTTTATTATGGCCTTCTGCTGCTGATGTTATACTACCTATTTGATAGAATCAATTAAAAAGTCATATATTAAGCATGTATATAACCATAGACTACTAAAAAAACAGAAAGTTTTTCTATAAATAGTTTACCGATAAAAGTATGTAGGATTATACAATTTTCAAATTATAAAAATTGTCACTGTTACAAGGATATTCTATTTCTTATTAATTTTGTAGCAACAGTATCACTGTAGCTGTTACCGTATTGCAGACCTCTGGATGTTTATAATGATCAAGTATATTTCAAAAATGTTTTGATGTTAGTAGAGATTGTCATTCTGTAGAAGTATTTCATCATGGCCTTCTGCTGCTGATGTTATACTATTTATTTGGTAGAATCAATGAAATAGTCATATATTAAGCATGTATATAACCATAGACTACTAAAAAAACAGAAAGTTTTTCTATAAATAGTTTACCGATTAAAAGTATGGATAATTTTATAATTTTCAAATGATGGAAATTGTCACACTTATAAGGATATTATATTTCTTATTAATTTTGTAGGAAAAGTATCACTGTAGTAGTTACCATATTGCAGATCTCTGGATGTTTATAATGATCAAGTATATTTCAAAAATATTTTGATGCTAGTAGAAATTGTCGTTCTGTAGAAGAATTTCATCATGGCCTTCTGCTACTGATGTTATACTACCTAATTGATAGAATCAATTAAATAGTCATATATTTAGCATGTATATAACCATAGACTACTAAAAAAACAGAAAGATTTCCTAGAAATAATTTACCGATTAAAAGTATGGATAATTTTATAATTTTCAAATGATGGAAGTTGTCACTTGTACAAGGATATTATATTTCTTTTTAATATAGTAGCAAAAGTATCACTGTAGCATTTACCTTATTTCAAACCTCTGGATGTTTATAATGATCAAGTATATTTCAAAGATATTTTGATACTAGTAGAGATTGTCGTTCTGTAGAAGAATTTCATCATGGCCTTCTGCTGCTGATGTTATACTATTTATTTGATAGAATCAATGAAATAGTCATATATTAAGCATGTCTATAACCATAGACTACTAAAAAAACAGAAAGTTTTTCTAGAAATAGTTTACCGATTAAAAGTATGTAGGATTATTCAATTTTCAAATTATAAAAATTGTCACTGTTACAAGGATATTCTATTTCTTATTAATTTTGTAGCAACAGTATCACTGTAGCTGTTACTGTATTGCAGACCTCTGGATGTTTATAATGATCAAGTATATATCAAAGATAGTTTGATGCTAGTAGATATTGTCATTCTGTAGAAGTATTTCATCATGACCTTCTTCTGCTGATGTTATACTATTTATTTGGTAGAATCAATGAAATAGTCATATATTAAGAACGTCTATAACCATAGACTACTAAAAAAACAGAAAGATTATCTAGAAATAATTTACCGATTAAAAGTATGGAAGAGTATACAATTTTCAAATTATGGAAATTGTCACTGTTACAAGGATATTCTATTTCTTATTAATTTTGTAGGAAAAGTATCACTGTAGATGTTACCGTATTGCAGACCTCTGGATGTTTATAATGATCAAGTATATTTCAAAAATGTTTTGATGTTAGTAGAGATTGTCTTTCTGTAGAAGTATTTCATCATGGCCTTCTGCTGCTGATGTTATATTACCTATTTGATAGAATCAATTAAATAATCATATATTAACCTTGTATATAACCATAGACTACTAAATAAACAGAAAGATTATCTAGAAATAATTTACCGATTAAAAGTATGGAAGATTATACAATTTTCAAATTATGGAAATTGTCACTTGTACAAGGATATTATATTTCTTTTTAATATAGTAGCAAAAGTATCACTGTAGCAGTTACCTTATTTCAAACCACTGGATGTTTATAATGATCAAGTATATTTCAAAAATATTTTGATGCTAGTAGAAATTGTCGTTCTGTAGAAGAATTTCATCATACCCTTCTGCTGCTGCAGTTATACTACCTAATTGATAGAATCAATTAAATAGTCATATATTAAGCATGTCTATAACCATAGACTACTAAAAAACAGAAAGATTATCTAGAAATAATTTACCGATTAAAAGTATGGAAGAGTATACAATTTTCAAATTATGGAAATTGTCACTTGTACAAGGATATTATATTTCTTTTTAATATAGTAGCAAAAGTATCACTGTAGAAGTTACCGTATTGCAGACCTCTGGATGTTTATAATGATCAAGTATATTTCAAAAATGTTTTGATGTTAGTAGAGATTGTCCTTCTGTAGAAGAATTTCATTATGGCCTTCTGCTGCTGATGTTATACTACCTATTTGATAGAATCAATTAAAAAGTCATATATTAAGCATGTATATAACCATAGACTACGAAAAAAACAGAAAGTTTTTGTATAAATAGTTTACCGATTAAAAGTATGTAGGATTATACAATTTTCAAATTATAAAAATTGTCACTGTTACAAGGATATTCTATTTCTTATTAATTTTGTAGCAACAGTATCACTGTAGCTGTTACTGTATTGCAGACCTCTGGATGTTTATAATGATCAAGTATATATCAATGATAGTTTGATGCTAGTAGATATTGTCATTCTGTAGAAGTATTTCATCATGGCCTTCTGCTGCTGATTTTATACTATTTATTTGGTAGAATCAATGAAATAGTCATATATTAAGCATGTCTATAACCATAGACTACTAAAAAAACAGAAAGATTATCTAGAAATAATTTACCGATTAAAAGTATGGAAGAGTATACAATTTTCAAATTATGGAAATTGTCACTTGTACAAGGATATTATATTTCTTTTTAATATAGTAGCAAAAGTATCACTGTAGAAGTTACCGTATTGCAGACCTCTGGATGTTTATAATGATCAAGTATATTTCAAAAATGTTTTGATGCTAGTAGAGATTGTCGTTCTGTAGAAGAATTTTATTATGGCCTTCTGCTGCTGATGTTATATTACCTATTTGATAGAATCAATTAAATAATCATATATTAACCTTGTATATAACCATAGACTACGAAAAAAACAGAAAGTTTTTCTATAAATAGTTTACCGATAAAAGTATGGAAGATAATACAATTTTCAAATTATTGAAATTGTCACACTTATAAGGATATTTTATTTCTTATTAATTTTGTAGGAAAAGTATCACTGTAGATGTTACCGTATTGCAGACCTCTGGATGTTTATAATGATCAAGTATATTTCAATGATATTTTGATGTTAGTAGAGATTGTCCTTCTGTAGAAGAATTTCATTATGGCCTTCTGCTGCTGATGTTATACTACCTAATTGGTAGAATCAATGAAATAGTCATATATTAAGCATGTCTATAACCATAGACTACTAAAAAAACCGAAAGTTTTTCTAGAAATAATTTACCGATTAAATGTATGGAGGATTATACAATTTTCAAATTATGGAAATTGTCACACTTAAAAGGATATTTTATTTCTTATTAATTTTATAGGAAGTGTATAACTGTAGCAGTTACCTTATTTCAAACCTCTGGATGTTTATAATGATCAAGTATATTTCAAAAATATTTTGATGCTAGTAGAAATTGTCATTCTGTAGAAGAATTTCATCATGGCCTTCTGCTACTGATGTTATACTACCTAATTGATAGAATCAATTAAATAGTCATATATTTAGCATGTATATAACCATAGACTACTAAAAAAACAGAAAGATTTCCTAGAAATAATTTACCGATTAAAAGTATGGATAATTTTATAATTTTCAAATGATGGAAATTGTCACTTGTACAAGGATATTATATTTCTAATTAATTTTGTAGCAAAAGTATCACTGTAGCAGTTACCTTCTTTCAAACCTCTGGAAGTTTATAATGATCAAGTATATTTCAAAGATATTTTGATGCTAGTAGAGATTGTCTTTCTGTAGAAGAATTTCATCATAGCCTTCTGCTGCTGCGGTTATACTACCTAATTGATAGAATCAATTAAATAGTCATATATTAAGCATGTCTATAACCATAGACTACTAAAAAAACAGAAAGATTATCTAGAAATAATTTACCGATTAAAAGTATGGAAGAGTATACAATTTTCAAATTATCGAAATTGTCACTTGTACAAGGATATTATATTTCTTATTAATTTTGTAGCAACAGTATCACTGTAGCTGTTACCTTATTTCAAACCTCTGGATGTTTATAATGATCAAGTATATTTCAAAAATGTTTTGATGCTAGTAGAGATTGTCGTTCTGTAGAAGAATTTTATTATGGCCTTCTGCTGCTGATGTTATACTACCTATTTGATAGAATCAATTAAAAAGTCATATATTAAGCATGTATATAACCATAGACTACTAAAAAAACAGAAAGTTTTTCTATAAATAGTTTACCGATAAAAGTATGTAGGATTATACAATTTTCAAATTATAAAAATTGTCACTGTTACAAGGATATTCTATTTCTTATTAATTTTGTAGCAACAGTATCACTGTAGCTGTTACCGTATTGCAGACCTCTGGATGTTTATAATGATCAAGTATATTTCAAAAATGTTTTGATGTTAGTAGAGATTGTCATTCTGTAGAAGTATTTCATCATGGCCTTCTGCTGCTGATGTTATACTATTTATTTGGTAGAATCAATGAAATAGTCATATATTAAGCATGTATATAACCATAGACTACTAAAAAAACAGAAAGTTTTTCTATAAATAGTTTACCGATTAAAAGTATGGATAATTTTATAATTTTCAAATGATGGAAATTGTCACACTTATAAGGATATTATATTTCTTATTAATTTTGTAGGAAAAGTATCACTGTAGTAGTTACCATATTGCAGATCTCTGGATGTTTATAATGATCAAGTATATTTCAAAAATATTTTGATGCTAGTAGAAATTGTCGTTCTGTAGAAGAATTTCATCATGGCCTTCTGCTACTGATGTTATACTACCTAATTGATAGAATCAATTAAATAGTCATATATTTAGCATGTATATAACCATAGACTACTAAAAAAACAGAAAGATTTCCTAGAAATAATTTACCGATTAAAAGTATGGATAATTTTATAATTTTCAAATGATGGAAGTTGTCACTTGTACAAGGATATTATATTTCTTTTTAATATAGTAGCAAAAGTATCACTGTAGCATTTACCTTATTTCAAACCTCTGGATGTTTATAATGATCAAGTATATTTCAAAGATATTTTGATACTAGTAGAGATTGTCGTTCTGTAGAAGAATTTCATCATGGCCTTCTGCTGCTGATGTTATACTATTTATTTGATAGAATCAATGAAATAGTCATATATTAAGCATGTATATAACCATAGAATACTAAAAAAACAGAAAGTTTTTGTATACATAGTTAACCGATTAAAAGTATGGAAGATTATACAATTTTCAAATTATGGAAATTGACACTGTTATAAGGATATTATATTTCTTATTAATTTTATAGGAAAAGTATCACTGTAGTAGTTACCGTATTGCAGACCTCTGGATGTTTATAATGATCAAGTATATTTCAAAAATGTTTTGATGCTAGTAGAGATTGTCGTTCTGTAGAAGAATTTCATTATGGCCTTCTGCTGCTGATGTTATACTACCTAATTGGTAGAATCAATGAAATAGTCATATATTAAGCATGTCTATAACCATAGACTACTAAAAAAACAGAAAGTTTTTCTAGAAATAGTTTACCGATTAAAAGTATGTAGGATTATTCAATTTTCAAATTATAAAAATTGTCACTGTTACAAGGATATTCTATTTCTTATTAATTTTGTAGCAACAGTATCACTGTAGCTGTTACTGTATTGCAGACCTCTGGATGTTTATAATGATCAAGTATATATCAAAGATAGTTTGATGCTAGTAGATATTGTCATTCTGTAGAAGTATTTCATCATGACCTTCTTCTGCTGATGTTATACTATTTATTTGGTAGAATCAATGAAATAGTCATATATTAAGAACGTCTATAACCATAGACTACTAAAAAAACAGAAAGATTATCTAGAAATAATTTACCGATTAAAAGTATGGAAGAGTATACAATTTTCAAATTATGGAAATTGTCACTGTTACAAGGATATTCTATTTCTTATTAATTTTGTAGGAAAAGTATCACTGTAGATGTTACCGTATTGCAGACCTCTGGATGTTTATAATGATCAAGTATATTTCAAAAATGTTTTGATGTTAGTAGAGATTGTCTTTCTGTAGAAGTATTTCATCATGGCCTTCTGCTGCTGATGTTATATTACCTATTTGATAGAATCAATTAAATAATCATATATTAACCTTGTATATAACCATAGACTACTAAATAAACAGAAAGATTATCTAGAAATAATTTACCGATTAAAAGTATGGAAGATTATACAATTTTCAAATTATGGAAATTGTCACTTGTACAAGGATATTATATTTCTTTTTAATATAGTAGCAAAAGTATCACTGTAGCAGTTACCTTATTTCAAACCACTGGATGTTTATAATGATCAAGTATATTTCAAAAATATTTTGATGCTAGTAGAAATTGTCGTTCTGTAGAAGAATTTCATCATACCCTTCTGCTGCTGCAGTTATACTACCTAATTGATAGAATCAATTAAATAGTCATATATTAAGCATGTCTATAACCATAGACTACTAAAAAACAGAAAGATTATCTAGAAATAATTTACCGATTAAAAGTATGGAAGAGTATACAATTTTCAAATTATGGAAATTGTCACTTGTACAAGGATATTATATTTCTTTTTAATATAGTAGCAAAAGTATCACTGTAGAAGTTACCGTATTGCAGACCTCTGGATGTTTATAATGATCAAGTATATTTCAAAAATGTTTTGATGTTAGTAGAGATTGTCCTTCTGTAGAAGAATTTCATTATGGCCTTCTGCTGCTGATGTTATACTACCTATTTGATAGAATCAATTAAAAAGTCATATATTAAGCATGTATATAACCATAGACTACGAAAAAAACAGAAAGTTTTTGTATAAATAGTTTACCGATTAAAAGTATGTAGGATTATACAATTTTCAAATTATAAAAATTGTCACTGTTACAAGGATATTCTATTTCTTATTAATTTTGTAGCAACAGTATCACTGTAGCTGTTACTGTATTGCAGACCTCTGGATGTTTATAATGATCAAGTATATTTCAAAGAAATTTTGATGCTAGTAGAGATTGTCGTTCTGTAGAAGAATTTCATCATGGCCTTCTGCAGCTGATGTTATATTACCTATTTGATAGAATCAATAAAATAGTCATATATTAAGCATGTCTATAACCATAGCCTACTAAAAAAACAGAAAGTTTTTGTATAAATAGTTAACCGATTAAAAGTATGGAAGATTATACAATTTTCAACTTATCGAAATTGTCACTTGTACAAGGATATTATATTTCTTATTAATTTTGTAGGAACAGTATCACTGTAGCAGTTACCTTATTTCAAACCTCTGGATGTTTATAATGATCAAGTATAATTCAAAAATTTTTTGATGCTTGTAGAGATTGTTGTTCTATAGAAGAATTTTATTATGGCTTTCTGCTGCTGTTATACTATTTATTTGGTAGAATCAATGAAATAGTCATATATTAATCATGTATATAACTATAGACTACTAAAAAAACGGAAAGTTTTTCTATAAATAGTTTACCGATTAAAAGTATAGATAATTTTATAATTTTCAAATGATGGAAATTGTCACACTTATAAGGATATTATATTTCTTATTAATTTTGTAGGAAAAGTATCACTGTAGTAGTTACCCTATTGCAGACCTCTGGATGTTTAAAATGATCAAGTATATTTCAAAAATGTTTTGATGCTAGTAGAGATTGTCATTCTGTAGAAGAATTTCATTATGGCCTTCTGCTGCTGATGTTATACTACCTAATTGGTAGAATCAATGAAATAGTCATATATTAAGCATGTCTATAACCATAGACTACTAAAAAAACAGAAAGTTTTTCTAGAAATAATTTACCGATTAAATGTATGGAGGATTATACAATTTTCAAATTATAGAAATTGTCACACTTATATGGATATTATATTTCTTATTAATTTTGTAGGAAAAGTATCACTGTAGCAGTTACCATATTGCAGACCTCTGGATGTTTATAATGATCAAGTATATTTCAAAAATATTTTGATGCTAGTAGAGATTGTCGTTCTGTAGGAGAATTTCATCATGGCCTTCTGCTGCTGATTTTATACTATTTATTTGGTAGAATCAATGAAATAGTCATATATTAAGCATGTCTATAACCATAGACTACTAAAAAAACAGAAAGATTATCTAGAAATAATTTACCGATTAAAAGTATGGAAGAGTATACAATTTTCAAATTATGGAAATTGTCACTTGTACAAGGATATTATATTTCTTTTTAATATAGTAGCAAAAGTATCACTGTAGAAGTTACCGTATTGCAGACCTCTGGATGTTTATAATGATCAAGTATATTTCAAAAATGTTTTGATGCTAGTAGAGATTGTCGTTCTGTAGAAGAATTTTATTATGGCCTTCTGCTGCTGATGTTATACTACCTATTTGATAGAATCAATTAAAAAGTCATATATTAAGCATGTATATAACCATAGACTACGAAAAAAACAGAAAGTTTTTCTATAAATAGTTTACCGATAAAAGTATGGAAGATTATACAATTTTCAAATTATTGAAATTGTCACACTTATAAGGATATTTTATTTCTTATTAATTTTGTAGGAAAAGTATCACTGTAGATGTTACCGTATTGCAGACCTCTGGATGTTTATAATGATCAAGTATATTTCAAAAATGTTTTGATGTTAGTAGAGATTGTCGTTCTGTAGAAGTATTTCATCATGGCCTTCTGCTGCTGATGTTATATTACCTATTTGATAGAATCAATTAAATAATCATATATTAACCTTGTATATAACCATAGACTACTAAATAAACAGAAAGATTATCTAGAAATAATTTACCGATTAAAAGTATGGAAGATTATACAATTTTCAAATTATGGAAATTTTCACTTGTACAAGGATATTCTATTTCTTATTAATTTTGTAGCAACAGTATCACTGTAGCTGTTACCTTATTTCAAACCTCTGGATGTTTATAATGATCAAGTATATTTCAAAAATGTTTTGATGCTAGTAGAGATTGTCGTTCTGTAGAAGAATTTTATTATGGCCTTCTGCTGCTGATGTTATACTATTTTTTTGGTAGAATCAATGAAATAGTCATATATTAAGCATGTATATAACCATAGACTACTAAAAAAACAGAAAGTTTTTCTATAAATAGTTTACCGATAAAAGTATGTAGGATTATACAATTTTCAAATTATAAAAATTGTCACTGTTACAAGGATATTCTATTTCTTATTAATTTTGTAGCAACAGTATCACTGTAGCTGTTACCGTATTGCAGACCTCTGGATGTTTATAATGATCAAGTATATATCAAAGATAGTTTGATGCTAGTAGATATTGTCATTCTGTAGAAGTATTTCATCATGGCCTTCTGCTGCTGATTTTATACTATTTATTTGGTAGAATCAATGAAATAGTCATATATTAAGCATGTCTATAACCATAGACTACTAAAAAAACAGAAAGATTATCTAGAAATAATTTACCGATTAAAAGTATGGAAGAGTATACAATTTTCAAATTATGGAAATTGTCACTTGTACAAGGATATTATATTTCTTTTTAATATAGTAGCAAAAGTATCACTGTAGAAGTTACCGTATTGCAGACCTCTGGATGTTTATAATGATCAAGTATATTTCAAAGATATTTTGATGCTAGTAGAGATTGTCGTTCTGTAGAAGAATTTCATCATGGCCTTGCTGCTGATGTTATACTATTTATTTGATAGACTCCATGAAATAGTCATATATTAAGCATGTATATAACCATAGAATACTAAAAAACAGAAAGTTGTTGTATAAATAGTTAACCGATTAAAAGTATGGAAGATTATACAATTTTCAAATTATGGAAATTGTCACACTTATAAGGATATTTTATTTCTTATTAATTTTGTAGGAAAAGTATCACTGTAGATGTTACCGTATTGCAGACCTCTGGATGTTTATAATGATCAAGTATATTTCAAAAATGTTTTGATGTTAGTAGAGATTGTCGTTCTGTAGAAGTATTTCATCATGGCCTTCTGCTGCTGATGTTATATTACCTATTTGATAGAATCAATTAAATAATCATATATTAACCTTGTATATAACCATAGACTACTAAATAAACAGAAAGATTATCTAGAAATAATTTACCGATTAAAAGTATGGAAGATTATACAATTTTCAAATTATGGAAATTTTCACTTGTACAAGGATATTTTATTTCTTATTAATTTTATAGGAAGTGTATAACTGTAGCAGTTACCTTTTTTCAAACCTCTGGATGTTTATAATGATTAAGTATATTTTAAAAATATTTTGATACTAGTAGAGATTGTTGTTCTGTAGAAGAATTTAATCATGGCCTTCTGCTACAGATGTTATACTACCTAATTGATAGAATCAATTAAATAGTCATATATTTAGCATGTACATAACCATAGACTACTAAAAAAACAGAAAGATTTCCTAGAAATAATTTACCGATTAAAAGTATGGATCATTTTATAATTTTCAAATGATGGAAATTGTCACTTGTACAAGGATATTATATTTCTAATTAATTTTGTAGCAAAAGTATCACTGTAGCAGTTACCTTATTTCAAACCTCTGGATGTTTATAATGATCAAGTATATTTCAAAAATTTTTTGATGCTTGTAGAGATTGTTGTTCTATAGAAGAATTTTATTATGGCTTTCTGCTGCTGTTATACTATTTATTTGGTAGAATCAATGAAATAGTCATATATTAATCATGTATATAACTATAGACTACTAAAAAAACGGAAAGTTTTTCTATAAATAGTTTACCGATTAAAAGTATGGATAATTTTATAATTTTCAAATGATGGAAATTGTCACTTGTACAAGGATATTATATTTCTAATTAATTTTGTAGCAAAAGTATCACTGTAGCAGTTACCTTATTTCAAACCTCTGGAAGTTTATAATGATCAAGTATATTTCAAAGATATTTTGATGCTAGTAGAGATTGTCGTTCTGTAGAAGAATTTCATCATGGCCTTGCTGCTGATGTTATACTATTTATTTGATAGAATCCATGAAATAGTCATATATTAAGCATGTATATAACCATAGAATACTAAAAAAACAGAAAGTTGTTGTATAAATAGTTAACCGATTAAAAGTATGGAAGATTATACAATTTTCAAATTATGGAAATTGTCACACTTATAAGGATATTCTATTTCTTATTAATTTTGTAGGAAAAGTATCACTGTAGTAGTTACCCTATTGCAGACCTCTGGATGTTTATAATGATCAAGTATATTTCAAAAATATTTTGATGCTAGTAGAGATTGTCGTTCTGTAGGAGAATTTCATCATGGCCATCTGCTGCTGATGTTATACTACCTAATTGGTAGAATCAATGAAATAGTCATATATTAAGCATGTCTATAACCATAGACTACTAAAAAAACATAAAGTTTTTGTATAAATAGTTAACCGATTAAAAGTATGGAAGATTATACAATTTTCAAATTATCGAAATTGTCACTTGTACAAGGATATTATATTTCTTATTAATTTTGTAGCAACAGTATCACTGTAGCTGTTACCTTATTTCAAACCTCTGGATGTTTATAATGATCAAGTATATTTCAAAAATGTTTTGATGCTAGTAGAGATTGTCGTTCTGTAGAAGAATTTTATTATGGCCTTCTGCTGCTGATGTTATACTATTTATTTGGTAGAATCAATGAAATAGTCATATATTAAGCATGTATATAACCATAGACTACTAAAAAAACAGAAAGTTTTTCTATAAATAGTTTACCGATAAAAGTATGTAGGATTATACAATTTTCAAATTATAAAAATTGTCACTGTTACAAGGATATTCTATTTCTTATTAATTTTGTAGCAACAGTATCACTGTAGCTGTTACCGTATTGCAGACCTCTGGATGTTTATAATGATCAAGTATATATCAAAGATAGTTTGAAGCTAGTAGATATTGTCATTCTGTAGAAGTATTTCATCATGGCCTTCTGCTGCTGATTTTATACTATTTATTTGGTAGAATCAATGAAATAGTCATATATTAAGCATGTCTATAACCATAGACTACTAAAAAAACAGAAAGATTATCTAGAAATAATTTACCGATTAAAAGTATGGAAGAGTATACAATTTTCAAATTATGGAAATTGTCACTTGTACAAGGATATTATATTTCTTTTTAATATAGTAGCAAAAGTATCACTGTAGAAGTTACCGTATTGCAGACCTCTGGATGTTTATAATGATCAAGTATACTTCAAAAATGTTTTGATGCTAGTAGAGATTGTCGTTCTGTAGAAGAATTTTATTATGGCCTTCTGCTGCTGATGTTATACTACCTATTTGATAGAATCAATTAAAAAGTCATATATTAAGCATGTATATAACCATAGACTACGAAAAAAACAGAAAGTTTTTCTATAAATAGTTTACCGATAAAAGTATGGAAGATTATACAATTTTCAAATTATTGAAATTGTCACACTTATAAGGATATTTTATTTCTTATTAATTTTGTAGGAAAAGTATCACTGTAGATGTTACCGTATTGCAGACCTCTGGATGTTTATAATGATCAAGTATATTTCAAAAATGTTTTGATGTTAGTAGAGATTGTCGTTCTGTAGAAGTATTTCATCATGGCCTTCTGCTGCTGATGTTATATTACCTATTTGATAGAATCAATTAAATAATCATATATTAACCTTGTATATAACCATAGACTACTAAATAAACAGAAAGATTATCTAGAAATAATTTACCGATTAAAAGTATGGAAGATTATACAATTTTCAAATTATGGAAATTTTCACTTGTACAAGGATATTTTATTTCTAATTAATTTTGTAGCAAAAGTATCACTGTAGCAGTTACCTTATTTCAAACCTCTGGAAGTTTATAATGATCAAGTATATTTCAAAGATATTTTGATGCTAGTAGAGATTGTCGTTCTGTAGAAGAATTTCATCATGGCCTTGCTGCTGATGTTATACTATTTATTTGATAGAATCAATGAAATAGTCATATATTAAGCATGTATATAACCATAGAATACTAAAAAAACAGAAAGTTGTTGTATAAATAGTTAACCGATTAAAAGTATGGAAGATTATACAATTTTCAAATTATGGAAATTGTCACACTTATAAGGATGTTCTATTTCTTATTAATTTTGTAGCAACAGTATCACTGTAGCTGTTACCTTATTTCAAACCTCTGGATGTTTATAATGATCAAGTATATTTCAAAAATGTTTTGATGCTAGTAGAGATTGTCGTTCTGTAGAAGAATTTTATTATGGCCTTCTGCTGCTGATGTTATACTATTTATTTGGTAGAATCAATGAAATAGTCATATATTAAGCATGTATATAACCATAGACTACTAAAAAAACAGAAAGTTTTTCTATAAATAGTTTACCGATAAAAGTATGTAGGATTATACAATTTTCAAATTATAAAAATTGTCACTGTTACAAGGATATTCTATTTCTTATTAATTTTGTAGCAACAGTATCACTGTAGCTGTTACTGTATTGCAGACCTCTGGATGTTTATAATGATCATGTATATATCAAAGATAGTTTTATGCTAGTAGATATTGTCATTCTGTAGAAGAATTTCATCATAGCCTTCTGCTGCTGCGGTTATGCTACCTAATTGATAGAATCAATTAAATAGTCATATATTAAGCATGTCTATAACCATAGACTACTAAAAAAACAGAAAGATTATCTAGAAATAATTTACCGATTAAAAGTATGGAAGAGTATACAATTTTCAAATTATGGAAATTGTCACTTGTACAAGGATATTATATTTCTTTTTAATATAGTAGCAAAAGTATCACTGTAGCATTTACCTTATTTCAAACCTCTGGATGTTTATAATGATCAAGTATATTTCAAAGATATTTTGATGCTAGTAGAGATTGTCGTTCTGTAGAAGAATTTCATCATGGCCTTCTGCTGCTGATGTTATACTATTTATTTGATAGAATCAATGAAATAGTCATATATTAAGCATGTATATAACCATAGACTACTAAAAAAACAGAAAGATTATCTAGAAATAATTTACCGATTAAAAGTATGGAAGAGTATACAATTTTCAAATTATGGAAATTGTCACTTGTACAAGGATATTATATTTCTTTTTAATATAGTAGCAAAAGTATCACTGTAGAAGTTACCATATTGCAGACCTCTGGATGTTTATAATGATCAAGTATATTTCAAAAATGTTTTGATGCTAGTAGAGATTGTCGTTCTGTAGAAGAATTTTATTATGGCCTTCTGCTGCTGATGTTATACTACCTATTTGATAGAATCAATTAAAAAGTCATATATTAAGCATGTATATAACCATAGACTACGAAAAAAACAGAAAGTTTTTCTATAAATAGTTTACCGATAAAAGTATGGAAGATTATACAATTTTCAAATTATTGAAATTGTCACACTTATAAGGATATTTTATTTCTTATTAATTTTGTAGGAAAAGTATCACTGTAGATGTTACCGTATTGCAGACCTCTGGATGTTTATAATGATCAAGTATATTTCAAAAATGTTTTGATGTTAGTAGAGATTGTCGTTCTGTAGAAGTATTTCATCATGGCCTTCTGCTGCTGATGTTATATTACCTATTTGATAGAATCAATTAAATAATCATATATTAACCTTGTATATAACCATAGACTACTAAATAAACAGAAAGATTATCTAGAAATAATTTACCGATTAAAAGTATGGAAGATTATACAATTTTCAAATTATGGAAATTTTCACTTGTACAAGGATATTTTATTTCTTATTAATTTTATAGGAAGTGTATAACTGTAGCAGTTACCTTTTTTCAAACCTCTGGATGTTTATAATGATTAAGTATATTTTAAAAATATTTTGATACTAGTAGAGATTGTTGTTCTGTAGAAGAATTTCATCATGGCCTTCTGCTACAGATGTTATACTACCTAATTGATAGAATCAATTAAATAGTCATATATTTAGCATGTACATAACCATAGACTACTAAAAAAACAGAAAGATTTCCTAGAAATAATTTACCGATTAAAAGTATGGATCATTTTATAATTTTCAAATGATGGAAATTGTCACTTGTACAAGGATATTATATTTCTAATTAATTTTGTAGCAAAAGTATCACTGTAGCAGTTACCTTATTTCAAACCTCTGGAAGTTTATAATGATCAAGTATATTTCAAAGATATTTTGATGCTAGTAGAGATTGTCGTTCTGTAGAAGAATTTCATCATGGCCTTGCTGCTGATGTTATACTATTTATTTGATAGAATCAATGAAATAGTCATATATTAAGCATGTATATAACCATAGAATACTAAAAAAACAGAAAGTTGTTGTATAAATAGTTAACCGATTAAAAGTATGGAAGATTATACAATTTTCAAATTATGGAAATTGTCACACTTATAAGGATATTCTATTTCTTATTAATTTTGTAGGAAAAGTATCACTGTAGTAGTTACCCTATTGCAGACCTCTGGATGTTTATAATGATCAAGTATATTTCAAAAATATTTTGATGCTAGTAGAGATTGTCGTTCTGTAGGAGAATTTCATCATGGCCATCTGCTGCTGATGTTATACTACCTAATTGGTAGAATCAATGAAATAGTCATATATTAAGCATGTCTATAACCATAGACTACTAAAAAAACATAAAGTTTTTGTATAAATAGTTAACCGATTAAAAGTATGGAAGATTATACAATTTTCAAATTATCGAAATTGTCACTTGTACAAGGATATTATATTTCTTATTAATTTTGTAGCAACAGTATCACTGTAGCTGTTACCTTATTTCAAACCTCTGGATGTTTATAATGATCAAGTATATTTCAAAAATGTTTTGATGCTAGTAGAGATTGTCCTTCTGTAGAAGAATTTTATTATGGCCTTCTGCTGCTGATGTTATACTATTTATTTGGTAGAATCAATGAAATAGTCATATATTAAGCATGTATATAACCATAGACTACTAAAAAAACAGAAAGTTTTTCTATAAATAGTTTACCGATAAAAGTATGTAGGATTATACAATTTTCAAATTATAAAAATTGTCACTGTTACAAGGATATTCTATTTCTTATTAATTTTGTAGCAACAGTATCACTGTAGCTGTTACCGTATTGCAGACCTCTGGATGTTTATAATGATCAAGTATATTTCAAAAATGTTTTGATGTTAGTAGAGATTGTCCTTCTGTAGAAGAATTTCATTATGGCCTTCTGCTGCTGATGTTATACTACCTATTTGATAGAATCAATTAAAAAGTCATATATTAAGCATGTATATAACCATAGACTACGAAAAAAACAGAAAGTTTTTCTATAAATAGTTTACCGATAAAAGTATGGAAGATTATACAATTTTCAAATTATGGAAATTGTCACTTGTACAAGGATATTATATTTCTTTTTAATATAGTAGCAAAAGTATCACTGTAGCAGTTACCTTATTTCAAACCACTGGATGTTTATAATGATCAAGTATATTTCAAAGATATTTTGATGCTAGTAAAGATTGTCCTTCTGTAGAAGAATTTCATCATGGCCTTCTGCTGCTGATGTTATACTATTTATTTGATAGAATCAATGAAATAGTCATATATTAAGCATGTATATAACCATAGAATACTAAAAAAACAGAAAGTTTTTCTATAAATAGTTTACCGATTAAAAGTATGTAGGATTATACAATTTTCAAATTATAAAAATTGTCACTGTTACAAGGATATTCTATTTCTTATTAATTTTGTAGCAACAGTATCACTGTAGCTGTTACTGTATTGCAGACCTCTGGATGTTTATAATGATCATGTATATATCAAAGATAGTTTTATGCTAGTAGATATTGTCATTCTGTAGAAGAATTTCATCATAGCCTTCTGCTGCTGCGGTTATGCTACCTAATTGATAGAATCAATTAAATAGTCATATATTAAGCATGTCTATAACCATAGACTACTAAAAAAACAGAAAGATTATCTAGAAATAATTTACCGATTAAAAGTATGGAAGAGTATACAATTTTCAAATTATGGAAATTGTCACTTGTACAAGGATATTATATTTCTTTTTAATATAGTAGCAAAAGTATCACTGTAGCATTTACCTTATTTCAAACCTCTGGATGTTTATAATGATCAAGTATATTTCAAAGATATTTTGATGCTAGTAGAGATTGTCGTTCTGTAGAAGAATTTCATCATGGCCTTCTGCTGCTGATGTTATACTATTTATTTGATAGAATCAATGAAATAGTCATATATTAAGCATGTATATAACCATAGACTACTAAAAAAACAGAAAGATTATCTAGAAATAATTTACCGATTAAAAGTATGGAAGAGTATACAATTTTCAAATTATGGAAATTGTCACTTGTACAAGGATATTATATTTCTTTTTAATATAGTAGCAAAAGTATCACTGTAGCATTTACCTTATTTCAAACCTCTGGATGTTTATAATGATCAAGTATATTTCAAAGATATTTTGATGCTAGTAGAGATTGTTGTTCTATAGAAGAATTTTATTATGGCTTTCTGCTGCTGTTATACTATTTATTTGGTAGAATCAATGAAATAGTCATATATTAATCATGTATATAACTATAGACTACTAAAAAAACGGAAAGTTTTTCTATAAATAGTTTACCGATTAAAAGTATAGATAATTTTATAATTTTCAAATGATGGAAATTGTCACACTTATATGGATATTATATTTCTTATTAATTTTGTAGGAAAAGTATCACTGTAGCAGTTACCATATTGCAGACCTCTGGATGTTTATAATGATCAAGTATATTTCAAAAATATTTTGATGCTAGTAGAGATTGTCGTTCTGTAGGAGAATTTCATCATGGCCATCTGCTGCTGATGTTATACTACCTAATTGGTAGAATCAATGAAATAGTCATATATTTAGCATGTCTATAACCATAGACTACTAAAAAAACATAAAGTTTTTGTATAAATAGTTAACCGATTAAAAGTATGGAAGATTATACAATTTTCAAATTATCGAAATTGTCACTTGTACAAGGATATTATATTTCTTATTAATTTTGTAGCAACAGTATCACTGTAGCTGTTACCTTATTTCAAACCTCTGGATGTTTATAATGATCAAGTATATTTCAAAAATGTTTTGATGCTAGTAGAGATTGTCGTTCTGTAGAAGAATTTTATTATGGCCTTCTGCTGCTGATGTTATACTATTTTTTTGGTAGAATCAATGAAATAGTCATATATTAAGCATGTATATAACCATAGACTACTAAAAAAACAGAAAGTTTTTCTATAAATAGTTTACCGATAAAAGTATGTAGGATTATACAATTTTCAAATTATAAAAATTGTCACTGTTACAAGGATATTCTATTTCTTATTAATTTTGTAGCAACAGTATCACTGTAGCTGTTACCGTATTGCAGACCTCTGGATGTTTATAATGATCAAGTATATATCAAAGATAGTTTGATGCTAGTAGATATTGTCATTCTGTAGAAGTATTTCATCATGGCCTTCTGCTGCTGATTTTATACTATTTATTTGGTAGAATCAATGAAATAGTCATATATTAAGCATGTCTATAACCATAGACTACTAAAAAAACAGAAAGATTATCTAGAAATAATTTACCGATTAAAAGTATGGAAGAGTATACAATTTTCAAATTATGGAAATTGTCACTTGTACAAGGATATTATATTTCTTTTTAATATAGTAGCAAAAGTATCACTGTAGAAGTTACCGTATTGCAGACCTCTGGATGTTTATAATGATCAAGTATATTTCAAAAATGTTTTGATGCTAGTAGAGATTGTCGTTCTGTAGAAGAATTTTATTATGGCCTTCTGCTGCTGATGTTATATTACCTATTTGATAGAATCAATTAAATAATCATATATTAACCTTGTATATAACCATAGACTACGAAAAAAACAGAAAGTTTTTCTATAAATAGTTTACCGATAAAAGTATGGAAGATAATACAATTTTCAAATTATTGAAATTGTCACACTTATAAGGATATTTTATTTCTTATTAATTTTGTAGGAAAAGTATCACTGTAGATGTTACCGTATTGCAGACCTCTGGATGTTTATAATGATCAAGTATATTTCAAAAATGTTTTGATGCTAGTAGAGATTGTCGTTCTGTAGAAGAATTTTATTATGGCCTTCTGCTGCTGATGTTATACTATTTATTTGGTAGAATCAATGAAATAGTCATATATTAAGCATGTATATAACCATAGACTACTAAAAAAACAGAAAGTCTTTCTATAAATAGTTTACCGATAAAAGTATGTAGGATTATACAATTTTCAAATTATAAAAATTGTCACTGTTACAAGGATATTCTATTTCTTATTAATTTTGTAGCAACAGTATCACTGTAGCTGTTACCCTATTTCAAACCTCTGGATGTTTATAATGATCAAGTATATTTCAATGATATTTTGATGCTAGTAGAGATTGTCCTTCTGTAGAAGAATTTCATTATGGCCTTCTGCTGCTGATGTTATACTACCTATTTGATAGAATCAATTAAAAAGTCATATGTTAACCTTGTATATAACCATAGACTACTAAATAAACAGAAAGATTATCTATAAATAATTTACCGATTAAAAGTATGGAAGATTATACAATTTTCAAATTATGGAAATTGTCACTTGTACAAGGATATTATATTTCTTATTAATTTTATAGGAAGTGTATAACTGTAGCAGTTACCTTATTTCAAACCTATGGATGTTTATAATGATCAAGTATATTTCAAAAACATTTTGATGCTAGTAGAGATTGTCATTCTGTAGAAGAATTTCATCATGGCCTTCTGCTACTGATGTTATACTAGCTAATTGATAGAATCAATTAAATAGTCATATATTTAGCATGTATATAACCATAGACTACTAAATAAACAGAAAGATTTTCTATAAATAATTTACCGATTAAAAGTATGGATGATTTTATAATTTTCAAATGATGGAAATTGTCACTTGTACAAGGATATTATATTTCTAATTAATTTTGTAGCAAAAGTATCACTGTAGCAGTTACCTTATTTCAAACCTCTGGATGTTTATAATGATCAAGTATATTTCAAAAATTTTTTGATGCTAGTAGAGATTGTCATTCTGTAGAAGAATTTCATCATGGCCTTCTGCTACTGATGTTATACTACCTAATTGATAGAATCAATGAAATAGTCATATATTAAGCATGTATATAACCATAGAATACTAAAAAAACAGAAAGTTTTTGTATAAATAGTTAACCGATTAAAAGTATGGAAGATTATACTATTTTCAAATTATGGAAATTGACACTCTTATAAGGATATTATATTTCTTATTAATTTTTTAGGAAAAGTATCACTGTAGTAGTTACCGTATTGCAGACCTCTGGATGTTTATAATAATCAAGTATATTTCAAAAATGTTTTGATGTTAGTAGAGATTGTCCTTCTGTAGAAGAATTTCATTATGGCCTTCTGCTGCTGATGTTATACTACCTAATTGGTAGAATCAATGAAATAGTCATATATTAAGCATGTCTATAACCATAGACTACTAAAAAAACCGAAAGTTTTTCTAGAAATAATTTACCGATTAAATGTATGGAGGATTATACAATTTTCAAATTATGGAAATTGTCACACTTAAAAGGATATTTTATTTCTTATTAATTTTATAGGAAGTGTATAACTGTAGCAGTTACCTTATTTCAAACCTCTGGATGTTTATAATGATCAAGTATATTTCAAAAATATTTTGATGCTAGTAGAAATTGTCATTCTGTAGAAGAATTTCATCATGGCCTTCTGCTACTGATGTTATACTACCTAATTGATAGAATCAATTAAATAGTCATATATTTAGCATGTATATAACCATAGACTACTAAAAAAACAGAAAGATTTCCTAGAAATAATTTACCGATTAAAAGTATGGATAATTTTATAATTTTCAAATGATGGAAATTGTCACTTGTACAAGGATATTATATTTCTAATTAATTTTGTAGCAAAAGTATCACTGTAGCAGTTACCTTCTTTCAAACCTCTGGAAGTTTATAATGATCAAGTATATTTCAAAGATATTTTGATGCTAGTAGAGATTGTCTTTCTGTAGAAGAATTTCATCATAGCCTTCTGCTGCTGCGGTTATACTACCTAATTGATAGAATCAATTAAATAGTCATATATTAAGCATGTCTATAACCATAGACTACTAAAAAAACAGAAAGATTATCTAGAAATAATTTACCGATTAAAAGTATGGAAGAGTATACAATTTTCAAATTATCGAAATTGTCACTTGTACAAGGATATTATATTTCTTATTAATTTTGTAGCAACAGTATCACTGTAGCTGTTACCTTATTTCAAACCTCTGGATGTTTATAATGATCAAGTATATTTCAAAAATGTTTTGATGCTAGTAGAGATTGTCGTTCTGTAGAAGAATTTTATTATGGCCTTCTGCTGCTGATGTTATACTACCTATTTGATAGAATCAATTAAAAAGTCATATATTAAGCATGTATATAACCATAGACTACTAAAAAAACAGAAAGTTTTTCTATAAATAGTTTACCGATAAAAGTATGTAGGATTATACAATTTTCAAATTATAAAAATTGTCACTGTTACAAGGATATTCTATTTCTTATTAATTTTGTAGCAACAGTATCACTGTAGCTGTTACCGTATTGCAGACCTCTGGATGTTTATAATGATCAAGTATATTTCAAAAATGTTTTGATGTTAGTAGAGATTGTCATTCTGTAGAAGTATTTCATCATGGCCTTCTGCTGCTGATGTTATACTATTTATTTGGTAGAATCAATGAAATAGTCATATATTAAGCATGTATATAACCATAGACTACTAAAAAAACAGAAAGTTTTTCTATAAATAGTTTACCGATTAAAAGTATGGATAATTTTATAATTTTCAAATGATGGAAATTGTCACACTTATAAGGATATTATATTTCTTATTAATTTTGTAGGAAAAGTATCACTGTAGTAGTTACCATATTGCAGATCTCTGGATGTTTATAATGATCAAGTATATTTCAAAAATATTTTGATGCTAGTAGAAATTGTCGTTCTGTAGAAGAATTTCATCATGGCCTTCTGCTACTGATGTTATACTACCTAATTGATAGAATCAATTAAATAGTCATATATTTAGCATGTATATAACCATAGACTACTAAAAAAACAGAAAGATTTCCTAGAAATAATTTACCGATTAAAAGTATGGATAATTTTATAATTTTCAAATGATGGAAGTTGTCACTTGTACAAGGATATTATATTTCTTTTTAATATAGTAGCAAAAGTATCACTGTAGCATTTACCTTATTTCAAACCTCTGGATGTTTATAATGATCAAGTATATTTCAAAGATATTTTGATACTAGTAGAGATTGTCGTTCTGTAGAAGAATTTCATCATGGCCTTCTGCTGCTGATGTTATACTATTTATTTGATAGAATCAATGAAATAGTCATATATTAAGCATGTCTATAACCATAGACTACTAAAAAAACAGAAAGTTTTTCTAGAAATAGTTTACCGATTAAAAGTATGTAGGATTATTCAATTTTCAAATTATAAAAATTGTCACTGTTACAAGGATATTCTATTTCTTATTAATTTTGTAGCAACAGTATCACTGTAGCTGTTACTGTATTGCAGACCTCTGGATGTTTATAATGATCAAGTATATATCAAAGATAGTTTGATGCTAGTAGATATTGTCATTCTGTAGAAGTATTTCATCATGACCTTCTTCTGCTGATGTTATACTATTTATTTGGTAGAATCAATGAAATAGTCATATATTAAGAACGTCTATAACCATAGACTACTAAAAAAACAGAAAGATTATCTAGAAATAATTTACCGATTAAAAGTATGGAAGAGTATACAATTTTCAAATTATGGAAATTGTCACTGTTACAAGGATATTCTATTTCTTATTAATTTTGTAGGAAAAGTATCACTGTAGATGTTACCGTATTGCAGACCTCTGGATGTTTATAATGATCAAGTATATTTCAAAAATGTTTTGATGTTAGTAGAGATTGTCTTTCTGTAGAAGTATTTCATCATGGCCTTCTGCTGCTGATGTTATATTACCTATTTGATAGAATCAATTAAATAATCATATATTAACCTTGTATATAACCATAGACTACTAAATAAACAGAAAGATTATCTAGAAATAATTTACCGATTAAAAGTATGGAAGATTATACAATTTTCAAATTATGGAAATTGTCACTTGTACAAGGATATTATATTTCTTTTTAATATAGTAGCAAAAGTATCACTGTAGCAGTTACCTTATTTCAAACCACTGGATGTTTATAATGATCAAGTATATTTCAAAAATATTTTGATGCTAGTAGAAATTGTCGTTCTGTAGAAGAATTTCATCATACCCTTCTGCTGCTGCAGTTATACTACCTAATTGATAGAATCAATTAAATAGTCATATATTAAGCATGTCTATAACCATAGACTACTAAAAAACAGAAAGATTATCTAGAAATAATTTACCGATTAAAAGTATGGAAGAGTATACAATTTTCAAATTATGGAAATTGTCACTTGTACAAGGATATTATATTTCTTTTTAATATAGTAGCAAAAGTATCACTGTAGAAGTTACCGTATTGCAGACCTCTGGATGTTTATAATGATCAAGTATATTTCAAAAATGTTTTGATGTTAGTAGAGATTGTCCTTCTGTAGAAGAATTTCATTATGGCCTTCTGCTGCTGATGTTATACTACCTATTTGATAGAATCAATTAAAAAGTCATATATTAAGCATGTATATAACCATAGACTACGAAAAAAACAGAAAGTTTTTGTATAAATAGTTTACCGATTAAAAGTATGTAGGATTATACAATTTTCAAATTATAAAAATTGTCACTGTTACAAGGATATTCTATTTCTTATTAATTTTGTAGCAACAGTATCACTGTAGCTGTTACTGTATTGCAGACCTCTGGATGTTTATAATGATCAAGTATATATCAATGATAGTTTGATGCTAGTAGATATTGTCATTCTGTAGAAGTATTTCATCATGGCCTTCTGCTGCTGATTTTATACTATTTATTTGGTAGAATCAATGAAATAGTCATATATTAAGCATGTCTATAACCATAGACTACTAAAAAAACAGAAAGATTATCTAGAAATAATTTACCGATTAAAAGTATGGAAGAGTATACAATTTTCAAATTATGGAAATTGTCACTTGTACAAGGATATTATATTTCTTTTTAATATAGTAGCAAAAGTATCACTGTAGAAGTTACCGTATTGCAGACCTCTGGATGTTTATAATGATCAAGTATATTTCAAAAATGTTTTGATGCTAGTAGAGATTGTCGTTCTGTAGAAGAATTTTATTATGGCCTTCTGCTGCTGATGTTATATTACCTATTTGATAGAATCAATTAAATAATCATATATTAACCTTGTATATAACCATAGACTACGAAAAAAACAGAAAGTTTTTCTATAAATAGTTTACCGATAAAAGTATGGAAGATAATACAATTTTCAAATTATTGAAATTGTCACACTTATAAGGATATTTTATTTCTTATTAATTTTGTAGGAAAAGTATCACTGTAGATGTTACCGTATTGCAGACCTCTGGATGTTTATAATGATCAAGTATATTTCAATGATATTTTGATGTTAGTAGAGATTGTCCTTCTGTAGAAGAATTTCATTATGGCCTTCTGCTGCTGATGTTATACTACCTAATTGGTAGAATCAATGAAATAGTCATATATTAAGCATGTCTATAACCATAGACTACTAAAAAAACCGAAAGTTTTTCTAGAAATAATTTACCGATTAAATGTATGGAGGATTATACAATTTTCAAATTATGGAAATTGTCACACTTAAAAGGATATTTTATTTCTTATTAATTTTATAGGAAGTGTATAACTGTAGCAGTTACCTTATTTCAAACCTCTGGATGTTTATAATGATCAAGTATATTTCAAAAATATTTTGATGCTAGTAGAAATTGTCATTCTGTAGAAGAATTTCATCATGGCCTTCTGCTACTGATGTTATACTACCTAATTGATAGAATCAATTAAATAGTCATATATTTAGCATGTATATAACCATAGACTACTAAAAAAACAGAAAGATTTCCTAGAAATAATTTACCGATTAAAAGTATGGATAATTTTATAATTTTCAAATGATGGAAATTGTCACTTGTACAAGGATATTATATTTCTAATTAATTTTGTAGCAAAAGTATCACTGTAGCAGTTACCTTCTTTCAAACCTCTGGAAGTTTATAATGATCAAGTATATTTCAAAGATATTTTGATGCTAGTAGAGATTGTCTTTCTGTAGAAGAATTTCATCATAGCCTTCTGCTGCTGCGGTTATACTACCTAATTGATAGAATCAATTAAATAGTCATATATTAAGCATGTCTATAACCATAGACTACTAAAAAAACAGAAAGATTATCTAGAAATAATTTACCGATTAAAAGTATGGAAGAGTATACAATTTTCAAATTATCGAAATTGTCACTTGTACAAGGATATTATATTTCTTATTAATTTTGTAGCAACAGTATCACTGTAGCTGTTACCTTATTTCAAACCTCTGGATGTTTATAATGATCAAGTATATTTCAAAAATGTTTTGATGCTAGTAGAGATTGTCGTTCTGTAGAAGAATTTTATTATGGCCTTCTGCTGCTGATGTTATACTACCTATTTGATAGAATCAATTAAAAAGTCATATATTAAGCATGTATATAACCATAGACTACTAAAAAAACAGAAAGTTTTTCTATAAATAGTTTACCGATAAAAGTATGTAGGATTATACAATTTTCAAATTATAAAAATTGTCACTGTTACAAGGATATTCTATTTCTTATTAATTTTGTAGCAACAGTATCACTGTAGCTGTTACCGTATTGCAGACCTCTGGATGTTTATAATGATCAAGTATATTTCAAAAATGTTTTGATGTTAGTAGAGATTGTCATTCTGTAGAAGTATTTCATCATGGCCTTCTGCTGCTGATGTTATACTATTTATTTGGTAGAATCAATGAAATAGTCATATATTAAGCATGTATATAACCATAGACTACTAAAAAAACAGAAAGTTTTTCTATAAATAGTTTACCGATTAAAAGTATGGATAATTTTATAATTTTCAAATGATGGAAATTGTCACACTTATAAGGATATTATATTTCTTATTAATTTTGTAGGAAAAGTATCACTGTAGTAGTTACCATATTGCAGATCTCTGGATGTTTATAATGATCAAGTATATTTCAAAAATATTTTGATGCTAGTAGAAATTGTCGTTCTGTAGAAGAATTTCATCATGGCCTTCTGCTACTGATGTTATACTACCTAATTGATAGAATCAATTAAATAGTCATATATTTAGCATGTATATAACCATAGACTACTAAAAAAACAGAAAGATTTCCTAGAAATAATTTACCGATTAAAAGTATGGATAATTTTATAATTTTCAAATGATGGAAGTTGTCACTTGTACAAGGATATTATATTTCTTTTTAATATAGTAGCAAAAGTATCACTGTAGCATTTACCTTATTTCAAACCTCTGGATGTTTATAATGATCAAGTATATTTCAAAGATATTTTGATACTAGTAGAGATTGTCGTTCTGTAGAAGAATTTCATCATGGCCTTCTGCTGCTGATGTTATACTATTTATTTGATAGAATCAATGAAATAGTCATATATTAAGCATGTATATAACCATAGAATACTAAAAAAACAGAAAGTTTTTGTATACATAGTTAACCGATTAAAAGTATGGAAGATTATACAATTTTCAAATTATGGAAATTGACACTGTTATAAGGATATTATATTTCTTATTAATTTTATAGGAAAAGTATCACTGTAGTAGTTACCGTATTGCAGACCTCTGGATGTTTATAATGATCAAGTATATTTCAAAAATGTTTTGATGCTAGTAGAGATTGTCGTTCTGTAGAAGAATTTCATTATGGCCTTCTGCTGCTGATGTTATACTACCTAATTGGTAGAATCAATGAAATAGTCATATATTAAGCATGTCTATAACCATAGACTACTAAAAAAACAGAAAGTTTTTCTAGAAATAGTTTACCGATTAAAAGTATGTAGGATTATTCAATTTTCAAATTATAAAAATTGTCACTGTTACAAGGATATTCTATTTCTTATTAATTTTGTAGCAACAGTATCACTGTAGCTGTTACTGTATTGCAGACCTCTGGATGTTTATAATGATCAAGTATATATCAAAGATAGTTTGATGCTAGTAGATATTGTCATTCTGTAGAAGTATTTCATCATGACCTTCTTCTGCTGATGTTATACTATTTATTTGGTAGAATCAATGAAATAGTCATATATTAAGAACGTCTATAACCATAGACTACTAAAAAAACAGAAAGATTATCTAGAAATAATTTACCGATTAAAAGTATGGAAGAGTATACAATTTTCAAATTATGGAAATTGTCACTGTTACAAGGATATTCTATTTCTTATTAATTTTGTAGGAAAAGTATCACTGTAGATGTTACCGTATTGCAGACCTCTGGATGTTTATAATGATCAAGTATATTTCAAAAATGTTTTGATGTTAGTAGAGATTGTCTTTCTGTAGAAGTATTTCATCATGGCCTTCTGCTGCTGATGTTATATTACCTATTTGATAGAATCAATTAAATAATCATATATTAACCTTGTATATAACCATAGACTACTAAATAAACAGAAAGATTATCTAGAAATAATTTACCGATTAAAAGTATGGAAGATTATACAATTTTCAAATTATGGAAATTGTCACTTGTACAAGGATATTATATTTCTTTTTAATATAGTAGCAAAAGTATCACTGTAGCAGTTACCTTATTTCAAACCACTGGATGTTTATAATGATCAAGTATATTTCAAAAATATTTTGATGCTAGTAGAAATTGTCGTTCTGTAGAAGAATTTCATCATACCCTTCTGCTGCTGCAGTTATACTACCTAATTGATAGAATCAATTAAATAGTCATATATTAAGCATGTCTATAACCATAGACTACTAAAAAACAGAAAGATTATCTAGAAATAATTTACCGATTAAAAGTATGGAAGAGTATACAATTTTCAAATTATGGAAATTGTCACTTGTACAAGGATATTATATTTCTTTTTAATATAGTAGCAAAAGTATCACTGTAGAAGTTACCGTATTGCAGACCTCTGGATGTTTATAATGATCAAGTATATTTCAAAAATGTTTTGATGTTAGTAGAGATTGTCCTTCTGTAGAAGAATTTCATTATGGCCTTCTGCTGCTGATGTTATACTACCTATTTGATAGAATCAATTAAAAAGTCATATATTAAGCATGTATATAACCATAGACTACGAAAAAAACAGAAAGTTTTTGTATAAATAGTTTACCGATTAAAAGTATGTAGGATTATACAATTTTCAAATTATAAAAATTGTCACTGTTACAAGGATATTCTATTTCTTATTAATTTTGTAGCAACAGTATCACTGTAGCTGTTACTGTATTGCAGACCTCTGGATGTTTATAATGATCAAGTATATTTCAAAGAAATTTTGATGCTAGTAGAGATTGTCGTTCTGTAGAAGAATTTCATCATGGCCTTCTGCAGCTGATGTTATATTACCTATTTGATAGAATCAATAAAATAGTCATATATTAAGCATGTCTATAACCATAGCCTACTAAAAAAACAGAAAGTTTTTGTATAAATAGTTAACCGATTAAAAGTATGGAAGATTATACAATTTTCAACTTATCGAAATTGTCACTTGTACAAGGATATTATATTTCTTATTAATTTTGTAGGAACAGTATCACTGTAGCAGTTACCTTATTTCAAACCTCTGGATGTTTATAATGATCAAGTATAATTCAAAAATTTTTTGATGCTTGTAGAGATTGTTGTTCTATAGAAGAATTTTATTATGGCTTTCTGCTGCTGTTATACTATTTATTTGGTAGAATCAATGAAATAGTCATATATTAATCATGTATATAACTATAGACTACTAAAAAAACGGAAAGTTTTTCTATAAATAGTTTACCGATTAAAAGTATAGATAATTTTATAATTTTCAAATGATGGAAATTGTCACACTTATAAGGATATTATATTTCTTATTAATTTTGTAGGAAAAGTATCACTGTAGTAGTTACCCTATTGCAGACCTCTGGATGTTTAAAATGATCAAGTATATTTCAAAAATGTTTTGATGCTAGTAGAGATTGTCATTCTGTAGAAGAATTTCATTATGGCCTTCTGCTGCTGATGTTATACTACCTAATTGGTAGAATCAATGAAATAGTCATATATTAAGCATGTCTATAACCATAGACTACTAAAAAAACAGAAAGTTTTTCTAGAAATAATTTACCGATTAAATGTATGGAGGATTATACAATTTTCAAATTATAGAAATTGTCACACTTATATGGATATTATATTTCTTATTAATTTTGTAGGAAAAGTATCACTGTAGCAGTTACCATATTGCAGACCTCTGGATGTTTATAATGATCAAGTATATTTCAAAAATATTTTGATGCTAGTAGAGATTGTCGTTCTGTAGGAGAATTTCATCATGGCCTTCTGCTGCTGATTTTATACTATTTATTTGGTAGAATCAATGAAATAGTCATATATTAAGCATGTCTATAACCATAGACTACTAAAAAAACAGAAAGATTATCTAGAAATAATTTACCGATTAAAAGTATGGAAGAGTATACAATTTTCAAATTATGGAAATTGTCACTTGTACAAGGATATTATATTTCTTTTTAATATAGTAGCAAAAGTATCACTGTAGAAGTTACCGTATTGCAGACCTCTGGATGTTTATAATGATCAAGTATATTTCAAAAATGTTTTGATGCTAGTAGAGATTGTCGTTCTGTAGAAGAATTTTATTATGGCCTTCTGCTGCTGATGTTATACTACCTATTTGATAGAATCAATTAAAAAGTCATATATTAAGCATGTATATAACCATAGACTACGAAAAAAACAGAAAGTTTTTCTATAAATAGTTTACCGATAAAAGTATGGAAGATTATACAATTTTCAAATTATTGAAATTGTCACACTTATAAGGATATTTTATTTCTTATTAATTTTGTAGGAAAAGTATCACTGTAGATGTTACCGTATTGCAGACCTCTGGATGTTTATAATGATCAAGTATATTTCAAAAATGTTTTGATGTTAGTAGAGATTGTCGTTCTGTAGAAGTATTTCATCATGGCCTTCTGCTGCTGATGTTATATTACCTATTTGATAGAATCAATTAAATAATCATATATTAACCTTGTATATAACCATAGACTACTAAATAAACAGAAAGATTATCTAGAAATAATTTACCGATTAAAAGTATGGAAGATTATACAATTTTCAAATTATGGAAATTTTCACTTGTACAAGGATATTCTATTTCTTATTAATTTTGTAGCAACAGTATCACTGTAGCTGTTACCTTATTTCAAACCTCTGGATGTTTATAATGATCAAGTATATTTCAAAAATGTTTTGATGCTAGTAGAGATTGTCGTTCTGTAGAAGAATTTTATTATGGCCTTCTGCTGCTGATGTTATACTATTTTTTTGGTAGAATCAATGAAATAGTCATATATTAAGCATGTATATAACCATAGACTACTAAAAAAACAGAAAGTTTTTCTATAAATAGTTTACCGATAAAAGTATGTAGGATTATACAATTTTCAAATTATAAAAATTGTCACTGTTACAAGGATATTCTATTTCTTATTAATTTTGTAGCAACAGTATCACTGTAGCTGTTACCGTATTGCAGACCTCTGGATGTTTATAATGATCAAGTATATATCAAAGATAGTTTGATGCTAGTAGATATTGTCATTCTGTAGAAGTATTTCATCATGGCCTTCTGCTGCTGATTTTATACTATTTATTTGGTAGAATCAATGAAATAGTCATATATTAAGCATGTCTATAACCATAGACTACTAAAAAAACAGAAAGATTATCTAGAAATAATTTACCGATTAAAAGTATGGAAGAGTATACAATTTTCAAATTATGGAAATTGTCACTTGTACAAGGATATTATATTTCTTTTTAATATAGTAGCAAAAGTATCACTGTAGCAGTTACCTTATTTCAAACCACTGGATGTTTATAATGATCAAGTATATTTCAAAAATATTTTGATGCTAGTAGAAATTGTCGTTCTGTAGAAGAATTTCATCATACCCTTCTGCTGCTGCAGTTATACTACCTAATTGATAGAATCAATTAAATAGTCATATATTAAGCATGTCTATAACCATAGACTACTAAAAAACAGAAAGATTATCTAGAAATAATTTACCGATTAAAAGTATGGAAGAGTATACAATTTTCAAATTATGGAAATTGTCACTTGTACAAGGATATTATATTTCTTTTTAATATAGTAGCAAAAGTATCACTGTAGAAGTTACCGTATTGCAGACCTCTGGATGTTTATAATGATCAAGTATATTTCAAAAATGTTTTGATGTTAGTAGAGATTGTCCTTCTGTAGAAGAATTTCATTATGGCCTTCTGCTGCTGATGTTATACTACCTATTTGATAGAATCAATTAAAAAGTCATATATTAAGCATGTATATAACCATAGACTACGAAAAAAACAGAAAGTTTTTGTATAAATAGTTTACCGATTAAAAGTATGTAGGATTATACAATTTTCAAATTATAAAAATTGTCACTGTTACAAGGATATTCTATTTCTTATTAATTTTGTAGCAACAGTATCACTGTAGCTGTTACTGTATTGCAGACCTCTGGATGTTTATAATGATCAAGTATATTTCAAAGAAATTTTGATGCTAGTAGAGATTGTCGTTCTGTAGAAGAATTTCATCATGGCCTTCTGCAGCTGATGTTATATTACCTATTTGATAGAATCAATAAAATAGTCATATATTAAGCATGTCTATAACCATAGCCTACTAAAAAAACAGAAAGTTTTTGTATAAATAGTTAACCGATTAAAAGTATGGAAGATTATACAATTTTCAACTTATCGAAATTGTCACTTGTACAAGGATATTATATTTCTTATTAATTTTGTAGGAACAGTATCACTGTAGCAGTTACCTTATTTCAAACCTCTGGATGTTTATAATGATCAAGTATAATTCAAAAATTTTTTGATGCTTGTAGAGATTGTTGTTCTATAGAAGAATTTTATTATGGCTTTCTGCTGCTGTTATACTATTTATTTGGTAGAATCAATGAAATAGTCATATATTAATCATGTATATAACTATAGACTACTAAAAAAACGGAAAGTTTTTCTATAAATAGTTTACCGATTAAAAGTATAGATAATTTTATAATTTTCAAATGATGGAAATTGTCACACTTATAAGGATATTATATTTCTTATTAATTTTGTAGGAAAAGTATCACTGTAGTAGTTACCCTATTGCAGACCTCTGGATGTTTAAAATGATCAAGTATATTTCAAAAATGTTTTGATGCTAGTAGAGATTGTCATTCTGTAGAAGAATTTCATTATGGCCTTCTGCTGCTGATGTTATACTACCTAATTGGTAGAATCAATGAAATAGTCATATATTAAGCATGTCTATAACCATAGACTACTAAAAAAACAGAAAGTTTTTCTAGAAATAATTTACCGATTAAATGTATGGAGGATTATACAATTTTCAAATTATAGAAATTGTCACACTTATATGGATATTATATTTCTTATTAATTTTGTAGGAAAAGTATCACTGTAGCAGTTACCATATTGCAGACCTCTGGATGTTTATAATGATCAAGTATATTTCAAAAATATTTTGATGCTAGTAGAGATTGTCGTTCTGTAGGAGAATTTCATCATGGCCTTCTGCTGCTGATTTTATACTATTTATTTGGTAGAATCAATGAAATAGTCATATATTAAGCATGTCTATAACCATAGACTACTAAAAAAACAGAAAGATTATCTAGAAATAATTTACCGATTAAAAGTATGGAAGAGTATACAATTTTCAAATTATGGAAATTGTCACTTGTACAAGGATATTATATTTCTTTTTAATATAGTAGCAAAAGTATCACTGTAGAAGTTACCGTATTGCAGACCTCTGGATGTTTATAATGATCAAGTATATTTCAAAAATGTTTTGATGCTAGTAGAGATTGTCGTTCTGTAGAAGAATTTTATTATGGCCTTCTGCTGCTGATGTTATACTACCTATTTGATAGAATCAATTAAAAAGTCATATATTAAGCATGTATATAACCATAGACTACGAAAAAAACAGAAAGTTTTTCTATAAATAGTTTACCGATAAAAGTATGGAAGATTATACAATTTTCAAATTATTGAAATTGTCACACTTATAAGGATATTTTATTTCTTATTAATTTTGTAGGAAAAGTATCACTGTAGATGTTACCGTATTGCAGACCTCTGGATGTTTATAATGATCAAGTATATTTCAAAAATGTTTTGATGTTAGTAGAGATTGTCGTTCTGTAGAAGTATTTCATCATGGCCTTCTGCTGCTGATGTTATATTACCTATTTGATAGAATCAATTAAATAATCATATATTAACCTTGTATATAACCATAGACTACTAAATAAACAGAAAGATTATCTAGAAATAATTTACCGATTAAAAGTATGGAAGATTATACAATTTTCAAATTATGGAAATTTTCACTTGTACAAGGATATTCTATTTCTTATTAATTTTGTAGCAACAGTATCACTGTAGCTGTTACCTTATTTCAAACCTCTGGATGTTTATAATGATCAAGTATATTTCAAAAATGTTTTGATGCTAGTAGAGATTGTCGTTCTGTAGAAGAATTTTATTATGGCCTTCTGCTGCTGATGTTATACTATTTTTTTGGTAGAATCAATGAAATAGTCATATATTAAGCATGTATATAACCATAGACTACTAAAAAAACAGAAAGTTTTTCTATAAATAGTTTACCGATAAAAGTATGTAGGATTATACAATTTTCAAATTATAAAAATTGTCACTGTTACAAGGATATTCTATTTCTTATTAATTTTGTAGCAACAGTATCACTGTAGCTGTTACCGTATTGCAGACCTCTGGATGTTTATAATGATCAAGTATATATCAAAGATAGTTTGATGCTAGTAGATATTGTCATTCTGTAGAAGTATTTCATCATGGCCTTCTGCTGCTGATTTTATACTATTTATTTGGTAGAATCAATGAAATAGTCATATATTAAGCATGTCTATAACCATAGACTACTAAAAAAACAGAAAGATTATCTAGAAATAATTTACCGATTAAAAGTATGGAAGAGTATACAATTTTCAAATTATGGAAATTGTCACTTGTACAAGGATATTATATTTCTTTTTAATATAGTAGCAAAAGTATCACTGTAGAAGTTACCGTATTGCAGACCTCTGGATGTGTATAATGATCAAGTATATTTCAAAGATATTTTGATGCTAGTAGAGATTGTCGTTCTGTAGAAGAATTTCATCATGGCCTTGCTGCTGATGTTATACTATTTATTTGATAGACTCCATGAAATAGTCATATATTAAGCATGTATATAACCATAGAATACTAAAAAACAGAAAGTTGTTGTATAAATAGTTAACCGATTAAAAGTATGGAAGATTATACAATTTTCAAATTATGGAAATTGTCACACTTATAAGGATATTTTATTTCTTATTAATTTTGTAGGAAAAGTATCACTGTAGATGTTACCGTATTGCAGACCTCTGGATGTTTATAATGATCAAGTATATTTCAAAAATGTTTTGATGTTAGTAGAGATTGTCGTTCTGTAGAAGTATTTCATCATGGCCTTCTGCTGCTGATGTTATATTACCTATTTGATAGAATCAATTAAATAATCATATATTAACCTTGTATATAACCATAGACTACTAAATAAACAGAAAGATTATCTAGAAATAATTTACCGATTAAAAGTATGGAAGATTATACAATTTTCAAATTATGGAAATTTTCACTTGTACAAGGATATTTTATTTCTTATTAATTTTATAGGAAGTGTATAACTGTAGCAGTTACCTTTTTTCAAACCTCTGGATGTTTATAATGATTAAGTATATTTTAAAAATATTTTGATACTAGTAGAGATTGTTGTTCTGTAGAAGAATTTAATCATGGCCTTCTGCTACAGATGTTATACTACCTAATTGATAGAATCAATTAAATAGTCATATATTTAGCATGTACATAACCATAGACTACTAAAAAAACAGAAAGATTTCCTAGAAATAATTTACCGATTAAAAGTATGGATCATTTTATAATTTTCAAATGATGGAAATTGTCACTTGTACAAGGATATTATATTTCTAATTAATTTTGTAGCAAAAGTATCACTGTAGCAGTTACCTTATTTCAAACCTCTGGATGTTTATAATGATCAAGTATATTTCAAAAATTTTTTGATGCTTGTAGAGATTGTTGTTCTATAGAAGAATTTTATTATGGCTTTCTGCTGCTGTTATACTATTTATTTGGTAGAATCAATGAAATAGTCATATATTAATCATGTATATAACTATAGACTACTAAAAAAACGGAAAGTTTTTCTATAAATAGTTTACCGATTAAAAGTATGGATAATTTTATAATTTTCAAATGATGGAAATTGTCACTTGTACAAGGATATTATATTTCTAATTAATTTTGTAGCAAAAGTATCACTGTAGCAGTTACCTTATTTCAAACCTCTGGAAGTTTATAATGATCAAGTATATTTCAAAGATATTTTGATGCTAGTAGAGATTGTCGTTCTGTAGAAGAATTTCATCATGGCCTTGCTGCTGATGTTATACTATTTATTTGATAGAATCCATGAAATAGTCATATATTAAGCATGTATATAACCATAGAATACTAAAAAAACAGAAAGTTGTTGTATAAATAGTTAACCGATTAAAAGTATGGAAGATTATACAATTTTCAAATTATGGAAATTGTCACACTTATAAGGATATTCTATTTCTTATTAATTTTGTAGGAAAAGTATCACTGTAGTAGTTACCCTATTGCAGACCTCTGGATGTTTATAATGATCAAGTATATTTCAAAAATATTTTGATGCTAGTAGAGATTGTCGTTCTGTAGGAGAATTTCATCATGGCCATCTGCTGCTGATGTTATACTACCTAATTGGTAGAATCAATGAAATAGTCATATATTAAGCATGTCTATAACCATAGACTACTAAAAAAACATAAAGTTTTTGTATAAATAGTTAACCGATTAAAAGTATGGAAGATTATACAATTTTCAAATTATCGAAATTGTCACTTGTACAAGGATATTATATTTCTTATTAATTTTGTAGCAACAGTATCACTGTAGCTGTTACCTTATTTCAAACCTCTGGATGTTTATAATGATCAAGTATATTTCAAAAATGTTTTGATGCTAGTAGAGATTGTCGTTCTGTAGAAGAATTTTATTATGGCCTTCTGCTGCTGATGTTATACTATTTATTTGGTAGAATCAATGAAATAGTCATATATTAAGCATGTATATAACCATAGACTACTAAAAAAACAGAAAGTTTTTCTATAAATAGTTTACCGATAAAAGTATGTAGGATTATACAATTTTCAAATTATAAAAATTGTCACTGTTACAAGGATATTCTATTTCTTATTAATTTTGTAGCAACAGTATCACTGTAGCTGTTACCGTATTGCAGACCTCTGGATGTTTATAATGATCAAGTATATATCAAAGATAGTTTGAAGCTAGTAGATATTGTCATTCTGTAGAAGTATTTCATCATGGCCTTCTGCTGCTGATTTTATACTATTTATTTGGTAGAATCAATGAAATAGTCATATATTAAGCATGTCTATAACCATAGACTACTAAAAAAACAGAAAGATTATCTAGAAATAATTTACCGATTAAAAGTATGGAAGAGTATACAATTTTCAAATTATGGAAATTGTCACTTGTACAAGGATATTATATTTCTTTTTAATATAGTAGCAAAAGTATCACTGTAGAAGTTACCGTATTGCAGACCTCTGGATGTTTATAATGATCAAGTATACTTCAAAAATGTTTTGATGCTAGTAGAGATTGTCGTTCTGTAGAAGAATTTTATTATGGCCTTCTGCTGCTGATGTTATACTACCTATTTGATAGAATCAATTAAAAAGTCATATATTAAGCATGTATATAACCATAGACTACGAAAAAAACAGAAAGTTTTTCTATAAATAGTTTACCGATAAAAGTATGGAAGATTATACAATTTTCAAATTATTGAAATTGTCACACTTATAAGGATATTTTATTTCTTATTAATTTTGTAGGAAAAGTATCACTGTAGATGTTACCGTATTGCAGACCTCTGGATGTTTATAATGATCAAGTATATTTCAAAAATGTTTTGATGTTAGTAGAGATTGTCGTTCTGTAGAAGTATTTCATCATGGCCTTCTGCTGCTGATGTTATATTACCTATTTGATAGAATCAATTAAATAATCATATATTAACCTTGTATATAACCATAGACTACTAAATAAACAGAAAGATTATCTAGAAATAATTTACCGATTAAAAGTATGGAAGATTATACAATTTTCAAATTATGGAAATTTTCACTTGTACAAGGATATTTTATTTCTAATTAATTTTGTAGCAAAAGTATCACTGTAGCAGTTACCTTATTTCAAACCTCTGGAAGTTTATAATGATCAAGTATATTTCAAAGATATTTTGATGCTAGTAGAGATTGTCGTTCTGTAGAAGAATTTCATCATGGCCTTGCTGCTGATGTTATACTATTTATTTGATAGAATCAATGAAATAGTCATATATTAAGCATGTATATAACCATAGAATACTAAAAAAACAGAAAGTTGTTGTATAAATAGTTAACCGATTAAAAGTATGGAAGATTATACAATTTTCAAATTATGGAAATTGTCACACTTATAAGGATGTTCTATTTCTTATTAATTTTGTAGCAACAGTATCACTGTAGCTGTTACCTTATTTCAAACCTCTGGATGTTTATAATGATCAAGTATATTTCAAAAATGTTTTGATGCTAGTAGAGATTGTCGTTCTGTAGAAGAATTTTATTATGGCCTTCTGCTGCTGATGTTATACTATTTATTTGGTAGAATCAATGAAATAGTCATATATTAAGCATGTATATAACCATAGACTACTAAAAAAACAGAAAGTTTTTCTATAAATAGTTTACCGATAAAAGTATGTAGGATTATACAATTTTCAAATTATAAAAATTGTCACTGTTACAAGGATATTCTATTTCTTATTAATTTTGTAGCAACAGTATCACTGTAGCTGTTACTGTATTGCAGACCTCTGGATGTTTATAATGATCATGTATATATCAAAGATAGTTTTATGCTAGTAGATATTGTCATTCTGTAGAAGAATTTCATCATAGCCTTCTGCTGCTGCGGTTATGCTACCTAATTGATAGAATCAATTAAATAGTCATATATTAAGCATGTCTATAACCATAGACTACTAAAAAAACAGAAAGATTATCTAGAAATAATTTACCGATTAAAAGTATGGAAGAGTATACAATTTTCAAATTATGGAAATTGTCACTTGTACAAGGATATTATATTTCTTTTTAATATAGTAGCAAAAGTATCACTGTAGCATTTACCTTATTTCAAACCTCTGGATGTTTATAATGATCAAGTATATTTCAAAGATATTTTGATGCTAGTAGAGATTGTCGTTCTGTAGAAGAATTTCATCATGGCCTTCTGCTGCTGATGTTATACTATTTATTTGATAGAATCAATGAAATAGTCATATATTAAGCATGTATATAACCATAGACTACTAAAAAAACAGAAAGATTATCTAGAAATAATTTACCGATTAAAAGTATGGAAGAGTATACAATTTTCAAATTATGGAAATTGTCACTTGTACAAGGATATTATATTTCTTTTTAATATAGTAGCAAAAGTATCACTGTAGAAGTTACCATATTGCAGACCTCTGGATGTTTATAATGATCAAGTATATTTCAAAAATGTTTTGATGCTAGTAGAGATTGTCGTTCTGTAGAAGAATTTTATTATGGCCTTCTGCTGCTGATGTTATACTACCTATTTGATAGAATCAATTAAAAAGTCATATATTAAGCATGTATATAACCATAGACTACGAAAAAAACAGAAAGTTTTTCTATAAATAGTTTACCGATAAAAGTATGGAAGATTATACAATTTTCAAATTATTGAAATTGTCACACTTATAAGGATATTTTATTTCTTATTAATTTTGTAGGAAAAGTATCACTGTAGATGTTACCGTATTGCAGACCTCTGGATGTTTATAATGATCAAGTATATTTCAAAAATGTTTTGATGTTAGTAGAGATTGTCGTTCTGTAGAAGTATTTCATCATGGCCTTCTGCTGCTGATGTTATATTACCTATTTGATAGAATCAATTAAATAATCATATATTAACCTTGTATATAACCATAGACTACTAAATAAACAGAAAGATTATCTAGAAATAATTTACCGATTAAAAGTATGGAAGATTATACAATTTTCAAATTATGGAAATTTTCACTTGTACAAGGATATTTTATTTCTTATTAATTTTATAGGAAGTGTATAACTGTAGCAGTTACCTTTTTTCAAACCTCTGGATGTTTATAATGATTAAGTATATTTTAAAAATATTTTGATACTAGTAGAGATTGTTGTTCTGTAGAAGAATTTCATCATGGCCTTCTGCTACAGATGTTATACTACCTAATTGATAGAATCAATTAAATAGTCATATATTTAGCATGTACATAACCATAGACTACTAAAAAAACAGAAAGATTTCCTAGAAATAATTTACCGATTAAAAGTATGGATCATTTTATAATTTTCAAATGATGGAAATTGTCACTTGTACAAGGATATTATATTTCTAATTAATTTTGTAGCAAAAGTATCACTGTAGCAGTTACCTTATTTCAAACCTCTGGAAGTTTATAATGATCAAGTATATTTCAAAGATATTTTGATGCTAGTAGAGATTGTCGTTCTGTAGAAGAATTTCATCATGGCCTTGCTGCTGATGTTATACTATTTATTTGATAGAATCAATGAAATAGTCATATATTAAGCATGTATATAACCATAGAATACTAAAAAAACAGAAAGTTGTTGTATAAATAGTTAACCGATTAAAAGTATGGAAGATTATACAATTTTCAAATTATGGAAATTGTCACACTTATAAGGATATTCTATTTCTTATTAATTTTGTAGGAAAAGTATCACTGTAGTAGTTACCCTATTGCAGACCTCTGGATGTTTATAATGATCAAGTATATTTCAAAAATATTTTGATGCTAGTAGAGATTGTCGTTCTGTAGGAGAATTTCATCATGGCCATCTGCTGCTGATGTTATACTACCTAATTGGTAGAATCAATGAAATAGTCATATATTAAGCATGTCTATAACCATAGACTACTAAAAAAACATAAAGTTTTTGTATAAATAGTTAACCGATTAAAAGTATGGAAGATTATACAATTTTCAAATTATCGAAATTGTCACTTGTACAAGGATATTATATTTCTTATTAATTTTGTAGCAACAGTATCACTGTAGCTGTTACCTTATTTCAAACCTCTGGATGTTTATAATGATCAAGTATATTTCAAAAATGTTTTGATGCTAGTAGAGATTGTCCTTCTGTAGAAGAATTTTATTATGGCCTTCTGCTGCTGATGTTATACTATTTATTTGGTAGAATCAATGAAATAGTCATATATTAAGCATGTATATAACCATAGACTACTAAAAAAACAGAAAGTTTTTCTATAAATAGTTTACCGATAAAAGTATGTAGGATTATACAATTTTCAAATTATAAAAATTGTCACTGTTACAAGGATATTCTATTTCTTATTAATTTTGTAGCAACAGTATCACTGTAGCTGTTACCGTATTGCAGACCTCTGGATGTTTATAATGATCAAGTATATTTCAAAAATGTTTTGATGTTAGTAGAGATTGTCCTTCTGTAGAAGAATTTCATTATGGCCTTCTGCTGCTGATGTTATACTACCTATTTGATAGAATCAATTAAAAAGTCATATATTAAGCATGTATATAACCATAGACTACGAAAAAAACAGAAAGTTTTTCTATAAATAGTTTACCGATAAAAGTATGGAAGATTATACAATTTTCAAATTATGGAAATTGTCACTTGTACAAGGATATTATATTTCTTTTTAATATAGTAGCAAAAGTATCACTGTAGCAGTTACCTTATTTCAAACCACTGGATGTTTATAATGATCAAGTATATTTCAAAGATATTTTGATGCTAGTAAAGATTGTCCTTCTGTAGAAGAATTTCATCATGGCCTTCTGCTGCTGATGTTATACTATTTATTTGATAGAATCAATGAAATAGTCATATATTAAGCATGTATATAACCATAGAATACTAAAAAAACAGAAAGTTTTTCTATAAATAGTTTACCGATTAAAAGTATGTAGGATTATACAATTTTCAAATTATAAAAATTGTCACTGTTACAAGGATATTCTATTTCTTATTAATTTTGTAGCAACAGTATCACTGTAGCTGTTACTGTATTGCAGACCTCTGGATGTTTATAATGATCATGTATATATCAAAGATAGTTTTATGCTAGTAGATATTGTCATTCTGTAGAAGAATTTCATCATAGCCTTCTGCTGCTGCGGTTATGCTACCTAATTGATAGAATCAATTAAATAGTCATATATTAAGCATGTCTATAACCATAGACTACTAAAAAAACAGAAAGATTATCTAGAAATAATTTACCGATTAAAAGTATGGAAGAGTATACAATTTTCAAATTATGGAAATTGTCACTTGTACAAGGATATTATATTTCTTTTTAATATAGTAGCAAAAGTATCACTGTAGCATTTACCTTATTTCAAACCTCTGGATGTTTATAATGATCAAGTATATTTCAAAGATATTTTGATGCTAGTAGAGATTGTCGTTCTGTAGAAGAATTTCATCATGGCCTTCTGCTGCTGATGTTATACTATTTATTTGATAGAATCAATGAAATAGTCATATATTAAGCATGTATATAACCATAGACTACTAAAAAAACAGAAAGTTGTTGTATAAATAGTTAACCGATTAAAAGTATGGAAGATTATACAATTTTCAAATTATGGAAATTGTCACACTTATAAGGATATTCTATTTCTTATTAATTTTGTAGGAAAAGTATCACTGTAGTAGTTACCCTATTGCAGACCTCTGGATGTTTATAATGATCAAGTATATTTCAAAAATATTTTGATGCTAGTAGAGATTGTCGTTCTGTAGGAGAATTTCATCATGGCCATCTGCTGCTGATGTTATACTACCTAATTGGTAGAATCAATGAAATAGTCATATATTAAGCATGTCTATAACCATAGACTACTAAAAAAACATAAAGTTTTTGTATAAATAGTTAACCGATTAAAAGTATGGAAGATTATACAATTTTCAAATTATCGAAATTGTCACTTGTACAAGGATATTATATTTCTTATTAATTTTGTAGCAACAGTATCACTGTAGCTGTTACCTTATTTCAAACCTCTGGATGTTTATAATGATCAAGTATATTTCAAAAATGTTTTGATGCTAGTAGAGATTGTCGTTCTGTAGAAGAATTTTATTATGGCCTTCTGCTGCTGATGTTATACTATTTATTTGGTAGAATCAATGAAATAGTCATATATTAAGCATGTATATAACCATAGACTACTAAAAAAACAGAAAGTTTTTCTATAAATAGTTTACCGATAAAAGTATGTAGGATTATACAATTTTCAAATTATAAAAATTGTCACTGTTACAAGGATATTCTATTTCTTATTAATTTTGTAGCAACAGTATCACTGTAGCTGTTACCGTATTGCAGACCTCTGGATGTTTATAATGATCAAGTATATTTCAAAAATGTTTTGATGTTAGTAGAGATTGTCCTTCTGTAGAAGAATTTCATTATGGCCTTCTGCTGCTGATGTTATACTACCTATTTGATAGAATCAATTAAAAAGTCATATATTAAGCATGTATATAACCATAGACTACGAAAAAAACAGAAAGTTTTTCTATAAATAGTTTACCGATAAAAGTATGGAAGATTATACAATTTTCAAATTATGGAAATTGTCACTTGTACAAGGATATTATATTTCTTTTTAATATAGTAGCAAAAGTATCACTGTAGCAGTTACCTTATTTCAAACCACTGGATGTTTATAATGATCAAGTATATTTCAAAGATATTTTGATGCTAGTAAAGATTGTCCTTCTGTAGAAGAATTTCATCATGGCCTTCTGCTGCTGATGTTATACTATTTATTTGATAGAATCAATGAAATAGTCATATATTAAGCATGTATATAACCATAGAATACTAAAAAAACAGAAAGATTATCTAGAAATAATTTACCGATTAAAAGTATGGAAGAGTATACAATTTTCAAATTATGGAAATTGTCACTTGTACAAGGATATTATATTTCTTTTTAATATAGTAGCAAAAGTATCACTGTAGCATTTACCTTATTTCAAACCTCTGGATGTTTATAATGATCAAGTATATTTCAAAGATATTTTGATGCTAGTAGAGATTGTCGTTCTGTAGAAGAATTTCATCATGGCCTTCTGCTGCTGATGTTATACTATTTATTTGATAGAATCAATGAAATAGTCATATATTAAGCATGTATATAACCATAGACTACTAAAAAAACAGAAAGATTATCTAGAAATAATTTACCGATTAAAAGTATGGAAGAGTATACAATTTTCAAATTATGGAAATTGTCACTTGTACAAGGATATTATATTTCTTTTTAATATAGTAGCAAAAGTATCACTGTAGAAGTTACCATATTGCAGACCTCTGGATGTTTATAATGATCAAGTATATTTCAAAAATGTTTTGATGCTAGTAGAGATTGTCGTTCTGTAGAAGAATTTTATTATGGCCTTCTGCTGCTGATGTTATACTACCTATTTGATAGAATCAATTAAAAAGTCATATATTAAGCATGTATATAACCATAGACTACGAAAAAAACAGAAAGTTTTTCTATAAATAGTTTACCGATAAAAGTATGGAAGATTATACAATTTTCAAATTATTGAAATTGTCACACTTATAAGGATATTTTATTTCTTATTAATTTTGTAGGAAAAGTATCACTGTAGATGTTACCGTATTGCAGACCTCTGGATGTTTATAATGATCAAGTATATTTCAAAAATGTTTTGATGTTAGTAGAGATTGTTGTTCTGTAGAAGAATTTCATCATGGCCTTCTGCTACAGATGTTATACTACCTAATTGATAGAATCAATTAAATAGTCATATATTTAGCATGTACATAACCATAGACTACTAAAAAAACAGAAAGATTTCCTAGAAATAATTTACCGATTAAAAGTATGGATCATTTTATAATTTTCAAATGATGGAAATTGTCACTTGTACAAGGATATTATATTTCTAATTAATTTTGTAGCAAAAGTATCACTGTAGCAGTTACCTTATTTCAAACCTCTGGAAGTTTATAATGATCAAGTATATTTCAAAGATATTTTGATGCTAGTAGAGATTGTCGTTCTGTAGAAGAATTTCATCATGGCCTTGCTGCTGATGTTATACTATTTATTTGATAGAATCAATGAAATAGTCATATATTAAGCATGTATATAACCATAGAATACTAAAAAAACAGAAAGTTGTTGTATAAATAGTTAACCGATTAAAAGTATGGAAGATTATACAATTTTCAAATTATGGAAATTGTCACACTTATAAGGATATTCTATTTCTTATTAATTTTGTAGGAAAAGTATCACTGTAGTAGTTACCCTATTGCAGACCTCTGGATGTTTATAATGATCAAGTATATTTCAAAAATATTTTGATGCTAGTAGAGATTGTCGTTCTGTAGGAGAATTTCATCATGGCCATCTGCTGCTGATGTTATACTACCTAATTGGTAGAATCAATGAAATAGTCATATATTAAGCATGTCTATAACCATAGACTACTAAAAAAACATAAAGTTTTTGTATAAATAGTTAACCGATTAAAAGTATGGAAGATTATACAATTTTCAAATTATCGAAATTGTCACTTGTACAAGGATATTATATTTCTTATTAATTTTGTAGCAACAGTATCACTGTAGCTGTTACCTTATTTCAAACCTCTGGATGTTTATAATGATCAAGTATATTTCAAAAATGTTTTGATGCTAGTAGAGATTGTCCTTCTGTAGAAGAATTTTATTATGGCCTTCTGCTGCTGATGTTATACTATTTATTTGGTAGAATCAATGAAATAGTCATATATTAAGCATGTATATAACCATAGACTACTAAAAAAACAGAAAGTTTTTCTATAAATAGTTTACCGATAAAAGTATGTAGGATTATACAATTTTCAAATTATAAAAATTGTCACTGTTACAAGGATATTCTATTTCTTATTAATTTTGTAGCAACAGTATCACTGTAGCTGTTACCGTATTGCAGACCTCTGGATGTTTATAATGATCAAGTATATTTCAAAAATGTTTTGATGTTAGTAGAGATTGTCCTTCTGTAGAAGAATTTCATTATGGCCTTCTGCTGCTGATGTTATACTACCTATTTGATAGAATCAATTAAAAAGTCATATATTAAGCATGTATATAACCATAGACTACGAAAAAAACAGAAAGTTTTTCTATAAATAGTTTACCGATAAAAGTATGGAAGATTATACAATTTTCAAATTATGGAAATTGTCACTTGTACAAGGATATTATATTTCTTTTTAATATAGTAGCAAAAGTATCACTGTAGCAGTTACCTTATTTCAAACCACTGGATGTTTATAATGATCAAGTATATTTCAAAGATATTTTGATGCTAGTAAAGATTGTCCTTCTGTAGAAGAATTTCATCATGGCCTTCTGCTGCTGATGTTATACTATTTATTTGATAGAATCAATGAAATAGTCATATATTAAGCATGTATATAACCATAGAATACTAAAAAAACAGAAAGTTTTTCTATAAATAGTTTACCGATTAAAAGTATGTAGGATTATACAATTTTCAAATTATAAAAATTGTCACTGTTACAAGGATATTCTATTTCTTATTAATTTTGTAGCAACAGTATCACTGTAGCTGTTACTGTATTGCAGACCTCTGGATGTTTATAATGATCATGTATATATCAAAGATAGTTTTATGCTAGTAGATATTGTCATTCTGTAGAAGAATTTCATCATAGCCTTCTGCTGCTGCGGTTATGCTACCTAATTGATAGAATCAATTAAATAGTCATATATTAAGCATGTCTATAACCATAGACTACTAAAAAAACAGAAAGATTATCTAGAAATAATTTACCGATTAAAAGTATGGAAGAGTATACAATTTTCAAATTATGGAAATTGTCACTTGTACAAGGATATTATATTTCTTTTTAATATAGTAGCAAAAGTATCACTGTAGCATTTACCTTATTTCAAACCTCTGGATGTTTATAATGATCAAGTATATTTCAAAGATATTTTGATGCTAGTAGAGATTGTCGTTCTGTAGAAGAATTTCATCATGGCCTTCTGCTGCTGATGTTATACTATTTATTTGATAGAATCAATGAAATAGTCATATATTAAGCATGTATATAACCATAGACTACTAAAAAAACAGAAAGTTGTTGTATAAATAGTTAACCGATTAAAAGTATGGAAGATTATACAATTTTCAAATTATGGAAATTGTCACACTTATAAGGATATTCTATTTCTTATTAATTTTGTAGGAAAAGTATCACTGTAGTAGTTACCCTATTGCAGACCTCTGGATGTTTATAATGATCAAGTATATTTCAAAAATATTTTGATGCTAGTAGAGATTGTCGTTCTGTAGGAGAATTTCATCATGGCCATCTGCTGCTGATGTTATACTACCTAATTGGTAGAATCAATGAAATAGTCATATATTAAGCATGTCTATAACCATAGACTACTAAAAAAACATAAAGTTTTTGTATAAATAGTTAACCGATTAAAAGTATGGAAGATTATACAATTTTCAAATTATCGAAATTGTCACTTGTACAAGGATATTATATTTCTTATTAATTTTGTAGCAACAGTATCACTGTAGCTGTTACCTTATTTCAAACCTCTGGATGTTTATAAAGATCAAGTATATTTCAAAAATGTTTTGATGCTAGTAGAGATTGTCGTTCTGTAGAAGAATTTTATTATGGCCTTCTGCTGCTGATGTTATACTATTTATTTGGTAGAATCAATGAAATAGTCATATATTAAGCATGTATATAACCATAGACTACTAAAAAAACAGAAAGTTTTTCTATAAATAGTTTACCGATAAAAGTATGTAGGATTATACAATTTTCAAATTATAAAAATTGTCACTGTTACAAGGATATTCTATTTCTTATTAATTTTGTAGCAACAGTATCACTGTAGCTGTTACCGTATTGCAGACCTCTGGATGTTTATAATGATCAAGTATATTTCAAAAATGTTTTGATGTTAGTAGAGATTGTCCTTCTGTAGAAGAATTTCATTATGGCCTTCTGCTGCTGATGTTATACTACCTATTTGATAGAATCAATTAAAAAGTCATATATTAAGCATGTATATAACCATAGACTACGAAAAAAACAGAAAGTTTTTCTATAAATAGTTTACCGATAAAAGTATGGAAGATTATACAATTTTCAAATTATGGAAATTGTCACTTGTACAAGGATATTATATTTCTTTTTAATATAGTAGCAAAAGTATCACTGTAGCAGTTACCTTATTTCAAACCACTGGATGTTTATAATGATCAAGTATATTTCAAAGATATTTTGATGCTAGTAAAGATTGTCCTTCTGTAGAAGAATTTCATCATGGCCTTCTGCTGCTGATGTTATACTATTTATTTGATAGAATCAATGAAATAGTCATATATTAAGCATGTATATAACCATAGAATACTAAAAAAACAGAAAGTTTTTCTAGAAATAATTTACCGATTAAAAGTATGGAAGAGTATACAATTTTCAAATTATGGAAATTGTCACTTGTACAAGGATATTATATTTTTTTTAATATAGTAGCAAAAGTATCACTGTAGAAGTTACCATATTGCAGACCTCTGGATGTTTATAATGATCAAGTATATTTCAAAAATGTTTTGATGCTAGTAGAGATTGTCGTTCTGTAGAAGAATTTTATTATGGCCTTCTGCTGCTGATGTTATACTACCTATTTGATAGAATCAATTAAAAAGTCATATATTAAGCATGTATATAACCATAGACTACGAAAAAAACAGAAAGTTTTTCTATAAATAGTTTACCGATAAAAGTATGGAAGATTATACAATTTTCAAATTATTGAAATTGTCACACTTATAAGGATATTTTATTTCTTATTAATTTTGTAGGAAAAGTATCACTGTAGATGTTACCGTATTGCAGACCTCTGGATGTTTATAATGATCAAGTATATTTCAAAGATATTTTGATGCTAGTAGAGATTGTCGTTCTGTAGAAGAATTTCATCATGGCCTTGCTGCTGATGTTATACTATTTATTTGATAGAATCAATGAAATAGTCATATATTAAGCATGTATATAACCATAGAATACTAAAAAAACAGAAAGTTGTTGTATAAATAGTTAACCGATTAAAAGTATGGAAGATTATACAATTTTCAAATTATCGAAATTGTCACTTGTACAAGGATATTATATTTCTTATTAATTTTGTAGCAACAGTATCACTGTAGCTGTTACCTTATTTCAAACCTCTGGATGTTTATAATGATCAAGTATATTTCAAAAATGTTTTGATGCTAGTAGAGATTGTCGTTCTGTAGAAGAATTTTATTATGGCCTTCTGCTGCTGATGTTATACTATTTATTTGGTAGAATCAATGAAATAGTCATATATTAAGCATGTATATAACCATAGACTACTAAAAAAACAGAAAGTTTTTCTATAAATAGTTTACCGATAAAAGTATGTAGGATTATACAATTTTCAAATTATAAAAATTGTCACTGTTACAAGGATATTCTATTTCTTATTAATTTTGTAGCAACAGTATCACTGTAGCTGTTACCGTATTGCAGACCTCTGGATGTTTATAATGATCAAGTATATTTCAAAAATGTTTTGATGTTAGTAGAGATTGTCCTTCTGTAGAAGAATTTCATTATGGCCTTCTGCTGCTGATGTTATACTACCTATTTGATAGAATCAATTAAAAAGTCATATATTAAGCATGTATATAACCATAGACTACGAAAAAAACAGAAAGTTTTTCTATAAATAGTTTACCGATAAAAGTATGGAAGATTATACAATTTTCAAATTATGGAAATTGTCACTTGTACAAGGATATTATATTTCTTTTTAATATAGTAGCAAAAGTATCACTGTAGCAGTTACCTTATTTCAAACCACTGGATGTTTATAATGATCAAGTATATTTCAAAGATATTTTGATGCTAGTAAAGATTGTCCTTCTGTAGAAGAATTTCATCATGGCCTTCTGCTGCTGATGTTATACTATTTATTTGATAGAATCAATGAAATAGTCATATATTAAGCATGTATATAACCATAGAATACTAAAAAAACAGAAAGTTTTTCTATAAATAGTTTACCGATTAAAAGTATGTAGGATTATACAATTTTCAAATTATAAAAATTGTCACTGTTACAAGGATATTCTATTTCTTATTAATTTTGTAGCAACAGTATCACTGTAGCTGTTACTGTATTGCAGACCTCTGGATGTTTATAATGATCATGTATATATCAAAGATAGTTTTATGCTAGTAGATATTGTCATTCTGTAGAAGAATTTCATCATAGCCTTCTGCTGCTGCGGTTATGCTACCTAATTGATAGAATCAATTAAATAGTCATATATTAAGCATGTCTATAACCATAGACTACTAAAAAAACAGAAAGATTATCTAGAAATAATTTACCGATTAAAAGTATGGAAGAGTATACAATTTTCAAATTATGGAAATTGTCACTTGTACAAGGATATTATATTTCTTTTTAATATAGTAGCAAAAGTATCACTGTAGCATTTACCTTATTTCAAACCTCTGGATGTTTATAATGATCAAGTATATTTCAAAGATATTTTGATGCTAGTAGAGATTGTCGTTCTGTAGATGAATTTCATCATGGCCTTCTGCTGCTGATGTTATACTATTTATTTGATAGAATCAATGAAATAGTCATATATTAAGCATGTATATAACCATAGAATACTAAAAAAACAGAAAGTTTTTGTATAAATAGTTAACCGATTAAAAGTATGGAAGATTATACAATTTTCAAATTATGGAAATTGTCACACTTATAAGGATATTTTATTTCTTATTAATTTTGTAGGAAAAGTATCAATGTAGAAGTTACCCTATTGCAGACCTCTGGATGTTTATAATGATCAAGTATATTTCAAAAATGTTTTGATGTTAGTAGAGATTGTCGTTCTGTAGAAGAATTTTATTATGGCCTTCTGCTGCTGATGTTATACTACCTATTTGATAGAATCAATTAAAAAGTCATATATTAAGCATGTATATAACCATAGACTACGAAAAAAACAGAAAGTTTTTCTATAAATAGTTTACCGATAAAAGTATGGAAGATTATACAATTTTCAAATTATTGAAATTGTCACACTTATAAGGATATTTTATTTCTTATTAATTTTGTAGGAAAAGTATCACTGTAGATGTTACCGTATTGCAGACCTCTGGATGTTTATAATGATCAAGTATATTTCAAAAATGTTTTGATGTTAGTAGAGATTGTCGTTCTGTAGAAGTATTTCATCATGGCCTTCTGCTACAGATGTTATACTACCTAATTGATAGAATCAATTAAATAGTCATATATTTAGCATGTACATAACCATAGACTACTAAAAAAACAGAAAGATTATCTAGAAATAATTTACCGATTAAAAGTATGGAAGAGTATACAATTTTCAAATTATGGAAATTGTCACTTGTACAAGGATATTATATTTCTTTTTAATATAGTAGCAAAAGTATCACTGTAGATGTTACCGTATTGCAGACCTCTGGATGTTTATAATGATCAAGTATATTTCAAAAATGTTTTGATGTTAGTAGAGATTGTCGTTCTGTAGAAGAATTTTATTATGGCCTTCTGCTGCTGATGTTATACTACCTATTTGATAGAATCAATTAAAAAGTCATATATTAAGCATGTATATAACCATAGACTACGAAAAAAACAGAAAGTTTTTCTATAAATAGTTTACCGATAAAAGTATGGAAGATTATACAATTTTCAAATTATTGAAATTGTCACACTTATAAGGATATTTTATTTCTTATTAATTTTGTAGGAAAAGTATCACTGTAGATGTTACCGTATTGCAGACCTCTGGATGTTTATAATGATCAAGTATATTTCAAAAATGTTTTGATGTTAGTAGAGATTGTCGTTCTGTAGAAGTATTTCATCATGGCCTTCTGCTACAGATGTTATACTACCTAATTGATAGAATCAATTAAATAGTCATATATTTAGCATGTACATAACCATAGACTACTAAAAAAACAGAAAGATTTCCTAGAAATAATTTACCGATTAAAAGTATGGATCATTTTATAATTTTCAAATGATGGAAATTGTCACTTGTACAAGGATATTATATTTCTAATTAATTTTGTAGCAAAAGTATCACTGTAGCAGTTACCTTATTTCAAACCTCTGGATGTTTATAATGATCAAGTATATTTCAAAAATTTTTTGATGCTTGTAGAGATTGTTGTTCTATAGAAGAATTTTATTATGGCTTTCTGCTGCTGTTATACTATTTATTTGGTAGAATCAATGAAATAGTCATATATTAATCATGTATATAACTATAGACTACTAAAAAAACGGAAAGTTTTTCTATAAATAGTTTACCGATTAAAAGTATGGATAATTTTATAATTTTCAAATGATGGAAATTGTCACTTGTACAAGGATATTATATTTCTAATTAATTTTGTAGCAAAAGTATCACTGTAGCAGTTACCTTATTTCAAACCTCTGGAAGTTTATAATGATCAAGTATATTTCAAAGATATTTTGATGCTAGTAGAGATTGTCGTTCTGTAGAAGAATTTCATCATGGCCTTGCTGCTAATGTTATACTATTTATTTGATAGAATCAATGAAATAGTCATATATTAAGCATGTATATAACCATAGAATACTAAAAAAACAGAAAGTTGTTGTATAAATAGTTAACCGATTAAAAGTATGGAAGATTATACAATTTTCAAATTATGGAAATTGTCGCACTTATAAGGATATTCTATTTCTTATTAATTTTGTAGGAAAAGTATCACTGTAGTAGTTACCCTATTGCAGACCTCTGGATGTTTATAATGATCAAGTATATTTCAAAAATATTTTGATGCTAGTAGAGATTGTCGTTCTGTAGGAGAATTTCATCATGGCCATCTGCTGCTGATGTTATACTACCTAATTGGTAGAATCAATGAAATAGTCATATATTAAGCATGTCTATAACCATAGACTACTAAAAAAACATAAAGTTTTTGTATAAATAGTTAACCGATTAAAAGTATGGAAGATTATACAATTTTCAAATTATCGAAATTGTCACTTGTACAAGGATATTATATTTCTTATTAATTTTGTAGCAACAGTATCACTGTAGCTGTTACCTTATTTCAAACCTCTGGATGTTTATAATGATCAAGTATATTTCAAAAATGTTTTGATGCTAGTAGAGATTGTCGTTCTGTAGAAGAATTTTATTATGGCCTTCTGCTGCTGATGTTATACTATTTATTTGGTAGAATCAATGAAATAGTCATATATTAAGCATGTATATAACCATAGACTACTAAAAAAACAGAAAGTTTTTCTATAAATAGTTTACCGATAAAAGTATGGAAGATTATACAATTTTCAAATTATGGAAATTGTCACACTTATAAGGATATTTCATTTCTTATTAATTTTGTAGGAAAAGTATCACTGTAGAAGTTTCCCTATTGCAGACCTCTGGATATTTATAATAATCAAGTATATTTCAAAAATGTATTGATGCTAGTAGAGATTGTCGTTCTATAGAAGTATTTCATCATGGCCTTCTGCTGCTGATGTTATATTACCTATTTGATAGAATCAATTAAATAATCATATATTAATCTTGTATATAACCATAGACTACTAAATAAACAGAAAGATTATCTAGAAATAATTTACCGATTAAAAGTATGGAAGATTATACAATTTTCAAATTATGGAAATTGTCACTTGTACAAGGATATTATATTTCTTTTTAATATAGTAGCAAAAGTAACACTGTAGCAGTTACCTTATTTCAAACCACTGGATGATTATAATGATCAAGTATATTTCAAAGATATTTTGATGCTAGTAAAGATTGTCCTTCTGTAGAAGAATTTCATCATGGCCTTCTGCTGCTGATGTTATACTATTTATTTGATAGAATCAATGAAATAGTCATATATTAAGCATGTATATAACCATAGAATACTAAAAAAACAGAAAGTTTTTCTATAAATAGTTTACCGATTAAAAGTATGTAGGATTATACTATTTTCAAATTATAAAAATTGTCACTGTTACAAGGATATTCTATTTCTTATTAATTTTGTAGCAACAGTATCACTGTAGCTGTTACTGTATTGCAGACCTCTGGATGTTTATAATGATCAAGTATATATCAAAGATAGTTTGATGCTAGTAGATATTGTCATTCTGTAGAAGAATTTCATCATAGCCTTCTGCTGCTGCGGTTATGCTACCTAATTGATAGAATCAATTAAATAGTCATATATTAAGCATGTCTATAACCATAGACTACTAAAAAAACAGAAAGATTATCTAGAAATAATTTACCGATTAAAAGTATGGAAGAGTATACAATTTTCAAATTATGGAAATTGTCACTTGTACAAGGATATTATATTTCTTTTTAATATAGTAGCAAAAGTATCACTGTAGCATTTACCTTATTTCAAACCTCTGGATGTTTATAATGATCAAGTATATTTCAAAGATATTTTGATGCTAGTAGAGATTGTCGTTCTGTAGAAGAATTTCATCATGGCCTTCTGCTGCTGATGTTATACTATTTATTTGATAGAATCAATGAAATAGTCATATATTAAGCATGTATATAACCATAGAATACTAAAAAAACAGAAAGTTTTTGTATAAATAGTTAACCGATTAAAAGTATGGAAGATTATACAATTTTCAAATTATGGAAATTGTCACACTTATAAGGATATTATATTTCTTATTAATTTTGTAGGAAAAGTATCACTGTAGTAGTTACCGTATTGCAGACCTCTGGATGTTTATAATGATCAAGTATATTTCAAAAATGTTTTGATGTTAGTAGAGATTGTCCTTCTGTAGAAGAATTTCATTATGGCCTTCTGCTGCTGATGTTATACTACCTATTTGATACAATCAATTAAAAAGTCATATATTAAGCATGTAAATAACCATAGACTACGAAAAAAACAGAAAGTTTTTCTATAAATAGTTTACCGATAAAAGTATGGAAGATTATACAATTTTCAAATTATGGAAATTGTCACACTTATAAGGATATTTTATTTCTTATTAATTTTGTAGGAAAAGTATCAATGTAGAAGTTACCCTATTGCAGACCTCTGGATGTTTATAATAATCAAGTATATTTCAAAAATTTTTTGATGCTAGTAGAGATTGTCGTTCTATAGAAGTATTTCATCATGGCCTTCTGCAGCTGATGTTATATTACCTATTTGATAGAATCAATAAAATAGTCATATATTAAGCATGTCTATAACCATAGCCTACTAAAAAAACAAAAAGTTTTTGTATAAATAGTTAACCGAATAAAAGTATGGAAGATTATACAATTTTCAACTTATCGAAATTGTCACTTGTACAAGGATATTATATTTCTTATTAATTTTGTAGGAACAGTATCACTGTAGCAGTTACCTTATTTCAAACCTCTGGATGTTTATAATGATCAAGTATAATTCAAAAATTTTTTGATGCTTGTAGAGATTGTTGTTCTATAGAAGAATTTTATTATGGCTTTCTGCTGCTGTTATACAATTTATTTGGTAGAATCAATGAAATAGTCATATATTAATCATGTATATAACTATAGACTACTAAAAAAACGGAAAGTTTTTCTATAAATAGTTTACCGATTAAAAGTATAGATAATTTTATAATTTTCAAATGATGGAAATTGTCACACTTATAAGGATATTATATTTCTTATTAATTTTGTAGGAAAAGTATCACTGTAGTAGTTACCGTATTGCAGACCTCTGGATGTTTATAATGATCAAGTATATTTCAAAGATATTTTGATGCTAGTAGAGATTGTCGTTCTGTAGAAGAATTTCATCATGGCCTTGCTGCTGATGTTATACTATTTATTTGATAGAATCAATGAAATAGTCATATATTAAGCATGTATATAACCATAGAATACTAAAAAAACAGAAAGTTGTTGTATAAATAGTTAACCGATTAAAAGTATGGAAGATTATACAATTTTCAAATTATGGAAATTGTCACACTTATAAGGATATTATATTTCTTTTTAATATAGTAGCAAAAGTATCACTGTAGCATTTACCTTATTTCAAACCTCTGGATGTTTATAATGATCAAGTATATTTCAAAGATATTTTGATGCTAGTAGAGATTGTCGTTCTGTAGAAGAATTTCATCATGGCCTTCTGCTGCTGATGTTATACTATTTATTTGATAGAATCAATGAAATAGTCATATATTAAGCATGTATATAACCATAGAATACTAAAAAAACAGAAAGTTTTTGTATAAATAGTTAACCGATTAAAAGTATGGAAGATTATACAATTTTCAAATTATGGAAATTGTCACACTTATAAGGATATTATATTTCTTATTAATTTTGTAGGAAAAGTATCACTGTAGTAGTTACCGTATTGCAGACCTCTGGATGTTTATAATGATCAAGTATATTTCAAAAATGTTTTGATGTTAGTAGAGATTGTCCTTCTGTAGAAGAATTTCATTATGGCCTTCTGCTGCTGATGTTATACTACCTATTTGATACAATCAATTAAAAAGTCATATATTAAGCATGTAAATAACCATAGACTACGAAAAAAACAGAAAGTTTTTCTATAAATAGTTTACCGATAAAAGTATGGAAGATTATACAATTTTCAAATTATGGAAATTGTCACACTTATAAGGATATTTTATTTCTTATTAATTTTGTAGGAAAAGTATCAATGTAGAAGTTACCCTATTGCAGACCTCTGGATGTTTATAATAATCAAGTATATTTCAAAAATTTTTTGATGCTAGTAGAGATTGTCGTTCTATAGAAGTATTTCATCATGGCCTTCTGCAGCTGATGTTATATTACCTATTTGATAGAATCAATAAAATAGTCATATATTAAGCATGTCTATAACCATAGCCTACTAAAAAAACAAAAAGTTTTTGTATAAATAGTTAACCGAATAAAAGTATGGAAGATTATACAATTTTCAACTTATCGAAATTGTCACTTGTACAAGGATATTATATTTCTTATTAATTTTGTAGGAACAGTATCACTGTAGCAGTTACCTTATTTCAAACCTCTGGATGTTTATAATGATCAAGTATAATTCAAAAATTTTTTGATGCTTGTAGAGATTGTTGTTCTATAGAAGAATTTTATTATGGCTTTCTGCTGCTGTTATACAATTTATTTGGTAGAATCAATGAAATAGTCATATATTAATCATGTATATAACTATAGACTACTAAAAAAACGGAAAGTTTTTCTATAAATAGTTTACCGATTAAAAGTATAGATAATTTTATAATTTTCAAATGATGGAAATTGTCACACTTATAAGGATATTATATTTCTTATTAATTTTGTAGGAAAAGTATCACTGTAGTAGTTACCGTATTGCAGACCTCTGGATGTTTATAATGATCAAGTATATTTCAAAGATATTTTGATGCTAGTAGAGATTGTCGTTCTGTAGAAGAATTTCATCATGGCCTTGCTGCTGATGTTATACTATTTATTTGATAGAATCAATGAAATAGTCATATATTAAGCATGTATATAACCATAGAATACTAAAAAAACAGAAAGTTGTTGTATAAATAGTTAACCGATTAAAAGTATGGAAGATTATACAATTTTCAAATTATGGAAATTGTCACACTTATAAGGATATTATATTTCTTTTTAATATAGTAGCAAAAGTATCACTGTAGCATTTACCTTATTTCAAACCTCTGGATGTTTATAATGATCAAGTATATTTCAAAGATATTTTGATGCTAGTAGAGATTGTCGTTCTGTAGAAGAATTTCATCATGGCCTTCTGCTGCTGATGTTATACTATTTATTTGATAGAATCAATGAAATAGTCATATATTAAGCATGTATATAACCATAGAATACTAAAAAAACAGAAAGTTTTTGTATAAATAGTTAACCGATTAAAAGTATGGAAGATTATACAATTTTCAAATTATGGAAATTGTCACACTTATAAGGATATTATATTTCTTATTAATTTTGTAGGAAAAGTATCACTGTAGTAGTTACCGTATTGCAGACCTCTGGATGTTTATAATGATCAAGTATATTTCAAAAATGTTTTGATGTTAGTAGAGATTGTCCTTCTGTAGAAGAATTTCATTATGGCCTTCTGCTGCTGATGTTATACTACCTATTTGATACAATCAATTAAAAAGTCATATATTAAGCATGTAAATAACCATAGACTACGAAAAAAACAGAAAGTTTTTCTATAAATAGTTTACCGATAAAAGTATGGAAGATTATACAATTTTCAAATTATGGAAATTGTCACACTTATAAGGATATTTTATTTCTTATTAATTTTGTAGGAAAAGTATCAATGTAGAAGTTACCCTATTGCAGACCTCTGGATGTTTATAATAATCAAGTATATTTCAAAAATTTTTTGATGCTAGTAGAGATTGTCGTTCTATAGAAGTATTTCATCATGGCCTTCTGCAGCTGATGTTATATTACCTATTTGATAGAATCAATAAAATAGTCATATATTAAGCATGTCTATAACCATAGCCTACTAAAAAAACAAAAAGTTTTTGTATAAATAGTTAACCGAATAAAAGTATGGAAGATTATACAATTTTCAACTTATCGAAATTGTCACTTGTACAAGGATATTATATTTCTTATTAATTTTGTAGGAACAGTATCACTGTAGCAGTTACCTTATTTCAAACCTCTGGATGTTTATAATGATCAAGTATAATTCAAAAATTTTTTGATGCTTGTAGAGATTGTTGTTCTATAGAAGAATTTTATTATGGCTTTCTGCTGCTGTTATACAATTTATTTGGTAGAATCAATGAAATAGTCATATATTAATCATGTATATAACTATAGACTACTAAAAAAACGGAAAGTTTTTCTATAAATAGTTTACCGATTAAAAGTATAGATAATTTTATAATTTTCAAATGATGGAAATTGTCACACTTATAAGGATATTATATTTCTTATTAATTTTGTAGGAAAAGTATCACTGTAGCAGTTACCTTATTTCAAACCTCTGGAAGTTTATAATGATCAAGTATATTTCAAAGATATTTTGATGCTAGTAGAGATTGTCGTTCTGTAGAAGAATTTCATCATGGCCTTGCTGCTGATGTTATACTATTTATTTGATAGAATCAATGAAATAGTCATATATTAAGCATGTATATAACCATAGAATACTAAAAAAACAGAAAGTTTTTCTATAAATAGTTTACCGATTAAAAGTATGTAGGATTATACTATTTTCAAATTATAAAAATTGTCACTGTTACAAGGATATTCTATTTCTTATTAATTTTGTAGCAACAGTATCACTGTAGCTGTTACTGTATTGCAGACCTCTGGATGTTTATAATGATCAAGTATATATCAAAGATAGTTTGATGCTAGTAGATATTGTCATTCTGTAGAAGAATTTCATCATAGCCTTCTGCTGCTGCGGTTATGCTACCTAATTGATAGAATCAATTAAATAGTCATATATTAAGCATGTCTATAACCTTAGACTACTAAAAAAACAGAAAGATTATCTAGAAATAATTTACCGATTAAAAGTATGGAAGAGTATACAATTTTCAAATTATGGAAATTGTCACTTGTACAAGGATATTATATTTCTTTTTAATATAGTAGCAAAAGTATCACTGTAGCATTTACCTTATTTCAAACCTCTGGATGTTTATAATGATCAAGTATATTTCAAAGATATTTTGATGCTAGTAGAGATTGTCGTTCTGTAGAAGAATTTCATCATGGCCTTCTGCTGCTGATGTTATACTATTTATTTGATAGAATCAATGAAATAGTCATATATTAAGCATGTATATAACCATAGAATACTAAAAAAACAGAAAGTTTTTGTATAAATAGTTAACCGATTAAAAGTATGGAAGATTATACAATTTTCAAATTATGGAAATTGTCACACTTATAAGGATATTATATTTCTTATTAATTTTGTAGGAAAAGTATCACTGTAGTAGTTACCGTATTGCAGACCTCTGGATGTTTATAATGATCAAGTATATTTCAAAGATATTTTGATGCTAGTAGAGATTGTCGTTCTGTAGAAGAATTTCATCATGGCCTTGCTGCTGATGTTATACTATTTATTTGATAGAATCAATGAAATAGTCATATATTAAGCATGTATATAACCATAGAATACTAAAAAAACAGAAAGTTGTTGTATAAATAGTTAACCGATTAAAAGTATGGAAGATTATACAATTTTCAAATTATGGAAATTGTCACACTTATAAGGATATTCTATTTCTTATTAATTTTGTAGGAAAAGTATCACTGTAGTAGTTACCCTATTGCAGACCTCTGGATGTTTATAATGTTCAAGTATATTTCAAAAATATTTTGATGCTAGTAGAGATTGTCGTTCTGTAGGAGAATTTCATCATGGCCATCTGCTGCTGATGTTATACTACCTAATTGGTAGAATCAATGAAATAGTCATATATTAAGCATGTCTATAACCATAGACTACTAAAAAAACAGAAAGATTATCTAGAAATAATTTACCGATTAAAAGTATGGAAGAGTATACAATTTTCAAATTATGGAAATTGTCACTTGTACAAGGATATTATATTTCTTTTTAATATAGTAGCAAAAGTATCACTGTAGAAGTTACCGTATTGCAGACCTCTGGATGTTTATAATGATCAAGTATATTTCAAAAATGTTTTGATGCTAGTAGAGATTGTCGTTCTGTAGAAGAATTTTATTATGGCCTTCTGCTGCTGATGTTATACTACCTATTTGATAGAATCAATTAAAAAGTCATATATTAAGCATGTATATAACCATAGACTACGAAAAAAACAGAAAGTTTTTCTATAAATAGTTTACCGATAAAAGTATGGAAGATTATACAATTTTCAAATTATTGAAATTGTCACACTTATAAGGATATTTTATTTCTTATTAATTTTGTAGGAAAAGTATCACTGTAGATGTTACCGTATTGCAGACCTCTGGATGTTTATAATGATCAAGTATATTTCAAAAATTTTTTGATGCTTGTAGAGATTGTTGTTCTATAGAAGAATTTTATTATGGCTTTCTGCTGCTGTTATACTATTTATTTGGTAGAATCAATGAAATAGTCATATATTAATCATGTATATAACTATAGACTACTAAAAAAACGGAAAGTTTTTCTATAAATAGTTTACCGATTAAAAGTATGGATAATTTTATAATTTTCAAATGATGGAAATTGTCACTTGTACAAGGATATTATATTTCTAATTAATTTTGTAGCAAAAGTATCACTGTAGCAGTTACCTTATTTCAAACCTCTGGAAGTTTATAATGATCAAGTATATTTCAAAGATATTTTGATGCTAGTAGAGATTGTCGTTCTGTAGGAGAATTTCATCATGGCCATCTGCTGCTGATGTTATACTACCTAATTGGTAGAATCAATGAAATAGTCATATATTAAGCATGTCTATAACCATAGACTACTAAAAAAACATAAAGTTTTTGTATAAATAGTTAACCGATTAAAAGTATGGAAGATTATACAATTTTCAAATTATGGAAATTGTCACACTTATAAGGATATTCTATTTCTTATTAATTTTGTAGGAAAAGTATCACTGTAGTAGTTACCCTATTGCAGACCTCTGGATGTTTATAATGATCAAGTATATTTCAAAAATATTTTGATGCTAGTAGAGATTGTCGTTCTGTAGGAGAATTTCATCATGGCCATCTGCTGCTGATGTTATACTACCTAATTGGTAGAATCAATGAAATAGTCATATATTAAGCATGTCTATAACCATAGACTACTAAAAAAACATAAAGTTTTTGTATAAATAGTTAACCGATTAAAAGTATGGAAGATTATACAATTTTCAAATTATCGAAATTGTCACTTGTACAAGGATATTATATTTCTTATTAATTTTGTAGCAACAGTATCACTGTAGCTGTTACCTTATTTCAAACCTCTGGATGTTTATAATGATCAAGTATATTTCAAAAATGTTTTGATGCTAGTAGAGATTGTCGTTCTGTAGAAGAATTTTATTATGGCCTTCTGCTGCTGATGTTATACTATTTATTTGGTAGAATCAATGAAATAGTCATATATTAAGCATGTATATAACCATAGACTACTAAAAAAACAGAAAGTTTTTCTATAAATAGTTTACCGATAAAAGTATGTAGGATTATACAATTTTCAAATTATAAAAATTGTCACTGTTACAAGGATATTCTATTTCTTATTAATTTTGTAGCAACTGTATCACTGTAGCTGTTACCGTATTGCAGACCTCTGGATGTTTATAATGATCAAGTATATTTCAAAAATGTTTTGATGTTAGTAGAGATTGTCGTTCTATAGAAGTATTTCATCATGGCCATCTGCTGCTGATGTTATACTACCTAATTGGTAGAATCAATGAAATAGTCATATATTAAGCATGTCTATAACCATAGACTACTAAAAAAACATAAAGTTTTTGTATAAATAGTTAACCGATTAAAAGTATGGAAGATTATACAATTTTCAAATTATCGAAATTGTCACTTGTACAAGGATATTATATTTCTTATTAATTTTGTAGCAACAGTATCACTGTAGCTGTTACCTTATTTCAAACCTCTGGATGTTTATAATGATCAAGTATATTTCAAAAATGTTTTGATGCTAGTAGAGATTGTCGTTCTGTAGAAGAATTTTATTATGGCCTTCTGCTAATGATGTTATACTATTTATTTGGTAGAATCAATGAAATAGTCATATATTAAGCATGTATATAACCATAGACTACTAAAAAAACAGAAAGTTTTTCTATAAATAGTTTACCGATAAAAGTATGTAGGATTATACAATTTTCAAATTATAAAAATTGTCACTGTTACAAGGATATTCTATTTCTTATTAATTTTGTAGCAACAGTATCACTGTAGCTGTTACCGTATTGCAGACCTCTGGATGTTTATAATGATCAAGTATATATCAAAGATAGTTTGATGCTAGTAGATATTGTCATTCTGTAGAAGTATTTCATCATGGCCTTCTGCTGCTGATTTTATACTATTTATTTGGTAGAATCAATGAAATAGTCATATATTAAGCATGTATATAACCATAGACTACGAAAAAAACAGAAAGTTTTTCTATAAATAGTTTACCGATAAAAGTATGGAAGATTATACAATTTTCAAATTATTGAAATTGTCACACTTATAAGGATATTTTATTTCTTATTAATTTTGTAGGAAAAGTATCACTGTAGATGTTACCGTATTGCAGACCTCTGGATGTTTATAATGATCAAGTATATTTCAAAAATTTTTTGATGCTTGTAGAGATTGTTGTTCTATAGAAGAATTTTATTATGGCTTTCTGCTGCTGTTATACTATTTATTTGGTAGAATCAATGAAATAGTCATATATTAATCATGTATATAACTATAGACTACTAAAAAAACGGAAAGTTTTTCTATAAATAGTTTACCGATTAAAAGTATGGATAATTTTATAATTTTCAAATGATGGAAATTGTCACTTGTACAAGGATATTATATTTCTTATTAATTTTGTAGGAAAAGTATCACTGTAGATGTTACCGTATTGCAGACCTCTGGATGTTTATAATGATCAAGTATATTTCAAAAATGTTTTGATGTTAGTAGAGATTGTCGTTCTGTAGAAGTATTTCATCATGGCCTTCTGCTGCTGATGTTATATTACCTATTTGATAGAATCAATTAAATAATCATATATTAACCTTGTATATAACCATAGACTACTAAATAAACAGAAAGATTATCTAGAAATAATTTACCGATTAAAAGTATGGAAGATTATACAATTTTCAAATTATGGAAATTTTCACTTGTACAAGGATATTTTATTTCTTATTAATTTTATAGGAAGTGTATAACTGTAGCAGTTACCTTATTTCAAACCTCTGGATGGTTATAATGATCAAGTATATTTCAAAAATATTTTGATGCTAGTAGAGATTGTTGTTCTATAGAAGAATTTTATTATGGCCTTCTGCTGCTGATGTTATACTATTTATTTGGTAGAATCAATGAAATAGTCATATATTAAGCATGTATATAACCATAGAATACTAAAAAAACAGAAAGTTTTTGTATAAATAGTTAACCGATTAAAAGTATGGAAGATTATACAATTTTCAAATTATGGAAATTGTCACTTGTACAAGGATATTATATTTCTTTTTAATATAGTAGCAAAAGTATCACTGTAGCAGTTACCTTATTTCAAACCTCTGGATGTTTATAATAATCAAGTATATTTCAAAGATATTTTGATGCTAGTAGAGATTGTCGGTCTGTAGAAGAATTTCATCATTGCCTTCTGCTGCTGATGTTATACTATTTATTTGATAGAATCAATGAAATAGTCATATATTAAGCATGTATATAACCATAGAATACTAAAAAAACAGAAAGTTTTTCGAGAAATAATTTACCGTTTAAATGTATGGAGGATTATACAATTTTCAAATTATGGAAATTGTCACACTTAAAAGGATATTATATTTCTTATTAATTTTGTAGGAAAAGTATAACTGTAGCAGTTACCTTATTTCAAACCTCTGGATGGTTATAATGATCAAGTATATTTCAAAAATATTTTGATGCTAGTAGAGATTGTTGTTCTATAGAAGAATTTTATTATGGCCTTCTGCTGCTGATGTTATACTATTTATTTGGTAGAATCAATTAAATAGTCATATATTAAGCATAAATATAACTATAGACTACAAAAAAAACAGAAAGTCTTTCTATAAAATGTTTACCGATTAAAAGTATGGAGGATTATACAATTTTCAAATTATGGAAATTGTCACTTGTACAAGGATATTATATTTCTTATTAATATAGTAGCAAAAGTATCACTGTAGCAGTTACCATATTGCAGACCTCTGGATGTTTATAACGATCAAGTATATTTCAAAGATATTTTGATGCTAGTAGAGATTGTCGTTCTGTAGAAGAATTTCATCATAGCCTTCTGCTGCTGCGGTTATACTACCTAATTGATAGAATCAATTAAATAGTCATATATTAAGCATGTATATAACCATAGACTACTAAATAAACATAATGTTTTTCTATAAATAGTTTACCGATTAAAAGTATGGAGGATTATACAATTTTCAAATGATGGAAATTGTCACTTGTACAAAGATATTATATTTCTTAATAATTTTGTAGCAACAGTATCAATGTAGATTTTACCGTATTGCAGACCTCTGGATGTTTATAATGATCAAGTATATATCAAAGATATTTTGATGCTAGTAGAGATTGTCCTTCTGTAGAAGAATTTCATCATGGCCTTATGCTGCTGATGTTATACTACCTAATTGATAGAATCAATTAAATAGTCATATATAAACCTTGTCTATAACCATAGACTACTAAATAAACAGAGAGTTTTTCTATAAATAGTTTACCGATTAAAAGTATGGAAGATTATACAATTTTCAAATTATGGAAATTGTCACACTTAAAAGGATATTATATTTCTTATTAATTTTGTAGGAAAAGTATCACTGTAGAAGTTACCGTATTGCAGACCTCTGGATGTTTATAATAATCAAGTATATTTCAAAAATTTTTTGATGCTAGTAGAGATTGTCGTTCTGTAGAAGAATTTCATCATGGCCTTCTGCTACTGATGTTATACTACCTAATTGATAGAATCAATTAAATAGTCATATATTTAGCATGTATATAACCATAGACTACTAAAAAAACAGAAAGATTTCCTAGAAATAATTTACCGATTAAAAGTATGGATAATTTTATAATTTTCAAATGATGGAAATTGTCACACTTATAAGGATATTTTATTTCTAATTAATTTTGTAGCAAAAGTATCACTGTAGCAGTTACCTTATTTCAAACCTCTGGATGTTTATAATGATCAAGTATATTTTAAAGATATTTTGATGCTAGTAAAGATTGTCATTCTATAGAAGATTTTCATCATGGCCTTCTGCTGCTGATGTTATACTACCTATTTGATAGAATCAATTAAATAGTCATATATTAAGCATATATATAACTATAGACTACAAAAAAAACAGAAAGTCTTTCTATAAAATGTTTACCGATTAAAAGTATGGAGGATTATACAATTTTCAAATTATGGAAATTGTCACTTGTACAAGGATATTATATTTCTTATTAATATAGTAGCAAAAGTATCACTGTAGCAGTTACCATATTGCAGACCTCTGGATGTTTATAACGATCAAGTATATTTCAAAGATATTTTGATGCTAGTAGAGATTGTCGTTCTGTAGAAGAATTTCATCATAGCCTTCTGCTGCTGCGGTTATACTACCTAATTGATAGAATCAATTAAATAGTCATATATTAAGCATGTATATAACCATAGACTACTAAATAAACATAATGTTTTTCTATAAATAGTTTACCGATTAAAAGTATGGAGGATTATACAATTTTCAAATGATGGAAATTGTCACTTGTACAAAGATATTATATTTCTTTATAATTTTGTAGCAACAGTATCAATGTAGATTTTACCGTATTGCAGACCTCTGGATGTTTATAATGATCAAGTATATTTCAAAAATATTTTTTATTAAAATATTTAAAATTTAAATTTATAATTAAAAAATTATCAAAAATATTTTGATGCTAGTAGAGATTGTCGTTCTGTAGAAGAATTTCATCATGGCCTTCTGCTGCTGATGTTATACTACCTAATTGATAGAATCAATTAAATAGTCATATATTAACCTTGTCTATAACCATAGACTACTAAATAAACAGAAAGATTTCCTAGAAATAATTTACCGATTAAAAGTATGGATAATTTTATAATTTTCAAATGATGGAAATTGTCACTTGTACAAGGATATTATATTTCTAATTAATTTTGTAGCAAAAGTATCACTGTAGCAGTTACCTTATTTCAAACCTCTGGATGTTTATAATGATCAAGTATATTTCATAAATATTTTGATGCTAGTAGAGATTGTCGTTCTGTAGGAGAATTTCATCATGGCCTTCTGCTACTGATGTTATACTACCTAATTGATAGAATCAATTAAATAGTCATATATTAAGCATGTATATAACCATTGAATACTAAAAAAACAGAAAGTTTTTGTATAAATAGTTAACCGATTAAAAGTATGGAAGATTATACAATTTTCAAATTATGGAAATTGTCACTTGTACAAGGATATTATATTTCTTTTTAATATAGTAGCAAAAGTATCACTGTAGCAGTTACCTTATTTCAAACCTCTGGATGTTTATAATAATCAAGTATATTTCAAAGATATTTTGATGCTAGTAGAGATTGTCGGTCTGTAGAAGAATTTCATCATTGCCTTCTGCTGCTGATGTTATACTATTTATTTGATAGAATCAATGAAATAGTCATATATTAAGCATGTATATAACCATAGAATACTAAAAAAACAGAAAGTTTTTCGAGAAATAATTTACCGTTTAAATGTATGGAGGATTATACAATTTTCAAATTATGGAAATTGTCACACTTAAAAGGATATTATATTTCTTATTAATTTTGTAGGAAAAGTATAACTGTAGCAGTTACCTTATTTCAAACCTCTGGATGGTTATAATGATCAAGTATATTTCAAAAATATTTTGATGCTAGTAGAGATTGTTGTTCTATAGAAGAATTTTATTATGGCCTTCTGCTGCTGATGTTATACTATTTATTTGGTAGAATCAATTAAATAGTCATATATTAAGCATAAATATAACTATAGACTACAAAAAAAACAGAAAGTCTTTCTATAAAATGTTTACCGATTAAAAGTATGGAGGATTATACAATTTTCAAATTATGGAAATTGTCACTTGTACAAGGATATTATATTTCTTATTAATATAGTAGCAAAAGTATCACTGTAGCAGTTACCATATTGCAGACCTCTGGATGTTTATAACGATCAAGTATATTTCAAAGATATTTTGATGCTAGTAGAGATTGTCGTTCTGTAGAAGAATTTCATCATAGCCTTCTGCTGCTGCGGTTATACTACCTAATTGATAGAATCAATTAAATAGTCATATATTAAGCATGTATATAACCATAGACTACTAAATAAACATAATGTTTTTCTATAAATAGTTTACCGATTAAAAGTATGGAGGATTATACAATTTTCAAATGATGGAAATTGTCACTTGTACAAAGATATTATATTTCTTAATAATTTTGTAGCAACAGTATCAATGTAGATTTTACCGTATTGCAGACCTCTGGATGTTTATAATGATCAAGTATATATCAAAGATATTTTGATGCTAGTAGAGATTGTCCTTCTGTAGAAGAATTTCATCATGGCCTTCTGCTGCTGATGTTATACTACCTAATTGATAGAATCAATTAAATAGTCATATATAAACCTTGTCTATAACCATAGACTACTAAATAAACAGAGAGTTTTTCTATAAATAGTTTACCGATTAAAAGTATGGAAGATTATACAATTTTCAAATTATGGAAATTGTCACACTTAAAAGGATATTATATTTCTTATTAATTTTGTAGGAAAAGTATCACTGTAGAAGTTACCGTATTGCAGACCTCTGGATGTTTATAATAATCAAGTATATTTCAAAAATTTTTTGATGCTAGTAGAGATTGTCGTTCTGTAGAAGAATTTCATCATGGCCTTCTGCTACTGATGTTATACTACCTAATTGATAGAATCAATTAAATAGTCATATATTTAGCATGTATATAACCATAGACTACTAAAAAAACAGAAAGATTTCCTAGAAATAATTTACCGATTAAAAGTATGGATAATTTTATAATTTTCAAATGATGGAAATTGTCACACTTATAAGGATATTTTATTTCTAATTAATTTTGTAGCAAAAGTATCACTGTAGCAGTTACCTTATTTCAAACCTCTGGATGTTTATAATGATCAAGTATATTTTAAAGATATTTTGATGCTAGTAAAGATTGTCATTCTATAGAAGATTTTCATCATGGCCTTCTGCTGCTGATGTTATACTACCTATTTGATAGAATCAATTAAATAGTCATATATTAAGCATATATATAACTATAGACTACAAAAAAAACAGAAAGTCTTTCTATAAAATGTTTACCGATTAAAAGTATGGAGGATTATACAATTTTCAAATTATGGAAATTGTCACTTGTACAAGGATATTATATTTCTTATTAATATAGTAGCAAAAGTATCACTGTAGCAGTTACCATATTGCAGACCTCTGGATGTTTATAACGATCAAGTATATTTCAAAGATATTTTGATGCTAGTAGAGATTGTCGTTCTGTAGAAGAATTTCATCATAGCCTTCTGCTGCTGCGGTTATACTACCTAATTGATAGAATCAATTAAATAGTCATATATTAAGCATGTATATAACCATAGACTACTAAATAAACATAATGTTTTTCTATAAATAGTTTACCGATTAAAAGTATGGAGGATTATACAATTTTCAAATGATGGAAATTGTCACTTGTACAAAGATATTATATTTCTTTATAATTTTGTAGCAACAGTATCAATGTAGATTTTACCGTATTGCAGACCTCTGGATGTTTATAATGATCAAGTATATTTCAAAAATATTTTTTATTAAAATATTTAAAATTTAAATTTATAATTAAAAAATTATCAAAAATATTTTGATGCTAGTAGAGATTGTCGTTCTGTAGAAGAATTTCATCATGGCCTTCTGCTGCTGATGTTATACTACCTAATTGATAGAATCAATTAAATAGTCATATATTAACCTTGTCTATAACCATAGACTACTAAATAAACAGAAAGATTTCCTAGAAATAATTTACCGATTAAAAGTATGGATAATTTTATAATTTTCAAATGATGGAAATTGTCACTTGTACAAGGATATTATATTTCTAATTAATTTTGTAGCAAAAGTATCACTGTAGCAGTTACCTTATTTCAAACCTCTGGATGTTTATAATGATCAAGTATATTTCATAAATATTTTGATGCTAGTAGAGATTGTCGTTCTGTAGGAGAATTTCATCATGGCCTTCTGCTACTGATGTTATACTACCTAATTGATAGAATCAATTAAATAGTCATATATTAAGCATGTATATAACCATTGAATACTAAAAAAACAGAAAGTTTTTGTATAAATAGTTAACCGATTAAAAGTATGGAAGATTATACATTTTCAAATTATGGAAATTGTCACACTTAAACGGATATTTTATTTCTTATTAATATAGTAGCAAAAGTATCACTGTAGCAGTTACCTTATTTCAAACCTCTGGATGTTTATAATGATCAAGTATATTTCAAAAATATTTTGATGCTAGTAGAGATTTTCGTTCTGTAGGAGAATTTCATCATGGCCTTCTGCTACTGATGTTATACTACCTAATTGATAGAATCAATTAAATAGTCATATATTTAGCATGTATATAACCATAGACTACTAAAAAAACAGAAAGATTTTCTAGAAATAATTTACCGATTAAAAGTATGGATAATTTTATAATTTTCATATGATGGAAATTGTCATTTGTACAAGGATATTATATTTCTAATTAATTTTGTAGCAAAAGTATCACTGTAGCAGTTACCTTATTTCAAACCTCTGGATGTTTATAATGATCAAGTATATTTTAAAGATATTTTGATGCTAGTAAAGATTGTCATTCTATAGAAGATTTTCATCATGGCCTTCTGCTGCTGATGTTATACTACCTATTTGATAGAATCAATTAAATAGTCATATATTAAGCATATATATAACTATAGACTACAAAAAAAACAGAAAGTCTTTCTATAAAATGTTTACCGATTAAAAGTATGGAGGATTATACAATTTTCAAATTATGGAAATTGTCACTTGTACAAGGATATTATATTTCTTATTAATATAGTAGCAAAAGTATCACTGTAGCAGTTACCATATTGCAGACCTCTGGATGTTTATAACGATCAAGTATATTTCAAAGATATTTTGATGCTAGTAGAGATTGTCGTTCTGTAGAAGAATTTCATCATAGCCTTCTGCTGCTGCGGTTATACTACCTAATTGATAGAATCAATTAAATAGTCATATATTAAGCATGTATATAACCATAGACTACTAAATAAACATAATGTTTTTCTATAAATAGTTTACCGATTAAAAGTATGGAGGATTATACAATTTTCAAATGATGGAAATTGTCACTTGTACAAAGATATTATATTTCTTTATAATTTTGTAGCAACAGTATCAATGTAGATTTTACCGTATTGCAGACCTCTGGATGTTTATAATGATCAAGTATATTTCAAAAATATTTTTTATTAAAATATTTAAAATTTAAATTTATAATTAAAAAATTATCAAAAATATTTTGATGCTAGTAGAGATTGTCGTTCTGTAGAAGAATTTCATCATGGCCTTCTGCTGCTGATGTTATACTACCTAATTGATAGAATCAATTAAATAGTCATATATTAACCTTGTCTATAACCATAGACTACTAAATAAACAGAAAGATTTCCTAGAAATAATTTACCGATTAAAAGTATGGATAATTTTATAATTTTCAAATGATGGAAATTGTCACTTGTACAAGGATATTATATTTCTAATTAATTTTGTAGCAAAAGTATCACTGTAGCAGTTACCTTATTTCAAACCTCTGGATGTTTATAATGATCAAGTATATTTCATAAATATTTTGATGCTAGTAGAGATTGTCGTTCTGTAGGAGAATTTCATCATGGCCTTCTGCTACTGATGTTATACTACCTAATTGATAGAATCAATTAAATAGTCATATATTAAGCATGTATATAACCATTGAATACTAAAAAAACAGAAAGTTTTTGTATAAATAGTTAACCGATTAAAAGTATGGAAGATTATACATTTTCAAATTATGGAAATTGTCACACTTAAACGGATATTTTATTTCTTATTAATATAGTAGCAAAAGTATCACTGTAGCAGTTACCTTATTTCAAACCTCTGGATGTTTATAATGATCAAGTATATTTCAAAAATATTTTGATGCTAGTAGAGATTTTCGTTCTGTAGGAGAATTTCATCATGGCCTTCTGCTACTGATGTTATACTACCTAATTGATAGAATCAATTAAATAGTCATATATTTAGCATGTATATAACCATAGACTACTAAAAAAACAGAAAGATTTTCTAGAAATAATTTACCGATTAAAAGTATGGATAATTTTATAATTTTCATATGATGGAAATTGTCATTTGTACAAGGATATTATATTTCTAATTAATTTTGTAGCAAAAGTATCACTGTAGCAGTTACCTTATTTCAAACCTCTGGATGTTTATAATGATCAAGTATATTTTAAAGATATTTTGATGCTAGTAAAGATTGTCATTCTATAGAAGATTTTCATCATGGCCTTCTGCTGCTGATGTTATACTACCTATTTGATAGAATCAATTAAATAGTCATATATTAAGCATATATATAACTATAGACTACAAAAAAAACAGAAAGTCTTTCTATAAAATGTTTACCGATTAAAAGTATGGAGGATTATACAATTTTCAAATTATGGAAATTGTCACTTGTACAAGGATATTATATTTCTTATTAATATAGTAGCAAAAGTATCACTGTAGCAGTTACCATATTGCAGACCTCTGGATGTTTATAACGATCAAGTATATTTCAAAGATATTTTGATGCTAGTAGAGATTGTCGTTCTGTAGAAGAATTTCATCATGGCCTTCTGCTGCTGATGTTATACTACCTATTTGATAGAATCAATTAAATAGTCATATATTAAGCATATATATAACTATAGACTACAAAAAAAACAGAAAGTCTTTCTATAAAATGTTTACCGATTAAAAGTATGGAGGATTATACAATTTTCAAATTATGGAAATTGTCACTTGTACAAGGATATTATATTTCTTATTAATATAGTAGCAAAAGTATCACTGTAGCAGTTACCATATTGCAGACCTCTGGATGTTTATAACGATCAAGTATATTTCAAAGATATTTTGATGCTAGTAGAGATTGTCGTTCTGTAGAAGAATTTCATCATAGCCTTCTGCTGCTGCGGTTATACTACCTAATTGATAGAATCAATTAAATAGTCATATATTAAGCATGTATATAACCATAGACTACTAAATAAACATAATGTTTTTCTATAAATAGTTTACCGATTAAAAGTATGGAGGATTATACAATTTTCAAATGATGGAAATTGTCACTTGTACAAAGATATTATATTTCTTTATAATTTTGTAGCAACAGTATCAATGTAGATTTTACCGTATTGCAGACCTCTGGATGTTTATAATGATCAAGTATATTTCAAAAATATTTTTTATTAAAATATTTAAAATTTAAATTTATAATTAAAAAATTATCAAAAATATTTTGATGCTAGTAGAGATTGTCGTTCTGTAGAAGAATTTCATCATGGCCTTCTGCTGCTGATGTTATACTACCTAATTGATAGAATCAATTAAATAGTCATATATTAACCTTGTCTATAACCATAGACTACTAAATAAACAGAAAGATTTCCTAGAAATAATTTACCGATTAAAAGTATGGATAATTTTATAATTTTCAAATGATGGAAATTGTCACTTGTACAAGGATATTATATTTCTAATTAATTTTGTAGCAAAAGTATCACTGTAGCAGTTACCTTATTTCAAACCTCTGGATGTTTATAATGATCAAGTATATTTCATAAATATTTTGATGCTAGTAGAGATTGTCGTTCTGTAGGAGAATTTCATCATGGCCTTCTGCTACTGATGTTATACTACCTAATTGATAGAATCAATTAAATAGTCATATATTAAGCATGTATATAACCATTGAATACTAAAAAAACAGAAAGTTTTTGTATAAATAGTTAACCGATTAAAAGTATGGAAGATTATACATTTTCAAATTATGGAAATTGTCACACTTAAACGGATATTTTATTTCTTATTAATATAGTAGCAAAAGTATCACTGTAGCAGTTACCTTATTTCAAACCTCTGGATGTTTATAATGATCAAGTATATTTCAAAAATATTTTGATGCTAGTAGAGATTTTCGTTCTGTAGGAGAATTTCATCATGGCCTTCTGCTACTGATGTTATACTACCTAATTGATAGAATCAATTAAATAGTCATATATTTAGCATGTATATAACCATAGACTACTAAAAAAACAGAAAGATTTTCTAGAAATAATTTACCGATTAAAAGTATGGATAATTTTATAATTTTCATATGATGGAAATTGTCATTTGTACAAGGATATTATATTTCTAATTAATTTTGTAGCAAAAGTATCACTGTAGCAGTTACCTTATTTCAAACCTCTGGATGTTTATAATGATCAAGTATATTTTAAAGATATTTTGATGCTAGTAAAGATTGTCATTCTATAGAAGATTTTCATCATGGCCTTCTGCTGCTGATGTTATACTACCTATTTGATAGAATCAATTAAATAGTCATATATTAAGCATATATATAACTATAGACTACAAAAAAAACAGAAAGTCTTTCTATAAAATGTTTACCGATTAAAAGTATGGAGGATTATACAATTTTCAAATTATGGAAATTGTCACTTGTACAAGGATATTATATTTCTTATTAATATAGTAGCAAAAGTATCACTGTAGCAGTTACCATATTGCAGACCTCTGGATGTTTATAACGATCAAGTATATTTCAAAGATATTTTGATGCTAGTAGAGATTGTCGTTCTGTAGAAGAATTTCATCATAGCCTTCTGCTGCTGCGGTTATACTACCTAATTGATAGAATCAATTAAATAGTCATATATTAAGCATGTATATAACCATAGACTACTAAATAAACATAATGTTTTTCTATAAATAGTTTACCGATTAAAAGTATGGAGGATTATACAATTTTCAAATGATGGAAATTGTCACTTGTACAAAGATATTATATTTCTTTATAATTTTGTAGCAACAGTATCAATGTAGATTTTACCGTATTGCAGACCTCTGGATGTTTATAATGATCAAGTATATTTCAAAAATATTTTTTATTAAAATATTTAAAATTTAAATTTATAATTAAAAAATTATCAAAAATATTTTGATGCTAGTAGAGATTGTCGTTCTGTAGAAGAATTTCATCATGGCCTTCTGCTGCTGATGTTATACTACCTAATTGATAGAATCAATTAAATAGTCATATATTAACCTTGTCTATAACCATAGACTACTAAATAAACAGAAAGATTTCCTAGAAATAATTTACCGATTAAAAGTATGGATAATTTTATAATTTTCAAATGATGGAAATTGTCACTTGTACAAGGATATTATATTTCTAATTAATTTTGTAGCAAAAGTATCACTGTAGCAGTTACCTTATTTCAAACCTCTGGATGTTTATAATGATCAAGTATATTTCATAAATATTTTGATGCTAGTAGAGATTGTCGTTCTGTAGGAGAATTTCATCATGGCCTTCTGCTACTGATGTTATACTACCTAATTGATAGAATCAATTAAATAGTCATATATTAAGCATGTATATAACCATTGAATACTAAAAAAACAGAAAGTTTTTGTATAAATAGTTAACCGATTAAAAGTATGGAAGATTATACATTTTCAAATTATGGAAATTGTCACACTTAAACGGATATTTTATTTCTTATTAATATAGTAGCAAAAGTATCACTGTAGCAGTTACCTTATTTCAAACCTCTGGATGTTTATAATGATCAAGTATATTTCAAAAATATTTTGATGCTAGTAGAGATTTTCGTTCTGTAGGAGAATTTCATCATGGCCTTCTGCTACTGATGTTATACTACCTAATTGATAGAATCAATTAAATAGTCATATATTTAGCATGTATATAACCATAGACTACTAAAAAAACAGAAAGATTTTCTAGAAATAATTTACCGATTAAAAGTATGGATAATTTTATAATTTTCATATGATGGAAATTGTCATTTGTACAAGGATATTATATTTCTAATTAATTTTGTAGCAAAAGTATCACTGTAGCAGTTACCTTATTTCAAACCTCTGGATGTTTATAATGATCAAGTATATTTTAAAGATATTTTGATGCTAGTAAAGATTGTCATTCTATAGAAGATTTTCATCATGGCCTTCTGCTGCTGATGTTATACTACCTATTTGATAGAATCAATTAAATAGTCATATATTAAGCATATATATAACTATAGACTACAAAAAAAACAGAAAGTCTTTCTATAAAATGTTTACCGATTAAAAGTATGGAGGATTATACAATTTTCAAATTATGGAAATTGTCACTTGTACAAGGATATTATATTTCTTATTAATATAGTAGCAAAAGTATCACTGTAGCAGTTACCATATTGCAGACCTCTGGATGTTTATAACGATCAAGTATATTTCAAAGATATTTTGATGCTAGTAGAGATTGTCGTTCTGTAGAAGAATTTCATCATGGCCTTCTGCTGCTGATGTTATACTACCTATTTGATAGAATCAATTAAATAGTCATATATTAAGCATATATATAACTATAGACTACAAAAAAAACAGAAAGTCTTTCTATAAAATGTTTACCGATTAAAAGTATGGAGGATTATACAATTTTCAAATTATGTAAATTGTCACTTGTACAAGGATATTATATTTCTTATTAATATAGTAGCAAAAGTATCACTGTAGCAGTTACCATATTGCAGACCTCTGGATGTTTATAACGATCAAGTATATTTCAAAGATATTTTGATGCTAGTAGAGATTGTCGTTCTGTAGAAGAATTTCATCATAGCCTTCTGCTGCTGCGGTTATACTACCTAATTGATAAAATCAATTAAATAGTCATATATTAAGCATGTATATAACCATAGACTACTAAATAAACATAATGTTTTTCTATAAATAGTTTACCGATTAAAAGTATGGAGGATTATACAATTTTCAAATGATGGAAATTGTCACTTGTACAAAGATATTATATTTCTTTATAATTTTGTAGCAACAGTATCAATGTAGATTTTACCGTATTGCAGACCTCTGGATGTTTATAATGATCAAGTATATTTCAAAAATATTTTTTATTAAAATATTTAAAATTTAAATTTATAATTAAAAAATTATCAAAAATATTTTGATGCTAGTAGAGATTGTCGTTCTGTAGAAGAATTTCATCATGGCCTTCTGCTGCTGATGTTATACTACCTAATTGATAGAATCAATTAAATAGTCATATATTAACCTTGTCTATAACCATAGACTACTAAATAAACAGAAAGATTTCCTAGAAATAATTTACCGATTAAAAGTATGGATAATTTTATAATTTTCAAATGATGGAAATTGTCACTTGTACAAGGATATTATATTTCTAATTAATTTTGTAGCAAAAGTATCACTGTAGCAGTTACCTTATTTCAAACCTCTGGATGTTTATAATGATCAAGTATATTTCATAAATATTTTGATGCTAGTAGAGATTGTCGTTCTGTAGGAGAATTTCATCATGGCCTTCTGCTACTGATGTTATACTACCTAATTGATAGAATCAATTAAATAGTCATATATTAAGCATGTATATAACCATTGAATACTAAAAAAACAGAAAGTTTTTGTATAAATAGTTAACCGATTAAAAGTATGGAAGATTATACATTTTCAAATTATGGAAATTGTCACACTTAAACGGATATTTTATTTCTTATTAATATAGTAGCAAAAGTATCACTGTAGCAGTTACCTTATTTCAAACCTCTGGATGTTTATAATGATCAAGTATATTTCAAAAATATTTTGATGCTAGTAGAGATTTTCGTTCTGTAGGAGAATTTCATCATGGCCTTCTGCTACTGATGTTATACTACCTAATTGATAGAATCAATTAAATAGTCATATATTTAGCATGTATATAACCATAGACTACTAAAAAAACAGAAAGATTTTCTAGAAATAATTTACCGATTAAAAGTATGGATAATTTTATAATTTTCATATGATGGAAATTGTCATTTGTACAAGGATATTATATTTCTAATTAATTTTGTAGCAAAAGTATCACTGTAGCAGTTACCTTATTTCAAACCTCTGGATGTTTATAATGATCAAGTATATTTTAAAGATATTTTGATGCTAGTAAAGATTGTCATTCTATAGAAGATTTTCATCATGGCCTTCTGCTGCTGATGTTATACTACCTATTTGATAGAATCAATTAAATAGTCATATATTAAGCATATATATAACTATAGACTACAAAAAAAACAGAAAGTCTTTCTATAAAATGTTTACCGATTAAAAGTATGGAGGATTATACAATTTTCAAATTATGGAAATTGTCACTTGTACAAGGATATTATATTTCTTATTAATATAGTAGCAAAAGTATCACTGTAGCAGTTACCATATTGCAGACCTCTGGATGTTTATAACGATCAAGTATATTTCAAAGATATTTTGATGCTAGTAGAGATTGTCGTTCTGTAGAAGAATTTCATCATGGCCTTCTGCTGCTGATGTTATACTACCTATTTGATAGAATCAATTAAATAGTCATATATTAAGCATATATATAACTATAGACTACAAAAAAAACAGAAAGTCTTTCTATAAAATGTTTACCGATTAAAAGTATGGAGGATTATACAATTTTCAAATTATGGAAATTGTCACTTGTACAAGGATATTATATTTCTTATTAATATAGTAGCAAAAGTATCACTGTAGCAGTTACCATATTGCAGACCTCTGGATGTTTATAACGATCAAGTATATTTCAAAGATATTTTGATGCTAGTAGAGATTGTCGTTCTGTAGAAGAATTTCATCATAGCCTTCTGCTGCTGCGGTTATACTACCTAATTGATAGAATCAATTAAATAGTCATATATTAAGCATGTATATAACCATAGACTACTAAATAAACATAATGTTTTTCTATAAATAGTTTACCGATTAAAAGTATGGAGGATTATACAATTTTCAAATGATGGAAATTGTCACTTGTACAAAGATATTATATTTCTTTATAATTTTGTAGCAACAGTATCAATGTAGATTTTACCGTATTGCAGACCTCTGGATGTTTATAATGATCAAGTATATTTCAAAAATATTTTTTATTAAAATATTTAAAATTTAAATTTATAATTAAAAAATTATCAAAAATATTTTGATGCTAGTAGAGATTGTCGTTCTGTAGAAGAATTTCATCATGGCCTTCTGCTGCTGATGTTATACTACCTAATTGATAGAATCAATTAAATAGTCATATATTAACCTTGTCTATAACCATAGACTACTAAATAAACAGAAAGATTTCCTAGAAATAATTTACCGATTAAAAGTATGGATAATTTTATAATTTTCAAATGATGGAAATTGTCACTTGTACAAGGATATTATATTTCTAATTAATTTTGTAGCAAAAGTATCACTGTAGCAGTTACCTTATTTCAAACCTCTGGATGTTTATAATGATCAAGTATATTTCATAAATATTTTGATGCTAGTAGAGATTGTCGTTCTGTAGGAGAATTTCATCATGGCCTTCTGCTACTGATGTTATACTACCTAATTGATAGAATCAATTAAATAGTCATATATTAAGCATGTATATAACCATTGAATACTAAAAAAACAGAAAGTTTTTGTATAAATAGTTAACCGATTAAAAGTATGGAAGATTATACATTTTCAAATTATGGAAATTGTCACACTTAAACGGATATTTTATTTCTTATTAATATAGTAGCAAAAGTATCACTGTAGCAGTTACCTTATTTCAAACCTCTGGATGTTTATAATGATCAAGTATATTTCAAAAATATTTTGATGCTAGTAGAGATTTTCGTTCTGTAGGAGAATTTCATCATGGCCTTCTGCTACTGATGTTATACTACCTAATTGATAGAATCAATTAAATAGTCATATATTTAGCATGTATATAACCATAGACTACTAAAAAAACAGAAAGATTTTCTAGAAATAATTTACCGATTAAAAGTATGGATAATTTTATAATTTTCATATGATGGAAATTGTCATTTGTACAAGGATATTATATTTCTAATTAATTTTGTAGCAAAAGTATCACTGTAGCAGTTACCTTATTTCAAACCTCTGGATGTTTATAATGATCAAGTATATTTTAAAGATATTTTGATGCTAGTAAAGATTGTCATTCTATAGAAGATTTTCATCATGGCCTTCTGCTGCTGATGTTATACTACCTATTTGATAGAATCAATTAAATAGTCATATATTAAGCATATATATAACTATAGACTACAAAAAAAACAGAAAGTCTTTCTATAAAATGTTTACCGATTAAAAGTATGGAGGATTATACAATTTTCAAATTATGGAAATTGTCACTTGTACAAGGATATTATATTTCTTATTAATATAGTAGCAAAAGTATCACTGTAGCAGTTACCATATTGCAGACCTCTGGATGTTTATAACGATCAAGTATATTTCAAAGATATTTTGATGCTAGTAGAGATTGTCGTTCTGTAGAAGAATTTCATCATAGCCTTCTGCTGCTGCGGTTATACTACCTAATTGATAGAATCAATTAAATAGTCATATATTAAGCATGTATATAACCATAGACTACTAAATAAACATAATGTTTTTCTATAAATAGTTTACCGATTAAAAGTATGGAGGATTATACAATTTTCAAATGATGGAAATTGTCACTTGTACAAAGATATTATATTTCTTTATAATTTTGTAGCAACAGTATCAATGTAGATTTTACCGTATTGCAGACCTCTGGATGTTTATAATGATCAAGTATATTTCAAAAATATTTTTTATTAAAATATTTAAAATTTAAATTTATAATTAAAAAATTATCAAAAATATTTTGATGCTAGTAGAGATTGTCGTTCTGTAGAAGAATTTCATCATGGCCTTCTGCTGCTGATGTTATACTACCTAATTGATAGAATCAATTAAATAGTCATATATTAACCTTGTCTATAACCATAGACTACTAAATAAACAGAAAGATTTCCTAGAAATAATTTACCGATTAAAAGTATGGATAATTTTATAATTTTCAAATGATGGAAATTGTCACTTGTACAAGGATATTATATTTCTAATTAATTTTGTAGCAAAAGTATCACTGTAGCAGTTACCTTATTTCAAACCTCTGGATGTTTATAATGATCAAGTATATTTCATAAATATTTTGATGCTAGTAGAGATTGTCGTTCTGTAGGAGAATTTCATCATGGCCTTCTGCTACTGATGTTATACTACCTAATTGATAGAATCAATTAAATAGTCATATATTAAGCATGTATATAACCATTGAATACTAAAAAAACAGAAAGTTTTTGTATAAATAGTTAACCGATTAAAAGTATGGAAGATTATACATTTTCAAATTATGGAAATTGTCACACTTAAACGGATATTTTATTTCTTATTAATATAGTAGCAAAAGTATCACTGTAGCAGTTACCTTATTTCAAACCTCTGGATGTTTATAATGATCAAGTATATTTCAAAAATATTTTGATGCTAGTAGAGATTTTCGTTCTGTAGGAGAATTTCATCATGGCCTTCTGCTACTGATGTTATACTACCTAATTGATAGAATCAATTAAATAGTCATATATTTAGCATGTATATAACCATAGACTACTAAAAAAACAGAAAGATTTTCTAGAAATAATTTACCGATTAAAAGTATGGATAATTTTATAATTTTCATATGATGGAAATTGTCATTTGTACAAGGATATTATATTTCTAATTAATTTTGTAGCAAAAGTATCACTGTAGCAGTTACCTTATTTCAAACCTCTGGATGTTTATAATGATCAAGTATATTTTAAAGATATTTTGATGCTAGTAAAGATTGTCATTCTATAGAAGATTTTCATCATGGCCTTCTGCTGCTGATGTTATACTACCTATTTGATAGAATCAATTAAATAGTCATATATTAAGCATATATATAACTATAGACTACAAAAAAAACAGAAAGTCTTTCTATAAAATGTTTACCGATTAAAAGTATGGAGGATTATACAATTTTCAAATTATGGAAATTGTCACTTGTACAAGGATATTATATTTCTTATTAATATAGTAGCAAAAGTATCACTGTAGCAGTTACCATATTGCAGACCTCTGGATGTTTATAACGATCAAGTATATTTCAAAGATATTTTGATGCTTGTAGAGATTGTTGTTCTATAGAAGAATTTTATTATGGCTTTCTGCTGCTGTTATACAATTTATTTGGTAGAATCAATGAAATAGTCATATATTAATCATGTATATAACTATAGACTACTAAAAAAACGGAAAGTTTTTCTATAAATAGTTTACCGATTAAAAGTATAGATAATTTTATAATTTTCAAATGATGGAAATTGTCACACTTATAAGGATATTATATTTCTTATTAATTTTGTAGGAAAAGTATCACTGTAGCAGTTACCTTATTTCAAACCTCTGGAAGTTTATAATGATCAAGTATATTTCAAAGATATTTTGATGCTAGTAGAGATTGTCGTTCTGTAGAAGAATTTCATCATGGCCTTGCTGCTGATGTTATACTATTTATTTGATAGAATCAATGAAATAGTCATATATTAAGCATGTATATAACCATAGAATACTAAAAAAACAGAAAGTTGTTGTATAAATAGTTAACCGATTAAAAGTATGGAAGATTATACAATTTTCAAATTATGGAAATTGTCACACTTATAAGGATATTCTATTTCTTATTAATTTTGTAGGAAAAGTATCACTGTAGTAGTTACCCTATTGCAGACCTCTGGATGTTTATAATGATCAAGTATATTTCAAAAATATTTTGATGCTAGTAGAGATTGTCGTTCTGTAGGAGAATTTCATCATGGCCATCTGCTGCTGATGTTATACTACCTAATTGGTAGAATCAATGAAATAGTCATATATTAAGCATGTCTATAACCATAGACTACTAAAAAAACAGAAAGATTATCTAGAAATAATTTACCGATTAAAAGTATGGAAGAGTATACAATTTTCAAATTATGGAAATTGTCACTTGTACAAGGATATTATATTTCTTTTTAATATAGTAGCAAAAGTATCACTGTAGAAGTTACCATATTGCAGACCTCTGGATGTTTATAATGATCAAGTATATTTCAAAGATATTTTGATTCTAGTAGAGATTGTCGTTCTGTAGAAGAATTTCATCATGGCTTTCTGCTGCTGATGTTATACTACCTAATTGATAGAATCAATTAAATAGTCATATATTTAGCATGTATATAACCATAGACTACTAAAAAAACAGAAAGATTTTCTAGAAATAATTTACCGATTAAAAGTATGGATAATTTTATAATTTTCAAATGATGGAAATTGTCACTTGTACAAGGATATTATATTTCTAATTAATTTTGTAGCAAAAGTATCACTGTAGCAGTTACCTTATTTCAAACCTCTGGATGTTTATAATGATCAAGTATATTTCAAAGATATTTTGATGCTAGTAAAGATTGTCATTCTATAGAAGATTTTCATCATGGCCTTCTGCTGCTGATGTTATACTACCTATTTGATAGAATCAATTAAATAGTCATATATTAAGCATATATATAACTATAGACTACAAAAAAAACAGAAAGTCTTTCTATAAAAAGTTTACCGATTAAAAGTATGGAGGATTATACAATTTTCAAATTATGGAAATTGTCACTTGTACAATGATATTATATTTCTTATTAATATAGTAGCAAAAGTATCACTGTAGCAGTTACCATATTGCAGACCTCTGGATGTTTATAACGATCAAGTATATTTCAAAGATATTTTGATGCTAGTAGAGATTGTCGTTCTGTAGAAGAATTTCATCATAGCCTTCTGCTGCTGCGGTTATACTACCTAATTGATAGAATCAATTAAATAGTCATATATTAAGCATGTATATAATCATAGACTACTAAATAAACATAATGCTTTTCTATAAATACTTTACCGATTAAAAGTATGGAGGATTATACAATTTTCAAATGATGGAAATTGTCACTTGTACAAAGATATTATATTTCTTAATAATTTTGTAGCAACAGTATCAATGTAGATTTTACCGTATTGCAGACCTCTGGATGTTTATAATGATCAAGTATATATCAAAGATATTTTGATGCTAGTAGAGATTGTCCTTCTGTAGAAGAATTTCATCATGGCCTTCTGCTGCTGATGTTATACTACCTAATTGATAGAATCAATTAAATAGTCATATATAAACCTTGTCTATAACCATAGACTACTAAATAAACAGAGAGTTTTTCTATAAATAGTTTACCGATTAAAAGTATGGAAGATTATACAATTTTCAAATTATGGAAATTGTCACTTGTACAATGATATTATATTTCTTATTAATATAGTAGCAAAAGTATCACTGTAGCTTTTACCATATTGCAGACCTCTGGATGTTTATAATGATCAAGTATATTTCAAAGATATTTTGATTCTAGTAGAGATTGTCGTTCTGTAGAAGAATTTCATCATGGCTTTCTGCTGCTGCGGTTATACTACCTAATTGATAGAATCAATTAAATAGTCATATATTAAGCATGTATATAATCATAGACTACTAAATAAACATAATGCTTTTCTATAAATACTTTACCGATTAAAAGTATGGAGGATTATACAATTTTCAAATGATGGAAATTGTCACTTGTACAAAGATATTATATTTCTTAATAATTTTGTAGCAACAGTATCAATGTAGATTTTACCGTATTGCAGACCTCTGGATGTTTATAATGATCAAGTATATATCAAAGATATTTTGATGCTAGTAGAGATTGTCCTTCTGTAGAAGAATTTCATCATGGCCTTCTGCTGCTGATGTTATACTACCTAATTGATAGAATCAATTAAATAGTCATATATAAACCTTGTCTATAACCATAGACTACTAAATAAACAGAGAGTTTTTCTATAAATAGTTTACCGATTAAAAGTATGGAAGATTATACAATTTTCAAATTATGGAAATTGTCACTTGTACAATGATATTATATTTCTTATTAATATAGTAGCAAAAGTATCACTGTAGCTTTTTCAATATTGCAGACCTCTGGATGTTTATAATGATCAAGTATATTTCAAAGATATTTTGATTCTAGTAGAGATTGTCGTTCTGTAGAAGAATTTCATCATGGCTTTCTGCTGATGATGTTATACCACCTTATTGATAGAATCAATTAAATAGTCATATATTTAGCATGTATATAACCATAGACTACTAAAAAACAGAAAGATTTTCTAGAAATAATTTACCGATTAAAAGTATGGATAATTTTATAATTTTCAAATGATGGAAATTGTCACTTGTACAAGGATATTATATTTCTAATTAATTTTGTAGCAAAAGTATCACTGTAGCAGTTACCTTATTTCAAACCTCTGGATGTTTATAATGATCAAGTATATTTCAAAGATATTTTGATGCTAGTAAAGATTGTCATTCTATAGAAGATTTTCATCATGGCCTTCTGCTGCTGATGTTATACTACCTATTTGATAGAATCAATTAAATAGTCATATATTAAGCATATATATAACTATAGACTACAAAAAAAACAGAAAGTCTTTCTATAAAAAGTTTACCGATTAAAAGTATGGAGGATTATACAATTTTCAAATTATGGAAATTGTCACTTGTACAATGATATTATATTTCTTATTAATATAGTAGCAAAAGTATCACTGTAGCAGTTACCATATTGCAGACCTCTGGATGTTTATAACGATCAAGTATATTTCAAAGATATTTTGATGCTAGTAGAGATTGTCGTTCTGTAGAAGAATTTCATCATAGCCTTCTGCTGCTGCGGTTATACTACCTAATTGATAGAATCAATTAAATAGTCATATATTAAGCATGTATATAATCATAGGCTACTAAATAAACAGAGAGTTTTTCTATAAATAGTTTACCGATTAAAAGTATGGAAGATTATACAATTTTCAAATTATGGAAATTGTCACACTTAAAAGGATATTATATTTCTAATTAATTTTGTAGCAAAATTATCGCTGTAGCTTTTACCATATTGCAGACCTCTGGATGTTTATAATGATCAAGTATATTTCAAAGATATTTTGATTCTAGTAGAGATTGTCGTTCTGTAGAAGAATTTCATCATGGCCTTCTGCTGCTGATGTTATACTACCTAATTGATAGAATCAATTAAATAGTCATATATTTAGCATGTATATAACCATAGACTACTAAAAAAACAGAAAGATTTTCTAGAAATAATTTACCGATTAAAAGTATGGATAATTTTATAATTTTCAAATGATGGAAATTGTCACTTGTACAAGGATATTATATTTCTAATTAATTTTGTAGCAAAAGTATCACTGTAGCAGTTACCTTATTTCAAACCTCTGGATGTTTATAATGATCAAGTATATTTCAAAGATATTTTGATGCTAGTAAAGATTGTCATTCTATAGAAGATTTTCATCATGGCCTTCTGCTGCTGATGTTATACTACCTATTTGATAGAATCAATTAAATAGTCATATATTAAGCATATATATAACTATAGACTACAAAAAAAACAGAAAGTCTTTCTATAAAAAGTTTACCGATTAAAAGTATGGAGGATTATACAATTTTCAAATTATGGAAATTGTCACTTGTACAATGATATTATATTTCTTATTAATATAGTAGCAAAAGTATCACTGTAGCAGTTACCATATTGCAGACCTCTGGATGTTTATAACGATCAAGTATATTTCAAAGATATTTTGATGCTAGTAGAGATTGTCGTTCTGTAGAAGAATTTCATCATAGCCTTCTGCTGCTGCGGTTATACTACCTAATTGATAGAATCAATTAAATAGTCATATATTAAGCATGTATATAATCATAGACTACTAAATAAACATAATGCTTTTCTATAAATACTTTACCGATTAAAAGTATGGAGGATTATACAATTTTCAAATGATGGAAATTGTCACTTGTACAAAAATATTATATTTCTTAATAATTTTGTAGCAACAGTATCAATGTAGATTTTACCGTATTGCAGACCTCTGGATGTTTATAATGATCAAGTATATATCAAAGATATTTTGATGCTAGTAGAGATTGTCCTTCTGTAGAAGAATTTTATCATGGCCTTCTGCTGCTGATGTTATACTACCTAATTGATAGAATCAATTAAATAGTCATATATAAACCTTGTCTATAACCATAGACTACTAAATAAACAGAGAGTTTTTCTATAAATAGTTTACCGATTAAAAGTATGGAAGATTATACAATTTTCAAATTATGGAAATTGTCACACTTAAAAGGATATTATATTTCTAATTAATTTTGTAGCAAAATTATCGCTGTAGCTTTTACCATATTGCAGACCTCTGGATGTTTATAATGATCAAGTATATTTCAAAGATATTTTGATTCTAGTAGAGATTGTCGTTCTGTAGAAGAATTTCATCATGGCCTTCTGCTGCTGATGTTATACTACCTAATTGATAGAATCAATTAAATAGTCATATATTTAGCATGTATATAACCATAGACTACTAAAAAAACAGAAAGATTTTCTAGAAATAATTTACCGATTAAAAGTATGGATAATTTTATAATTTTCAAATGATGGAAATTGTCACTTGTACAAGGATATTATATTTCTAATTAATTTTGTAGCAAAAGTATCACTGTAGCAGTTACCTTATTTCAAACCTCTGGATGTTTATAATGATCAAGTATATTTCAAAGATATTTTGATGCTAGTAAAGATTGTCATTCTATAGAAGATTTTCATCATGGCCTTCTGCTGCTGATGTTATACTACCTATTTGATAGAATCAGTTAAATAGTCATATATTTAGCATATATATAACTATAGACTACAAAAAAAATAGAAAGTCTTTCTATAAAAAGTTTACCGATTAAAAGTATGGAGGATTATACAATTTTCAAATTATGGAAATTGTCACTTGTACAAGGATATTATATTTCTTATTAATATAGTAGCAAAAGTATCACTGTAGCAGTTACCATATTGCAGACCTCTGGATGTTTATAATGATCAAGTATATTTCAAAGATATTTTGATGCTAGTAGAGATTGTCGTTCTGTAGAAGAATTTCATCATAGCCTTCCGCTGCTGCGGTTATACTACCTAATTGATAGAATCAATTAAATAGTCATATATTAAGCATGTATATAATCATAGACTACTAAATAAACATAATGCTTTTCTATAAATACTTTACCGATTAAAAGTATGGAGGATTATACAATTTTCAAATGATGGAAATTGTCACTTGTACAAAGATATTATATTTCTTAATAATTTTGTAGCAACAGTATCAATGTAGATTTTACCGTATTGCAGACCTCTGGATGTTTATAATGATCAAGTATATATCAAAGATATTTTGATGCTAGTAGAGATTATCCTTCTGTAGAAGAATTTCATCATGGCTTTCTGCGGCTGATGTTATACTACCTAATTGATAGAATCAATTAAATAGTCATATATTTAGCATGTATATAACCATAGACTACTAAAAAAACAGAAAGATTTTCTAGAAATAGTTTACCGATTAAAAGTATGGATGATTATATTATTTTCAAATGATGGAAATTGTCACTTGTACAAGGATATTATATTTCTTATTAATATAGTAGCAAAAGTATCACTGTAGCAGTTACCTTATTTCAAACCTCTAGATGTTTATAATGATCAAGTATATTTCAAAGATATTTTGATGCTAGTAAAGATTGTCATTCTATAGAAGATTTTCATCATGGCCTTCTGCTGCTGATGTTATACTACCTATTTGATAGAATCAATTAAATAGTCATATATTAAGCATATATATAACTATAGACTACAAAAAAAACAGAAAGTCTTTCTATAAAAAGTTTACCGATTAAAAGTATGGAGGATTATACAATTTTCAAATTATGGAAATTGTCACTTGTACAATGATATTATATTTCTTATTAATATAGTAGCAAAAGTATCACTGTAGCAGTTACCATATTGCAGACCTCTGGATGTTTATAACGATCAAGTATATTTCAAAGATATTTTGATGCTAGTAGAGATTGTCGTTCTGTAGAAGAATTTCATCATAGCCTTCTGCTGCTGCGGTTATACTACCTAATTGATAGAATCAATTAAATAGTCATATATTAAGCATGTATATAATCATAGACTACTAAATAAACATAATGCTTTTCTATAAATACTTTACCGATTAAAAGTATGGAGGATTATACAATTTTCAAATGATGGAAATTGTCACTTGTACAAAGATATTATATTTCTTAATAATTTTGTAGCAACAGTATCAATGTAGATTTTACCGTATTGCAGACCTCTGGATGTTTATAATGATCAAGTATATATCAAAGATATTTTGATGCTAGTAGAGATTGTCCTTCTGTAGAAGAATTTCATCATGGCCTTCTGCTGCTGATGTTATACTACCTAATTGATAGAATCAATTAAATAGTCATATATAAACCTTGTCTATAACCATAGACTACTAAATAAACAGAGAGTTTTTCTATAAATAGTTTACCGATTAAAAGTATGGAAGATTATACAATTTTCAAATTATGGAAATTGTCACTTGTACAATGATATTATATTTCTTATTAATATAGTAGCAAAAGTATCACTGTAGCTTTTACCATATTGCAGACCTCTGGATGTTTATAATGATCAAGTATATTTCAAAGATATTTTGATTCTAGTAGAGATTGTCGTTCTGTAGAAGAATTTCATCATGGCTTTCTGCTGCTGATGTTATACCACCTTATTGATAGAATCAATTAAATAGTCATATATTTAGCATGTATATAACCATAGACTACTAAAAAACAGAAAGATTTTCTAGAAATAATTTACCGATTAAAAGTATGGATAATTTTATAATTTTCAAATGATGGAAATTGTCACTTGTACAAGGATATTATATTTCTAATTAATTTTGTAGCAAAAGTATCACTGTAGCAGTTACCTTATTTCAAACCTCTGGATGTTTATAATGATCAAGTATATTTCAAAGATATTTTGATGCTAGTAAAGATTGTCATTCTATAGAAGATTTTCATCATGGCCTTCTGCTGCTGATGTTATACTACCTATTTGATAGAATCAATTAAATAGTCATATATTAAGCATATATATAACTATAGACTACAAAAAAAACAGAAAGTCTTTCTATAAAAAGTTTACCGATTAAAAGTATGGAGGATTATACAATTTTCAAATTATGGAAATTGTCACTTGTACAATGATATTATATTTCTTATTAATATAGTAGCAAAAGTATCACTGTAGCAGTTACCATATTGCAGACCTCTGGATGTTTATAACGATCAAGTATATTTCAAAGATATTTTGATGCTAGTAGAGATTGTCGTTCTGTAGAAGAATTTCATCATAGCCTTCTGCTGCTGCGGTTATACTACCTAATTGATAGAATCAATTAAATAGTCATATATTAAGCATGTATATAATCATAGGCTACTAAATAAACAGAGAGTTTTTCTATAAATAGTTTACCGATTAAAAGTATGGAAGATTATACAATTTTCAAATTATGGAAATTGTCACACTTAAAAGGATATTATATTTCTAATTAATTTTGTAGCAAAATTATCGCTGTAGCTTTTACCATATTGCAGACCTCTGGATGTTTATAATGATCAAGTATATTTCAAAGATATTTTGATTCTAGTAGAGATTGTCGTTCTGTAGAAGAATTTCATCATGGCCTTCTGCTGCTGATGTTATACTACCTAATTGATAGAATCAATTAAATAGTCATATATTTAGCATGTATATAACCATAGACTACTAAAAAAACAGAAAGATTTTCTAGAAATAATTTACCGATTAAAAGTATGGATAATTTTATAATTTTCAAATGATGGAAATTGTCACTTGTACAAGGATATTATATTTCTAATTAATTTTGTAGCAAAAGTATCACTGTAGCAGTTACCTTATTTCAAACCTCTGGATGTTTATAATGATCAAGTATATTTCAAAGATATTTTGATGCTAGTAAAGATTGTCATTCTATAGAAGATTTTCATCATGGCCTTCTGCTGCTGATGTTATACTACCTATTTGATAGAATCAATTAAATAGTCATATATTAAGCATATATATAACTATAGACTACAAAAAAAACAGAAAGTCTTTCTATAAAAAGTTTACCGATTAAAAGTATGGAGGATTATACAATTTTCAAATTATGGAAATTGTCACTTGTACAATGATATTATATTTCTTATTAATATAGTAGCAAAAGTATCACTGTAGCAGTTACCATATTGCAGACCTCTGGATGTTTATAACGATCAAGTATATTTCAAAGATATTTTGATGCTAGTAGAGATTGTCGTTCTGTAGAAGAATTTCATCATAGCCTTCTGCTGCTGCGGTTATACTACCTAATTGATAGAATCAATTAAATAGTCATATATTAAGCATGTATATAATCATAGACTACTAAATAAACATAATGCTTTTCTATAAATACTTTACCGATTAAAAGTATGGAGGATTATACAATTTTCAAATGATGGAAATTGTCACTTGTACAAAAATATTATATTTCTTAATAATTTTGTAGCAACAGTATCAATGTAGATTTTACCGTATTGCAGACCTCTGGATGTTTATAATGATCAAGTATATATCAAAGATATTTTGATGCTAGTAGAGATTGTCCTTCTGTAGAAGAATTTCATCATGGCCTTCTGCTGCTGATGTTATACTACCTAATTGATAGAATCAATTAAATAGTCATATATAAACCTTGTCTATAACCATAGACTACTAAATAAACAGAGAGTTTTTCTATAAATAGTTTACCGATTAAAAGTATGGAAGATTATACAATTTTCAAATTATGGAAATTGTCACACTTAAAAGGATATTATATTTCTAATTAATTTTGTAGCAAAATTATCGCTGTAGCTTTTACCATATTGCAGACCTCTGGATGTTTATAATGATCAAGTATATTTCAAAGATATTTTGATTCTAGTAGAGATTGTCGTTCTGTAGAAGAATTTCATCATGGCCTTCTGCTGCTGATGTTATACTACCTAATTGATAGAATCAATTAAATAGTCATATATTTAGCATGTATATAACCATAGACTACTAAAAAAACAGAAAGATTTTCTAGAAATAATTTACCGATTAAAAGTATGGATAATTTTATAATTTTCAAATGATGGAAATTGTCACTTGTACAAGGATATTATATTTCTAATTAATTTTGTAGCAAAAGTATCACTGTAGCAGTTACCTTATTTCAAACCTCTGGATGTTTATAATGATCAAGTATATTTCAAAGATATTTTGATGCTAGTAAAGATTGTCATTCTATAGAAGATTTTCATCATGGCCTTCTGCTGCTGATGTTATACTACCTATTTGATAGAATCAGTTAAATAGTCATATATTTAGCATATATATAACTATAGACTACAAAAAAAACAGAAAGTCTTTCTATAAAAAGTTTACCGATTAAAAGTATGGAGGATTATACAATTTTCAAATTATGGAAATTGTCACTTGTACAAGGATATTATATTTCTTATTAATATAGTAGCAAAAGTATCACTGTAGCAGTTACCATATTGCAGACCTCTGGATGTTTATAATGATCAAGTATATTTCAAAGATATTTTGATGCTAGTAGAGATTGTCGTTCTGTAGAAGAATTTCATCATAGCCTTCCGCTGCTGCGGTTATACTACCTAATTGATAGAATCAATTAAATAGTCATATATTAAGCATGTATATAATCATAGACTACTAAATAAACATAATGCTTTTCTATAAATACTTTACCGATTAAAAGTATGGAGGATTATACAATTTTCAAATGATGGAAATTGTCACTTGTACAAAGATATTATATTTCTTAATAATTTTGTAGCAACAGTATCAATGTAGATTTTACCGTATTGCAGACCTCTGGATGTTTATAATGATCAAGTATATATCAAAGATATTTTGATGCTAGTAGAGATTATCCTTCTGTAGAAGAATTTCATCATGGCCTTCTGCTGCTGATGTTATACTACCTATTTGATACAATCAATTAAATAGTCATATATTAGGCATGTATATAACCATAGACTACTAAATAACAGAAAGTTTTTCTATAAATAGTTTACCGATTAAAAGTATGGATGATTATATTATTTTCAAATGATGGAAATTGTCACTTGTACAAGGATATTATATTTCTTATTAATATAGTAGCAAAAGTATCACTGTAGCAGTTACCGTATTGCAGACCTCTGGATGTTTATAACGATCAAGTATATTTCAAAGATATTTTGATGCTAGTAGAGATTGTCGTTCTGTAGAAGAATTTCGTCATGGCCATCTGCTGCTGATGTTATACTACCTATTTGATAGAATCAATTAAATAGTCATATATTAAGCATGTATATAACTATAGACTACTAAAAAACAGGAAGTTATTCTATAAATAGTTTACCGATTAAAAGTATGGAAGATTATACAATTTTCAAATTATGGAAATTGTCACACTTAAAAGGATATTATATTTCTTATTAATTTTATAGGAAGTGTATCACTGTAGCAGTTACCTTATTTCAAACCTCTGGATGTTTATAATGATCAAGTATATTTCAAAGATATTTTGATGCTAGTAAAGATTGTCATTCTATAGAAGATTTTCATCATGGCCTTCTGCTGCTGATGTTATACTACCTATTTGATAGAATCAATTAAATAGTCATATATTAAGCATATATATAACTATAGACTACAAAAAAAACAGAAAGTCTTTCTATAAAAAGTTTACCGATTAAAAGTATGGAGGATTATACAATTTTCAAATTATGGAAATTGTCACTTGTACAATGATATTATATTTCTTATTAATATAGTAGCAAAAGTATCACTGTAGCAGTTACCATATTGCAGACCTCTGGATGTTTATAACGATCAAGTATATTTCAAAGATATTTTGATGCTAGTAGAGATTGTCGTTCTGTAGAAGAATTTCATCATAGCCTTCTGCTGCTGCGGTTATACTACCTAATTGATAGAATCAATTAAATAGTCATATATTAAGCATGTATATAATCATAGACTACTAAATAAACATAATGCTTTTCTATAAATACTTTACCGATTAAAAGTATGGAGGATTATACAATTTTCAAATGATGGAAATTGTCACTTGTACAAAGATATTATATTTCTTAATAATTTTGTAGCAACAGTATCAATGTAGATTTTACCGTATTGCAGACCTCTGGATGTTTATAATGATCAAGTATATATCAAAGATATTTTGATGCTAGTAGAGATTGTCCTTCTGTAGAAGAATTTCATCATGGCCTTCTGCTGCTGATGTTATACTACCTAATTGATAGAATCAATTAAATAGTCATATATAAACCTTGTCTATAACCATAGACTACTAAATAAACAGAGAGTTTTTCTATAAATAGTTTACCGATTAAAAGTATGGAAGATTATACAATTTTCAAATTATGGAAATTGTCACACTTAAAAGGATATTATATTTCTAATTAATTTTGTAGCAAAATTATCGCTGTAGCTTTTACCATATTGCAGACCTCTGGATGTTTATAATGATCAAGTATATTTCAAAGATATTTTGATTCTAGTAGAGATTGTCGTTCTGTAGAAGAATTTCATCATGGCCTTCTGCTGCTGATGTTATACTACCTAATTGATAGAATCAATTAAATAGTCATATATTTAGCATGTATATAACCATAGACTACTAAAAAAACAGAAAGATTTTCTAGAAATAATTTACCGATTAAAAGTATGGATAATTTTATAATTTTCAAATGATGGAAATTGTCACTTGTACAAGGATATTATATTTCTAATTAATTTTGTAGCAAAAGTATCACTGTAGCAGTTACCTTATTTCAAACCTCTGGATGTTTATAATGATCAAGTATATTTCAAAGATATTTTGATGCTAGTAAAGATTGTCATTCTATAGAAGATTTTCATCATGGCCTTCTGCTGCTGATGTTATACTACCTATTTGATAGAATCAGTTAAATAGTCATATATTAAGCATATATATAACTATAGACTACAAAAAAAACAGAAAGTCTTTCCATAAAAAGTTTACCGATTAAAAGTATGGAGGATTATACAATTTTCAAATTATGGAAATTGTCACTTGTACAAGGATATTATATTTCTTATTAATATAGTAGCAAAAGTATCACTGTAGCAGTTACCATATTGCAGACCTCTGGATGTTTATAATGATCAAGTATATTTCAAAGATATTTTGATGCTAGTAGAGATTGTCGTTCTGTAGAAGAATTTCATCATAGCCTTCCGCTGCTGCGGTTATACTACCTAATTGATAGAATCAATTAAATAGTCATATATTAAGCATGTATATAATCATAGACTACTAAATAAACATAATGCTTTTCTATAAATACTTTACCGATTAAAAGTATGGAGGATTATACAATTTTCAAATGATGGAAATTGTCACTTGTACAAAGATATTATATTTCTTAATAATTTTGTAGCAACAGTATCAATGTAGATTTTACCGTATTGCAGACCTCTGGATGTTTATAATGATCAAGTATATATCAAAGATATTTTGATGCTAGTAGAGATTGTCGTTCTGTAGAAGAATTTCGTCATGGCCATCTGCTGCTGATGTTATACTACCTATTTGATAGAATCAATTAAATAGTCATATATTAAGCATGTATATAACTATAGACTACTAAAAAACAGGAAGTTATTCTATAAATAGTTTACCGATTAAAAGTATGGAAGATTATACAATTTTCAAATTATGGAAATTGTCACACTTAAAAGGATATTATATTTCTTATTAATTTTATAGGAAGTGTATCACTGTAGCAGTTACCTTATTTCAAACCTCTGGATGTTTATAATGATCAAGTATATTTCAAAGATATTTTGATGCTAGTAAAGATTGTCATTCTATAGAAGATTTTCATCATGGCCTTCTGCTGCTGATGTTATACTACCTATTTGATAGAATCAATTAAATAGTCATATATTAAGCATATATATAACTATAGACTACAAAAAAAACAGAAAGTCTTTCTATAAAAAGTTTACCGATTAAAAGTATGGAGGATTATACAATTTTCAAATTATGGAAATTGTCACTTGTACAATGATATTATATTTCTTATTAATATAGTAGCAAAAGTATCACTGTAGCAGTTACCATATTGCAGACCTCTGGATGTTTATAACGATCAAGTATATTTCAAAGATATTTTGATGCTAGTAGAGATTGTCGTTCTGTAGAAGAATTTCATCATAGCCTTCTGCTGCTGCGGTTATACTACCTAATTGATAGAATCAATTAAATAGTCATATATTAAGCATGTATATAATCATAGACTACTAAATAAACATAATGCTTTTCTATAAATACTTTACCGATTAAAAGTATGGAGGATTATACAATTTTCAAATGATGGAAATTGTCACTTGTACAAAGATATTATATTTCTTAATAATTTTGTAGCAACAGTATCAATGTAGATTTTACCGTATTGCAGACCTCTGGATGTTTATAATGATCAAGTATATATCAAAGATATTTTGATGCTAGTAGAGATTGTCCTTCTGTAGAAGAATTTCATCATGGCCTTCTGCTGCTGATGTTATACTACCTAATTGATAGAATCAATTAAATAGTCATATATAAACCTTGTCTATAACCATAGACTACTAAATAAACAGAGAGTTTTTCTATAAATAGTTTACCGATTAAAAGTATGGAAGATTATACAATTTTCAAATTATGGAAATTGTCACACTTAAAAGGATATTATATTTCTAATTAATTTTGTAGCAAAATTATCGCTGTAGCTTTTACCATATTGCAGACCTCTGGATGTTTATAATGATCAAGTATATTTCAAAGATATTTTGATTCTAGTAGAGATTGTCGTTCTGTAGAAGAATTTCATCATGGCCTTCTGCTGCTGATGTTATACTACCTAATTGATAGAATCAATTAAATAGTCATATATTTAGCATGTATATAACCATAGACTACTAAAAAAACAGAAAGATTTTCTAGAAATAATTTACCGATTAAAAGTATGGATAATTTTATAATTTTCAAATGATGGAAATTGTCACTTGTACAAGGATATTATATTTCTAATTAATTTTGTAGCAAAAGTATCACTGTAGCAGTTACCTTATTTCAAACCTCTGGATGTTTATAATGATCAAGTATATTTCAAAGATATTTTGATGCTAGTAAAGATTGTCATTCTATAGAAGATTTTCATCATGGCCTTCTGCTGCTGATGTTATACTACCTATTTGATAGAATCAGTTAAATAGTCATATATTAAGCATATATATAACTATAGACTACAAAAAAAACAGAAAGTCTTTCTATAAAAAGTTTACCGATTAAAAGTATGGAGGATTATACAATTTTCAAATTATGGAAATTGTCACATGTACAAGGATATTATATTTCTTATTAATATAGTAGCAAAAGTATCACTGTAGCAGTTACCATATTGCAGACCTCTGGATGTTTATAATGATCAAGTATATTTCAAAGATATTTTGATGCTAGTAGAGATTGTCGTTCTGTAGAAGAATTTCATCATAGCCTTCCGCTGCTGCGGTTATACTACCTAATTGATAGAATCAATTAAATAGTCATATATTAAGCATGTATATAATCATAGACTACTAAATAAACATAATGCTTTTCTATAAATACTTTACCGATTAAAAGTATGGAGGATTATACAATTTTCAAATGATGGAAATTGTCACTTGTACAAAGATATTATATTTCTTAATAATTTTGTAGCAACAGTATCAATGTAGATTTTACCGTATTGCAGACCTCTGGATGTTTATAATGATCAAGTATATATCAAAGATATTTTGATGCTAGTAGAGATTGTCGTTCTGTAGAAGAATTTCGTCATGGTCATCTGCTGCTGCGGTTATACTACCTAATTGATAGAATCAATTAAATAGTCATATATTAAGCATGTATATAACCATAGACTACTAAATAAACATAATGTTTTTCTATAAATAGTTTACCGATTAAAAGTATGGAAGATTATACAATTTTCAAATTATGGAAATTGTCACACTTAAAAGGATATTATATTTCTAATTAATATAGTAGCAAAAGTATCACTGTAGCAGTTACCGTATTGCAGACCTCTGGATGTTTATAACGATCAAGTATATTTCAAAGATATTTTGATGCTAGTAGAGATTGTCGTTCTGTAGAAGAATTTCGTCATGGCCATCTGCTGCTGATGTTATACTACCTATTTGATAGAATCAATTAAATAGTCATATATTAAGCATGTATATAACTATAGACTACTAAAAAACAGGAAGTTATTCTATAAATAGTTTACCGATTAAAAGTATGGAAGATTATACAATTTTCAAATTATGGAAATTGTCACACTTTAAAGGATATTATATTTCTTATTAATTTTATAGGAAGTGTATAACAGTAGCAGTTACCTTATTTCAAACCTCTGGAAGTTTATAATGATCAAGTATATTTCAAAAATATTTTGATGCTAGTAGAGATTGTCGTTCTGTAGAAGAATTTCATCATAGCCTTCTGCTGCTGCGGTTATACTACCTTATTGATAGAATCAATTAAATAGTCATATATTAACCTTGTCTATAACCATAGACTACTAAATAAACAGAAAGTTTTTCTATAAATAGTTTACCGATTAAAAGTATGGAGGATTATACAATTTTCAAATTATGGAAATTGTCACTTGTACAAGGATATTATATTTCTTATTAATATAGTAGCAAAATTATCACTGTAGCAGTTACCCTATTGCAGACCTCTGGATGTTTATAAGGATCAAGTATATTTCAAAGATATTTTGATGCTAGTAGAGATTGTCGTTCTGTAGAAGAATTTCGTCATGGCTATCTGCTGCTGATGTTATACTACCTAATTGATAGAATCAATTAAATAGTCATATATTAAGCATGTATATAACCATAGACTACTAAAAAACAGGATGTTTTTCTATAAATAGTTTACCGATTAAAAGTATGGAAGATTATACAATTTTCAAATTATGGAAATTGTCACACTTAAAAGGATATTTTATTTCTTATTAATTTTATAGGAAGTGTATAACTGTAGCAGTTACCTTATTTCAAACCTCTGGATGTTTAAAATGATCAAGTATATTTCAAAGATATTTTGATGCTAGTAGAGATTGTCGTTCTGTAGAAGAATTTCGTCATGGTCATCTGCTGCTGCGGTTATACTACCTAATTGATAGAATCAATTAAATAGTCATATATTAAGCATGTATATAACCATAGACTACTAAATAAACATAATGTTTTTCTATAAATAGTTTACCGATTAAAAGTATGGAGGATTATACAATTTTCAAATGATGGAAATTGTCACACTTAAAAGGATATTTTATTTCTTATTAATTTTATATGAAGTGTATAACTGTAGCAGTTACCTTATTTCAAACCTCTGGAAGTTTATAATGATCAAGTATATTTCAAAAATATTTTGATGCTAGTAGAGATTGTCATTCTGTAGAAGAATTTTATCATAGCCTTCTGCTGCTGCGGATATACTACCTTATTGATAGAATCAATTAAATAGTCATATATTAACCTTGTCTATAACCATAGACTACTAAATAAACAGAAAGTTTTTCTATAAATAGTTTACCGATTAAAAGTATGGAGGATTATACAATTTTCAAATTATGGAAATTGTCACTTGTACAAGGATATTATATTTCTTATTAATATAGTAGCAAAATTATCACTGTAGCTTTTACCATATTGCAGACCTCTGGATGTTTATAATGATCAAGTATATTTCAAAGATATTTTGATGCTAGTAGAGATTGTCGTTCTGTAGAAGAATTTCGTCATGGTCATCTGCTGCTGCGGTTATACTACCTAATTGATAGAATCAATTAAATAGTCATATATTAAGCATGTATATAACCATAGACTACTAAATAAACATAATGTTTTTCTATAAATAGTTTACCGATTAAAAGTATGGAGGATTATACAATTTTCAAATGATGGAAATTGTCACTTGTACAAAGATATTATATTTCAAATTAATTTTATAGCAAAAGTATCACTGTAGCAGTTACCTTATTTCAAACCTCTGGATGTTTATAATGATCAAGTATATTTCAAAGATATTTTGATGCTAGTAAAGATTGTCATTCTATAGAAGATTTTCATTATGACCTTCTGCTGCTGATGTTATACTACCTATTTGATAGAATCAATTAAATAGTCATATATTAAGCATATATATAACTATAGACTACAAAAAAAACAGAAAGTCTTTCTATAAAAAGTTTACCGATTAAAAGTATGGAAGATTATACAATTTTCAAATTATGGAAATTGTCACACTTAAAAGGATATTATATTTCTAATTAATTTTGTAGCAAAATTATCGCTGTAGCTTTTACCATATTGCAGACCTCTGGATGTTTATAATGATCAAGTATATTTCAAAGATATTTTGATTCTAGTAGAGATTGTCGTTCTGTAGAAGAATTTCATCATGGCCTTCTGCTGCTGATGTTATACTACCTATTTGATATAATCAATTAAATAGTCATATATTAAGCATGTATATAACCATAGACTACTAAATAACAGAAAGTTTTTCTATAAATAGTTTACCGATTAAAAGTATGGATGATTATATTATTTTCATATGATGGAAATTGTCACTTGTACAAGGATATTATATTTCTTATTAATATAGTAGCAAAATTATCACTGTAGCAGTTACCCTATTGCAGACCTCTGGATGTTTATAAGGATCAAGTATATTTCAAAGATATTTTGATGCTAGTAGAGATTGTCGTTCTGTAGAAGAATTTCGTCATGGCTATCTGCTGCTGATGTTATACTACCTAATTGATAGAATCAATTAAATAGTCATATATTAAGCATGTATATAACCATAGACTACTAAAAAACAGGATGTTTTTCTATAAATAGTTTACCGATTAAAAGTATGGAAGATTATACAATTTTCAAATTATGGAAATTGTCACACTTAAAAGGATATTTTATTTCTTATTAATTTTATATGAAGTGTATAACTGTAGCAGTTACCTTATTTCAAACCTCTGGAAGTTTATAATGATCAAGTATATTTCAAAAATATTTTGATGCTAGTAGAGATTGTCATTCTGTAGAAGAATTTTATCATAGCCTTCTGCTGCTGCGGATATACTACCTTATTGATAGAATCAATTAAATAGTCATATATTAACCTTGTCTATAACCATAGACTACTAAATAAACAGAAAGTTTTTCTATAAATAGTTTACCGATTAAAAGTATGGAGGATTATACAATTTTCAAATTATGGAAATTGTCACTTGTACAAGGATATTATATTTCTTATTAATATAGTAGCAAAATTATCACTGTAGCTTTTACCATATTGCAGACCTCTGGATGTTTATAATGATCAAGTATATTTCAAAGATATTTTGATGCTAGTAGAGATTGTCGTTCTGTAGAAGAATTTCGTCATGGTCATCTGCTGCTGCGGTTATACTACCTAATTGATAGAATCAATTAAATAGTCATATATTAAGCATGTATATAACCATAGACTACTAAATAAACATAATGTTTTTCTATAAATAGTTTACCGATTAAAAGTATGGAGGATTATACAATTTTCAAATGATGGAAATTGTCACTTGTACAAAGATATTATATTTCTAATTAATTTTATAGCAAAAGTATCACTGTAGCAGTTACCTTATTTCAAACCTCTGGATGTTTATAATGATCAAGTATATTTCAAAGATATTTTGATGCTAGTAAAGATTGTCATTCTATAGAAGATTTTCATTATGACCTTCTGCTGCTGATGTTATACTACCTATTTGATAGAATCAATTAAATAGTCATATATTAAGCATATATATAACTATAGACTACAAAAAAAACAGAAAGTCTTTCTATAAAAAGTTTACCGATTAAAAGTATGGAAGATTATACAATTTTCAAATTATGGAAATTGTCACACTTAAAAGGATATTATATTTCTAATTAATTTTGTAGCAAAATTATCGCTGTAGCTTTTACCATATTGCAGACCTCTGGATGTTTATAATGATCAAGTATATTTCAAAGATATTTTGATTCTAGTAGAGATTGTCGTTCTGTAGAAGAATTTCATCATGGCCTTCTGCTGCTGATGTTATACTACCTATTTGATATAATCAATTAAATAGTCATATATTAAGCATGTATATAACCATAGACTACTAAATAACAGAAAGTTTTTCTATAAATAGTTTACCGATTAAAAGTATGGATGATTATATTATTTTCATATGATGGAAATTGTCACTTGTACAAGGATATTATATTTCTTATTAATTTTGTAGGAAAAGTATCACTGTAGAAGTTACCGTATTGCAGACCTCTGGATGTTTATAATGATCAAGTATATTTCAAAAATGTTTTGATGCTAGTAGAGATTGTCATTCTGTAGAAGAATTTCATTATGGCCTTCTGCTGCTGATGTTATTCTACCTATTTGATAGAATCAATTAAAAAGTCATATATTAATCATGTATATAACCATAGACTACGAAAAAACAGAAAGTTTTTCTATAAATAGTTTACCGATTAAAAGTATGGAGGATTATACAATTTTCAAATTATGGAAATTGTCACTTGTACAAGGATATTATATTTCTTATTAATATAGTAGCAAAATTATCACTGTAGCTTTTACCATATTGCAGACCTCTGGATGTTTATAATGATCAAGTATATTTCAAAGATATTTTGATTCTAGTAGAGATTGTCGTTCTGTAGAAGAATTTCATCATGGCCTTCTGCTGCTGATGTTATACTACCTATTTGATATAATCAATTAAATAGTCATATATTAAGCATGTATATAACCATAGACTACTAAATAACAGAAAGTTTTTCTATAAATAGTTTACCGATTAAAAGTATGGATGATTAGATAATTTTCAAATGATGGAAATTGTCACTTGTACAAGGATATTATATTTCTTATTAATTTTGTAGCAAAATTATCACTGTAGCAGTTACCCTATTGCAGACCTCTGGATGTTTATAAGGATCAAGTATATTTCAAAGATATTTTGATGCTAGTAGAGATTGTCGTTCTGTAGAAGAATTTCGTCATGGCTATCTGCTGCTGATGTTATACTACCTATTTGATAGAATCAATTAAATAGTCATATATTAAGCATGTATATAACCATAGACTACTAAAAAACAGGAAGTTTTTCTATAAATAGTTTACCGATTAAAAGTATGGAAGATTATACAATTTTCAAATTATGGAAATTGTCACACTTAAAAGGATATTTTATTTCTTATTAATTTTATAGGAAGTGTATAACTGTAGCAGTTACCTTATTTCAAACCTCTGGATGTTTATAATGATCAAGTATATTTCAAAGATATTTTGATGCTAGTAGAGATTGTCGTTCTGTAGAAGAATTTCGTCATGGTCATCTGCTGCTGCGGTTATACTACCTAATTGATAGAATCAATTAAATAGTCATATATTAAGCATGTATATAACCATAGACTACTAAATAAACATAATGTTTTTCTATAAATAGTTTACCGATTAAAAGTATGGAAGATTATACAATTTTCAAATTATGGAAATTGTCACACTTAAAAGGATATTATATTTCTAATTAATATAGTAGCAAAAGTATCACTGTAGCAGTTACCGTATTGCAGACCTCTGGATGTTTATAACGATCAAGTATATTTCAAAGATATTTTGATGCTAGTAGAGATTGTCGTTCTGTAGAAGAATTTCGTCATGGCCATCTGCTGCTGATGTTATACTACCTATTTGATAGAATCAATTAAATAGTCATATATTAAGCATGTATATAACTATAGACTACTAAAAAACAGGAAGTTATTCTATAAATAGTTTACCGATTAAAAGTATGGAAGATTATACAATTTTCAAATTATGGAAATTGTCACACTTTAAAGGATATTATATTTCTTATTAATTTTATAGGAAGTGTATAACAGTAGCAGTTACCTTATTTCAAACCTCTGGAAGTTTATAATGATCAAGTATATTTCAAAAATATTTTGATGCTAGTAGAGATTGTCGTTCTGTAGAAGAATTTCATCATAGCCTTCTGCTGCTGCGGTTATACTACCTTATTGATAGAATCAATTAAATAGTCATATATTAAGCATGTATATAACCATAGACTACTAAATAAACATAATGTTTTTCTATAAATAGTTTACCGATTAAAAGTATGGAGGATTATACAATTTTCAAATGATTGAAATTGTCACACTTAAAAGGATATTTTATTTCTTATTAATTTTATAGGAAGTGTATAACTGTAGCAGTTACCTTATTTCAAACCTCTGGAAGTTTATAATGATCAAGTATATTTCAAAAATATTTTGATGCTAGTAGAGATTGTCGTTCTGTAGAAGAATTTCGTCATGGTCATCTGCTGCTGCGGTTATACTACCTAATTGATAGAATCAATTAAATAGTCATATATTAAGCATGTATATAACCATAGACTACTAAATAAACATAATGTTTTTCTATAAATAGTTTACCGATTAAAAGTATGGAGGATTATACAATTTTCAAATGATGGAAATTGTCACTTGTACAAAGATATTATATTTCTAATTAATTTTATAGCAAAAGTATCACTGTAGCAGTTACCTTATTTCAAACCTCTGGATGTTTATAATGATCAAGTATATTTCAAAGATATTTTGATGCTAGTAAAGATTGTCGTTCTGTAGAAGAATTTCGTCATGGCCATCTGCTGCTGATGTTATACTACCTATTTGATAGAATCAATTAAATAGTCATATATTAAGCATGTATATAGACTACTAAAAAACAGGAAGTTATTCTATAAATAGTTTACCGATTAAAAGTATGGAAGATTATACAATTTTCAAATTATGGAAATTGTCACACTTAAAAGGATATTATATTTCTTATTAATTTTATAGGAAGTGTATCACTGTAGCAGTTACCTTATTTCAAACCTCTGGATGTTTATAATGATCAAGTATATTTCAAAGATATTTTGATGCTAGTAAAGATTGTCATTCTATAGAAGATTTTCATCATGGCCTTCTGCTGCTGATGTTATACTACCTATTTGATAGAATCAATTAAATAGTCATATATTAAGCATATATATAACTATAGACTACAAAAAAAACAGAAAGTCTTTCTATAAAAAGTTTACCGATTAAAAGTATGGAGGATTATACAATTTTCAAATTATGGAAATTGTCACTTGTACAATGATATTATATTTCTTATTAATATAGTAGCAAAAGTATCACTGTAGCAGTTACCATATTGCAGACCTCTGGATGTTTATAACGATCAAGTATATTTCAAAGATATTTTGATGCTAGTAGAGATTGTCGTTCTGTAGAAGAATTTCATCATAGCCTTCTGCTGCTGCGGTTATACTACCTAATTGATAGAATCAATTAAATAGTCATATATTAAGCATGTATATAATCATAGACTACTAAATAAACATAATGCTTTTCTATAAATACTTTACCGATTAAAAGTATGGAGGATTATACAATTTTCAAATGATGGAAATTGTCACTTGTACAAAGATATTATATTTCTTAATAATTTTGTAGCAACAGTATCAATGTAGATTTTACCGTATTGCAGACCTCTGGATGTTTATAATGATCAAGTATATATCAAAGATATTTTGATGCTAGTAGAGATTGTCCTTCTGTAGAAGAATTTCATCATGGCCTTCTGCTGCTGATGTTATACTACCTAATTGATAGAATCAATTAAATAGTCATATATAAACCTTGTCTATAACCATAGACTACTAAATAAACAGAGAGTTTTTCTATAAATAGTTTACCGATTAAAAGTATGGAAGATTATACAATTTTCAAATTATGGAAATTGTCACACTTAAAAGGATATTATATTTCTTATTAATTTTATAGGAAGTGTATAACAGTAGCAGTTACCTTATTTCAAACCTCTGGAAGTTTATAATGATCAAGTATATTTCAAAAATATTTTGATGCTAGTAGAGATTGTCGTTCTGTAGAAGAATTTCATCATAGCCTTCTGCTGCTGCGGTTATACTACCTTATTGATAGAATCAATTAAATAGTCATATATTAACCTTGTCTATAACCATAGACTACTAAAAAAACAGAAAGATTTTCTAGAAATAATTTACCGATTAAAAGTATGGATAATTTTATAATTTTCAAATGATGGAAATTGTCACTTGTACAAGGATATTATATTTCTAATTAATTTTGTAGCAAAAGTATCACTGTAGCAGTTACCTTATTTCAAACCTCTGGATGTTTATAATGATCAAGTATATTTCAAAGATATTTTGATGCTAGTAAAGATTGTCATTCTATAGAAGATTTTCATCATGGCCTTCTGCTGCTGATGTTATACTACCTATTTGATAGAATCAGTTAAATAGTCATATATTAAGCATATATATAACTATAGACTACAAAAAAAACAGAAAGTCTTTCTATAAAAAGTTTACCGATTAAAAGTATGGAGGATTATACAATTTTCAAATTATGGAAATTGTCACTTGTACAAGGATATTATATTTCTTATTAATATAGTAGCAAAAGTATCACTGTAGCAGTTACCATATTGCAGACCTCTGGATGTTTATAATGATCAAGTATATTTCAAAGATATTTTGATGCTAGTAGAGATTGTCGTTCTGTAGAAGAATTTCATCATAGCCTTCCGCTGCTGCGGTTATACTACCTAATTGATAGAATCAATTAAATAGTCATATATTAAGCATGTATATAATCATAGACTACTAAATAAACATAATGCTTTTCTATAAATACTTTACCGATTAAAAGTATGGAGGATTATACAATTTTCAAATGATGGAAATTGTCACTTGTACAAAGATATTATATTTCTTAATAATTTTGTAGCAACAGTATCAATGTAGATTTTACCGTATTGCAGACCTCTGGATGTTTATAATGATCAAGTATATATCAAAGATATTTTGATGCTAGTAGAGATTATCCTTCTGTAGAAGAATTTCATCATGGCCTTCTGCTGCTGATGTTATACTACCTATTTGATACAATCAATTAAATAGTCATATATTAGGCATGTATATAACCATAGACTACTAAATAACAGAAAGTTTTTCTATAAATAGTTTACCGATTAAAAGTATGGATGATTATATTATTTTCAAATGATGGAAATTGTCACTTGTACAAGGATATTATATTTCTTATTAATATAGTAGCAAAAGTATCACTGTAGCAGTTACCGTATTGCAGACCTCTGGATGTTTATAACGATCAAGTATATTTCAAAGATATTTTGATGCTAGTAGAGATTGTCGTTCTGTAGAAGAATTTCGTCATGGCCATCTGCTGCTGATGTTATACTACCTATTTGATAGAATCAATTAAATAGTCATATATTAAGCATGTATATAACTATAGACTACTAAAAAACAGGAAGTTATTCTATAAATAGTTTACCGATTAAAAGTATGGAAGATTATACAATTTTCAAATTATGGAAATTGTCACACTTAAAAGGATATTATATTTCTTATTAATTTTATAGGAAGTGTATCACTGTAGCAGTTACCTTATTTCAAACCTCTGGATGTTTATAATGATCAAGTATATTTCAAAGATATTTTGATGCTAGTAAAGATTGTCATTCTATAGAAGATTTTCATCATGGCCTTCTGCTGCTGATGTTATACTACCTTTTTGATAGAATCAATTAAATAGTCATATATTAAGCATATATATAACTATAGACTACAAAAAAAACAGAAAGTCTTTCTATAAAAAGTTTACCGATTAAAAGTATGGAGGATTATACAATTTTCAAATTATGGAAATTGTCACTTGTACAATGATATTATATTTCTTATTAATATAGTAGCAAAAGTATCACTGTAGCAGTTACCATATTGCAGACCTCTGGATGTTTATAACGATCAAGTATATTTCAAAGATATTTTGATGCTAGTAGAGATTGTCGTTCTGTAGAAGAATTTCATCATAGCCTTCTGCTGCTGCGGTTATACTACCTAATTGATAGAATCAATTAAATAGTCATATATTAAGCATGTATATAGTCATAGACTACTAAATAAACATAATGCTTTTCTATAAATACTTTACCGATTAAAAGTATGGAGGATTATACAATTTTCAAATGATGGAAATTGTCACTTGTACAAAGATATTATATTTCTTAATAATTTTGTAGCAACAGTATCAATGTAGATTTTACCGTATTGCAGACCTCTGGATGTTTATAATGATCAAGTATATATCAAAGATATTTTGATGCTAGTAGAGATTGTCCTTCTGTAGAAGAATTTCATCATGGCCTTCTGCTGCTGATGTTATACTACCTAATTGATAGAATCAATTAAATAGTCATATATAAACCTTGTCTATAACCATAGACTACTAAATAAACAGAGAGTTTTTCTATAAATAGTTTACCGATTAAAAGTATGGAAGATTATACAATTTTCAAATTATGGAAATTGTCACACTTAAAAGGATATTATATTTCTAATTAATTTTGTAGCAAAATTATCGCTGTAGCTTTTACCATATTGCAGACCTCTGGATGTTTATAATGATCAAGTATATTTCAAAGATATTTTGATTCTAGTAGAGATTGTCGTTCTGTAGAAGAATTTCATCATGGCCTTCTGCTGCTGATGTTATACTACCTAATTGATAGAATCAATTAAATAGTCATATATTAAGCATATATATAACTATAGACTACAAAAAAAACAGAAAGTCTTTCTATAAAAAGTTTACCGATTAAAAGTATGGAGGATTATACAATTTTCAAATTATGGAAATTGTCACTTGTACAAGGATATTATATTTCTTATTAATATAGTAGCAAAAGTATCACTGTAGCAGTTACCATATTGCAGACCTCTGGATGTTTATAATGATCAAGTATATTTCAAAGATATTTTGATGCTAGTAGAGATTGTCGTTCTGTAGAAGAATTTCATCATAGCCTTCCGCTGCTGCGGTTATACTACCTAATTGATAGAATCAATTAAATAGTCATATATTAAGCATGTATATAATCATAGACTACTAAATAAACATAATGCTTTTCTATAAATACTTTACCGATTAAAAGTATGGAGGATTATACAATTTTCAAATGATGGAAATTGTCACTTGTACAAAGATATTATATTTCTTAATAATTTTGTAGCAACAGTATCAATGTAGATTTTACCGTATTGCAGACCTCTGGATGTTTATAATGATCAAGTATATATCAAAGATATTTTGATGCTAGTAGAGATTATCCTTCTGTAGAAGAATTTCATCATGGCCTTCTGCTGCTGATGTTATACTACCTATTTGATACAATCAATTAAATAGTCATATATTAGGCATGTATATAACCATAGACTACTAAATAACAGAAAGTTTTTCTATAAATAGTTTACCGATTAAAAGTATGGATGATTATATTATTTTCAAATGATGGAAATTGTCACTTGTACAAGGATATTATATTTCTTATTAATATAGTAGCAAAAGTATCACTGTAGCAGTTACCGTATTGCAGACCTCTGGATGTTTATAACGATCAAGTATATTTCAAAGATATTTTGATGCTAGTAGAGATTGTCGTTCTGTAGAAGAATTTCGTCATGGCCATCTGCTGCTGATGTTATACTACCTATTTGATAGAATCAATTAAATAGTCATATATTAAGCATGTATATAACTATAGACTACTAAAAAACAGGAAGTTATTCTATAAATAGTTTACCGATTAAAAGTATGGAAGATTATACAATTTTCAAATTATGGAAATTGTCACACTTAAAAGGATATTATATTTCTTATTAATTTTATAGGAAGTGTATCACTGTAGCAGTTACCTTATTTCAAACCTCTGGATGTTTATAATGATCAAGTATATTTCAAAGATATTTTGATGCTAGTAAAGATTGTCATTCTATAGAAGATTTTCATCATGGCCTTCTGCTGCTGATGTTATACTACCTTTTTGATAGAATCAATTAAATAGTCATATATTAAGCATATATATAACTATAGACTACAAAAAAAACAGAAAGTCTTTCTATAAAAAGTTTACCGATTAAAAGTATGGAGGATTATACAATTTTCAAATTATGGAAATTGTCACTTGTACAATGATATTATATTTCTTATTAATATAGTAGCAAAAGTATCACTGTAGCAGTTACCATATTGCAGACCTCTGGATGTTTATAACGATCAAGTATATTTCAAAGATATTTTGATGCTAGTAGAGATTGTCGTTCTGTAGAAGAATTTCATCATAGCCTTCTGCTGCTGCGGTTATACTACCTAATTGATAGAATCAATTAAATAGTCATATATTAAGCATGTATATAATCATAGACTACTAAATAAACATAATGCTTTTCTATAAATACTTTACCGATTAAAAGTATGGAGGATTATACAATTTTCAAATGATGGAAATTGTCACTTGTACAAAGATATTATATTTCTTAATAATTTTGTAGCAACAGTATCAATGTAGATTTTACCGTATTGCAGACCTCTGGATGTTTATAATGATCAAGTATATATCAAAGATATTTTGATGCTAGTAGAGATTGTCCTTCTGTAGAAGAATTTCATCATGGCCTTCTGCTGCTGATGTTATACTACCTAATTGATAGAATCAATTAAATAGTCATATATAAACCTTGTCTATAACCATAGACTACTAAATAAACAGAGAGTTTTTCTATAAATAGTTTACCGATTAAAAGTATGGAAGATTATACAATTTTCAAATTATGGAAATTGTCACACTTAAAAGGATATTATATTTCTTATTAATTTTATAGGAAGTGTATAACAGTAGCAGTTACCTTATTTCAAACCTCTGGAAGTTTATAATGATCAAGTATATTTCAAAAATATTTTGATGCTAGTAGAGATTGTCGTTCTGTAGAAGAATTTCATCATAGCCTTCTGCTGCTGCGGTTATACTACCTTATTGATAGAATCAATTAAATAGTCATATATTAACCTTGTCTATAACCATAGACTACTAAAAAAACAGAAAGATTTTCTAGAAATAATTTACCGATTAAAAGTATGGATAATTTTATAATTTTCAAATGATGGAAATTGTCACTTGTACAAGGATATTATATTTCTAATTAATTTTGTAGCAAAAGTATCACTGTAGCAGTTACCTTATTTCAAACCTCTGGATGTTTATAATGATCAAGTATATTTCAAAGATATTTTGATGCTAGTAAAGATTGTCATTCTATAGAAGATTTTCATCATGGCCTTCTGCTGCTGATGTTATACTACCTATTTGATAGAATCAGTTAAATAGTCATATATTAAGCATATATATAACTATAGACTACAAAAAAAACAGAAAGTCTTTCTATAAAAAGTTTACCGATTAAAAGTATGGAGGATTATACAATTTTCAAATTATGGAAATTGTCACTTGTACAAGGATATTATATTTCTTATTAATATAGTAGCAAAAGTATCACTGTAGCAGTTACCATATTGCAGACCTCTGGATGTTTATAATGATCAAGTATATTTCAAAGATATTTTGATGCTAGTAGAGATTGTCGTTCTGTAGAAGAATTTCATCATAGCCTTCCGCTGCTGTGGTTATACTACCTAATTGATAGAATCAATTAAATAGTCATATATTAAGCATGTATATAATCATAGACTACTAAATAAACATAATGCTTTTCTATAAATACTTTACCGATTAAAAGTATGGAGGATTATACAATTTTCAAATGATGGAAATTGTCACTTGTACAAAGATATTATATTTCTTAATAATTTTGTAGCAACAGTATCAATGTAGATTTTACCGTATTGCAGACCTCTGGATGTTTATAATGATCAAGTATATATCAAAGATATTTTGATGCTAGTAGAGATTATCCTTCTGTAGAAGAATTTCATCATGGCCTTCTGCTGCTGATGTTATACTACCTATTTGATACAATCAATTAAATAGTCATATATTAGGCATGTATATAACCATAGACTACTAAATAACAGAAAGTTTTTCTATAAATAGTTTACCGATTAAAAGTATGGATGATTATATTATTTTCAAATGATGGAAATTGTCACTTGTACAAGGATATTATATTTCTTATTAATATAGTAGCAAAAGTATCACTGTAGCAGTTACCGTATTGCAGACCTCTGGATGTTTATAACGATCAAGTATATTTCAAAGATATTTTGATGCTAGTAGAGATTGTCGTTCTGTAGAAGAATTTCGTCATGGCCATCTGCTGCTGATGTTATACTACCTATTTGATAGAATCAATTAAATAGTCATATATTAAGCATGTATATAACTATAGACTACTAAAAAACAGGAAGTTATTCTATAAATAGTTTACCGATTAAAAGTATGGAAGATTATACAATTTTCAAATTATGGAAATTGTCACACTTAAAAGGATATTATATTTCTTATTAATTTTATAGGAAGTGTATCACTGTAGCAGTTACCTTATTTCAAACCTCTGGATGTTTATAATGATCAAGTATATTTCAAAGATATTTTGATGCTAGTAAAGATTGTCATTCTATAGAAGATTTTCATCATGGCCTTCTGCTGCTGATGTTATACTACCTTTTTGATAGAATCAATTAAATAGTCATATATTAAGCATATATATAACTATAGACTACAAAAAAAACAGAAAGTCTTTCTATAAAAAGTTTACCGATTAAAAGTATGGAGGATTATACAATTTTCAAATTATGGAAATTGTCACTTGTACAATGATATTATATTTCTTATTAATATAGTAGCAAAAGTATCACTGTAGCAGTTACCATATTGCAGACCTCTGGATGTTTATAACGATCAAGTATATTTCAAAGATATTTTGATGCTAGTAGAGATTGTCGTTCTGTAGAAGAATTTCATCATAGCCTTCTGCTGCTGCGGTTATACTACCTAATTGATAGAATCAATTAAATAGTCATATATTAAGCATGTATATAGTCATAGACTACTAAATAAACATAATGCTTTTCTATAAATACTTTACCGATTAAAAGTATGGAGGATTATACAATTTTCAAATGATGGAAATTGTCACTTGTACAAAGATATTATATTTCTTAATAATTTTGTAGCAACAGTATCAATGTAGATTTTACCGTATTGCAGACCTCTGGATGTTTATAATGATCAAGTATATATCAAAGATATTTTGATGCTAGTAGAGATTGTCCTTCTGTAGAAGAATTTCATCATGGCCTTCTGCTGCTGATGTTATACTACCTAATTGATAGAATCAATTAAATAGTCATATATAAACCTTGTCTATAACCATAGACTACTAAATAAACAGAGAGTTTTTCTATAAATAGTTTACCGATTAAAAGTATGGAAGATTATACAATTTTCAAATTATGGAAATTGTCACACTTAAAAGGATATTATATTTCTAATTAATTTTGTAGCAAAATTATCGCTGTAGCTTTTACCATATTGCAGACCTCTGGATGTTTATAATGATCAAGTATATTTCAAAGATATTTTGATTCTAGTAGAGATTGTCGTTCTGTAGAAGAATTTCATCATGGCCTTCTGCTGCTGATGTTATACTACCTAATTGATAGAATCAATTAAATAGTCATATATTAAGCATATATATAACTATAGACTACAAAAAAAACAGAAAGTCTTTCTATAAAAAGTTTACCGATTAAAAGTATGGAGGATTATACAATTTTCAAATTATGGAAATTGTCACTTGTACAAGGATATTATATTTCTTATTAATATAGTAGCAAAAGTATCACTGTAGCAGTTACCATATTGCAGACCTCTGGATGTTTATAATGATCAAGTATATTTCAAAGATATTTTGATGCTAGTAGAGATTGTCGTTCTGTAGAAGAATTTCATCATAGCCTTCCGCTGCTGCGGTTATACTACCTAATTGATAGAATCAATTAAATAGTCATATATTAAGCATGTATATAATCATAGACTACTAAATAAACATAATGCTTTTCTATAAATACTTTACCGATTAAAAGTATGGAGGATTATACAATTTTCAAATGATGGAAATTGTCACTTGTACAAAGATATTATATTTCTTAATAATTTTGTAGCAACAGTATCAATGTAGATTTTACCGTATTGCAGACCTCTGGATGTTTATAATGATCAAGTATATATCAAAGATATTTTGATGCTAGTAGAGATTATCCTTCTGTAGAAGAATTTCATCATGGCCTTCTGCTGCTGATGTTATACTACCTATTTGATACAATCAATTAAATAGTCATATATTAGGCATGTATATAACCATAGACTACTAAATAACAGAAAGTTTTTCTATAAATAGTTTACCGATTAAAAGTATGGATGATTATATTATTTTCAAATGATGGAAATTGTCACTTGTACAAGGATATTATATTTCTTATTAATATAGTAGCAAAAGTATCACTGTAGCAGTTACCGTATTGCAGACCTCTGGATGTTTATAACGATCAAGTATATTTCAAAGATATTTTGATGCTAGTAGAGATTGTCGTTCTGTAGAAGAATTTCGTCATGGCCATCTGCTGCTGATGTTATACTACCTATTTGATAGAATCAATTAAATAGTCATATATTAAGCATGTATATAACTATAGACTACTAAAAAACAGGAAGTTATTCTATAAATAGTTTACCGATTAAAAGTATGGAAGATTATACAATTTTCAAATTATGGAAATTGTCACACTTAAAAGGATATTATATTTCTTATTAATTTTATAGGAAGTGTATCACTGTAGCAGTTACCTTATTTCAAACCTCTGGATGTTTATAATGATCAAGTATATTTCAAAGATATTTTGATGCTAGTAAAGATTGTCATTCTATAGAAGATTTTCATCATGGCCTTCTGCTGCTGATGTTATACTACCTTTTTGATAGAATCAATTAAATAGTCATATATTAAGCATATATATAACTATAGACTACAAAAAAAACAGAAAGTCTTTCTATAAAAAGTTTACCGATTAAAAGTATGGAGGATTATACAATTTTCAAATTATGGAAATTGTCACTTGTACAATGATATTATATTTCTTATTAATATAGTAGCAAAAGTATCACTGTAGCAGTTACCATATTGCAGACCTCTGGATGTTTATAACGATCAAGTATATTTCAAAGATATTTTGATGCTAGTAGAGATTGTCGTTCTGTAGAAGAATTTCATCATAGCCTTCTGCTGCTGCGGTTATACTACCTAATTGATAGAATCAATTAAATAGTCATATATTAAGCATGTATATAGTCATAGACTACTAAATAAACATAATGCTTTTCTATAAATACTTTACCGATTAAAAGTATGGAGGATTATACAATTTTCAAATGATGGAAATTGTCACTTGTACAAAGATATTATATTTCTTAATAATTTTGTAGCAACAGTATCAATGTAGATTTTACCGTATTGCAGACCTCTGGATGTTTATAATGATCAAGTATATATCAAAGATATTTTGATGCTAGTAGAGATTGTCCTTCTGTAGAAGAATTTCATCATGGCCTTCTGCTGCTGATGTTATACTACCTAATTGATAGAATCAATTAAATAGTCATATATAAACCTTGTCTATAACCATAGACTACTAAATAAACAGAGAGTTTTTCTATAAATAGTTTACCGATTAAAAGTATGGAAGATTATACAATTTTCAAATTATGGAAATTGTCACACTTAAAAGGATATTATATTTCTAATTAATTTTGTAGCAAAATTATCGCTGTAGCTTTTACCATATTGCAGACCTCTGGATGTTTATAATGATCAAGTATATTTCAAAGATATTTTGATTCTAGTAGAGATTGTCGTTCTGTAGAAGAATTTCATCATGGCCTTCTGCTGCTGATGTTATACTACCTAATTGATAGAATCAATTAAATAGTCATATATTAAGCATATATATAACTATAGACTACAAAAAAAACAGAAAGTCTTTCTATAAAAAGTTTACCGATTAAAAGTATGGAGGATTATACAATTTTCAAATTATGGAAATTGTCACTTGTACAAGGATATTATATTTCTTATTAATATAGTAGCAAAAGTATCACTGTAGCAGTTACCATATTGCAGACCTCTGGATGTTTATAATGATCAAGTATATTTCAAAGATATTTTGATGCTAGTAGAGATTGTCGTTCTGTAGAAGAATTTCATCATAGCCTTCCGCTGCTGCGGTTATACTACCTAATTGATAGAATCAATTAAATAGTCATATATTAAGCATGTATATAATCATAGACTACTAAATAAACATAATGCTTTTCTATAAATACTTTACCGATTAAAAGTATGGAGGATTATACAATTTTCAAATGATGGAAATTGTCACTTGTACAAAGATATTATATTTCTTAATAATTTTGTAGCAACAGTATCAATGTAGATTTTACCGTATTGCAGACCTCTGGATGTTTATAATGATCAAGTATATATCAAAGATATTTTGATGCTAGTAGAGATTATCCTTCTGTAGAAGAATTTCATCATGGCCTTCTGCTGCTGATGTTATACTACCTATTTGATACAATCAATTAAATAGTCATATATTAGGCATGTATATAACCATAGACTACTAAATAACAGAAAGTTTTTCTATAAATAGTTTACCGATTAAAAGTATGGATGATTATATTATTTTCAAATGATGGAAATTGTCACTTGTACAAGGATATTATATTTCTTATTAATATAGTAGCAAAAGTATCACTGTAGCAGTTACCGTATTGCAGACCTCTGGATGTTTATAACGATCAAGTATATTTCAAAGATATTTTGATGCTAGTAGAGATTGTCGTTCTGTAGAAGAATTTCGTCATGGCCATCTGCTGCTGATGTTATACTACCTATTTGATAGAATCAATTAAATAGTCATATATTAAGCATGTATATAACTATAGACTACTAAAAAACAGGAAGTTATTCTATAAATAGTTTACCGATTAAAAGTATGGAAGATTATACAATTTTCAAATTATGGAAATTGTCACACTTAAAAGGATATTATATTTCTTATTAATTTTATAGGAAGTGTATCACTGTAGCAGTTACCTTATTTCAAACCTCTGGATGTTTATAATGATCAAGTATATTTCAAAGATATTTTGATGCTAGTAAAGATTGTCATTCTATAGAAGATTTTCATCATGGCCTTCTGCTGCTGATGTTATACTACCTTTTTGATAGAATCAATTAAATAGTCATATATTAAGCATATATATAACTATAGACTACAAAAAAAACAGAAAGTCTTTCTATAAAAAGTTTACCGATTAAAAGTATGGAGGATTATACAATTTTCAAATTATGGAAATTGTCACTTGTACAATGATATTATATTTCTTATTAATATAGTAGCAAAAGTATCACTGTAGCAGTTACCATATTGCAGACCTCTGGATGTTTATAACGATCAAGTATATTTCAAAGATATTTTGATGCTAGTAGAGATTGTCGTTCTGTAGAAGAATTTCATCATAGCCTTCTGCTGCTGCGGTTATACTACCTAATTGATAGAATCAATTAAATAGTCATATATTAAGCATGTATATAGTCATAGACTACTAAATAAACATAATGCTTTTCTATAAATACTTTACCGATTAAAAGTATGGAGGATTATACAATTTTCAAATGATGGAAATTGTCACTTGTACAAAGATATTATATTTCTTAATAATTTTGTAGCAACAGTATCAATGTAGATTTTACCGTATTGCAGACCTCTGGATGTTTATAATGATCAAGTATATATCAAAGATATTTTGATGCTAGTAGAGATTGTCCTTCTGTAGAAGAATTTCATCATGGCCTTCTGCTGCTGATGTTATACTACCTAATTGATAGAATCAATTAAATAGTCATATATAAACCTTGTCTATAACCATAGACTACTAAATAAACAGAGAGTTTTTCTATAAATAGTTTACCGATTAAAAGTATGGAAGATTATACAATTTTCAAATTATGGAAATTGTCACACTTAAAAGGATATTATATTTCTAATTAATTTTGTAGCAAAATTATCGCTGTAGCTTTTACCATATTGCAGACCTCTGGATGTTTATAATGATCAAGTATATTTCAAAGATATTTTGATTCTAGTAGAGATTGTCGTTCTGTAGAAGAATTTCATCATGGCCTTCTGCTGCTGATGTTATACTACCTAATTGATAGAATCAATTAAATAGTCATATATTAAGCATATATATAACTATAGACTACAAAAAAAACAGAAAGTCTTTCTATAAAAAGTTTACCGATTAAAAGTATGGAGGATTATACAATTTTCAAATTATGGAAATTGTCACTTGTACAAGGATATTATATTTCTTATTAATATAGTAGCAAAAGTATCACTGTAGCAGTTACCATATTGCAGACCTCTGGATGTTTATAATGATCAAGTATATTTCAAAGATATTTTGATGCTAGTAGAGATTGTCGTTCTGTAGAAGAATTTCATCATAGCCTTCCGCTGCTGCGGTTATACTACCTAATTGATAGAATCAATTAAATAGTCATATATTAAGCATGTATATAATCATAGACTACTAAATAAACATAATGCTTTTCTATAAATACTTTACCGATTAAAAGTATGGAGGATTATACAATTTTCAAATGATGGAAATTGTCACTTGTACAAAGATATTATATTTCTTAATAATTTTGTAGCAACAGTATCAATGTAGATTTTACCGTATTGCAGACCTCTGGATGTTTATAATGATCAAGTATATATCAAAGATATTTTGATGCTAGTAGAGATTGTCGTTCTGTAGAAGAATTTCGTCATGGTCATCTGCTGCTGCGGTTATACTACCTAATTGATAGAATCAATTAAATAGTCATATATTAAGCATGTATATAACCATAGACTACTAAATAAACATAATGTTTTTCTATAAATAGTTTACCGATTAAAAGTATGGAAGATTATACAATTTTCAAATTATGGAAATTGTCACACTTAAAAGGATATTATATTTCTAATTAATATAGTAGCAAAAGTATCACTGTAGCAGTTACCGTATTGCAGACCTCTGGATGTTTATAACGATCAAGTATATTTCAAAGATATTTTGATGCTAGTAGAGATTGTCGTTCTGTAGAAGAATTTCGTCATGGCCATCTGCTGCTGATGTTATACTACCTATTTGATAGAATCAATTAAATAGTCATATATTAAGCATGTATATAACTATAGACTACTAAAAAACAGGAAGTTATTCTATAAATAGTTTACCGATTAAAAGTATGGAAGATTATACAATTTTCAAATTATGGAAATTGTCACACTTTAAAGGATATTATATTTCTTATTAATTTTATAGGAAGTGTATAACAGTAGCAGTTACCTTATTTCAAACCTCTGGAAGTTTATAATGATCAAGTATATTTCAAAAATATTTTGATGCTAGTAGAGATTGTCGTTCTGTAGAAGAATTTCATCATAGCCTTCTGCTGCTGCGGTTATACTACCTTATTGATAGAATCAATTAAATAGTCATATATTAACCTTGTCTATAACCATAGACTACTAAATAAACAGAAAGTTTTTCTATAAATAGTTTACCGATTAAAAGTATGGAGGATTATACAATTTTCAAATTATGGAAATTGTCACTTGTACAAGGATATTATATTTCTTATTAATATAGTAGCAAAATTATCACTGTAGCAGTTACCCTATTGCAGACCTCTGGATGTTTATAAGGATCAAGTATATTTCAAAGATATTTTGATGCTAGTAGAGATTGTCGTTCTGTAGAAGAATTTCGTCATGGCTATCTGCTGCTGATGTTATACTACCTAATTGATAGAATCAATTAAATAGTCATATATTAAGCATGTATATAACCATAGACTACTAAAAAACAGGATGTTTTTCTATAAATAGTTTACCGATTAAAAGTATGGAAGATTATACAATTTTCAAATGATGGAAATTGTCACTTGTACAAAGATATTATATTTCTAATTAATTTTATAGCAAAAGTATCACTGTAGCAGTTACCTTATTTCAAACCTCTGGATGTTTATAATGATCGAGTATATTTCAAAGATATTTTGATGCTAGTAAAGATTGTCATTCTATAGAAGATTTTCATTATGACCTTCTGCTGCTGATGTTATACTACCTATTTGATAGAATCAATTAAATAGTCATATATTAAGCATATATATAACTATAGACTACAAAAAAAACAGAAAGTCTTTCTATAAAAAGTTTACCGATTAAAAGTATGGAAGATTATACAATTTTCAAATTATGGAAATTGTCACACTTAAAAGGATATTATATTTCTAATTAATTTTGTAGCAAAATTATCGCTGTAGCTTTTACCATATTGCAGACCTCTGGATGTTTATAATGATCAAGTATATTTCAAAGATATTTTGATTCTAGTAGAGATTGTCGTTCTGTAGAAGAATTTCATCATGGCCTTCTGCTGCTGATGTTATACTACCTATTTGATATAATCAATTAAATAGTCATATATTAAGCATGTATATAACCATAGACTACTAAATAACAGAAAGTTTTTCTATAAATAGTTTACCGATTAAAAGTATGGATGATTATATTATTTTCATATGATGGAAATTGTCACTTGTACAAGGATATTATATTTCTTATTAATATAGTAGCAAAAGTATCACTGTAGCAGTTACCGTATTGCAGACCTCTGGATGTTTATAACGATCAAGTATATTTCAAAGATATTTTGATGCTAGTAGAGATTGTCGTTCTGTAGAAGAATTTCATTATGGCTTTCTGCTGCTGATGTTATACTACCTAATTGGTAGAATCAATGAAATAGTCATATATTAAGCATGTCTATAACCATAGACTACTAAAAAAACAGAAAGTTTTTCTAGAAATAATTTACCGATTAAATGTATGGAGGATAATACAATTTTCAAATTATGGAAATTGTCACACTTAAAAGGATATTATATTTCTTATTAATTTTGTAGGAAAAGTATCACTGTAGAAGTTACCGTATTGCAGACCTCTGGATGTTTATAATGATCAAGTATATTTCAAAAATGTTTTGATGCTAGTAGAGATTGTCATTCTGTAGAAGAATTTCATTATGGCCTTCTGCTGCTGATGTTATACTACCTATTTGATAGAATCAATTAAAAAGTCATATATTAATCATGTATATAACCATAGACTACGAAAAAACAGAATGTTTTTCTATAAATAGTTTACCGATTAAAAGTATGGAGGATTATACAATTTTCAAATTATGGAAATTGTCACTTGTACAAGGATATTATATTTCTTATTAATATAGTAGCAAAATTATCACTGTAGCTTTTACCATATTGCAGACCTCTGGATGTTTATAATGATCAAGTATATTTCAAAGATATTTTGATTCTAGTAGAGATTGTCGTTCTGTAGAAGAATTTCATCATGGCCTTCTGCTGCTGATGTTATACTACCTATTTGATATAATCAATTAAATAGTCATATATTAAGCATGTATATAACCATAGACTACTAAATAACAGAAAGTTTTTCTATAAATAGTTTACCGATTAAAAGTATGGATGATTAGATAATTTTCAAATGATGGAAATTGTCACTTGTACAAGGATATTATATTTCTTATTAATTTTGTAGCAAAATTATCACTGTAGCAGTTACCCTATTGCAGACCTCTGGATGTTTATAAGGATCAAGTATATTTCAAAGATATTTTGATGCTAGTAGAGATTGTCGTTCTGTAGAAGAATTTCGTCATGGCTATCTGCTGCTGATGTTATACTACCTATTTGATAGAATCAATTAAATAGTCATATATTAAGCATGTATATAACCATAGACTACTAAAAAACAGGAAGTTTTTCTATAAATAGTTTACCGATTAAAAGTATGGAAGATTATACAATTTTCAAATTATGGAAATTGTCACACTTAAAAGGATATTTTATTTCTTATTAATTTTATAGGAAGTGTATAACTGTAGCAGTTACCTTATTTCAAACCTCTGGATGTTTATAATGATCAAGTATATTTCAAAGATATTTTGATGCTAGTAGAGATTGTCGTTCTGTAGAAGAATTTCGTCATGGTCATCTGCTGATGCGGTTATACTACCTAATTGATAGAATCAATTAAATAGTCATATATTAAGCATGTATATAACCATAGACTACTAAATAAACATAATGTTTTTCTATAAATAGTTTACCGATTAAAAGTATGGAAGATTATACAATTTTCAAATTATGGAAATTGTCACACTTAAAAGGATATTATATTTCTAATTAATATAGTAGCAAAAGTATCACTGTAGCAGTTACCGTATTGCAGACCTCTGGATGTTTATAACGATCAAGTATATTTCAAAGATATTTTGATGCTAGTAGAGATTGTCGTTCTGTAGAAGAATTTCGTCATGGCCATCTGCTGCTGATGTTATACTACCTATTTGATAGAATCAATTAAATAGTCATATATTAAGCATGTATATAACTATAGACTACTAAAAAACAGGAAGTTATTCTATAAATAGTTTACCGATTAAAAGTATGGAAGATTATACAATTTTCAAATTATGGAAATTGTCACACTTTAAAGGATATTATATTTCTTATTAATTTTATAGGAAGTGTATAACAGTAGCAGTTACCTTATTTCAAACCTCTGGAAGTTTATAATGATCAAGTATATTTCAAAAATATTTTGATGCTAGTAGAGATTGTCGTTCTGTAGAAGAATTTCATCATAGCCTTCTGCTGCTGCGGTTATACTACCTTATTGATAGAATCAATTAAATAGTCATATATTAAGCATGTATATAACCATAGACTACTAAATAAACATAATGTTTTTCTATAAATAGTTTACCGATTAAAAGTATGGAGGATTATACAATTTTCAAATGATGGAAATTGTCACACTTAAAAGGATATTTTATTTCTTATTAATTTTATAGGAAGTGTATAACTGTAGCAGTTACCTTATTTCAAACCTCTGGAAGTTTATAATGATCAAGTATATTTCAAAAATATTTTGATGCTAGTAGAGATTGTCATTCTGTAGAAGAATTTTATCATAGCCTTCTGCTGCTGCGGTTATACTACCTTATTGATAGAATCAATTAAATAGTCATATATTAACCTTGTCTATAACCATAGACTACTAAATAAACAGAAAGTTTTTCTATAAATAGTTAACCGATTAAAAGTATGGAGGATTATACAATTTTCAAATTATGGAAATTGTCACTTGTACAAGGATATTATATTTCTTATTAATATAGTAGCAAAATTATCACTGTAGCTTTTACCATATTGCAGACCTCTGGATGTTTATAATGATCAAGTATATTTCAAAGATATTTTGATGCTAGTAGAGATTGTCGTTCTGTAGAAGAATTTCGTCATGGTCATCTGCTGCTGCGGTTATACTACCTATTTGATAGAATCAATTAAATAGTCATATATTAAGCATATATATATAACTATAGACTACAAAAAAAACAGAAAGTCTTTCTATAAAAAGTTTACCGATTAAAAGTATGGAAGATTATACAATTTTCAAATTATGGAAATTGTCACACTTAAAAGGATATTATATTTCTAATTAATTTTGTAGCAAAATTATCGCTGTAGCTTTTACCATATTGCAGACCTCTGGATGTTTATAATGATCAAGTATATTTCAAAGATATTTTGATTCTAGTAGAGATTGTCGTTCTGTAGAAGAATTTCATCATGGCCTTCTGCTGCTGATGTTATACTACCTATTTGATATAATCAATTAAATAGTCATATATTAAGCATGTATATAACCATAGACTACTAAATAACAGAAAGTTTTTCTATAAATAGTTTACCGATTAAAAGTATGGATGATTATATTATTTTCATATGATGGAAATTGTCACTTGTACAAGGATATTATATTTCTTATTAATATAGTAGCAAAAGTATCACTGTAGCAGTTACCGTATTGCAGACCTCTGGATGTTTATAACGATCAAGTATATTTCAAAGATATTTTGATGCTAGTAGAGATTGTCGTTCTGTAGAAGAATTTCATTATGGCTTTCTGCTGCTGATGTTATACTACCTAATTGGTAGAATCAATGAAATAGTCATAGATTAAGCATGTCTATAACCATAGACTACTAAAAAAACAGAAAGTTTTTCTAGAAATAATTTACCGATTAAATGTATGGAGGATAATACAATTTTCAAATTATGGAAATTGTCACACTTAAAAGGATATCTTATTTCTAATTAATATAGTAGCAAAAGTATCACTGTAGCAGTTACCTTATTTCAAACCTCTGGATGTTTATAATGATCAAGTATATTTCAAAAATATTTTGATGCTAGTAGAAATTGTCGTTCTGTAGAAGAATTTCATCATGGCCTTCACTACTGATGTTATACTACCTAATTGATAGAATGAATTAAATAGTCATATATTTAGCATTTATATAACCATAGACTACTAAAAATAAAGAAAGTTTTTCTAGAAATAATTTACCGATTAAATGTATGGAGGATTATACAATTTTCAAATTATGGAAATTGTCACACTTAAAAGGATATTTTATTTCTTATTAATTTTATAGGAAGTGTATAACTGTAGCAGTTACCTTATTTCAAACCTCCGGATGTTTATAATGATCAAGTATATATCAAAAATGTTTTGATGCTAGTAGAAATTGTCGTTCTGTAGAAGAATTTCATCATGGCCTTCAATACTGATGTTATACTACCTAATTGATAGAATGAATTAAATAGTCATATATTTAGCATTTATATAACCATAGACTACTAAAAAAACAGAAAGATTTCCTAGAAATAATTTACCGATTAAAAGTATGGATAATTTTATAATTTTCAAATGATGGAAATTGTCACTTGAACAAGGATATTATATTTCTTATTAATTTTGTAGGAAAAGTATCACTGTAGAAGTTACCGTATTGCAGACCTCTGGATGTTTATAATGATCAAGTATATTTCAAAAATGTTTTGATGCTAGTAGAGATTGTCGTTCTGTAGAAGAATTTCATTATGGCCTTCTGCTGCTGATGTTATACTACCTATTTGATAGAATCAATTAAAAAGTCATATATTAATCATGTATATAACCATAGACTACGAAAAAACAGAAAGTTTTTCTATAAATAGTTTACCGATAAAAGTATGGAAGATTATACAATTTTCAAATTATTGAAATTGTCACACTTATAAGGATATTATATTTCTTATTAATTTTGTAGGAAAAGTATCACTGTAGTAGTTACCGTATTGCAGACCTCTGGATGTTTATAATGATCAAGTATATTTCAAAAATGTTTTGATGCTAGTAGAGATTGTCGTTCTGTAGAAGAATTTCATTATGGCCTTCTGCTGCTGATGTTATACTACCTAATTGGTAGAATCAATGAAATAGTCATATATTAAGCATGTCTATAACCATAGACTACTAAAAATAAAGAAAGTTTTTCTAGAAATAATTTACCGATTAAATGTATGGAGGATTATACAATTTTCAAATTATGGAAATTGTCACACTTAAAAGGATATTTTATTTCTTATTAATTTTATAGGAAGTGTATAACTGTAGCAGTTACCTTATTTAAAACCTCCGGATGTTTATAATGATCAAGTATATATCAAAAATGTTTTGATGCTAGTAGAGATTGTCGTTCTGTAGAAGAATTTCATTATGGCTTTCTGCTGCTGATGTTATACTACCTATTTGATAGAATCAATTAAATAGTCATATATTTAGTATGTATATAACCATAGACTACTAAAAAAACAGAAAGATTTCCTAGAAATAATTTACCGATTAAAAGTATGGATAATTTTATAATTTTCAAATGATGGAAATTGTCACTTGTACAAGGATATTATATTTCTAATTAATTTTGTAGCAAAAGTATCACTGTAGCAGTTACCTTATTTCAAACCTCTGGATGTTTATAATGATCAAGTATATTTCAAAGATATTTTGATGCTAGTAGAGATTGTCGTTCTGTAGGAGAATTTCATCATGGCCTTCTGCTACTGATGTTATACTACCTAATTGATAGAATCAATTAAATAGTCATATATTAAGCATGTATATAACCATAGAATACTAAAAAAACAGAAAGATTTCCTAGAAATAATTTACCGATTAAAAGTATGGAGGATTATACAATTTTCAAATTATGGAAATTGTCACTTGTACAAGGATATTATATTTCTTATTAATATAGTAGCAAAAGTATCAATGTAGATTTTACCGTATTGCAGACCTCTGGATGTTTATAATGATCAAGTATATATCAAAGATATTTTGATGCTAGTAGAGATTGTCCTTCTGTAGAAGAATTTCATCATGGCCTTCTGCTGCTGATGTTATACTACCTAATTGATAGAATCAATTAAATAGTCATATATAAACCTTGTCTATAACCATAGACTACAAAATAAACAGAGAGTTTTTCTATAAATAGTTTACCGATTAAAAGTATGGAGGATTATACAATTTTCAAATGATGGAAATTGTCACTTGTACAAAGATATTATATTTCTAATTAATTTTATAGCAAAAGTATCACTGTAGCAGTTACCTTATTTCAAACCTCTGGATGTTTATAATGATCAAGTATATTTCAAAGATATTTTGATGCTAGTAAAGATTGTCATTCTATAGAAGATTTTCATCATGACCTTCTGCTGCTGATGTTATACTACCTATTTGATAGAATCAATTAAATAGTCATATATTAAGCATATATATATAACTATAGACTACAAAAAAAACAGAAAGTCTTTCTATAAAAAGTTTACCGATTAAAAGTATGGAAGATTATACAATTTTCAAATTATGGAAATTGTCACACTTAAAAGGATATTATATTTCTAATTAATTTTGTAGCAAAATTATCGCTGTAGCTTTTACCATATTGCAGACCTCTGGATGTTTATAATGATCAAGTATATTTCAAAGATATTTTGATTCTAGTAGAGATTGTCGTTCTGTAGAAGAATTTCATCATGGCCTTCTGCTGCTGATGTTATACTACCTTTTTGATATAATCAATTAAATAGTCATATATTAAGCATGTATATAACCATAGACTACTAAATAACAGAAAGTTTTTCTATAAATAGTTTACCGATTAAAAGTATGGATGATTATATTATTTTCATATGATGGAAATTGTCACTTGTACAAGGATATTATATTTCTTATTAATATAGTAGCAAAAGTATCACTGTAGCAGTTACCGTATTGCAGACCTCTGGATGTTTATAACGATCAAGTATATTTCAAAGATATTTTGATGCTAGTAGAGATTGTCGTACTGTAGAAGAATTTCATTATGGCTTTCTGCTGCTGATGTTATACTACCTAATTGGTAGAATCAATGAAATAGTCATATATTAAGCATGTCTATAACCATAGACTACTAAAAAAACAGAAAGTTTTTCTAGAAATAATTTACCGATTAAATGTATGGAGGATAATACAATTTTCAAATTATGGAAATTGTCACACTTAAAAGGATATTTTATTTCTTATTAATTTTAAAGGAAGTGTATAACTGTAGCAGTTACCTTATTTCAAACCTCTGGATGTTTATAATGATCAAGTATATTTCAAAAATATTTTGATGCTAGTAGAAATTGTCGTTCTGTAGAAGAATTTCATCATGGCCTTCACTACTGATGTTATACTACCTAATTGATAGAATGAATTAAATAGTCATATATTTAGCATTTATATAACCATAGACTACTAAAAATAAAGAAAGTTTTTCTAGAAATAATTTACCGATTAAATGTATGGAGGATTATACAATTTTCAAATTATGGAAATTGTCACACTTAAAAGGATATTTTATTTCTTATTAATTTTATAGGAAGTGTATAACTGTAGCAGTTACCTTATTTCAAACCTCCGGATGTTTATAATGATCAAGTATATATCAAAAATGTTTTGATGCTAGTAGAAATTGTCGTTCTGTAGAAGAATTTCATCATGGCCTTCAATACTGATGTTATACTACCTAATTGATAGAATGAATTAAATAGTCATATATTTAGCATTTATATAACCATAGACTACTAAAAAAACAGAAAGATTTCCTAGAAATAATTTACCGATTAAAAGTATGGATAATTTTATAATTTTCAAATGATGGAAATTGTCACTTGAACAAGGATATTATATTTCTTATTAATTTTGTAGGAAAAGTATCACTGTAGAAGTTACCGTATTGCAGACCTCTGGATGTTTATAATGATCAAGTATATTTCAAAAATGTTTTGATGCTAGTAGAGATTGTCGTTCTGTAGAAGAATTTCATTATGGCCTTCTGCTGCTGATGTTATACTACCTATTTGATAGAATCAATTAAAAAGTCATATATTAATCATGTATATAACCATAGACTACGAAAAAACAGAAAGTTTTTCTATAAATAGTTTACCGATAAAAGTATGGAAGATTATACAATTTTCAAATTATTGAAATTGTCACACTTATAAGGATATTATATTTCTTATTAATTTTGTAGGAAAAGTATCACTGTAGTAGTTACCGTATTGCAGACCTCTGGATGTTTATAATGATCAAGTATATTTCAAAAATGTTTTGATGCTAGTAGAGATTGTCGTTCTGTAGAAGAATTTCATTATGGCCTTCTGCTGCTGATGTTATACTACCTAATTGGTAGAATCAATGAAATAGTCATATATTAAGCATGTCTATAACCATAGACTACTAAAAATAAAGAAAGTTTTTCTAGAAATAATTTACCGATTAAATGTATGGAGGATTATACAATTTTCAAATTATGGAAATTGTCACACTTAAAAGGATATTTTATTTCTTATTAATTTTATAGGAAGTGTATAACTGTAGCAGTTACCTTATTTAAAACCTCCGGATGTTTATAATGATCAAGTATATATCAAAAATGTTTTGATGCTAGTAGAGATTGTCGTTCTGTAGAAGAATTTCATTATGGCTTTCTGCTGCTGATGTTATACTACCTATTTGATAGAATCAATTAAATAGTCATATATTTAGTATGTATATAACCATAGACTACTAAAAAAACAGAAAGATTTCCTAGAAATAATTTACCGATTAAAAGTATGGATAATTTTATAATTTTCAAATGATGGAAATTGTCACTTGTACAAGGATATTATATTTCTAATTAATTTTGTAGCAAAAGTATCACTGTAGCAGTTACCTTATTTCAAACCTCTGGATGTTTATAATGATCAAGTATATTTCAAAGATATTTTGATGCTAGTAGAGATTGTCGTTCTGTAGGAGAATTTCATCATGGCCTTCTGTTACTGATGTTATACTACCTAATTGATAGAATCAATTAAATAGTCATATATTAAGCATGTATATAACCATAGAATACTAAAAAAACAGAAAGATTTCCTAGAAATAATTTACCGATTAAAAGTATGGAGGATTATACAATTTTCAAATTATGGAAATTGTCACTTGTACAAGGATATTATATTTCTTATTAATATAGTAGCAAAAGTATCAATGTAGATTTTACCGTATTGCAGACCTCTGGATGTTTATAATGATCAAGTATATATCAAAGATATTTTGATGCTAGTAGAGATTGTCCTTCTGTAGAAGAATTTCATCATGGCCTTCTGCTGCTGATGTTATACTACCTAATTGATAGAATCAATTAAATAGTCATATATAAACCTTGTCTATAACCATAGACTACAAAATAAACAGAGAGTTTTTCTATAAATAGTTTACCGATTAAAAGTATGGAGGATTATACAATTTTCAAATGATGGAAATTGTCACTTGTACAAAGATATTATATTTCTAATTAATTTTATAGCAAAAGTATCACTGTAGCAGTTACCTTATTTCAAACCTCTGGATGTTTATAATGATCAAGTATATTTCAAAGATATTTTGATGCTAGTAAAGATTGTCATTCTATAGAAGATTTTCATCATGACCTTCTGCTGCTGATGTTATACTACCTATTTGATAGAATCAATTAAATAGTCATATATTAAGCATATATATATAACTATAGACTACAAAAAAAACAGAAAGTCTTTCTATAAAATGTTTACCGATTAAAAGTATGGAAGATTATACAATTTTCAAATTATGGAAATTGTCACACTTAAAAGGATATTATATTTCTAATTAATTTTGTAGCAAAATTATCGCTGTAGCTTTTACCATATTGCAGACCTCTGGATGTTTATAATGATCAAGTATATTTCAAAGATATTTTGATTCTAGTAGAGATTGTCGTTCTGTAGAAGAATTTCATCATGGCCTTCTGCTGCTGATGTTATACTACCTTTTTGATATAATCAATTAAATAGTCATATATTAAGCATGTATATAACCATAGACTACTAAATAACAGAAAGTTTTTCTATAAATAGTTTACCGATTAAAAGTATGGATGATTATATTATTTTCATATGATGGAAATTGTCACTTGTACAAGGATATTATATTTCTTATTAATATAGTAGCAAAAGTATCACTGTAGCAGTTACCGTATTGCAGACCTTTGGATGTTTATAACGATCAAGTATATTTCAAAGATATTTTGATGCTAGTAGAGATTGTCGTACTGTAGAAGAATTTCATTATGGCTTTCTGCTGCTGATGTTATACTACCTAATTGGTAGAATCAATGAAATAGTCATATATTAAGCATGTCTATAACCATAGACTACTAAAAAAACAGAAAGTTTTTCTAGAAATAATTTACCGATTAAATGTATGGAGGATAATACAATTTTCAAATTATGGAAATTGTCACACTTAAAAGGATATTTTATTTCTTATTAATTTTAAAGGAAGTGTATAACTGTAGCAGTTACCTTATTTCAAACCTCTGGATGTTTATAATGATCAAGTATATTTCAAAAATATTTTGATGCTAGTAGAAATTGTCGTTCTGTAGAAGAATTTCATCATGGCCTTCACTACTGATGTTATACTACCTAATTGATAGAATGAATTAAATAGTCATATATTTAGCATTTATATAACCATAGACTACTAAAAAAACAGAAAGATTTCCTAGAAATAATTTACCGATTAATAGTATGGATAATTTTATAATTTTCAAATGATGGAAATTGTCACTTGAACAAGGATATTATATTTCTTATTAATTTTGTAGGAAAAGTATCACTGTAGAAGTTACCGTATTGCAGACCTCTGGATGTTTATAATGATCAAGTATATTTCAAAAATGTTTTGATGCTAGTAGAGATTGTCGTTCTGTAGAAGAATTTCATTATGGCCTTCTGCTGCTGATGTTATACTACCTATTTGATAGAATCAATTAAAAAGTCATATATTAATCATGTATATAACCATAGACTACGAAAAAACAGAAAGTTTTTCTATAAATAGTTTACCGATAAAAGTATGGAAGATTATACAATTTTCAAATTATTGAAATTGTCACACTTATAAGGATATTATATTTCTTATTAATTTTGTAGGAAAAGTATCACTGTAGTAGTTACCGTATTGCAGACCTCTGGATGTTTATAATGATCAAGTATATTTCAAAAATGTTTTGATGCTAGTAGAGATTGTCGTTCTGTAGAAGAATTTCATTATGGCCTTCTGCTGCTGATGTTATACTACCTAATTGGTAGAATCAATGAAATAGTCATATATTAAGCATGTCTATAACCATAGACTACTAAAAATAAAGAAAGTTTTTCTAGAAATAATTTACCGATTAAATGTATGGAGGATTATACAATTTTCAAATTATGGAAATTGTCACACTTAAAAGGATATTTTATTTCTTATTAATTTTATAGGAAGTGTATAACTGTAGCAGTTACCTTATTTCAAACCTCCGGATGTTTATAATGATCAAGTATATATCAAAAATGTTTTGATGCTAGTAGAGATTGTCGTTCTGTAGAAGAATTTCATTATGGCTTTCTGCTGCTGATGTTATACTACCTATTTGATAGAATCAATTAAATAGTCATATATTTAGCATGTATATAACCATAGACTACTAAAAAAACAGAAAGATTTCCTAGAAATAATTTACCAATTAAAAGTATGGATAATTTTATAATTTTCAAATGATGGAAATTGTCACTTGTACAAGGATATTATATTTCTAATTAATTTTGTAGCAAAAGTATCACTGTAGCAGTTACCTTATTTCAAACCTCTGGATGTTTATAATGATCAAGTATATTTCAAAGATATTTTGATGCTAGTAGAGATTGTCGTTCTGTAGGAGAATTTCATCATGGCCTTCTGCTACTGATGTTATACTACCTAATTGATAGAATCAATTAAATAGTCATATATTAAGCATGTATATAACCATAGAATACTAAAAAAACAGAAAGATTTCCTAGAAATAATTTACCGATTAAAAGTATGGAGGATTATACAATTTTCAAATTATGGAAATTGTCACTTGTACAAGGATATTATATTTCTTATTAATATAGTAGCAAAAGTATCACTGTAGATTTTACCGTATTGCAGACCTCTGGATGTTTATAATGATCAAGTATATATCAAAGATATTTTGATGCTAGTAGAGATTGTCCTTCTGTAGAAGAATTTCATCATGGCCTTCTGCTGCTGATGTTATACTACCTTTTTGATATAATCAATTAAATAGTCATATATTAAGCATGTATATAACCATAGACTACTAAATAACAGAAAGTTTTTCTATAAATAGTTTACCGATTAAAAGTATGGATGATTATATTATTTTCATATGATGGAAATTGTCACTTGTACAAGGATATTATATTTCTTATTAATATAGTAGCAAAAGTATCACTGTAGCAGTTACCGTATTGCAGACCTCTGGATGTTTATAACGATCAAGTATATTTCAAAAATATTTTGATGCTAGTAGAAATTGTCGTTCTGTAGAAGAATTTCATCATGGCCTTCACTACTGATGTTATACTACCTAATTGATAGAATGAATTAAATAGTCATATATTTAGCATTTATATAACCATAGACTACTAAAAAAACAGAAAGATTTCCTAGAAATAATTTACCGATTAAAAGTATGGATAATTTTATAATTTTCAAATGATGGAAATTGTCACTTGAACAAGGATATTATATTTCTTATTAATTTTGTAGGAAAAGTATCACTGTAGAAGTTACCGTATTGCAGACCTCTGGATGTTTATAATGATCAAGTATATTTCAAAAATGTTTTGATGCTAGTAGAGATTGTCGTTCTGTAGAAGAATTTCATTATGGCCTTCTGCTGCTGATGTTATACTACCTATTTGATAGAATCAATTAAAAAGTCATATATTAATCATGTATATAACCATAGACTACGAAAAAACAGAAAGTTTTTCTATAAATAGTTTACCGATAAAAGTATGGAAGATTATACAATTTTCAAATTATTGAAATTGTTACACTTATAAGGATATTATATTTCTTATTAATTTTGTAGGAAAAGTATCACTGTAGTAGTTACCGTATTGCAGACCTCTGGATGTTTATAATGATCAAGTATATTTCAAAAATGTTTTGATGCTAGTAGAGATTGTCGTTCTGTAGAAGAATTTCATTATGGCCTTCTGCTGCTGATGTTATACTACCTAATTGGTAGAATCAATGAAATAGTCATATATTAAGCATGTCTATAACCATAGACTACTAAAAATAAAGAAAGTTTTTCTAGAAATAATTTACCGATTAAATGTATGGAGGATTATACAATTTTCAAATTATGGAAATTGTCACACTTAAAAGGATATTTTATTTCTTATTAATTTTATAGGAAGTGTATAACTGTAGCAGTTACCTTATTTCAAACCTCCGGATGTTTATAATGATCAAGTATATATCAAAAATGTTTTGATGCTAGTAGAGATTGTCGTTCTGTAGAAGAATTTCATTATGGCTTTCTGCTGCTGATGTTATACTACCTATTTGATAGAATCAATTAAATAGTCATATATTTAGCATGTATATAACCATAGACTACTAAAAAAACAGAAAGATTTCCTAGAAATAATTTACCGATTAAAAGTATGGATAATTTTATAATTTTCAAATGATGGAAATTGTCACTTGTACAAGGATATTATATTTCTAATTAATTTTGTAGCAAAAGTATCACTGTAGCAGTTACCTTATTTCAAACCTCTGGATGTTTATAATGATCAAGTATATTTCAAAGATATTTTGATGCTAGTAGAGATTGTCGTTCTGTAGGAGAATTTCATCATGGCCTTCTGCTACTGATGTTATACTACCTAATTGATAGAATCAATTAAATAGTCATATATTAAGCATGTATATAACCATAGAATACTAAAAAAACAGAAAGATTTCCTAGAAATAATTTACCGATTAAAAGTATGGAGGATTATACAATTTTCAAATTATGGAAATTGTCACTTGTACAAGGATATTATATTTCTTATTAATATAGTAGCAAAAGTATCAATGTAGATTTTACCGTATTGCAGACCTCTGGATGTTTAAAATGATCAAGTATATATCAAAGATATTTTGATGCTAGTAGAGATTGTCCTTCTGTAGAAGAATTTCATCATGGCCTTCTGCTGCTGATGTTATACTACCTAATTGATAGAATCAATTAAATAGTCATATATAAACCTTGTCTATAACCATAGACTACAAAATAAACAGAGAGTTTTTCTATAAATAGTTTACCGATTAAAAGTATGGAAGATTATACAATTTTCAAATTATGGAAATTGTCACACTTAAAAGGATATTATATTTCTAATTAATATAGTAGCAAAAGTATCACTGTAGCAGTTACCTTATTTCAAACCTCTGGATGTTTATAATGATCAAGTATATTTCAAAAATATTTTGATGCTAGTAGAAATTGTCGTTCTGTAGAAGAATTTCATCATGGCCTTCACTACTGATGTTATACTACCTAATTGATAGAATGAATTAAATAGTCATATATTTAGCATTTATATAACCATAGACTACTAAAAATAAAGAAAGTTTTTCTAGAAATAATTTACCGATTAAATGTATGGAGGATTATACAATTTTCAAATTATGGAAATTGTCACACTTAAAAGGATATTTTATTTCTTATTAATTTTATAGGAAGTGTATAACTGTAGCAGTTACCTTATTTCAAACCTCCGGATGTTTATAATGATCAAGTATATATCAAAAATGTTTTGATGCTAGTAGAAATTGTCGTTCTGTAGAAGAATTTCATCATGGCCTTCACTACTGATGTTATACTACCTAATTGATAGAATGAATTAAATAGTCATATATTTAGCATTTATATAACCATAGACTACTAAAAAAACAGAAAGATTTCCTAGAAATAATTTACCGATTAAAAGTATGGATAATTTTATAATTTTCAAATGATGGAAATTGTCACTTGAACAAGGATATTATATTTCTTATTAATTTTGTAGGAAAAGTATCACTGTAGAAGTTACCGTATTGCAGACCTCTGGATGTTTATAATGATCAAGTATATTTCAAAAATGTTTTGATGCTAGTAGAGATTGTCGTTCTGTAGAAGAATTTCATTATGGCCTTCTGCTGCTGATGTTATACTACCTATTTGATAGAATCAATTAAAAAGTCATATATTAATCATGTATATAACCATAGACTACGAAAAAACAGAAAGTTTTTCTATAAATAGTTTACCGATAAAAGTATGGAAGATTATACAATTTTCAAATTATTGAAATTGTCACACTTATAAGGATATTATATTTCTTATTAATTTTGTAGGAAAAGTATCACTGTAGTAGTTACCGTATTGCAGACCTCTGGATGTTTATAATGATCAAGTATATTTCAAAAATGTTTTGATGCTAGTAGAGATTGTCGTTCTGTAGAAGAATTTCATTATGGCCTTCTGCTGCTGATGTTATACTACCTAATTGGTAGAATCAATGAAATAGTCATATATTAAGCATGTCTATAACCATAGACTACTAAAAATAAAGAAAGTTTTTCTAGAAATAATTTACCGATTAAATGTATGGAGGATTATACAATTTTCAAATTATGGAAATTGTCACACTTAAAAGGATATTTTATTTCTTATTAATTTTATAGGAAGTGTATAACTGTAGCAGTTACCTTATTTAAAACCTCCGGATGTTTATAATGATCAAGTATATATCAAAAATGTTTTGATGCTAGTAGAGATTGTCGTTCTGTAGAAGAATTTCATTATGGCTTTCTGCTGCTGATGTTATACTACCTATTTGATAGAATCAATTAAATAGTCATATATTTAGTATGTATATAACCATAGACTACTAAAAAAACAGAAAGATTTCCTAGAAATAATTTACCGATTAAAAGTATGGATAATTTTATAATTTTCAAATGATGGAAATTGTCACTTGTACAAGGATATTATATTTCTAATTAATTTTGTAGCAAAAGTATCACTGTAGCAGTTACCTTATTTCAAACCTCTGGATGTTTATAATGATCAAGTATATTTCAAAGATATTTTGATGCTAGTAGAGATTGTCGTTCTGTAGGAGAATTTCATCATGGCCTTCTGTTACTGATGTTATACTACCTAATTGATAGAATCAATTAAATAGTCATATATTAAGCATGTATATAACCATAGAATACTAAAAAAACAGAAAGATTTCCTAGAAATAATTTACCGATTAAAAGTATGGAGGATTATACAATTTTCAAATTATGGAAATTGTCACTTGTACAAGGATATTATATTTCTTATTAATATAGTAGCAAAAGTATCAATGTAGATTTTACCGTATTGCAGACCTCTGGATGTTTATAATGATCAAGTATATATCAAAGATATTTTGATGCTAGTAGAGATTGTCCTTCTGTAGAAGAATTTCATCATGGCCTTCTGCTGCTGATGTTATACTACCTAATTGATAGAATCAATTAAATAGTCATATATAAACCTTGTCTATAACCATAGACTACAAAATAAACAGAGAGTTTTTCTATAAATAGTTTACCGATTAAAAGTATGGAGGATTATACAATTTTCAAATGATGGAAATTGTCACTTGTACAAAGATATTATATTTCTAATTAATTTTATAGCAAAAGTATCACTGTAGCAGTTACCTTATTTCAAACCTCTGGATGTTTATAATGATCAAGTATATTTCAAAGATATTTTGATGCTAGTAAAGATTGTCATTCTATAGAAGATTTTCATCATGACCTTCTGCTGCTGATGTTATACTACCTATTTGATAGAATCAATTAAATAGTCATATATTAAGCATATATATATAACTATAGACTACAAAAAAAACAGAAAGTCTTTCTATAAAATGTTTACCGATTAAAAGTATGGAAGATTATACAATTTTCAAATTATGGAAATTGTCACACTTAAAAGGATATTATATTTCTAATTAATTTTGTAGCAAAATTATCGCTGTAGCTTTTACCATATTGCAGACCTCTGGATGTTTATAATGATCAAGTATATTTCAAAGATATTTTGATTCTAGTAGAGATTGTCGTTCTGTAGAAGAATTTCATCATGGCCTTCTGCTGCTGATGTTATACTACCTTTTTGATATAATCAATTAAATAGTCATATATTAAGCATGTATATAACCATAGACTACTAAATAACAGAAAGTTTTTCTATAAATAGTTTACCGATTAAAAGTATGGATGATTATATTATTTTCATATGATGGAAATTGTCACTTGTACAAGGATATTATATTTCTTATTAATATAGTAGCAAAAGTATCACTGTAGCAGTTACCGTATTGCAGACCTTTGGATGTTTATAACGATCAAGTATATTTCAAAGATATTTTGATGCTAGTAGAGATTGTCGTACTGTAGAAGAATTTCATTATGGCTTTCTGCTGCTGATGTTATACTACCTAATTGGTAGAATCAATGAAATAGTCATATATTAAGCATGTCTATAACCATAGACTACTAAAAAAACAGAAAGTTTTTCTAGAAATAATTTACCGATTAAATGTATGGAGGATAATACAATTTTCAAATTATGGAAATTGTCACACTTAAAAGGATATTTTATTTCTTATTAATTTTAAAGGAAGTGTATAACTGTAGCAGTTACCTTATTTCAAACCTCTGGATGTTTATAATGATCAAGTATATTTCAAAAATATTTTGATGCTAGTAGAAATTGTCGTTCTGTAGAAGAATTTCATCATGGCCTTCACTACTGATGTTATACTACCTAATTGATAGAATGAATTAAATAGTCATATATTTAGCATTTATATAACCATAGACTACTAAAAAAACAGAAAGATTTCCTAGAAATAATTTACCGATTAATAGTATGGATAATTTTATAATTTTCAAATGATGGAAATTGTCACTTGAACAAGGATATTATATTTCTTATTAATTTTGTAGGAAAAGTATCACTGTAGAAGTTACCGTATTGCAGACCTCTGGATGTTTATAATGATCAAGTATATTTCAAAAATGTTTTGATGCTAGTAGAGATTGTCGTTCTGTAGAAGAATTTCATTATGGCCTTCTGCTGCTGATGTTATACTACCTATTTGATAGAATCAATTAAAAAGTCATATATTAATCATGTATATAACCATAGACTACGAAAAAACAGAAAGTTTTTCTATAAATAGTTTACCGATAAAAGTATGGAAGATTATACAATTTTCAAATTATTGAAATTGTCACACTTATAAGGATATTATATTTCTTATTAATTTTGTAGGAAAAGTATCACTGTAGTAGTTACCGTATTGCAGACCTCTGGATGTTTATAATGATCAAGTATATTTCAAAAATGTTTTGATGCTAGTAGAGATTGTCGTTCTGTAGAAGAATTTCATTATGGCCTTCTGCTGCTGATGTTATACTACCTAATTGGTAGAATCAATGAAATAGTCATATATTAAGCATGTCTATAACCATAGACTACTAAAAATAAAGAAAGTTTTTCTAGAAATAATTTACCGATTAAATGTATGGAGGATTATACAATTTTCAAATTATGGAAATTGTCACACTTAAAAGGATATTTTATTTCTTATTAATTTTATAGGAAGTGTATAACTGTAGCAGTTACCTTATTTCAAACCTCCGGATGTTTATAATGATCAAGTATATATCAAAAATGTTTTGATGCTAGTAGAGATTGTCGTTCTGTAGAAGAATTTCATTATGGCTTTCTGCTGCTGATGTTATACTACCTATTTGATAGAATCAATTAAATAGTCATATATTTAGCATGTATATAACCATAGACTACTAAAAAAACAGAAAGATTTCCTAGAAATAATTTACCAATTAAAAGTATGGATAATTTTATAATTTTCAAATGATGGAAATTGTCACTTGTACAAGGATATTATATTTCTAATTAATTTTGTAGCAAAAGTATCACTGTAGCAGTTACCTTATTTCAAACCTCTGGATGTTTATAATGATCAAGTATATTTCAAAGATATTTTGATGCTAGTAGAGATTGTCGTTCTGTAGGAGAATTTCATCATGGCCTTCTGCTACTGATGTTATACTACCTAATTGATAGAATCAATTAAATAGTCATATATTAAGCATGTATATAACCATAGAATACTAAAAAAACAGAAAGATTTCCTAGAAATAATTTACCGATTAAAAGTATGGAGGATTATACAATTTTCAAATTATGGAAATTGTCACTTGTACAAGGATATTATATTTCTTATTAATATAGTAGCAAAAGTATCACTGTAGATTTTACCGTATTGCAGACCTCTGGATGTTTATAATGATCAAGTATATATCAAAGATATTTTGATGCTAGTAGAGATTGTCCTTCTGTAGAAGAATTTCATCATGGCCTTCTGCTGCTGATGTTATACTACCTTTTTGATATAATCAATTAAATAGTCATATATTAAGCATGTATATAACCATAGACTACTAAATAACAGAAAGTTTTTCTATAAATAGTTTACCGATTAAAAGTATGGATGATTATATTATTTTCATATGATGGAAATTGTCACTTGTACAAGGATATTATATTTCTTATTAATATAGTAGCAAAAGTATCACTGTAGCAGTTACCGTATTGCAGACCTCTGGATGTTTATAACGATCAAGTATATTTCAAAGATATTTTGATGCTAGTAGAGATTGTCGTACTGTAGAAGAATTTCATTATGGCTTTCTGCTGCTGATGTTATACTACCTAATTGGTAGAATCAATGAAATAGTCATATATTAAGCATGTCTATAACCATAGACTACTAAAAAAACAGAAAGTTTTTCTAGAAATAATTTACCGATTAAATGTATGGAGGATAATACAATTTTCAAATTATGGAAATTGTCACACTTAAAAGGATATTTTATTTCTTATTAATTTTAAAGGAAGTGTATAACTGTAGCAGTTACCTTATTTCAAACCTCTGGATGTTTATAATGATCAAGTATATTTCAAAAATATTTTGATGCTAGTAGAAATTGTCGTTCTGTAGAAGAATTTCATCATGGCCTTCACTACTGATGTTATACTACCTAATTGATAGAATGAATTAAATAGTCATATATTTAGCATTTATATAACCATAGACTACTAAAAAAACAGAAAGATTTCCTAGAAATAATTTACCGATTAAAAGTATGGATAATTTTATAATTTTCAAATGATGGAAATTGTCACTTGAACAAGGATATTATATTTCTTATTAATTTTGTAGGAAAAGTATCACTGTAGAAGTTACCGTATTGCAGACCTCTGGATGTTTATAATGATCAAGTATATTTCAAAAATGTTTTGATGCTAGTAGAGATTGTCGTTCTGTAGAAGAATTTCATTATGGCCTTCTGCTGCTGATGTTATACTACCTATTTGATAGAATCAATTAAAAAGTCATATATTAATCATGTATATAACCATAGACTACGAAAAAACAGAAAGTTTTTCTATAAATAGTTTACCGATAAAAGTATGGAAGATTATACAATTTTCAAATTATTGAAATTGTCACACTTATAAGGATATTATATTTCTTATTAATTTTGTAGGAAAAGTATCACTGTAGTAGTTACCGTATTGCAGACCTCTGGATGTTTATAATGATCAAGTATATTTCAAAAATGTTTTGATGCTAGTAGAGATTGTCGTTCTGTAGAAGAATTTCATTATGGCCTTCTGCTGCTGATGTTATACTACCTAATTGGTAGAATCAATGAAATAGTCATATATTAAGCATGTCTATAACCATAGACTACTAAAAATAAAGAAAGTTTTTCTAGAAATAATTTACCGATTAAATGTATGGAGGATTATACAATTTTCAAATTATGGAAATTGTCACACTTAAAAGGATATTTTATTTCTTATTAATTTTATAGGAAGTGTATAACTGTAGCAGTTACCTTATTTCAAACCTCCGGATGTTTATAATGATCAAGTATATATCAAAAATGTTTTGATGCTAGTAGAGATTGTCGTTCTGTAGAAGAATTTCATTATGGCTTTCTGCTGCTGATGTTATACTACCTATTTGATAGAATCAATTAAATAGTCATATATTTAGCATGTATATAACCATAGACTACTAAAAAAACAGAAAGATTTCCTAGAAATAATTTACCGATTAAAAGTATGGATAATTTTATAATTTTCAAATGATGGAAATTGTCACTTGTACAAGGATATTATATTTCTAATTAATTTTGTAGCAAAAGTATCACTGTAGCAGTTACCTTATTTCAAACCTCTGGATGTTTATAATGATCAAGTATATTTCAAAGATATTTTGATGCTAGTAGAGATTGTCGTTCTGTAGGAGAATTTCATCATGGCCTTCTGCTACTGATGTTATACTACCTAATTGATAGAATCAATTAAATAGTCATATATTAAGCATGTATATAACCATAGAATACTAAAAAAACAGAAAGATTTCCTAGAAATAATTTACCGATTAAAAGTATGGAGGATTATACAATTTTCAAATTATGGAAATTGTCACTTGTACAAGGATATTATATTTCTTATTAATATAGTAGCAAAAGTATCAATGTAGATTTTACCGTATTGCAGACCTCTGGATGTTTAAAATGATCAAGTATATATCAAAGATATTTTGATGCTAGTAGAGATTGTCCTTCTGTAGAAGAATTTCATCATGGCCTTCTGCTGCTGATGTTATACTACCTAATTGATAGAATCAATTAAATAGTCATATATAAACCTTGTCTATAACCATAGACTACAAAATAAACAGAGAGTTTTTCTATAAATAGTTTACCGATTAAAAGTATGGAAGATTATACAATTTTCAAATTATGGAAATTGTCACACTTAAAAGGATATTATATTTCTAATTAATATAGTAGCAAAAGTATCACTGTAGCAGTTACCTTATTTCAAACCTCTGGATGTTTATAATGATCAAGTATATTTCAAAAATATTTTGATGCTAGTAGAAATTGTCGTTCTGTAGAAGAATTTCATCATGGCCTTCACTACTGATGTTATACTACCTAATTGATAGAATGAATTAAATAGTCATATATTTAGCATTTATATAACCATAGACTACTAAAAATAAAGAAAGTTTTTCTAGAAATAATTTACCGATTAAATGTATGGAGGATTATACAATTTTCAAATTATGGAAATTGTCACACTTAAAAGGATATTTTATTTCTTATTAATTTTATAGGAAGTGTATAACTGTAGCAGTTACCTTATTTCAAACCTCCGGATGTTTATAATGATCAAGTATATATCAAAAATGTTTTGATGCTAGTAGAAATTGTCGTTCTGTAGAAGAATTTCATCATGGCCTTCACTACTGATGTTATACTACCTAATTGATAGAATGAATTAAATAGTCATATATTTAGCATTTATATAACCATAGACTACTAAAAAAACAGAAAGATTTCCTAGAAATAATTTACCGATTAAAAGTATGGATAATTTTATAATTTTCAAATGATGGAAATTGTCACTTGAACAAGGATATTATATTTCTTATTAATTTTGTAGGAAAAGTATCACTGTAGAAGTTACCGTATTGCAGACCTCTGGATGTTTATAATGATCAAGTATATTTCAAAAATGTTTTGATGCTAGTAGAGATTGTCGTTCTGTAGAAGAATTTCATTATGGCCTTCTGCTGCTGATGTTATACTACCTATTTGATAGAATCAATTAAAAAGTCATATATTAATCATGTATATAACCATAGACTACGAAAAAACAGAAAGTTTTTCTATAAATAGTTTACCGATAAAAGTATGGAAGATTATACAATTTTCAAATTATTGAAATTGTCACACTTATAAGGATATTATATTTCTTATTAATTTTGTAGGAAAAGTATCACTGTAGTAGTTACCGTATTGCAGACCTCTGGATGTTTATAATGATCAAGTATATTTCAAAAATGTTTTGATGCTAGTAGAGATTGTCGTTCTGTAGAAGAATTTCATTATGGCCTTCTGCTGCTGATGTTATACTACCTAATTGGTAGAATCAATGAAATAGTCATATATTAAGCATGTCTATAACCATAGACTACTAAAAATAAAGAAAGTTTTTCTAGAAATAATTTACCGATTAAATGTATGGAGGATTATACAATTTTCAAATTATGGAAATTGTCACACTTAAAAGGATATTTTATTTCTTATTAATTTTATAGGAAGTGTATAACTGTAGCAGTTACCTTACTTCAAACCTCCGGATGTTTATAATGATCAAGTATATATCAAAAATGTTTTGATGCTAGTAGAGATTGTCGTTCTGTAGAAGAATTTCATTATGGCTTTCTGCTGCTGATGTTATACTACCTATTTGATAGAATCAATTAAATAGTCATATATTTAGCATGTATATAACCATAGACTACTAAAAAAACAGAAAGATTTCCTAGAAATAATTTACCGATTAAAAGTATGGATAATTTTATAATTTTCAAATGATGGAAATTGTCACTTGTACAAGGATATTATATTTCTAATTAATTTTGTAGCAAAAGTATCACTGTAGCAGTTACCTTATTTCAAACCTCTGGATGTTTATAATGATCAAGTATATTTCAAAGATATTTTGATGCTAGTAGAGATTGTCGTTCTGTAGGAGAATTTCATCATGGCCTTCTGCTACTGATGTTATACTACCTAATTGATAGAATCAATTAAATAGTCATATATTAAGCATGTATATAACCATAGAATACTAAAAAAACAGAAAGATTTCCTAGAAATAATTTACCGATTAAAAGTATGGAGGATTATACAATTTTCAAATTATGGAAATTGTCACTTGTACAAGGATATTATATTTCTTATTAATATAGTAGCAAAAGTATCAATGTAGATTTTACCGTATTGCAGACCTCTGGATGTTTATAATGATCAAGTATATATCAAAGATATTTTGATGCTAGTAGAGATTGTCCTTCTGTAGAAGAATTTCATCATGGCCTTCTGCTGCTGATGTTATACTACCTAATTGATAGAATCAATTAAATAGTCATATATAAACCTTGTCTATAACCATAGACTACAAAATAAACAGAGAGTTTTTCTATAAATAATTTACCGATTAAATGTATGGAGGATTATACAATTTTCAAATTATGGAAATTGTCACACTTAAAAGGATATTTTATTTCTTATTAATTTTATAGGAAGTGTATAACTGTAGCAGTTACCTTATTTCAAACCTCCGGATGTTTATAATGATCAAGTATATATCAAAAATGTTTTGATGCTAGTAGAAATTGTCGTTCTGTAGAAGAATTTCATCATGGCCTTCACTACTGATGTTATACTACCTAATTGATAGAATGAATTAAATAGTCATATATTTAGCATTTATATAACCATAGACTACTAAAAAAACAGAAAGATTTCCTAGAAATAATTTACCGATTAAAAGTATGGATAATTTTATAATTTTCAAATGATGGAAATTGTCACTTGAACAAGGATATTATATTTCTTATTAATTTTGTAGGAAAAGTATCACTGTAGAAGTTACCGTATTGCAGACCTCTGGATGTTTATAATGATCAAGTATATTTCAAAAATGTTTTGATGCTAGTAGAGATTGTCGTTCTGTAGAAGAATTTCATTATGGCCTTCTGCTGCTGATGTTATACTACCTATTTGATAGAATCAATTAAAAAGTCATATATTAATCATGTATATAACCATAGACTACGAAAAAACAGAAAGTTTTTCTATAAATAGTTTACCGATAAAAGTATGGAAGATTATACAATTTTCAAATTATTGAAATTGTCACACTTATAAGGATATTATATTTCTTATTAATTTTGTAGGAAAAGTATCACTGTAGTAGTTACCGTATTGCAGACCTCTGGATGTTTATAATGATCAAGTATATTTCAAAAATGTTTTGATGCTAGTAGAGATTGTCGTTCTGTAGAAGAATTTCATTATGGCCTTCTGCTGCTGATTTTATACTACCTAATTGGTAGAATCAATGAAATAGTCATATATTAAGCATGTCTATAACCATAGACTACTAAAAATAAAGAAAGTTTTTCTTGAAATAATTTACCGATTAAATGTATGGAGGATTATACAATTTTCAAATTATGGAAATTGTCACACTTAAAAGGATATTTTATTTCTTATTAATTTTATAGGAAGTGTATAACTGTAGCAGTTACCTTATTTCAAACCTCCGGATGTTTATAATGATCAAGTATATATCAAAAATGTTTTGATGCTAGTAGAGATTGTCGTTCTGTAGAAGAATTTCATTATGGCTTTCTGCTGCTGATGTTATACTACCTATTTGATAGAATCAATTAAATAGTCATATATTTAGCATGTATATAACCATAGACTACTAAAAAAACAGAAAGATTTCCTAGAAATAATTTACCGATTAAAAGTATGGATAATTTTATAATTTTCAAATGATGGAAATTGTCACTTGTACAAGGATATTATATTTCTAATTAATTTTGTAGCAAAAGTATCACTGTAGCAGTTACCTTATTTCAAACCTCTGGATGTTTATAATGATCAAGTATATTTCAAAGATATTTTGATGCTAGTAGAGATTGTCGTTCTGTAGGAGAATTTCATCATGGCCTTCTGCTACTGATGTTATACTACCTAATTGATAGAATCAATTAAATAGTCATATATTAAGCATGTATATAACCATAGAATACTAAAAAAACAGAAAGATTTCCTAGAAATAATTTACCGATTAAAAGTATGGAGGATTATACAATTTTCAAATTATGGAAATTGTCACTTGTACAAGGATATTATATTTCTTATTAATATAGTAGCAAAAGTATCAATGTAGATTTTACCGTATTGCAGACCTCTGGATGTTTATAATGATCAAGTATATATCAATGATATTTTGATGCTAGTAGAGATTGTCCTTCTGTAGAAGAATTTCATCATGGCCTTCTGCTGCTGATGTTATACTACCTAATTGATAGAATCAATTAAATAGTCATATATAAACCTTGTCTATAACCATAGACTACAAAATAAACAGAGAGTTTTTCTATAAATAGTTTACCGATTAAAAGTATGGAAGATTATACAATTTTCAAATTATGGAAATTGTCACACTTAAAAGGATATTATATTTCTAATTAATATAGTAGCAAAAGTATCACTGTAGCAGTTACCCTATTGCAGACCTCTGGATGTTTATAAGGACCAAGTATATTTCAAAGATATTTTGATGCTAGTAGAGATTGTCGTTCTGTAGAAGAATTTCATCATGGCCTTCTGCTGCTGATGTTATACTACCTATTTGATATAATCAATTAAATAGTCATATATTAAGCATGTATATAACCATAGACTACTAAATAACAGAAAGTTTTTCTATAAATAGTTTACCGATTAAAAGTATGGATGATTATATTATTTTCAAATGATGGAAATTGTCACTTGTACAAGGATATTATATTTCTTATTAATATAGTAGCAAAAGTATCACTGTAGCAGTTACCGTATTGCAGACCTCTGGATGTTTATAACGATCAAGTATATTTCAAAGATATTTTGATGCTAGTAGAGATTGTCGTTCTGTAGAAGAATTTCGTCATGGCCATCTGCTGCTGATGTTATACTACCTATTTGATAGAATCAATTAAATAGTCATATATTAAGCATGTATATAACTATAGACTACTAAAAAACAGGAAGTTATTCTATAAATAGTTTACCGATTAAAAGTATGGAAGATTATACAATTTTCAAATTATGGAAATTGTCACACTTAAAAGGATAATTTATTTCTTATTAATTTTATAGGAAGTGTATAACAGTAGCAGTTACCTTATTTCAAACCTCTGGAAGTTTATAATGATCAAGTATATTTCAAAAATATTTTGATGCTAGTAGAGATTGTCGTTCTGTAGAAGAATTTCATCATAGCCTTCTGCTGCTGCGGTTATACTACCTTATTGATAGAATCAATTAAATAGTCATATATTAACCTTGTATATAACCATAGACTACTAAATAAACAGAAAGTTTTTCTATAAATAGTTTACCGATTAAAAGTATGGAAGATTATACAATTTTCAAATTATGGAAATTGTCACTTGTACAATGATATTATATTTCTTAATAATTTTGTAGCAACAGTATCAATGTAGATTTTACCGTATTGCAGACCTCTGGATGTTTATAATGATCAAGTATATATCAAAGATATTTTGATGCTAGTAGAGATTGTCCTTCTGTAGAAGAATTTCATCATAGCCTTCTGCTGCTGCGGTTATACTACCTTATTGATAGAATCAATTAAATAGTCATATATTAACCTTGTATATAACCATAGACTACTAAATAAACAGAGAGTTTTTCTATAAAAAGTTTACCGATTAAAAGTATGGAAGATTATACAATTTTCAAATTATGGAAATTGTCACACTTAAAAGGATATTATATTTCTAATTAATTTTGTAGCAAAATTATCGCTGTAGCTTTTACCATATTGCAGACCTCTGGATGTTTATAATGATCAAGTATATTTCAAAGATATTTTGATTCTAGTAGAGATTGTCGTTCTGTAGAAGAATTTCATCATGGCCTTCTGCTGCTGATGTTATACTACCTATTTGATATAATCAATTAAATAGTCATATATTAAGCATGTATATAACCATAGACTACTAAATAACAGAAAGTTTTTCTATAAATAGTTTACCGATTAAAAGTATGGATGATTAAATTATTTTCAAATGATGGAAATTGTCACTTGTACAAGGATATTATATTTCTTATTAATATAGTAGCAAAAGTATCACTGTAGCAGTTACCGTATTGCAGACCTCTGGATGTTTATAATGATCAAGTATATTTCAAAGATATTTTGATTCTAGTAGAGATTGTCGTTCTGTAGAAGAATTTCATCATGGCCTTCTGCTGCTGATGTTATACTACCTATTTGATAGAATCAATTAAATAGTCATATATTAAGCATATATATAACTATAGACTACAAAAAAAACAGAAAGTCTTTCTATAAAAAGTTTACCGATTAAAAGTATGGAGGATTATACAATTTTCAAATTATGGAAATTGTCACTTGTACAAGGATATTATATTTCTTATTAATATAGTAGCAAAAGTATCACTGTAGCAGTTACCATATTGCAGACCTCTGGATGTTTATAACGATCAAGTATATTTCAAAGATATTTTGATGCTAGTAGAGATTGTCGTTCTGTAGAAGAATTTCATCATAGCCTTCTTCTGCTGCGGTTATACTACCTAATTGATAGAATCAATTAAATAGTCATATATTAAGCATGTATATAACCATAGACTACTAAATAAACATAATGTTTTTCTATAAATAGTTTACCGATTAAAAGTATGGAGGATTATACAATTTTCAAATGATGGAAATTGTCACTTGTACAAAGATATTATATTTCTTAATAATTTTGTAGCAACAGTATCAATGTAGATTTTACCGTATTGCAGACCTCTGGATGTTTATAATGATCAAGTATATTTCAAAAATATTTTGATGCTAGTAGAGATTGTCGTTCTGTAGAAGAATTTCATCATAGCCTTCTGCTGCTGCAGTTATACTACCTTATTGATAGAATCAATTAAATAGTCATATATTAACCTTGTATATAACCATAGACTACTAAATAAACAGAAAGTTTTTCTATAAATAGTTTACCGATTAAAAGTATGGGAGATTATACAATTTTCAAATTATGGAAATTGTCACACTTAAAAGGATATTATATTTCTAATTAATTTTGTAGCAAAATTATCGCTGTAGCTTTTACCATATTGCAGACCTCTGGATGTTTATAATGATCAAGTATATTTCAAAGATATTTTGATTCTAGTAGAGATTGTCGTTCTGTAGAAGAATTTCATCATGGCCTTCTGCTGCTGATGTTATACTACCTATTTGATATAATCAATTAAATAGTCATATATTAAGCATGTATATAACCATAGACTACTAAATAACAGAAAGTTTTTCTATAAATAGTTTACCGATTAAAAGTATGGATGATTAAATTATTTTCAAATGATGGAAATTGTCACTTGTACAAGGATATTATATTTCTTATTAATATAGTAGCAAAAGTATCACTGTAGCAGTTACCGTATTGCAGACCTCTGGATGTTTATAATGATCAAGTATATTTCAAAGATATTTTGATTCTAGTAGAGATTGTCGTTCTGTAGAAGAATTTCATCATGGCCTTCTTCTGCTGCGGTTATACTACCTAATTGAGAGAATCAATTAAATAGTCATATATTAAGCATGTATATAACCATAGACTACTAAATAAACATAATGTTTTTCTATAAATAGTTTACCGATTAAAAGTATGGAGGATTATACAATTTTCAAATGATGGAAATTGTCACTTGTACAAAGATATTATATTTCTTAATAATTTTGTAGCAACAGTATCAATGTAGATTTTACCGTATTGCAGACCTCTGGATGTTTATAATGATCAAGTATATTTCAAAAATATTTTGATGCTAGTAGAGATTGTCGTTCTGTAGAAGAATTTCATCATAGCCTTCTGCTGCTGCGGTTATACTACCTTATTGATAGAATCAATTAAATAGTCATATATTAACCTTGTATATAACCATAGACTACTAAATAAACAGAAAGTTTTTCTATAAATAGTTTACCGATTAAAAGTATGGGAGATTATACAATTTTCAAATTATGGAAATTGTCACACTTAAAAGGATATTATATTTCTAATTAATTTTGTAGCAAAATTATCGCTGTAGCTTTTACCATATTGCAGACCTCTGGATGTTTATAATGATCAAGTATATTTCTAAGATATTTTGATTCTAGTAGAGATTGTCGTTCTGTAGAAGAATTTCATCATGGCCTTCTGCTGCTGATGTTATACTACCTATTTGATATAATCAATTAAATAGTCATATATTAAGCATGTATATAACCATAGACTACTAAATAACAGAAAGTTTTTCTATAAATAGTTTACCGATTAAAAGTATGGATGATTAAATTATTTTCAAATGATGGAAATTGTCACTTGTACAAGGATATTATATTTCTTATTAATATAGTAGCAAAAGTATCACTGTAGCAGTTACCATATTGCAGACCTCTGGATGTTTATAACGATCAAGTATATTTCAAAGATATTTTGATGCTAGTAGAGATTGTCGTTCTGTAGAAGAATTTCGTCATGGCCATCTGCTGCTGATGTTATACTACTTATTTGATAAAATCAATTAAATAGTCATATATAAAGCATGTATATAACTATAGACTACTAAAAAACAGGAAGTTATTCTATAAATAGTTTACCGATTAAAAGTATGGAAGATTATACAATTTTCAAATTATGGAAATTTTCACACTTAAAAGGATATTTTATTTCTTATTGATTTTATAGGAAGTGTATAACAGTAGCAGTTACCTTATTTCAAACCTCTGGAAGTTTATAATGATCAAGTATATTTTAAAAATATTTTGATGCTAGTAGAGATTGTCGTTCTGTAGAAGAATTTCATCATAGCCTTCTGCTGCTGATGTTATACTACCTAATTGATAGAATCAATTAAATAGTCATATATTAAGCATGTATATAACTATAGACTACTAAAAAACAGGAAGTTATTCTATAAATAGTTTACCGATTAAAAGTATGGAAGATTATACAATTTTCAAATTATGGAAATTGTCACACTTAAAAGGATATTTTATTTCTTATTAATTTTATAGGAAGTGTATAACAGTAGCAGTTACCTTATTTCAAACCTCTGGAAGTTTATAATGATCAAGTATATTTCAAAAATATTTTGATGCTAGTAGAGATTGTCGTTCTGTAGAAGAATTTCATCATAGCCTTCTGCTGCTGCGGTTATACTACCTAATTGATAGAATCAATTAAATAGTCATATATTAACCTTGTCTATAACCATAGGCTACTAAATAAACAGAAAGTGTTTCTATAAATAGTTTACCGATTAAAAGTATGGAGGATTATACAATTTTCAAATTATGGAAATTGTCACTTGTACAAGGATATTATATTTCTAATTAATTTTGTAGCAAAATTATCACTGTAGCTTTTACCATATTGCAGACCTCTGGATGTTTATAATGATCAAGTATATTTCAAAGATATTTTGATTCTAGTAGAGATTGTCGTTCTGTAGAAGAATTTCATCATGGCCTTCTGGTGCTGATGTTATACTACCTATTTGATATAATCAATTAAATAGTCATATATTAAGCATGTATATAACCATAGACTACTAAATAACAGAAAGTTTTTCTATAAATTGTTTACCGATTAAAAGTATGGATGATTATATAATTTTCAAATGATGGAAATTGTCACTTGTACAAGGATATTATATTTCTTATTAATTTTGTAGCAAAATTATCACTGTAGCAGTTACCATATTGCAGACCTCTGGATGTTTATAACGATCAAGTATATTTCAAAGATATTTTGATGCTAGTAGAGATTGTCGTTCTGTAGAAGAATTTCAACATGGCCATCTGCTGCTGATGTTATACTACCTATTTGATAGAATCAATTAAATAGTCATATATTAAGCATGTATATAACCATAGACTACTAAATAACAGAAAGTTATTCTATAAATAGTTTACCGATTAAAAGTATGGATGATTATATTATTTTCAAATGATGGAAATTGTCACTTGTACAAGGATATTATATTTCTTATTAATATAGTAGCAAAAGTATCACTGTAGCAGTTACCCTATTGCAGACCTCTGGATGTTTATAAGGATCAAGTATATTTCAAAGATATTTTGATGCTAGTAGAGATTGTCGTTCTGTAGAAGAATTTCGTCATGGCCATCTGCTGCTGATGTTATACTACCTAATTGATAGAATCAATTAAATAGTCATATATTAAGCATGTATATAACCATAGACTACTAAATAAACATAATGGTTTTCTATAAATAGTTTACCGATTAAAAGTATGGAGGATTATACAATTTTTAAATGATGGAAATTGTCACTTGTACAAAGATATTATATTTCTTAATAATTTTGTAGCAACAGTATCAATGTAGATTTTACCGTATTGCAGACCTCTGGATGTTTATAATGATCAAGTATATATCAAAGATATTTTGATTCTAATAGAGATTGTCCTGCTGTAGAAGAATTTCATCATGGCCTTCTGCTGCTGATGTTATACTACCTAATTGATAGAATCAATTAAATAGTCATATATAAACCTTGTCTATAACCATAGACTACTAAATAAACAGAGAGTTTTTCTATAAATAGTTTACCGATTAAAAGTATGGAGGATTATACAATTTTAAAAATGATGGAAATTGTCACTTGTACAAAGATATTATATTTCTTAATAATTTTGTAGCAACAGTATCAATGTAGATTTTACCGAATTGCAGACCTCTGGATGTTTATAATGATCAAGTATATATCAAAGATATTTTGATGCTAGTAGAGATTGTCGTTCTGTAGAAGAATTTCGTCATGGCCATCTGCTGCTGATGTTATACTACTTATTTGATAGAATCAATTAAATAGTCATATATTAAGCATGTATATAACTATAGACTACTAAAAAACAGGAAGTTATTCTATAAATAGTTTACCGATTAAAAGTATGGAAGATTATACAATTTTCAAATTATGGAAATTGTCACTTGTACAAAGATATTATATTTCTTATTAATATAGTAGCAAAAGTATCGCTGTAGCAGTTACCATATTGCAGACCTCTGGATGTTTATGATGATCAAGTATATTTCAAAGATATTTTGATTCTAGTAGAGATTGTCGTTCTGTAGAAGAATTTCATCATGGCCTTCTGCTGCTGATGTTATACTACCTATTTGATATAATCAATTAAATAGTCATATATTAAGCATGTATATAACCATAGACTACTAAATAACAGAAAGTTTTTCTATAAATAGTTTACCGATTAAAAGTATGGATGATTATATTATTTTCAAATGATGGAAATTGTCACTAGTACAAGGATATTATATTTCTTATTAATATAGTAGCAAAAGTATCACTGTAGCAGTTACCGTATTGCAGACCTCTGGATGTTTATAACGATCAAGTATATTTCAAAGATATTTTGATGCTAGTAGAGATTGTCGTTCTGTAGAAGAATTTCGTCATGGCCATCTGCTGCTGATGTTATACTACTTATTTGATAGAATCAATTAAATAGTCATATATTAAGCATGTATATAACTATAGACTACTAAAAAACAGGAAGTTATTCTATAAATAGTTTACCGATTAAAAGTATGGAAGATTATACAATTTTCAAATTATGGAAATTGTCACACTTAAAAGGATATTTTATTTCTTATTAATTTTATAGGAAGTGTATCACTGTAGCAGTTACCGTATTGCAGACCTCTGGAAGTTTATAATGATCAAGTATATTTCAAAAATATTTTGATGCTAGTAGAGATTGTCGTTCTGTAGAAGAATTTCATCATAGCCTTCTGCTGCTGCGGTTATACTACCTAATTGATAGAATCAATTAAATAGTCATATATTAACCTTGTCTATAACCATAGACTACTAAATAACAGAAAGTTTTTCTATAAATAGTTTACCGATTAAAAGTATGGATGATTATATAATTTTCAAATGATGGAAATTGTCACTTGTACAAGGATATTATATTTCTTATTAATTTTGTAGCAAAATTATCACTGTAGCAGTTACCATATTGCAGACCTCTGGATGTTTATAACGATCAAGTATATTTCAAAGATATTTTGATGCTAGTAGAGATTGTCGTTCTGTAGAAGAATTTCATCATGGCCATCTGCTGCTGATGTTATACTACCTATTTGATAGAATCAATTAAATAGTCATATATTAAGCATGTATATAACCATAGACTACTAAATAACAGAAAGTTTTTCTATAAATAGTTTACCGATTAAAAGTATGGATGATTATATTATTTTCAAATGATGGAAATTGTCACTAGTACAAGGATATTATATTTCTTATTAATATAGTAGCAAAAGTATCACTGTAGCAGTTACCGTATTGCAGACCTCTGGATGTTTATAACGATCAAGTATATTTCAAAGATATTTTGATGCTAGTAGAGATTGTCGTTCTGTAGAAGAATTTCGTCATGGCCATCTGCTGCTGATGTTATACTACTTATTTGATAGAATCAATTAAATAGTCATATATTAAGCATGTATATAACTATAGACTACTAAAAAACAGGAAGTTATTCTATAAATAGTTTACCGATTAAAAGTATGGAAGATTATACAATTTTCAAATTATGGAAATTGTCACTTGTACAAAGATATTATATTTCTTATTAATATAGTAGCAAAAGTATCGCTGTAGCAGTTACCATATTGCAGACCTCTGGATGTTTATGATGATCAAGTATATTTCAAAGATATTTTGATTCTAGTAGAGATTGTCGTTCTGTAGAAGAATTTCATCATGGCCTTCTGCTGCTGATGTTATACTACCTATTTGATATAATCAATTAAATAGTCATATATTAAGCATGTATATAACCATAGACTACTAAATAACAGAAAGTTTTTCTATAAATAGTTTACCGATTAAAAGTATGGATGATTATATTATTTTCAAATGATGGAAATTGTCACTAGTACAAGGATATTATATTTCTTATTAATATAGTAGCAAAAGTATCACTGTAGCAGTTACCCTATTGCAGACCTCTGGATGTTTATAACGATCAAGTATATTTCAAAGATATTTTGATGCTAGTAGAGATTGTCGTTCTGTAGAAGAATTTCGTCATGGCCATCTGCTGCTGATGTTATACTACTTATTTGATAGAATCAATTAAATAGTCATATATTAAGCATGTATATAACCATAGACTACTAAATAAACATAATGGTTTTCTATAAATAGTTTACCGATTAAAAGTATGGAGGATTATACAATTTTTAAATGATGGAAATTGTCACTTGTACAAAGATATTATATTTCTTAATAATTTTGTAGCAACAGTATCAATGTAGATTTTACCGTATTGCAGACCTCTGGATGTTTATAATGATCAAGTATATATCAAAGATATTTTGATTCTAGTAGAGATTGTCCTTCTGTAGAAGAATTTCATCATGGCCTTCTGCTGCTGATGTTATACTACCTAATTGATAGAATCAATTAAATAGTCATATATAAACCTTGTCTATAACCATAGACTACTAAATAAACAGAGAGTTTTTCTATAAATAGTTTACCGATTAAAAGTATGGAGGATTATACAATTTTCAAATGATGGAAATTGTCACTTGTACAAAGATATTATATTTCTTAATAATATAGTAGCAAAAGTATCACTGTAGCAGTTACCGTATTGCAGACCTCTGGATGTTTATGATGATCAAGTATATTTCAAAGATATTTTGATTCTAGTAGAGATTGTCGTTCTGTAGAAGAATTTCATCATGGCCTTCTGCTGCTGATGTTATACTACCTATTTGATATAATCAATTAAATAGTCATATATTAAGCATGTATATAACCATAGACTACTAAATAACAGAAAGTTTTTCTATAAATAGTTTACCGATTAAAAGTATGGATGATTATATTATTTTCAAATGATGGAAATTGTCACTTGTACAAGGATATTATATTTCTTATTAATATAGTAGCAAAAGTATCACTGTAGCAGTTACCGTATTGCAGACCTCTGGATGTTTATAACGATCAAGTATATTTCAAAGATATTTTGATGCTAGTAGAGATTGTCGTTCTGTAGAAGAATTTCGTCATGGCCATCTGCTGCTGATGTTATACTACTTATTTGATAGAATCAATTAAATAGTCATATATTAAGCATGTATATAACTATAGACTACTAAAAAACAGGAAGTTATTCTATAAATAGTTTACCGATTAAAAGTATGGAAGATTATACAATTTTCAAATTATGGAAATTGTCACACTTAAAAGGATATTTTATTTCTTATTAATTTTATAGGAAGTGTATAACAGTAGCAGTTACCTTATTTCAAACCTCTGGAAGTTTATAATGATCAAGTATATTTCAAAAATATTTTGATGCTAGTAGAGATTGTCGTTCTGTAGAAGAATTTCATCATAGCCTTCTGCTGCTGCGGTTATACTACCTAATTGATAGAATCAATTAAATAGTCATATATTAACCTTTTCTATAACCATAGACTACTAAATAAACAGAAAGTTTTTCTATAAATAGTTTACCGATTAAAAGTATGGAGGATTATACAATTTTCAAATTATGGAAATTGTCACTTGTACAAGGATATTATATTTCTAATTAATTTTGTCGCAAAATTATCACTGTAGCTTTTACCATATTGCAGACCTCTGGATGTTTATAATGATCAAGTATATTTCAAAGATATTTTGATGCTAGTAGAGATTGTCGTTCTGTAGAAGAATTTCGTCATGGCCATCTGCTGCTGATGTTATACTACCTATTTGATAGAATCAATTAAATAGTCATATATTAAGCATATATATAACTATAGACTACAAAAAAAACAGAAAGTCTTTCTATAAAAAGTTTACCGACTAAAAGTATGGAGGATTATACAATTTTCAAATTATGGAAATTGTCACTTGTACAAGGATATTATATTTCTTATTAATATAGTAGCAAAAGTATCACTGTAGCAGTTACCATATTGCAGACCTCTGGATGTTTATAACGATCAAGTATATTTCAAAGATATTTTGATGCTAGTAGAGATTGTCGTTCTGTAGAAGAATTTCATCATGGCCTTCTGCTGCTGATGTTATACTACCTATTTGATATAATCAATTAAATAGTCATATATTAAGCATGTATATAACCATAGACTACTAAATAACAGAAAGTTTTTCTATAAATAGTTTACCGATTAAAAGTATGGATGATTATATTATTTTCAAATGATGGAAATTGTCACTTGTACAAGGATATTATATTTCTTATTAATAAAGTAGCAAAAGTATCACTGTAGCAGTTACCGTATTGCAGACCTCTGGATGTTTATAACGATCAAGTATATTTCAAAGATATTTTGATGCTAGTAGAGATTGTCGTTCTGTAGAAGAATTTCGTCATGGCCATCTGCTGCTGATGTTATACTACCTATTTGATAGAATCAATTAAATAGTCATATATTAAGCATATATATAACTATAGACTACAAAAAAAACAGAAAGTCTTTCTATAAAAAGTTTACCGACTAAAAGTATGGAGGATTATACAATTTTCAAATTATGGAAATTGTCACTTGTACAAGGATATTATATTTCTTATTAATATAGTAGCAAAAGTATCACTGTAGCAGTTACCATATTGCAGACCTCTGGATGTTTATAACGATCAAGTATATTTCAAAGATATTTTGATGCTAGTAGAGATTGTCGTTCTGTAGAAGAATTTTATCATGGCCTTCTGCTGCAGATGTTATACTACCTATTTGATAGAATCAATTAAATAGTCATATATTAAGCATGTATATAACCATAGACTACTAAATAAACATAATGTTTTTCTATAAATAGTTTACCGATTAAAAGTATGGAGGATTATACAATTTTCAAATGATGGAAATTGTCACTTGTACAAAGATATTATATTTCTTAATAATTTTGTAGCAACAGTATCAATGTAGATTTTACCGTATTGCAGACCTCTGGATGTTTATAATGATCAAGTATATATCAAAGATATTTTGATGCTAGTAGAGATTGTCCTTCTGTAGAAGAATTTCATCATGGCCTTCTGCTGCTGATGTTATACTACCTAATTGATAGAATCAATTAAATAGTCATATATAAACCTTGTCTATAACCATAGACTACTAAATAAACAGAGAGTTTTTCTATAAATAGTTTACCAATTAAAAGTATGGAAGAATATACAATTTTCAAATTATGGAAATTGTCACACTTAAAAGGATATTATATTTCTAATTAATTTTGTAGCAAAATTATCGCTGTAGCTTTTACCATATTGCAGACCTCTGGATGTTTATGATGATCAAGTATATTTCAAAGATATTTTGATTCTAGTAGAGATTGTCGTTCTGTAGAAGAATTTCATCATGGCCTTCTGCTGCTGATGTTATACTACCTATTTGATATAATCAATTAAATAGTCATATATTAAGCATGTATATAACCATAGACTACTAAATAACAGAAAGTTTTTCTATAAATAGTTTACCGATTAAAAGTATGGATGATTATATTATTTTCAAATGATGGAAATTGTCACTTGTACAAGGATATTATATTTCTTATTAATATAGTAGCAAAAGTATCACTGTAGCAGTTACCGTATTGCAGACCTCTGGATGTTTATAATGATCAAGTATATTTCAAAGATATTTTGATGCTAGTAGAGATTGTCGTTCTGTAGAAGAATTTCGTCATGGCCATCTGCTGCTGATGTTATACTACTTATTTGATAGAATCAATTAAATAGTCATATATTAAGCATGTATATAACTATAGACTACTAAAAAACAGGAAGTTATTCTATAAATAGTTTACCGATTAAAAGTATGGAAGATTATACAATTTTCAAATTATGGAAATTGTCACACTTAAAAGGATATTTTATTTCTTATTAATTTTATAGGAAGTGTATAACAGTAGCAGTTACCTTATTTCAAACCTCTGGAAGTTTATAATGATCAAGTATATTTCAAAAATATTTTGATGCTAGTAGAGATTGTCGTTCTGTAGAAGAATTTCATCATAGCCTTCTGCTGCTGCGGTTATACTACCTAATTGATAGAATCAATTAAATAGTCATATATTAACCTTGTCTATAACCATAGACTACTAAATAAACAGAAAGTTTTTCTATAAATAGTTTACCGATTAAAAGTATGGAGGATTATACAATTTTCAAATTATGGAAATTGTCACTTGTACAAGGATATTATATTTCTAATTAATTTTGTCGCAAAATTATCACTGTAGCTTTTACCATATTGCAGACCTCTGGATGTTTATAATGATCAAGTATATTTCAAAGATATTTTGATTCTAGTAGAGATTGTCGTTCTGTAGAAGAATTTCATCATGGCCTTCTGCTGCTGATGTTATACTACCTATTTGATATAATCAATTAAATAGTCATATATTAAGCATGTATATAACCATAGACTACTAAATAACAGAAAGTTTTTCTATAAATAGTTTACCGATTAAAAGTATGGATGATTATATTATTTTCAAATGATGGAAATTGTCACTTGTACAAGGATATTATATTTCTTATTAATATAGTAGCAAAAGTATCACTGTAGCAGTTACCGTATTGCAGACCTCTGGATGTTTATAACGATCAAGTATATTTCAAAGATATTTTGATGCTAGTAGAGATTGTCGTTCTGTAGAAGAATTTCGTCATGGCCATCTGCTGCTGATGTTATACTACCTAATTGATAGAATCAATTAAATAGTCATATATTAAGCATGTATATAACCATAGACTACTAAATAAACATAATGTTTTTTTATAAATAGTTTACCGATTAAAAGTATGGAGGATTATACAATTTTCAAATGATGGAAATTGTCACTTGTACAAAGATATTATATTTCTTAATAATTTTGTAGCAACAGTATCAATGTAGATTTTACCGTATTGCAGACCTCTGGATGTTTATAATGATCAAGTATATATCAAAGATATTTTGATGCTAGTAGAGATTGTCCTTCTGTAGAAGAATTTCATCATGGCCTTCTGCTGCTGATGTTATACTACCTAATTGATAGAATCAATTAAATAGTCATATATAAACTTTGTCTATAACCATAGACTACTAAATAAACAGAGAGTTTTTCTATAAATAGTTTACCAATTAAAAGTATGGAAGAATATACAATTTTCAAATTATGGAAATTGTCACACTTAAAAGGATATTATATTTCTAATTAATTTTGTAGCAAAATTATCGCTGTAGCTTTTACCATATTGCAGACCTCTGGATGTTTATAATGATCAAGTATATTTCAAAGATATTTTGATTCTAGTAGAGATTGTCGTTCTGTAGAAGAATTTCATCATGGCCTTCTGCTGCTGATGTTATACTACCTATTTGATATAATCAATTAAATAGTCATATATTAAGCATGTATATAACCATAGACTACTAAATAACAGAAAGTTTTTCTATAAATAGTTTACCGATTAAAAGTATGGATGATTATATTATTTTCAAATGATGGAAATTGTCACTTGTACAAGGATATTATATTTCTTATTAATATAGTAGCAAAAGTATCACTGTAGCAGTTACCGTATTGCAGACCTCTGGATGTTTATAACGATCAAGTATATTTCAAAGATATTTTGATGCTAGTAGAGATTGTCGTTCTGTAGAAGAATTTCGTCATGGCCATCTGCTGCTGATGTTATACTACCTATTTGATAGAATCAATTAAATAGTCATATATTAAGCATGTATATAACTATAGACTACTAAAAAACAGGAAGTTATTCTATAAATAGTTTACCGATTAAAAGTATGGAAGATTATACAATTTTCAAATTATGGAAATTGTCACACTTAAAAGGATATTTTATTTCTTAATAATTTTATAGGAAGTGTATAACAGTAGCAGTTACCTTATTTCAAACCTCTGGAAGTTTATAATGATCAAGTATATTTCAAAAATATTTTGATGCTAGTAGAGATTGTCGTTCTGTAGAAGAATTTCATCATAGCCTTCTGCTGCTGCGGTTATACTACCTTATTGATAGAATCAATTAAATAGTCATATATTAACCTTGTCTATAACCATAGACTACTAAATAAACAGAAAGTTTTTCTATAAATAGTTTACCGATTAAAAGTATGGAGGATTATACAATTTTCAAATTATGGAAATTGTCACTTGTACAAGGATATTATATTTCTAATTAATTTTGTCGCAAAATTATCACTGTAGCTTTTACCATATTGCAGACCTCTGGATGTTTATAATGATCAAGTATATTTCAAAGATATTTTGATTCTAGTAGAGATTGTCGTTCTGTAGAAGAATTTCATCATGGCCTTCTGCTGCTGATGTTATACTACCTATTTGATATAATCAATTAAATAGTCATATATTAAGCATGTATATAACCATAGACTACTAAATAACAGAAAGTTTTTCTATAAATAGTTTACCGATTAAAAGTATGGATTATTATATTATTTTCAAATGATGGAAATTGTCACTTGTACAAGGATATTATATTTCTTATTAATATAGTAGCAAAAGTATCACTGTAGCAGTTACCGTATTGCAGACCTCTGGATGTTTATAACGATCAAGTATATTTCAAAGATATTTTGATGCTAGTAGAGATTATCGTTCTGTAGAAGAATTTCGTCATGGCCATCTGATGCTGATGTTATACTACCTATTTGATAGAATCAATTAAATAGTCATATATTAAGCATATATATAACTATAGACTACAAAAAAAACAGAAAGTCTTTCTATAAAAAGTTTACCGATTAAAAGTATGGAGGATTATACAATTTTCAAATTATGGAAATTGTCACTTTTACTAGGATATTATATTTCTTATTAATATAGTAGCAAAAGTATCACTGTAGCAGTTACCATATTGCAGACCTCTGGATGTTTATAACGATCAAGTATATTTCAAAGATATTTTGATGCTAGTAGAGATTGTCGTTCTGTAGAAGAATTTCATCATAGCCTTCTTCTGCTGCGGTTATACTACCTAATTGATAGAATCAATTAAATAGTCATATATTAAGCATGTATATAACCATAGACTACTAAATAAACATAATGTTTTTTTATAAATAGTTTACCGATTAAAAGTATGGAGGATTATACAATTTTCAAATGATGGAAATTGTCACTTGTACAAAGATATTATATTTCTTAATAATTTTGTAGCAACAGTATCAATGTAGATTTTACCGTATTGCAGACCTCTGGATGTTTATAATGATCAAGTATATATCAAAGATATTTTGATGCTAGTAGAGATTGTCCTTCTGTAGAAGAATTTCATCATGGCCTTCTGCTGCTGATGTTATACTACCTATTTGATAGAATCAATTAAATAGTCATATATTAAGCATATATATAACTATAGACTACAAAAAAAACAGAAAGTCTTTCTATAAAAAGTTTACCGACTAAAAGTATGGAGGATTATACAATTTTCAAATTATGGAAATTGTCACTTGTACAAGGATATTATATTTCTTATTATTATAGTAGCAAAAGTATCACTGTAGCAGTTACCGTATTGCAGACCTCTGGATGTTTATAACGATCAAGTATATTTCAAAGATATTTTGATGCTAGTAGAGATTGTCGTTCTGTAGAAGAATTTCGTCATGGCCATCTGCTGCTGATGTTATACTACCTATTTGATAGAATCAATTAAATAGTCATATATTAAGCATATATATAACTATAGACTACAAAAAAAACAGAAAGTCTTTCTATAAAAAGTTTACCGACTAAAAGTATGGAGGATTATACAATTTTCAAATTATGGAAATTGTCACTTGTACAAGGATATTATATTTCTTATTAATATAGTAGCAAAAGTATCACTGTAGCAGTTACCATATTGCAGACCTCTGGATGTTTATAACGATCAAGTATATTTCAAAGATATTTTGATGCTAGTAGAGATTGTCGTTCTGTAGAAGAATTTTATCATGGCCTTCTGCTGCAGATGTTATACTACCTATTTGATAGAATCAATTAAATAGTCATATATTAAGCATGTATATAACCATAGACTACTAAATAAACATAATGTTTTTCTATAAATAGTTTACCGATTAAAAGTATGGAGGATTATACAATTTTCAAATGATGGAAATTGTCACTTGTACAAAGATATTATATTTCTTAATAATTTTGTAGCAACAGTATCAATGTAGATTTTACCGTATTGCAGACCTCTGGATGTTTATAATGATCAAGTATATATCAAAGATATTTTGATGCTAGTAGAGATTGTCCTTCTGTAGAAGAATTTCATCATGGCCTTCTGCTGCTGATGTTATACTACCTAATTGATAGAATCAATTAAATAGTCATATATAAACCTTGTCTATAACCATAGACTACTAAATAAACAGAGAGTTTTTCTATAAATAGTTTACCAATTAAAAGTATGGAAGAATATACAATTTTCAAATTATGGAAATTGTCACACTTAAAAGGATATTATATTTCTAATTAATTTTGTAGCAAAATTATCGCTGTAGCTTTTACCATATTGCAGACCTCTGGATGTTTATGATGATCAAGTATATTTCAAAGATATTTTGATTCTAGTAGAGATTGTCGTTCTGTAGAAGAATTTCATCATGGCCTTCTGCTGCTGATGTTATACTACCTATTTGATATAATCAATTAAATAGTCATATATTAAGCATGTATATAACCATAGACTACTAAATAACAGAAAGTTTTTCTATAAATAGTTTACCGATTAAAAGTATGGATGATTATATTATTTTCAAATGATGGAAATTGTCACTTGTACAAGGATATTATATTTCTTATTAATATAGTAGCAAAAGTATCACTGTAGCAGTTACCGTATTGCAGACCTCTGGATGTTTATAATGATCAAGTATATTTCAAAGATATTTTGATGCTAGTAGAGATTGTCGTTCTGTAGAAGAATTTCGTCATGGCCATCTGCTGCTGATGTTATACTACTTATTTGATAGAATCAATTAAATAGTCATATATTAAGCATGTATATAACTATAGACTACTAAAAAACAGGAAGTTATTCTATAAATAGTTTACCGATTAAAAGTATGGAAGATTATACAATTTTCAAATTATGGAAATTGTCACACTTAAAAGGATATTTTATTTCTTATTAATTTTATAGGAAGTGTATAACAGTAGCAGTTACCTTATTTCAAACCTCTGGAAGTTTATAATGATCAAGTATATTTCAAAAATATTTTGATGCTAGTAGAGATTGTCGTTCTGTAGAAGAATTTCATCATAGCCTTCTGCTGCTGCGGTTATACTACCTAATTGATAGAATCAATTAAATAGTCATATATTAACCTTGTCTATAACCATAGACTACTAAATAAACAGAAAGTTTTTCTATAAATAGTTTACCGATTAAAAGTATGGAGGATTATACAATTTTCAAATTATGGAAATTGTCACTTGTACAAGGATATTATATTTCTAATTAATTTTGTCGCAAAATTATCACTGTAGCTTTTACCATATTGCAGACCTCTGGATGTTTATAATGATCAAGTATATTTCAAAGATATTTTGATTCTAGTAGAGATTGTCGTTCTGTAGAAGAATTTCATCATGGCCTTCTGCTGCTGATGTTATACTACCTATTTGATATAATCAATTAAATAGTCATATATTAAGCATGTATATAACCATAGACTACTAAATAACAGAAAGTTTTTCTATAAATAGTTTACCGATTAAAAGTATGGATGATTATATTATTTTCAAATGATGGAAATTGTCACTTGTACAAGGATATTATATTTCTTATTAATATAGTAGCAAAAGTATCACTGTAGCAGTTACCGTATTGCAGACCTCTGGATGTTTATAACGATCAAGTATATTTCAAAGATATTTTGATGCTAGTAGAGATTGTCGTTCTGTAGAAGAATTTCGTCATGGCCATCTGCTGCTGATGTTATACTACCTAATTGATAGAATCAATTAAATAGTCATATATTAAGCATGTATATAACCATAGACTACTAAATAAACATAATGTTTTTTTATAAATAGTTTACCGATTAAAAGTATGGAGGATTATACAATTTTCAAATGATGGAAATTGTCACTTGTACAAAGATATTATATTTCTTAATAATTTTGTAGCAACAGTATCAATGTAGATTTTACCGTATTGCAGACCTCTGGATGTTTATAATGATCAAGTATATATCAAAGATATTTTGATGCTAGTAGAGATTGTCCTTCTGTAGAAGAATTTCATCATGGCCTTCTGCTGCTGATGTTATACTACCTAATTGATAGAATCAATTAAATAGTCATATATAAACTTTGTCTATAACCATAGACTACTAAATAAACAGAGAGTTTTTCTATAAATAGTTTACCAATTAAAAGTATGGAAGAATATACAATTTTCAAATTATGGAAATTGTCACACTTAAAAGGATATTATATTTCTAATTAATTTTGTAGCAAAATTATCGCTGTAGCTTTTACCATATTGCAGACCTCTGGATGTTTATAATGATCAAGTATATTTCAAAGATATTTTGATTCTAGTAGAGATTGTCGTTCTGTAGAAGAATTTCATCATGGCCTTCTGCTGCTGATGTTATACTACCTATTTGATATAATCAATTAAATAGTCATATATTAAGCATGTATATAACCATAGACTACTAAATAACAGAAAGTTTTTCTATAAATAGTTTACCGATTAAAAGTATGGATGATTATATTATTTTCAAATGATGGAAATTGTCACTTGTACAAGGATATTATATTTCTTATTAATATAGTAGCAAAAGTATCACTGTAGCAGTTACCGTATTGCAGACCTCTGGATGTTTATAACGATCAAGTATATTTCAAAGATATTTTGATGCTAGTAGAGATTGTCGTTCTGTAGAAGAATTTCGTCATGGCCATCTGCTGCTGATGTTATACTACCTATTTGATAGAATCAATTAAATAGTCATATATTAAGCATGTATATAACTATAGACTACTAAAAAACAGGAAGTTATTCTATAAATAGTTTACCGATTAAAAGTATGGAAGATTATACAATTTTCAAATTATGGAAATTGTCACACTTAAAAGGATATTTTATTTCTTAATAATTTTATAGGAAGTGTATAACAGTAGCAGTTACCTTATTTCAAACCTCTGGAAGTTTATAATGATCAAGTATATTTCAAAAATATTTTGATGCTAGTAGAGATTGTCGTTCTGTAGAAGAATTTCATCATAGCCTTCTGCTGCTGCGGTTATACTACCTTATTGATAGAATCAATTAAATAGTCATATATTAACCTTGTCTATAACCATAGACTACTAAATAAACAGAAAGTTTTTCTATAAATAGTTTACCGATTAAAAGTATGGAGGATTATACAATTTTCAAATTATGGAAATTGTCACTTGTACAAGGATATTATATTTCTAATTAATTTTGTCGCAAAATTATCACTGTAGCTTTTACCATATTGCAGACCTCTGGATGTTTATAATGATCAAGTATATTTCAAAGATATTTTGATTCTAGTAGAGATTGTCGTTCTGTAGAAGAATTTCATCATGGCCTTCTGCTGCTGATGTTATACTACCTATTTGATATAATCAATTAAATAGTCATATATTAAGCATGTATATAACCATAGACTACTAAATAACAGAAAGTTTTTCTATAAATAGTTTACCGATTAAAAGTATGGATTATTATATTATTTTCAAATGATGGAAATTGTCACTTGTACAAGGATATTATATTTCTTATTAATATAGTAGCAAAAGTATCACTGTAGCAGTTACCGTATTGCAGACCTCTGGATGTTTATAACGATCAAGTATATTTCAAAGATATTTTGATGCTAGTAGAGATTATCGTTCTGTAGAAGAATTTCGTCATGGCCATCTGATGCTGATGTTATACTACCTATTTGATAGAATCAATTAAATAGTCATATATTAAGCATATATATAACTATAGACTACAAAAAAAACAGAAAGTCTTTCTATAAAAAGTTTACCGATTAAAAGTATGGAGGATTATACAATTTTCAAATTATGGAAATTGTCACTTTTACTAGGATATTATATTTCTTATTAATATAGTAGCAAAAGTATCACTGTAGCAGTTACCATATTGCAGACCTCTGGATGTTTATAACGATCAAGTATATTTCAAAGATATTTTGATGCTAGTAGAGATTGTCGTTCTGTAGAAGAATTTCATCATAGCCTTCTTCTGCTGCGGTTATACTACCTAATTGATAGAATCAATTAAATAGTCATATATTAAGCATGTATATAACCATAGACTACTAAATAAACATAATGTTTTTTTATAAATAGTTTACCGATTAAAAGTATGGAGGATTATACAATTTTCAAATGATGGAAATTGTCACTTGTACAAAGATATTATATTTCTTAATAATTTTGTAGCAACAGTATCAATGTAGATTTTACCGTATTGCAGACCTCTGGATGTTTATAATGATCAAGTATATATCAAAGATATTTTGATGCTAGTAGAGATTGTCCTTCTGTAGAAGAATTTCATCATGGCCTTCTGCTGCTGATGTTATACTACCTAATTGATAGAATCAATTAAATAGTCATATATAAACTTTGTCTATAACCATAGACTACTAAATAAACAGAGAGTTTTTCTATAAATAGTTTACCAATTAAAAGTATGGAAGAATATACAATTTTCAAATTATGGAAATTGTCACACTTAAAAGGATATTATATTTCTAATTAATTTTGTCGCAAAATTATCACTGTAGCTTTTACCATATTGCAGACCTCTGGATGTTTATAATGATCAAGTATATTTCAAAGATATTTTGATTCTAGTAGAGATTGTCGTTCTGTAGAAGAATTTCATCATGGCCTTCTGCTGCTGATGTTATACTACCTATTTGATATAATCAATTAAATAGTCATATATTAAGCATGTATATAACCATAGACTACTAAATAACAGAAAGTTTTTCTATAAATAGTTTACCGATTAAAAGTATGGATGATTATATTATTTTCAAATGATGGAAATTGTCACTTGTACAAGGATATTATATTTCTTATTAATATAGTAGCAAAAGTATCACTGTAGCAGTTACCGTATTGCAGACCTCTGGATGTTTATAACGATCAAGTATATTTCAAAGATATTTTGATGCTAGTAGAGATTGTCGTTCTGTAGAAGAATTTCGTCATGGCCATCTGCTGCTGATGTTATACTACCTATTTGATAGAATCAATTAAATAGTCATATATTAAGCATATATATAACTATAGACTACAAAAAAAACAGAAAGTCTTTCTATAAAAAGTTTACCGATTAAAAGTATGGAGGATTATACAATTTTCAAATTATGGAAATTGTCACTTTTACAAGGATATTATATTTCTTATTAATATAGTAGCAAAAGTATCACTGAAGCAGTTACCATATTGCAGACCTCTGGATGTTTATAACGATCAAGTATATTTCAAAGATATTTTGATGCTAGTAGAGATTGTCGTTCTGTAGAAGAATTTCATCATAGCCTTCTTCTGCTGCGGTTATACTACCTAATTGATAGAATCAATTAAATAGTCATATATTAAGCATGTATATAACCATAGACTACTAAATAAACATAATGTTTTTCTATAAATAGTTTACCGATTAAAAGTATGGAGGATTATACAATTTTCAAATGATGGAAATTGTCACTTGTACAAAGATATTATATTTCTTAATAATTTTGTAGCAACAGTATCAATGTAGATTTTACCGTATTGCAGACCTCTGGATGTTTATAATGATCAAGTATATATCAAAGATATTTTGATGCTAGTAGAGATTGTCCTTCTGTAGAAGAATTTCATCATGGCCTTCTGCTGCTGATGTTATACTACCTAATTGATAGAATCAATTAAATAGTCATATATAAACCTTGTCTATAACCATAGACTACTAAATAAACAGAGAGTTTTTCTATAAATAGTTTACCAATTAAAAGTATGGAAGAATATACAATTTTCAAATTATGGAAATTGTCACACTTAAAAGGATATTATATTTCTAATTAATTTTGTAGCAAAATTATCGCTGTAGCTTTTACCATATTGCAGACCTCTGGATGTTTATGATGATCAAGTATATTTCAAAGATATTTTGATTCTAGTAGAGATTGTCGTTCTGTAGAAGAATTTCATCATGGCCTTCTGCTGCTGATGTTATACTACCTATTTGATATAATCAATTAAATAGTCATATATTAAGCATGTATATAACCATAGACTACTAAATAACAGAAAGTTTTTCTATAAATAGTTTACCGATTAAAAGTATGGATGATTATATTATTTTCAAATGATGGAAATTGTCACTTGTACAAGGATATTATATTTCTTATTAATAAAGTAGCAAAAGTATCACTGTAGCAGTTACCGTATTGCAGACCTCTGGATGTTTATAACGATCAAGTATATTTCAAAGATATTTTGATGCTAGTAGAGATTGTCGTTCTGTAGAAGAATTTCGTCATGGCCATCTGCTGCTGATGTTATACTACTTATTTGATAGAATCAATTAAATAGTCATATATTAAGCATGTATATAACTATAGACTACTAAAAAACAGGAAGTTATTCTATAAATAGTTTACCGATTAAAAGTATGGAAGATTATACAATTTTCAAATTATGGAAATTGTCACACTTAAAAGGATATTTTATTTCTTATTAATTTTATAGGAAGTGTATAACAGTAGCAGTTACCTTATTTCAAACCTCTGGAAGTTTATAATGATCAAGTATATTTCAAAAATATTTTGATGCTAGTAGAGATTGTCGTTCTGTAGAAGAATTTCATCATAGCCTTCTGCTGCTGCGGTTATACTACCTAATTGATAGAATCAATTAAATAGTCATATATTAACCTTGTCTATAACCATAGACTACTAAATAAACAGAAAGTTTTTCTATAAATAGTTTACCGATTAAAAGTATGGAGGATTATACAGTTTTCAAATTATGGAAATTGTCACTTGTACAAGGATATTATATTTCTAATTAATTTTGTCGCAAAATTATCACTGTAGCTTTTACCATATTGCAGACCTCTGGATGTTTATAATGATCAAGTATATTTCAAAGATATTTTGATTCTAGTAGAGATTGTCGTTCTGTAGAAGAATTTCATCATGGCCTTCTGCTGCTGATGTTATACTACCTATTTGATATAATCAATTAAATAGTCATATATTAAGCATGTATATAACCATAGACTACTAAATAACAGAAAGTTTTTCTATAAATAGTTTACCGATTAAAAGTATGGATGATTATATTATTTTCAAATGATGGAAATTGTCACTTGTACAAGGATATTATATTTCTTATTAATATAGTAGCAAAAGTATCACTGTAGCAGTTACCGTATTGCAGACCTCTGGATGTTTATAACGATCAAGTATATTTCAAAGATATTTTGATGCTAGTAGAGATTATCGTTCTGTAGAAGAATTTCGTCATGGCCATCTGATGCTGATGTTATACTACCTATTTGATAGAATCAATTAAATAGTCATATATTAAGCATATATATAACTATAGACTACAAAAAAAACAGAAAGTCTTTCTATAAAAAGTTTACCGATTAAAAGTATGGAGGATTATACAATTTTCAAATTATGGAAATTGTCACTTTTACTAGGATATTATATTTCTTATTAATATAGTAGCAAAAGTATCACTGTAGCAGTTACCATATTGCAGACCTCTGGATGTTTATAACGATCAAGTATATTTCAAAGATATTTTGATGCTAGTAGAGATTGTCGTTCTGTAGAAGAATTTTATCATAGCCTTCTTCTGCTGCGGTTATACTACCTAATTGATAGAATCAATTAAATAGTCATATATTAAGCATGTATATAACCATAGACTACTAAATAAACATAATGTTTTTCTATAAATAGTTTACCGATTAAAAGTATGGAGGATTATACAATTTTCAAATGATGGAAATTGTCACTTGTACAAAGATATTATATTTCTTAATAATTTTGTAGCAACAGTATCAATGTAGATTTTACCGTATTGCAGACCTCTGGATGTTTATAATGATCAAGTATATATCAAAGATATTTTGATGCTAGTAGAGATTGTCCTTCTGTAGAAGAATTTCATCATGGCCTTCTGCTGCTGATGTTATACTACCTAATTGATAGAATCAATTAAATAGTCATATATAAACCTTGTCTATAACCATAGACTACTAAATAAACAGAGAGTTTTTCTATAAATAGTTTACCAATTAAAAGTATGGAAGAATATACAATTTTCAAATTATGGAAATTGTCACACTTAAAAGGATATTATATTTCTAATTAATTTTGTAGCAAAATTATCGCTGTAGCTTTTACCATATTGCAGACCTCTGGATGTTTATAATGATCAAGTATATTTCAAAGATATTTTGATTCTAGTAGAGATTGTCGTTCTGTAGAAGAATTTCATCATGGCCTTCTGCTGCTGATGTTATACTACCTATTTGATATAATCAATTAAATAGTCATATATTAAGCATGTATATAACCATAGACTACTAAATAACAGAAAGTTTTTCTATAAATAGTTTACCGATTAAAAGTATGGATGATTATATTATTTTCAAATTATGGAAATTGTCACACTTAAAAGGATATTTTATTTCTTAATAATTTTATAGGAAGTGTATAACAGTAGCAGTTACCTTATTTCAAACCTCTGGAAGTTTATAATGATCAAGTATATTTCAAAAATATTTTGATGCTAGTAGAGATTGTCGTTCTGTAGAAGAATTTCATCATAGCCTTCTGCTGCTGCGGTTATACTACCTTATTGATAGAATCAATTAAATAGTCATATATTAACCTTGTCTATAACCATAGACTACTAAATAAACAGAAAGTTTTTCTATAAATAGTTTACCGATTAAAAGTATGGAGGATTATACAATTTTCAAATTATGGAAATTGTCACTTGTACAAGGATATTATATTTCTAATTAATTTTGTAGCAAAATTATCACTGTAGCAGTTACCGTATTGCAGACCTCTGGATGTTTATAACGATCAAGTATATTTCAAAGATATTTTGATGCTAGTAGAGATTGTCGTTCTGTAGAAGAATTTCATCATGGCCATCTGCTGCTGATGTTATACTACCTATTTGATAGAATCAATTAAATAGTCATATATTAAGCATGTATATAACCATAGACTACTAAATAACAGAAAGTTATTCTATAAATAGTTTACCGATTAAAAGTATGGATGATTATATTATTTTCAAATGATGGAAATTGTCACTTGTACAAGGATATTATATTTCTTATTAATATAGTAGCAAAAGTATCACTGTAGCAGTTACCCTATTGCAGACCTCTGGATGTTTATAAGGATCAAGTATATATCAAAGATATTTTGATGCTAGTAGAGATTGTCCTTCTGTAGAAGAATTTCATCATGGCCTTCTGCTGCTGATGTTATACTACCTAATTGATAGAATCAATTAAATAGTCATATATAAACCTTGTCTATAACCATAGACTACTAAATAAACAGAGAGTTTTTCTATAAATAGTTTACCAATTAAAAGTATGGAAGAATATACAATTTTCAAATTATGGAAATTGTCACTTGTACAAGGATATTATATTTCTTATTAATAAAGTAGCAAAAGTATCACTGTAGCAGTTACCGTATTGCAGACCTCTGGATGTTTATAACGATCAAGTATATTTCAAAGATATTTTGATGCTAGTAGAGATTGTCGTTCTGTAGAAGAATTTCATCATGGCCTTCTGCTGCTGATGTTATACTACCTATTTGATATAATCAATTAAATAGTCATATATTAAGCATGTATATAACCATAGACTACTAAATAACAGAAAGTTTTTCTATAAATAGTTTACCGATTAAAAGTATGGATGATTATATTATTTTCAAATGATGGAAATTGTCACTTGTACAAGGATATTATATTTCTTATTAATAAAGTAGCAAAAGTATCACTGTAGCAGTTACCGTATTGCAGACCTCTGGATGTTTATAACGATCAAGTATATTTCAAAGATATTTTGATGCTAGTAGAGATTGTCGTTCTGTAGAAGAATTTCGTCATGGCCATCTGCTGCTGATGTTATACTACTTATTTGATAGAATCAATTAAATAGTCATATATTAGGCATGTATATAACTATAGACTACTAAAAAACAGGAAGTTATTCTATAAATAGTTTACCGATTAAAAGTATGGAAGATTATACAATTTTCAAATTATGGAAATTGTCACACTTAAAAGGATATTTTATTTCTTATTAATTTTATAGGAAGTGTATAACAGTAGCAGTTACCTTATTTCAAACCTCTGGATGTTTATAACGATCAAGTATATTTCAAAGATATTTTGATGCTAGTAGAGATTGTCATTCTGTAGAAGAATTTCGTCATGGCCATCTGCTGCTGATGTTATACTACCTATTTGATAGAATCAATTAAATAGTCATATATTAAGCATATATATAACTATAGACTACAAAAAAAACAGAAAGTCTTTCTATAAAAAGTTTACCGACTAAAAGTATGGAGGATTATACAATTTTCAAATTATGGAAATTGTCACTTGTACAAGGATATTATATTTCTTATTAATATAGTAGCAAAAGTATCACTGTAGCAGTTACCATATTGCAGACCTCTGGATGTTTATAACGATCAAGTATATTTCAAAGATATTTTGATGCTAGTAGAGATTGTCGTTCTGTAGAAGAATTTTATCATGGCCTTCTGCTGCTGATGTTATACAACCTATTTGATAGAATCAATTAAATAGTCATATATTAAGCATGTATATAACCATAGACTACTAAATAAACATAATGTTTTTCTATAAATAGTTTACCGATTAAAAGTATGGAGGATTATACAATTTTCAAATGATGGAAATTGTCACTTGTACAAAGATATTATATTTCTTAATAATTTTGTAGCAACAGTATCAATGTAGATTTTACCGTATTGCAGACCTCTGGATGTTTATAATGATCAAGTATATATCAAAGATATTTTGATGCTAGTAGAGATTGTCCTTCTGTAGAAGAATTTCATCATGGCCTTCTGCTGCTGATGTTATACTACCTAATTGATAGAATCAATTAAATAGTCATATATAAACCTTGTCTATAACCATAGACTACTAAATAAACAGAGAGTTTTTCTATAAATAGTTTACCAATTAAAAGTATGGAAGAATATACAATTTTCAAATTATGGAAATTGTCACACTTAAAAGGATATTATATTTCTAATTAATTTTGTAGCAAAATTATCGCTGTAGCTTTTACCATATTGCAGACCTCTGGATGTTTATGATGATCAAGTATATTTCAAAGATATTTTGATTCTAGTAGAGATTGTCGTTCTGTAGAAGAATTTCATCATGGCCTTCTGCTGCTGATGTTATACTACCTATTTGATATAATCAATTAAATAGTCATATATTAAGCATGTATATAACCATAGACTACTAAATAACAGAAAGTTTTTCTATAAATAGTTTACCGATTAAAAGTATGGATGATTATATTATTTTCAAATGATGGAAATTGTCACTTGTACAAGGATATTATATTTCTTATTAATATAGTAGCAAAAGTATCACTGTAGCAGTTACCGTATTGCAGACCTCTGGATGTTTATAATGATCAAGTATATTTCAAAGATATTTTGATGCTAGTAGAGATTGTCGTTCTGTAGAAGAATTTCGTCATGGCCATCTGCTGCTGATGTTATACTACTTATTTGATAGAATCAATTAAATAGTCATATATTAAGCATGTATATAACTATAGACTACTAAAAAACAGGAAGTTATTCTATAAATAGTTTACCGATTAAAAGTATGGAAGATTATACAATTTTCAAATTATGGAAATTGTCACACTTAAAAGGATATTTTATTTCTTATTAATTTTATAGGAAGTGTATAACAGTAGCAGTTACCTTATTTCAAACCTCTGGAAGTTTATAATGATCAAGTATATTTCAAAAATATTTTGATGCTAGTAGAGATTGTCGTTCTGTAGAAGAATTTCATCATAGCCTTCTGCTGCTGCGGTTATACTACCTAATTGATAGAATCAATTAAATAGTCATATATTAACCTTGTCTATAACCATAGACTACTAAATAAACAGAAAGTTTTTCTATAAATAGTTTACCGATTAAAAGTATGGAGGATTATACAATTTTCAAATTATGGAAATTGTCACTTGTACAAGGATATTATATTTCTAATTAATTTTGTCGCAAAATTATCACTGTAGCTTTTACCATATTGCAGACCTCTGGATGTTTATAATGATCAAGTATATTTCAAAGATATTTTGATTCTAGTAGAGATTGTCGTTCTGTAGAAGAATTTCATCATGGCCTTCTGCTGCTGATGTTATACTACCTATTTGATATAATCAATTAAATAGTCATATATTAAGCATGTATATAACCATAGACTACTAAATAACAGAAAGTTTTTCTATAAATAGTTTACCGATTAAAAGTATGGATGATTATATTATTTTCAAATGATGGAAATTGTCACTTGTACAAGGATATTATATTTCTTATTAATATAGTAGCAAAAGTATCACTGTAGCAGTTACCATATTGCAGACCTCTGGATGTTTATAACGATCAAGTATATTTCAAAGATATTTTGATGCTAGTAGAGATTGTCGTTCTGTAGAAGAATTTCGTCATGGCCATCTGCTGCTGATGTTATACTACCTATTTGATAGAATCAATTAAATAGTCATATATTAAGCATATATATAACTATAGACTACAAAAAAAACAGAAAGTCTTTCTATAAAAAGTTTACCGATTAAAAGTATGGAGGATTATACAATTTTCAAATTATGGAAATTGTCACTTTTACAAGGATATTATATTTCTTATTAATATAGTAGCAAAAGTATCACTGAAGCAGTTACCATATTGCAGACCTCTGGATGTTTATAACGATCAAGTATATTTCAAAGATATTTTGATGCTAGTAGAGATTGTCGTTCTGTAGAAGAATTTCATCATGGCCTTCTGCTGCTGATGTTATACTACCTATTTGATATAATCAATTAAATAGTCATATATTAAGCATGTATATAACCATAGACTACTAAATAACAGAAAGTTTTTCTATAAATAGTTTACCGATTAAAAGTATGGATGATTATATTATTTTCAAATGATGGAAATTGTCACTTGTACAAGGATATTATATTTCTTATTAATAAAGTAGCAAAAGTATCACTGTAGCAGTTACCGTTTTGCAGACCTCTGGATGTTTATAACGATCAAGTATATTTCAAAGATATTTTGATGCTAGTAGAGATTGTCGTTCTGTAGAAGAATTTCATCATAGCCTTCTGCTGCTGCGGTTATACTACCTAATTGATAGAATCAATTAAATAGTCATATATTAACCTTGTCTATAACCATAGACTACTAAATAAACAGAAAGTTTTTCTATAAATAGTTTACCGATTAAAAGTATGGAGGATTATACAATTTTCAAATTATGGAAATTGTCACTTGTACAAGGATATTATATTTCTAATTAATTTTGTCGCAAAATTATCACTGTAGCTTTTACCATATTGCAGACCTCTGGATGTTTATAATGATCAAGTATATTTCAAAGATATTTTGATTCTAGTAGAGATTGTCGTTCTGTAGAAGAATTTCATCATGGCCTTCTGCTGCTGATGTTATACTACCTATTTGATATAATCAATTAAATAGTCATATATTAAGCATGTATATAACCATAGACTACTAAATAACAGAAAGTTTTTCTATAAATAGTTTACCGATTAAAAGTATGGATGATTATATTATTTTCAAATGATGGAAATTGTCACTTGTACAAGGATATTATATTTCTTATTAATATAGTAGCAAAAGTATCACTGTAGCAGTTACCATATTGCAGACCTCTGGATGTTTATAACGATCAAGTATATTTCAAAGATATTTTGATGCTAGTAGAGATTGTCGTTCTGTAGAAGAATTTCGTCATGGCCATCTGCTGCTGATGTTATACTACCTATTTGATAGAATCAATTAAATAGTCATATATTAAGCATATATATAACTATAGACTACAAAAAAAACAGAAAGTCTTTCTATAAAAAGTTTACCGACTAAAAGTATGGAGGATTATACAATTTTCAAATTATGGAAATTGTCACTTGTACAAGGATATTATATTTCTTATTAATATAGTAGCAAAAGTATCACTGTAGCAGTTACCATATTGCAGACCTCTGGATGTTTATAACGATCAAGTATATTTCAAAGATATTTTGATGCTAGTAGAGATTGTCGTTCTGTAGAAGAATTTTATCATGGCCTTCTGCTGCTGATGTTATACAACCTATTTGATAGAATCAATTAAATAGTCATATATTAAGCATGTATATAACCATAGACTACTAAATAAACATAATGTTTTTCTATAAATAGTTTACCGATTAAAAGTATGGAGGATTATACAATTTTCAAATGATGGAAATTGTCACTTGTACAAAGATATTATATTTCTTAATAATTTTGTAGCAACAGTATCAATGTAGATTTTACCGTATTGCAGACCTCTGGATGTTTATAATGATCAAGTATATATCAAAGATATTTTGATGCTAGTAGAGATTGTCCTTCTGTAGAAGAATTTCATCATGGCCTTCTGCTGCTGATGTTATACTACCTAATTGATAGAATCAATTAAATAGTCATATATAAACCTTGTCTATAACCATAGACTACTAAATAAACAGAGAGTTTTTCTATAAATAGTTTACCAATTAAAAGTATGGAAGAATATACAATTTTCAAATTATGGAAATTGTCACACTTAAAAGGATATTATATTTCTAATTAATTTTGTAGCAAAATTATCGCTGTAGCTTTTACCATATTGCAGACCTCTGGATGTTTATGATGATCAAGTATATTTCAAAGATATTTTGATTCTAGTAGAGATTGTCGTTCTGTAGAAGAATTTCATCATGGCCTTCTGCTGCTGATGTTATACTACCTATTTGATATAATCAATTAAATAGTCATATATTAAGCATGTATATAACCATAGACTACTAAATAACAGAAAGTTTTTCTATAAATAGTTTACCGATTAAAAGTATGGATGATTATATTATTTTCAAATGATGGAAATTGTCACTTGTACAAGGATATTATATTTCTTATTAATATAGTAGCAAAAGTATCACTGTAGCAGTTACCGTATTGCAGACCTCTGGATGTTTATAATGATCAAGTATATTTCAAAGATATTTTGATGCTAGTAGAGATTGTCGTTCTGTAGAAGAATTTCGTCATGGCCATCTGCTGCTGATGTTATACTACTTATTTGATAGAATCAATTAAATAGTCATATATTAAGCATGTATATAACTATAGACTACTAAAAAACAGGAAGTTATTCTATAAATAGTTTACCGATTAAAAGTATGGAAGATTATACAATTTTCAAATTATGGAAATTGTCACACTTAAAAGGATATTTTATTTCTTATTAATTTTATAGGAAGTGTATAACAGTAGCAGTTACCTTATTTCAAACCTCTGGAAGTTTATAATGATCAAGTATATTTCAAAAATATTTTGATGCTAGTAGAGATTGTCGTTCTGTAGAAGAATTTCATCATAGCCTTCTGCTGCTGCGGTTATACTACCTAATTGATAGAATCAATTAAATAGTCATATATTAACCTTGTCTATAACCATAGACTACTAAATAAACAGAAAGTTTTTCTATAAATAGTTTACCGATTAAAAGTATGGAGGATTATACAATTTTCAAATTATGGAAATTGTCACTTGTACAAGGATATTATATTTCTAATTAATTTTGTCGCAAAATTATCACTGTAGCTTTTACCATATTGCAGACCTCTGGATGTTTATAATGATCAAGTATATTTCAAAGATATTTTGATTCTAGTAGAGATTGTCGTTCTGTAGAAGAATTTCATCATGGCCTTCTGCTGCTGATGTTATACTACCTATTTGATATAATCAATTAAATAGTCATATATTAAGCATGTATATAACCATAGACTACTAAATAACAGAAAGTTTTTCTATAAATAGTTTACCGATTAAAAGTATGGATGATTATATTATTTTCAAATGATGGAAATTGTCACTTGTACAAGGATATTATATTTCTTATTAATATAGTAGCAAAAGTATCACTGTAGCAGTTACCATATTGCAGACCTCTGGATGTTTATAACGATCAAGTATATTTCAAAGATATTTTGATGCTAGTAGAGATTGTCGTTCTGTAGAAGAATTTCGTCATGGCCATCTGCTGCTGATGTTATACTACCTATTTGATAGAATCAATTAAATAGTCATATATTAAGCATATATATAACTATAGACTACAAAAAAAACAGAAAGTCTTTCTATAAAAAGTTTACCGATTAAAAGTATGGAGGATTATACAATTTTCAAATTATGGAAATTGTCACTTTTACAAGGATATTATATTTCTTATTAATATAGTAGCAAAAGTATCACTGAAGCAGTTACCATATTGCAGACCTCTGGATGTTTATAACGATCAAGTATATTTCAAAGATATTTTGATGCTAGTAGAGATTGTCGTTCTGTAGAAGAATTTCATCATGGCCTTCTGCTGCTGATGTTATACTACCTATTTGATATAATCAATTAAATAGTCATATATTAAGCATGTATATAACCATAGACTACTAAATAACAGAAAGTTTTTCTATAAATAGTTTACCGATTAAAAGTATGGATGATTATATTATTTTCAAATGATGGAAATTGTCACTTGTACAAGGATATTATATTTCTTATTAATAAAGTAGCAAAAGTATCACTGTAGCAGTTACCGTTTTGCAGACCTCTGGATGTTTATAACGATCAAGTATATTTCAAAGATATTTTGATGCTAGTAGAGATTGTCGTTCTGTAGAAGAATTTCATCATAGCCTTCTGCTGCTGCGGTTATACTACCTAATTGATAGAATCAATTAAATAGTCATATATTAACCTTGTCTATAACCATAGACTACTAAATAAACAGAAAGTTTTTCTATAAATAGTTTACCGATTAAAAGTATGGAGGATTATACAATTTTCAAATTATGGAAATTGTCACTTGTACAAGGATATTATATTTCTAATTAATTTTGTCGCAAAATTATCACTGTAGCTTTTACCATATTGCAGACCTCTGGATGTTTATAATGATCAAGTATATTTCAAAGATATTTTGATTCTAGTAGAGATTGTCGTTCTGTAGAAGAATTTCATCATGGCCTTCTGCTGCTGATGTTATACTACCTATTTGATATAATCAATTAAATAGTCATATATTAAGCATGTATATAACCATAGACTACTAAATAACAGAAAGTTTTTCTATAAATAGTTTACCGATTAAAAGTATGGATGATTATATTATTTTCAAATGATGGAAATTGTCACTTGTACAAGGATATTATATTTCTTATTAATATAGTAGCAAAAGTATCACTGTAGCAGTTACCATATTGCAGACCTCTGGATGTTTATAACGATCAAGTATATTTCAAAGATATTTTGATGCTAGTAGAGATTGTCGTTCTGTAGAAGAATTTCGTCATGGCCATCTGCTGCTGATGTTATACTACCTATTTGATAGAATCAATTAAATAGTCATATATTAAGCATATATATAACTATAGACTACAAAAAAAACAGAAAGTCTTTCTATAAAAAGTTTACCGATTAAAAGTATGGAGGATTATACAATTTTCAAATTATGGAAATTGTCACTTTTACAAGGATATTATATTTCTTATTAATATAGTAGCAAAAGTATCACTGAAGCAGTTACCATATTGCAGACCTCTGGATGTTTATAACGATCAAGTATATTTCAAAGATATTTTGATGCTAGTAGAGATTGTCGTTCTGTAGAAGAATTTCATCATGGCCTTCTGCTGCTGATGTTATACTACCTATTTGATATAATCAATTAAATAGTCATATATTAAGCATGTATATAACCATAGACTACTAAATAACAGAAAGTTTTTCTATAAATAGTTTACCGATTAAAAGTATGGATGATTATATTATTTTCAAATGATGGAAATTGTCACTTGTACAAGGATATTATATTTCTTATTAATAAAGTAGCAAAAGTATCACTGTAGCAGTTACCGTTTTGCAGACCTCTGGATGTTTATAACGATCAAGTATATTTCAAAGATATTTTGATGCTAGTAGAGATTGTCGTTCTGTAGAAGAATTTCGTCATGGCCATCTGCTGCTGATGTTATACTACTTATTTGATAGAATCAATTAAATAGTCATATATTAAGCATGTATATAACTATAGACTACTAAAAAACAGGAAGTTATTCTATAAATAGTTTACCGATTAAAAGTATGGAAGATTATACAATTTTCAAATTATGGAAATTGTCACTTTTACAAGGATATTATATTTCTTATTAATATAGTAGCAAAAGTATCACTGTAGCAGTTACCGTATTGCAGACCTCTGGATGTTTATAACGATCAAGTATATTTCAAAGATATTTTGATGCTAGTAGAGATTATCGTTCTGTAGAAGAATTTCGTCATGGCCATCTGCTGCTGATGTTATACTACCTATTTGATAGAATCAATTAAATAGTCATATATTAAGCATATATATAACTATAGACTACAAAAAAAACAGAAAGTCTTTCTATAAAAAGTTTACCGATTAAAAGTATGGAGGATTATACAATTTTCAAATTATGGAAATTGTCACTTTTACTAGGATATTATATTTCTTATTAATATAGTAGCAAAAGTATCACTGTAGCAGTTACCATATTGCAGACCTCTGGATGTTTATAACGATCAAGTATATTTTAAAGATATTTTGATGCTAGTAGAGATTGTCGTTCTGTAGAAGAATTTCATCATAGCCTTCTTCTGCTGCGGTTATACTACCTAATTGATAGAATCAATTAAATAGTCATATATTAAGCATGTATATAACCATAGACTACTAAATAAACATAATGTTTTTCTATAAATAGTTTACCGATTAAAAGTATGGAGGATTATACAATTTTCAAATGATGGAAATTGTCACTTGTACAAAGATATTATATTTCTTAATAATTTTGTAGCAACAGTATCAATGTAGATTTTACCGTATTGCAGACCTCTGGATGTTTATAATGATCAAGTATATATCAAAGATATTTTGATGCTAGTAGAGATTGTCCTTCTGTAGAAGAATTTCATCATGGCCATCTGCTGCTGATGTTATACTACCTATTTGATAGAATCAATTAAATAGTCATATATTAAGCATGTATATAACCATAGACTACTAAATAACAGAAAGTTATTCTATAAATAGTTTACAGATTAAAAGTATGGATGATTATATTATTTTCAAATGATGGAAATTGTCACTTGTACAAGGATATTATATTTCTTATTAATATAGTAGCAAAAGTATCACTGTAGCTTTTACCATATTGCAGACCTCTGGATGTTTATGATGATCAAGTATATTTCAAAGATATTTTGATTCTAGTAGAGATTGTCGTTCTGTAGAAGAATTTCATCATGGCCTTCTGCTGCTGATGTTATACTACCTATTTGATATAATCAATTAAATAGTCATATATTAAGCATGTATATAACCATAGACTACTAAATAACAGAAAGTTTTTCTATAAATAGTTTACCGATTAAAAGTATGGATGATTATATTATTTTCAAATGATGGAAATTGTCACTTGTACAAGGATATTATATTTCTTATTAATAAAGTAGCAAAAGTATCACTGTAGCAGTTACCGTATTGCAGACCTCTGGATGTTTATAACGATCAAGTATATTTCAAAGATATTTTGATGCTAGTAGAGATTGTCGTTCTGTAGAAGAATTTCGTCATGGCCATCTGCTGCTGATGTTATACTACTTATTTGATAGAATCAATTAAATAGTCATATATTAAGCATGTATATAACTATAGACTACTAAAAAACAGGAAGTTGTTCTATAAATAGTTTACCGATTAAAAGTATGGAAGATTATACAATTTTCAAATTATGGAAATTGTCACACTTAAAAGGATATTTTATTTCTTATTAATTTTATAGGAAGTGTATAACAGTAGCAGTTACCTTATTTCAAACCTCTGGAAGTTTATAATGATCAAGTATATTTCAAAAATATTTTGATGCTAGTAGAGATTGTCGTTCTGTAGAAGAATTTCATCATAGCCTTCTGCTGCTGCGGTTATACTACCTAATTGATAGAATCAATTAAATAGTCATATATTAACCTTGTCTATAACCATAGACTACTAAATAAACAGAAAGTTTTTCTATAAATAGTTTACCGATTAAAAGTATGGAGGATTATACAGTTTTCAAATTATGGAAATTGTCACTTGTACAAGGATATTATATTTCTAATTAATTTTGTCGCAAAATTATCACTGTAGCTTTTACCATATTGCAGACCTCTGGATGTTTATAATGATCAAGTATATTTCAAAGATATTTTGATTCTAGTAGAGATTGTCGTTCTGTAGAAGAATTTCATCATGGCCTTCTGCTGCTGATGTTATACTACCTATTTGATATAATCAATTAAATAGTCATATATTAAGCATGTATATAACCATAGACTACTAAATAACAGAAAGTTTTTCTATAAATAGTTTACCGATTAAAAGTATGGATGATTATATTATTTTCAAATGATGGAAATTGTCACTTGTACAAGGATATTATATTTCTTATTAATATAGTAGCAAAAGTATCACTGTAGCAGTTACCGTATTGCAGACCTCTGGATGTTTATAACGATCAAGTATATTTCAAAGATATTTTGATGCTAGTAGAGATTGTCGTTCTGTAGAAGAATTTCGTCATGGCCATCTGCTGCTGATGTTATACTACCTATTTGATAGAATCAATTAAATAGTCATATATTAAGCATATATATAACTATAGACTACAAAAAAAACAGAAAGTCTTTCTATAAAAAGTTTACCGATTAAAAGTATGGAGGATTATACAATTTTCAAATTATGGAAATTGTCACTTTTACTAGGATATTATATTTCTTATTAATATAGTAGCAAAAGTATCACTGTAGCAGTTACCATATTGCAGACCTCTGGATGTTTATAACGATCAAGTATATTTCAAAGATATTTTGATGCTAGTAGAGATTGTCGTTCTGTAGAAGAATTTCATCATAGCCTTCTTCTGCTGCGGTTATACTACCTAATTGATAGAATCAATTAAATAGTCATATATTAAGCATGTATATAACCATAGACTACTAAATAAACATAATGTTTTTCTATAAATAGTTTACCGATTAAAAGTATGGAGGATTATACAATTTTCAAATGATGGAAATTGTCACTTGTACAAAGATATTATATTTCTTAATAATTTTGTAGCAACAGTATCAATGTAGATTTTACCGTATTGCAGACCTCTGGATGTTTATGATGATCAAGTATATTTCAAAGATATTTTGATTCTAGTAGAGATTGTCGTTCTGTAGAAGAATTTCATCATGGCCTTCTGCTGCTGATGTTATACTACCTATTTGATATAATCAATTAAATAGTCATATATTAAGCATATATATAACTATAGACTACAAAAAAAACAGAAAGTCTTTCTATAAAAAGTTTACCGATTAAAAGTATGGAGGATTATACAATTTTCAAATTATGGAAATTGTCACTTTTACAAGGATATTATATTTCTTATTAATATAGTAGCAAAAGTATCACTGAAGCAGTTACCATATTGCAGACCTCTGGATGTTTATAACGATCAAGTATATTTCAAAGATATTTTGATGCTAGTAGAGATTGTCGTTCTGTAGAAGAATTTCATCATGGCCTTCTGCTGCTGATGTTATACTACCTATTTGATATAATCAATTAAATAGTCATATATTAAGCATGTATATAACCATAGACTACTAAATAACAGAAAGTTTTTCTATAAATAGTTTACCGATTAAAAGTATGGATGATTATATTATTTTCAAATGATGGAAATTGTCACTTGTACAAGGATATTATATTTCTTATTAATAAAGTAGCAAAAGTATCACTGTAGCAGTTACCGTTTTGCAGACCTCTGGATGTTTATAACGATCAAGTATATTTCAAAGATATTTTGATGCTAGTAGAGATTGTCGTTCTGTAGAAGAATTTCATCATAGCCTTCTGCTGCTGCGGTTATACTACCTAATTGATAGAATCAATTAAATAGTCATATATTAACCTTGTCTATAACCATAGACTACTAAATAAACAGAAAGTTTTTCTATAAATAGTTTACCGATTAAAAGTATGGAGGATTATACAATTTTCAAATTATGGAAATTGTCACTTGTACAAGGATATTATATTTCTAATTAATTTTGTCGCAAAATTATCACTGTAGCTTTTACCATATTGCAGACCTCTGGATGTTTATAATGATCAAGTATATTTCAAAGATATTTTGATTCTAGTAGAGATTGTCGTTCTGTAGAAGAATTTCATCATGGCCTTCTGCTGCTGATGTTATACTACCTATTTGATATAATCAATTAAATAGTCATATATTAAGCATGTATATAACCATAGACTACTAAATAACAGAAAGTTTTTCTATAAATAGTTTACCGATTAAAAGTATGGATGATTATATTATTTTCAAATGATGGAAATTGTCACTTGTACAAGGATATTATATTTCTTATTAATATAGTAGCAAAAGTATCACTGTAGCAGTTACCATATTGCAGACCTCTGGATGTTTATAACGATCAAGTATATTTCAAAGATATTTTGATGCTAGTAGAGATTGTCGTTCTGTAGAAGAATTTCGTCATGGCCATCTGCTGCTGATGTTATACTACCTATTTGATAGAATCAATTAAATAGTCATATATTAAGCATATATATAACTATAGACTACAAAAAAAACAGAAAGTCTTTCTATAAAAAGTTTACCGATTAAAAGTATGGAGGATTATACAATTTTCAAATTATGGAAATTGTCACTTTTACAAGGATATTATATTTCTTATTAATATAGTAGCAAAAGTATCACTGAAGCAGTTACCATATTGCAGACCTCTGGATGTTTATAACGATCAAGTATATTTCAAAGATATTTTGATGCTAGTAGAGATTGTCGTTCTGTAGAAGAATTTCATCATGGCCTTCTGCTGCTGATGTTATACTACCTATTTGATATAATCAATTAAATAGTCATATATTAAGCATGTATATAACCATAGACTACTAAATAACAGAAAGTTTTTCTATAAATAGTTTACCGATTAAAAGTATGGATGATTATATTATTTTCAAATGATGGAAATTGTCACTTGTACAAGGATATTATATTTCTTATTAATAAAGTAGCAAAAGTATCACTGTAGCAGTTACCGTTTTGCAGACCTCTGGATGTTTATAACGATCAAGTATATTTCAAAGATATTTTGATGCTAGTAGAGATTGTCGTTCTGTAGAAGAATTTCGTCATGGCCATCTGCTGCTGATGTTATACTACTTATTTGATAGAATCAATTAAATAGTCATATATTAAGCATGTATATAACTATAGACTACTAAAAAACAGGAAGTTATTCTATAAATAGTTTACCGATTAAAAGTATGGAAGATTATACAATTTTCAAATTATGGAAATTGTCACTTTTACAAGGATATTATATTTCTTATTAATATAGTAGCAAAAGTATCACTGTAGCAGTTACCGTATTGCAGACCTCTGGATGTTTATAACGATCAAGTATATTTCAAAGATATTTTGATGCTAGTAGAGATTATCGTTCTGTAGAAGAATTTCGTCATGGCCATCTGCTGCTGATGTTATACTACCTATTTGATAGAATCAATTAAATAGTCATATATTAAGCATATATATAACTATAGACTACAAAAAAAACAGAAAGTCTTTCTATAAAAAGTTTACCGATTAAAAGTATGGAGGATTATACAATTTTCAAATTATGGAAATTGTCACTTTTACTAGGATATTATATTTCTTATTAATATAGTAGCAAAAGTATCACTGTAGCAGTTACCATATTGCAGACCTCTGGATGTTTATAACGATCAAGTATATTTTAAAGATATTTTGATGCTAGTAGAGATTGTCGTTCTGTAGAAGAATTTCATCATAGCCTTCTTCTGCTGCGGTTATACTACCTAATTGATAGAATCAATTAAATAGTCATATATTAAGCATGTATATAACCATAGACTACTAAATAAACATAATGTTTTTCTATAAATAGTTTACCGATTAAAAGTATGGAGGATTATACAATTTTCAAATGATGGAAATTGTCACTTGTACAAAGATATTATATTTCTTAATAATTTTGTAGCAACAGTATCAATGTAGATTTTACCGTATTGCAGACCTCTGGATGTTTATAATGATCAAGTATATATCAAAGATATTTTGATGCTAGTAGAGATTGTCCTTCTGTAGAAGAATTTCATCATGGCCATCTGCTGCTGATGTTATACTACCTATTTGATAGAATCAATTAAATAGTCATATATTAAGCATGTATATAACCATAGACTACTAAATAACAGAAAGTTATTCTATAAATAGTTTACAGATTAAAAGTATGGATGATTATATTATTTTCAAATGATGGAAATTGTCACTTGTACAAGGATATTATATTTCTTATTAATATAGTAGCAAAAGTATCACTGTAGCTTTTACCATATTGCAGACCTCTGGATGTTTATGATGATCAAGTATATTTCAAAGATATTTTGATTCTAGTAGAGATTGTCGTTCTGTAGAAGAATTTCATCATGGCCTTCTGCTGCTGATGTTATACTACCTATTTGATATAATCAATTAAATAGTCATATATTAAGCATGTATATAACCATAGACTACTAAATAACAGAAAGTTTTTCTATAAATAGTTTACCGATTAAAAGTATGGATGATTATATTATTTTCAAATGATGGAAATTGTCACTTGTACAAGGATATTATATTTCTTATTAATAAAGTAGCAAAAGTATCACTGTAGCAGTTACCGTATTGCAGACCTCTGGATGTTTATAACGATCAAGTATATTTCAAAGATATTTTGATGCTAGTAGAGATTGTCGTTCTGTAGAAGAATTTCGTCATGGCCATCTGCTGCTGATGTTATACTACTTATTTGATAGAATCAATTAAATAGTCATATATTAAGCATGTATATAACTATAGACTACTAAAAAACAGGAAGTTGTTCTATAAATAGTTTACCGATTAAAAGTATGGAAGATTATACAATTTTCAAATTATGGAAATTGTCACACTTAAAAGGATATTTTATTTCTTATTAATTTTATAGGAAGTGTATAACAGTAGCAGTTACCTTATTTCAAACCTCTGGAAGTTTATAATGATCAAGTATATTTCAAAAATATTTTGATGCTAGTAGAGATTGTCGTTCTGTAGAAGAATTTCATCATAGCCTTCTGCTGCTGCGGTTATACTACCTAATTGATAGAATCAATTAAATAGTCATATATTAACCTTGTCTATAACCATAGACTACTAAATAAACAGAAAGTTTTTCTATAAATAGTTTACCGATTAAAAGTATGGAGGATTATACAGTTTTCAAATTATGGAAATTGTCACTTGTACAAGGATATTATATTTCTAATTAATTTTGTCGCAAAATTATCACTGTAGCTTTTACCATATTGCAGACCTCTGGATGTTTATAATGATCAAGTATATTTCAAAGATATTTTGATTCTAGTAGAGATTGTCGTTCTGTAGAAGAATTTCATCATGGCCTTCTGCTGCTGATGTTATACTACCTATTTGATATAATCAATTAAATAGTCATATATTAAGCATGTATATAACCATAGACTACTAAATAACAGAAAGTTTTTCTATAAATAGTTTACCGATTAAAAGTATGGATGATTATATTATTTTCAAATGATGGAAATTGTCACTTGTACAAGGATATTATATTTCTTATTAATATAGTAGCAAAAGTATCACTGTAGCAGTTACCGTATTGCAGACCTCTGGATGTTTATAACGATCAAGTATATTTCAAAGATATTTTGATGCTAGTAGAGATTGTCGTTCTGTAGAAGAATTTCGTCATGGCCATCTGCTGCTGATGTTATACTACCTATTTGATAGAATCAATTAAATAGTCATATATTAAGCATATATATAACTATAGACTACAAAAAAAACAGAAAGTCTTTCTATAAAAAGTTTACCGATTAAAAGTATGGAGGATTATACAATTTTCAAATTATGGAAATTGTCACTTTTACTAGGATATTATATTTCTTATTAATATAGTAGCAAAAGTATCACTGTAGCAGTTACCATATTGCAGACCTCTGGATGTTTATAACGATCAAGTATATTTCAAAGATATTTTGATGCTAGTAGAGATTGTCGTTCTGTAGAAGAATTTCATCATAGCCTTCTTCTGCTGCGGTTATACTACCTAATTGATAGAATCAATTAAATAGTCATATATTAAGCATGTATATAACCATAGACTACTAAATAAACATAATGTTTTTCTATAAATAGTTTACCGATTAAAAGTATGGAGGATTATACAATTTTCAAATGATGGAAATTGTCACTTGTACAAAGATATTATATTTCTTAATAATTTTGTAGCAACAGTATCAATGTAGATTTTACCGTATTGCAGACCTCTGGATGTTTATGATGATCAAGTATATTTCAAAGATATTTTGATTCTAGTAGAGATTGTCGTTCTGTAGAAGAATTTCATCATGGCCTTCTGCTGCTGATGTTATACTACCTATTTGATATAATCAATTAAATAGTCATATATTAAGCATGTATATAACCATAGACTACTAAATAACAGAAAGTTTTTCTATAAATAGTTTACCGATTAAAAGTATGGATGATTATATTATTTTCAAATGATGGAAATTGTCACTTGTACAAGGATATTATATTTCTTATTAATAAAGTAGCAAAAGTATCACTGTAGCAGTTACCGTATTGCAGACCTCTGGATGTTTATAACGATCAAGTATATTTCAAAGATATTTTGATGCTAGTAGAGATTGTCCTTCTGTAGAAGAATTTCGTCATGGCCATCTGCTGCTGATGTTATACTACTTATTTGATAGAATCAATTAAATAGTCATATATTAAGCATGTATATAACTATAGACTACTAAAAAACAGGAAGTTATTCTATAAATAGTTTACCGATTAAAAGTATGGAAGATTATACAATTTTCAAATTATGGAAATTGTCACACTTAAAAGGATATTTTATTTCTTATTAATTTTATAGGAAGTGTATAACAGTAGCAGTTACCTTATTTCAAACCTCTGGAAGTTTATAATGATCAAGTATATTTCAAAAATATTTTGATGCTAGTAGAGATTGTCGTTCTGTAGAAGAATTTCATCATAGCCTTCTGCTGCTGCGGTTATACTACCTAATTGATAGAATCAATTAAATAGTCATATATTAACCTTGTCTATAAACATAGACTACTAAATAAACAGAAAGTTTTTCTATAAATAGTTTACCGATTAAAAGTATGGAGGATTATACAATTTTCAAATTATGGAAATTGTCACTTGTACAAGGATATTATATTTCTAATTAATTTTGTCGCAAAATTATCACTGTAGCTTTTACCATATTGCAGACCTCTGGATGTTTATAATGATCAAGTATATTTCAAAGATATTTTGATTCTAGTAGAGATTGTCGTTCTGTAGAAGAATTTCATCATGGCCTTCTGCTGCTGATGTTATACTACCTATTTGATATAATCAATTAAATAGTCATATATTAAGCATGTATATAACCATAGACTACTAAATAACAGAAAGTTTTTCTATAAATAGTTTACCGATTAAAAGTATGGATGATTATATTATTTTCAAATGATGGAAATTGTCACTTGTACAAGGATATTATATTTCTTATTAATATAGTAGCAAAAGTATCACTGTAGCAGTTACCGTATTGCAGACCTCTGGATGTTTATAACGATCAAGTATATTTCAAAGATATTTTGATGCTAGTAGAGATTGTCGTTCTGTAGAAGAATTTCGTCATGGCCATCTGCTGCTGATGTTATACTACCTATTTGATAGAATCAATTAAATAGTCATATATTAAGCATATATATAACTATAGACTACAAAAAAAACAGAAAGTCTTTCTATAAAAAGTTTACCGATTAAAAGTATGGAGGATTATACAATTTTCAAATTATGGAAATTGTCACTTTTACTAGGATATTATATTTCTTATTAATATAGTAGCAAAAGTATCACTGTAGCAGTTACCATATTGCAGACCTCTGGATGTTTATAACGATCAAGTATATTTCAAAGATATTTTGATGCTAGTAGAGATTGTCGTTCTGTAGAAGAATTTCATCATAGCCTTCTTCTGCTGCGGTTATACTACCTAATTGATAGAATCAATTAAATAGTCATATATTAAGCATGTATATAACCATAGACTACTAAATAAACATAATGTTTTTCTATAAATAGTTTACCGATTAAAAGTATGGAGGATTATACAATTTTCAAATGATGGAAATTGTCACTTGTACAAAGATATTATATTTCTTAATAATTTTGTAGCAACAGTATCAATGTAGATTTTACTGTATTGCAGACCTCTGGATGTTTATAATGATCAAGTATATATCAAAGATATTTTGATGCTAGTAGAGATTGTCCTTCTGTAGAAGAATTTCATCATGGCCTTCTGCTGCTGATGTTATACTACCTAATTGATAGAATCAATTAAATAGTCATATATAAACCTTGTCTATAACCATAGACTACTAAATAAACAGAGAGTTTTTCTATAAATAGTTTACCAATTAAAAGTATAGAAGAATATACAATTTTCAAATTATGGAAATTGTCACACTTAAAAGGATATTATATTTCTAATTAATTTTGTAGCAAAATTATCGCTGTAGCTTTTACCATATTGCAGACCTCTGGATGTTTATAATGATCAAGTATATTTCAAAGATATTTTGATTCTAGTAGAGATTGTCATTCTGTAGAAGAATTTCATCATGGCCTTCTGCTGCTGATGTTATACTACCTATTTGATATAATCAATTAAATAGTCATATATTAAGCATGTATATAACCATAGACTACTAAATAACAGAAAGTTTTTCTATAAATAGTTTACCGATTAAAAGTATGGATGATTATATTATTTTCAAATGATGGAAATTGTCACTTGTACAAGGATATTATATTTCTTATTAATATAGTAGCAAAAGTATCACTGTAGCAGTTACCGTATTGCAGACCTCTGGATGTTTATAACGATCAAGTATATTTCAAAGATATTTTGATGCTAGTAGAGATTGTCGTTCTGTAGAAGAATTTCGTCATGGCCATCTGCTGCTGATGTTATACTACCTATTTGATAGAATCAATTAAATAGTCATATATTAAGCATGTATATAACTATAGACTACTAAAAAACAGGAAGTTATTCTATAAATAGTTTACCGATTAAAAGTATGGAAGATTATACAATTTTCAAATTATGGAAATTGTCACACTTAAAAGGATATTTTATTTCTTATTAATTTTATAGGAAGTGTATAACAGTAGCAGTTACCTTATTTCAAACCTCTGGACGTTTATAATGATCAAGTATATTTCAAAAATATTTTGATGCTAGTAGAGATTGTCGTTCTGTAGAAGAATTTCATCATAGCCTTCTGCTGCTGCGGTTATACTACCTTATTGATAGAATCAATTAAATAGTCATATATTAACCTTGTCTATAACCATAGACTACTAAATAAACAGAAAGTTTTTCTATAAATAGTTTACCGATTAAAAGTATGGAGGATTATACAATTTTCAAATTATGGAAATTGTCACACTTAAAAGGATATTTTATTTCTTATTAATTTTATAGGAAGTGTATAACAGTAGCAGTTACCTTATTTCAAACCTCTGGAAGTTTATAATGATCAAGTATATTTCAAAAATATTTTGATGCTAGTAGAGATTGTCGTTCTGTAGAAGAATTTCATCATAGCCTTCTGCTGCTGCGGTTATACTACCTAATTGATAGAATCAATTAAATAGTCATATATTAACCTTGTCTATAACCATAGACTACTAAATAAACAGAAAGTTTTTCTATAAATAGTTTACCGATTAAAAGTATGGAGGATTATACAATTTTCAAATTATGGAAATTGTCACTTGTATAAGGATATTATATTTCTAATTAATTTTGTAGCAAAATTATCACTGTAGCAGTTACCGTATTGCAGACCTCTGGATGTTTATAACGATCAAGTATATTTCAAAGATATTTTGATGCTAGTAGAGATTGTCGTTCTGTAGAAGAATTTCATCATGGACATCTGCTGCTGATGTTATACTACCTATTTGATAGAATCAATTAAATAGTCATATATTAAGCATGTATATAACCATAGACTACTAAATAACAGAAAGTTATTCTATAAATAGTTTACCGATTAAAAGTATGGATGATTATATTATTTTCAAATGATGGAAATTGTCACTTGTACAAGGATATTATATTTCTTATTAATATAGTAGCAAAAGTATCACTGTAGCAGTTACCCTATTGCAGACCTCTGGATGTTTATAAGGATCAAGTATATTTCAAAGATATTTTGATGCTAGTAGAGATTGTCGTTCTGTAGAAGAATTTCGTCATGGCCATCTGCTGCTGATGTTATACTACCTAATTGATAGAATCAATTAAATAGTCATATATTAAGCATGTATATAACCATAGACTACTAAATAATCATAATGGTTTTCTATAAATAGTTTACCTATTAAAAGTATGGAGGATTATACAATTTTCAAATGATGGAAATTGTCACTTGTACAAAGATATTATATTTCTTAATAATTTTGTAGCAACAGTATCAATGTAGATTTTACCGTATTGCAGACCTCTAGATGTTTATAATGATCAAGTATATATCAAAGATATTTTGATGCTAGTAGAGATTGTCCTTCTGTAGAAGAATTTCATCATGGCCTTCTGCTGCTGATGTTATACTACCTAATTGATAGAATCAATTAAATAGTCATATATAAACCTTGTCTATAACCATAGACTACTAAATAAACAGAGAGTTTTTCTATAAATAGTTTACCGATTAAAAGTATGGAGGATTATACAATTTTCAAATGATGGAAATTGTCACTTGTACAAAGATATTATATTTCTTAATAATTTTGTAGCAACAGTATCAATGTAGATTTTACCGAATTGCAGACCTCTGGATGTTTATAATGATCAAGTATATATCAAAGATATTTTGATGCTAGTAGAGATTGTCCTTCTGTAGAAGAATTTCATCATGGCCTTCTGCTGCTGCGGTTATACTACCTAATTGATAAAATCAATTAAATAGTCATATATTAACCTTGTCTATAACCATAGACTACTAAATAAACAGAAAGTATTTCTATAAATAGTTTACCGATTAAAAGTATGGAGGATTATACAATTTTCAAATTATGGAAATTGTCACTTGTACAAAGATATTATATTTCTTAATAATTTTGTAGCAACAGTATCAATGTAGATTTTACCGAATTGCAGACCTCTGGATGTTTATAATGATCAAGTATATATCAAAGATATTTCGATGCTAGTAGAGATTGTCCTTCTGTAGAAGAATTTCATCATGGCCTTCTGCTGCTGATGTTATACTACCTAATTAATAGAATCAATTAAATAGTCATATATAAACCTTGTCTATAACCATAGACTACTAAATAAACAGAGAGTTTTTCTATAAATAGTTTACCAATTAAAAGTATGGAAGATTATACAATTTTCAAATTATGGAAATTGTCACACTTAAAAGGATATTATATTTCTAATTAATTTTGTAGCAAAATTATCACTGTAGCAGTTACCGTATTGCAGACCTCTGGATGTTTATAACGATCAAGTATATTTCAAAGATATTTTGATGCTAGTAGAGATTGTCGTTCTGTAGAAGAATTTCATCATGGCCATCTGCTGCTGATGTTATACTACCTATTTGATAGAATCAATTAAATAGTCATATATTAAGCATGTATATAACCATAGACTACTAAATAACCGAAAGTTATTCTATAAATAGTTTACCGATTAAAAGTATGGATGATTATATTATTTTCAAATGATGGAAATTGTCACTTGTACAAGGATATTATATTTCTTATTAATATAGTAGCAAAAGTATCACTGTAGCAGTTACCCTATTGCAGACCTCTGGATGTTTATAAGGATCAAGTATATTTCAAAGATATTTTGATGCTAGTAGAGATTGTCGTTCTGTAGAAGAAGTTCGTCATGGCCATCTGCTGCTGATGTTATACTACCTAATTGATAGAATCAATTAAATAGTCATATATTAAGCATGTATATAACCATAGACTACTAAATAAACATAATGGTTTTCTATAAATAGTTTACCGATTAAAAGTATGGAGGATTATACAATTTTCAAATGATGGAAATTGTCACTTGTACAAAGATATTATATTTCTTAATAATTTTGTAGCAACAGTATCAATATAGATTTTACCGTATTGCAGACCTCTGGATGTTTATAATGATCAAGTATATATCAAAGATATTTTGATGCTAGTAGAGATTGTCCTTCTGTAGTAGAATTTCATCATGGCCTTCTGCTGCTGATGTTATACTACCTAATTGATAGAATCAATTAAATAGTCATATATAAACCTTGTCTATAACCATAGACTACTAAATAAACAGAGAGTTTTTCTATAAATAGTTTACCGATTAAAAGTATGGAGGATTATACAATTTTCAAATGATGGAAATTGTCACTTGTACAAAGATATTATATTTCTTAATAATTTTGTAGCAACAGTATCAATGTAGATTTTACCGAATTGCAGACCTCTGGATGTTTATAATGATCAAGTATATATCAAAGATATTTTGATGCTAGTAGAGATTGTCCTTCTGTAGAAGAATTTCATCATGGCCTTCTGCTGCTGCGGTTATACTACCTAATTGATAAAATCAATTAAATAGTCATATATTAACCTTGTCTATAACCATAGACTACTAAATAAACAGAAAGTATTTCTATAAATAGTTTACCGATTAAAAGTATGGAGGATTATACAATTTTCAAATTATGGAAATTGTCACTTGTACAAAGATATTATATTTCTTAATAATTTTGTAGCAACAGTATCAATGTAGATTTTACCGAATTGCAGACCTCTGGATGTTTATAATGATCAAGTATATATCAAAGATATTTCGATGCTAGTAGAGATTGTCCTTCTGTAGAAGAATTTCATCATGGCCTTCTGCTGCTGATGTTATACTACCTAATTGATAGAATCAATTAAATAGTCATATATAAACCTTGTCTATAAACATAGACTACTAAATAAACAGAGAGTTTTTCCTAAATAGTTTACCAATTAAAAGTATGGAAGATTATACAATTTTCAAATTATGGAAATTGTCACACTTAAAAGGATATTTTATTTCTTATTAATTTTATAGGAAGTGTATCACTGTAGCAGTTACCCTATTGCAGACCTCTGGATGTTTATAACGATCAAGTATATTTCAAAGATATTTTGATGTTAGTAGAGATTGTCCTTCTGTAGAAGAATTTCATCATAGCCTTCTGCTGCTGCGGTTATACTACCTAATTGATAGAATCAATTAAATAGTCATATATTAAGCATGTATATAACCATAGACTACTAAATAAACATAATGTTTTTCTATAAATAGTTTACCGATTAAAAGTATGGAGGATTATACAATTTTCAAATTATGGAAATTGTCACTTGTACAAGGATATTATATTTCTAATTAATTTTGTAGCAAAAGTATCACTGTAGCAGTTACCTTATTTCAAACCTCTGGATGTTTATAATGATCAAGTATATTTCAAAGATATTTTGATGCTAGTAAAGATTGTCATTCTATAGAAGATTTTCATCATGGCCTTCTGCTGCTGATGTTATACTACCTATTTGATAGAATCAATTAAATAGTCATATATTAAGCATATATATAACCATAGACTACTAAAAAACAGGAAGTTTTTCTATAAATAGTTTACCGATTAAAAGTATGGAAGATTATACAATTTTCAAATTATGGAAATTGTCACTTTTACTAGGATATTATATTTCTTATTAATATAGTAGCAAAAGTATCACTGTAGCAGTTACCATATTGCAGACCTCTGGATGTTTATAACGATCAAGTATATTTCAAAGATATTTTGATGCTAGTAGAGATTGTCGTTCTGTAGAAGAATTTCATCATAGCCTTCTGCTGCTGCGGTTATACTACCTAATTGATAGAATCAATTAAATAGTCATATATTAAGCATGTATATAACCATAGACTACTAAATAAACATAATGTTTTTCTATAAATAGTTTACCGATTAAAAGTATGGAGGATTATACAATTTTCAAATTATGGAAATTGTCACTTGTACAAGGATATTATATTTCTAATTAATTTTGTAGCAAAATTATCACTGTAGCTTTTACCATATTGCAGACCTCTGGATGTTTATAATGATCAAGTATATTTCAAAGATATTTTGATGCTAGTAGAGATTGTCGTTCTGTAGAAGAATTTCGTCATGGCCATCTGCTGCTGATGTTATACTACCTATTTGATAGAATCAATTAAATAGTCATATATTAAGCATGTATATAACCATAGACTACTAAAAAACAGGAAGTTTTTCTATAAATAGTTTACCGATTAAAAGTATGGAAGATTATACAATTTTCAAATTATGGAAATTGTCACACTTAAAAGGATATTTTATTTCTTATTAATTTTATAGGAAGTGTATAACTGTAGCAGTTACTTTATTTCAAACCTCTGGATGTTTATAATGATCAAGTATATTTCAAAGATATTTTGATGCTAGTAGAGATTGTCGTTCTATAGAAGAATTTCATCATGGCTTTCTGCTGCTGATGTTATACTACCTATTTGATAGAATCAATTAAATAGTCATATATTAAGCATGTTTATAACCATAGAATACTAAAAAAACAGAGAGTTTTTCTATAAATAGTTTACTGATTAAAAGTATGGAGGATTATACAATTTTCAAATTTCGGAAATTGTCACTTGTACAAGGATATTATATTTCTTATTAATATAGTAGCAAAAGTATCAATGTAGATGTTACCGTATTGCAGACCTCTGGATGTTTATAATGATCAAGTATATTTCAAAGATATTTTGATGCTAGTAGAGATTGTCGTTCTGTAGAAGAATTTCGTCATGGCCATCTGCTGCTGATGTTATACTACCTATTTGATAGAATCAATTAAATAGTCATATATTAAGCATGTATATAACCATAGACTACTAAAAAACAGGAAGTTTTTCTATAAATAGTTTACCGATTAAAAGTATGGAAGATTATACAATTTTCAAATTATGGAAATTGTCACACTTAAAAGGATATTTTATTTCTTATTAATTTTATAGGAAGTGTATAACTGTAGCAGTTACTTTATTTCAAACCTCTGGATGTTTATAATGATCAAGTATATTTCAAAGATATTTTGATGCTAGTAGAGATTGTCGTTCTATAGAAGAATTTCATCATGGCTTTCTGCTGCTGATGTTATACTACCTATTTGATAGAATCAATTAAATAGTCATATATTAAGCATGTTTATAACCATAGAATACTAAAAAAACAGAGAGTTTTTCTATAAATAGTTTACTGATTAAAAGTATGGAGGATTATACAATTTTCAAATTATGGAAATTGTCACTTTTACAAGGATATTATATTTCTTATTAATATAGTAGCAAAAGTATCAATGTAGATGTTACCGTATTGCAGACCTCTGGATGTTTATAATGATCAAGTATATATCAAAGATATTTTGATGCTAGTAGAGATTGTCGTTCTATTGAAGAATTTCATCATGGCCTTCTGCTGCTGATGTTATACTACCTATTTGATAGAATCAATTAAATAGTCATATATTAAGCATGTATATAACCATAGACTACTAAAAAAACAGAAAGTCTTTCTATAAATAGTTTACCGATTAAAAGTATGGAGGATTATACAATTTTCAAATTATGGAAATTGTCAATTGTACAAGGATATTATATTTCTTATTAATATAGTAGGAAAGGTATCACTGTAGCAGTTACCCTATTCCAAACCTCCGGATGTTTATAATGATCAAGTATATTTCAAAAATTTTTTGATGCTAGTAGAGATTGTCGTTCTGTAGAAGAATTTCATCATGGCCTTCTGCTGCTGATGTTATATTACCTATTTGATAGAATCAATTAAATAGTCATATATTAAGCATGTATATAACCATAGACTACTAAGAAAACAGAAAGTTTTTCTATAAATAGTATACCGATTAAATGTATGGAGGATTATATAATTTTCAAATTATGGAAATTGTCACTTGTACAAGAATATTATATTTCTTATTAATTTTGTAGCAACAGTATCATTGTAGCTGTTACCATATTGCAGACCTCTGGATGTTTATAATGATCAAGTATATATCAAATATATTTTTATGCTAGTAGAGATTGTCGTTCTGTAGAAGAATTTCATCATGGCCTTCTGCTGCTGATGTTATACTATTTATTTGATAGAATCAATTAAATAGTCATATATTAAGCATGTATATAACCATAGACTGCTAAATAAACAGAAAGATTATCTAGAAATAATTTACCAATTAAAAGTATGGATGATTATACAATTTTTAAATGATGGAAATTGTCACTTGTACAAGGATATTATATTTCTTATTAATTTTGTAGGAAAATTATCACTGTAGCTGTTACCGTATTGCAGACCTCTGGATGTTTTTAATGATCAAGTATATTTCAAAAATATTTTGATGCTAGTAGAGATTGTTGTTTTGTAGAAGAATTTCATCATGGCCATCTGCTGCTAATGTTATATTACCTATTTGATAGAATCAATTAAATAGTCATATATTAACCTTGTATATAACCATAGACTACTAAATAAACAGAAAGATTTTCTAGAAATAATTTACCGATTAAAAGTATAGATGATTATATAATTTTCAAATGATGGAAATTGTCACTTGTACAAGGATATTATATTTCTTATTAATTTTGTAGCAAAATTATCACTGTAGCTGTTACCGTATTGCAGACCTCTGGATGTTTATAATGATCAAGTATATTTCAAACATATTTTGATGCTATAGTTGGGTGAATGAAAAGTGGTCGCTGATGCCCATGTTTTTATCAATCGCGCATTACGTGATTCACTTTGAGAACCCATGGCTTATCGAAAAAAAAATTTGCCAGCGGCCACTTTTCATTCACCCGACTATAGTAGAGATTGTTTTCTGTAGAAGAATTTCATCATGGCCATCTGCTTCTGATGTTATACTGCCTATTTGATAGAATCAATTAAATAGTCATATATTAACTAAATATATAGCCAAGGAATACCGATTAAAAGTATGCAGGATTATGCAATTTTCAAATTATGGAAATTTTTTCTTGTATAAGGATATTATATTTCTTAATAATATTGTAGCAAAAGTATCACTGTAGCAGTTACCGTATATCAGACTTCTGGATGTTAATAATGATCAAGTATATTTCAAAGGTATTTTGATGCTAGTAGAGATTGTCGTTGTGTAGAAGAATTTCATCATGGCCTTCTGCTGCCGAAAAAATAAATCGGCCGTCATGAAAACTACGAGTGCCACCATGAAACGCAAGTGTCCTGCTGGCACCGTGGATCGAGAAGAGGGGACGTCGGCATTATATGAAATAACCGGCGGCCGTGGGCACGGGTGCAATAAATACGGTTTGCCAATATCGTATGTTTACCCAGCGGCATTGGGTTCTTGACATACATGAGGAAGACGAACAGTTACCAGTGTTTTGATTAGGAGAGTCCTATTTGCGAGCGTCGACCGAATCGAAACGGTATTAGGAATGGATTGCTGAAGGCTGGACTTTGACGGGCGTGCCACCACCGTTTGTTTATACTGTGTTCGCCCATCGACCTTGACTGTCCGGCGGACGAAAACTTGTTGATCCCCACCAATACAACTGATAACGGCAACGAACCACCTACCGACCGACGGCTTTGTAAACATGAAAAATATGTTCAACTTTATTGGAAATTATTTTATTTTATTTAAGTAAAATGAAAATTAATTAACTTACTACATCATTCTTTCCTTATTTTAGAAAATCTCGAGATTTGTACTGTATTCATACATCTCGCTTGGGGAAGAGGCAAAATAATACCATTGCCTCTAGCAAAAATTTCAGGTGGGGCATGTGCTTCCCCTTGCCCCCCCAATTACGCTACTGTCTATGTGCATGACCTACGTAGTTAACGAACGGGGGAGTGAATAAGAGCGATATGTTTTAAAATAGTTTTAGTGGACGGAAACTTATGGTTTTTTTTATTTATTATTATGTTTCTACGTCTTCCTTTTATGCGTAAATTTTTTTTTATACAATTTTACATCCTATGAGTGACGACAAAAGTTTACTCGGAGACGACGTCAGACACTTGACGAATTTCTATTAGACATTATTATATTGTAGAGTAGAGAATGATGAATTGTAACGATTTAGTCGACGGAGCGGGTCCTAATTTAAAGTGGTATTCAGAATGTTACCTTTTAGAGTTACTCCAACTGTCACATTTATATATCTATATATATATACTTAATTAGGTATACAAAAGAATATATAAAAACTACTCCAGTAAAATAAAAAGAATTCCGGTACAAGTTGAGCGATTTCGTATGAAGCTAAAGTGGCATTTTTATTACCACTTAAACTTGTCGAAGATTTCATCACTTTTTGTGTTTTTTTAACTCCTCCTAACCTCCTAACTTGACTACAAAAAAATCCAAAGACTTACTAGTAAATTCGCCATGATTTGTCTCAAAATGGCGTTTTAGTTTGGAAGGTTTCATACTTTCATTGGAGAAGATCTCCAAGCAAATAATACACTGTGGTTTTGGTTCATCTTCAGTCCCAGCAAATGTAAATCCTAATTGTAAATATTCAGTGTTATACTTTCTCACTTTAGTTCCTACGCTACTCTTCGAGTTTACATTACGGCGATTTGAGTCTGAGCTACTATGTTCATCAGTACACTAAAATAAATTTATTATTGAAATATTATCAATAAAAATACAGATAAACTTTAAAATTATAAAATATAATTTGCGCAATACATAATATGCACGCATTTAATGACAGATTAATAAGTAGAAAAGTTCTTTTGATAAATAAATGAATTAGTTATTTACCTGAACTTTATTCATATCATTCACAGTATTATCTTCTTCTATTTCACATATAGGCCTTTTAAGTGAACCAGATTTTAACCACTGATACATTATGGTTATTCGTTTAATTTTAAAATACAATGTATAAAAAAGGACAGACGGCACTAATCGCTGACCAGTAATGACTGAGACTACTAATTAATACTAATGTTGATCATTTACTTTAAATTATATGTCCGAAATATATTTTATTGGTTAATGGAAAGATAATAATCAGTATGGTTTCACGTTCTAATTATAGTAATAATAGTGTAATAGTGAAGATAATAAAATTTATTTATATGAAATTGATTATCTATTTTTTTTCGCGATAATCGAGTTTCAATAGTTCATAAATACTCGGAATTTCATACTACTACAAAGTTAATAATTCCACTAAAATAAAATAAAAATATCACTACAAAACAACATAACCGCGGACCCCCTAAAACCAACACGCGGACCCCCAGGGGTCCGCGGACCACCAATTGGGAACCGCTGCTATAGGACATATATGGGCATGCAGAAGTCATTGCAGGCAAGCTCGAAAATATTTTTGTTCTTCTGGAACAATGAATAACCCCAATAATATGATAAATTTTAAATAAATATTTAAAACAAATTGAAATTCTTACATTTAAACTATTTCTCACCAGAAAAAACCGATAAGGCTACAGTTTTAATTAAGCAACTAATAATCACAAAATAAAAAAGAGTTCTTTCACAATGCAATATTGTTTTTATTTATTTCCCATGTAAAATGATATTTATCAACAAATTTACGTAATAACTTTAATCATGGCCACAAGGCGAATACGTGTTTTTATTTATTTATAAATACTTGTCTGTAAACATTTGTTATTTCTTTTTTAAAGAATAGGTCGTTATAACCCAAGCTCACTGTTAAATGAGTTCAAGCATTCTTTATGGTTTCTTTTTTTTAAATCAGAATTTAACGTTTACTTATGTTTAAAATAGTTCTAGTGCACTTCGTCACGATCGTTTCGCCGACAGACATTTAAAATTCAAATATCATACTAAATTCGTTAAAAATACGAAAAGCTAAATTTTTTGTAGCCGTCAGTTAATTAACAAATAATTATAAATTTCCATAGTTTTGCACAACTTTATCGACAATTGTTTTACCGAGCTATACTTACGTAACAACGTTGTTATTTAAAAAATTGTTTTGCCTATATTTAATTTAATAATTACACGTTTTAAGTAAAACAATATTTAATATGCATACAATATACTAGATGATACAACATATGCCGCTAAAACCAAAAGCAGTGGAAGGTGGATATGAAGATCATAGACCTATGTATAATAGTAAAGACCAGTGTAGGTTGAAAACAACGGTGCTAGGTTTTTAAACGAAAAAAATGTCTGGCGGCGAAAAAATAAACCGCGAAGAAACAATAGCAGCAAAGTGTCAATGTTCCTGTGTTATTAAATAAAACAATTAAAATAAACTTATTGACAAATACTCACAAATGAATTGGAACAATAAACAAAAAAAAATTGTATTATATTTAAGAATATTTTTAATATATTCATTTCAACTATCCACGAAAAAAAAGAAATGGTCTGAAGTAATTTATATATTATTAAATAACGTAATTTTTGGTAAGAACTTTTTCTTTCATTTAATAGAAAAATTAACAAACTATGCTACATACATAATAGGAAACTCGATGATAATGAATTTTCATTAATTATTTTTTTTTTTATTTATTATTTTTTATAATTTTCCTTATATTAGTATAGATATAAGATGATATGATGAGGGAGGCCATCCGGTGATGTAACCCAAATGGTTATCATTAAATGATTTTCTATTTGTTCAACCTCACAGTTCAAAAATTGTTCTAGCGCCACTGCGTGTCTACTGTAACTTATTTATATATAAGTATTTATTCTTCATCTAATTTGTCCAATATGCGTAATGCGTTTGCTTTTCTATTGTTTTTTATGATTATTTATATGTATTATATCTGATTTTAAATTAGTATTATTAACAACTCTACTTTTCAATTATAACATATAAAAATGTATAATTCAAAAACCAATTTTGCCGTGATGTGAGTAAAACTGAGCTCTGCAATCATATTACGGGAAAAATACCGACTACGGCCGAAAACAGTCGAAACATAATTCTGAAGAATACAGTAAAAACCGTGCTAATACGAAAACACGAACGACCATTGAATTTAATAGAAATGTATTTTCTAATATGAAAAATATAGAGTTAATATCTAATATAGTTGTTGATGAAAAATAATCAATTTAGCCACTGTCTTTTTATGTGTTAAGCGGTGAACGGATGTAACCGGTGGGGGGAAATGATGATAAACATGGGGGGAAAACACGACTCCTCTATGGTGCCAACGGACACGGACAATACGATTGTTCTTATGTCATGAGTAACGGCGGCCGGAAAGGCCGGCATTTCATTCCATGAGTACCTCTCGCCATCGGATTGGCTGTTGGTTAGTTTGTAAATTAGTCATTGAGTACCTTTATACAATGGACTTTATATAGTTATATTATAATGATTTTGTTGAATTTAACATAATTTTTTTTTTAATTCTGTGTGTGGAATGGGACAAAACAGAATCAAGTGGTTTAGCCAAGAGAATGTTAAAACAAAAGTGTAATGATGTGATCCCAGCACTATTAGCACAACTGGAAAGTCCTCTTCTACCCCCCTCCCCTTCCAAAAAAAAAATAATCAAATTTGACTTTAGTACTTATTATCATTAATTAAAAAATTGTGTATTATTTACATAAGTACAAATTATGTTTCCATTTATATATATATATATTTTGTGTAATATAATGAAAAGTAATATTTATTTAATATTTGTTTAATATACAAACTATATAAATGTCATAAGTTTCCGAATTACGTGTGGAAATCGTTATTTAAATCAAACATTAGAGATGCCAAAAAAAAAAAAAAAATTGCTGTTAATTAAAAATTAATTATACATTAAATATTCTTTACTATGATACATATGTTAATCTAAATTTCCTTTGGGCACAAATAATATATAATATGGATATGTGCTAAGTGAGAATTATAACATATACTACGTGAGGGAAGAAGCTACCCTAATTGTATTTTTTATTAATTTGTTTAGTTATAGTGTAAACAATTTTCATACAAATGTACTGTATCTGACGATCGCGATGAAGCGAATATTTCTATTTTTCGTCGATCGCGCGTACAAATCCGCCGTATACGATTTCGTTAGATTATCGATTACGAAACGTTCACAATACTTTTAACGGTCGTTTCGATATGCACCCCGACCGACGACTTGTAAACTTTTCACCGCGTCAAATGTATATTACGAAATACGCCATCTAACGTCGGAATATAGCGTTTTGTAGTATAACAGTATATCAGTTCACCAGAGCGCGAACTGGGTAATCGCTACGCCTAATATTACAATACACATTTGTTTGATGTTGGTATAATAATTTGTTACGGGCCAGATCGTTTAACAAAACTGAGCAGTAACTAGTTAAAAAATTTAAAAGTTATTTTTTTGATAACTTATAGCTTTTACTAGTTAAAATAAAATAAAATGTTAAAAAATAATTTTGTATGTTTTTAAAAATTATTTAAAAATTTATATATACTTTGACAGGTTTCTTTATGGTTTGCGAGATGTGTATCTATAATAGCATAGAAACCCGTATTACTTACCCACCGATAAAATATTAACGAAAAGCGTGCACTCCCCTCTATGCGGTACGTATTTTCCAATGTTTATCTGTTGAACTTATTCGTTTTACAATCGCAAAACGGCCCAACATAAAACGTGTAGATGGTAAAATATATATTAATTTTTACATTTCTAAAAGCGTCACGAGTCTGTTCCGGAATTCTTTTTATTTTTCTGGAGTAGTTTTCATTTATTCTTTTGTATACCTAATTAAGTATATATATATATATATATATATATATATATATATATGTGACAGTTTGAGTAACTCTAAAAGGTAACATTCTGAATACCACTTTAAATTAGGACCCGCTCCGTCGACTAAATCGTTATTATTCATCATTTTCTACTCTACAATATAATAATGTCTAATAGAAATTCGTCTGGTGTCTGACGTCGTCTCCGAGTAAACTTTTGTCGTCACTCATAGGATGTAAAATTGTATAAAAAAAAATGTACGCATTAAAGGAAGACGTAGAAACAATAATAATATAAAAAAAAATCGTAAGTTTCCGTCGACTAAAACTATTTTAAAACACATCGCTCTTATTCACTCCCCCGTTCGTTAAATACGTAGGTCATACACATAGACAGTGGCGTAATTGGGGGGGGGGCAAGGGGAAGCACATGCCCCACCTGACATTTTTGCTAGAGGCAATGGTATTATTTTGCCTCTTCCCCAAGCGAGATGTATGACTACAGTACAAATCTCGAGATTTTCTAAAATAAAGAAAGAACACAACGTTTGAAGTCTTAAAGTGGGAAATTTTGGATTACAGAGATTTGAACATATTTTTAAGGTATAGTTTACTGTATTTAAAATATGTTCAAAAAATTCTCCAAAATCGGTAGTCGCATTTTTTTTTAATAGCCGTATAAAATTTGTCGGACACATATTATTCAGATACATGATATGTATTCCAATATAAATGCGTAAAATAATTTTTTTTTAAATTGTTAGTTTTACGCCAAAATACAACCGCGGCTCATTAGCAACACGTTTTTTTATAATATCATCGTACACTGCACTGTGTAAAACGTATTTGATATGCAATGGACAATAATAGTCCTGTGCATTACACAGATGTACTGCTCAGAATCGTTTTATCGAAAGAACTGATCTATCATTTCTTTCGAATTCAACACATCTGCCAAGAGTAACCTATCCAACGAACAAAGTGCGTTTTTTTTTTTTTTTTTTTTAAATGTTTTTCGGGTGTTTTTTCGCTAAGAGTTCTCGCCCCGGGGTCGTAGGGTTTCCAATTGCCGGCCTGGCCTAGGTCGGGCACCACGGACATTCGTCGTAGCCAATATCTAGGCGTATATTGCGGTTTTTATGTGGACGACGCGAATGCGGATCGCATTAAATCTGTACAGCTGCAACGTTAAGCCCGACGAATCGCGAAGCGTCGAGAAACGGTAATTTATTATCCGATGTAATAACATCGTTGCCTCTATATCATAAAAATCACGTATATAGTATTATTGGACACGTTTCCGGCGACGGTAAAAATATCGCATCGGATCTGTCCGTGGTCATGCGCTTATAAAAAAACGATAAATATCATGGGCCGAAACACGCCGCGGCCGCGGATAAATTATCCACCGAAGACTTTTTTTTTTCGATCTCTGCGCCTCAACTAAAATGAACTTAGTGGTCTGAGTCGTACGACACAACAGAACCATAAAGAAAAGCGAATTTCGGAGTAATGGCCCCCGGTACATGGTCAGTAATGTCAGGCAATCTTCAGCAGTTCGATTATTTTATTTTTATAGTCAACACAATTGTTACTATTGAAAGTGTGGCGTTACGTGCAAATGCTAATTACGAATTTATCATGGTGCCAACAGACGAGTTTCAGACGGAGGCGTATTTTTAAATACTTTGTTTTACAAGAGTTTTCTGGAAAACGAATTGAAGATTCCGGAACCGGATTACCGGAATAAGTGACAAATTACCATATGTTTTTGTAGCGGATGATGCTTTTCCGTATTTAAATAATCCATTATATTCATATAGATCCATCGTATTTTGCTCCACCCCTCCCAAGATCCGTCGATTTTAGAATATATGGCTACCCAGAATAATCTATCCAACGTGAGTACATTATTATACTATAATCTAAAATATAACGACTCTAATATCAAATTCATCGTCTTTATAGCCGTCTGCTAAAAGCTTTATTAAAGCATGATGCATAATGTTTATGACCACAATGAGTGCGGTTGTCATAGTTTTATAGATATGGGTAAACATTTAGGCGGAGTTTCTGGTGGGCCCAAAAGTGTTTACCGGTAAAATAATTTACCGAAGAAATTATATTGGGATATGTTACAGAAAAAAAAAAAAAACTAAGCGCGAATGCCACGTGCTAACGAGCCCCGATAGTTACCAAAGTGTACGTAACACCGCAGGGAATGATTACATCGTATGTTACGTATTTTACGTGATTTGTAAATTTGTTCAATGTATAATTTTAGGGATTCCTATTGTAAGTTATTAAACATGTTTGTTCGAGGTTATATTTTGGTCAAAAATTAAACCTAAATATTTAACGGCATCGAGGGGTGGGATAGGTATATTATTGACCGTAACATTTGGGCAAAGACCGTGACTACGGGGTAAACGTTGTATGTGCAGATTTACTGTGATTAACTTTAACGCGCCATTTTTCATACCATTCGGATGGCAAATTTAGATGAGATTGTAAATTAGCAAAGGCTCGTAATTGGGTCGTTATAAATTGAAAAAATTACTTTGTCATCGTCATAGTCTGCTTCGGTGGGTGGTATTTGGAGTTGTGGACTGATTAGAGGCATATATATTAAAGATTAAGGGTGAGAGGATAGCTCCTTGAGGTACACCGGCGTTAATTGGAGTTAATGAGTACGCCGTGTGTACGCAGGGCTTGTCCTGTATGCAGGCCTCGTATTAAATTATATAATCATAAATAAATCGTTTATCCATATTTAACGGCCCGAAAACAGAAATTTAATACCGAAATCCCCGAATAAAACAAAACAAAAAAGACAAAAAAATGCCCACTTTCGGCCATAATAAATCAAAAATCTCCTGGAACTTCGAATGAAACATATAGCATTTACTGAATAAACACAATCATAGATGTTGCATTTTTAAATAAATTTTTAAGCCGATGAAGTATTGAACTAAAGGCCATCGAACTCCTATCACCTAAGCAGACGAGATGTTGTGGTCTGTTTAAATCATTGCGATCAGACTTGTAAATGTTAAAATTCTTTTAAAAATATTTCGAGTAAAATGTATTATACTAACGTATTTGTGTACATCACTAAAAACAAAATGGTTTGTGTACGGATACGGATACTTTTGAAATGTATTTATAAATACTTTCAAATTGCCATTTTTTTTTTTTTTACATAATATTTTATAGGTAGCTTAGATTAGGTTTTATTTTTTGAACAACACTGGTTTAATACTAGTTTGGTGTGTGTTAAATCACTTTAAATACGGAAATAATATAAAAATAATTCCGGTATACCAATATCGACATTTTCGGTTTATAAAAGAAAACCTACAAAAAAATCATTCAAGTAAATTTAACGTACGATCTGGACGTATTTGGTGTATTTTTACTAACCGAAAAAGTTTCCTCCAGAAAATAGAAACATCATATTAAAACTTATAGTTTCTCCGCTATACGCTCCGAATCTGAAATATGATATTACGTCTGTAAATATTGTATCCGTATTTCGCATGGAGTTTCGGTGGTTTTTATTAATATTTAGACACCTAAACGTAGTAAGTAATAACGATTAAAGAAACATATTACGCCTCGTATTAAATAATATTCCTTTTTACGCGATATAACGCAAAACCCACTGAGTTTTTTAAAGTTTACAACTTTATATAATATTATGTTGCAACAGATATAATTTACACTCGCCGGCGTCGGCTATACTTGTATATTATAAACTATATTCGAACAAAGAACTACCTATAGCAAGCAATGAATACGATACTCGACACAATGGTTTAGCCCCAAACGCGACTAATGTGAATAGGGACATTAAAGCACCCAAGGGTTTTGTGGCTTGTGCCTACCGCTAAAACGTCAGAAGTAATTAATTTCATAATGAATGAAGTATACTTATTCGGTATTTGTTTTAGAATGAGAAAGATAAGGACGAGAAAAGAATAATTGACATCTCGATTGACCAAATGAACAATAATGAACTAGAAATAATCGAAAATTACGAAATTGAATAGAACTATTACGGCAACAGTATTGCCAGACGATGAAAGAGTCGAAAGAGGAATTTGAAAATTTCAACCCCTCCACCACTCAAATTTTCGATTGCCCATTACTTCTAGGGAATTCAACTTAGAGAGACCGTTTTACCATGTCTCGAAACACAATCTGACCGTGTTTGTTTTTTTAATACGAAATATTCGTCTAGGTCAAAATTTGATTTTTCGTGACGATTTTTCGGTTTCCACCGATATTTCGCCGTATTTTCAAAAATATTCATATTAAAAATCGTATAAAATCTAAATTTTAATCTACAGATTTGCGACCGACATCCATTTATTGTAAATGTTCTTAGCTATCCACTGAGTAAGTTTCATAAATAAGAACTAATTATTGACCGTCTGAGGGTCCTATTAGCGCGGTTTTTAAAATATTCATTCTCAACAACAGCAACTTGTTACTGGAATCGTAACAAATATTGATATTGTCTTAAAATCATTATAATTCAAGATCTAATCATAATATTTAGAATCCATTTTATTTTGTCATTTTGAATGTGATTACTTATATAGATATCACGTTGAGGATCACTGTTTGAGCGATTTGCCAACAAATTATCATATTTTTTTTTAGAACTCTTAAAATTCCGAAAATAAGCCATTAGCTGCACTTCAATTGTCTTCATTATGATCTCGAAAAGTTTTGATATTATTAGCCAAACATAACACAACTTTAATTGAACGATAATGTTATAGGTTTTTTTTTTCTTATTTTTTCTCATTGAGATATTCTAGTATGTTGAGCATAATTCTCATCTATAACATGGGCAATTGATTTTAAATTTAAAATGATCAATAAGACGTCACACTGTTGCTGATACGTGCATTATATTTATAAAGATATTAAAAACATTTACTAGCATTATTCCATTAACAAAAACCAGTATTTTAAAATGCATTTTCTCTTTGACCAACATTTCATCCACTACTTGAATTTCACACATGACATATTAAACAAAATAATCAATCTACTCCGGGGCTATAGTTAGGATACAAATTTTTATCAAAAGTTCTATAAACTACCTGTTCATATCTTCATATCTTCATAATCAACACATCAGCTTTGTTTTTATATAATACAATATACCGAACGTATCGAGTCGGAAAACCGCGCGTAATCGGAACGACGCCAATAGCCGGGTATTTATTCATGATTTGTTCCCATATATATTATTTATGATAATAAATATATGATAAAAAATATTCTTGTATCCTTTGAAATTTGAATAGTAATAAGAGACATCAGAATTCGTAACTTTTCTTTTATAACTCGATACAATATCACATACATATTCTGCTGCTGTTCAAATAATAGTGATGGTTAATATATTAATATATTAGGGTTATTATTTTTGTTGAGATTAAAAAAAAAAAAATGGTTATTACGTTCTGTTTACGAGTTAATATACTCAGTATTCAATGTGTCTGTGACGAGAGGCGTTGTTTGGATACCTTTGGCAATGCCAGACAGGTACAAAGGAATCCAAGGAATTTTATTTTATTTTTTTAAACTGTACTGTTGCTGAATATTAGTTCGGTACACGCAGTTTAGTGGTCTCGATGACGGTCTAAACGTTCTATCGTAATCTCTAGTAATCTTTTATTGATAAATTAACCTTTTCAAACAATAAAAAAAAAAAGCTAGGAAACTGCTCATGTGCAGGCCACTTTTGTGGGTGGGAAAATGGGAGGAAGGATAAATCATGGATAACAATAAACTATCCTGAGTAATGCTTAGTTAAAAGTATATTGATAAATATATTATTGATAATAGAGACAATTGTATCGGATTGTGACTATGAAATCGATTACAATTGTCCGTGTTCTAATAGTACGGGAACGACACAGTAAAAAAAATACTCTCATCGATCTAAGTACATCTTAATAGTATGTACATAAACAAAAATTACTATATTTTATGTAAAGGTTTTTTACGTATATGTGTATGTTACCTATTTATAATTTTCCCAACTGGCCACTAATAGTAACCTAGTTACGCTTGTTGGAAAATAAACACGAAATCTCGACCTACTAACTGCTTGTACATAAAACCGTTGCAGTTGATTTTAGTGATTGTAGATGTTCCGAAATGTCTGTAATTATATTTGAATTTGGTTGAATTTCGTTATTTTTTCAAAATGTGTTTAGTGTTTCGAATGCTGAAAGATTATTCTTAGATACTTGCGAAATAAATAAATCCAATTGACTCACAAATGTATTAACTTGTGTTAATTGAAAGTGTTTCTTGAAAAATTACACATTGAGGTAACGGAGTAGAATTTTCAGAACCAAATTTTACAACGAATCCAAATTGTAAGTAACTATTGTCATATTTACGATTCGCCTGTGTTTTCTGTTTTTTAGTATTTGAGCTTTCTAAAAATCTTTTCATTTTACTTAATTTTATATTACAAAAAAGTACGAAAAAACTACGTAAAAATATAAAATATACATGATGCAAACAACTCGTATGACACTCGTGAATAAACTAAAGGAACTCACGAAACTAAGGTAAAAACGCATTATTGTGAAATAAGAATACGCTTAAGTTAGGAGTTCGTTAATTTTCCTTATTTTGAAAAGTCTGTATACGATTTAGATTTGATTTTTTAGCATTTCCCCAGAGTTGGAGACCATAAGTCTAAATGGGTTTAATGAGGGATTTATACATTAGTAGCTTTGTTTTTAGATTTGTGTGTTTGTTATTAACTAGTAAGGTTTTAAGCATACGCAGTCGCAGGTTTAATTGTAATCTTTTTACACGCGTATGATGAACCCAGGTGAGCCTACGGTCAAGGGTTAAGCCAAGATATTTAACTGTTGGAGTAGACGGAATTTCAGTACCATAGAGAGTGACTGCTGGACAATGCCCTAACTTAAGGGTAAAAGTTGTGTGAATTGATTTGGATTGATTTACCTTAATCCTCCAATTATTATACCAGATCTCCATAAGAGAAAGATGATTTTGTAGATTATGCGATGCTACAACAGGGTTTTCATTTGTAGATATGATAAGTTTATTATCTGCATAGTCAGCCACTAATGTGTTGGGCGAAGTTGGTTGATCTGAAGCAAATAAGTTATACAGTATTGGGGAAAGTACGCCTCCCTGTGGAACCCCAGCTCTGATATTTGCTATATTGGAATATGCGGATTTAAAATGAACTTGAAAATAACGATCAGTTAGATATGACTTAAGTAGAGTAAAGTAAGTTGAGGGCAAAAATTTCCTTAGCTTGAAAAGCAGCCCCTCATACCATACGCGATCAAAGGCCTGTTTGATATCGAGAAAAACACAGGAACAGTACATTTTTCTTTCAAGCGCAAAACAGACTGAGTCTACCAGTCTATGTACTTGATGTATTGTTGAATGTTGTGCGCAAAAGCCGAATTGATAGTTAGGTAGCATTTTTTTCTCATCAATTATGGGTAGTATACGATTCAGTATAAGTCTTTTGAGAATTTTTGCGAAAAAAGGTAATAATTGGACTAAAAATAAAAGGACTAATTGGTCTATACGACGTTACCAGGTCCGGGGGCTTGTTTGGTTTTGGGAAAAGGATGATTTTGGAGAATTTCCATAATAGTGGAAAGTACGATAACCTGAGTATGGCATTAAATATATGAGTAAGTAGAACGATTGCACGTTTAGGAAGGCATCTGGCTACTTCAGCCGTAATTAGATCGAAGCCCGGCGACTTCCTAAGGGTGCATTTTTGAATTGCAAATTTAATATCGCTTGGCGAAAAGTTTTTAACCGGGAGAGAAGGTGGTAGAGGCATATTGAGATAACTATGTACTGCACTTGAGTTAACAGGTGGAATATCTTGATGAGGTTGGAAAACATTAAAGAGGTGATTTTTAAAAAGTTTAACTTTTTCTGCGTCGGACACGGCAAAACTTCCATCAGATTTTTTAATAGGTGTAGTAGTTATTTTAAAATGCAGTGCTTGTTTAGACGCTTTCCAAAGACTGCCATCATTTGAAGATAATTTAGACAGAAAGTTTTCATAGGAAAGGTTTTTGATTTTTGCTAAGATTTTCTTAAGATGGTTTACTAATTTAATATATATTTTTTTGTGGGAGGGTAATCGAGTGCATTGATAAAGGGCTCTAGCTCTTCTTTTTTCTGATATAAGGATACGGATATTAGTCGGAAGTGAGTTGGTGTTAGCAGTATGTACATTTTTAGCTGCGTTAGCCGCCCAAGCTGATGATTGAATAACATTCGTAAGATTATTTACAGCTGCATCTATGTCCTCATTGGATTTCAGTCTAACATTTAATTGGAGGTTCTGATTTACCAGGTCATGAAATTTATACCGGTCAGTGGTAGCATAAAATAATTTAGGTGGTTCTGTAATAATTGAGGGATAGTTGCTAATTGAGAGAATGACCGATGAGTGATCAGAATTTAAGTCCAGAACATTGTCAATAACGTAGTGCAAATTTGAAGGAGTTTTTGTTACAAATATATCCAATATGTCTGGATTTTTATGAGGAGATGATGGCCAATAGGTAGGTCCTGGGGGAGCAAGTACCTTGAATTTTTTAGAATTTGTAAAATTATAGAGAGTATTTCCACGTGGGTTGTTTACCCGACAGCCCCAACTTTGATGTTTTGCATTAAAATCTCCACCTATAACAAAGTTATTGTTTATTGTGTTGAAGTAGTTTAAAAAGTTCTCATAGGAGATGATATGCTTTGGAGGTGAATAAATTGCTGCAACTGTGATTGGAACATTATTAACATAAATTTGAATAGCAGAGGATTGAAAAATATCTTCATAAAAACTCGGAAGAGAATGGTGTAATATGGTAGATTTAACTAGGATTGCAACACCACCGTGAGCTGTATTGTCAGGATAATTGGCTTTATAGAGCCTATATCCGGATATATGTATGTGCGAGTATGAGGTGAAATGCGTTTCTGTAATTAAGGCAATGTCAATACGTTTATTATTTAGTACTGATTGAAGTTCTAATACATGATTTTTAAGTCCGTTTGCATTGAATAGCAAAACAAGAAGGGATTTTTTTGTAGCGGTATTAGTTATTTTTTTTATCAAACAAAGAGGAAATTACTTTAGTAAGTAGAGTTATAAGTGGATTTATTAAAGATTTAAATTCCTCTAGAACAGCGTTTCTTAAACTGTGTTCCGCGGAACCCCGGGGTTCCGCGGAGATCACTTCAGGGTTCCGCGAAGCTTAAGTATTTTTTTCAAAATTTTCAAGAAAATTACTTAAAAATGTCTAACTAAAGATTAGTAATGGGGAAAACATGCATTAAGTATAACCGTCCGCGATAGCGTGAATTTCAGAGAAACGACCGCCGATAACGTAAAGTCGTAAAGCATATGAGTAACATAGGTACTAGTACTATACATAAATAATATTTATATGTCGTTAATAGAAATACTGATAAACGAATAAAATAATGTTTCAACGTTTCAATACAATTCGAAACGGGGTTCTCCACCTATGTATCGACAAAAACAAATTACCGCGACAGACTTGATGCCGAACCTAATATGATAATACAACTTTCATCAATAAAGCCCAATATTAAGAATATTTGTAATAATAAAAAGCAATTTCACGCATCTCATTAAGTAATTATTATTAAAGTATTATTATATACAATTATTATTATTATTATTTTTTTTTAACATATTCTTTACCTTTAACACAATATTAGTGTATGAAATAATTATATTTTTTTTTGCAAATAATCCTAAAAAAAGCTTAAAAGCTAAAAAACAAAGTAGGTGTTCCACGATAAAAATGGACGTCAAAAAGGGTTCCACGGATAAAAAAGTTTAAGAAACGCTGCTCTAGAAAAAGAGATATTGCATTATTAGTGATGGAATCAGAGGAAGGAGAAGGAGGTGTTGAGCGTTGGCCAGAGGTAAGAATGAGTATTATTTGAGCGGGCAACATCATCTGGGTGGCTATTTTATATATTGTAATTCTTAGATCTAACATTATCAGACAAAAAAACGTTGTTTGCAGAAGGCTTTTTACGACGTTGGATTTCCTTATAAACTGTGCAGCCTCTGTAGCTGGCTGGATGATTACCTTGGCAAAGCGCACACTTAGGTAGGGAATCTCGAGACATAATGCAGTCGGATGATTGGTGGTGATCGCCACAACGCACGCAACGTGATGAGTAATTACAATAAGATTTCGTGTGGCCATATTCCTGACAGTTCAAGCACTGGCTTATTACCTTAGGTTTATGGGGCTCTTCTACTTTAATTTTCGTGTGGAGCATGGAGGACAGTTTATAGATGTCATTTGACTGAGGGGAAGGCTCCAGGTCCACGAAAAAAAGTGGCAAAGGATGTTTATGAACTTTGTGAAGAACATTAGTAACATTACGTACTTCAAATTCGCGGAGTTTCAATGCAGATTTGATTAGGCTGATTTGGGTTGATGGGTGTAAATTTCTGATCACTACTCGTAAGGGTTTATCTTGCTGGAGTTGATATGTGTGATATTCGGCATTTTGACCCTTGAGAAAGTGTATAAGCATTCTATATGTCTCAGGAGTGCTAGTTTGAATTTTTAAACGATCCGTAGAGGATTTGTAAAAAAAGTTATCAACACCAAGTAAATTAGTTAGACTTGTGCAAAGTGCTGAAAAATCCTCCACACCTCTTACAAAAACAGGAGGAGGGGATTTGATGAGCGATTCTGTGTTTTTTAGATAAATATTAATAGTAGGATTGGCAGCGTTTTGAATATCGTCGATATTGTCTAGTTGGCTAAAAACTTCAAATCTATTTCTAGATGCAAATATTTTTTTTTTAACTGGTTGATTTGGTGTTTTAGGTGAGTTAAGAGAATCCAAAGTTGATGAACATGAATGATTTCTTTTGTTAGATTGAATGACCCAAGCTTCATTTGCTGTAGTGTTTGTAGCATTCGATTGAGAAAATGAATTGTGTACACTTTTGTTAATAATTGTAATTGGTGGTACCGTTTTCTTTTCTTTATTGGTTTGGTTTTTATTAATTTGATTTTGATTTTTGCTGTAACTCATTATTACGGGAGTATGTAATATAATGTGTATATATATATTATTAGTTACTAAATTAATTAATTTTACGATAAGACGATTATAATTACGATAGTGGGTAGTCGCGATAACGAGCACAATAATATAACCCAAGGCCGCCACCGCGACGGCCGCGTTGAATATTCACCTTTAATAAACACTGTAGGGGCGTATATGTACACACAAACGTCGAATTAGAACCAAGAATATTTGGTATGACAGTAAAAAGAAGAAAAAGAAAATTATGCTAAACGATTAACGCATTTTGTGCATTTATGATGATTACTTAGTGAAAATAAATTAAGTACACCCGGAGCGACAGTACACGTGCGGATCAGATGACTGCTATCGCAGGACTGTGTTGGAAATATAAATTGTATAATATCGATGTTGAGTCAACTTCGATTTTATAGCCATAACTCAGAAAGTAACCCACTCGTAAATAAATATATAAATTTATTAGTTAATAAATATTAATTAATATATTAAATTATCACTAGGGCTGGAATTTTGATGTAATTGGTTTTTTTTCCGGTGTACCAAAATGTAGGTCCGTAAATAGAAAATGTATTTTGGGTGATACTGATTATTTTAATGTAATTTTTATTTCGTATATTTGTGCATTTTTTGACAAGTTTAACCCATAATGCATTTTTTGATGATTTTACGGTATTTTCTTAGGTTTTAGAGCATTTTATACAGTTTTTGAATACAGTGAACGTAAATTTGCGATTCTGAAAAGTGACTTCTGAAAAACAAATTCTTATATTTCCTGAGATAAATACGTACGAGGATTACGTCACCGGGAAGTTAAACCAGACCAAACAGAAAAAAAAAACTCTTTACATTTGTTTTACTGTTTAAACTATTATAAATAAATTAAAACGCATTTTTGGGATTTTTTATGGCATTAAAATCCCAGTCCTAGTTATGCCATTTTATCAAATTTGTTTATTTCTTATAAAAATAGTTTTTTTTTTTATATCAGTGCGTTTTTCATTAATAGGGTACAATTACATAGGGATTACAACATCTCTTTTTGTAGATTCGCTCAGTTTTTGTCACTATTTCCCCCTCGAAACAATCACTTTTTTCACTTTTAGCATTTTATTTTATATTTATTTATTCATATATCGATAACCAATTCGTAACTAACCAACCTCTTGTGCTCCTTCTTGGATATATATCGTTTTAAAGAACCAAAATTATTTTAAAATCCATTTTGTTTTGGTTATGCTTATCAATATTTGTAAATCAAACGTTAAGAAAAATATTAATTGTATCATACCATCTCAGTATTATAACTATAATGGGCTGCATTGCAAAATTGTATTACTTAGAACATCAATTGTGGCGTTTGTTTAGGTTTTATTTAAACGCTAAAAACAATATTTAGAGAGAAGAATGTTTTCGAGGGCTACTATACGTTGTTATTTGCTAAAAATTGTCATTAAAAAAAAATAAGCTACATACAGATTTCGATAATATTTATCCCTTTAAATTTTACTATTTGTTTTTTAAAATCTTATTTCAATCTAAAGCTGTAAGTTACGTTATTTTGCTATGTTACCCGTTAGTTGGATTAAGACTAAAAATGCGGGTGCTGCGTTTTCTAAATGTCTTGATCATGCCAACAAATTTGTCGGATATATTTTACGTTTGTAAAATAATCATGTTTACGTTGCTTATAATACTATTATTATGTTTTGTTCCTATAAAATAAACGCAAGTGAGCAGTAGTTACCCAAGGAATTAAAATTTGTGATTGATAATTTTCAGTTTGTTATATTTTAATCACATTGAAAAAAGCTATTAAAAATTGTCACTTTTAAAAAAATAATAATATTAGTTTTCACTTTGTTTTGTATTTTATTGGTTGAGTTTTAAGCATGTACACTCGTCGCCGTACAAAAACACACACGCACACTAATGTAATATTCTAATTCTATTATAATATTTCGTTGGTAGGTTCATATAATATGTGTACATACATACGTATATTATTATAATATAGTTGTTTTCTATTATTTCGTCGCGTTTCTGTAAATTAATAATTATAGTAGTATATTATATTACTCGAGCTTGGCGTTATTTTTTAGTGCAGTGATTTCTGAATTTGTCAACAGGAAAATAAACCCGAGACACAGTCAACACATTCCGGGATAACGAGTGTTTTACAATTGGCCGATGTATATATTCAAAAATGTTATTTTACTAACGATATTTTGTGAAACAGGTGATAAAAGTGAAAAAAAAAAATAAACAATATACTCGTAATATTATTTTAATTTTCGCTCAGAACCGTCTTTGTTTAGCGACGATGTTCGCCTATCGTTATCGGATATCAATTAAATTCCCCTCGATTACAACAGTGTTTTTTTTTATTTTTATTATTATTATTTTTTACTTGCTTAGCGCATAATCGCTCGCGGATATTTAGGACATACTTTTTACAGTATTGAAACGTAAGTTTCATGAGCCCTAACAAAAATATTATATTTTACGGCGTGTACAACACGCCCGGGGTGTATGTGTACACACTTCGAGTGTTTTATAACGCAGAAACGCTCGGCAAGTGTTAAATTTTTAAAACAGCCCACCCTATAGGTATTTTGGCCGCCGGCACGGTACGCGAGTGTATATACAAAAAAGAAAAAAAAAGGTTGTGATATTTGTTTTTACAGAACAGCGGAAAGGACGTGACGTGTCGCGTGACTGTGTTGTCGAGTTGTAAAAGAAAAATACAATAATTGCACTTCTACAAAATATACATAATAACAGTATGTGTTTAAAATAAAAACTGCATGTTTTTATTTATTATTTTTTTTTATTGTTAATATATTTTATTTTACAAAACAATCGATTCTTTTCAAAAAAAAAAAATATAAAAATTCCAAACAGTGTACGTAATAGGTACCTAATCAAAAGTCGTTTTTTTTTTCTTTAATTCTTCTCCATCTAATTTTCCCGATTTAAATTAATATAAACGCTAGTCCGCCGCGTCGTCAATATACGTATTATAGGATAATATATTTTCGATTGCCCAAAAAAAACTAAATTTACCCAGGATGACTGTTTTCATTGTGTTAACGAAACAAAAAAAAAAACCGAAAAAAAAAACTTGAATAATGGTATTATTATTACGATCACGACGACGGCGACGTTCAATTTTCCATTTCAATGAAAAATCCCACAATTTTAAATAAATCGATTTTTCTTCTGTTATTCGTTTCTTATATGCGTTTCGATTAGATCGAAAAACGCAAACGGATTCTATATCATAGTGTTTATTTTCCACTACAAAAAAAAAAAAAAACTTTTGTAATTTTTGAAGTCATTTTTTAAATATACTTATAAAAATAATAATCATACATTTATTATTTAATAGCATTTCGTATTCCGTTCTAGTTTTCATTTTGAAATTCCGAGCCAAGCGAAGAATGTATTTTTTTTACAATGATGTGTGTTTTTTTGTCAGCCTGTTAACAACTTATCTACCAGAAATCTCGCTCTGATCATCTGATTCGGGGATGTTTTTTGGTAGCGAATTCTTTCTAAGTTGGCGCACTGATGAAATCATTTTTGATTTCCTTTGTAGTTTTTTTGAAAACGACGGAGAACGCGGTAATAGTAAGTTTAGCACAATTTTGGTTTTTTATTATTTATTTATAGATACGGAATTTTTTTATTTTTTTTTTATATGAAACCCTTTCCAACTTCTCACTTCTCAACAGTGACCTACCCGCGAGTAGTTTTACTTTTTTTTTTTTTGCGTAAACAATCTATTATGATAGATTTTTTATTTCAATATTTTCGTTTAATTTGAAGATATTCTACTGGAAATGATGACGTTTCAACTATTTATTTCCATTGACCTCGGGATTTTTAATATTTTTTCGGTAAACAAAATTAAAAATGTATTAAAAATCACGAGCTCAATGAAAATGAAATGTCAAAACGTTAAAAGGTTCAAAGAACCTATAAAAAAAAAAAAAAAAAAAAAAAAAAAAAAAAAAAAAAAAAAAAAAAGAAAAAAACACTTTATACAACGGCTATCTTCGCTAATTTTTTGTTTTTCGAATTAAAATAACATCAAAACTTATTATTATGCATTGTTTACCGTAACATGAATATGTAATAAAAATACGAACAATTTTATAGTTGTTATCGCCGCGAATAATAAAAAAATTAAAATACAACCGGAATTCGTTCATTATCGCAGGGTTCATTATCAATGTCTTCGCAGGACACGCTGTACATTTATATCGTAGAGATAATCGGTAGAGTAAATAAACAAAATAAAAGAAATTCTGTGTCCACTGGCGTCTATTAATTTACAATAAATATGTAAATTGGGCTGTGTGTTATTTTTATTTTTTTATAATATTTTTTTATTTTATAATTATTATGCACGGCAAGGATAAATTATTATGACTCACGCCGCAATCGTTTTCGTAAAATAATTGTTAATGGTTTTAACAACGGAAAGCAAACGGTCCGTGATAAACCCGCGATGTGCTAAACGGACGCGGACGAAAAATATTCTTCGGAATTATCGGGAGGGGGGGGCTTATCTATGTGAGATGTGAGGAGGTGGCGCAAAAGAGGCATTCTTGAACTTAATAAAAAAACCTCAATAATATTGTCCGTAATGAACACTACGCGCCCGCAAAGTACGGTTTCGGCAATTGAATTCCTCGTCCGATAAAAATCCCGTAATTTGCGCATTTGCCTGTTAAGGATTATTCCGAAGAAAAAAAAATTATTCTCCCGCGTGCGCGTCGTACCCGTTATTTTTTTTTTTTTAATTGAAAATTCACAATCTGTATTATCAAAACACAATAAGCAAATGTGAAAAAAAAACAATAATGTAGACAAACAGAAAGACATGATAAGGGAGACCATCCAGTGATAAAACCCTTCAGATTAAACCTAATTTATAGATTTTTTTTTTTTAGTACGCGTTTGGACACCGTTGCGTCCACACATTTATTACGCGAAACGTCTTATTTAGCTCCCGATAGCAGTACCGTAGCGATAACGCCGAGCCGATGGTAATGTATTTTTATCTAATTATTATACGACACAAAATACACTAACACAAACACGATAGCATCGAACCGCAATGAACTCAGAAGTCAATACTTCTATTCCAAATGACAAACAACAGTCAAACACTCCGAAAAAATATAAAGTTCCTCCACTCATAATCAAAAAAAATAGAGTTCTCTCAGAAGAAAATGAATCAAATTCATCATCCCCAGATTCCGACAACGAATTCAGATCTCCACGAAAAACATTCAAAAAACACGATTCGATAAAAAAAAATAAATTTTTTTCAACACCAAATCGCTATTCACCATTAGAAAATATGGATACAAACGCTAATATTACACCACCTGAAGACCAAAATGAAAATTTAAATAATCACGTTACACAACCACAAACCACTGATAATAATCCAAAAATACCCCCAAGAGATAATAGAAACAATACAAAACGATTTTATAATCACAGCAAAATTTAATAAAATTAAAATAAATGTCAAAATAATAGATGACTTTCGTACTCTCACCAAATTCCTGGACGGAAAAAAATATGAGTATTACACTTATAGGCTAAACAATGAAAAAAATATCTCTGCAGTCATAAGAAATCTGCCCATGTCAATCACAGAATTTGAAGTTATGGAAGAACTAAAAAATCTAAAATACCCAGTACAGTCGGTAATAAGATTATCAAACAAAGATAAGGCACTCACACCTTTAATGGCAATACAACTATCAAATCACCCCATATCGCAAGATATCTTCAAACTCAACAAATTATTAAACTGCATAATAATCACCGAACCACGGCGAAAATCTAAGGATCCTTCCCAATGCACAAATTGCTAGAGATACGGTCACATACACAAATCCTGTAAACTTCTATCCCGCTGCATTAAATGCAATGGTTCACATCACTATTCTGAATGCACCAAAGTTCCAGAAACACCGCCAAATTGTGTTAACTGTAAAGGAAATCACCCGGCTAATTACAAAGGTTGTACTTACTTCAAATATATTAAAAATAAAAAAACTAATAACACACAAAAAACTACACTAACCGAAAACGAACCTCCAGCAAAATCAAACACAATAATAAACGCAAATAACACTCTCCAAAAAATGTTAAATCCAACCACATATGCAGAAATAACTAAAGGAAAAACAAATCCTAATCAAACTACACAAAACAACGCCGATCATGTATTCACAGAATTTCCAAATGAAAATCTACAAAAAACAATTACACAATTTATTGAAAACATTTTTAAAAATATACAGTCAATCATAAGCTCTATTTTTAACTCTGTAACAAGCAATCTATCTATACCCATTAATAATGAACACAATTAATCTAAACGAAATTAAACTCGTTAACTGGAATGCCAACGGCATAAAATCTAAAAAATCGACTGTAATAGAATTCTTATCACGCCATAAAATATCTATAGCTTGTATCACAGAAACCCACCTTAAAAATTCCGATAAATTTAAGATCAATGGCTTTAATGTATATAGAACGGACAGAAACTCAACCCACTTCTCAGGGGGAGTAGCAATATTAATAAAAAATAATATCCAACATCATCAATCCACCATTCCTGATATGATCAACTTAGAAGCCATCGCCATAACTGTATCAACAGATGGACATGATATAAAAATAATCGCTGCATACAACCCACCCAACAAAAAAAATCCAGAGCCAAGACATATCCGAGCTATTCAAAGATAAACCAACCATACTCTTAGGGGACCTTAACTCGAAACATCAAACCTGTAAAGGAAATCACCCGGCTAATTACAAAGGTTGTACTTACTTCAAATATATTAAAAATAAAAAAACTAATAACACACAAAAAACTACACTAACCGAAAACGAACCTCCAGCAAAATCAAATTGAAATAGAAAAAATAAAAATTATAAAAAAATTAATCGTCCGAGATTATAATGTTAAATAATAATAATAATAATTATAATTAATAATAAAAAAAATAATAATCACTTCTATAGTACAATATATATATATATACAACAACGCATATTTTACTTAGAATTTCAATTTTAATCAAACTTTTTTTCTTTTTTTTTTTATCTATTATAATTATAAAATGTTTCAGCACACCTAGTGCTATTACAACTTTTTAATTTTTACAGTTTTATTTGTTACAAATTTAGATGATTATAAATCTATTAATGACATAATTATTAATAGTGAGAATGATATAATAATGTGTTACATATATGAATATAATAATAATAACGATAAGGTCTAGTATGCTAATAATGATCTTCATTTTCTGATGATGAGTCTTCCGTGTCTGTTAAAAGGATGTCCTGGGGAAATCGAGGCCGCAGACGTCTATTGAGTGTTTTTTTTCCTATATTGTAGTGACGAGCACTGTCCAAGTTTTTTAGTTTGGCGTGGAAATTTTTGAATTGGGTTTTAATCCATGTATTTATCAGGGGTATTTTCGTATCATTACGGATCTGGCGATTTCTCATGAACCACGGTGCTTTGAGACATATCCTTAAGAATTTATTTTGTAAGATTTGTATTTTATTTATTTTAGTTATAGAGGCAGCGGACCATACAGGACAGGCATAAGTTATTAGAGGCCTGATTATTGCGGTATAGAGAAGGAGAGAAGATTTTATTTGGAGAGTTGATTTGTAATTCACTAAGGGGTAGAGAATTCTCATCCTGGCATATCCCTGTGTAAGTTTTTTGTTTATGTGGATATTCCATGTCAGTTTTTCATCGAGAAAAACTCCAAGGTATTTCACTGAGTCATCTTTTCTGTTCCATTGTATGATTTGGTTGTTTATGGTTATATTTATTGGATCGTTATATCTTTTTAATGTGAATATTTTAGCCTCACTTTTAGTCGGATTTAGATTCAGCTTCCATTTTTTGAACCAGGAGGTAATTTCGTTTAGTGAAGATTGTAATTTTTCGATTGATAAGTTTAATACGCTATCTTGCGTGAGTATTGTTGTGTTGTCCGCAAACATTGCCAGTTGAGAGTTAGGGAGATTGGGGATGTCATGGCAGTAAATGTTAAATAGTGTTGGCCCCAATACTGATCCTTGTGGGACTCCAGATTTGATTTTGTGTTGTAGAGATAGGTCTGTGTCTATTCTCACTTGGAATGTTCTGTCTGATATGAAAGATGTGATGGTTTTTAGAAGGTACATGGGAAGATTAAGTGATTTCAGTTTTATTTCAAGCCCATGATGCCAGACCTTATCAAAGGCTTGTGTTAAATCGAGAAAAACTGCTGTAGTATATTTCTTGTTTTCGAAACCATGCACAATTATTTCTGATATACGTTGGATCTGATGGCATGTGGAGTGCTGTGTTTTGAAGCCAAATTGGTATTTTGGGATTATGTGTAAGAATGGTTTTATCCTATTCAGTAAAATCCTTTCATATAGCTTTGATAGGGTTGGTAATAGGCTTATTGGTCTGTAGCTTGTGAGAGAGTTTGCTTGTTTTCCAGGTTTGTGAATTGGGACTATTATGGCATGTTTCCATGTAAGGGGAAAGGTACCTATTCGCATGGTTGAATTAAATAGAGAGGCTAGGTATGTTAATGCTTTTGGAGTAAGGTTTTTTAAAATTTTGTTTGTTATTAAGTCATGACCGGGACTTTTCTTGCTTGCTAATTTTGATATGATTAATTGTATTTCCTTGGGGGATGTTGGAGTGATAATGGTGTTATGCTCGTAATTAATTTTGTTTGATATTTCTTCCGAGTGTTCGTTTTGATGAGTGTCATCTTCCGTGGTGAAGCATGATTCAAAGTAGTCTGCAAAGGCTTCGGACTTTTCTGCGTTTGTGTCATAATTGGCTAATCCGTTTTTTAAAGAGGGTATAACATTGCGCTGCCTGAGTATTGTTTTTGTAGCTAACTAAAGACTTGAGTCATTCGGATTGATTTTTTCCAGGTAAGCACTGTAAGAGTTATATCTTATGTTATCTAATTCCCACTTTACTCTTCTAGTTAACTGGTTTAGTCTTCTTTTGACTCCTAAATTTCTTGTTCTCTGCCAAATTTTTCTTACTTTGTGTTTTTCTTCGATTAAATTTTGTATAATGATTGGGAGAGAGTCAGTAGACTGAATTATGTTACTGTGTTTTTTTTTAATCTGTGCTCGGGTCGCTGCTATTTTTATAGCTTCTGTTATATGCTCAATGCTCTTATTGATATCATCTATGTCTTGATATTGTTTTTGGTTATTAAGGTTTTTATCTAAAATTTCTCTGAAGGCTTCCCATTTTATGGGGGCGTTAATTAGTTTTGGAATAGGATGATTGATTTTTATTTGTTTATTCATAGTGGAGATAACAGGAACATGATCTGAATCCAGTTCGTTTAGGACTCGGTGGTGTAAGTTGATTGGAAGATTGTAGATTAGGGCGATATCAAGTATATCTGGTTGTCTCCCGGGTCGTTGAAAGGTTGGACTAGGGGGAGGTGATATTATTATTCGTTGTTCAGATGTGATTTTGAGAAGTTTGTTACCATTTTGATTTGTTTTCAAACAGCCCCAGGTTTGATGTTTCGAGTTAAGGTCCCCTAAGAGTATGGTTGGTTTATCTTTGAATAGCTCGGATATGTCTTGGCTCTGGATTTTTTTTGTTGGGTGGGTTGTATGCAGCGATTATTTTTATATCATGTCCATCTGTTGATACAGTTATGGCGATGGCTTCTAAGTTGATCATATCAGGAATGGTGGATTGATGATGTTGGATATTATTTTTTATTAATATTGCTACTCCCCCTGAGAAGTGGGTTGAGTTTCTGTCCGTTCTATATACATTAAAGCCATTGATCTTAAATTTATCGGAATTTTTAAGGTGGGTTTCTGTGATACAAGCTATAGATATTTTATGGCGTGATAAGAATTCTATTACAGTCGATTTTTTAGATTTTATGCCGTTGGCATTCCAGTTAACGAGTTTAATTTCGTTTAGATTAATTGTGTTCATTATTAATGGGTATAGATAGATTGCTTGTTACAGAGTTAAAAATAGAGCTTATGATTGACTGTATATTTTTAAAAATGTTTTCAATAAATTGTGTAATTGTTTTTTGTAGATTTTCATTTGGAAATTCTGTGAATACATGATCGGCGTTGTTTTGTGTAGTTTGATTAGGATTTGTTTTTCCTTTAGTTATTTCTGCATATGTGGTTGGATTTAACATTTTTTGGAGAGTGTTATTTGCGTTTATTATTGTGTTTGATTTTGCTGGAGGTTCGTTTTCGGTTAGTGTAGTTTTTTGTGTGTTATTAGTTTTTTTATTTTTAATATATTTGAAGTAAGTACAACCTTTGTAATTAGCCGGGTGATTTCCTTTACAGTTAACACAATTTGGCGGTGTTTCTGGAACTTTGGTGCATTCAGAATAGTGATGTGAACCATTGCATTTAATGCAGCGGGATAGAAGTTTACAGGATTTGTGTATGTGACCGTATCTCTAGCAATTTGTGCATTGGGAAGGATCCTTAGATTTTCGCCGTGGTTCGGTGATTATTATGCAGTTTAATAATTTGTTGAGTTTGAAGATATCTTGCGATATGGGGTGATTTGATAGTTGTATTGCCATTAAAGGTGTGAGTGCCTTATCTTTGTTTGATAATCTTATTACCGACTGTACTGGGTATTTTAGATTTTTTAGTTCTTCCATAACTTCAAATTCTGTGATTGACATGGGCAGATTTCTTATGACTGCAGAGATATTTTTTTCATTGTTTAGCCTATAAGTGTAATACTCATATTTTTTTCCGTCCAGGAATTTGGTGAGAGTACGAAAGTCATCTATTATTTTGACATTTATTTTAATTTTATTAAATTTTGCTGTGATTATAAAATCGTTTTGTATTGTTTCTATTATCTCTTGGGGGTATTTTTGGATTATTATCAGTGGTTTGTGGTTGTGTAACGTGATTATTTAAATTTTCATTTTGGTCTTCAGGTGGTGTAATATTAGCGTTTGTATCCATATTTTCTAATGGTGAATAGCGATTTGGTGTTGAAAAAAATTTATTTTTTTTTATCGAATCGTGTTTTTTGAATGTTTTTCGTGGAGATCTGAATTCGTTGTCGGAATCTGGGGATGATGAATTTGATTCATTTTCTTCTGAGAGAACTCTATTTTTTTTGATTATGAGTGGAGGAACTTTATATTTTTTCGGAGTGTTTGACTGTTGTTTGTCATTTGGAATAGAAGTATTGACTTCAGAGTTCATTCTGATGTACGTTATATTTTACGTATAATTATTTAACGGGCTATCGCCCGTGTACAGCGGTTCGATGCTATCGGGTTTGTGTTAGTGTATTTTGTGTCGTATAATAATTAGCTAAAAATACATTACCATCGGCTCGGCGTTATCGCTACGGTACTGCTATCGGGAGCTAAATAAGACGTTTCGCGTAATAAACGTGTGAACGCAACGGTGTCCAAACGCGTACTGAAACTTTTTTAGATATATATATATTAAATTTCGCGTTCTGCAGGGTTCTATCACTGGATAGCCTCCCTCATCAAGCAACCATGTTATTGTCATTTTATTTTTTCTCTATGTACAAAGTTATTTTATTTGCTTATTGTGTTTTTTTTTTTTTGTAAATACAGATTGTAAGTTTTTCTAATAAAAAAAAAAAAAAAAAAAAAAAATACTATTAAAATGATTTAAAAATATTTAATAAATAAAAAAAATCCTCAACAACAAATCACACACCACTGCGGAACCTACACGATAATTTATTTAAAACAAAAAAAAACCCCGTATTTACCCCCCCTCCAATGCAAAATAACATTCATTTAGCATTAACATTACACCTCTCGAACACGATAGCGCCGCACCCCGGAATCTTCTCGGACTATTTACATGCGCATGCGCCGGCGCGACCCGGAGGCGTATTAACGTTCCCCGCTCGAAATGATCCACGGACACAAATTTCAATCCTCCGAATGGTGATTTTAATCGTTTTTTCACGAATTTTTAGTATCGACAACGATAATAAACATGATATTATATAGTTACTCCGTTGAGCGTTTTTCAATGTTACCTGATACTATTTCGAGGACGTTACAGCCCCCCCTAAAACCTACTACCTAATAGACGACGAAAAACCACCGAGGGTTTAGAAAAAACAGAACAATTTTATCTACGATTGTTGGATTTGAATCTGACAACATTGGGTATAACAGACGATGAAATAACGTCATATTTACTCAAAAGGAGGATTCTATTTTCACCCATGAGATTCATTTCTAGTATAAAACGTTATAAATACGCAGACCCGACGACCGAAAATCGTAATTATCTCCACCATGAGTTAAAATAACAAAATATATTATTTTATTAATAGACCGAGGAACCGGATTTGTAAAGTATTTGAGTAAAATTATTTAAATAAAAATACTTTTTCAGTAATCGAATACGTAATTTAAATACGCCTCATCATGGCAATAATAAACGTGTGTGCTGCGTACACTGTACACCATATCATAATTATCTTGTCTACAGCGTGTTGTAACCATTGGTATTTATTTGTTTTACTTTTAAATAAATATATTAATTACATGTGATTTACAAATATTATAAATAATACGAGTATACTAATAATATTATATGAGCACTCATTGTACAATTAGAAACATAAACACTTGCACGTATTTCACTGGTGCTTGGTGGTGTAATTTACAAAGTAGAACTCAGAACCAACTATATAATATACAATATGAAAATCAAGAGAGTCTGGGAGGCATATGAAGAAAATGTGTGCTCAGGGCAGCAAAATTTTAAATATGCCACTGACGGATTATCTGTAGGCGCAGTCGGAGGCAGACGGACTGGAGACCACTCTGACCCCTGATTTTCCGTGTCTGACCGCCGATGGCTCGTCGATAAAAGATATTATCGTTGTGACGATGAAATTTCGGACGTTTGCACCTCGTAAATTTATTATATTTATTAAGTATAAGCACTTCGGACCTATCCGGCGACCGATCGAACCGATAACGGATAGGTCGCGACGCGCAAATAGCGTGCCGTCGGCTCTTTTCGACGATGATCACCACTCTCTCTCTCTCTCTCTCACACATACACACACACAAGAATAATATGTCAACGAGTTATATAAATCAATCGTTTATAGTATTATTACAATCGTATACGCGCCGTGGAACCGCTCGTAAAAAAAAAAAATTATTCTATAAAAAAAAAAACACGTAGGACGCGTGCGTAAACATATCACGGCGGTATAGCGTAACATGATATAATAATAATAATAATAATAATAATATTATTATTATTATGTGAAACGATGACGACCCGCTTTATAATATATATCGAGAGATTCCATCACTCGATGTCTCGGCCCCGTCGCTCGATTTGTCGTCGTAAAAGTGTATAATAATAATTATTATTATCCTCCGTTGTCTAGCGTTTTTTTTTTTTTTTTTTGCAAGGCATAAAGTAATAAAACACATTTTAAAAATTAAACCTATGAAAGGTTAGCAAGTAGGAAAAAATTCAACGTGGATACTACTAATTGTAGTAATTTTACATTTAAATTCCAGTTTACATAAGAGAGATTTTATTGAAATATTCTATTATTTTCCCTTGAAGCTGGAAACAACATTTAACGCGGATACTGATAGCGAGTAGTAGTTTTATGATTCTAATACTTTTTTTGTATACAGTGGAATATCGATTATCCGCACTACAACATTTTTGTACAAATTTATTTATAGATTCCAGTTGTATCGTTCGTTATATTCGTTTCATCGTGTATTATGAAATTCAAGATTTTTTTATTAGCTACTACAGCTTAATTTAATGTAGATATGTAATCATAAATTTAGTTGGTTCGTAAACGCGATCGAGTACACACGTTTGAATTAAAATAGGTTCCAAAAGAAAACATAATGTGTTAAATATTGAAACAAAAATCGAAATAATAGAATAACCTGATAAAGGAGAAAGCGGATCTTCTTTAGCTCAATTTTATAATGTAGGTAAGTCACATGCATCAAAGATGAACTTGACTGATGGAAAAAAATACTAGAAAAGTAATTCATGTCCATTGTACATTTTAAACTTTTTTTGATTTATTATTAAAAGCAAGTCATTATCACGCGTATATATTTTATTAAAAATATTTTATGAAAAAAAAAAAAAACGAAAAACGAAAGTCGGACTTAATTCCCATCATGTGAAGGTAATTTAATCAATATCCGTTCAAAATGGTGAATAATCGATAGGGAAAAACAATTTTAAAATGCCTATAAATATGCCTTTGGTAAAAAATCTTCGCCAGAATATTCTGTTAAAATGTCAAGATTTTTTTTAACGAATTACAACACAAATTGAAAATAATGAAACCGTTATTTCCTACGGGGTTTTTTTCCCGTTTATTCCCTATTATTAAAAAAACTAAAACGAAAATCCAAAAAAAAATAAACTGAACAAATTAGCACCAAAATGCTTTCAGAAATGGCACTATACTTTTTCTGATAATCTTTTGGTAGAAAAATTGTTTATAATCAGGATTAAAAAAAAAAAAATGCACACATAGGAAAGCCAATACGCTTTTTTTTAAACCCGTATTTTTGTCTCATACACGAAAATCGCATATAGATTAATTCATTCCTTATTTCGAGATGACTTACAACGGCAATAGAAAAATCATCGTTAAATTTACGATTATAATTCGAGCGATCATTCCGCAGTAGTTTTGCCGTTGCTAATATTATAAATAAATATAATTTTTTTATAGCATTGCGGTTCAAATTATGTCTATAATATTTCCATCGGAGAATACCGAATTTTCGAGTTTTATTTTCGAAATTATATTATTAATACCGGCCTGGCAAAGGCAAGTTCAAATTCCAAAAAAATCGTATCCTCTTCGCTGACAATGTTTAAATGACTTCTATACCCCGGACGTTTTTCTTGTTACAAGGCCGAGTAGCTCGTCGCAGTCATCAATCTCCTGTGAGGTGCCCGAAATCACTGCATGACAATTCGCAGCTGTCCGTATCTGTTGAAGACCACGCGTACAGATATCCTAGAAATGCCCCAGGAGTCTTTTTGATTTGAGATGTTCCATAGAGGAGAGTACTCCTAGCCATTGTCGTGCCTGATCCTCTACCGACAGGAGATAAATCACGGTAACGCATATTTAATGCGCCGATTTATAAACCAAAAACAAAAACAGTTTTTGTTTTTTTATTTGGTTTTTCATCGAGTAAACTTCAAATTCAAATACACGTATATCTACACCGGTTCGGTGATTTACCGAGAGAATGCCCATAGTTTTTTTCAAAACGGTACAGTAATTATAGATAAAGCGACCACAACAAAATTATACATCACTTATACGACACGATTTAGCCGACAAAATGTTAAACATAACGTATTAAGTATGATAATAAAAAATAACAAAATTAAATACATCGGGCGTCCCGATAGTATTTACGAATTTTTATATCTCCCGTTTTATTAATGAAGACGGCGTTTAATTTATGTTTTATTTAAATGACTTGAATACCCAGAGACTACGCAATTATAATTTTCTGTTAAAAAAAAAAAAACAAACGATTATTTAACGTACTGTAGTCTTTCTGTACGTTTAAATTTCTAATAAAGTAAAGTTTATGGGGTCGATTTTTTTTATTCGAAAATTAAATCGTGATTTTAGAAATTAGCGAATACTTACGGGCCAACGGTAGTGTATATCCATTTTTTAATTTTTGTTTTGTTTTTATGATACGACAAATAAATATGCACTAAACGCTATACATTATTGTGCGCACGCGGTTTTTTGTGTCATAAAAATATATTTTCTGATGCGAAATTGTCGTAAACAGATTAACACAAAAAAATGTCACGAGCTCGATCGAAAAAGTTCGATTCAGTATAAATTAATATGATGGTGCGTCGTGCCTTGTTATGTAAATTACCATGGAAATGTTTTAGTTTTGTACACTAAATGGCTTTCCAGTAAATAAAAACACTATGCAATTACTAAAACTGGTAACTTTTATTTGTCCTTTCCAATAATTTTTAAGACCACTGCAGCCTAACCTATAATATTAATTATTAGGCTAGGTTAATACAATTTCGCCTATTGTATTTCAAAATATTTCCATTTTTTACTATATTGAGAGTGTTTAAACATTTGCCAACGTCAATATTGGCTTACCGTATATCCTCAGACAATTTAGAAAAATCGCAATAAAAATTATTTCCCTAGGTTTGAGCTATTCGGGACGTAAAGAATTGTTAAGAATTTCTTAACCGTTAGTTTCCGTACGAAAATCATTACCGTCTATATTCTATATTGAAAATTAACACGAAATATCGTTTTGATACCTATGCAAATTCAATGCCGTTCACTGCGAGTAAACCTAATCAATTTTAAATTTTTTTTCTCTTGTGTGTGTGTGTCATGTAGTTTAAAAAAAAAAAAGTATTCACGCCCATATTGACGAAAATGTGTACGTCTTTGAGGAACATATCAATCGTATACATTATTCATAATATTAAATTTTTCGCTCAACCGTGAATTACACAGTGTGTCTTACAAAGTACAAAAAATGATTTTGTACTTCGTTCGATACATGGACTAACTTCTCTCTGTTTCTTTTGTTAACACCTAAAATAATTTTGTAGAATTTCCGATAGTACGTTAGGGGCTATAGTAATCATCCAATTGAAAATTGAACCTAATTCCTAAATTCCCCGTTTCTTGGATACGAACTATTGGAAACGGAAGATATGTATTAAATTATACAAAATTAATTATTTTACAATAATTTATGTTTACTAATTACGTATGTCGTGTTAAAATACTATCCTATTTGATTGTTTTTTTGTTTTTCTTTTTTCATCGTTCGGTGTTTCGCAACCGTATAGCTTATCTATGGCTACGATTAAAACACGTAATAATAATAATAATAATAATATTATGTATAAATTTGTTTGTAAGAAAATGTGGAATCTTAGCATATGCAGATGATATTATCATATTAGGATTAAATAAACAAGAAGTAATATTGGCACTAAGGAACTAATAAAAGACAGTAAAGACATCGGATTACAAATCAACAAATCAAAGACTAAATATATGGTAATATCAAGACGAGAAAATCATGGAGATTATATAGTAGTTGAGAATTTTAAGTTTGAAAGGATACATAGTTTTAAATATCTGGGTGTTACAATAAATAGCAAAAATAATAATCACGAAGAAATTAATATAAGAACTACTGCAGTGAACAAATGCTATTATGGGTTAACGAGCATATTTAAATCAAAATAAGTATCAATTAAATAAAAAAATACACTTTACAAAGTAATTATCAGACCAGTTCTTCTATATGCTTGTGAAACATGGCCAACGACCAAAGGAGATGAAGACAAAATAGCGATCTTTAAAAGACGAATATTAAGAAGAATATATAGGCCAAATCGAAATAATATCACACAATAATGGTGCGAAATTTTTTTTTTTTTTTGATTTTCGGATAATCGAACTAAAAACGGATAAAGCCGAGCAATGGTGTCTAGTTATATATTCGTGTTATATATTCGTGTTATATATTGGTACGTACTAACCTAACCTAACTTTTTTTTTTTTTTTTTTTATATATGGCATCGATGACGGGCCGAGAACTGGCCTTGCGGAATTACTTCCGGCCCGCTACCATCGTTTATTGAAAAACAACATATCACAAATAATACACATTGGAAAAACCCGTTTATCCCTTCGCGTGGCGGGCTCACAGGAAGCTTAAAACTAGACACATATTTACAATATTTACACACACGCTTTTTACATTTATACATCTATTTACATGGTTTTTTACATTCTGCTGCCTGTATGCAGCAGACGTATACGCAACCACATTGCTGCTGCTGCTGCCACTGCTGTTGCCACCTCCCATTGTCGCTCGGCCTCCTCCTTTGCGTTCATGACAGCAATCGCGAAGCCCCGCGCCGCCGTCCACGCCTCGGTGCTGCTCACTATGGCCGGACCGAGTCTTTCCGGGGAGATGCTGCCCAGCACCGCAACCAGCGCTGCCCGTTCGGTGTTCCAAGCCTGGCAGTCCAGGAGTGCGTGGGCCGCATCGTCCACCTCCGCTATGCAGTGGGCGCAGCTGGGATCGACGCGCTTCCCGAGCCGGTGCAGGTAGCTGGTAAAGCACACGTGCCCCGTAAGGAGCTGGGTAAGGTGGAAGTCCAGTTCGCCCCGGAGCCTTCAGGCCCAGGGCGCGACCGGCCCGACCACCTTGCGGGTCCACTCTCCTTTGGGACCTTTGGGCATGAGCCGTGCCAAGGCGACGAGTACTACCCAGCGGGCCTTATCGGCGACGCCCAGCATGTGCGCCTTGAACGTCAGGGTGTCATCAAACAACACTCCGAGGTATTTCAACGTCCTTGAGAGAGCCACTGACTCCCCTTCCAGTGTAATTTGGGGAGCCCTGTCTTTGTACTTGCGCCTGAACAAGATAGCCTGGGTTTTTCCCACGACAAGTCGGAGGCCGAGTTCCCGTATCTTCCCGGTCACCGAGTTCAAGGCGCAATTAATCTTTTCTCGACTATCTCAGAGGTTACGCTCTTACCGATGATCAGCGTGTCGTCGGCGAACCCTATAGTTCTGACGCCACGTGGCACTGTCACTCGCAGCACGGCGTCGTAGGTCATATTCCAAAGGAGTGGCCCCAACACCGAGCCCTGCGGTACACCGCAGGTAACCTCAACATCCTCCGAGTCCTCTCGGCAGTTAATAGTCACTCCCCTGTCGCTGGTTTGAAAAAACCTTCCCCGCGGTACACTACGTATAGCAGACTTCGGATTTTTCTAAAATGTTCCAGAAAATTCTAGAACACCGAAATCGGGTATGACACACTGCGACGCGGTGTATACGATCCACCCTGTATGTACCGCGGCTAATTACGTCGGCCGGAGGTGGCGACAGATAACGGCGTCCGTTCGTGGCATTGGATTACGTAACAATTACTCACGGCTGCTGCTGCCTGCGATAATAATAAGATGTTTATTGGGCCGACTCAAAAACGACACCGATCCGACGCGAACTATTTTAATCCGCGATAATACGGTGCACAGATTGCCACGGCGGCCACGTAATACGATAATATTACGGTTATGCCGCAGCGAAAAAAAAAAATACGCGAACTTAAAAAACGCAATTTCTTCACGCGAAAGCGTCCGATCTTCGCGCTCGATGTCGCAAAATAAGCACTGATACAAGGCGAATCTTTTGGTTCGAGACTCAATGAAATTGGTCACAAAAAAAACGTACTAAGAAAAACCGGCACGGGAGCGTCGCAAAACCGATGTTTACGCGTCGGACTCCGGAACACGACTAACCTAACCTAACCTCTTTTTTTTTTTTCCTTGTAGAACCGGCAATACTCCCGCCTCCCGGAATGGCCGCGAGGCACTACTTCGGGAGGCGGGTTGCCATAATTTATTTTTTAAAAATGAACACACAAACAAATAAGTACAAAATTTAAAAACTTGTTTTCCCCTACGACGGGGCGGGCTCACATAAAATGTGTGCATAAACTTCGCAACCCTACCGAGGAATGGACAGTAGCCGGGCGAAGCCCATTTGCTGCCCTTACACTAGTAGAGGGGGGATACTTTCTACCGGCCCCACGTCCGGCGGTCTGGCGTCTGCGAGACCGTGATCAACGACGGCGGCGATGCGCTTGAAGGCGTGCGCCGGCGGCGTCGAGGGATTGGCGTTACCGTTCAGCCAATTCCTTTTCCGCGACGACCGTCTCGGCGAAGTTGACCACGGCTTTCCAACGGTCTGGGGATTCCAACATGCGCGACACCAAGTCTGCCGGATCGAAAGGACCGATCCTCCGGACCAGGCGCTCCCTGTTCCCGTCAAATGCCTCGCAGCGCATGAGGGTATGGAGAGCGTCGTCATCCTCCTCATTCTACTCACCGGGAAAACCGCAGTGAGAACACCCGGGGTGCGGAGCTCGCCCGATCCGATGAAGAAACAATTTAAAGCATCCATGCCCCGTGAGAAGTTGAGTGAGGCGGTAGGTCGTCAAACCTTGCAGTCTTGTAACCCACCGCACCAGTAAGTCCGGGGGAATGACGCGGATCTTCGTGCGGAGCGCTGACGGGCGGGGTACGTCACCTGCCGTCGTAGTCCCCAACGCACGCAGAGCTTCGAGCACCTGCAAGAGGCCAACAGATCGACAGGAGGTAGTCCCGCAACGATTAACGCTGCCTCGTGCGAGACGGTCCTGTAGGCGCACACGCTCCGGAGAGCTGCACGCCGCTGGACGGCCGCCATAGCAGCGAGGCCCGAGGGGCAGAGTTGCAGGGAATAAGCCCACGTGGGAGCGTCGTACAGCTGCACGCTGTGCTAACATTTTGTTTTTTTTTTTATGTGTGGACGTTTAGTAGAAAAATAATATCGGTTCGCATATATTCGGTAATTTATTTGTTTTATACACCTAGATTAACAATAATGTATTTATATAATCGACAAAAGTAAAACAATATTAGTTTACTGCCACGTATTGTACTGTCTGTAAACAAATAATACAGTTAAAATATTGTATTTCGCGTAAATTATTTATTATATTAAAAAAAGAAAATATTACAAAATATATTTGCATTGCGTATTATATATGCGTAAAAACATATTAATATTTATTTTGTAAACTCCGGGTTATAATATTTACAAAATTAACGTTGAAAATAAATACTAAAACAATTTTCGTAAAAAGAAAAACTAACCGTTTGCATTTAAATAATTTCGATATTATATTGTATATTTAAAAAATTAGATAAAATGATCTATTTTTGTACAGAAAATGTTATAAGTTAAGTTTATGTATCGATTTCTTCAATATTGATTTTTTTGCCGAAATTTTAATTTTAACTCAATAATAATCAACAACTTATGGGTATTCAATGTTTGAACTCGATAACAATAATATATTACAATGCACATTTGATTAAATCCGTATTGCTGTGTGTTATAATTATATAATTTTTCGTTATTATTTTATTTGAGCGCAAAACAAAAAATATGTATGTTATCGCATCATCATAATCATAATAATTAATTTATGAAATAACAACTCGACAGCAATGATATTTTTAATTAATACGATCTTTTAGTGAATATGTATCCAGGGCGCACCCAAGGGGGTGGCTAAGCCACCCCCCCTACAATGGTTGATTGTTTTTTTTTAACATTTTTGTAATTTTATTAGGTATCTAATTGAAATTGTACAAAACACAGTGTTATCGGACACATTTTGGATAATACACGGACCATGTCGGTCTGCAATTTGTTATACCGAGTGTAAAGTTGAACATTACTTAATACAATTATTAATTTAATTCTGGTTTTTATTTAAAAAAAAAATAAATAAATAATAAAAACGACTGGGTATTAATAATGTCTTTCTCTATGTATAATGTATATATACTTTTTTTTTTAGTAATCAATCTGTAGATTGGTCTACAATAAATGTTCACTCCACGATACTCTATCTTGTGTTATATCTTTACGATGATTGTATGAATCGATTCTTGCACAGTAGCATATTTAGGGGAGGGTTTTGAGGGTTAGGTTTTTACGGTCGGTACGGCACACGTGCATATTTATAAATTTATTTAATCTATGTATTAACTAAAACCCAAAAGTGCAGCACGGGAAAAATGAAGGCGTACAAATAAAAATAGTTAATTCAGTGTAATAATAATATTATAATACGTCTATATGTACGTAAATATAAGTCGTTTAAGTCGTTTTAGATATTTATGTATTTGTGTAATATTATCATTATGACGAAACTATTGAAATACCTTGAATATTTGGGCGTCAATCTTCTCGTAGTAATATGCCAGCTGAATCACTGGGAACAGCATTATAACGGAACGGCATTTTTACTATTTATCGATTATTTTTAAAAAATCAATTATTAGAACGATTTTCTAAATACAATGAAATAATATCTGTCTTACAAAAGTAGATTCCAAATCTCCTCAACAAATTTAAACTTAGTAATAATGATTTTGAAAAATGTATACACATTTATAAACATCTTTTGCTCAATTATAATACATTTGTACCAGCATTAATAGTATGGAAACCTCTTGCATATTTGATTATTTGACTTATAAACACTTTTTTGGTCTTTCCCTTCCGCGCTTATCTTATGTCACACCTTCCAGTATGATGCTGTGAAGTACTTCGTTGTGTCTCAACGTATGAAACTTATCATATGCTATCATATTGATCTTAAATTGCCTAGTAAAGAATCCTTTACTAAATCTAAATTTTCTTTGTTTGTCTTCAAATTATCCTTCAACACGATATTTATAAAGTTAGGTTAAGTTGAGGTCTAAGCTTTTTTGTTTAATGTCCATGTTTCACTGCTAAATAATGCTGTACTCCATACATACGTTTTAATAAAACGTTTCCTTGTTCCTAGGTCTACATTTGTTGATGTTAATAGTTTATTCTTGAGTAGGAACGACTTTTTTGCCTGTCCCATTCTACTTTTTATTTATTTTTTCGACCTTTGAGTATTGCTTTTTAATTATTTAAATCGGTTTACTTTGAGAGATATATTAATGCCCGGCTAATTTTGTTTGTTGCATACCATTACTTTTATTTATATAGAATTTGAATGTTAAAAATATGTTATCCATTTCAGTAAGTGCTGTTTGAATATATATTTTCAGATGTAGCGAGCCAAATTATATCGTATGCAAATCATACCATTGATATTGAGGATACCTCATATTGTTACTCCTATATTTTTCTCTTCTAGATTATGTTTCATATCACTATGTATATATATATTTTTGAAAAACGTACAACAAAACGGTTTTGTTTCGAATTATCGTACCGAGCGCTTAAATTGTCGAAAATCCGACGGACTGCCCCTACCCAGGAAGAAAACGATTGGGATTCACGAGCGGAGAGGGAGAGTTCCGTGCGGACAGAACGATTTCATTGGAAACAATAGAGTCGATTATTATTGAACGAATACAGTTACCTCTAGCTACTATAAGAGCACTGCTTAACTTTTCTCCTTTCTAAATAACTCCGAGTAATATAACAGTAATAATACTATTATACACTCGTATATATTGTATATACACATACAATATATATTTATAATATTCATCAAATTCATAAAACCGAAAAGTAATATAAACTGTAAATGTTTCAAGAGTAAAAAACGCAATTTATTATTATTATGTACGTAAATTATTTATTTCAAATGTTTGCAAAATTATGATATTTTAGTCTGGTTCATTGTTGAAATTCCCTCCATAGCTGCTAAGTCTCTTAATCTCCTATTGTCTCTCAAACCTTGAAAACGCCAAATCCAACGCATCTAAAGCTCCAAAATGAGACGGCCCATACAGACAAATAATCGTCCATTTCAATTTACTCTCCTTCAGTATCATCTTCTACAAATGCCCTAAGATCTACTAAAATGATGCGGTATCCAGGATAAATTGTGTCTATAAGTAACCGCCCGTTTATATTTTCGTCACCACAATCGCTAACCACATGGATCAAGACAATGGTCATTTTGTTTGATCGTCCGGATAATTGGATGTCTGAATATTGATTATTCTACTGCGCTTTAATACGGTTATAAGTTGAAAACTTTAATTTTAAAAAATACAGGGGTAAGATTCCCGGACCGAGTCGATTAGTTAAAAAAACTTCAGAGTGCGTATTTACATAATTAGTTCAACAGAAAAATCTCTATTTTCAGCCGGGACAGTCCCAAGACCAATAGTAATGGTAATAATAATAATATAGATCGCCATTTCAATATAGATAAATAACTATCAGATGCTAAGGAGTTACGAGCGAGAAAAAAAACATTAAGATAAAAATATATAAAGAACCGCCGAACCGTTGACAATGTCTTAGACATTTGAAGATTTTTATTTTTTTAAAGGTAGTATATTTTCCCAACATAAATATGAATTCCGTCTTTAATTTTTATTCTAACCTTCAATCGGTCGCACGGTTTTTTTTTCACATTTCGTCTCACGAGGAGACATTTTTCCAAAACATATGTATTTTTTTCTTTTCATATACAACACTTTATTTATTAATAATTATAAACATTATTTTAGCTGCTTTTTTTTTTTTTTTTTTTTATATAATACGGGTTAATAAATACAAATTACGAGGTGCGACAATAAAATAACGAGACTTTTTGAATAAAAGTTGTTTCTTTTAAAAATGTTATAATTTAATGATTATCACCTTCAAAGTACCTTCCCTCAGCATCAATATACTGTTGCATACGTCGCTGCCATTCTTGAAAACAGTGTTGCCAATTGCTTTCATTCAGCCCTTTTAGAAGTTCTGCCGTTTTCATTTGTACGTCATCAACTGTTTGAAAATGGGAAAAGAAATAAGAAGGAAATAAGAAGAAGTCACAAGGAGCAAGGTCTGGCGAGTACGGGGGATGTTGAAGTACAGAAATTTTTTTTTCAGTTAAAAAACGTTGAATTGAAAATGCACTGTGAGCTGGAGCATTGTCTTGGTGAAGAACCCAGCCATTTTTCCATAGATCTAGTCGCTTCTTTCTGACACGTTCTCTTAATTTAATTAAACCTCTTTATAATAATATTGATTAATTAATTTTGTCGATTTTTTCAACGTTTTCGTTTGTTGAAGACGTGGTAGGACGTCCAGAACGATCATCGTCTTCGACGTCCTCCCTTCCACTACAAAACCGTTTGTGCCATTCAAAAACACGAGCTCTTGATAAACATTCTTCACCATAAACTTCACATAACATACGAAACGATTCCGCGGCAGTTCTTTTTAATTTAACAAGAAATTTAATGTTAACACATGTTGTTCGAATTTTATATCTAACATTTTTCGGCAGTATAGTCGAACTCGCACTAATAACAAGGCTACTAACGTATAAGAAAATGAATTGATGCCATCAGTGTTCATAGTACTTTTAGATAAGTGTTTTCTAATCATATTTCAATAATCGTTTTATAGATAACGTTAATAGTTTAGGTTATATTTAGAAAGTCTCGTTATTTTATTGTCGCACCTTGTATAATAATATGTGTTTTTTTTCTTCAGATTTTGATAAACACAATATATATTATAGTTGTATTTAACATCGTTATCATTGAATCAATTTTTTTTAAGCAGGTAGATTATTTATTCCGCGCGACCAAAAGAATTTGATTATTATTTTTTGACAATTTAAAATTTTAATAATAAAAACTTTAATACAATTTTTTTTTTTAGTTAAACTTAAAACAGTTCGTTTGGCCTAATTGGGTAATACGAAATATTTACTAGAATCCCGTACGATGTCCCGTCTGATTATATATTAATTAAAAAAGTTAAAACAAAATTGAAAAAAATAAAAACAAGTTATCGATTTTACATTTGTTTTAGTGAGTTATACGGATTGTAATAATTTTACATTTTTTTTTTTTACTGAAATCGTATGCAGACTATTTCCTTATTTATTAGTAGGGCTGGGATTTTAATGCCCTAAAAAAACCCGAAAAAACCCCCCAAAAAAAAAAAAATTGATTAGAGTAATAAAACGGTGTTAACGACGACAAAACTCGTACTGAACGTCTAACGATAATATCATCGGACGTCGATTTTACCGATTTAAGATTATTTAACAGGAAATGCGGGTAGAGGTTACTTAAACCTTGTCCGATAATATAATACGAATTACGAGTACCTACTTATAATCTGTTATATTTATTTAAAAACCATGTTGGTGTAAAAATCTTAAAATCTTAAAATAAAATTTCAAATTCATACACTTGGTTTCTAAAAACTCAAAAAATGCTCCAAAAACTTTAAAATGCCCTAAAAAATTAAGAAAATGACCTAAAAACTAAAAAATGCCAAAAAATGCAAAAAAATGCAAAATAAACTTTCTTATTCTCATTCAAATGTACATAAAACAAATTTGTGACAAGACGAGCATTGCACAGTAAACTTTGAAAAACAATGCAAAGTGCTTCAAAATCCCAGCCCTATTTATTACTATCACGATTTAATGGATATTAGTCGATAAATAATATTGTGTACCAGATTACACCTACTTACTTCTCGTATTATATTATAATTTTCCAATCATATCCTATACTTGGACATAAAAATTCAAACGGTCTCAATGCAACAGCAATGTCTTCCTTACAAACGTTTCCGCCCTCGCCTTGCAAATCATCCGAATCCTCTAATTCTTGCCCTCAATTTCGATAACATCTAGGGGAGCCATTCGAGTAGGCTTATGGGGCGCTGTACGCTGGTGTCGTGGACAGGAGTAAAACAAAATGAATTACTGACAAAATAATGTAAAGAATAATCATGTCAAGTGTTTTACGTCCATCATATACCTACGCACATACGTATTATGCTTATTGTTATTACAAATGGGTGAATACTGTATACACTCAATATAAAAAAAAATAAAGTGTTTATGATAAATGTTTAAATATTTTAAATTGTTATTTATGGAACGCACTTCCTTTGATATCCCATTTAAATTTAACCGGATATCAATTATTCGATGTTGAAATGTAAATAGTAATTTTTTTCCCTCATTATAAAATTACGTTATTTTTTTGGAATAATCCAAAAAAAAAAAATCGATTATCAATTTAATCTTTACGAAAACCTATATATATATATATATAATAGTGAAAACGGAAATCTATGTTACGGGGTAACTCCGAAACTACATATCCATCTGTGAAGCTGTTTTCTTTAAATAAAAGAGGACATCACGGAGCGGGTTTTAATCATACATTTAGTCTGATACAATTAATAGTTAATTAGTTAATTAATTCAAATAAAAAACACGTTTTTATTCACATTTACAACAGATATTTTAACATTATTCGTTTACTTTTGTTTATATTGTTTGTGTCATTACTTTTTAGTTGGTGTTTCGTGCAATTATACAAGATACGAGATTAGTAATAATTAGAGAAGAGAAGTTATAGAAATAGCATATTTTTTTCCATGTCTTCTATTTATAGCTAGGTGAGTTAAAAATCTGTTATATTACCTAGTGAGTTCATATTTGTAGTTTATTTTTTGCATATTTTGGTATTTTTTTTTCTCATGAATAGCATATTAATGATTTTTCGTGTATATAAATGCATTTTTAGTAAATTTGTATTTATTTTCAATACAATTTATCCCATAAAACAATAATTTAACACAAAACCTGTAGTTTCAATAAAACAGCTATCAAACCTAAAATGTAAAACGAATTTTTAATATGATTTACTAACGCATCGTATCGTATCGTTTATTAACTAGGTTTTTATGCACGGAAATTATGAATTTTTATTCAATTATGAATTTACCATCAACTTGAATGTCGAAATGTTTCTATAATTGATTCAATTATCGTAATTAATATTCTATGCTTAGTTACGACGTATACGAAGATTTTTTTCATAAATAGTTTTAAAATTATAAAATTATTCAGTTTAATTTATACTTACATGGATTTGTATATAATAATTCTGTATAGATTACTGAATTTTACACTTTGACTGTAATATAACTTATAATATATGTATAGAAATAATTTAAATTCGTTGATAATGATTTGTACAATACTATATAATAATAATAAAACATTGAATTAAAATAGTTTTCTGTATACTTATGTTAGAGTTGGGCGAAATTCGGTTTCTTGAAATCCAGTCAAGAAGAGAGTATTTAGTTTTTTCGAGTATACGTAACAAGGTTAGGCACAAAACGAAGACTTTCGAATGATTACAAGTGAACATTTATTTATTTAATTATTTTTTTTTTTAGCTATATTCGTTCGGTTCTAAAAATTCAATATATCTCCTTCTTTGAACCAATTTTTAGATATTTTAAAAGAAAATATAAAATACATATACTATACCTATTATCTATTCTTAAGGTATTTATTTTAATTTTTTTTTTTTATAGCATATGATTAATATTATTACTAGAGTTCTAATTTACTAAGGTGACTATTCCTATAGAACGGTGAAGGTCAACTGACACAACATCATCAATCCATTTAAATCACTTCTAATAGACAATATTTTCAGTTATTACATATGTAATGTTTTCCGTACAAAATGTATTAATTTGTCTCGTGAAAAACAAATCACTAAATCGCATAAAATAGCGGCTAGAATTCAAAGTAAAATGACAAAACCCCAGAATAAATACGGGAACTGCTTTTTGGCAGTGATAATTCACGATTAAATTAACGTCGTTCGTCGTGCCACCGATAACGGGCAGTCGTAAAATAATCAAAAAAAAAAAATAAATAAATACGTTTTTATTAATTGTCGTCGTTTTCGACAATAAAATTGAAAAGAAATATTTACCTAATTTGGCCGGCCTGCAGCAGCTGGTTCTAAATAAATTATCCACATTTACTTGAACGAAAAATAAATAAACTAAATACGCAAAAATTATATATATCCACAAAAAAATCACCAATACGCAACAATCCAAGGCAATTGCTAATATAAGCAAAAAAAAAAAAAAAAAACCGCGTACAAACTCAAGTAGCAGAACAAATTCTTAGCATTATTTTTTTCGTTTTGATAGTCCTAAAATTAATTTGTTACCTCCAATACCTCCCTGGTGTAGCTTAGTTCCTTTAGATTCTTATATATTTACCTATTCGTATCTAATGTTATTAGAGTTGGTCGAATGCTTGACTGTTTTATTAAAATAAAAAAATAATAATAACATGTAACAACTAGGCATACATTTCTTCAAACCCGGATGATATATCCGATAAGAATGTACAAAAATGTATTGTCATTGTAATACTAATACATTTTCCCATTTCTTTTACTGATCGGTAACCGTTTGCATTTTTTTTTATTTTGTGTGTGTACACACACAAAATAAAATGTCGAGTGTATTCACTCGACTCGTAAAAAAAATGATTACTCGACTCGGCTCGATTTCGGAAAAACCAAAACTCGCCAAACTCGAATAATAATTGTTATTATGGGCTTATCTTAAGTATGGTCATAGCCCGGCATAGGTCGACGATGCGTCTGGTGCCCAGCGTGTTGAGCGTGACGGCCGTGCGGAGGGTCTCGTTGAACTTTACGGTGGCCGCAGAATGTAAGACGACCGTCACCTATTCACACAGTCTCTACTTGTCTTCGACGCTCAGGCCCAAGTTGGGGTCGGACACGTCGCCGGTAATGCACACTATTTTAGCGAACACGCTGTCCGCGTTTTCTGCCGACCGTATCCGGTCGAAAACCTGCGAAAAAAACGACACGTGTCCGTTATTAAGGGTACAAATTCCAGAAAAAAAAAAAAAGAAAAAAAAACCCAGTGGCGTCCATAACACCACAAGTGGCCCCGAACCAGAGACCCGTTGGCGGTGGTGGCCGATTCAGGGGAGGTTTTTCGTATTTAGTGCATTTTTCGTAAAACGCCTCGTGTCGAATTTGCCGTTTATTATGTTAAAAGAGGTTAACCTACCCTAATCCTTACCTCTGTTGTTATTATTATTATATTTCAACTAGTGGGGTATTCAACGTTTTTCAATTATAATGGGTTTTTTTTTCGTTTTTTACGTTTGCGTACAAGAATAATATTATGTTGACGACACGACGTTTATTGATCAAAATCGATCGACTTTAGTACCGTTACCGGCCGGAAATTCCATATTTCTGTATTTTAAGGTGTGTACAGTGAATGAAACAAACCGGAGAATTTGTTATAATACTAATATATCTGTTTTATTGTTACACTCGAAATCAGTGGATTGCGTTTGGGGAAAACTATTCGTTATTCGTTATTTTGTTTTAAACCGTTCCAAGACTCTTTGCGTTTCGCGCTATTTTAATTGTAGTTTTTTATATATCGTACAGTGGCCAAGACGCATTTTATTTCAATTGATCAACATTAAAATTTAACTCGTCTTATAATATTGGATCATATACAGCGGACAGAAACGAATGTCAATCGCAATTACTAATAAGATGTATAATGTATTAATAGGTGGTAAACGAAAATTTAAAAAGTCGTATTATAAAAAATAATTCGCGCGAAGCATCAATTAAAATAAACTGAAAGAATTTATTCCGTTTTTTTTTTTTTTTTTTACTATTTTTAGAATATTAAATTGTATTAATTATTATTCACGTATATTTCGCGTTGATCGTTTTCCATTTGATTAAGTCTCCGAAATTCAAATATCGGTTATTCATACGCAAATTTTCCGTTTAACGATATTTTTTCGAGAACCATGACATACGCGAATTTATCTCCGTATAACGAAACTGATATTTCTCAAAGATATCATCGCGGATATCAAAGACTTCTCATTGGTTCGTATAATTATATTACATTCCGTGACCATGGTTTAAATCTTAAACTGTCCAACGGTGTTTACGATCAATTTGTTCTTTTAAGTCGTTTAAGATATTCAGAGTTCGTTTTGGCAATATCGTGTTGTTTTTTTAATTATTTTTTTATAGTCGATATAAAACAATAAAAATACAATTTTCGTCTCTATACGTAACTGTACGCGCGTTACGGTATCGAAGTGTCGACTATACGCATTGCATTAAATTTTTGTAATGTCCTCTTGTCTGAGTGAACGGTCGGCGTGTAAAATTACGGATTTAATAATACTGTAGAAAAGAAACGTTTCCGGAATAAAAAAAATTGCAGACGATAATAACGTGGCATCGGCATGCGTTTGACGCGTCCGACACGGCAGTTACGCGTTATTATTCATATCGACACGGCGGTCGCATGCAACGTTTGCGGTGGCTAGGTGTGTGTGTGTGTGTTGTGTGTGGTGGGTGGCAATTACTCTAATTTTCTGTAATAAAAGGAAAATCTAATGGGATAAAAAAAAAAAAAAAAACTGTTACGAAAAAGGTTTGTTCACCCGTCGGCCGGAGAGACCCGCCTCCGATCGTATAAATAAGCAATTGAATTTTAAATGTATTCGGTGGGCACGCGATAATCCGGCTGCCTACCCAGCCGCGTAATAGGTAAATAGGAACCGCGGAGAACCAATCCGAACGAACGTTTTTTTATTCGAAATTTTTTTATCCAGTGATAATTTATTTCTAATTTTCCACGCTCGTATATGACGCTATTAAAAACCGTAAGGTTACAACAGTTACGTTATAATACGTCGAGGTTTTCGGAAAACGATTTTCTAAAAAAAATATTATCCCATAGAGTAACAATGTTTATTTACGCATTACAATATTCCTACGGAAATAAAAAACGTCCGTCCGCGAATAACGAAAAACGTTTTAAGTTTTTTTTTTTCTTTCGATTCTATTCGACAATCCGAACTATATGTCTGCAATTCGATTTGAATGCCAATCAGTTCGAATTATCCGGAGCGAACAGTAATAAAATTATTTCGATTTTGGACGGCACAAAATCCTAAGTGAAAGTAGAAAAATATATTTTCAAATCCCAAACGTTTTATATTTGTTATTATTTTATTCTTTGCATAACGCTCCTTACCGTCTTACGACCAATACTCAAGCTATATCCTAGAGTCGCGATAACCTTCAAACTCGGTCCACCACGTCAATGCTAATTTGAGCTTATATTTTACCGAACATAGGTTGAACGTTAAGGTAAATATTGAGAATTGTAAAAATCCTAGAAAAATGCCGGTTTCTATAGTGATAATTATTTGCCGCGTATCCCATGGCATTCGGCGCACGCGGTTATTTTCATAACTACCCCATTGTAATAATATTCGAATATAATCGGTATTTTGGGGGAACGAGGCAAACTTGGTATATATATATATATATAATGTAGTGGCGAAACGATGTGGGAAACTTTATTATTGTGTACAGCGCTGTACGCGAATTGTATATACGAAACGCCGTGCTTGGAAATTTCGTATTAATATTTTATTGTGGGTGAAATTTAAAATTTAAATTAATATCCACCGCCACACCGTCGTTGGGGGTTTGTGGGCGCGCTCTCCCCAACGTCGGTTTGTCGAATTAAACTTCGTGTTGTATGACTAAAACTCGGTAAACATTCGTACACGCCAGTTAAATAATTATTATTACGGCTACGGTGTTTTTTTGTAATCGTACCGTTATACGAAACACGTCGAATCGAAATATTCCAATATGTGTTCGCGGCACGCAATGAATCACGGTCAAATATTCGGACGTCTGCCTATTTCGCGACCGCTACATTGATAAATGTTCGTCAAACGTTTGCCGCGGACTTAATAAATTCCACGCGAGAAAACGCTGCCGAAAGCATAAATATGTTAATCGAAATATGAATTATTTAGCCCGTATGCTCTTTGAATACAAAATAACGTTTTTCCCGTTTGCAGTTATACGGGCGTGCCCGTCAGACAGTCGTCGGCAAACCAAACGATTACTGTACGATATCTAACGGGCGAGAAGGTTAAAAAATAAAAAACGGATTATCGCGAATATTGCGTTGTTATTATTATTGTTCTTAAATCGGCGACGATTTCGGTTTATGATTAGCGGCGGGTTTCTAATCTAGTGAAAGAAAAAATATCCCGAGATATTTGTCTATATATAATGGTGGGGTGGGGGAGGGAGGACAAGAGATATTTTCTCTCGGTCGCCAAATGACGAAAAAAATCCTACAGAAACGACAGATATTTCGATCCAGCGATCACAATCAATTCGGTCTAATAGACTAAAAATTATTTAATCGAATTCGTCGTCCGGCATCGACTCCCGGGAACGAGTGCTAATTGCCGCCGCCGCCTGTGACCGTGATTCTGTTTTATTATTATTTTGTTTTTTATCTAGTCACAAAATATGTAATAGAACGCATTATTATTATATTGCCATTGTATTCGCCAACATTAAATCCGTAGGGAAGTCCGACTAAAAAAATACAATCTCGTTGCTGCGGGCGGTTTTCAACGTTTTATTCCGAGCGATTTTTGTTGTCCTCTCGAATATTTCGACTATTGAAATCATAAGAATTTTTTTTAACACCGCCGGTGTTGGGTAGAACGGTCCCCGTCTACAACAACCACACTCGAACACATAAATTCTAATCAAATCATCGGCCTCGGTAGTTTGCCGCTTTTTAATAATAATCCGATTATAAACTATACGTATGTACGCTGCCACACGTATGGCGACAAATTCTCTACACACCACCATTATTATTCCGTTTCGAAAGTACGATAAATCATAGTGAAAAAATTTTAGTTCGCCTTTTGAGTATTTAACATATATTATAATATAATTGCAATTTCGAGGACGTATTTCCAATAACTATTGATATTACATTGTACGTTTATTCTAGAATATAATCATTTTTTGACGGTTTGTAAAAATAAAAAAAAAAAATAAATAAATAACCGATACAGCCGTTAACAGATTTTCGTAATTTAATAAAATTGTAATATATATATATATATGTATATATATGTATTGGAAAAAATATATTTATAAGCTATATTAATAACAATACATGTATATGGTTAAGTGTTTTTGTTTTTTTTTTTTAATTATAAAAACATATTTTTCAGTCACCTGTTATGCGTTTTTCAAATAAACCTGAGAGGATAAAATTATTTGTTTTCCGAATACGAGATGAGTGCTTTTGCGATGGATACATACCGAATATGAATATTTAATGCGTTTTTCAGGGCATACAAATCCTCGTTCTAAGCGATTCTAACGATAATATTTTTATATTGTATTATTTCCTGCGTTAATTAAAAAATTAGGTTATTTAAAATTAAATTTCATTTCGATTGCCGGTTAGGAGTTTGACAATTGATATATTTTTAATATATCGTTATTTTCGAAAAATTGATCTAGTTTTTTTTTTTATTTTTAATCTAGATAAAGTATTTCTTTATCTATTATCTAAATACTTTTAGTTCAGATATTATTTTATCATTATCTAGATAGATTTTTTGTATATTATTATTATTTTTATCTGAATAAATTTGAATTATCCGTGTCTCAATACCGGTCATCATAGACCCTACCTAATTACGTTGTTGTCATGAATATTCATAGGGTACTAAAATCACTTTAAAGTGTACCGCCAAATTTTCTACTTAGATTTACGCGGGCACGTCTTCGAACAAATCAATCTGTAAGCAAACATATTCGTGGGTAGGTCAATTCGCATTTGTTTCGTTAAAATTGTCCACGCGCAACCCCTTGGTTAAGTGTGACTTTATCGGCCGACAACACATTTCGGACTGTTTAGATATAATTTTAATCCGTGACGAAAGAACACAGCGGTATTAATGCAGGGAATAATACAATATAAAAATATTATAGTTAGAATCGCTTAGAACGAGGATTTGTACGCCCTGAAAAACGAATTAAATATTCATATTCGGTATGTATGCATCGCAAAAGCACTCATCTCGTATTCGCTAAACAAATAAATTTATCCTCTCGTGTTTATTTGAAAATCATATTACAGGTGACTGAAAAACATGTTTTAATATCACCGAATATTATATGGGTAGAGATAATATTGATGTTGCAGTTGTCGCGGTCAGTGTATATATTTTTTTCGCCGTCGTTATTATTCCTGTCACGCAGACGAATTTAATTAATATTCCCGAACATATTACGATACATTACTGGTATAACCGTCGTCGCGAGCAGACGTTTGTGCTCCGTGTCGTGATTGTGCGTTATCGCGGACGCTCCGCTATTTATATAATTTATATATACCTACAACGTTACGTTTTTTCGAGGTTGACCTTGTGACAACTCTGACTGTCGCCCAGCAATGGGTTCGACGGGTAATGATAACACAGCGTCAACACAATTTTCTGTTGATCGAGCTTTACTGGCACGCATACAAAATGAAAATGAAACATACACAAACTTGTAACTGAATTACAAGCGAGTAATGCGCAATTACAGATTCAACTACTGGACATTCAAATTAGTAATATTAATACTAATAATACTACTCTAAATAGATATTTAAACAACACAAATGTACATGAAAAAACGGGTCACAGCTCAGGAGCTAGTTTACCACCGACAAAACGTATCAAATTGACAGATAATAATATCATTAAATCAGTACCAAAAACATATAAACTGCCACCAATTATAGCATGTGGTGTTAACGATATACAGAACTTAGTTGCTGTCTTAACTCGTGAAGAAGTTCCCGGGTGTGAACAGCAACTAAGAACTTTTGCTAATGGTGACATAAAAATCTCAACAGAGGATGAACAACAGTTTAGACGAACATTAAAAATTCTTGAAAATAACAAAATTGAGTTTCACGGGTATCAGTTGAAAATAGAAAAAAAAATTCCGAGTCGTTATACGTGGATTGCACCCAGAAACTAACATATGTGAAATCAAAAGAGACCTAGCTGACAAAGGTTTTTCTGCATGCGATGTCTCAAACATTCAAATTAAAAAAAAGCTAAATCCCAATGATAAAAACAGTGAAATTAAGCGTATAAGATTGCCTTTATTTTTCGTGGACTTAGTTCCACAAGAAAATATTAAAGATATCTACAAGCTAGATAGTCTATGTTATCACAAAATTAAAATAGAACCACCAAGAAAGAAAAAAAGATGTGTTGCAATGTAAAAATTGTCAGGTGTTTGGCCATTCACAAAATTACTGCCATAAAAAATCCATGTGTGTTAAATGCGGTGAAGAGCATAGAACAGAAGATTGCCATAAGCCAAAAAAATCAAAAGCTAAATGTGCTAATTGCGGTGAAGCTCATACCGCAAATTGGAAGGGCTGCTCTGCCTACAAAATTGCAGAAGAAAAAGTACACCCAAAGAAGGTTACGGCAGTACAACGTATTCAACAAAAACCTGCGAAAACTGTCACAGCAGTCACATCTTATGCTCAGATGACTAGCTCTCCCAACATTAATATAACGTCCCAAACGTCCAATCAGCAACTACAATCAAACGTAAACAACCCCTCGTTAATAGATATTTTATCTGCTTTAACTAATATATTAAAATCGCTAGAAGAAGTCACATCTAGACTAGATAGATTAGAAAGTAATCAATCTAAGTCTAACAACAAAAATCAAAAGAAAAAGAAATGAATCGCACACTGCGAATCATTGCATGGAACGCCAATGGGCTAGTACAGCGCAAACAAGAATTCGAGGACTTCTTGTACAATGAAAACATAGATATCGCTCTAGTATCAGAAATACATTTTACACCTTGGACTGTCCTAAAAATTAGAAATTATAGTATCTATACTACTCTCCATCATAGCGGTAAAGCTCGAGGAGGTACAGCGATAATCATAAAAGAATCAATTAAACATTTCGAGTATGAAAAACACTCGGAATTATATCTACAAGCCACAATCGTTAATGTCAATGATGGAAACAATGACCTTACAGTTACGGCTATCTATTGCCCACCACAGGGAGGTGCAGACAAAATTAAATTTATTAATTTCTTCCACAAGTTAGGAAATAGACTCATCGTCGGTAGCGACTACAATGCAAAACACACTTACTGGCGATCAAAACTTATTACTCAGAAAGGACGTGCCCTATTAAAAGCAATTAATACTATCAACGCTGGAGTTATTTCCACCAGAAAACCAACTTACTGGCCGACAGACCCAAATAAGATACCTGACCTATTAGATTTTTTCATAGTTAAAAATATTTCTTCTAATTATATTGAAGCTGAGGGACTATTAGAACTATCGTCCGACCATATTCCTGTGTTACTTTCACTAAGCTCAAACGTCATTATGAAAGAACGAAAAACCTTTCTCACAAACAAAAGAACAGATTGGGAACTTTTTAGGAGTACCCTCGAAGAAACCATCACTCTTTCAGTGAAGCTAAAAACACCATCAGACATTAAATTGGCAGTGCAAAAATTAACTAATAACATCACTGAAGCAGCAGAAGCGGCAAAACCAATAACTCAAGGATAAAATAACCGAGAGATCACTTACCCGTTTGAAATTAGAGAACTTGTCCAACAAAAACGTAATGCGAGAAGAACCTGGCATAGAACTCGACATCCAGAGGATAAAACAAATTGGAACCGTATTAGTAAAATTTTGCGTGAAAAAATCAATGAAATGAAAAACGAAACATTTAAATCGTATTTGAGTGGCTTATCTGCAACAGATAATACTGATTACTCACTGTGGAAAGCTACAAGACGCATTAAAAGACCTCGTACTCATGTGCCACCTATTCGTAAAGTAGATGGTACTTGGGCACGCAGTGAGCAAGATAAAGCCGAAGTATACGCCCAACACCTTGAGAGTGTATTTCAACCAAATGACACCGTTCCGAGCTTGATATGATACAATGTCAACCACTCAACCAAACAAGAAAAAAAATACGGTTTTTCACACCTCTAGAAGTCGCCTATGAAATTGACAATAATATCAATCCAAAAAAGGCACCTGGTTTTGACGAGATCAGCCCACGCATACTAAAAGAGTTACCAAAGAAGGCGATTATCCTTTTAACACGTATATACAACGCAATCCTACGACTAGAATGTTTCCTAAGCAATGGAAAAAGGCACAAGTGATCATGCTACTAAAACCAGGTAAGCCACCTGAAAGAGCCACCTCGTACAGGCCGATATCGCTTCTCCCAAGCATGTCAAAACTCTTTGAAAAGCTTCTTTTCAAACGCTTAAAACCACTTATAGAAAAAAGACACCTTATACCAGACCACCAGTTTGGGTTTCGGAATTTACATTCCACTATTGATCAAGTTCATCGTGTCACTAATGAAATAAGCAAGGTCTTGGAAGAAAAAAATACTGCTGTGGAGTGTTTCTAGACGTAGCCCAAGCTTTCGATAGGGTTTGGCACAAAGGACTATTCATAAAACTACGAGACCAACTACCACACACCTGGTGTGCACTCTTAGAATCTTATTTGATAGAAAGACAATTTAGAGTTATGCATGAAGAAGCAATAACAAATTGGAAAAACATACTAGCAGGAGTACCACAAGGTAGTGTATTAGGACCTACTCTTTATCTGCTTTACACAGCTGACATTCCAACCAATTGTAACTCAATTACATCTATGTTTGCTAATGATTCAGCAATTTTAGCAACAAGCAGTGACCAACAGACTGCGACTGAAAACGTACAAACCTCAATAAACCACATCGCTAACTGGACAAGAAGATGGAAAATCAGGATCAATAGCGATAAGTCGGTACACGTAAATTATACACTACGTAAAACTGAAAATCTACGAATTTCGCTGGATCACAAGACAATCCCACAAAACGATTCGGTTAAATACTTGGGTATGCATCTTGATTCTCGCCTAAATTGGAAACACCACGTCCGTCAGAAAACACTGCAAATTAAAGAAAAAATGCGCAAGCTGTACTGGCTAGTTGGAAAACATTCCATGCTAGATCTGACGAACAAACGGCTTCTATACATAGCTATTATTAAACCGATTTGGACAAATGGAATACAACTGTGGGGTTGTGCCAGCAAGTCAAACATCGAAGTCATTCAACGCTGTCAAAATATTGCTCTTCGTACCATTGTTGCAGCGTACCGGTTCGACAGGCATGAAATTATCCATCGTGATTTAAATATATCATCCATCCAGGACGAAATCAAAATGTTTGCCAACAAACATGCGAAAAAACTTGAGCTGCATCCCAATGCTACTGCTAAACAACTTCTAGACAACTCGCAAGACATTAGGCGCCTCAAACGCCTAAAGCCATACGACTTAGTTTAAGTGACTTAGGCTAAGGTAAGGGGCTATCTCACTGGAGGTACAACCCCAAACATGTCCGTGTACAATATGTATTATAATTGTCATATTGTACTATCTACAATGCATTGTATTTATAAAGATCTATTTTGATCGTTTAAATAAAGATGCCTTTGGAAGTAAAATAAAAAAAAAAAAAAAAAAAAAAAAAAAAAATATTACGATACGGGTTCTCTAAATTAATATCGTCCAAATTTCCGTCAAAAACGTGTTTCGTTAGTCGTAACACTCCCCCGTAACACAAACCAAACAAAAAAAAAAAAAAAAACATAATACAAACCCATAACGCGGTAGTGGCACTGCGACTATATAACGGTGCTTTTATATTCTTTACGACGAGTACCTTAAACACTGCCAAATATATGCGTTTGTAAGTACCTATGATTAATGTAATGTAAAAAAAAAAAAAAATAATATTACCTCATCGTTATCTTGTAACATTTTCAACTCTATATTTTTTTTTTTGTGAATCTTTGAGTTGTCCTATATAGTAAGAGAGCGGTCGATTCAGCTAGTGGCGCAACCAAGAGCAGGGGTATCGTGTGTCTGGACACCCCCATAGAACCGTATTTATAATAACTTTATTATTTTCAACTGACATTGCGCACAGTGCCAGATCTCCTTTTTTATTTATTTCACTATTAAACAGTATACACGATGTATAGACTACTCGTAAACGCGTTTTAAAACGTATTTGAATACATTCGAATTGGTAAATACCCCCAATAGTTTTTTCTTTTCGAAAACGTCTAGAAAATTAGGGTGTTTAACATTAAAGGACTGGGCTTAAACCATTCAGGAGGTAGGGCGTTTTGTTTTTTTTCTTATTTATTTTTTTTTTTTTTAATATCCGTAACAGTATTTTTTGAATCGTACTCCCCGGGACAAACAATTTTCGAAAACACCGAACGTCGAATGCCGAGTGAGTTTCTATTTCATCGATTTTTTACGATTTTTTATGTCCCGTCCAGAGTATGTTACCCGTGTAGAGGCAATATCGTAAAAACGGTGTAGGAATCACATGTTGTAAATTTTCTGTATGTATTAAACAGAACGGTAACGTGACAGACTGTTCGTAATATAGTACCTGCACAGTGCAATATGTATGGTAAATAATAATATTTTTATAACTTTTGGCCGGAGAGCACATTGCATAGATCGGAAGGTTCGTTAAAAACAAAACAAAAAGAAAATAAAAAGACAGACATTTTGTTTGCTTGCGGTCGGGTACACCGCGATTACAAAAGTGCGAAATAAAAATGTTTGTCATGCGCATCACAGTATTATACATTATATACTTGCCCTTTATAAATAAATCAATATTTTTTTTTTTTATTTCTCTTTTTACAGCCGTTTTATATACGAGTACACCTCTAATCGATTTATAAACGTGTTCTCGATAAAGAAAAAAAAAATCCGACGCATCGTGAAGTTTTAATGAATTTTTCGTCTTGTTTAGCCGTTCGATAATCGCGGTTTTATTGACCGAGCGTGCGAAAATAATTTTTAAAAAAAATATATATTTTAAAAGAAACCGTTCGGTTCGAAAAAAAATAATAATTCACTAATCGTTTTGAATAAACGATTTCGGAATAATTTACGGCCCGGCACCGACTGGGCGACCGTAACCAATTAATTTCTTTTATTAAAAAATATTGTTTCGATAAATAATTCTATGACCCGGACTTCCGCAGGATTGTATGAACACATTGGTAATAATGGTTATTATATTGTTTTTTTTTATATATATATATAAACTATATTGTTTGTCTAAATATCGTTTGTGGTCGTCCTCCACCTCTCCCATTTAAGTCACGAGGGGAGATAAAAGCCTAACCTAACCAGACGGTTCAAAAAACCAAAAAAAAAAAAAAACTAATAAATTGTTTAACGAATTCGAATATATGAATTTAAGACTGTACGATGATTATTTCTTACTGAATAACAAAACAAAAAAAAAATAATAATAATAATAAAAATATCGATTTAAAGGCCCTGTCCCACCGCCATCATTTATGGTACTTAACAGAAGAGACAGCAGCATTAGCTTTCTTTGATTATCAGAGCTGGGGTTCCACAGGGAGGCGTACTTTCCCCAATACTGTATAACTTATTTGCTTCAGATCAACCAACTTCGCCTAACACATTAGTGGCTGACTATGCAGATGATAAACTTATCATTTCTACAAATGAAAACCCGGTAGTAGCATCGCATAATCTACAAAATCATCTTTCTCTTATGGAGATCTGGTATAATAATTGGAGGATTAAGGTAAATCAATCCAAATCAATTCACACAACTTTTACCCTTAAGTTAGGGCATTGTCCAGCAGTTACTCTCTTTGGTACTGAAATTCCGTCTACTCCAACAGTTAAATATCTTGGCTTAACCCTTGACCGTAGGCTCACCTGGGCTCATCACACGCGTGTAAAAAGATTACAATTAAACCTGCGACTGCGTATGCTTAAAACCTTACTAGTTAATAACAAACACACAAATCTAAAAACAAAACTACTAATGTATAAATCCCTCATTAAACCCATTTGGACTTATGGTCTCCAACTCTGGGGAAATGCTAAAAAATCAAATCTAAATCGTATTCAAACTTTTCAAAATATTGCTTTAAGAAAATTAACGAACTCCCCTCCTTATGTCTCAAATCATACCCTTCACTCATACCTAAAAATCAAAACTGTAAAAGAAGAAGCAATAACTTATTATAATAGATTCCATAATCGACTTGCAACACATGCCAATCCTCTAATTCAAGCACTTTCATCAAAAGTTATTCCGGGTAATCCTCCAAGGCGCTTAAAACGCAACTGGTGCAGAGATATGTTAACTTAATAAAAAAATTATATATATATTTTTAAAAAAAACTATACTTAACCTCACTTAAAAGTGTCATCGCTGGGTGGTTTCTTTTATCAAGTTTATTCATGTATTATATTATTATTTCAGCTAATACTCTTATTGTGCCCTTGAGGTACAGATTGTGTATATATCAATAAAAGAAAAAAAAAAAAAAAAGCTTTCTATGATGACACATTATCAAACGAAATCAAAAGATTAATGGTACAGTCACTTAACAATGATGGAATTATCCAACCTACTAACGTCTTATTGTTTCATTTCAAGATCTTGGCGAAACTTTTTCAGGTATATTATACTATCGTTTTTGATATTTAATTACGTAAAACCTAAGGTTATTAATAGAAAAATAATTTTTTTTTTTGTAGAAAAAACACTGGCCTCTTTTATATCAAAGAACAGTATGCAATTTTTTTCTCGATTTAATATTAATACAGATTTTTTGAATGATAATCCGAGCACATGGAACACTCAAATTAGTTATTTACACGGGAAAGAAATTGTATGCTCGCTAAATGTAGTAAATGACACAGCGGAAAGAGTAGTTAAACTTATGGAAGATTTTCACGGAACTTTAACCAAAGATAATAAAAAGTCTGAGTTGCTAATACAATGTATAAAAGAACACAGAAGACTATATCCTGATTGTAAAAAGGAAACATTGAAAAAACAATTTTAATTAATAAAAATTCAAAATAATATTTTAAGAAAAAAGTACTTTCATACACAAAAGTCACTATATCTTGAAAATTACAATATATAAGAAGAAGTATGTAAGAATCTAATTTACAGACAATATTATGATTAATAAAATATATCATGTAACAAAATTTAATTTTCCTACTTGTAAATGAGTTATATATAAAAATGTAAAATATATCATTAAATTATGAATGAATAAATATACTCAAATTTCAAATTCAAGTCGGCACGGGTTAACCTTAATAGATTGACTTAAAACTTTTTGTAGTTCATTTATTTATCCATATACACAAATTAAGTGGGTGAGACCAACAAAAATGTAAAAAAAAAAATTTAAGGGACACCCTAACGTAGACGGTTAATCACTATTTACATGCATCTTTCGTATCAATCAATTATTGCCGTATGATTGTAGAATTATTAGCGTATATCAGTCATTATTTTGTACGTATAGTTGTATTAAAATTAGTATTAACAATCTGTTTTATTGTGTTATTTATATTACATTGCAAATAACTATTGATAAATTATCAGTTACAGTGAATATAATAATGCGGTTTTGATTACGTATTCTGATGAAACTAATTTTAAAATTATTTTTTAATAATCGAACTTTGTATAAAAAAAAATTTTATTATGTCCATTTGTACATATTTTTATTATAACATTCAATTTGCCGTATTAAATTATTGTTAACACGTGTACCAAAGAGAATAGATTCGAAATATGCGAATGACTAAGTTTATATTTTTAACTTTTTTACGTAATAATAAATAATGATATATAGGTATGTTTACCGGGAATAATTTCACCACTGCCGCCGATAATCAATATTTCCGAATTTATGACGAGATAAAACGACATTCCATTTAAAATACTAAATATGTAACAAATATGGTTTATATATGTCGAAAGGATTGTATAACCAGTCGTACATATGATATTTTATGTTTTTTCGTCGTCACGTCATATACGTAGACGGTTAATCATTATTTACATACATCTTCCGAATCAATCAATTATTGCCGTATAATAGTAGAATTATTAGCGTATATCAGTCATTATTTTGTACGTATAGTTGTATTAAAATTAGTATTAACAATCTTTTTATTGTGCTATTAATATTACATCGCAAATAACTATTGATAAAATATCAGTTACAATGAATGTAATAATGCGGTTTTGATTACGTATTCTGATGAAACTAATTTTAAAATTATTTTTTAACAATCGAACTTTGTATAAAAAAAAATTTTATTATGTCTATTTGTACATATTTTTAATATAACATTCAATTTGCCGTATTAAATTATTGTTAACACGTGTACCAAAGAGAATAGATTCGAAATATGCGAAAGACTAATTTTATATTTTTAACTTTTTTACGTAATAATAAATAATGATATATACGTATGTTTACCGGGAATAATTTCACCACTGCCGCCGTTTATGTATATTTCCGAATTTATGACGAGATAAAACGACATTCCATTTAAAATACTAAATATGTAACAAATATGGTTTATATATGTCGAAAGGATTGTATAACCAGTCGTACATATGATATTTTATATTTTTTCGTCGTCACGTCATATACGTAGACGGTTAATGACTATTTACATACATCATCCGAATCAATCAATTATTGCCGTATAAAAGTAGAATTATTAGCGTATATCAGTCATTATTTTGTACGTATAGTTGTATTAAAATTAGTATTAACAATCTTTTTATTGTGCTAATTATATTACATCGCAAATAACTATTGATAAATTATCAGTTACAATGAATATAATAATGCGGTTTTGATTACGTATTCTGATGAAACTAATTTTAAAATTATTTTTTAACAATCGAACTTTGTATAAAAAAAAATTTTATTATGTCTATTTGTACATATTTTTATTATAACATTCAATTTGCCGTATTAAATTATTGTTAACACGTGTACCAAAGAGAATAGATTCGAAATATGCGAATGACTAATTTTATATTTTTAACTTTTTTACGTAATAATAAATAATGATATATACGTATGTTTACCGGGAATAATTTCACCACTGCCGCCGTTTATGTATATTTCCGAATTTATGACGAGATAAAACGACATTCCATTTAAAATACTAAATATGTAACAAATATGGTTTATATATGTCGAAAGGATTGTATAACCAGTCGTACATATGATATTTTATGTTTTTTCGACGTCACGTCATATACGTAGACGGTTAATCACTATTTACATACATCTTCCGAATCAATCAATTATTGCCGTATAATAGTAGAATTATTAGCGTATATCAGTCATTATTTTGTACGTATAGTTGTATTAAAATTAGTATTAACAATCTTTTTATTGTGCTTTTTATATTACATCGCAATCAACTATTGATAAATTATCAGTTACAATGAATGTAATAATGCGGTTTTGATTACGTATTCTGATGAAACTAATTTTAAAATTATTTTTTAATAATCGAACTTTGTATAAAAAAAAATTTTATTATGTCTATTTGTACATATTTTTATTATAACATTCAATTTGCCGTATTAAATTATTGTTAACACGTGTACCAAAGAGAATAGATTCGAAATATGCGAATGACTAATTTTATATTTTTAACTTTTTTACGTAATAATAAATCATGATATATACGTATGTTTATTGGGAATAATTTCACCACTGCCGCCGTTTATCAATATTTCCGAATTTATGACGAGATAAAACGACATTCAATTTAAAATACTAAATATGTAACAAATATGGTTTATATATGTCGAAAGGATTGTATAACCAGTCGTACATATGATATTTTATGTTTTTTCGACGTCACGTCATATACGTAGACGGTTAATCACTATTTACATACATCTTCCGAATCAATCAATTATTGCCGTATAATAGTGGAATTATTAGCGTATATCAGTCATTATTTTGTACGTATAGTTGTATTAAAATTAGTATTAACAATCTTTTTATTGTGCTATTTATATTACATCGCAAATAACTATTGATAAATTATCAGTTACAATGAATGTAATAATGCGGTTTTGATTACGTATTCTGATGAAACTAATTTTAAAATTATTTTTTAATAATCGAACTTTGTATAAAAAAAAATTTTATTATGTCTATTTGTACATATTTTTATTATAACATTCAATTTGCCGTATTAAATTATTGTTAACACGTGTTCCAAACGAGAATAGATTCGAAATATGCGAATGACTAATTTTATATTTTTAACTTTTTTACGTAATAATAAATAATGATATATACGTATGTTTGCCGGGAATAATTTCACCACTGCCGCCGTTTATCAATATTTCCGAATTTATGACGAGATAAAACGACATTCCATTTAAAATACTAAATATGTAACAAATATGGTTTATATATGTCGAAAGGATTGTATAACCAGTCGTACATATGATATTTTATGTTTTTTCGACGTCACGTCATATACGTAGACGGTTAATCACTATTTACATACATCTTCCGAATCAATCAATTATTGCCGTATAATAGTGGAATTATTAGCGTATATCAGTCATTATTTTGTACGTATAGTTGTATTAAAATTAGTATTAACAATCTTTTTATTGTGCTATTTATATTACATCGCAAATAACTATTGATAAATTATCAGTTACAATGAATGTAATAATGCGGTTTTGATTACGTATTCTGATGAAACTAATTTTAAAATTATTTTTTAATAATCGAACTTTGTATAAAAAAAAATTTTATTATGTCTATTTGTACATATTTTTATTATAACATTTAATTTGCCGTATTAAATTATTGTTAACACGTGTTCCAAACGAGAATAGATTCGAAATATGCGAATGACTAATTTTATATTTTTAACTTTTTTACGTAATAATAAATAATGATATATACGTATGTTTGCCGGGAATAATTTCACCACTGCCGCCGTTTATCAATATTTCCGAATTTATGACGAGATAAAACGACATTCCATTTAAAATACTAAATATGTAACAAATATGGTTTATATATGTCGAAAGGATTGTATAACCAGTCGTACATATGATATTTTATGTTTTTTCGACGTCACTTCAGATACGTAGACGGTTAATCACTATTTACATACATCTTCCGAATCAATCAATTATTGCCGTATAATAGTAGAATTATTAGCGTATATCAGTCATTATTTTGTACGTATAGTTGTATTAAAATTAGTATTAACAATCTTTTTATTATGCTATTTATATTACATCGCAAATAACTATTGATAAATTATCAGTTACAATGAATGTAATTATGCGGTTTTGATTACGTATTCTGATGAAACTAATTTTAAAATTATTTTTTAATAATCGAACTTTGTATAAAAAAAAATTTTATTATGTCTATTTGTACATATTTTTATTATAACATTTAATTTGCCGTATTAAATTATTGTTAACACGTGTTCCAAACGAGAATAGATTCGAAATATGCGAATGACTAATTTTATATTTTTAACTTTTTTACGTTATAATAAATAATGATATATACGTTTGTTTGCCGGGAATAATTTCACCACTGCCGCCGTTTATCAATATTTCCGAATTTATGACGAGATAAAACGACATTCCATTTAAAATACTAAATATGTAACAAATATGGTTTATATATGTCGAAAGGATTGTATAACCAGTCGTACATATGATATTTTATGTTTTTTCGACGTCACGTCATATACGTAGACGGTTAATCACTATTTACATACATCTTCCGAATCAATCAATTATTGCCGTATAATAGTGGAATTATTAGCGTATATCAGTCATTATTTTGTACGTATAGTTGTATTAAAATTAGTATTAACAATCTTTTTATTGTGCTATTTATATTACATCGCAAATAACTATTGATAAATTATCAGTTACAATGAATGTAATAATGCGGTTTTGATTACGTATTCTGATGAAACTAATTTTAAAATTATTTTTTAATAATCGAACTTTGTATAAAAAAAAATTTTATTATGTCTATTTGTACATATTTTTATTATAACATTCAATTTGCCGTATTAAATTATTGTTAACACGTGTTCCAAACGAGAATAGATTCGAAATATGCGAATGACTAATTTTATATTTTTAACTTTTTTACGTAATAATAAATAATGATATATACGTATGTTTGCCGGGAATAATTTCACCACTGCCGCCGTTTATCAATATTTCCGAATTTATGACGAGATAAAACGACATTCCATTTAAAATACTAAATATGTAACAAATATGGTTTATATATGTCGAAAGGATTGTATAACCAGTCGTACATATGATATTTTATGTTTTTTCGACGTCACGTCATATACGTAGACGGTTAATCACTATTTACATACATCTTCCGAATCAATCAATTATTGCCGTATAATAGTGGAATTATTAGCGTATATCAGTCATTATTTTGTACGTATAGTTGTATTAAAATTAGTATTAACAATCTTTTTATTGTGCTATTTATATTACATCGCAAATAACTATTGATAAATTATCAGTTACAATGAATGTAATAATGCGGTTTTGATTACGTATTCTGATGAAACTAATTTTAAAATTATTTTTTAATAATCGAACTTTGTATAAAAAAAAATTTTATTATGTCTATTTGTACATATTTTTATTATAACATTCAATTTGCCGTATTAAATTATTGTTAACACGTGTTCCAAACGAGAATAGATTCGAAATATGCGAATGACTAATTTTATATTTTTAACTTTTTTACGTAATAATAAATAATGATATATACGTATGTTTGCCGGGAATAATTTCACCACTGCCGCCGTTTATCAATATTTCCGAATTTATGACGAGATAAAACGACATTCCATTTAAAATACTAAATATGTAACAAATATGGTTTATATATGTCGAAAGGATTGTATAACCAGTCGTACATATGATATTTTATGTTTTTTCGACGTCACGTCATATACGTAGACGGTTAATCACTATTTACATACATCTTCCGAATCAATCAATTATTGCCGTATAATAGTGGAATTATTAGCGTATATCAGTCATTATTTTGTACGTATAGTTGTATTAAAATTAGTATTAACAATCTTTTTATTGTGCTATTTATATTACATCGCAAATAACTATTGATAAATTATCAGTTACAATGAATGTAATAATGCGGTTTTGATTACGTATTCTGATGAAACTAATTTTAAAATTATTTTTTAATAATCGAACTTTGTATAAAAAAAAATTTTATTATGTCTATTTGTACATATTTTTATTATAACATTCAATTTGCCGTATTAAATTATTGTTAACACGTGTTCCAAACGAGAATAGATTCGAAATATGCGAATGACTAATTTTATATTTTTAACTTTTTTACGTAATAATAAATAATGATATATACGTATGTTTGCCGGGAATAATTTCACCACTGCCGCCGTTTATCAATATTTCCGAATTTATGACGAGATAAAACGACATTCCATTTAAAATACTAAATATGTAACAAATATGGTTTATATATGTCGAAAGGATTGTATAACCAGTCGTACATATGATATTTTATGTTTTTTCGACGTCACGTCATATACGTAGACGGTTAATCACTATTTACATACATCTTCCGAATCAATCAATTATTGCCGTATAATAGTGGAATTATTAGCGTATATCAGTCATTATTTTGTACGTATAGTTGTATTAAAATTAGTATTAACAATCTTTTTATTGTGCTATTTATATTACATCGCAAATAACTATTGATAAATTATCAGTTACAATGAATGTAATAATGCGGTTTTGATTACGTATTCTGATGAAACTAATTTTAAAATTATTTTTTAATAATCGAACTTTGTATAAAAAAAAATTTTATTATGTCTATTTGTACATATTTTTATTATAACATTCAATTTGCCGTATTAAATTATTGTTAACACGTGTTCCCAACGAGAATAGATTCGAAATATGCGAATGACTAATTTTATATTTTTAACTTTTTTACGTAATAATAAATAATGATATATACGTATGTTTGCCGGGAATAATTTCACCACTGCCGCCGTTTATCAATATTTCCGAATTTATGACGAGATAAAACGACATTCCATTTAAAATACTAAATATGTAACAAATATGGTTTATATATGTCGAAAGGATTGTATAACCAGTCGTACATATGATATTTTATGTTTTTTCGACGTCACGTCATATACGTAGACGGTTAATCACTATTTACATACATCTTCCGAATCAATCAATTATTGCCGTATAATAGTGGAATTATTAGCGTATATCAGTCATTATTTTGTACGTATAGTTGTATTAAAATTAGTATTAACAATCTTTTTATTGTGCTATTTATATTACATCGCAAATAACTATTGATAAATTATCAGTTACAATGAATGTAATAATGCGGTTTTGATTACGTATTCTGATGAAACTAATTTTAAAATTATTTTTTAATAATCGAACTTTGTATAAAAAAAAATTTTATTATGTCTATTTGTACATATTTTTATTATAACATTCAATTTGCCGTATTAAATTATTGTTAACACGTGTTCCCAACGAGAATAGATTCGAAATATGCGAATGACTAATTTTATATTTTTAACTTTTTTACGTAATAATAAATAATGATATATACGTATGTTTGCCGGGAATAATTTCACACTGCCGCCGTTTATCAATATTTCCGAATTTATGACGAGATAAAACGACATTCCATTTAAAATACTAAATATGTAACAAATATGGTTTATATATGTCGAAAGGATTGTATAACCAGTCGTACATATGATATTTTATGTTTTTTCGTCGTCACGTCATATACGTAGACGGTTAATCATTATTTACATACATCTTCCGAATCAATCAATTATTGCCGTATAATAGTAGAATTATTAGCGTATATCAGTCATTATTTTGTACGTATAGTTGTATTAAAATTAGTATTAACAATCTTTTTATTGTGCTATTTATATTACATCGCAAATAACTATTGATAAATTATCAGTTACAATGAATGTAATTATGCGGTTTTGATTACGTATTCTGATGAAACTAATTTTAAAATTATTTTTTAATAATCGAACATTGTATAAAAAAAAATTTTATTATGTCTATTTGTACATATTTTTATTATATCATTCAATTTGCCGTATTAAATTATTGTTAACACGTGTTCCAAACGAGAATAGATTCGAAATATGCGAATGACTAATTTTATATTTTTAACTTTTTTACGTAATAATAAATAATGATATATACGTATGTTTGCCGGGAATAATTTCACCACTGCCGCCGTTTATCAATATTTCCGAATTTATGACGAGATAAAACGACATTCCATTTAAAATACTAAATATGTAACAAATATGGTTTATATATGTCGAAAGGATTGTATAACCAGTCGTACATATGATATTTTATGTTTTTTCGACGTCACGTCATATACGTAGACGGTTAATCACTATTTACATACATCTTCCGAATCAATCAATTATTGCCGTATAAAAGTAGAATTATTAGCGTATATCAGTCATTATTTTGTACGTATAGTTGTATTAAAATTAGTATTAACAATCTTTTTATTGTGCTAATTATATTACATCGCAAATAACTATTGATAAATTATCAGTTACAATGAATGTAATAATGCGGTTTTGATTACGTATTCTGATGAAACTAATTTTAAAATTATTTTTTTATAATCGAACTTTGTATAAAAAACAATTTTATTATGTCTATTTGTACATATTTTTATTATAACATTCAATTTGCCGTATTAAATTATTGTTAACACGTGTTCCAAACGAGAATAGATTCGAAATATGCGAATGACTAATTTTATATTTTTAACTTTTTTACGTAATAATAAATAATGATATATACGTATGTTTGCCGGGAATAATTTCACCACTGCCGCCGTTTATCAATATTTCCGAATTTATGACGAGATAAAACGACATTCCATTTAAAATACTAAATATGTAACAAATATGGTTTATATATGTCGAAAGGATTGTATAACCAGTCGTACATATGATATTTTATGTTTTTTCGACGTCACTTTAGATACGTAGACGGTTAATCACTATTTACATACATCTTCCGAATCAATCAATTATTGCCGTATAATAGTAGAATTATTAGCGTATATCAGTCATTATTTTGTACGTATAGTTGTATTAAAATTAGTATTAACAATCTTTTTATTGTGCTATTTATATTACATCGCAAATAACTATTGATAAATTATCAGTTACAATGAATGTAATAATGCGGTTTTGATTACGTATTCTGATGAAACTAATTTTAAAATTATTTTTTAATAATCGAACTTTGTATAAAAAAAAATTTTATTATGTCTATTTGTACATATTTTTATTATATCATTCAATTTGCCGTATTAAATTATTGTTAACACGTGTACCAAAGAGAATAGATTCGAAATATGCGAATGACTAATTTTATATTTTTAACTTTTTTACGTAATAATAAATAATGATATATACGTATGTTTACCGGGAATATTTCACCACTGCCGCCGTTTATCAATATTTCCGAATTTATGACGAGATAAAACGACATTCCATTTAAAATACTAAATATGTAACAAATATGGTTTATATATGTCGAAAGGATTGTATAACCAGTCGTACATATGATATTTTATGTTTTTTCGACGTCACGTCATATACGTAGACGGTTAATCACTATTTACATACATCTTCCGAATCAATCAATTATTGCCGTATAATAGTGGAATTATTAGCGTATATCAGTCATTATTTTGTACGTATAGTTGTATTAAAATTAGTATTAACAATCTTTTTATTGTGCTATTTATATTACATCGCAAATAACTATTGATAAATTATCAGTTACAATGAATGTAATAATGCGGTTTTGATTACGTATTCTGATGAAACTAATTTTAAAATTATTTTTTAATAATCGAACTTTGTATAAAAAAAAATTTTATTATGTCTATTTGTACATATTTTTATTATAACATTCAATTTGCCGTATTAAATTATTGTTAACACGTGTTCCAAACGAGAATAGATTCGAAATATGCGAATGACTAATTTTATATTTTTAACTTTTTTACGTAATAATAAATAATGATATATACGTATGTTTGCCGGGAATAATTTCACCACTGCCGCCGTTTATCAATATTTCCGAATTTATGACGAGATAAAACGACATTCCATTTAAAATACTAAATATGTAACAAATATGGTTTATATATGTCGAAAGGATTGTATAACCAGTCGTACATATGATATTTTATGTTTTTTCGACGTCACGTCATATACGTAGACGGTTAATCACTATTTACATACATCTTCCGAATCAATCAATTATTGCCGTATAATAGTGGAATTATTAGCGTATATCAGTCATTATTTTGTACGTATAGTTGTATTAAAATTAGTATTAACAATCTTTTTATTGTGCTATTTATATTACATCGCAAATAACTATTGATAAATTATCAGTTACAATGAATGTAATAATGCGGTTTTGATTACGTATTCTGATGAAACTAATTTTAAAATTATTTTTTAATAATCGAACTTTGTATAAAAAAAAATTTTATTATGTCTATTTGTACATATTTTTATTATAACATTCAATTTGCCGTATTAAATTATTGTTAACACGTGTTCCCAACGAGAATAGATTCGAAATATGCGAATGACTAATTTTATATTTTTAACTTTTTTACGTAATAATAAATAATGATATATACGTATGTTTGCCGGGAATAATTTCACACTGCCGCCGTTTATCAATATTTCCGAATTTATGACGAGATAAAACGACATTCCATTTAAAATACTAAATATGTAACAAATATGGTTTATATATGTCGAAAGGATTGTATAACCAGTCGTACATATGATATTTTATGTTTTTTCGTCGTCACGTCATATACGTAGACGGTTAATCATTATTTACATACATCTTCCGAATCAATCAATTATTGCCGTATAATAGTAGAATTATTAGCGTATATCAGTCATTATTTTGTACGTATAGTTGTATTAAAATTAGTATTAACAATCTTTTTATTGTGCTATTTATATTACATCGCAAATAACTATTGATAAATTATCAGTTACAATGAATGTAATTATGCGGTTTTGATTACGTATTCTGATGAAACTAATTTTAAAATTATTTTTTAATAATCGAACATTGTATAAAAAAAAATTTTATTATGTCTATTTGTACATATTTTTATTATATCATTCAATTTGCCGTATTAAATTATTGTTAACACGTGTTCCAAACGAGAATAGATTCGAAATATGCGAATGACTAATTTTATATTTTTAACTTTTTTACGTAATAATAAATAATGATATATACGTATGTTTGCCGGGAATAATTTCACCACTGCCGCCGTTTATCAATATTTCCGAATTTATGACGAGATAAAACGACATTCCATTTAAAATACTAAATATGTAACAAATATGGTTTATATATGTCGAAAGGATTGTATAACCAGTCGTACATATGATATTTTATGTTTTTTCGACGTCACGTCATATACGTAGACGGTTAATCACTATTTACATACATCTTCCGAATCAATCAATTATTGCCGTATAATAGTGGAATTATTAGCGTATATCAGTCATTATTTTGTACGTATAGTTGTATTAAAATTAGTATTAACAATCTTTTTATTGTGCTATTTATATTACATCGCAAATAACTATTGATAAATTATCAGTTACAATGAATGTAATAATGCGGTTTTGATTACGTATTCTGATGAAACTAATTTTAAAATTATTTTTTAATAATCGAACTTTGTATAAAAAAAAATTTTATTATGTCTATTTGTACATATTTTTATTATAACATTCAATTTGCCGTATTAAATTATTGTTAACACGTGTTACAAACGAGAATAGATTCGAAATATGCGAATGACTAATTTTATATTTTTAACTTTTTTACGTAATAATAAATAATGATATATACGTATGTTTGCCGGGAATAATTTCACCACTGCCGCCGTTTATGTATATTTCCGAATTTATGACGAGATAAAACGACATTCCATTTAAAATACTAAATATGTAACAAATATGGTTTATATATGTCGAAAGGATTGTATAACCAGTCGTACATATGATATTTTATGTTTTTTCGACGTCACGTCATATACGTAGACGGTTAATCACTATTTACATACATCTTCCGAATCAATCAATTATTGCCGTATAATAGTGGAATTATTAGCGTATATCAGTCATTATTTTGTACGTATAGTTGTATTAAAATTAGTGTTAACAATCTTTTTATTGTGCTATTTATATTACATCGCAAATAACTATTGATAAATTATCAGTTACAATGAATGTAATAATGCGGTTTTGATTACGTATTCTGATGAAACTAATTTTAAAATTATTTTTTAATAATCGAACTTTGTATAAAAAAAAATTTTATTATGTCTATTTGTACATATTTTTATTATAACATTCAATTTGCCGTATTAAATTATTGTTAACACGTGTTCCAAACGAGAATAGATTCGAAATATGCGAATGACTAATTTTATATTTTTAACTTTTTTACGTAATAATAAATAATGATATATACGTATGTTTACCGGGAATAATTTCACCACTGCCGCCGTTTATGTATATTTCCGAATTTATGACGAGATAAAACGACATTCCATTTAAAATACTAAATATGTAACAAATATGGTTTATATATATCGAAAGGATTGTATAACCAGTCGTACATATGATATTTTATGTTTTTTCGTCGTCACGTCATATACGTAGACGGTTAATCATTATTTACATACATCTTCCGAATCAATCAATTATTGCCGTATAATAGTAGAATTATTAGCGTATATCAGTCATTATTTTGTACGTATAGTTGTATTAAAATTAGTATTAACAATCTTTTTATTGTGCTATTTATATTACATCGCAAATAACTATTGATAAATTATCAGTTACAATGAATGTAATTATGCGGTTTTGATTACGTATTCTGATGAAACTAATTTTAAAATTATTTTTTAATAATCGAACATTGTATAAAAAAAAATTTTATTATGTCTATTTGTACATATTTTTATTATAACATTCAATTTGCCGTATTAAATTATTGTTAACACGTGTTCCCAACGAGAATAGATTCGAAATATGCGAATGACTAATTTTATATTTTTAACTTTTTTACGTAATAATAAATAATGATATATACGTATGTTTGCCGGGAATAATTTCACACTGCCGCCGTTTATCAATATTTCCGAATTTATGACGAGATAAAACGACATTCCATTTAAAATACTAAATATGTAACAAATATGGTTTATATATGTCGAAAGGATTGTATATCCAGTCGTACATATGATATTTTATGTTTTTTCGTCGTCACGTCATATACGTAGACGGTTAATCATTATTTACATACATCTTCCGAATCAATCAATTATTGCCGTATAATAGTAGAATTATTAGCGTATATCAGTCATTATTTTGTACGTATAGTTGTATTAAAATTAGTATTAACAATCTTTTTATTGTGCTATTTATATTACATCGCAAATAACTATTGATAAATTATCAGTTACAATGAATGTAATAATGCGGTTTTGATTACGTATTCTGATGAAACTAATTTTAAAATTATTTTTTAATAATCGAACTTTGTATAAAAAAAAATTTTATTATGTCTATTTGTACATATTTTTATTATAACATTCAATTTGCCGTATTAAATTATTGTTAACACGTGTTCCAAACGAGAATAGATTCGAAATATGCGAATGACTAATTTTATATTTTTAACTTTTTTACGTAATAATAAATAATGATATATACGTATGTTTGCCGGGAATAATTTCACCACTGCCGCCGTTTATCAATATTTCCGAATTTATGACGAGATAAAACGACATTCCATTTAAAATACTAAATATGTAACAAATATGGTTTATATATGTCGAAAGGATTGTATAACCAGTCGTACATATGATATTTTATGTTTTTTCGACGTCACGTCATATACGTAGACGGTTAATCACTATTTACATACATCTTCCGAATCAATCAATTATTGCCGTATAATAGTGGAATTATTAGCGTATATCAGTCATTATTTTGTACGTATAGTTGTATTAAAATTAGTATTAACAATCTTTTTATTGTGCTATTTATATTACATCGCAAATAACTATTGATAAATTATCAGTTACAATGAATGTAATTATGCGGTTTTGATTACGTATTCTGATGAAACTAATTTTAAAATTATTTTTTAATAATCGAACTTTGTATAAAAAAAAATTTTATTATGTCTATTTGTACATATTTTTATTATAACATTCAATTTGCCGTATTAAATTATTGTTAACACGTGTTCCAAACGAGAATAGATTCGAAATATGCGAATGACTAATTTTATATTTTTAACTTTTTTACGTAATAATAAATCATGATATATACGTATTTTTGCCGGGAATAATTTCACCACTGCCGCCGTTTATGTATATTTCCGAATTTATGACGAGATAAAACGACATTCCATTTAAAATACTAAATATGTAACAAATATGGTTTATATATGTCGAAAGGATTGTATAACCAGTCGTACATATGATATTTTATGTTTTTTCGACGTCACGTCATATACGTAGACGGTTAATCACTATTTACATACATCTTCCGAATCAATCAATTATTGCCGTATAATAGTGGAATTATTAGCGTATATCAGTCATTATTTTGTACGTATAGTTGTATTAAAATTAGTATTAACAATCTTTTTATTGTGCTATTTATATTACATCGCAAATAACTATTGATAAATTATCAGTTACAATGAATGTAATAATGCGGTTTTGATTACGTATTCTGATGAAACTAATTTTAAAATTATTTTTTAATAATCGAACTTTGTATAAAAAAAAATTTTATTATGTCTATTTGTACATATTTTTATTATATCATTCAATTTGCCGTATTAAATTATTGTTAACACGTGTACCAAAGAGAATAGATTCGAAATATGCGAATGACTAATTTTATATTTTTAACTTTTTTACGTAATAATAAATAATGATATATACGTATGTTTACCGGGAATAATTTCACACTGCCGCCGTTTATCAATATTTCCGAATTTATGACGAGATAAAACGACATTCCATTTAAAATACTAAATATGTAACAAATATGGTTTATATATGTCGAAAGGATTGTATATCCAGTCGTACATATGATATTTTATGTTTTTTCGTCGTCACGTCATATACGTAGACGGTTAATCATTATTTACATACATCTTCCGAATCAATCAATTATTGCCGTATAATAGTAGAATTATTAGCGTATATCAGTCATTATTTTGTACGTATAGTTGTATTAAAATTAGTATTAACAATCTTTTTATTGTGCTATTTATATTACATCGCAAATAACTATTGATAAATTATCAGTTACAATGAATGTAATAATGCGGTTTTGATTACGTATTCTGATGAAACTAATTTTAAAATTATTTTTTAATAATCGAACTTTGTATAAAAAAAAATTTTATTATGTCTATTTGTACATATTTTTATTATAACATTCAATTTGCCGTATTAAATTATTGTTAACACGTGTTCCAAACGAGAATAGATTCGAAATATGCGAATGACTAATTTTATATTTTTAACTTTTTTACGTAATAATAAATAATGATATATACGTATGTTTGCCGGGAATAATTTCACCACTGCCGCCGTTTATCAATATTTCCGAATTTATGACGAGATAAAACGACATTCCATTTAAAATACTAAATATGTAACAAATATGGTTTATATATGTCGAAAGGATTGTATAACCAGTCGTACATATGATATTTTATGTTTTTTCGACGTCACGTCATATACGTAGACGGTTAATCACTATTTACATACATCTTCCGAATCAATCAATTATTGCCGTATAATAGTGGAATTATTAGCGTATATCAGTCATTATTTTGTACGTATAGTTGTATTAAAATTAGTATTAACAATCTTTTTATTGTGCTATTTATATTACATCGCAAATAACTATTGATAAATTATCAGTTACAATGAATGTAATTATGCGGTTTTGATTACGTATTCTGATGAAACTAATTTTAAAATTATTTTTTAATAATCGAACTTTGTATAAAAAAAAATTTTATTATGTCTATTTGTACATATTTTTATTATAACATTCAATTTGCCGTATTAAATTATTGTTAACACGTGTTCCAAACGAGAATAGATTCGAAATATGCGAATGACTAATTTTATATTTTTAACTTTTTTACGTAATAATAAATCATGATATATACGTATTTTTGCCGGGAATAATTTCACCACTGCCGCCGTTTATGTATATTTCCGAATTTATGACGAGATAAAACGACATTCCATTTAAAATACTAAATATGTAACAAATATGGTTTATATATGTCGAAAGGATTGTATAACCAGTCGTACATATGATATTTTATGTTTTTTCGACGTCACGTCATATACGTAGACGGTTAATCACTATTTACATACATCTTCCGAATCAATCAATTATTGCCGTATAATAGTGGAATTATTAGCGTATATCAGTCATTATTTTGTACGTATAGTTGTATTAAAATTAGTATTAACAATCTTTTTATTGTGCTATTTATATTACATCGCAAATAACTATTGATAAATTATCAGTTACAATGAATGTAATAATGCGGTTTTGATTACGTATTCTGATGAAACTAATTTTAAAATTATTTTTTAATAATCGAACTTTGTATAAAAAAAAATTTTATTATGTCTATTTGTACATATTTTTATTATATCATTCAATTTGCCGTATTAAATTATTGTTAACACGTGTACCAAAGAGAATAGATTCGAAATATGCGAATGACTAATTTTATATTTTTAACTTTTTTACGTAATAATAAATAATGATATATACGTATGTTTACCGGGAATATTTCACCACTGCCGCCGTTTATCAATATTTCCGAATTTATGACGAGATAAAACGACATTCCATTTAAAATACTAAATATGTAACAAATATGGTTTATATATGTCGAAAGGATTGTATAACCAGTCGTACATATGATATTTTATGTTTTTTCGTCGTCACGTCATATACGTAGACGGTTAATCATTATTTACATACATCTTCCGAATCAATCAATTATTGCCGTATAATAGTAGAATTATTAGCGTATATCAGTCATTATTTTGTACGTATAGTTGTATTAAAATTAGTATTAACAATCTTTTTATTGTGCTATTTATATTACATCGCAAATAACTATTGATAAATTATCAGTTACAATGAATGTAATTATGCGGTTTTGATTACGTATTCTGATGAAACTAATTTTAAAATTATTTTTTAATAATCGAACATTGTATAAAAAAAAATTTTATTATGTCTATTTGTACATATTTTTATTATATCATTCAATTTGCCGTATTAAATTATTGTTAACACGTGTTCCAAACGAGAATAGATTCGAAATATGCGAATGACTAATTTTATATTTTTAACTTTTTTACGTAATAATAAATAATGATATATACGTATGTTTGCCGGGAATAATTTCACCACTGCCGCCGTTTATCAATATTTCCGAATTTATGACGAGATAAAACGACATTCCATTTAAAATACTAAATATGTAACAAATATGGTTTATATATGTCGAAAGGATTGTATAACCAGTCGTACATATGATATTTTATGTTTTTTCGACGTCACGTCATATACGTAGACGGTTAATCACTATTTATTTACATCTTCCGAATCAATCAATTATTGCCGTATAATAGTGGAATTATTAGCGTATATCAGTCATTATTTTGTACGTATAGTTGTATTAAAATTAGTATTAACAATCTTTTTATTGTGCTATTTATATTACATCGCAAATAACTATTGATAAATTATCAGTTACAATGAATGTAATAATGCGGTTTTGATTACGTATTCTGATGAAACTAATTTTAAAATTATTTTTTAATAATCGAACTTTGTATAAAAAAAAATTTTATTATGTCTATTTGTACATATTTTTATTATAACATTCAATTTGCCGTATTAAATTATTGTTAACACGTGTTACAAACGAGAATAGATTCGAAATATGCGAATGACTAATTTTATATTTTTAACTTTTTTACGTAATAATAAATAATGATATATACGTATGTTTGCCGGGAATAATTTCACCACTGCCGCCGTTTATGTATATTTCCGAATTTATGACGAGATAAAACGACATTCCATTTAAAATACTAAATATGTAACAAATATGGTTTATATATGTCGAAAGGATTGTATAACCAGTCGTACATATGATATTTTATGTTTTTTCGACGTCACGTCATATACGTAGACGGTTAATCACTATTTACATACATCTTCCGAATCAATCAATTATTGCCGTATAATAGTGGAATTATTAGCGTATATCAGTCATTATTTTGTACGTATAGTTGTATTAAAATTAGTGTTAACAATCTTTTTATTGTGCTATTTATATTACATCGCAAATAACTATTGATAAATTATCAGTTACAATGAATGTAATAATGCGGTTTTGATTACGTATTCTGATGAAACTAATTTTAAAATTATTTTTTAATAATCGAACTTTGTATAAAAAAAAATTTTATTATGTCTATTTGTACATATTTTTATTATAACATTCAATTTGCCGTATTAAATTATTGTTAACACGTGTTCCAAACGAGAATAGATTCGAAATATGCGAATGACTAATTTTATATTTTTAACTTTTTTACGTAATAATAAATAATGATATATACGTATGTTTGCCGGGAATAATTTCACACTGCCGCCGTTTATCAATATTTCCGAATTTATGACGAGATAAAACGACATTCCATTTAAAATACTAAATATGTAACAAATATGGTTTATATATGTCGAAAGGATTGTATATCCAGTCGTACATATGATATTTTATGTTTTTTCGTCGTCACGTCATATACGTAGACGGTTAATCATTATTTACATACATCTTCCGAATCAATCAATTATTGCCGTATAATAGTAGAATTATTAGCGTATATCAGTCATTATTTTGTACGTATAGTTGTATTAAAATTAGTATTAACAATCTTTTTATTGTGCTATTTATATTACATCGCAAATAACTATTGATAAATTATCAGTTACAATGAATGTAATTATGCGGTTTTGATTACGTATTCTGATGAAACTAATTTTAAAATTATTTTTTAATAATCGAACATTGTATAAAAAAAAATTTTATTATGTCTATTTGTACATATTTTTATTATATCATTCAATTTGCCGTATTAAATTATTGTTAACACGTGTTCCAAACGAGAATAGATTCGAAATATGCGAATGACTAATTTTATATTTTTAACTTTTTTACGTAATAATAAATAATGATATATACGTATGTTTGCCGGGAATAATTTCACCACTGCCGCCGTTTATCAATATTTCCGAATTTATGACGAGATAAAACGACATTCCATTTAAAATACTAAATATGTAACAAATATGGTTTATATATGTCGAAAGGATTGTATAACCAGTCGTACATATGATATTTTATGTTTTTTCGACGTCACGTCATATACGTAGACGGTTAATCACTATTTACATACATCTTCCGAATCAATCAATTATTGCCGTATAAAAGTAGAATTATTAGCGTATATCAGTCATTATTTTGTACGTATAGTTGTATTAAAATTAGTATTAACAATCTTTTTATTGTGCTAATTATATTACATCGCAAATAACTATTGATAAATTATCAGTTACAATGAATGTAATAATGCGGTTTTGATTACGTATTCTGATGAAACTAATTTTAAAATTATTTTTTTATAATCGAACTTTGTATAAAAAACAATTTTATTATGTCTATTTGTACATATTTTTATTATAACATTCAATTTGCCGTATTAAATTATTGTTAACACGTGTTCCAAACGAGAATAGATTCGAAATATGCGAATGACTAATTTTATATTTTTAACTTTTTTACGTAATAATAAATAATGATATATACGTATGTTTGCCGGGAATAATTTCACCACTGCCGCCGTTTATCAATATTTCCGAATTTATGACGAGATAAAACGACATTCCATTTAAAATACTAAATATGTAACAAATATGGTTTATATATGTCGAAAGGATTGTATAACCAGTCGTACATATGATATTTTATGTTTTTTCGACGTCACTTTAGATACGTAGACGGTTAATCACTATTTACATACATCTTCCGAATCAATCAATTATTGCCGTATAATAGTAGAATTATTAGCGTATATCAGTCATTATTTTGTACGTATAGTTGTATTAAAATTAGTATTAACAATCTTTTTATTGTGCTATTTATATTACATCGCAAATAACTATTGATAAATTATCAGTTACAATGAATGTAATAATGCGGTTTTGATTACGTATTCTGATGAAACTAATTTTAAAATTATTTTTTAATAATCGAACTTTGTATAAAAAAAAATTTTATTATGTCTATTTGTACATATTTTTATTATAACATTCAATTTGCCGTATTAAATTATTGTTAACACGTGTTCCAAACGAGAATAGATTCGAAATATGCGAATGACTAATTTTATATTTTTAACTTTTTTACGTAATAATAAATAATGATATATACGTATGTTTGCCGGGAATAATTTCACCACTGCCGCCGTTTATCAATATTTCCGAATTTATGACGAGATAAAACGACATTCCATTTAAAATACTAAATATGTAACAAATATGGTTTATATATGTCGAAAGGATTGTATAACCAGTCGTACATATGATATTTTATGTTTTTTCGACGTCACGTCATATACGTAGACGGTTAATCACTATTTACATACATCTTCCGAATCAATCAATTATTGCCGTATAATAGTGGAATTATTAGCGTATATCAGTCATTATTTTGTACGTATAGTTGTATTAAAATTAGTATTAACAATCTTTTTATTGTGCTATTTATATTACATCGCAAATAACTATTGATAAATTATCAGTTACAATGAATGTAATTATGCGGTTTTGATTACGTATTCTGATGAAACTAATTTTAAAATTATTTTTTAATAATCGAACTTTGTATAAAAAAAAATTTTATTATGTCTATTTGTACATATTTTTATTATAACATTCAATTTGCCGTATTAAATTATTGTTAACACGTGTTCCAAACGAGAATAGATTCGAAATATGCGAATGACTAATTTTATATTTTTAACTTTTTTACGTAATAATAAATCATGATATATACGTATTTTTGCCGGGAATAATTTCACCACTGCCGCCGTTTATGTATATTTCCGAATTTATGACGAGATAAAACGACATTCCATTTAAAATACTAAATATGTAACAAATATGGTTTATATATGTCGAAAGGATTGTATAACCAGTCGTACATATGATATTTTATGTTTTTTCGACGTCACGTCATATACGTAGACGGTTAATCACTATTTACATACATCTTCCGAATCAATCAATTATTGCCGTATAATAGTGGAATTATTAGCGTATATCAGTCATTATTTTGTACGTATAGTTGTATTAAAATTAGTATTAACAATCTTTTTATTGTGCTATTTATATTACATCGCAAATAACTATTGATAAATTATCAGTTACAATGAATGTAATAATGCGGTTTTGATTACGTATTCTGATGAAACTAATTTTAAAATTATTTTTTAATAATCGAACTTTGTATAAAAAAAAATTTTATTATGTCTATTTGTACATATTTTTATTATATCATTCAATTTGCCGTATTAAATTATTGTTAACACGTGTACCAAAGAGAATAGATTCGAAATATGCGAATGACTAATTTTATATTTTTAACTTTTTTACGTAATAATAAATAATGATATATACGTATGTTTACCGGGAATATTTCACCACTGCCGCCGTTTATCAATATTTCCGAATTTATGACGAGATAAAACGACATTCCATTTAAAATACTAAATATGTAACAAATATGGTTTATATATGTCGAAAGGATTGTATAACCAGTCGTACATATGATATTTTATGTTTTTTCGACGTCACGTCATATACGTAGACGGTTAATCACTATTTACATACATCTTCCGAATCAATCAATTATTGCCGTATAATAGTGGAATTATTAGCGTATATCAGTCATTATTTTGTACGTATAGTTGTATTAAAATTAGTATTAACAATCTTTTTATTGTGCTATTTATATTACATCGCAAATAACTATTGATAAATTATCAGTTACAATGAATGTAATAATGCGGTTTTGATTACGTATTCTGATGAAACTAATTTTAAAATTATTTTTTAATAATCGAACTTTGTATAAAAAAAAATTTTATTATGTCTATTTGTACATATTTTTATTATAACATTCAATTTGCCGTATTAAATTATTGTTAACACGTGTTCCAAACGAGAATAGATTCGAAATATGCGAATGACTAATTTTATATTTTTAACTTTTTTACGTAATAATAAATAATGATATATACGTATGTTTGCCGGGAATAATTTCACCACTGCCGCCGTTTATCAATATTTCCGAATTTATGACGAGATAAAACGACATTCCATTTAAAATACTAAATATGTAACAAATATGGTTTATATATGTCGAAAGGATTGTATAACCAGTCGTACATATGATATTTTATGTTTTTTCGACGTCACGTCATATACGTAGACGGTTAATCACTATTTACATACATCTTCCGAATCAATCAATTATTGCCGTATAATAGTGGAATTATTAGCGTATATCAGTCATTATTTTGTACGTATAGTTGTATTAAAATTAGTATTAACAATCTTTTTATTGTGCTATTTATATTACATCGCAAATAACTATTGATAAATTATCAGTTACAATGAATGTAATTATGCGGTTTTGATTACGTATTCTGATGAAACTAATTTTAAAATTATTTTTTAATAATCGAACTTTGTATAAAAAAAAATTTTATTATGTCTATTTGTACATATTTTTATTATAACATTCAATTTGCCGTATTAAATTATTGTTAACACGTGTTCCAAACGAGAATAGATTCGAAATATGCGAATGACTAATTTTATATTTTTAACTTTTTTACGTAATAATAAATCATGATATATACGTATTTTTGCCGGGAATAATTTCACCACTGCCGCCGTTTATGTATATTTCCGAATTTATGACGAGATAAAACGACATTCCATTTAAAATACTAAATATGTAACAAATATGGTTTATATATGTCGAAAGGATTGTATAACCAGTCGTACATATGATATTTTATGTTTTTTCGACGTCACGTCATATACGTAGACGGTTAATCACTATTTACATACATCTTCCGAATCAATCAATTATTGCCGTATAATAGTGGAATTATTAGCGTATATCAGTCATTATTTTGTACGTATAGTTGTATTAAAATTAGTATTAACAATCTTTTTATTGTGCTATTTATATTACATCGCAAATAACTATTGATAAATTATCAGTTACAATGAATGTAATAATGCGGTTTTGATTACGTATTCTGATGAAACTAATTTTAAAATTATTTTTTAATAATCGAACTTTGTATAAAAAAAAATTTTATTATGTCTATTTGTACATATTTTTATTATATCATTCAATTTGCCGTATTAAATTATTGTTAACACGTGTACCAAAGAGAATAGATTCGAAATATGCGAATGACTAATTTTATATTTTTAACTTTTTTACGTAATAATAAATAATGATATATACGTATGTTTACCGGGAATAATTTCACACTGCCGCCGTTTATCAATATTTCCGAATTTATGACGAGATAAAACGACATTCCATTTAAAATACTAAATATGTAACAAATATGGTTTATATATGTCGAAAGGATTGTATATCCAGTCGTACATATGATATTTTATGTTTTTTCGTCGTCACGTCATATACGTAGACGGTTAATCATTATTTACATACATCTTCCGAATCAATCAATTATTGCCGTATAATAGTAGAATTATTAGCGTATATCAGTCATTATTTTGTACGTATAGTTGTATTAAAATTAGTATTAACAATCTTTTTATTGTGCTATTTATATTACATCGCAAATAACTATTGATAAATTATCAGTTACAATGAATGTAATAATGCGGTTTTGATTACGTATTCTGATGAAACTAATTTTAAAATTATTTTTTAATAATCGAACTTTGTATAAAAAAAAATTTTATTATGTCTATTTGTACATATTTTTATTATAACATTCAATTTGCCGTATTAAATTATTGTTAACACGTGTTCCAAACGAGAATAGATTCGAAATATGCGAATGACTAATTTTATATTTTTAACTTTTTTACGTAATAATAAATAATGATATATACGTATGTTTGCCGGGAATAATTTCACCACTGCCGCCGTTTATCAATATTTCCGAATTTATGACGAGATAAAACGACATTCCATTTAAAATACTAAATATGTAACAAATATGGTTTATATATGTCGAAAGGATTGTATAACCAGTCGTACATATGATATTTTATGTTTTTTCGACGTCACGTCATATACGTAGACGGTTAATCACTATTTACATACATCTTCCGAATCAATCAATTATTGCCGTATAATAGTGGAATTATTAGCGTATATCAGTCATTATTTTGTACGTATAGTTGTATTAAAATTAGTATTAACAATCTTTTTATTGTGCTATTTATATTACATCGCAAATAACTATTGATAAATTATCAGTTACAATGAATGTAATTATGCGGTTTTGATTACGTATTCTGATGAAACTAATTTTAAAATTATTTTTTAATAATCGAACTTTGTATAAAAAAAAATTTTATTATGTCTATTTGTACATATTTTTATTATAACATTCAATTTGCCGTATTAAATTATTGTTAACACGTGTTCCAAACGAGAATAGATTCGAAATATGCGAATGACTAATTTTATATTTTTAACTTTTTTACGTAATAATAAATCATGATATATACGTATTTTTGCCGGGAATAATTTCACCACTGCCGCCGTTTATGTATATTTCCGAATTTATGACGAGATAAAACGACATTCCATTTAAAATACTAAATATGTAACAAATATGGTTTATATATGTCGAAAGGATTGTATAACCAGTCGTACATATGATATTTTATGTTTTTTCGACGTCACGTCATATACGTAGACGGTTAATCACTATTTACATACATCTTCCGAATCAATCAATTATTGCCGTATAATAGTGGAATTATTAGCGTATATCAGTCATTATTTTGTACGTATAGTTGTATTAAAATTAGTATTAACAATCTTTTTATTGTGCTATTTATATTACATCGCAAATAACTATTGATAAATTATCAGTTACAATGAATGTAATAATGCGGTTTTGATTACGTATTCTGATGAAACTAATTTTAAAATTATTTTTTAATAATCGAACTTTGTATAAAAAAAAATTTTATTATGTCTATTTGTACATATTTTTATTATATCATTCAATTTGCCGTATTAAATTATTGTTAACACGTGTACCAAAGAGAATAGATTCGAAATATGCGAATGACTAATTTTATATTTTTAACTTTTTTACGTAATAATAAATAATGATATATACGTATGTTTACCGGGAATATTTCACCACTGCCGCCGTTTATCAATATTTCCGAATTTATGACGAGATAAAACGACATTCCATTTAAAATACTAAATATGTAACAAATATGGTTTATATATGTCGAAAGGATTGTATAACCAGTCGTACATATGATATTTTATGTTTTTTCGTCGTCACGTCATATACGTAGACGGTTAATCATTATTTACATACATCTTCCGAATCAATCAATTATTGCCGTATAATAGTAGAATTATTAGCGTATATCAGTCATTATTTTGTACGTATAGTTGTATTAAAATTAGTATTAACAATCTTTTTATTGTGCTATTTATATTACATCGCAAATAACTATTGATAAATTATCAGTTACAATGAATGTAATTATGCGGTTTTGATTACGTATTCTGATGAAACTAATTTTAAAATTATTTTTTAATAATCGAACATTGTATAAAAAAAAATTTTATTATGTCTATTTGTACATATTTTTATTATATCATTCAATTTGCCGTATTAAATTATTGTTAACACGTGTTCCAAACGAGAATAGATTCGAAATATGCGAATGACTAATTTTATATTTTTAACTTTTTTACGTAATAATAAATAATGATATATACGTATGTTTGCCGGGAATAATTTCACCACTGCCGCCGTTTATCAATATTTCCGAATTTATGACGAGATAAAACGACATTCCATTTAAAATACTAAATATGTAACAAATATGGTTTATATATGTCGAAAGGATTGTATAACCAGTCGTACATATGATATTTTATGTTTTTTCGACGTCACGTCATATACGTAGACGGTTAATCACTATTTATTTACATCTTCCGAATCAATCAATTATTGCCGTATAATAGTGGAATTATTAGCGTATATCAGTCATTATTTTGTACGTATAGTTGTATTAAAATTAGTATTAACAATCTTTTTATTGTGCTATTTATATTACATCGCAAATAACTATTGATAAATTATCAGTTACAATGAATGTAATAATGCGGTTTTGATTACGTATTCTGATGAAACTAATTTTAAAATTATTTTTTAATAATCGAACTTTGTATAAAAAAAAATTTTATTATGTCTATTTGTACATATTTTTATTATAACATTCAATTTGCCGTATTAAATTATTGTTAACACGTGTTACAAACGAGAATAGATTCGAAATATGCGAATGACTAATTTTATATTTTTAACTTTTTTACGTAATAATAAATAATGATATATACGTATGTTTGCCGGGAATAATTTCACCACTGCCGCCGTTTATGTATATTTCCGAATTTATGACGAGATAAAACGACATTCCATTTAAAATACTAAATATGTAACAAATATGGTTTATATATGTCGAAAGGATTGTATAACCAGTCGTACATATGATATTTTATGTTTTTTCGACGTCACGTCATATACGTAGACGGTTAATCACTATTTACATACATCTTCCGAATCAATCAATTATTGCCGTATAATAGTGGAATTATTAGCGTATATCAGTCATTATTTTGTACGTATAGTTGTATTAAAATTAGTGTTAACAATCTTTTTATTGTGCTATTTATATTACATCGCAAATAACTATTGATAAATTATCAGTTACAATGAATGTAATAATGCGGTTTTGATTACGTATTCTGATGAAACTAATTTTAAAATTATTTTTTAATAATCGAACTTTGTATAAAAAAAAATTTTATTATGTCTATTTGTACATATTTTTATTATAACATTCAATTTGCCGTATTAAATTATTGTTAACACGTGTTCCAAACGAGAATAGATTCGAAATATGCGAATGACTAATTTTATATTTTTAACTTTTTTACGTAATAATAAATAATGATATATACGTATGTTTGCCGGGAATAATTTCACACTGCCGCCGTTTATCAATATTTCCGAATTTATGACGAGATAAAACGACATTCCATTTAAAATACTAAATATGTAACAAATATGGTTTATATATGTCGAAAGGATTGTATATCCAGTCGTACATATGATATTTTATGTTTTTTCGTCGTCACGTCATATACGTAGACGGTTAATCATTATTTACATACATCTTCCGAATCAATCAATTATTGCCGTATAATAGTAGAATTATTAGCGTATATCAGTCATTATTTTGTACGTATAGTTGTATTAAAATTAGTATTAACAATCTTTTTATTGTGCTATTTATATTACATCGCAAATAACTATTGATAAATTATCAGTTACAATGAATGTAATTATGCGGTTTTGATTACGTATTCTGATGAAACTAATTTTAAAATTATTTTTTAATAATCGAACATTGTATAAAAAAAAATTTTATTATGTCTATTTGTACATATTTTTATTATATCATTCAATTTGCCGTATTAAATTATTGTTAACACGTGTTCCAAACGAGAATAGATTCGAAATATGCGAATGACTAATTTTATATTTTTAACTTTTTTACGTAATAATAAATAATGATATATACGTATGTTTGCCGGGAATAATTTCACCACTGCCGCCGTTTATCAATATTTCCGAATTTATGACGAGATAAAACGACATTCCATTTAAAATACTAAATATGTAACAAATATGGTTTATATATGTCGAAAGGATTGTATAACCAGTCGTACATATGATATTTTATGTTTTTTCGACGTCACGTCATATACGTAGACGGTTAATCACTATTTACATACATCTTCCGAATCAATCAATTATTGCCGTATAATAGTGGAATTATTAGCGTATATCAGTCATTATTTTGTACGTATAGTTGTATTAAAATTAGTGTTAACAATCTTTTTATTGTGCTATTTATATTACATCGCAAATAACTATTGATAAATTATCAGTTACAATGAATGTAATAATGCGGTTTTGATTACGTATTCTGATGAAACTAATTTTAAAATTATTTTTTAATAATCGAACTTTGTATAAAAAAAAATTTTATTATGTCTATTTGTACATATTTTTATTATAACATTCAATTTGCCGTATTAAATTATTGTTAACACGTGTTCCAAACGAGAATAGATTCGAAATATGCGAATGACTAATTTTATATTTTTAACTTTTTTACGTAATAATAAATAATGATATATACGTATGTTTGCCGGGAATAATTTCACACTGCCGCCGTTTATCAATATTTCCGAATTTATGACGAGATAAAACGACATTCCATTTAAAATACTAAATATGTAACAAATATGGTTTATATATGTCGAAAGGATTGTATATCCAGTCGTACATATGATATTTTATGTTTTTTCGTCGTCACGTCATATACGTAGACGGTTAATCATTATTTACATACATCTTCCGAATCAATCAATTATTGCCGTATAATAGTAGAATTATTAGCGTATATCAGTCATTATTTTGTACGTATAGTTGTATTAAAATTAGTATTAACAATCTTTTTATTGTGCTATTTATATTACATCGCAAATAACTATTGATAAATTATCAGTTACAATGAATGTAATTATGCGGTTTTGATTACGTATTCTGATGAAACTAATTTTAAAATTATTTTTTAATAATCGAACATTGTATAAAAAAAAATTTTATTATGTCTATTTGTACATATTTTTATTATATCATTCAATTTGCCGTATTAAATTATTGTTAACACGTGTTCCAAACGAGAATAGATTCGAAATATGCGAATGACTAATTTTATATTTTTAACTTTTTTACGTAATAATAAATAATGATATATACGTATGTTTGCCGGGAATAATTTCACCACTGCCGCCGTTTATCAATATTTCCGAATTTATGACGAGATAAAACGACATTCCATTTAAAATACTAAATATGTAACAAATATGGTTTATATATGTCGAAAGGATTGTATAACCAGTCGTACATATGATATTTTATGTTTTTTCGACGTCACGTCATATACGTAGACGGTTAATCACTATTTACATACATCTTCCGAATCAATCAATTATTGCCGTATAAAAGTAGAATTATTAGCGTATATCAGTCATTATTTTGTACGTATAGTTGTATTAAAATTAGTATTAACAATCTTTTTATTGTGCTAATTATATTACATCGCAAATAACTATTGATAAATTATCAGTTACAATGAATGTAATAATGCGGTTTTGATTACGTATTCTGATGAAACTAATTTTAAAATTATTTTTTTATAATCGAACTTTGTATAAAAAACAATTTTATTATGTCTATTTGTACATATTTTTATTATAACATTCAATTTGCCGTATTAAATTATTGTTAACACGTGTTCCAAACGAGAATAGATTCGAAATATGCGAATGACTAATTTTATATTTTTAACTTTTTTACGTAATAATAAATAATGATATATACGTATGTTTGCCGGGAATAATTTCACCACTGCCGCCGTTTATCAATATTTCCGAATTTATGACGAGATAAAACGACATTCCATTTAAAATACTAAATATGTAACAAATATGGTTTATATATGTCGAAAGGATTGTATAACCAGTCGTACATATGATATTTTATGTTTTTTCGACGTCACTTTAGATACGTAGACGGTTAATCACTATTTACATACATCTTCCGAATCAATCAATTATTGCCGTATAATAGTAGAATTATTAGCGTATATCAGTCATTATTTTGTACGTATAGTTGTATTAAAATTAGTATTAACAATCTTTTTATTGTGCTATTTATATTACATCGCAAATAACTATTGATAAATTATCAGTTACAATGAATGTAATAATGCGGTTTTGATTACGTATTCTGATGAAACTAATTTTAAAATTATTTTTTAATAATCGAACTTTGTATAAAAAAAAATTTTATTATGTCTATTTGTACATATTTTTATTATAACATTCAATTTGCCGTATTAAATTATTGTTAACACGTGTTCCAAACGAGAATAGATTCGAAATATGCGAATGACTAATTTTATATTTTTAACTTTTTTACGTAATAATAAATAATGATATATACGTATGTTTGCCGGGAATAATTTCACCACTGCCGCCGTTTATCAATATTTCCGAATTTATGACGAGATAAAACGACATTCCATTTAAAATACTAAATATGTAACAAATATGGTTTATATATGTCGAAAGGATTGTATAACCAGTCGTACATATGATATTTTATGTTTTTTCGACGTCACGTCATATACGTAGACGGTTAATCACTATTTACATACATCTTCCGAATCAATCAATTATTGCCGTATAATAGTGGAATTATTAGCGTATATCAGTCATTATTTTGTACGTATAGTTGTATTAAAATTAGTATTAACAATCTTTTTATTGTGCTATTTATATTACATCGCAAATAACTATTGATAAATTATCAGTTACAATGAATGTAATTATGCGGTTTTGATTACGTATTCTGATGAAACTAATTTTAAAATTATTTTTTAATAATCGAACTTTGTATAAAAAAAAATTTTATTATGTCTATTTGTACATATTTTTATTATAACATTCAATTTGCCGTATTAAATTATTGTTAACACGTGTTCCAAACGAGAATAGATTCGAAATATGCGAATGACTAATTTTATATTTTTAACTTTTTTACGTAATAATAAATCATGATATATACGTATTTTTGCCGGGAATAATTTCACCACTGCCGCCGTTTATGTATATTTCCGAATTTATGACGAGATAAAACGACATTCCATTTAAAATACTAAATATGTAACAAATATGGTTTATATATGTCGAAAGGATTGTATAACCAGTCGTACATATGATATTTTATGTTTTTTCGACGTCACGTCATATACGTAGACGGTTAATCACTATTTACATACATCTTCCGAATCAATCAATTATTGCCGTATAATAGTGGAATTATTAGCGTATATCAGTCATTATTTTGTACGTATAGTTGTATTAAAATTAGTATTAACAATCTTTTTATTGTGCTATTTATATTACATCGCAAATAACTATTGATAAATTATCAGTTACAATGAATGTAATAATGCGGTTTTGATTACGTATTCTGATGAAACTAATTTTAAAATTATTTTTTAATAATCGAACTTTGTATAAAAAAAAATTTTATTATGTCTATTTGTACATATTTTTATTATATCATTCAATTTGCCGTATTAAATTATTGTTAACACGTGTACCAAAGAGAATAGATTCGAAATATGCGAATGACTAATTTTATATTTTTAACTTTTTTACGTAATAATAAATAATGATATATACGTATGTTTACCGGGAATATTTCACCACTGCCGCCGTTTATCAATATTTCCGAATTTATGACGAGATAAAACGACATTCCATTTAAAATACTAAATATGTAACAAATATGGTTTATATATGTCGAAAGGATTGTATAACCAGTCGTACATATGATATTTTATGTTTTTTCGACGTCACGTCATATACGTAGACGGTTAATCACTATTTACATACATCTTCCGAATCAATCAATTATTGCCGTATAATAGTGGAATTATTAGCGTATATCAGTCATTATTTTGTACGTATAGTTGTATTAAAATTAGTATTAACAATCTTTTTATTGTGCTATTTATATTACATCGCAAATAACTATTGATAAATTATCAGTTACAATGAATGTAATAATGCGGTTTTGATTACGTATTCTGATGAAACTAATTTTAAAATTATTTTTTAATAATCGAACTTTGTATAAAAAAAAATTTTATTATGTCTATTTGTACATATTTTTATTATAACATTCAATTTGCCGTATTAAATTATTGTTAACACGTGTTCCAAACGAGAATAGATTCGAAATATGCGAATGACTAATTTTATATTTTTAACTTTTTTACGTAATAATAAATAATGATATATACGTATGTTTGCCGGGAATAATTTCACCACTGCCGCCGTTTATCAATATTTCCGAATTTATGACGAGATAAAACGACATTCCATTTAAAATACTAAATATGTAACAAATATGGTTTATATATGTCGAAAGGATTGTATAACCAGTCGTACATATGATATTTTATGTTTTTTCGACGTCACGTCATATACGTAGACGGTTAATCACTATTTACATACATCTTCCGAATCAATCAATTATTGCCGTATAATAGTGGAATTATTAGCGTATATCAGTCATTATTTTGTACGTATAGTTGTATTAAAATTAGTATTAACAATCTTTTTATTGTGCTATTTATATTACATCGCAAATAACTATTGATAAATTATCAGTTACAATGAATGTAATTATGCGGTTTTGATTACGTATTCTGATGAAACTAATTTTAAAATTATTTTTTAATAATCGAACTTTGTATAAAAAAAAATTTTATTATGTCTATTTGTACATATTTTTATTATAACATTCAATTTGCCGTATTAAATTATTGTTAACACGTGTTCCAAACGAGAATAGATTCGAAATATGCGAATGACTAATTTTATATTTTTAACTTTTTTACGTAATAATAAATCATGATATATACGTATTTTTGCCGGGAATAATTTCACCACTGCCGCCGTTTATGTATATTTCCGAATTTATGACGAGATAAAACGACATTCCATTTAAAATACTAAATATGTAACAAATATGGTTTATATATGTCGAAAGGATTGTATAACCAGTCGTACATATGATATTTTATGTTTTTTCGACGTCACGTCATATACGTAGACGGTTAATCACTATTTACATACATCTTCCGAATCAATCAATTATTGCCGTATAATAGTGGAATTATTAGCGTATATCAGTCATTATTTTGTACGTATAGTTGTATTAAAATTAGTATTAACAATCTTTTTATTGTGCTATTTATATTACATCGCAAATAACTATTGATAAATTATCAGTTACAATGAATGTAATAATGCGGTTTTGATTACGTATTCTGATGAAACTAATTTTAAAATTATTTTTTAATAATCGAACTTTGTATAAAAAAAAATTTTATTATGTCTATTTGTACATATTTTTATTATATCATTCAATTTGCCGTATTAAATTATTGTTAACACGTGTACCAAAGAGAATAGATTCGAAATATGCGAATGACTAATTTTATATTTTTAACTTTTTTACGTAATAATAAATAATGATATATACGTATGTTTACCGGGAATATTTCACCACTGCCGCCGTTTATCAATATTTCCGAATTTATGACGAGATAAAACGACATTCCATTTAAAATACTAAATATGTAACAAATATGGTTTATATATGTCGAAAGGATTGTATAACCAGTCGTACATATGATATTTTATGTTTTTTCGTCGTCACGTCATATACGTAGACGGTTAATCATTATTTACATACATCTTCCGAATCAATCAATTATTGCCGTATAATAGTAGAATTATTAGCGTATATCAGTCATTATTTTGTACGTATAGTTGTATTAAAATTAGTATTAACAATCTTTTTATTGTGCTATTTATATTACATCGCAAATAACTATTGATAAATTATCAGTTACAATGAATGTAATTATGCGGTTTTGATTACGTATTCTGATGAAACTAATTTTAAAATTATTTTTTAATAATCGAACATTGTATAAAAAAAAATTTTATTATGTCTATTTGTACATATTTTTATTATATCATTCAATTTGCCGTATTAAATTATTGTTAACACGTGTTCCAAACGAGAATAGATTCGAAATATGCGAATGACTAATTTTATATTTTTAACTTTTTTACGTAATAATAAATAATGATATATACGTATGTTTGCCGGGAATAATTTCACCACTGCCGCCGTTTATCAATATTTCCGAATTTATGACGAGATAAAACGACATTCCATTTAAAATACTAAATATGTAACAAATATGGTTTATATATGTCGAAAGGATTGTATAACCAGTCGTACATATGATATTTTATGTTTTTTCGACGTCACGTCATATACGTAGACGGTTAATCACTATTTACATACATCTTCCGAATCAATCAATTATTGCCGTATAATAGTGGAATTATTAGCGTATATCAGTCATTATTTTGTACGTATAGTTGTATTAAAATTAGTATTAACAATCTTTTTATTGTGCTATTTATATTACATCGCAAATAACTATTGATAAATTATCAGTTACAATGAATGTAATAATGCGGTTTTGATTACGTATTCTGATGAAACTAATTTTAAAATTATTTTTTAATAATCGAACTTTGTATAAAAAAAAATTTTATTATGTCTATTTGTACATATTTTTATTATAACATTCAATTTGCCGTATTAAATTATTGTTAACACGTGTTACAAACGAGAATAGATTCGAAATATGCGAATGACTAATTTTATATTTTTAACTTTTTTACGTAATAATAAATAATGATATATACGTATGTTTGCCGGGAATAATTTCACCACTGCCGCCGTTTATGTATATTTCCGAATTTATGACGAGATAAAACGACATTCCATTTAAAATACTAAATATGTAACAAATATGGTTTATATATGTCGAAAGGATTGTATAACCAGTCGTACATATGATATTTTATGTTTTTTCGACGTCACGTCATATACGTAGACGGTTAATCACTATTTACATACATCTTCCGAATCAATCAATTATTGCCGTATAATAGTGGAATTATTAGCGTATATCAGTCATTATTTTGTACGTATAGTTGTATTAAAATTAGTGTTAACAATCTTTTTATTGTGCTATTTATATTACATCGCAAATAACTATTGATAAATTATCAGTTACAATGAATGTAATAATGCGGTTTTGATTACGTATTCTGATGAAACTAATTTTAAAATTATTTTTTAATAATCGAACTTTGTATAAAAAAAAATTTTATTATGTCTATTTGTACATATTTTTATTATAACATTCAATTTGCCGTATTAAATTATTGTTAACACGTGTTCCAAACGAGAATAGATTCGAAATATGCGAATGACTAATTTTATATTTTTAACTTTTTTACGTAATAATAAATAATGATATATACGTATGTTTGCCGGGAATAATTTCACACTGCCGCCGTTTATCAATATTTCCGAATTTATGACGAGATAAAACGACATTCCATTTAAAATACTAAATATGTAACAAATATGGTTTATATATGTCGAAAGGATTGTATATCCAGTCGTACATATGATATTTTATGTTTTTTCGTCGTCACGTCATATACGTAGACGGTTAATCATTATTTACATACATCTTCCGAATCAATCAATTATTGCCGTATAATAGTAGAATTATTAGCGTATATCAGTCATTATTTTGTACGTATAGTTGTATTAAAATTAGTATTAACAATCTTTTTATTGTGCTATTTATATTACATCGCAAATAACTATTGATAAATTATCAGTTACAATGAATGTAATTATGCGGTTTTGATTACGTATTCTGATGAAACTAATTTTAAAATTATTTTTTAATAATCGAACATTGTATAAAAAAAAATTTTATTATGTCTATTTGTACATATTTTTATTATATCATTCAATTTGCCGTATTAAATTATTGTTAACACGTGTTCCAAACGAGAATAGATTCGAAATATGCGAATGACTAATTTTATATTTTTAACTTTTTTACGTAATAATAAATAATGATATATACGTATGTTTGCCGGGAATAATTTCACCACTGCCGCCGTTTATCAATATTTCCGAATTTATGACGAGATAAAACGACATTCCATTTAAAATACTAAATATGTAACAAATATGGTTTATATATGTCGAAAGGATTGTATAACCAGTCGTACATATGATATTTTATGTTTTTTCGACGTCACGTCATATACGTAGACGGTTAATCACTATTTACATACATCTTCCGAATCAATCAATTATTGCCGTATAAAAGTAGAATTATTAGCGTATATCAGTCATTATTTTGTACGTATAGTTGTATTAAAATTAGTATTAACAATCTTTTTATTGTGCTAATTATATTACATCGCAAATAACTATTGATAAATTATCAGTTACAATGAATGTAATAATGCGGTTTTGATTACGTATTCTGATGAAACTAATTTTAAAATTATTTTTTTATAATCGAACTTTGTATAAAAAACAATTTTATTATGTCTATTTGTACATATTTTTATTATAACATTCAATTTGCCGTATTAAATTATTGTTAACACGTGTTCCAAACGAGAATAGATTCGAAATATGCGAATGACTAATTTTATATTTTTAACTTTTTTACGTAATAATAAATAATGATATATACGTATGTTTGCCGGGAATAATTTCACCACTGCCGCCGTTTATCAATATTTCCGAATTTATGACGAGATAAAACGACATTCCATTTAAAATACTAAATATGTAACAAATATGGTTTATATATGTCGAAAGGATTGTATAACCAGTCGTACATATGATATTTTATGTTTTTTCGACGTCACTTTAGATACGTAGACGGTTAATCACTATTTACATACATCTTCCGAATCAATCAATTATTGCCGTATAATAGTAGAATTATTAGCGTATATCAGTCATTATTTTGTACGTATAGTTGTATTAAAATTAGTATTAACAATCTTTTTATTGTGCTATTTATATTACATCGCAAATAACTATTGATAAATTATCAGTTACAATGAATGTAATAATGCGGTTTTGATTACGTATTCTGATGAAACTAATTTTAAAATTATTTTTTAATAATCGAACTTTGTATAAAAAAAAATTTTATTATGTCTATTTGTACATATTTTTATTATAACATTCAATTTGCCGTATTAAATTATTGTTAACACGTGTTCCAAACGAGAATAGATTCGAAATATGCGAATGACTAATTTTATATTTTTAACTTTTTTACGTAATAATAAATAATGATATATACGTATGTTTGCCGGGAATAATTTCACCACTGCCGCCGTTTATCAATATTTCCGAATTTATGACGAGATAAAACGACATTCCATTTAAAATACTAAATATGTAACAAATATGGTTTATATATGTCGAAAGGATTGTATAACCAGTCGTACATATGATATTTTATGTTTTTTCGACGTCACGTCATATACGTAGACGGTTAATCACTATTTACATACATCTTCCGAATCAATCAATTATTGCCGTATAATAGTGGAATTATTAGCGTATATCAGTCATTATTTTGTACGTATAGTTGTATTAAAATTAGTATTAACAATCTTTTTATTGTGCTATTTATATTACATCGCAAATAACTATTGATAAATTGTCAGTTACAATGAATGTAATTATGCGGTTTTGATTACGTATTCTGATGAAACTAATTTTAAAATTATTTTTTAATAATCGAACTTTGTATAAAAAAAAATTTTATTATGTCTATTTGTACATATTTTTATTATAACATTCAATTTGCCGTATTAAATTATTGTTAACACGTGTTCCAAACGAGAATAGATTCGAAATATGCGAATGACTAATTTTATATTTTTAACTTTTTTACGTAATAATAAATCATGATATATACGTATTTTTGCCGGGAATAATTTCACCACTGCCGCCGTTTATGTATATTTCCGAATTTATGACGAGATAAAACGACATTCCATTTAAAATACTAAATATGTAACAAATATGGTTTATATATGTCGAAAGGATTGTATAACCAGTCGTACATATGATATTTTATGTTTTTTCGACGTCACGTCATATACGTAGACGGTTAATCACTATTTACATACATCTTCCGAATCAATCAATTATTGCCGTATAATAGTGGAATTATTAGCGTATATCAGTCATTATTTTGTACGTATAGTTGTATTAAAATTAGTATTAACAATCTTTTTATTGTGCTATTTATATTACATCGCAAATAACTATTGATAAATTATCAGTTACAATGAATGTAATAATGCGGTTTTGATTACGTATTCTGATGAAACTAATTTTAAAATTATTTTTTAATAATCGAACTTTGTATAAAAAAAAATTTTATTATGTCTATTTGTACATATTTTTATTATATCATTCAATTTGCCGTATTAAATTATTGTTAACACGTGTACCAAAGAGAATAGATTCGAAATATGCGAATGACTAATTTTATATTTTTAACTTTTTTACGTAATAATAAATAATGATATATACGTATGTTTACCGGGAATATTTCACCACTGCCGCCGTTTATCAATATTTCCGAATTTATGACGAGATAAAACGACATTCCATTTAAAATACTAAATATGTAACAAATATGGTTTATATATGTCGAAAGGATTGTATAACCAGTCGTACATATGATATTTTATGTTTTTTCGACGTCACGTCATATACGTAGACGGTTAATCACTATTTACATACATCTTCCGAATCAATCAATTATTGCCGTATAATAGTGGAATTATTAGCGTATATCAGTCATTATTTTGTACGTATAGTTGTATTAAAATTAGTATTAACAATCTTTTTATTGTGCTATTTATATTACATCGCAAATAACTATTGATAAATTATCAGTTACAATGAATGTAATAATGCGGTTTTGATTACGTATTCTGATGAAACTAATTTTAAAATTATTTTTTAATAATCGAACTTTGTATAAAAAAAAATTTTATTATGTCTATTTGTACATATTTTTATTATAACATTCAATTTGCCGTATTAAATTATTGTTAACACGTGTTCCAAACGAGAATAGATTCGAAATATGCGAATGACTAATTTTATATTTTTAACTTTTTTACGTAATAATAAATAATGATATATACGTATGTTTGCCGGGAATAATTTCACCACTGCCGCCGTTTATCAATATTTCCGAATTTATGACGAGATAAAACGACATTCCATTTAAAATACTAAATATGTAACAAATATGGTTTATATATGTCGAAAGGATTGTATAACCAGTCGTACATATGATATTTTATGTTTTTTCGACGTCACGTCATATACGTAGACGGTTAATCACTATTTACATACATCTTCCGAATCAATCAATTATTGCCGTATAATAGTGGAATTATTAGCGTATATCAGTCATTATTTTGTACGTATAGTTGTATTAAAATTAGTATTAACAATCTTTTTATTGTGCTATTTATATTACATCGCAAATAACTATTGATAAATTATCAGTTACAATGAATGTAATAATGCGGTTTTGATTACGTATTCTGATGAAACTAATTTTAAAATTATTTTTTAATAATCGAACTTTGTATAAAAAAAAATTTTATTATGTCTATTTGTACATATTTTTATTATAACATTCAATTTGCCGTATTAAATTATTGTTAACACGTGTTACAAACGAGAATAGATTCGAAATATGCGAATGACTAATTTTATATTTTTAACTTTTTTACGTAATAATAAATAATGATATATACGTATGTTTGCCGGGAATAATTTCACCACTGCCGCCGTTTATGTATATTTCCGAATTTATGACGAGATAAAACGACATTCCATTTAAAATACTAAATATGTAACAAATATGGTTTATATATGTCGAAAGGATTGTATAACCAGTCGTACATATGATATTTTATGTTTTTTCGACGTCACGTCATATACGTAGACGGTTAATCACTATTTACATACATCTTCCGAATCAATCAATTATTGCCGTATAATAGTGGAATTATTAGCGTATATCAGTCATTATTTTGTACGTATAGTTGTATTAAAATTAGTGTTAACAATCTTTTTATTGTGCTATTTATATTACATCGCAAATAACTATTGATAAATTATCAGTTACAATGAATGTAATAATGCGGTTTTGATTACGTATTCTGATGAAACTAATTTTAAAATTATTTTTTAATAATCGAACTTTGTATAAAAAAAAATTTTATTATGTCTATTTGTACATATTTTTATTATAACATTCAATTTGCCGTATTAAATTATTGTTAACACGTGTTCCAAACGAGAATAGATTCGAAATATGCGAATGACTAATTTTATATTTTTAACTTTTTTACGTAATAATAAATAATGATATATACGTATGTTTGCCGGGAATAATTTCACACTGCCGCCGTTTATCAATATTTCCGAATTTATGACGAGATAAAACGACATTCCATTTAAAATACTAAATATGTAACAAATATGGTTTATATATGTCGAAAGGATTGTATATCCAGTCGTACATATGATATTTTATGTTTTTTCGTCGTCACGTCATATACGTAGACGGTTAATCATTATTTACATACATCTTCCGAATCAATCAATTATTGCCGTATAATAGTAGAATTATTAGCGTATATCAGTCATTATTTTGTACGTATAGTTGTATTAAAATTAGTATTAACAATCTTTTTATTGTGCTATTTATATTACATCGCAAATAACTATTGATAAATTATCAGTTACAATGAATGTAATTATGCGGTTTTGATTACGTATTCTGATGAAACTAATTTTAAAATTATTTTTTAATAATCGAACATTGTATAAAAAAAAATTTTATTATGTCTATTTGTACATATTTTTATTATATCATTCAATTTGCCGTATTAAATTATTGTTAACACGTGTTCCAAACGAGAATAGATTCGAAATATGCGAATGACTAATTTTATATTTTTAACTTTTTTACGTAATAATAAATAATGATATATACGTATGTTTGCCGGGAATAATTTCACCACTGCCGCCGTTTATCAATATTTCCGAATTTATGACGAGATAAAACGACATTCCATTTAAAATACTAAATATGTAACAAATATGGTTTATATATGTCGAAAGGATTGTATAACCAGTCGTACATATGATATTTTATGTTTTTTCGACGTCACGTCATATACGTAGACGGTTAATCACTATTTACATACATCTTCCGAATCAATCAATTATTGCCGTATAAAAGTAGAATTATTAGCGTATATCAGTCATTATTTTGTACGTATAGTTGTATTAAAATTAGTATTAACAATCTTTTTATTGTGCTAATTATATTACATCGCAAATAACTATTGATAAATTATCAGTTACAATGAATGTAATAATGCGGTTTTGATTACGTATTCTGATGAAACTAATTTTAAAATTATTTTTTTATAATCGAACTTTGTATAAAAAACAATTTTATTATGTCTATTTGTACATATTTTTATTATAACATTCAATTTGCCGTATTAAATTATTGTTAACACGTGTTCCAAACGAGAATAGATTCGAAATATGCGAATGACTAATTTTATATTTTTAACTTTTTTACGTAATAATAAATAATGATATATACGTATGTTTGCCGGGAATAATTTCACCACTGCCGCCGTTTATCAATATTTCCGAATTTATGACGAGATAAAACGACATTCCATTTAAAATACTAAATATGTAACAAATATGGTTTATATATGTCGAAAGGATTGTATAACCAGTCGTACATATGATATTTTATGTTTTTTCGACGTCACTTTAGATACGTAGACGGTTAATCACTATTTACATACATCTTCCGAATCAATCAATTATTGCCGTATAATAGTAGAATTATTAGCGTATATCAGTCATTATTTTGTACGTATAGTTGTATTAAAATTAGTATTAACAATCTTTTTATTGTGCTATTTATATTACATCGCAAATAACTATTGATAAATTATCAGTTACAATGAATGTAATAATGCGGTTTTGATTACGTATTCTGATGAAACTAATTTTAAAATTATTTTTTAATAATCGAACTTTGTATAAAAAAAAATTTTATTATGTCTATTTGTACATATTTTTATTATAACATTCAATTTGCCGTATTAAATTATTGTTAACACGTGTTCCAAACGAGAATAGATTCGAAATATGCGAATGACTAATTTTATATTTTTAACTTTTTTACGTAATAATAAATAATGATATATACGTATGTTTGCCGGGAATAATTTCACCACTGCCGCCGTTTATCAATATTTCCGAATTTATGACGAGATAAAACGACATTCCATTTAAAATACTAAATATGTAACAAATATGGTTTATATATGTCGAAAGGATTGTATAACCAGTCGTACATATGATATTTTATGTTTTTTCGACGTCACGTCATATACGTAGACGGTTAATCACTATTTACATACATCTTCCGAATCAATCAATTATTGCCGTATAATAGTGGAATTATTAGCGTATATCAGTCATTATTTTGTACGTATAGTTGTATTAAAATTAGTATTAACAATCTTTTTATTGTGCTATTTATATTACATCGCAAATAACTATTGATAAATTGTCAGTTACAATGAATGTAATTATGCGGTTTTGATTACGTATTCTGATGAAACTAATTTTAAAATTATTTTTTAATAATCGAACTTTGTATAAAAAAAAATTTTATTATGTCTATTTGTACATATTTTTATTATAACATTCAATTTGCCGTATTAAATTATTGTTAACACGTGTTCCAAACGAGAATAGATTCGAAATATGCGAATGACTAATTTTATATTTTTAACTTTTTTACGTAATAATAAATCATGATATATACGTATTTTTGCCGGGAATAATTTCACCACTGCCGCCGTTTATGTATATTTCCGAATTTATGACGAGATAAAACGACATTCCATTTAAAATACTAAATATGTAACAAATATGGTTTATATATGTCGAAAGGATTGTATAACCAGTCGTACATATGATATTTTATGTTTTTTCGACGTCACGTCATATACGTAGACGGTTAATCACTATTTACATACATCTTCCGAATCAATCAATTATTGCCGTATAATAGTGGAATTATTAGCGTATATCAGTCATTATTTTGTACGTATAGTTGTATTAAAATTAGTATTAACAATCTTTTTATTGTGCTATTTATATTACATCGCAAATAACTATTGATAAATTATCAGTTACAATGAATGTAATAATGCGGTTTTGATTACGTATTCTGATGAAACTAATTTTAAAATTATTTTTTAATAATCGAACTTTGTATAAAAAAAAATTTTATTATGTCTATTTGTACATATTTTTATTATATCATTCAATTTGCCGTATTAAATTATTGTTAACACGTGTACCAAAGAGAATAGATTCGAAATATGCGAATGACTAATTTTATATTTTTAACTTTTTTACGTAATAATAAATAATGATATATACGTATGTTTACCGGGAATATTTCACCACTGCCGCCGTTTATCAATATTTCCGAATTTATGACGAGATAAAACGACATTCCATTTAAAATACTAAATATGTAACAAATATGGTTTATATATGTCGAAAGGATTGTATAACCAGTCGTACATATGATATTTTATGTTTTTTCGACGTCACGTCATATACGTAGACGGTTAATCACTATTTACATACATCTTCCGAATCAATCAATTATTGCCGTATAATAGTGGAATTATTAGCGTATATCAGTCATTATTTTGTACGTATAGTTGTATTAAAATTAGTATTAACAATCTTTTTATTGTGCTATTTATATTACATCGCAAATAACTATTGATAAATTATCAGTTACAATGAATGTAATAATGCGGTTTTGATTACGTATTCTGATGAAACTAATTTTAAAATTATTTTTTAATAATCGAACTTTGTATAAAAAAAAATTTTATTATGTCTATTTGTACATATTTTTATTATAACATTCAATTTGCCGTATTAAATTATTGTTAACACGTGTTCCAAACGAGAATAGATTCGAAATATGCGAATGACTAATTTTATATTTTTAACTTTTTTACGTAATAATAAATAATGATATATACGTATGTTTGCCGGGAATAATTTCACCACTGCCGCCGTTTATCAATATTTCCGAATTTATGACGAGATAAAACGACATTCCATTTAAAATACTAAATATGTAACAAATATGGTTTATATATGTCGAAAGGATTGTATAACCAGTCGTACATATGATATTTTATGTTTTTTCGACGTCACGTCATATACGTAGACGGTTAATCACTATTTACATACATCTTCCGAATCAATCAATTATTGCCGTATAATAGTGGAATTATTAGCGTATATCAGTCATTATTTTGTACGTATAGTTGTATTAAAATTAGTGTTAACAATCTTTTTATTGTGCTATTTATATTACATCGCAAATAACTATTGATAAATTATCAGTTACAATGAATGTAATAATGCGGTTTTGATTACGTATTCTGATGAAACTAATTTTAAAATTATTTTTTAATAATCGAACTTTGTATAAAAAAAAATTTTATTATGTCTATTTGTACATATTTTTATTATAACATTCAATTTGCCGTATTAAATTATTGTTAACACGTGTTCCAAACGAGAATAGATTCGAAATATGCGAATGACTAATTTTATATTTTTAACTTTTTTACGTAATAATAAATAATGATATATACGTATGTTTGCCGGGAATAATTTCACACTGCCGCCGTTTATCAATATTTCCGAATTTATGACGAGATAAAACGACATTCCATTTAAAATACTAAATATGTAACAAATATGGTTTATATATGTCGAAAGGATTGTATATCCAGTCGTACATATGATATTTTATGTTTTTTCGTCGTCACGTCATATACGTAGACGGTTAATCATTATTTACATACATCTTCCGAATCAATCAATTATTGCCGTATAATAGTAGAATTATTAGCGTATATCAGTCATTATTTTGTACGTATAGTTGTATTAAAATTAGTATTAACAATCTTTTTATTGTGCTATTTATATTACATCGCAAATAACTATTGATAAATTATCAGTTACAATGAATGTAATTATGCGGTTTTGATTACGTATTCTGATGAAACTAATTTTAAAATTATTTTTTAATAATCGAACATTGTATAAAAAAAAATTTTATTATGTCTATTTGTACATATTTTTATTATATCATTCAATTTGCCGTATTAAATTATTGTTAACACGTGTTCCAAACGAGAATAGATTCGAAATATGCGAATGACTAATTTTATATTTTTAACTTTTTTACGTAATAATAAATAATGATATATACGTATGTTTGCCGGGAATAATTTCACCACTGCCGCCGTTTATCAATATTTCCGAATTTATGACGAGATAAAACGACATTCCATTTAAAATACTAAATATGTAACAAATATGGTTTATATATGTCGAAAGGATTGTATAACCAGTCGTACATATGATATTTTATGTTTTTTCGACGTCACGTCATATACGTAGACGGTTAATCACTATTTACATACATCTTCCGAATCAATCAATTATTGCCGTATAAAAGTAGAATTATTAGCGTATATCAGTCATTATTTTGTACGTATAGTTGTATTAAAATTAGTATTAACAATCTTTTTATTGTGCTAATTATATTACATCGCAAATAACTATTGATAAATTATCAGTTACAATGAATGTAATAATGCGGTTTTGATTACGTATTCTGATGAAACTAATTTTAAAATTATTTTTTTATAATCGAACTTTGTATAAAAAACAATTTTATTATGTCTATTTGTACATATTTTTATTATAACATTCAATTTGCCGTATTAAATTATTGTTAACACGTGTTCCAAACGAGAATAGATTCGAAATATGCGAATGACTAATTTTATATTTTTAACTTTTTTACGTAATAATAAATAATGATATATACGTATGTTTGCCGGGAATAATTTCACCACTGCCGCCGTTTATCAATATTTCCGAATTTATGACGAGATAAAACGACATTCCATTTAAAATACTAAATATGTAACAAATATGGTTTATATATGTCGAAAGGATTGTATAACCAGTCGTACATATGATATTTTATGTTTTTTCGACGTCACTTTAGATACGTAGACGGTTAATCACTATTTACATACATCTTCCGAATCAATCAATTATTGCCGTATAATAGTAGAATTATTAGCGTATATCAGTCATTATTTTGTACGTATAGTTGTATTAAAATTAGTATTAACAATCTTTTTATTGTGCTATTTATATTACATCGCAAATAACTATTGATAAATTATCAGTTACAATGAATGTAATAATGCGGTTTTGATTACGTATTCTGATGAAACTAATTTTAAAATTATTTTTTAATAATCGAACTTTGTATAAAAAAAAATTTTATTATGTCTATTTGTACATATTTTTATTATAACATTCAATTTGCCGTATTAAATTATTGTTAACACGTGTTCCAAACGAGAATAGATTCGAAATATGCGAATGACTAATTTTATATTTTTAACTTTTTTACGTAATAATAAATAATGATATATACGTATGTTTGCCGGGAATAATTTCACCACTGCCGCCGTTTATCAATATTTCCGAATTTATGACGAGATAAAACGACATTCCATTTAAAATACTAAATATGTAACAAATATGGTTTATATATGTCGAAAGGATTGTATAACCAGTCGTACATATGATATTTTATGTTTTTTCGACGTCACGTCATATACGTAGACGGTTAATCACTATTTACATACATCTTCCGAATCAATCAATTATTGCCGTATAATAGTGGAATTATTAGCGTATATCAGTCATTATTTTGTACGTATAGTTGTATTAAAATTAGTATTAACAATCTTTTTATTGTGCTATTTATATTACATCGCAAATAACTATTGATAAATTGTCAGTTACAATGAATGTAATTATGCGGTTTTGATTACGTATTCTGATGAAACTAATTTTAAAATTATTTTTTAATAATCGAACTTTGTATAAAAAAAAATTTTATTATGTCTATTTGTACATATTTTTATTATAACATTCAATTTGCCGTATTAAATTATTGTTAACACGTGTTCCAAACGAGAATAGATTCGAAATATGCGAATGACTAATTTTATATTTTTAACTTTTTTACGTAATAATAAATCATGATATATACGTATTTTTGCCGGGAATAATTTCACCACTGCCGCCGTTTATGTATATTTCCGAATTTATGACGAGATAAAACGACATTCCATTTAAAATACTAAATATGTAACAAATATGGTTTATATATGTCGAAAGGATTGTATAACCAGTCGTACATATGATATTTTATGTTTTTTCGACGTCACGTCATATACGTAGACGGTTAATCACTATTTACATACATCTTCCGAATCAATCAATTATTGCCGTATAATAGTGGAATTATTAGCGTATATCAGTCATTATTTTGTACGTATAGTTGTATTAAAATTAGTATTAACAATCTTTTTATTGTGCTATTTATATTACATCGCAAATAACTATTGATAAATTATCAGTTACAATGAATGTAATAATGCGGTTTTGATTACGTATTCTGATGAAACTAATTTTAAAATTATTTTTTAATAATCGAACTTTGTATAAAAAAAAATTTTATTATGTCTATTTGTACATATTTTTATTATATCATTCAATTTGCCGTATTAAATTATTGTTAACACGTGTACCAAAGAGAATAGATTCGAAATATGCGAATGACTAATTTTATATTTTTAACTTTTTTACGTAATAATAAATAATGATATATACGTATGTTTACCGGGAATATTTCACCACTGCCGCCGTTTATCAATATTTCCGAATTTATGACGAGATAAAACGACATTCCATTTAAAATACTAAATATGTAACAAATATGGTTTATATATGTCGAAAGGATTGTATAACCAGTCGTACATATGATATTTTATGTTTTTTCGACGTCACGTCATATACGTAGACGGTTAATCACTATTTACATACATCTTCCGAATCAATCAATTATTGCCGTATAATAGTGGAATTATTAGCGTATATCAGTCATTATTTTGTACGTATAGTTGTATTAAAATTAGTATTAACAATCTTTTTATTGTGCTATTTATATTACATCGCAAATAACTATTGATAAATTATCAGTTACAATGAATGTAATAATGCGGTTTTGATTACGTATTCTGATGAAACTAATTTTAAAATTATTTTTTAATAATCGAACTTTGTATAAAAAAAAATTTTATTATGTCTATTTGTACATATTTTTATTATAACATTCAATTTGCCGTATTAAATTATTGTTAACACGTGTTCCAAACGAGAATAGATTCGAAATATGCGAATGACTAATTTTATATTTTTAACTTTTTTACGTAATAATAAATAATGATATATACGTATGTTTGCCGGGAATAATTTCACCACTGCCGCCGTTTATCAATATTTCCGAATTTATGACGAGATAAAACGACATTCCATTTAAAATACTAAATATGTAACAAACATGGTTTATATATGTCGAAAGGATTGTATAACCAGTCGTACATATGATATTTTATGTTTTTTCGACGTCACGTCATATACGTAGACGGTTAATCACTATTTACATACATCTTCCGAATCAATCAATTATTGCCGTATAATAGTGGAATTATTAGCGTATATCAGTCATTATTTTGTACGTATAGTTGTATTAAAATTAGTATTAACAATCTTTTTATTGTGCTATTTATATTACATCGCAAATAACTATTGATAAATTATCAGTTACAATGAATGTAATAATGCGGTTTTGATTACGTATTCTGATGAAACTAATTTTAAAATTATTTTTTAATAATCGAACTTTGTATAAAAAAAAATTTTATTATGTCTATTTGTACATATTTTTATTATAACATTCAATTTGCCGTATTAAATTATTGTTAACACGTGTTCCAAACGAGAATAGATTCGAAATATGCGAATGACTAATTTTATATTTTTAACTTTTTTACGTAATAATAAATAATGATATATACGTATGTTTGCCGGGAATAATTTCACCACTGCCGCCGTTTATGTATATTTCCGAATTTATGACGAGATAAAACGACATTCCATTTAAAATACTAAATATGTAACAAATATGGTTTATATATGTCGAAAGGATTGTATAACCAGTCGTACATATGATATTTTATGTTTTTTCGACGTCACTTCAGATACGTAGACGGTTAATCACTATTTACATACATCTTCCGAATCAATCAATTATTGCCGTATAATAGTAGAATTATTAGCGTATATCAGTCATTATTTTGTACGTATAGTTGTATTAAAATTAGTATTAACAATCTTTTTATTATGCTATTTATATTACATCGCAAATAACTATTGATAAATTATCAGTTACAATGAATGTAATAATGCGGTTTTGATTACGTATTCTGATGAAACTAATTTTAAAATTATTTTTTAATAATCGAACTTTGTATAAAAAAAAATTTTATTATGTCTATTTGTACATATTTTTATTATATCATTCAATTTGCCGTATTAAATTATTGTTAACACGTGTACCAAAGAGAATAGATTCGAAATATGCGAATGACTAATTTTATATTTTTAACTTTTTTACGTAATAATAAATAATGATATATACGTATGTTTACCGGGAATATTTCACCACTGCCGCCGTTTATCAATATTTCCGAATTTATGACGAGATAAAACGACATTCCATTTAAAATACTAAATATGTAACAAATATGGTTTATATATGTCGAAAGGATTGTATAACCAGTCGTACATATGATATTTTATGTTTTTTCGACGTCACGTCATATACGTAGACGGTTAATCACTATTTACATACATCTTCCGAATCAATCAATTATTGCCGTATAATAGTGGAATTATTAGCGTATATCAGTCATTATTTTGTACGTATAGTTGTATTAAAATTAGTATTAACAATCTTTTTATTGTGCTATTTATATTACATCGCAAATAACTATTGATAAATTATCAGTTACAATGAATGTAATAATGCGGTTTTGATTACGTATTCTGATGAAACTAATTTTAAAATTATTTTTTAATAATCGAACTTTGTATAAAAAAAAATTTTATTATGTCTATTTGTACATATTTTTATTATAACATTCAATTTGCCGTATTAAATTATTGTTAACACGTGTTCCAAACGAGAATAGATTCCAAATATGCGAATGACTAATTTTATATTTTTAACTTTTTTACGTAATAATAAATAATGATATATACGTATGTTTGCCGGGAATAATTTCACCACTGCCGCCGTTTATGTATATTTCCGAATTTATGACGAGATAAAACGACATTCCATTTAAAATACTAAATATGTAACAAATATGGTTTATATATGTCGAAAGGATTGTATAACCAGTCGTACATATGATATTTTATGTTTTTTCGACGTCACGTCATATACGTAGACGGTTAATCACTATTTACATACATCTTCCGAATCAATCAATTATTGCCGTATAATAGTGGAATTATTAGCGTATATCAGTCATTATTTTGTACGTATAGTTGTATTAAAATTAGTATTAACAATCTTTTTATTGTGCTATTTATATTACATCGCAAATAACTATTGATAAATTATCAGTTACAATGAATGTAATAATGCGGTTTTGATTACGTATTCTGATGAAACTAATTTTAAAATTATTTTTTAATAATCGAACTTTGTATAAAAAAAAATTTTATTATGTCTATTTGTACATATTTTTATTATATCATTCAATTTGCCGTATTAAATTATTGTTAACACGTGTACCAAAGAGAATAGATTCGAAATATGCGAATGACTAATTTTATATTTTTAACTTTTTTACGTAATAATAAATAATGATATATACGTATGTTTACCGGGAATATTTCACCACTGCCGCCGTTTATCAATATTTCCGAATTTATGACGAGATAAAACGACATTCCATTTAAAATACTAAATATGTAACAAATATGGTTTATATATGTCGAAAGGATTGTATAACCAGTCGTACATATGATATTTTATGTTTTTTCGACGTCACTTCAGATACGTAGACGGTTAATCACTATTTACATACATCTTCCGAATCAATCAATTATTGCCGTATAATAGTAGAATTATTAGCGTATATCAGTCATTATTTTGTACGTATAGTTGTATTAAAATTAGTATTAACAATCTTTTTATTATGCTATTTATATTACATCGCAAATAACTATTGATAAATTATCAGTTACAATGAATGTAATTATGCGGTTTTGATTACGTATTCTGATGAAACTAATTTTAAAATTATTTTTTAATAATCGAACTTTGTATAAAAAAAAATTTTATTATGTCTATTTGTACATATTTTTATTATAACATTTAATTTGCCGTATTAAATTATTGTTAACACGTGTTCCAAACGAGAATAGATTCGAAATATGCGAATGACTAATTTTATATTTTTAACTTTTTTACGTAATAATAAATAATGATATATACGTATGTTTGCCGGGAATAATTTCACCACTGCCGCCGTTTATCAATATTTCCGAATTTATGACGAGATAAAACGACATTCCATTTAAAATACTAAATATGTAACAAATATGGTTTATATATGTCGAAAGGATTGTATAACCAGTCGTACATATGATATTTTATGTTTTTTCGACGTCACGTCATATACGTAGACGGTTAATCACTATTTACATACATCTTCCGAATCAATCAATTATTGCCGTATAATAGTGGAATTATTAGCGTATATCAGTCATTATTTTGTACGTATAGTTGTATTAAAATTAGTATTAACAATCTTTTTATTGTGCTATTTATATTACATCGCAAATAACTATTGATAAATTATCAGTTACAATGAATGTAATAATGCGGTTTTGATTACGTATTCTGATGAAACTAATTTTAAAATTATTTTTTAATAATCGAACTTTGTATAAAAAAAAATTTTATTATGTCTATTTGTACATATTTTTATTATATCATTCAATTTGCCGTATTAAATTATTGTTAACACGTGTACCAAAGAGAATAGATTCGAAATATGCGAATGACTAATTTTATATTTTTAACTTTTTTACGTAATAATAAATAATGATATATACGTATGTTTACCGGGAATATTTCACCACTGCCGCCGTTTATCAATATTTCCGAATTTATGACGAGATAAAACGACATTCCATTTAAAATACTAAATATGTAACAAATATGGTTTATATATGTCGAAAGGATTGTATAACCAGTCGTACATATGATATTTTATGTTTTTTCGACGTCACGTCATATACGTAGACGGTTAATCACTATTTACATACATCTTCCGAATCAATCAATTATTGCCGTATAATAGTGGAATTATTAGCGTATATCAGTCATTATTTTGTACGTATAGTTGTATTAAAATTAGTATTAACAATCTTTTTATTGTGCTATTTATATTACATCGCAAATAACTATTGATAAATTATCAGTTACAATGAATGTAATAATGCGGTTTTGATTACGTATTCTGATGAAACTAATTTTAAAATTATTTTTTAATAATCGAACTTTGTATAAAAAAAAATTTTATTATGTCTATTTGTACATATTTTTATTATAACATTCAATTTGCCGTATTAAATTATTGTTAACACGTGTTCCAAACGAGAATAGATTCGAAATATGCGAATGACTAATTTTATATTTTTAACTTTTTTACGTAATAATAAATAATGATATATACGTATGTTTGCCGGGAATAATTTCACCACTGCCGCCGTTTATCAATATTTCCGAATTTATGACGAGATAAAACGACATTCCATTTAAAATACTAAATATGTAACAAACATGGTTTATATATGTCGAAAGGATTGTATAACCAGTCGTACATATGATATTTTATGTTTTTTCGACGTCACGTCATATACGTAGACGGTTAATCACTATTTACATACATCTTCCGAATCAATCAATTATTGCCGTATAATAGTGGAATTATTAGCGTATATCAGTCATTATTTTGTACGTATAGTTGTATTAAAATTAGTATTAACAATCTTTTTATTGTGCTATTTATATTACATCGCAAATAACTATTGATAAATTATCAGTTACAATGAATGTAATAATGCGGTTTTGATTACGTATTCTGATGAAACTAATTTTAAAATTATTTTTTAATAATCGAACTTTGTATAAAAAAAAATTTTATTATGTCTATTTGTACATATTTTTATTATAACATTCAATTTGCCGTATTAAATTATTGTTAACACGTGTTCCAAACGAGAATAGATTCGAAATATGCGAATGACTAATTTTATATTTTTAACTTTTTTACGTAATAATAAATAATGATATATACGTATGTTTGCCGGGAATAATTTCACCACTGCCGCCGTTTATGTATATTTCCGAATTTATGACGAGATAAAACGACATTCCATTTAAAATACTAAATATGTAACAAATATGGTTTATATATGTCGAAAGGATTGTATAACCAGTCGTACATATGATATTTTATGTTTTTTCGACGTCACTTCAGATACGTAGACGGTTAATCACTATTTACATACATCTTCCGAATCAATCAATTATTGCCGTATAATAGTAGAATTATTAGCGTATATCAGTCATTATTTTGTACGTATAGTTGTATTAAAATTAGTATTAACAATCTTTTTATTATGCTATTTATATTACATCGCAAATAACTATTGATAAATTATCAGTTACAATGAATGTAATAATGCGGTTTTGATTACGTATTCTGATGAAACTAATTTTAAAATTATTTTTTAATAATCGAACTTTGTTTAAAAAAAAATTTTATTATGTCTATTTGTACATATTTTTATTATATCATTCAATTTGCCGTATTAAATTATTGTTAACACGTGTACCAAAGAGAATAGATTCGAAATATGCGAATGACTAATTTTATATTTTTAACTTTTTTACGTAATAATAAATAATGATATATACGTATGTTTACCGGGAATATTTCACCACTGCCGCCGTTTATCAATATTTCCGAATTTATGACGAGATAAAACGACATTCCATTTAAAATACTAAATATGTAACAAATATGGTTTATATATGTCGAAAGGATTGTATAACCAGTCGTACATATGATATTTTATGTTTTTTCGACGTCACGTCATATACGTAGACGGTTAATCACTATTTACATACATCTTCCGAATCAATCAATTATTGCCGTATAATAGTGGAATTATTAGCGTATATCAGTCATTATTTTGTACGTATAGTTGTATTAAAATTAGTATTAACAATCTTTTTATTGTGCTATTTATATTACATCGCAAATAACTATTGATAAATTATCAGTTACAATGAATGTAATAATGCGGTTTTGATTACGTATTCTGATGAAACTAATTTTAAAATTATTTTTTAATAATCGAACTTTGTATAAAAAAAAATTTTATTATGTCTATTTGTACATATTTTTATTATAACATTCAATTTGCCGTATTAAATTATTGTTAACACGTGTTCCAAACGAGAATAGATTCCAAATATGCGAATGACTAATTTTATATTTTTAACTTTTTTACGTAATAATAAATAATGATATATACGTATGTTTGCCGGGAATAATTTCACCACTGCCGCCGTTTATGTATATTTCCGAATTTATGACGAGATAAAACGACATTCCATTTAAAATACTAAATATGTAACAAATATGGTTTATATATGTCGAAAGGATTGTATAACCAGTCGTACATATGATATTTTATGTTTTTTCGACGTCACGTCATATACGTAGACGGTTAATCACTATTTACATACATCTTCCGAATCAATCAATTATTGCCGTATAATAGTGGAATTATTAGCGTATATCAGTCATTATTTTGTACGTATAGTTGTATTAAAATTAGTATTAACAATCTTTTTATTGTGCTATTTATATTACATCGCAAATAACTATTGATAAATTATCAGTTACAATGAATGTAATAATGCGGTTTTGATTACGTATTCTGATGAAACTAATTTTAAAATTATTTTTTAATAATCGAACTTTGTATAAAAAAAAATTTTATTATGTCTATTTGTACATATTTTTATTATATCATTCAATTTGCCGTATTAAATTATTGTTAACACGTGTACCAAAGAGAATAGATTCGAAATATGCGAATGACTAATTTTATATTTTTAACTTTTTTACGTAATAATAAATAATGATATATACGTATGTTTACCGGGAATATTTCACCACTGCCGCCGTTTATCAATATTTCCGAATTTATGACGAGATAAAACGACATTCCATTTAAAATACTAAATATGTAACAAATATGGTTTATATATGTCGAAAGGATTGTATAACCAGTCGTACATATGATATTTTATGTTTTTTCGACGTCACTTCAGATACGTAGACGGTTAATCACTATTTACATACATCTTCCGAATCAATCAATTATTGCCGTATAATAGTAGAATTATTAGCGTATATCAGTCATTATTTTGTACGTATAGTTGTATTAAAATTAGTATTAACAATCTTTTTATTATGCTATTTATATTACATCGCAAATAACTATTGATAAATTATCAGTTACAATGAATGTAATTATGCGGTTTTGATTACGTATTCTGATGAAACTAATTTTAAAATTATTTTTTAATAATCGAACTTTGTATAAAAAAAAATTTTATTATGTCTATTTGTACATATTTTTATTATAACATTTAATTTGCCGTATTAAATTATTGTTAACACGTGTTCCAAACGAGAATAGATTCGAAATATGCGAATGACTAATTTTATATTTTTAACTTTTTTACGTAATAATAAATAATGATATATACGTATGTTTGCCGGGAATAATTTCACCACTGCCGCCGTTTATCAATATTTCCGAATTTATGACGAGATAAAACGACATTCCATTTAAAATACTAAATATGTAACAAATATGGTTTATATATGTCGAAAGGATTGTATAACCAGTCGTACATATGATATTTTATGTTTTTTCGACGTCACGTCATATACGTAGACGGTTAATCACTATTTACATACATCTTCCGAATCAATCAATTATTGCCGTATAATAGTGGAATTATTAGCGTATATCAGTCATTATTTTGTACGTATAGTTGTATTAAAATTAGTGTTAACAATCTTTTTATTGTGCTATTTATATTACATCGCAAATAACTATTGATAAATTATCAGTTACAATGAATGTAATAATGGGGTTTTGATTACGTATTCTGATGAAACTAATTTTAAAATTATTTTTTAATAATCGAACTTTGTATAAAAAAAAATTTTATTATGTCTATTTGTACATATTTTTATTATAACATTCAATTTGCCGTATTAAATTATTGTTAACACGTGTTCCAAACGAGAATAGATTCGAAATATGCGAATGACTAATTTTATATTTTTAACTTTTTTACGTAATAATAAATAATGATATATACGTATGTTTACCGTCAATAATTTCACCACTGCCGCCGTTTATGTATATTTCCGAATTTATGACGAGATAAAACGACATTCCATTTAAAATACTAAATATGTAACAAATATGGTTTATATATGTCGAAAGGATTGTATAACCAGTCGTACATATGATATTTTATGTTTTTTCGACGTCACGTCATATACGTAGACGGTTAATCACTATTTACATACATCTTCCGAATCAATCAATTATTGCCGTATAATAGTGGAATTATTAGCGTATATCAGTCATTATTTTGTACGTATAGTTGTATTAAAATTAGTATTAACAATCTTTTTATTGTGCTATTTATATTACATCGCAAATAACTATTGATAAATTATCAGTTACAATGAATGTAATAATGCGGTTTTGATTACGTATTCTGATGAAACTAATTTTAAAATTATTTTTTAATAATCGAACTTTGTATAAAAAAAAATTTTATTATGTCTATTTGTACATATTTTTATTATATCATTCAATTTGCCGTATTAAATTATTGTTAACACGTGTACCAAAGAGAATAGATTCGAAATATGCGAATGACTAATTTTATATTTTTAACTTTTTTACGTAATAATAAATAATGATATATACGTATGTTTACCGGGAATATTTCACCACTGCCGCCGTTTATCAATATTTCCGAATTTATGACGAGATAAAACGACATTCCATTTAAAATACTAAATATGTAACAAATATGGTTTATATATGTCGAAAGGATTGTATAACCAGTCGTACATATGATATTTTATGTTTTTTCGACGTCACGTCATATACGTAGACGGTTAATCACTATTTACATACATCTTCCGAATCAATCAATTATTGCCGTATAAAAGTAGAATTATTAGCGTATATCAGTCATTATTTTGTACGTATAGTTGTATTAAAATTAGTATTAACAATCTTTTTATTGTGCTAATTATATTACATCGCAAATAACTATTGATAAATTATCAGTTACAATGAATGTAATAATGCGGTTTTGATTACGTATTCTGATGAAACTAATTTTAAAATTATTTTTTTATAATCGAACTTTGTATAAAAAACAATTTTATTATGTCTATTTGTACATATTTTTATTATAACATTCAATTTGCCGTATTAAATTATTGTTAACACGTGTTCCAAACGAGAATAGATTCGAAATATGCGAATGACTAATTTTATATTTTTAACTTTTTTACGTAATAATAAATAATGATATATACGTATGTTTGCCGGGAATAATTTCACCACTGCCGCCGTTTATCAATATTTCCGAATTTATGACGAGATAAAACGACATTCCATTTAAAATACTAAATATGTAACAAATATGGTTTATATATGTCGAAAGGATTGTATAACCAGTCGTACATATGATATTTTATGTTTTTTCGACGTCACGTCATATACGTAGACGGTTAATCACTATTTACATACATCTTCCGAATCAATCAATTATTGCCGTATAATAGTAGAATTATTAGCGTATATCAGTCATTATTTTGTACGTATAGTTGTATTAAAATTAGTATTAACAATCTTTTTATTGTGCTATTTATATTACATCGCAAATAACTATTGATAAATTATCAGTTACAATGAATGTAATTATGCGGTTTTGATTACGTATTCTGATGAAACTAATTTTAAAATTATTTTTTAATAATCGAACTTTGTATAAAAAAAAATTTTATTATGTCTATTTGTACATATTTTTATTATAACATTCAATTTGCCGTATTAAATTATTGTTAACACGTGTACCAAAGAGAATAGATTCGAAATATGCGAATGACTAATTTTATATTTTTAACTTTTTTACGTAATAATAAATAATGATATATACGTATGTTTACCGGGAATAATTTCACACTGCCGCCGTTTATCAATATTTCCGAATTTATGACGAGATAAAACGACATTCCATTTAAAATACTAAATATGTAACAAATATGGTTTATATATGTCGAAAGGATTGTATAACCAGTCGTACATATGATATTTTATGTTTTTTCGACGTCACGTCATATACGTAGACGGTTAATCACTATTTACATACATCTTCCGAATCAATCAATTATTGCCGTATAATAGTGGAATTATTAGCGTATATCAGTCATTATTTTGTACGTATAGTTGTATTAAAATTAGTATTAACAATCTTTTTATTGTGCTATTTATATTACATCGCAAATAACTATTGATAAATTATCAGTTACAATGAATGTAATAATGCGGTTTTGATTACGTATTCTGATGAAACTAATTTTAAAATTATTTTTTAATAATCGAACTTTGTATAAAAAAAAATTTTATTATGTCTATTTGTACATATTTTTATTATATCATTCAATTTGCCGTATTAAATTATTGTTAACACGTGTACCAAAGAGAATAGATTCGAAATATGCGAATGACTAATTTTATATTTTTAACTTTTTTACGTAATAATAAATAATGATATATACGTATGTTTACCGGGAATATTTCACCACTGCCGCCGATTATCAATATTTCCGAATTTATGACGAGATAAAACGACATTCCATTTAAAATACTAAATATGTAACAAATATGGTTTATATATGTCGAAAGGATTGTATAACCATTCGTACATATGATATTTTATGTTTTTTCGACGTCACGTCATATACGTAGACGGTTAATCACTATTTACATACATCTTCCGAATCAATCAATTATTGCCGTATAAAAGTAGAATTATTAGCGTATATCAGTCATTATTTTGTACGTATAGTTGTATTAAAATTAGTATTAACAATCTTTTTATTGTGCTAATTATATTACATCGCAAATAACTATTGATAAATTATCAGTTACAATGAATGTAATAATGCGGTTTTGATTACGTATTCTGATGAAACTAATTTTAAAATTATTTTTTTATAATCGAACTTTGTATAAAAAACAATTTTATTATGTCTATTTGTACATATTTTTATTATAACATTCAATTTGCCGTATTAAATTATTGTTAACACGTGTTCCAAACGAGAATAGATTCGAAATATGCGAATGACTAATTTTATATTTTTAACTTTTTTACGTAATAATAAATAATGATATATACGTATGTTTGCCGGGAATAATTTCACCACTGCCGCCGTTTATCAATATTTCCGAATTTATGACGAGATAAAACGACATTCCATTTAAAATACTAAATATGTAACAAATATGGTTTATATATGTCGAAAGGATTGTATAACCAGTCGTACATATGATATTTTATGTTTTTTCGACGTCACGTCATATACGTAGACGGTTAATCACTATTTACATACATCTTCCGAATCAATCAATTATTGCCGTATAATAGTAGAATTATTAGCGTATATCAGTCATTATTTTGTACGTATAGTTGTATTAAAATTAGTATTAACAATCTTTTTATTGTGCTATTTATATTACATCGCAAATAACTATTGATAAATTATCAGTTACAATGAATGTAATTATGCGGTTTTGATTAAGTATTCTGATGAAACTAATTTTAAAATTATTTTTTAATAATCGAACTTTGTATAAAAAAAAATTTTATTATGTCTATTTGTACATATTTTTATTATAACATTCAATTTGCCGTTTTAAATTATTGTTAACACGTGTTCCAAACGAGAATAGATTCGAAATATGCGAATGACTAATTTTATATTTTTAACTTTTTTACGTAATAATAAATAATGATATATACGTATGTTTGCCGGGAATAATTTCACCACTGCCGCCGTTTATGTATATTTCCGAATTTATGACGAGATAAAACGACATTCCATTTAAAATACTAAATATGTAACAAATATGGTTTATATATGTCGAAAGGATTGTATAACCAGTCGTACATATGATATTTTATGTTTTTTCGACGTCACTTCAGATACGTAGACGGTTAATCACTATTTACATACATCTTCCGAATCAATCAATTATTGCCGTATAATAGTAGAATTATTAGCGTATATCAGTCATTATTTTGTACGTATAGTTGTATTAAAATTAGTATTAACAATCTTTTTATTATGCTATTTATATTACATCGCAAATAACTATTGATAAATTATCAGTTACAATGAATGTAATTATGCGGTTTTGATTACGTATTCTGATGAAACTAATTTTAAAATTATTTTTTAATAATCGAACTTTGTATAAAAAAAAATTTTATTATGTCTATTTGTACATATTTTTATTATAACATTTAATTTGCCGTATTAAATTATTGTTAACACGTGTTCCAAACGAGAATAGATTCGAAATATGCGAATGACTAATTTTATATTTTTAACTTTTTTACGTAATCATAAATAATGATATATACGTTTGTTTGCCGGGAATAATTTCACCACTGCCGCCGTTTATCAATATTTCCGAATTTATGACGAGATAAAACGACATTCCATTTAAAATACTAAATATGTAACAAATATGGTTTATATATGTCGAAAGGATTGTATAACCAGTCGTACATATGATATTTTATGTTTTTTCGACGTCACTTCAGATACGTAGACGGTTAATCACTATTTACATACATCTTCCGAATCAATCAATTATTGCCGTATAATAGTAGAATTATTAGCGTATATCAGTCATTATTTTGTACGTATAGTTGTATTAAAATTAGTATTAACAATCTTTTTATTGTGCTATTTATATTACATCGCAAATAACTATTGATAAATTATCAGTTACAATGAATGTAATAATGCGGTTTTGATTACGTATTCTGATGAAACTAATTTTAAAATTATTTTTTAATAATCGAACTTTGTATAAAAAAAAATTTTATTATGTCTATTTGTACATATTTTTATTATAACATTCAATTTGCCGTATTAAATTATTGTTAACACGTGTTCCAAACGAGAATAGATTCGAAATATGCGAATGACTAATTTTATATTTTTAACTTTTTTACGTAATAATAAATAATGATATATACGTATGTTTGCCGGGAATAATTTCACCACTGCCGCCGTTTATCAATATTTCCGAATTTATGACGAGATAAAACGACATTCCATTTAAAATACTAAATATGTAACAAATATGGTTTATATATGTCGAAAGGATTGTATAACCAGTCGTACATATGATATTTTATGTTTTTTCGACGTCACGTCATATACGTAGACGGTTAATCACTATTTACATACATCTTCCGAATCAATCAATTATTGCCGTATAATAGTGGAATTATTAGCGTATATCAGTCATTATTTTGTACGTATAGTTGTATTAAAATTAGTATTAACAATCTTTTTATTGTGCTATTTATATTACATCGCAAATAACTATTGATAAATTATCAGTTACAATGAATGTAATAATGCGGTTTTGATTACGTATTCTGATGAAACTAATTTTAAAATTATTTTTTAATAATCGAACTTTGTATAAAAAAAAATTTTATTATGTCTATTTGTACATATTTTTATTATAACATTCAATTTGCCGTATTAAATTATTGTTAACACGTGTTCCAAACGAGAATAGATTCGAAATATGCGAATGACTAATTTTATATTTTTAACTTTTTTACGTAATAATAAATAATGATATATACGTATGTTTGCCGGGAATAATTTCACCACTGCCGCCGTTTATGTATATTTCCGAATTTATGACGAGATAAAACGACATTCCATTTAAAATACTAAATATGTAACAAATATGGTTTATATATGTCGAAAGGATTGTATAACCAGTCGTACATATGATATTTTATGTTTTTTCGACGTCACTTCAGATACGTAGACGGTTAATCACTATTTACATACATCTTCCGAATCAACCAATTATTGCCGTATAATAGTAGAATTATTAGCGTATATCAGTTATTATTTTGTACGTATAGTTGTATTAAAATTAGTATTAACAATCTTTTTATTATGCTATTTATATTACATCGCAAATAACTATTGATAAATTATCAGTTACAATGAATGTAATTATGCGGTTTTGATTACGTATTCTGATGAAACTAATTTTAAAATTATTTTTTAATAATCGAACATTGTATAAAAAAAAATTTTATTATGTCTATTTGTACATATTTTTATTATAACATTCAATTTGCCGTATTAAATTATTGTTAACACGTGTTCCAAACGAGAATAGATTCGAAATATGCGAATGACTAATTTTATATTTTTAACTTTTTTACGTAATAATAAATCATGATATATACGTATTTTTGCCGGGAATAATTTCACCACTGCCGCCGTTTATGTATATTTCCGAATTTATGACGAGATAAAACGACATTCCATTTAAAATACTAAATATGTAACAAATATGGTTTATATATGTCGAAAGGATTGTATAACCAGTCGTACATATGATATTTTATGTTTTTTCGACGTCACGTCATATACGTAGACGGTTAATCACTATTTACATACATCTTCCGAATCAATCAATTATTGCCGTATAATAGTGGAATTATTAGCGTATATCAGTCATTATTTTGTACGTATAGTTGTATTAAAATTAGTATTAACAATCTTTTTATTGTGCTATTTATATTACATCGCAAATAACTATTGATAAATTATCAGTTACAATGAATGTAATTATGCGGTTTTGATTACGTATTCTGATGAAACTAATTTTAAAATTATTTTTTAATAATCGAACTTTGTATAAAAAAAAATTTTATTATGTCTATTTGTACATATTTTTATTATAACATTCAATTTGCCGTATTAAATTATTGTTAACACGTGTACCAAAGAGAATAGATTCGAAATATGCGAATGACTAATTTTATATTTTTAACTTTTTTACGTAATAATAAATAATGATATATACGTATGTTTACCGGGAATAATTTCACACTGCCGCCGTTTATCAATATTTCCGAATTTATGACGAGATAAAACGACATTCCATTTAAAATACTAAATATGTAACAAATATGGTTTATATATGTCGAAAGGATTGTATAACCAGTCGTACATATGATATTTTATGTTTTTTCGACGTCACTTCATATACGTAGACGGTTAATCACTATTTACATACATCTTCCGAAACAATCAATTATTGCCGTATAATAGTAGAATTATTAGCGTATATCAGTCATTATTTTGTACGTATAGTTGTATTAAAATTAGTATTAACAATCTTTTTATTGTGCTATTTATATTACATCGCAAATAACTATTGATAAATTATCAGTTACAATGAATGTAATTATGCGGTTTTGATTAAGTATTCTGATGAAACTAATTTTAAAATTATTTTTTAATAATCGAACTTTGTATAAAAAAAAATTTTATTATGTCTATTTGTACATATTTTTATTATAACATTCAATTTGCCGTTTTAAATTATTGTTAACACGTGTTCCAAACGAGAATAGATTCGAAATATGCGAATGACTAATTTTATATTTTTAACTTTTTTACGTAATAATAAATAATGATATATACGTATGTTTGCCGGGAATAATTTCACCACTGCCGCCGTTTATGTATATTTCCGAATTTATGACGAGATAAAACGACATTCCATTTAAAATACTAAATATGTAACAAATATGGTTTATATATGTCGAAAGGATTGTATAACCAGTCGTACATATGATATTTTATGTTTTTTCGACGTCACTTCAGATACGTAGACGGTTAATCACTATTTACATACATCTTCCGAATCAATCAATTATTGCCGTATAATAGTAGAATTATTAGCGTATATCAGTCATTATTTTGTACGTATAGTTGTATTAAAATTAGTATTAACAATCTTTTTATTATGCTATTTATATTACATCGCAAATAACTATTGATAAATTATCAGTTACAATGAATGTAATTATGCGGTTTTGATTACGTATTCTGATGAAACTAATTTTAAAATTATTTTTTAATAATCGAACTTTGTATAAAAAAAAATTTTATTATGTCTATTTGTACATATTTTTATTATAACATTTAATTTGCCGTATTAAATTATTGTTAACACGTGTTCCAAACGAGAATAGATTCGAAATATGCGAATGACTAATTTTATATTTTTAACTTTTTTACGTAATCATAAATAATGATATATACGTTTGTTTGCCGGGAATAATTTCACCACTGCCGCCGTTTATCAATATTTCCGAATTTATGACGAGATAAAACGACATTCCATTTAAAATACTAAATATGTAACAAATATGGTTTATATATGTCGAAAGGATTGTATAACCAGTCGTACATATGATATTTTATGTTTTTTCGACGTCACTTCAGATACGTAGACGGTTAATCACTATTTACATACATCTTCCGAATCAATCAATTATTGCCGTATAATAGTAGAATTATTAGCGTATATCAGTCATTATTTTGTACGTATAGTTGTATTAAAATTAGTATTAACAATCTTTTTATTGTGCTATTTATATTACATCGCAAATAACTATTGATAAATTATCAGTTACAATGAATGTAATAATGCGGTTTTGATTACGTATTCTGATGAAACTAATTTTAAAATTATTTTTTAATAATCGAACTTTGTATAAAAAAAAATTTTATTATGTCTATTTGTACATATTTTTATTATAACATTCAATTTGCCGTATTAAATTATTGTTAACACGTGTTCCAAACGAGAATAGATTCGAAATATGCGAATGACTAATTTTATATTTTTAACTTTTTTACGTAATAATAAATAATGATATATACGTATGTTTGCCGGGAATAATTTCACCACTGCCGCCGTTTATCAATATTTCCGAATTTATGACGAGATAAAACGACATTCCATTTAAAATACTAAATATGTAACAAATATGGTTTATATATGTCGAAAGGATTGTATAACCAGTCGTACATATGATATTTTATGTTTTTTCGACGTCACGTCATATACGTAGACGGTTAATCACTATTTACATACATCTTCCGAATCAATCAATTATTGCCGTATAATAGTGGAATTATTAGCGTATATCAGTCATTATTTTGTACGTATAGTTGTATTAAAATTAGTATTAACAATCTTTTTATTGTGCTATTTATATTACATCGCAAATAACTATTGATAAATTATCAGTTACAATGAATGTAATAATGCGGTTTTGATTACGTATTCTGATGAAACTAATTTTAAAATTATTTTTTAATAATCGAACTTTGTATAAAAAAAAATTTTATTATGTCTATTTGTACATATTTTTATTATAACATTCAATTTGCCGTATTAAATTATTGTTAACACGTGTTCCAAACGAGAATAGATTCGAAATATGCGAATGACTAATTTTATATTTTTAACTTTTTTACGTAATAATAAATAATGATATATACGTATGTTTGCCGGGAATAATTTCACCACTGCCGCCGTTTATGTATATTTCCGAATTTATGACGAGATAAAACGACATTCCATTTAAAATACTAAATATGTAACAAATATGGTTTATATATGTCGAAAGGATTGTATAACCAGTCGTACATATGATATTTTATGTTTTTTCGACGTCACTTCAGATACGTAGACGGTTAATCACTATTTACATACATCTTCCGAATCAATCAATTATTGCCGTATAATAGTAGAATTATTAGCGTATATCAGTCATTATTTTGTACGTATAGTTGTATTAAAATTAGTATTAACAATCTTTTTATTATGCTATTTATATTACATCGCAAATAACTATTGATAAATTATCAGTTACAATGAATGTAATTATGCGGTTTTGATTACGTATTCTGATGAAACTAATTTTAAAATTATTTTTTAATAATCGAACATTGTATAAAAAAAAATTTTATTATGTCTATTTGTACATATTTTTATTATAACATTCAATTTGCCGTATTAAATTATTGTTAACACGTGTTCCAAACGAGAATAGATTCGAAATATGCGAATGACTAATTTTATATTTTTAACTTTTTTACGTAATAATAAATCATGATATATACGTATTTTTGCCGGGAATAATTTCACCACTGCCGCCGTTTATGTATATTTCCGAATTTATGACGAGATAAAACGACATTCCATTTAAAATACTAAATATGTAACAAATATGGTTTATATATGTCGAAAGGATTGTATAACCAGTCGTACATATGATATTTTATGTTTTTTCGACGTCACGTCATATACGTAGACGGTTAATCACTATTTACATACATCTTCCGAATCAATCAATTATTGCCGTATAATAGTGGAATTATTAGCGTATATCAGTCATTATTTTGTACGTATAGTTGTATTAAAATTAGTATTAACAATCTTTTTATTGTGCTATTTATATTACATCGCAAATAACTATTGATAAATTATCAGTTACAATGAATGTAATAATGCGGTTTTGATTACGTATTCTGATGAAACTAATTTTAAAATTATTTTTTAATAATCGAACTTTGTATAAAAAAAAATTTTATTATGTCTATTTGTACATATTTTTATTATAACATTCAATTTGCCGTATTAAATTATTGTTAACACGTGTTCCAAACGAGAATAGATTCGAAATATGCGAATGACTAATTTTATATTTTTAACTTTTTTACGTGATAATAAATAATGATATATACGTATGTTTGCCGGGAATAATTTCACCACTGCCGCCGTTTATCAATATTTCCGAATTTATGACGAGATAAAACGACATTCCATTTAAAATACTAAATATGTAACAAACATGGTTTATATATGTCGAAAGGATTGTATAACCAGTCGTACATATGATATTTTATGTTTTTTCGACGTCACGTCATATACGTAGACGGTTAATCACTATTTACATACATCTTCCGAATCAATCAATTATTGCCGTATAATAGTGGAATTATTAGCGTATATCAGTCATTATTTTGTACGTATAGTTGTATTAAAATTAGTATTAACAATCTTTTTATTGTGCTATTTATATTACATCGCAAATAACTATTGATAAATTATCAGTTACAATGAATGTAATAATGCGGTTTTGATTACGTATTCTGATGAAACTAATTTTAAAATTATTTTTTAATAATCGAACTTTGTATAAAAAAAAATTGTATTATGTCTATTTGTACATATTTTTATTATAACATTCAATTTGCCGTATTAAATTATTGTTAACACGTGTTCCAAACGAGAATAGATTCGAAATATGCGAATGACTAATTTTATATTTTTAACTTTTTTACGTAATAATAAATAATGATATATACGTATGTTTGCCGGGAATAATTTCACCACTGCCGCCGTTTATGTATATTTCCGAATTTATGACGAGATAAAACGACATTCCATTTAAAATACTAAATATGTAACAAATATGGTTTATATATGTCGAAAGGATTGTATAACCAGTCGTACATATGATATTTTATGTTTTTTCGACGTCACTTCAGATACGTAGACGGTTAATCACTATTTACATACATCTTCCGAATCAATCAATTATTGCCGTATAATAGTAGAATTATTAGCGTATATCAGTCATTATTTTGTACGTATAGTTGTATTAAAATTAGTATTAACAATCTTTTTATTGTGCTATTTATATTACATCGCAAATAACTATTGATAAATTATCAGTTACAATGAATGTAATAATGCGGTTTTGATTACGTATTCTGATGAAACTAATTTTAAAATTATTTTTTAATAATCGAACTTTGTATAAAAAAAAATTTTATTATGTCTATTTGTACATATTTTTATTATAACATTTAATTTGCCGTATTAAATTATTGTTAACACGTGTTCCAAACGAGAATAGATTCGAAATATGCGAATGACTAATTTTATATTTTTAACTTTTTTACGTAATAATAAATAATGATATATACGTATGTTTGCCGGGAATAATTTCACCACTGCCGCCGTTTATCAATATTTCCGAATTTATGACGAGATAAAACGACATTCCATTTAAAATACTAAATATGTAACAAATATGGTTTATATATGTAGAAAGGATTGTATAACCAGTCGTACATATGATATTTTATGTTTTTTCGACGTCACGTCATATACGTAGACGGTTAATCACTATTTACATACATCTTCCGAATCAATCAATTATTGCCGTATAATAGTGGAATTATTAGCGTATATCAGTCATTATTTTGTACGTATAGTTGTATTAAAATTAGTGTTAACAATCTTTTTATTGTGCTATTTATATTACATCGCAAATAACTATTGATAAATTATCAGTTACAATGAATGTAATAATGGGGTTTTGATTACGTATTCTGATGAAACTAATTTTAAAATTATTTTTTAATAATCGAACTTTGTATAAAAAAAAATTTTATTATGTCTATTTGTACATATTTTTATTATAACATTCAATTTGCCGTATTAAATTATTGTTAACACGTGTTCCAAACGAGAATAGATTCGAAATATGCGAATGACTAATTTTATATTTTTAACTTTTTTACGTAATAATAAATAATGATATATACGTATGTTTACCGTCAATAATTTCACCACTGCCGCCGTTTATGTATATTTCCGAATTTATGACGAGATAAAACGACATTCCATTTAAAATACTAAATATGTAACAAATATGGTTTATATATGTCGAAAGGATTGTATAACCAGTCGTACATATGATATTTTATGTTTTTTCGACGTCACGTCATATACGTAGACGGTTAATCACTATTTACATACATCTTCCGAATCAATCAATTATTGCCGTATAATAGTGGAATTATTAGCGTATATCAGTCATTATTTTGTACGTATAGTTGTATTAAAATTAGTATTAACAATCTTTTTATTGTGCTATTTATATTACATCGCAAATAACTATTGATAAATTATCAGTTACAATGAATGTAATAATGCGGTTTTGATTACGTATTCTGATGAAACTAATTTTAAAATTATTTTTTAATAATCGAACTTTGTATAAAAAAAAATTTTATTATGTCTATTTGTACATATTTTTATTATATCATTCAATTTGCCGTATTAAATTATTGTTAACACGTGTACCAAAGAGAATAGATTCGAAATATGCGAATGACTAATTTTATATTTTTAACTTTTTTACGTAATAATAAATAATGATATATACGTATGTTTACCGGGAATATTTCACCACTGCCGCCGTTTATCAATATTTCCGAATTTATGACGAGATAAAACGACATTCCATTTAAAATACTAAATATGTAACAAATATGGTTTATATATGTAGAAAGGATTGTATAACCAGTCGTACATATGATATTTTATGTTTTTTCGACGTCACGTCATATACGTAGACGGTTAATCACTATTTACATACATCTTCCGAATCAATCAATTATTGCCGTATAATAGTGGAATTATTAGCGTATATCAGTCATTATTTTGTACGTATAGTTGTATTAAAATTAGTGTTAACAATCTTTTTATTGTGCTATTTATATTACATCGCAAATAACTATTGATAAATTATCAGTTACAATGAATGTAATAATGGGGTTTTGATTACGTATTCTGATGAAACTAATTTTAAAATTATTTTTTAATAATCGAACTTTGTATAAAAAAAAATTTTATTATGTCTATTTGTACATATTTTTATTATAACATTCAATTTGCCGTATTAAATTATTGTTAACACGTGTTCCAAACGAGAATAGATTCGAAATATGCGAATGACTAATTTTATATTTTTAACTTTTTTACGTAATAATAAATAATGATATATACGTATGTTTACCGTCAATAATTTCACCACTGCCGCCGTTTATGTATATTTCCGAATTTATGACGAGATAAAACGACATTCCATTTAAAATACTAAATATGTAACAAATATGGTTTATATATGTCGAAAGGATTGTATAACCAGTCGTACATATGATATTTTATGTTTTTTCGACGTCACGTCATATACGTAGACGGTTAATCACTATTTACATACATCTTCCGAATCAATCAATTATTGCCGTATAATAGTGGAATTATTAGCGTATATCAGTCATTATTTTGTACGTATAGTTGTATTAAAATTAGTATTAACAATCTTTTTATTGTGCTATTTATATTACATCGCAAATAACTATTGATAAATTATCAGTTACAATGAATGTAATAATGCGGTTTTGATTACGTATTCTGATGAAACTAATTTTAAAATTATTTTTTAATAATCGAACTTTGTATAAAAAAAAATTTTATTATGTCTATTTGTACATATTTTTATTATATCATTCAATTTGCCGTATTAAATTATTGTTAACACGTGTACCAAAGAGAATAGATTCGAAATATGCGAATGACTAATTTTATATTTTTAACTTTTTTACGTAATAATAAATAATGATATATACGTATGTTTACCGGGAATATTTCACCACTGCCGCCGTTTATCAATATTTCCGAATTTATGACGAGATAAAACGACATTCCATTTAAAATACTAAATATGTAACAAATATGGTTTATATATGTCGAAAGGATTGTATAACCAGTCGTACATATGATATTTTATGTTTTTTCGACGTCACGTCATATACGTAGACGGTTAATCACTATTTACATACATCTTCCGAATCAATCAATTATTGCCGTATAATAGTGGAATTATTAGCGTATATCAGTCATTATTTTGTACGTATAGTTGTATTAAAATTAGTGTTAACAATCTTTTTATTGTGCTATTTATATTACATCGCAAATAACTATTGATAAATTATCAGTTACAATGAATGTAATAATGGGGTTTTGATTACGTATTCTGATGAAACTAATTTTAAAATTATTTTTTAATAATCGAACTTTGTATAAAAAAAAATTTTATTATGTCTATTTGTACATATTTTTATTATAACATTCAATTTGCCGTATTAAATTATTGTTAACACGTGTTCCAAACGAGAATAGATTCGAAATATGCGAATGACTAATTTTATATTTTTAACTTTTTTACGTAATAATAAATAATGATATATACGTATGTTTACCGTCAATAATTTCACCACTGCCGCCGTTTATGTATATTTCCGAATTTATGACGAGATAAAACGACATTCCATTTAAAATACTAAATATGTAACAAATATGGTTTATATATGTCGAAAGGATTGTATAACCAGTCGTACATATGATATTTTATGTTTTTTCGACGTCACGTCATATACGTAGACGGTTAATCACTATTTACATACATCTTCCGAATCAATCAATTATTGCCGTATAATAGTGGAATTATTAGCGTATATCAGTCATTATTTTGTACGTATAGTTGTATTAAAATTAGTATTAACAATCTTTTTATTGTGCTATTTATATTACATCGCAAATAACTATTGATAAATTATCAGTTACAATGAATGTAATAATGCGGTTTTGATTACGTATTCTGATGAAACTAATTTTAAAATTATTTTTTAATAATCGAACTTTGTATAAAAAAAAATTTTATTATGTCTATTTGTACATATTTTTATTATATCATTCAATTTGCCGTATTAAATTATTGTTAACACGTGTACCAAAGAGAATAGATTCGAAATATGCGAATGACTAATTTTATATTTTTAACTTTTTTACGTAATAATAAATAATGATATATACGTATGTTTACCGGGAATATTTCACCACTGCCGCCGTTTATCAATATTTCCGAATTTATGACGAGATAAAACGACATTCCATTTAAAATACTAAATATGTAACAAATATGGTTTATATATGTCGAAAGGATTGTATAACCAGTCGTACATATGATATTTTATGTTTTTTCGACGTCACGTCATATACGTAGACGGTTAATCACTATTTACATACATCTTCCGAATCAATCAATTATTGCCGTATAATAGTGGAATTATTAGCGTATATCAGTCATTATTTTGTACGTATAGTTGTATTAAAATTAGTATTAACAATCTTTTTATTGTGCTATTTATATTACATCGCAAATAACTATTGATAAATTATCAGTTACAATGAATGTAATAATGCGGTTTTGATTACGTATTCTGATGAAACTAATTTTAAAATTATTTTTTAATAATCGAACTTTGTATAAAAAAAAATTTTATTATGTCTATTTGTACATATTTTTATTATATCATTCAATTTGCCGTATTAAATTATTGTTAACACGTGTACCAAAGAGAATAGATTCGAAATATGCGAATGACTAATTTTATATTTTTAACTTTTTTACGTAATAATAAATAATGATATATACGTATGTTTACCGGGAATATTTCACCACTGCCGCCGTTTATCAATATTTCCGAATTTATGACGAGATAAAACGACATTCCATTTAAAATACTAAATATGTAACAAATATGGTTTATATATGTAGAAAGGATTGTATAACCAGTCGTACATATGATATTTTATGTTTTTTCGACGTCACGTCATATACGTAGACGGTTAATCACTATTTACATACATCTTCCGAATCAATCAATTATTGCCGTATAATAGTGGAATTATTAGCGTATATCAGTCATTATTTTGTACGTATAGTTGTATTAAAATTAGTGTTAACAATCTTTTTATTGTGCTATTTATATTACATCGCAAATAACTATTGATAAATTATCAGTTACAATGAATGTAATAATGGGGTTTTGATTACGTATTCTGATGAAACTAATTTTAAAATTATTTTTTAATAATCGAACTTTGTATAAAAAAAAATTTTATTATGTCTATTTGTACATATTTTTATTATAACATTCAATTTGCCGTATTAAATTATTGTTAACACGTGTTCCAAACGAGAATAGATTCGAAATATGCGAATGACTAATTTTATATTTTTAACTTTTTTACGTAATAATAAATAATGATATATACGTATGTTTACCGTCAATAATTTCACCACTGCCGCCGTTTATGTATATTTCCGAATTTATGACGAGATAAAACGACATTCCATTTAAAATACTAAATATGTAACAAATATGGTTTATATATGTCGAAAGGATTGTATAACCAGTCGTACATATGATATTTTATGTTTTTTCGACGTCACGTCATATACGTAGACGGTTAATCACTATTTACATACATCTTCCGAATCAATCAATTATTGCCGTATAATAGTGGAATTATTAGCGTATATCAGTCATTATTTTGTACGTATAGTTGTATTAAAATTAGTATTAACAATCTTTTTATTGTGCTATTTATATTACATCGCAAATAACTATTGATAAATTATCAGTTACAATGAATGTAATAATGCGGTTTTGATTACGTATTCTGATGAAACTAATTTTAAAATTATTTTTTAATAATCGAACTTTGTATAAAAAAAAATTTTATTATGTCTATTTGTACATATTTTTATTATATCATTCAATTTGCCGTATTAAATTATTGTTAACACGTGTACCAAAGAGAATAGATTCGAAATATGCGAATGACTAATTTTATATTTTTAACTTTTTTACGTAATAATAAATAATGATATATACGTATGTTTACCGGGAATATTTCACCACTGCCGCCGTTTATCAATATTTCCGAATTTATGACGAGATAAAACGACATTCCATTTAAAATACTAAATATGTAACAAATATGGTTTATATATGTCGAAAGGATTGTATAACCAGTCGTACATATGATATTTTATGTTTTTTCGACGTCACGTCATATACGTAGACGGTTAATCACTATTTACATACATCTTCCGAATCAATCAATTATTGCCGTATAATAGTGGAATTATTAGCGTATATTAGTCATTATTTTGTACGTATAGTTGTATTAAAATTAGTATTAACAATCTTTTTATTGTGCTATTTATATTACATCGCAAATAACTATTGATAAATTATCAGTTACAATGAATGTAATAATGCGGTTTTGATTACGTATTCTGATGAAACTAATTTTAAAATTATTTTTTAATAATCGAACTTTGTATAAAAAAAAATTTTATTATGTCTATTTGTACATATTTTTATTATATCATTCAATTTGCCGTATTAAATTATTGTTAACACGTGTACCAAAGAGAATAGATTCGAAATATGCGAATGACTAATTTTATATTTTTAACTTTTTTACGTAATAATAAATAATGATATATACGTATGTTTACCGGGAATATTTCACCACTGCCGCCGTTTATCAATATTTCCGAATTTATGACGAGATAAAACGACATTCCATTTAAAATACTAAATATGTAACAAATATGGTTTATATATGTCGAAAGGATTGTATAACCAGTCGTACATATGATATTTTATGTTTTTTCGACGTCACGTCATATACGTAGACGGTTAATCACTATTTACATACATCTTCCGAATCAATCAATTATTGCCGTATAAAAGTAGAATTATTAGCGTATATCAGTCATTATTTTGTACGTATAGTTGTATTAAAATTAGTATTAACAATCTTTTTATTGTGCTAATTATATTACATCGCAAATAACTATTGATAAATTATCAGTTACAATGAATGTAATAATGCGGTTTTGATTACGTATTCTGATGAAACTAATTTTAAAATTATTTTTTTATAATCGAACTTTGTATAAAAAACAATTTTATTATGTCTATTTGTACATATTTTTATTATAACATTCAATTTGCCGTATTAAATTATTGTTAACACGTGTTCCAAACGAGAATAGATTCGAAATATGCGAATGACTAATTTTATATTTTTAACTTTTTTACGTAATAATAAATAATGATATATACGTATGTTTGCCGGGAATAATTTCACCACTGCCGCCGTTTATCAATATTTCCGAATTTATGACGAGATAAAACGACATTCCATTTAAAATACTAAATATGTAACAAATATGGTTTATATATGTCGAAAGGATTGTATAACCAGTCGTACATATGATATTTTATGTTTTTTCGACGTCACGTCATATACGTAGACGGTTAATCACTATTTACATACATCTTCCGAATCAATCAATTATTGCCGTATAATAGTAGAATTATTAGCGTATATCAGTCATTATTTTGTACGTATAGTTGTATTAAAATTAGTATTAACAATCTTTTTATTGTGCTATTTATATTACATCGCAAATAACTATTGATAAATTATCAGTTACAATGAATGTAATTATGCGGTTTTGATTACGTATTCTGATGAAACTAATTTTAAAATTATTTTTTAATAATCGAACTTTGTATAAAAAAAAATTTTATTATGTCTATTTGTACATATTTTTATTATAACATTCAATTTGCCGTATTAAATTATTGTTAACACGTGTACCAAAGAGAATAGATTCGAAATATGCGAATGACTAATTTTATATTTTTAACTTTTTTACGTAATAATAAATAATGATATATACGTATGTTTACCGGGAATAATTTCACACTGCCGCCGTTTATCAATATTTCCGAATTTATGACGAGATAAAACGACATTCCATTTAAAATACTAAATATGTAACAAATATGGTTTATATATGTCGAAAGGATTGTATAACCAGTCGTACATATGATATTTTATGTTTTTTCGACGTCACGTCATATACGTAGACGGTTAATCACTATTTACATACATCTTCCGAATCAATCAATTATTGCCGTATAATAGTGGAATTATTAGCGTATATCAGTCATTATTTTGTACGTATAGTTGTATTAAAATTAGTATTAACAATCTTTTTATTGTGCTATTTATATTACATCGCAAATAACTATTGATAAATTATCAGTTACAATGAATGTAATAATGCGGTTTTGATTACGTATTCTGATGAAACTAATTTTAAAATTATTTTTTAATAATCGAACTTTGTATAAAAAAAAATTTTATTATGTCTATTTGTACATATTTTTATTATAACATTCAATTTGCCGTATTAAATTATTGTTAACACGTGTACCAAAGAGAATAGATTCGAAATATGCGAATGACTAATTTTATATTTTTAACTTTTTTACGTAATAATAAATAATGATATATACGTTTGTTTGCCGGGAATAATTTCACCACTGCCGCCGTTTATCAATATTTCCGAATTTATGACGAGATAAAACGACATTCCATTTAAAATACTAAATATGTAACAAATATGGTTTATATATGTCGAAAGGATTGTATAACCAGTCGTACATATGATATTTTATGTTTTTTCGACGTCACGTCATATACGTAGACGGTTAATCACTATTTACATACATCTTCCGAATCAATCAATTATTGCCGTATAATAGTGGAATTATTAGCGTATATCAGTCATTATTTTGTACGTATAGTTGTATTAAAATTAGTATTAACAATCTTTTTATTGTGCTATTTATATTACATCGCAAATAACTATTGATAAATTATCAGTTACAATGAATGTAATAATGCGGTTTTGATTACGTATTCTGATGAAACTAATTTTAAAATTATTTTTTAATAATCGAACTTTGTATAAAAAAAAATTTTATTATGTCTATTTGTACATATTTTTATTACAACATTCAATTTGCCGTATTAAATTATTGTTAACACGTGTACCAAAGAGAATAGATTCGAAATATGCGAATGACTAATTTTATATTTTTAACTTTTTTACGTAATAATAAATAATGATATATACGTATGTTTACCGTCAATAATTTCACCACTGCCGCCGTTTATGTATATTTCCGAATTTATGACGAGATAAAACGACATTCCATTTAAAATACTAAATATGTAACAAATATGGTTTATATATGTCGAAAGGATTGTATAACCAGTCGTACATATGATATTTTATGTTTTTTCGACGTCACGTCATATACGTAGACGGTTAATCACTATTTACATACATCTTCCGAATCAATCAATTATTGCCGTATAATAGTGGAATTATTAGCGTATATCAGTCATTATTTTGTACGTATAGTTGTATTAAAATTAGTATTAACAATCTTTTTATTGTGCTATTTATATTACATCGCAAATAACTATTGATAAATTATCAGTTACAATGAATGTAATAATGCGGTTTTGATTACGTATTCTGATGAAACTAATTTTAAAATTATTTTTTAATAATCGAACTTTGTATAAAAAAAAATTTTATTATGTCTATTTGTACATATTTTTATTATATCATTCAATTTGCCGTATTAAATTATTGTTAACACGTGTACCAAAGAGAATAGATTCGAAATATGCGAATGACTAATTTTATATTTTTAACTTTTTTACGTAATAATAAATAATGATATATACGTATGTTTACCGGGAATATTTCACCACTGCCGCCGATTATCAATATTTCCGAATTTATGACGAGATAAAACGACATTCCATTTAAAATACTAAATATGTAACAAATATGGTTTATATATGTCGAAAGGATTGTATAACCATTCGTACATATGATATTTTATGTTTTTTCGACGTCACGTCATATACGTAGACGGTTAATCACTATTTACATACATCTTCCGAATCAATCAATTATTGCCGTATAAAAGTAGAATTATTAGCGTATATCAGTCATTATTTTGTACGTATAGTTGTATTAAAATTAGTATTAACAATCTTTTTATTGTGCTAATTATATTACATCGCAAATAACTATTGATAAATTATCAGTTACAATGAATGTAATAATGCGGTTTTGATTACGTATTCTGATGAAACTAATTTTAAAATTATTTTTTTATAATCGAACTTTGTATAAAAAACAATTTTATTATGTCTATTTGTACATATTTTTATTATAACATTCAATTTGCCGTATTAAATTATTGTTAACACGTGTTCCAAACGAGAATAGATTCGAAATATGCGAATGACTAATTTTATATTTTTAACTTTTTTACGTAATAATAAATAATGATATATACGTATGTTTGCCGGGAATAATTTCACCACTGCCGCCGTTTATCAATATTTCCGAATTTATGACGAGATAAAACGACATTCCATTTAAAATACTAAATATGTAACAAATATGGTTTATATATGTCGAAAGGATTGTATAACCAGTCGTACATATGATATTTATGTTTTTTCGACGTCACGTCATATACGTAGACGGTTAATCACTTTTTACATACATCTTCCGAATCAATCAATTATTGCCGTATAATAGTAGAATTATTAGCGTATATCAGTCATTATTTTGTACGTATAGTTGTATTAAAATTAGTATTAACAATCTTTTTATTGTGCTATTTATATTACATCGCAAATAACTATTGATAAATTATCAGTTACAATGAATGTAATATGCGGTTTTGATTACGTATTCTGATGAAACTAATTTAAAATATTTTTTAATAATCGAACTTTGTATAAAAAAAAATTTTATTATGTCTATTTGTACATATTTTTATTATAACATTCAATTTGCCGTATTAAATTATTGTTAACACGTGTACCAAAGAGAATAGATTCGAAATATGCGAATGACTAATTTATATTTTTAACTTTTTTACGTAATAATAAATAATGATATATACGTATGTTTGCCGGGAATAATTTCACCACTGCCGCCGTTTATGTATATTTCCGAATTATGACGAGATAAACGACATTCCATTTAAAATACTAATATGTAACAAATATGGTTTATATATGTCGAAAGGATTGTATAACCAGTCGTACATATGATATTTTATGTTTTTTCGACGTCACTTCAGTACGTAGACGGTTAATCACTATTTACATACATCTTCCGGATCAATCAATTATTGCCGTATAATAGTAGAATTATTAGCGTATATCAGTCATTATTTTGTACGTATAGTTGTATTAAAATTAGTATTAACAATCTTTTTATTATGCTATTTATATTACATCGCAAATAACTATTGATAAATTATCAGTTACAATGAATGTAATTATGCGGTTTTGATTACGTATTCTGATGAAACTAATTTTAAAATTATTTTTTAATAATCGAACTTTGTATAAAAAAAAATTTTATTATGTCTATTTGTACATATTTTATTATAACATTTAATTTGCCGTATTAAATTATTGTTAACACGTGTTCCAACGAGAATAGATTCGAAATATGCGAATGACTAATTTTATATTTTTAACTTTTTTACGTAATAATAAATAATGATATATACGTATGTTTGCCGGGAATAATTTCACCACTGCCGCCGTTTATCAATATTTCCGAATTTATGACGAGATAAAACGACATTCCATTTAAAATACTAAATATGTAACAAATATGGTTTATATATGTAGAAAGGATTGTATAACCAGTCGTACATATGATATTTTATGTTTTTTCGACCGTCACGTCATATACGTAGACGGTTAATCACTATTTACATACATCTTCCGAATCAATCAATTATTGCCGTATAATAGTGGAATTATTAGCGTATATCAGTCATTATTTTGTACGTATAGTTGTATTAAAATAGTATTAACAATCTTTTTATTGTGCTATTTATATTACATCGCAAATAACTATTGATAAATTATCAGTTACAATGAATGTAATAATGCGGTTTTGATTACGTATTCTGATGAAACTAATTTTAAAATTATTTTTTAATAATCGAACTTTGTATAAAAAAAAATTTTATTATGTCTATTTGTACATATTTTTATTATAACATTCAATTTGCCGTATTAAATTATTGTTAACACGTGTACCAAAGAGAATAGATTCGAAATATGCGAATGACTAATTTTATATTTTTAACTTTTTTACGTAATAATAAATAATGATATATACGTTTGTTTGCCGGGAATAATTTCACCACTGCCGCCGTTTATCAATATTTCCGAATTTATGACGAGATAAAACGACATTCCATTTAAAATACTAAATATGTAACAAATATGTTTATATATGTCGAAAGGATTGTATAACCAGTCGTACATATGATATTTTATGTTTTTTCGACGTCACGTCATATACGTAGACGGTTAATCACTATTTACATACATCTTCCGAATCAATCAATTATTGCCGTATAATAGTGAATTATTAGCGTATATCAGTCATTATTTTGTACGTATAGTTGTATTAAATTAGTATTAACAATCTTTTTATTGTGCTATTTATATTACATCGCAAATAACTATTGATAAATTATCAGTTACAATGAATGTAATAATGCGGTTTTGATTACGTATTCTGATGAAACTAATTTTAAAATTATTTTTTAATAATCGAACTTTGTATAAAAAAAAATTTTATTATGTCTATTTGTACATATTTTTATTATAACATTCAATTTGCCGTATTAAATTATTGTTAACACGTGTACCAAAGAGAATAGATTCGAAATATGCGAATGACTAATTTTATATTTTTAACTTTTTTACGTAATAATAAATAATGATATATACGTATGTTACCGTCAATAATTTCACCACTGCCGCCGTTTATGTATATTCCGAATTTATGACGAGATAAAACGACATTCCATTTAAAATACTAAATATGTAACAAATATGGTTTATATATGTCGAAAGGATTGTATAACCAGTCGTACATATGATATTTTATGTTTTTCGACGTCACGTCATATACGTAGACGGTTAATCACTATTTACATACATCTTCCGAATCAATCAATTATTGCCGTATAATAGTGGAATTATTAGCGTATATCAGTCTTATTTTGTACGTATAGTTGTATTAAAATTAGTATTAACAATCTTTTTATTGTGCTATTTATATTACATCGCAAATAACTATTGATAAATTATCAGTTACAATGAATGTAATAATGCGGTTTTGATTACGTATTCTGATGAAACTAATTTTAAAATTATTTTTTAATAATCGAACTTTGTATAAAAAAAAATTTTATTATGTCTATTTGTACATATTTTTATTATATCATTCAATTTGCCGTATTAAATTATTGTTAACACGTGTACCAAAGAGAATAGATTCGAAATATGCGAATGACTAATTTTATATTTTTAACTTTTTTTACGTAATAATAAATAATGATATATACGTATGTTTACCGGGAATATTTCACCACTGCCGCCGATTATCAATATTTCCGAATTTATGACGAGATAAAACGACATTCCATTTAAAATACTAAATATGTAACAAATATGGTTTATATATGTAGAAAGGATTGTATAACCAGTCGTACATATGATATTTTATGTTTTTTCGACGTCACGTCATATACGTAGACGGTTAATCACTATTTACATACATCTTCCGAATCAATCAATTATTGCCGTATAATAGTGGAATTATTAGCGTATATCAGTCATTATTTTGTACGTATAGTTGTATTAAAATTAGTGTTAACAATCTTTTTATTGTGCTATTTATATACATCGCAAATAACTATTGATAAATTATCAGTTACAATGAATGTAATAATGGGGTTTTGATTACGTATTCTGATGAAACTAATTTTAAAATTATTTTTTAATAATCGAACTTTGTAAAAAAAAATTTTATTATGTCTATTTGTACATATTTTTATTATAACATTCAATTTGCCGTATTAAATTATTGTTAACACGTGTTCCAAACGAGAATAGATTCGAAATATGCGAATGACTAATTTTATATTTTTAACTTTTTTACGTAATAATAAATAATGATATATACGTATGTTTACCGTCAATAATTTCACCACTGCCGCCGTTTATGTATATTTCCGAATTATGACGAGATAAAACGACATTCCATTTAAAATACTAAATATGTAACAAATATGGTTTATATATGTCGAAAGGATTGTATAACCAGTCGTACATATGATATTTTATGTTTTTTCGACGTCACGTCATATACGTAGACGGTTAATCACTATTTACATACATCTTCCGAATCAATCAATTATTGCCGTATAATAGT